>OX422215.1:597737818-600137818 GCA_949130495.1 Sambucus nigra | reverse complement strand
GGTTAGCCTTGTCACGGTAATTGACCGTGACAAAAAAATACGTATTTTTTGTCACGGTAATTGACCGTGACAAAAAAATACGTATTTTTTGTCACGGTCAATGACCGTGACAATTCTATAAAGTTGTCACAGTCAATGACCGTGACAAATCTGTTAGCAAAAAATCTTTTCCCCTCCTTTTTTTCTCACTGCGTTGTTCCCTCCAATTTCTATCTCTCTTTACGCGATGCTCTCACTCTCTCTCTCTACTTTCAGGTTGGTTTCTCTCTCTCTCTCTCTTCCATTTATATATGTGTGTGTATATATATATGTGTGTGTGTGTGTATATGTGTGTGTATGTGTGTGTGTGTGTGTTCGTGTGTGTGTGTATGTGATTTCCCCCAGTTTTTCGACCATACGATCGACCAATGCTTTCATCTATGGAATGTAGTCCAAGATTTATTTGATCGGAGTATCATTTCCCCCAGCCTATCCTAAATCCAACACCACTTCCAACCCACACAAATGCCATCTTTCAAGAGAATGACATGAAATTCAATCCATCTACCCAAATTGTGCCCAGTAAAGCACCCTTCGTAGCCGTAATCTCACCCAAACCATTCAAAGTTTTCACATATTGTATCCTACTCCATACCTGCTTCACTGACCAAGATCTATCACTCCTCACAAGGGCTTTTATTATCATCCGTACCCGGTCTGAAGGGAGAGATATGGAGTTACCGGTTGTTTTGAACCAACCCTTAGAGTTTGGGCTGAAATTACCCACCAAGATGACCATCGACTGTCAAAAATTCAGTGGTTTATTAATAGAAGTTCGAAAATAGGCTCGAGAATCAGATAATTGATGATCTATGCCAATCAAAAATATGGACCTTTCCTTTCGAAAATATCAAATAGGGGGACCTTTCCTTTCGAAAATCAGATAATTGATGATCTATGCCAACCAATTATCTCTTTGCCAAATAGGGTCAAATATAAGATCATCAATTATCGAAAGGAAAGGTTCCCCTATTTCGAGAATCAGATAATTGATGATCTATGCCAACCAATTATCTGATTCTCTAGTCCTACATATTAAATAATACCGCAAGGAAAGGTCCATATACTATGCCAATCAAAAATTGGTCATGTACGAAGTCAACTACACTGCCTTGGAAAAAGATTGTGTTGTCGTAGTTTGGGTCACTCAAAAGTTACGACACTACATGCTCACTTTTCCCATTAGACTTGTGTCTCGAATGAATCCTATCAAATACCTGCTTGAGAAACCCGCCCTGTCTAGACGAATGGCTCGATGGTTGATGCTAATAGTTGAGTTCGATATCATGCGTGTCACACAAAAAGCCATGAAAAAGAGAGCCATATCTGATTACCTTGCTGACTACCTCATGGAAGATGTTGATGTTTGGGTCTCTAAATTCCCTAATGAAGATATTCTCTACACCCCTCAGGAGGACCTCTTATGGCAAATGTTCTTTAATGGCGCTGTCAATAAGAACGGGTACGGCATTGGGATACTCCTGATCTCCCTTGATGACTCTCACACTCCCATTGTCATCAAGCAAGATTTTTCCAGCACCGCTAGCATGATCGAATACGAGGCGTGCACTGTAGGCCTCAAAGTCGCCCTCAAGAAAGGTATCAAATACCTAGATGTCTACGGGGATTCCGTTCTCATCATCAGTCGGGTCCTTAGAAGGTGAAAAGTCAAAGACAAAAAATCTTACCCCTTCCATGCCCAGCTAGAAGAGCTAGCCTCCCAGTTTCGAGATATTAGAGAGTAAGGGGTAACCCCAATCTCGATAAATACTTACGCCTTCTGGGGCTACCGCACTTTATTCAGGATATCTACTGGGGTTACCCCTTACTCTCTGGTATACGGCATGGAAATAGTCCTACCCGTTGAGCTAGAAATACCTTTCTTATGCGTTATGCTCGAGAGCATAGTCAGTGAGAAATACTAGTATTAGAGCCGCTTTGACGAACTGTCACTCTTGGATGAAAAGAGGCTATAGGCTCTATACCACATACAAGGGTACCATCGTAGGATAGCGCAATTATTCAATCTAAGCATCAAGGATCGTGGTATCCAGGAAGGAGACATGGCCCTTAAAAAGATCATAGAACCCGTCTGGGACCCTAGAGGGACATTCAAACCAAACTAGAGTGGACCCTACATAGTGAAGAATATTCTCTCAGGGGGAGACACTATGCTTACTGACCTCGACGAAGAAGAAATAGCACGTCCAATCAATCTGGACCGACTTAAGAAGTTCTACTCATAGTCCAAAATCTCGGCACGCTGCGACCCTTCTCATCTCCCTTCTATTCTAAAAAAATCTTCACTTCTCTCTACCCAGACCTATGTGGGGACTGATCCTCTAAAACCCTTTTTCTTTCAAAATGGAACTCAAAAATTTTAAAAACCCCTAGAGGTACGTAGGAAGCTTATACACTTTACATGGGCACAGTCCCCTTATTTTTCACAAAATACTATTCTTTTCTAACCTTAACTGACACATGGAATGAGAAGCTTTTGCTTGCTTTAAAAATATTGTCGCTAAGATGAAAATTTTGCACACTTAAACACACCATCACACGTATAGAAAATATAACAGTATAAATAGCATAAATAAAATCTCATCCTTTGTCTAACATGACCTACTTAAGAAAGCCTCGTCTCCCCTTAAGATAGATCTCCCCAAATTAAAAGGTTTAGATATTATTTCTCCCCCTTTTTTGTTCAGGAATAGACAAATATAAAACATGCATAAAATAACCTATTTCTCCCCAATTAAATCAAATTCCCCCCTAAATGAAACAAGGGATAAGCAAAATGGAAAAAAAAAAGTATATAGTGCAATGGTGTATAAAGTGGCAAGTACAAAAAAGCAATATGGAAACAAAAGAACAACTAATCCAAAGATAGATACCAATATCAACACTAAGCATACATGGACTAGATAGCAAAGCAAAGACTCAAAATAACAAAACCATACATATGCATACACAAAAGATACTAATGAAGCACAAGAACATATACATAGGTATAAATGCCACACGAGACACAAAATACATTAAGCTTTCCACACTTATATGGCATAAATGTTTCTAAATAACCATGTGGTAAACAGAGTGAAGGGGTGTAAACTAAAGACAAGAAAATTATGACCCAATCTCTTAAAATTGTTCGAGTTCTATTTGATTGCAAAATTTTATCAAACTAAAATTAGTCTCATGTGATAAAAAAAAAGTGAACACAAAGAACAAACAAACACAATGCATATAAGCCTAGAATTTTGATGATTCTACAAACTAATAGAGTCATGACAAAATATGTATAACTAGGATACATTGTCATTGTGCAAACCCATTGATATTTTCATCCAAACTCCCTCATAAATAATAATTCTTTTCTTTTCTTTTGAATGAACATACCAACTCAACTATATAGGCCTTGACTACTTTTTACAATACCACATTTTTTAGGCCCTTTTTAAACTCTTTGGGTCTTGACTACTTTTTACAATGCCATATTTTTTAAACCCTTTTCATGCACCCTTATATATATATAATTCAAACAAATCTCACGTGCAACGGTTCTTACATGCACAAATCCTCTTTAATCATAGCAACGTGTAGACGATAAAATTGATAAGAAAACATCTCACTTAGATCAAATATATATGTGAAGTTAAGGTTCAAAGAGCTCGTGCATGTGTATGAGAGAGGCATATAAAAAGAGAATCCATAAAGCAACTCAAAATTAAACTTCTCCACGCAAGCATGATAAAGAACATTTTAAGAATTGAAAATCATAACCAAAAGTTATAGCCACATGGAAGCAGGGGAATGATATTGGATTCAAACACAAGTATATGCCACATAAAATGTGTAAAACTAAATTACACAAAAAAAATCTTTTTGATTTTTTGAAATTTTTAGACAAATAAAAAAAATTCAACTCAAAAGAAAAGTAAAATCTTTTTGTATTTTTCAATAAGATCCAAATGAAAAAAAATGCAATACAAAAGATACACATATCATAATTCTAGCACAATTTATATAATGAATCATAAATTAAAATATGACAAACAAATATACAACTAGCAATAATTTATCATGAAGCACAAAAGCTAGTGTATGTAAACAAAACTAACACAATTAACCTTTAGATTTAGCAAGAAAGGAATCATATGCAAATAAATGAGAATCATAAACTCTATCACGTAAAGTCTCCAAGTCAGGTCTCCTACCCCACATGAGTGAAACACGATGCTCTCGGGATTTTGTGACCTTGACGACTCTACCCTTTTACTTTCTATGACCACTTTTAAGATCAAATAAAAACTTCCTAAGGTGCCCTTTCTGCCCGCAATGTGTGCATGTTACCTAAGGATTGATCTTTTCTAGTGTTCCAAGACGATTCTCTCAAAATTATAATTTTGGCTTTATTAGTGGAAGCATTTTGAGTATCAAAGCCAATACCACACTTGTCATCTTTGATTTGGATGGTGCCTAAGATTTTATCTAATTTCTTCGACCTACACTCTAAATCAAATTTATCCCAACTTGAGTCTTTTAATTTTTCTTCAAGCTCCATTATTCTAAACTCAAGTAAACTCCTACTCTCTTCAAATTCGAAAAGCTCTTTCTTCATAGCCTCC
Organism: Sambucus nigra; assembly: GCA_949130495.1. Taxonomy (NCBI): domain Eukaryota; kingdom Viridiplantae; phylum Streptophyta; class Magnoliopsida; order Dipsacales; family Adoxaceae; genus Sambucus; species Sambucus nigra. The sequence continues at coordinate 600,133,151 of OX422215.1, read as the reverse complement.
ACTAAACCTTTAAGGCCATATTTTTCACCTTCAACATACTCTATCTCTTCACAAAGAGTTCTCTCATGTGCCTTAAGATCATCAATTAAAACACTTTCATCATTACCTAAGGCACGTTCTCTCATTTTAGCTCCTAACTTAGAGTTTTCCCTTTTTAATTTTAACGATTCCACATACAACTCATGAAAGGCTACTAAAGTTCACTATCATCTTCCTCTTCTTCATTCTCATTCTCTTATCCACTCTATTTACCATCAAACTCATAGGATTCACAAATAATGGCCTCGGAAGTGTCATGTATTAAATTATCCTCAACGCAAGATTTCTCACTATCGCTCACATGACGCGCCAAGAATGCGGTAAAATTTCTCTCAATGGGGGAATCGGTTCCCTCTTCCAGTTCACTATCACTAAGGGTGGCATTAAATGAAATAGGTCTCCTGCCCTCCTTCCTTAGTTTAGTAGAACACTCGAATGCCCTAAGGCCATAACCCTCACAACCATAACATCTATGTGACTCGTCCCTATTAAGCTCTTCATTACTATTTTTAGGGAGTTTCTCGGCTTTATTATGCATAGACTTCTCAAACTTCTTATAATCATTTTTAAGTTTCTTTTTATTAATTTTCAGAAATTTTCTAAACTTTCTAGCAAACAAAGTCATATCATCCGAGTCAGTCTCAAACTCATCATCTGAAACAGGTGTTTCCTCCTTCCAGGATTTCAAAGTTATGCATTTGTCTTTCTTCTTCTCATCCTTGGAGGGAAACATGTCAAGTTCGTAGGTCTGTAAGTCACCTACAAGCTCTTCAAGTTTAGTAGAGTCCAAAGTGCCTAAATAATTCAAAACGGTTACCTCTGGAATAAATCTATCGGGTAATGACCTCAAAATTTTCTTTGCCACGGGGTTATCGGGTATCTTTCCTCCCAAATTAAAACATGAATTCACAATATTAGACAATCTCGCATAGAACTCGTCAAAAATCTCACTTTCTAACATTTTCATGGTTTTAAATTGAGTGGTGAGCATTTGGAGTTTTGAAGCTTTAACAACACATGTTCCTTCATGGGTGAGTTGGAGTATATCCCATGCCTCCTTAGACGTTTCATAGGTTATAATCCAGCATAACTCTTCCGGTGTGACCGAACTAAACAGGGCATTTAAATCTCGTGAATTAAAGTTTGCTAACTTAAGCTCAGTCTCACTCCATCTTTCTACGAGTTTAGGAACACGAACCTCTCCTTCTAGACATGTTAGTGGGGACCACCATTTAACTACTGATTGCCAAACCCTCGCATCTAAGGAATTAAGTGTATACCTCATACACGTTTTTCAATACGCGTAGTTGGAACCATCAAAAACAGTAAATTTTGAAAAAGGTAAATTTTTCGTTTTTAAACAAAAAACAAAAGGATCTTAACACACTAATTTAGCATTCCTGCTCTCATACCAATATGAGAATGTGATTTTTTAGAGAATTATATAATGTGCTCTTTATACCACAATTTTTAAAATCTAAAACGAGATGGTTCACACAATATTCTAAATTTTAATTTCTTTCAAAATTAAAGTGAAATTATATTAAACTAAACAAATAATTAAATTTCCACTTAAACAAAATTAATTCAATTCAAGTTCTAAATATGCTATACAAATCAAGCATAAATATTTTCAAATTAAATTAGTTGACTTGAATTAAAGTTAAAATTACCAAATTTAAACTAGCACCAAATTGCTCTAAAGTTGCGATCTAAACCAATTTTTATCTTGTTAACCTAAGCATGCATCTAGGTGAATTTTGTAAAATAAAAATTAAACACACAACCACAAGACCGCGATATACGAGGAAAACCCACAATAAGAAAAACATTGGATGGCCCAGCCACAAATCCACTAGGTATGGTTTTACAAAGGACAAGATAAAAGACTTACTTTCTCGACTCGACTCCCTCTCAAGCCTTGATGCTTCTTCTTGCTTCCACCTCCACCTAGTTGATAAAATCCAGAATCCACCGTAGTCTCGGAATCCACTGATGGGGCAAATCAATCGTCAACAACACACGAAGTCTTTCTCTGTATGCACACCGCGAATCAACAAACATGGACTCCTCTGTAGGAAACTTCCTCTTTTGGGATAGAGATGAAACTCGATGCTAACAAGATGATCTCAACTAAGTATATATATTGAAACTTGGATCATTATAAATTATGGGTGTAAACTTTATGTTTTTGGTAGAATTAAACCATAAAAATTATCAACACAAAAGGGACTTTTTGGATGAAGAATTTTGCTCTCAAAAGCTTTTGGAAAGTGTTAAAAAGTCTTCTGAAAAACTCTGTTCCTGCACATGTTAAAACTGGTAAAAACAAAGTGGGGTAATGGGAAGTTAAATAAAAACTTACGAAAAACTGATAAACCGCCCAGGTCGTTCGAACGACTTTTGAATATCGTTCAAACGACTTCGTTCTAACGAGTTTACCAACGAGAAAACAAGAATAAAACGCCAAATATCGTTAGATATCTCGTTTGATATCTCTTTCGAACTATGTTGTTCTAACAACCTATCTAACGAGAAATCAGAAAAATAAAAAATTAAAGATTGTCGTTTGAATCTCGTTTGAACAATGTCGTTCGAACGACCTCGGAATCTCGCTCGAACGAGATCCCATAGTCTTCTAACGACATTTTAGAAGAAAAAATATATTTTTCTTTAAAAAATAAAAACTCATTTTCAACATAATTTTAGTAAAAATACAACACCCAAAATAAATTTCCAAGTCCCTATATATATTGATGCATCCATACCTTTAGAGACTTTGAAAATAGAGAAAGGTTGATGATGTATATACTTGGCAAGAAAACCGACACTGATGATATCTTCACTTTAGGCTTGGTTGCTACGTCTTCAGCTCAATTGTCATAGGCTTGAAAGGACATAACAAACTTCTATCGTATGACTCAATTAGTTTTGTCCGAAATTAAGCCAACACTACAAATTGACTCAATTAAAAATTTGTCCTTATAAGTTGCATATATATATGTGCAGCTTTGACTTAACTGGAAATAATTTGTGCAAAAATTAGGTCTGAACATTTAAACCATTCTTTATTGGAATTTGAATATTTTACTTTGATATTTGTTTGCGCTTGGTTATAATGTGTTTGTTTGTTGTAAAAACAATCATTTTGATTAAAGCATATAATTTGTGCGTTTATTTAAAAATGTGAAGTATTTTGGAATTTTTGGTGGAAATGACAAAGAACAGAAGGAACGTTCTTTGATAATTTTTAATGTTGTTAAAATATACATAAGTTATGAACCTTGAATCCGATTAGGTTACAAAGTATAATTAAAGCCAATGCAGTATGTGTACATGACTTATGGTTTCAGCATGATAGTGTCATGGACCTCACGAAACACATTTTAATTAACACATACTTGTTAGAACTTAACCTTTTATTAATATTAGTTTCGATAATTAATTTGCTAGTTGGGTTATTAATTAGGTTGTGCTTATGTCTGAGCTAACTAGATCGTTAACTAAGTTGTGCTTTTTGAGTTGCACTAATGTCTAATTTAAGTAATGATTTAGCTACCTCATTTGTTTATAAATGGTAGGTAATGATGACTATAAGCTTTTATTGGGTACCCTTTATACTAAGAGTGGATGAGTGAGAGAAATAGACTTAGGGAAGTGTACTGTATAGGTGCTAACGAGTTTATAAAATTCACAAAGAGGTATTTCAATGATGAAGAGTTCTCCTGTCCTGGAGCACATTGTAGAAATAGTAAAAGGTTTAAGAGAAAAACAATTGAATTACATTTTCTTAAATGGGGTATGCAAGACAATTATCGGGTGTGATTTTTTTACGGGGAAATACATTGTCCCCTTTTCTAAAACAACTTCCCGTACAACCGTCAAGTAGGACAACGGTGGAATGACATTAGGATACCAATGTTGGGACAAACCTTAACGATAAATAGCAAAGTTTGAAAGTCAAATAGACCCAACCATCGTACCCTAATTGTGACAAAGATGAGATAACTTTTCATGCCATAGTTGGTTTACATAGTTTGAAGAGTCATTTTGGTTTGTCTGGAAATAGCACGACTAGAATTCTAAATTGGGTGAAGGGTTTGCTCCCTCAATATAATAAAATTCCATATATATATCCAAATATGAATAATACTTTGAAAGGTTTAGTAATAAGTATAAATCAGTTCATGCTTATAAGTATTATTTCATAATACCAAAAGGAGTACGAAAATCATGATCATCGTTCGGTATACGGGGGAACCTAGATATTTACCAGAGCATGATTCGAATGGTAAGTGAGGAGGACTTTCCAAAGTGCATCAAAAAGTATTAAACTATTTCCCTATTGGTCCCAGCTTCACAATACCATAGATAGCGGAGGCATCAAAGGTATTTTTAGCCATCATAAAGTGTAAAAGCATAATAAAGTAAGAAAAGGGAGACAGAACACAAGATATAGAGTGGTCCGACCAAAAAATGACCCTACGTCTACTTTGGTGCCTTCATTCTCATTATTTACCAGTATTAGTACAAGAGTTGGGTGCCTTTAGAGGCGTACAAGAGAGATAGAGAGCTAAATACATGTATATAGGGCTCTGTGCTGAGCAGGGTGTGGCCTATAAAGCAAGGTTGTAGAGGGGCCGCAGACCATAGTGGTTCAGGTTACCGGAGTTGGCCTGAGTAAGCTCTGAAATGAAGAGAGAGAACGTGGATGGAGAGTTTGGTAGAGCTTCGTTGTGAAATACGTCATGCTAAATAAGGAGGTGAGCACTTATATTTATAGAAATCAAGGGAAGGGTACGTGCATAGAACATGTGAAAGACAGATAAGTGATGACAAAATGGAATCTTTTTAGAGGTGGACAGCTAGCAAGAGGCACGCTGATGTGGCTAACTCTACAGCAGAGCATGCGTTAGTGGTGAAGTGAGACGTTGCGGCCTGTTAAAGACAAGATCGTGGCCCCTTTAAGGTGTTGTGAACATGAATGTTGCGGCCTGTCTGATCCCCAGGCAGCGACACTATATTGATACCTTCCACGACCTCAATGCCAGTATTGGGGATATTTATAAGCCACCAAGCCTCAGTGCCAAGAGGTTGCGAGTTGGTTATACGGTTGTGTTTGTGCCCGGATGCCGCGAGGTTGAACTAAGTCTTGTTCTTCTACTGGACAAGTGTTGTGACCTCATTACCTTTACCCAACCTTTAAGAGCATTCATACTTGGGCAATCTAGGCGATTTCTCAGGAAGATTTTGAGGCGATTTTCAGGCGGACTTCCTCCATTCCAGTTGGTTTTTCTTTTTCTTTTCTTTGATTTCTTCACTTTGTAATTAAAATCCATGCTTAGTGTATCTGTTTACATGTTTTTGCCCAATTTCCTGTGTGTTCGTCTTCTAATACCAATTGTTGAATTTGGTTAAGTTTGTTTATGACTGGATTTAGTAAATATATACATGTGTGTGTGTGTGTGTGGATTGCTTGTTTTGGGTTTATGAATTGTAGAAACATAGGGCTTCTTCTTCTAGATTTTTACCCTCAGTAGTGGAGTTTACCAATTGGATTTTTTCGGGTAACTGGCTAGTTTGATGTTTTTAAAAATTGAAAGAGTGGATTTTATTCTAAAGTAGGTTTTTTTAGGTTTAGATTATGGGTTTTGAACGCATTTTTGAATGGTTTTGGGGCAAAAACATGAACAGGTTGTTCAAGGTGTTCTTGACCAAAAACTTAGGGTTTGAGGTATTGATCTTTAAAAGTCGTAAACCTTACCTATTTATCCCCTTAGCCGCGGCTTGTTGTGAGTTTTGAACTTCTGGCTGCGGCCTACAACACTAACTTCGTTTTCCCATGGCTGAAGCCTTCAATTTTGACTTCTTTTTCTCATGGATGCGGCCTTTCAATTTTTTCATGCAAACTTGTCATTTTCCCACTTTTCTAAACTTCTTTGTGTGATGTCGTGACCTCTTAAGTGAGGCAGACTTCTATTTCCCTTGTATTTTGATCATGCTAGCTACGGCACTCTAACTGCGGAGCCTTTCTACTTTTACAGATCCTTATTGCGGCCATATGCATGGGAATATTTAGGAATATCTGGAAGATTTTTAAATGAGGAACTTTGGTGTTCCTCCTCCCACGGTATTACACATCAAACCTTTGAAGACTAGTGGGCTTTATAGGCTAAAGGACTGCCAAATTGAGTTCAAGTCAATTCTGATTCCACAACTTCTTCCAACTGTAGTGATCCAAATGAGGTAGCAGAGATTGTTCACATGGAAGAGGACACTTGCTCAACAAATAACCGACCCCCTTCTAATATAGATGTTGCAACCCTTATTGTGACTGCGATAGATATAAGAAATATTGGCAGGGACATCTGTCCTCAGCCAGGAAACAACAAGGGATCCTGCAACCCTCCACTAACCTTGCACCATGAGAGAGGAGTGGTTGGCTTGTCTGGCCGAAGGCTTGGTATGCGAGAAGGAGGGGCGGAAAACCCCGATCAATTATGTTAGCAAGACATTGCAGAACTCTGAAAAAATCTACCTTCCCCTGGACAAGTTGGCTTACTCATTTGTAATTGCCCTGCATAAGTTGAAAACTACTTTGAGGCCCACTCCATCATTGTTATCACCTATTTTTCACTCAAGGCAGTCCTAAGAAAGGACGACCTCTCTGGACAGATGTCCAGGTGGTCGGTGGAACTGGGGAGGTTCGATATCCATCATCAACCAAGAACTGTTATCCAAGGGCACGTGCTAGAAGACTTCATTATTGAGTTCACTGGAAGGCATGAGCTTGACGAATGCGAACTTATCAACCAAACGACTACTGAGATGCATGACCAAAATTGGACGATCTACATTGACGGAGTTATAACTCAAAAGGGGCAAAAGTGGGAGTTGTCTTGGTAACCCCGGATCACATTGCGCTCGAGAAAGGAATCATACTTGGCTTTGAGGCATCTAATAACGAGACCGGATATGAGGTCTTCATCGGCAAATTGAATAAAACCTTATCCTTTGGCACTAGTCACCTTAAAGTCTGTTGTGATTCCAAGCTGGTATCCAATTAAATATCAAGAGACTATAACGCCATGGATGAGCACATGTTTGCATATCTCTAGATCGCTCAGGACTTGGTCGCCAAATTCAATTACATCCAAATCCAACAATTTCCTTGGGGGCAGACGCTCTAAACACTTTGACCTCAGTTGTCGATTCCGACCTCAAAAGAACAATTGAAGTCGAATACCTTGCTCATCCGAGCATCACGAAGCAGAGTACTCCTGAGCAAGGTCTCAAAGCTCCAAAGGCTCCCAGATGGATGGATCCAGTCATCACATACTTGCGAGATGATGTTTTACCTGCCAACAAAAATCCCCTATTTTCCACATACTGGTTGGCCATTGCAACATGCCGAAAATAGGACTCGTTAATCAATTCATATCATTTTCAACATCAACATACAAATAAAAAAGACCTAAAGTTAATTCAAATACACCCACAATATGCAATAACCAAGTGAAATAAAATTGAAATAAATGACATCTCAACATCCAACAATAATAAACTCAAATAGTCTCAACCCACAAATAATACACTAAATTAAAAAATAACTGGAAATCAAGGTCCATACAATCTTTGAATGGAAATAAATAAACTAAAACTGATATCAAGAGCAACCTATGTTAAGAATCAACTGAACGAAAATTGGAATGCAAGTGGAGCTATAAGTCTGAATCTCCTCAGCCCTGCGGACCATGTCTATGAATGTCTGGAAAACAGCTTTATATGATTTGGGTCAACACCCTAAAGTTACAAGAATAATAATCATGTGGCTCGTTTAGAATAAACATGCCATCCCATTGTCACTACCTCACCCCTCACTTAAGTGAAATACTACGAGTATGTCCCAACCTAAGGCATAAGTTGTACTAAAGTCTATCGCCGGACAAATAAGTAAGTAACTGGTAATCAAATGTAATAGGGATGTAGCTAACTATAAGTACGAGAATACGACCCAAATATGAATTGTCGCAATGTCACCCACAAGTACGACATACACAGTCTTAGAATAACATCACATAAATGTGACATGGGGTTCATTTAATTAAAAAGTCCATCGCTTGACTAATATACCTCTTTTATAGGTCCCAACCATATATCACATGAAGGCAACTACCTTTGGGGGGCATATCGTGCTTCTATTGGTAAATCCATAGGAGTCCCTCACCTAACAGACTTAAACATAAAATATACACATGTGAGAATGGGGGATAAATAAGCAATCACACCATCAGGTAGTACCATACCAAAACTTGACGGATGATCGGGTCATCTGCCTCTCATCGTGAAGCATAGATCGACTGTACGCATGATCAAAATATAAGTCCTCCACAACGGCCTGCATCAACAGTCGAGTGTCGGCAATCACAGTTAAAAAGGATTACATTCTAACTTTAAAATATCATATATACATATGTGGGGGAATTATCCGACCATGCATAAGAAAGTGACACGTTTCCTCTAGACCTGTCAGCAATCACAGTTCAAAATGATAAGGACGGATTGAGCCGATCAGCGAAAATCTCGAAATTTGATGTGGTCGATCAAGTCATGATAACTACATAAGGCCATGGATTCCCGCACGACTCGACCTCTTTCTGTTCTCTATAAATGTAAATCATACCCCTGGAAAAGGGGTATGTAATCTTTGTTAACAAGAGACGATCAATAAAGAGAGAGAAACACCATGTGGACGTAGACACATTTTCAAACCATGTGCATTCCGATCTTGTGTGATTGTGCATGCTTTTTGTTTTGTGCGACTTAATTGTGTTGATCATATAACAATAGGATTTTACCACCTACAACATATTAAAAGTTACAAATAACATAAAAAAATTATCTAATATAGGTCATCATGGAACTCGATTCCACTTTGGTTATCATTGACTTCTCAACTTCAAGCTCATCCCACCATTCTTGCACGATAACTGTCACTTTCGTCTCATTACGCCCACATAGGTGACAATATGTTAGAGAGGTGTTAAGTCAATTTGTTTTATTTGTCGCATTTTTTGTCGCTTGAGCATCAATTTATTGTGAAGCAATTCCTACTTTATTTGTCGCTCAACATTGTGGTCATCTTTACATCCTCTAGTCAAAAAGTCCAGACATTCGACCATGTTAGACACAAGGTCTTCAAAGGATTATTCGCCTACTAATTTCGATGAGTTTTCTTTTTAGGTTTTCTAGGTCGGTTGGGTATGTGTTGTGAGTTAAGGGTGAGGGAAGGATGGAGCGACAAGTTGAGTGGGTGGGACGAGATTTAGTTTCCAACAGTGTGTAATGAGAATCTTTCTTTAAATTAAGATTTTACCCTTTACTAATATTGTAAAACTTATTTTACCCTTATAATTCCGTCCAAATTGACGATCAAAATGGCCAGAAAGATTCTACTAAATCAATTAACACTTTTGATAGTTTCAAAGCCATTTTAAAACAAGCGTGATAGTTTAAGGAGTAAATAAGTAATTTACTCTTTAAAGTACATAAAACAAAATTGTTTTTAAAACAAGCACAAGTTTTTCCAAATGCTCCTATTCATATAACTCAATATTGTATGCGAACTAGAAAATTTGAAGTTCAAAAAATATAACAAAACTAAAACCAAAATCTACCATGATTCTTTACTTCTAGTTTTATTATTTGCCAAACAATGGATGGAATATTTAGGACTTGGGAATGCAACGTCACTTTTGGTTTCTGATCATCTTAATTCGCCTATTAGTACGAAAACTATATCCATAATGTTCGACACATTTTCTCTTATTATATATATACTGTGGGGGAGGACTACGCATCCTTAAACCTAATTTGGCTAACAATCAAAATTTTCCTTTCAATTCTACTTCGATGCAACAGCTGCACATATAAACCAAATATAAGAGCTAAATACCGTTTTTTTAAACATTTTTTCCATACTTCCCTCGTGTTCACCACTTTTGAAGGAAAAATAAAAGGGAAAAAGAAATGATCGGGAACCGTATAGCATCAAAGCTCAAGTATGCAAAATGATCAGATGAACTTCAGTTTTTACAACCATTCAAGTTTAATACAGAGGCGTCGTAACTGGCCACTCATGCGCGTTTGGGCGGAACATATTGCACGCGCTCATCTTCACAAAGATTCTGCATAATCAGACAAAGTGATTAAAGGTATGTTTGGATGCCTAGAATTGGAACTAAAAAAATTTTAGATGTAAGGAAATGGAGGCAATCAATGGCATCAGAATTCAAATTTTCTTAAGCGCTGGGGAGTTCATTTGGGACTTCATATGAATGCAGTGTGCGGAACTATGTGAGAAGCCAAATATGCAGGTGTGAATTTGTTTGAGCATGAACAAGGTGCATGTATGTATGTGTAGATTTGTGTGTAATTAATTCTATAAAACACGATTTTGGAATGAGTCCTTCTACATCGATGCCCAAATTCGACTTATTTTGTGCGACGCACTGACGTGCCGCATCTGTATTGGTTTATTTTTGGGCCCTAGAGGGACCCACACCATAGGACCCTCAAAATGAACCAATACGAACGCGACACGTCAGTGAGTCACACAAAATGAGTCGGATTCGTGAGTCGGCCTAGAATTATCATTTTGGAATTAGTACTTTTACTATAAATTCAATTTATGGTGTTTGGAAACTCCAATTACGTGCGAAGAATTGGAGATAAATATTTTTAGTTCAAAATTGATGTTAAAAAATTCAAATTCCAATTCCATGCCATGAATTTGAGGATGAAATTAATATTCATAAAATTAGAATCCCACGACAATTAAAAACTCTTTTATTCGAACCAAACAATAAAATTGAAATCCAAGTCCCCAATTCCAATTCCAATTCCAATTCCAATTCCAAAGCTTGGAATTGGGGGTCAAACATACACTAAATGATATTGATTTGGGTATTCCATCAAGACAAAAAGGGAATATAATTCAAAATTTCCACAAAATAAACTGTAGTTGCCTTGCCTATATGTATAGAAATGAAAGTGTGTCCCCAGATGAAATCAAATGTATACATACTAGAATGGGGTTGAAAAAGACAATGTTGGTTGAAAATGCAAACCTGCAGATCCTCGGGGAGTGCTTCAGAGACTGCAAGTGTGTAACAACCAGGTACAAATCTTCCTGCAAAAGGTTTAACAGAATCGTATTATATTCCAAGTGACCACAATCAAAATTTTCTACTGGAATAGACTATGAAATGCCTAGAGGTTAAGAGCAAATAATAGAGACAATCCATGGGGAAACGTGATTCCAAAACCCTAATTTTCTATCGAGATAATTCATTAGGTGCCTAATTGCATAAAAGTATCACCACAATAGTCCCGAAAGGAAAATATAAAAATAAAATAAAATAAGCAGGACCCCATACCTAAAAGTTGATCATTTTAACATCAGAGTGATTGTATACCCAATAATAAGGAGAAAAATAAATTCAGTCCAGCTTTTCTAATTAGTATATCTCTTGCTGCTCCCCTAATAATATCCGTTCTACATTCAGATATTGTTTCTCAGTCAATAACATTAAGGAATGAGATATTTTGAGTTCGCACCATAAATTTTGACCCCATATTTAATTTTTTACCCAGCCGTTGACAACTCCAGTTATAAGCCCTTAGTATAATTATTGAATGGACCATTATACTGCATTATTGTCTTTATTATTGCATCCGAATCTTCTTTTTCACTCCTTGTAATGTGTATATTCTGATAAAATCATCTCGTTTTTGCCTTCAGCAATCCATAATTAGACTTACCCTCGCAATGCCTATATTATGACAAAGTAGGATGGTTTTGTAAAGATTGTCCTTTGATCTATTAGCGACCATGTGAATTTGCAACCCACCAGCCACAACTACAAGTAATATTTATTGTCAAACATGGACTAAACTACAAAATGTACATGTTATAATGGCAATTAGGCAGAATTAGCATTCATGGACGATTCTTTTAAAAGTTGGAAGAAGCGATATGTGCTCGCTCTCATGAATGCCAAAAACGAGAAAGCATAAAAGCATTGACACGATGAAAAGAGACATACCAATTCGAAGCCATCGAGCAGCCCAACTTCTTGTTGGATCCATGACAGAGATGATCCTGCAACACAACTTGGCAGCAAGAGATCTTAATTAAGGGTACGTTTGAGTGGCCTTATATATATATATATTTTACTATTACATTGCTTGGTTGCAAATATATTATAAGGTTATTTTGATTTAACCCCCCATAATGATACTGTATATAGACATTTCCTCTCATGAAAAAACGGACATCCAACTCTGTTAATTGACACCTCTAGTTCATAATTAGAATTTTACCCCTCAAAGTGTAAGGAGTAAAATGTTCTCGTCTTCTTCACCCTTTCTCTTTCTTTCTTACGAAACCCCTTAACCCTAATTTCATTCGATTGTAACCAACAAAGCAATCTGATAATAAATCAATCATATACATGGATTGAACAGCCAACTTGATCTATAGAAAACTGAGAAGCAATTTACAGTTCTTGCACATATTGCAATGGAAATTGAGCAGCCAACCCAACAACTACAACGAATATTGCAACTACGCCAACAAAATCAACTACAACTATGAACTTGTTCCGCGTGAATTTATTTCCTCAAGAAAGCACCAAATCTACTGAAGCACCTTTACCTAATTTGGTCTAAAAAGCAATCGAATCTACCAAATCAATTGCAGCTCGCTCATCAATGTTGTCTCAATATCAAAAACAAATGATCCTAGAAAGACCTGTTCAACGGCCACCTTAACCCAATGTTACTGGTATGTTATTTTTAGTAGCTATATTTTTGTTTGTAGATATACACTGGTTTCACTAATTTATCCTCCACCTGATTTGTTGGTTACACTGAAAAGAAATTAGGGCTAACGTTTGTAGGAGAAAAAAAAAAGAGGAAGAAGACAATGGTATTTTACTATTTTGGTTCATAAAACTCGGAGGGTTAAGTCTAATTATGTATTAGAGGCATAAACTAACGGAGTTGGCCGTGCGTTTGTGTGTGGAGAGTCATGTCTAATTATCAACTTCTAAGGTGTAATGTCTAAACATACTATTATCATGGGGGGTGAGCCAAATTATAATTGATGAGAACAAAACAATAGTCTTATATGTAGCACACTCATGCAAAGTATTTCTCACCCATCCCAATATAATGAATTCCTTAAAAAAATGGAAAGGTAAAAGTATGTCTCACCAAAATACTTACCTCTATCTCCAAAATTTTCAAAAATTTAATATATATATATATATATATATATATATATATATAGAGAGAGAGAGAGAGAGAGAGAGAGAGAGAGAGAGCGAGAGAGAGAGAGAGAGACTCTCATACATACCAAGTTTACATACTGCTGGCGCAAACCAATTTTTACAAATGATTTTGAGCTGAATTTTTTTGTGGTATTTAAATATTTCAGAGGACTCATATAAAAAAAATCAACTCAAAATAACTTTTTTTGTTGTTTTTAAAAAATTGGTCAAACATTCACAGCTTTTAAAGCACCGTGAAAGTTTGACCGATTTTTTAAAAATAGCAAAAAACATTATTTTGAGCTGATTTTTTTTATATGGGTCCATTGAAATGTTTAAATACCATATAAAAAATTTAACTCAAAAATATTTTTTTTATTATTTTAAAAAAATCAGTATGTAAACTTAGTATGTATGAGAGTCTGACATATATATCTATATATATATATATATATATATATATATATATATATATATATATATATATATATTTGTCGAAGTTGTGAATTCATGGCATCAAAGTAGACATGTGAAGCAAGATATTCTATAGCATGATTCACGGTTTTCCTCCTTTATTTTTTCTTAGGCCAAGATAAAAACAAAATACAGTAAAAGGTATGTCGTGTACAAGTCCTTGAATTCGTGTTTGTGAGTCTTAAAGATGTATGTTACCCAGTAAAATTAGGAGTGGTGCAATCAACAACACGTTCATGATCTTCATCCATCTTAAAGAAGGAGCAATTCTCGCATCCTGATTCTCTGAACTGTGAGATTGAATAATCACCACCAAAACACCGTCACAAGCACCGAAAATCACGATTAAGAAAAGATGCAGGCCGCAAAGTCAGGGAGATAGAAAATGGACAAAATCAAATTCGATAATTATATATGGAGAACATACAACAACTAGACTGATAAAAGAAATTCCAACAAGTACTCAAAACTGATACATTTTGAAAGCTTTTAATACTAAACGCTCTTTAATTTTAACTCTTACTACTAAACAAAATTGAGGCTCATCATTCAGCAGTACGAGGTAAGAGGTTTAATATTAAGTTTATTTCTGCCTCATAAGAGTTAAAATTCAACATCGCTAACTATGCCACCCATTTTTCAATGCCTAGTGCTGAATGCTCTTTTATAAAATTTTATCTTTAATTTTACTTACCATTTTGCTAAATGAGGCTAATACATAACAGTTTAATATAATTCAGGGGCGAGGACAGGATTTAGTCTTATCCAAGACCAAAATAAACAAGAGACAGGCATACCACCTGTGCGGACCATTCATTTTAAAATAGTAAAAAAAAATTGAATTCATTTTTTGTGCGTGCTATTTAAACATTATAGGGACCCACAACAAAATATCAACTCAAAATAATTTTTTTGCTCCTTTAAAAGTTGACATAATTTGACCAATTTTTTAAAAATAGCAAAAACTAATATTTTGAACTGATTTTTTTTGTGGAGTCTCTTGAAATGTTTAAATAACATACAAAAAAAATCGACTCAAAAACATTTTTTTTACTATTTTTAAAAAATGGTCCACACTTTTTTAATAAACAATAGAGGTTAGATTTTAGAGTCAAAACTAAGTGTAAAAAATTATAAAGAAAAACCCAAACAATTATCCATGCCTCCGGCGATTCCTATAAAATAACTTTTTAAAAGTGAACTCGACTATTTGTATACCATTACATCACATGTTTGGAAAAGTGTGTTTTCTTTTATCATAAAAGAGTCCAAATAATTATTGAGAACATTGAACATTAAGCATTCAGGTGTTAACTCAATAGAACAACGAGAGGGTGCAAATTTCAAATCGGAAAAACGATATCGAATTAACATTATCAGCAGCAGCAGCCTTGCCTTAATCCCATCACATGGAGTCAGCCACGTAGATTCTCCTTTTTCATTCTAATCTATTATACGCAATATTATCATTCAAGTTTAATTCCTTAAGATCTCTCCTAATAATTTCCTCCAACGATAGCATAGGACGGCCCCTTTCTCTTTTATCCTCTATTTTCAATAATCTTCCTCTTGTTATAGGTGCATCTACTGGTCTACGCAACACATGTTCGTACCACATAAGTCTACTTTCTCTTAATTTATCGCTAATGGGAGCAACTCCTAACTTTTCTCTCACACTGATTTCTAATTTTGTCATTTCTAGTAATTCCTATCATCCATCGAAGCATCCTCATTTCACTAGCATGGAGACTTTGTTCATGTTTTTTCTTTAAAGCCTAACACTCCGCTCCATATAGCGGCGTTGCCCTAACAACTGTTTTATAAAATTTTCCTTTTAATTTATTTGTTATCCTCTTATCGCATAGCACCCCACTTGTTTGTCTCCATTTCATCTAACCAATTGATATTCTACTCGTAATATCCTCATCAATATCCCCATTACTTTGTAACAGTGAACCTAAATAACGAAATTTATTAATTTGGTTTATCACTTTTTCTTCAATCTTTAACATAATGATAGTTGACGCCTCATTATTAAATTTACATTCCATAAACTCGATTTTATTTCTACTGATTTTTAGTCTCTTAGACTCTAAGGCTTTTCTTCAAGTATCTAATCTCATCGCTAAGCCCTCATTTGAAGTGTCTACTAAAACTATATTATCCGCAAACAACGTACACCATTGGACATCTTCTTGTATGTCCTTAGTAATCTCATCCAAAACTACGGCAAATAAGTAAGGACTTAAGGCCGATCCTTGATGTAAACCCACTTCAATCGTAAAGTCATTAATTTCTCCACATATAATTCTTACTCTAGTCTTTGTGTTTTCATACATATCTTCAACAGGTTTAATATGAGTTTTAATATAACTCATAGGGAATCTTTTCCTCCTTAAACTCACACAATACATAAATTTTTATTCTTAATTCTACATTAACTGTCTTAATAAGTAAATAGCTTCTGCGGTGGATCGCCCTAGCATAAATCCAAACTGATTGTCCGAAATAGTTGACTCATTCCTTAAACTTTGTTCTATAACCTTTTCATATAATTTCATAATGAGATTCATCAGTTTGATTCCTCTATAATTACCGCAGTTTTGTATATCCCCTTTATTTTTATACAAATGAATTATGGTACTTTTCCTCCACTCATCTGACATGTTTCCTTCTCTTAAAATTTTATTAAATAAACTAGTTGACCATTTTATCCCTATACTTCCAAGGGACCTCCATACCTCTATGGGTATTTTATCCGGGCCAACCTCTTTATTCTTTCTCATTTTTCTTATTAATATATCTACTTCTTTTTCGGTAATCAGATATACCATTCTTATACTTATTTCAATGTTCTGGACATTTTTTGTGGATATTCTTCATTCAATAATCCTTGAAAATACTCTTCTCATCTATCTAGAATTTCTTTATCGTTAACTAACATATTTTATTTATGTCATTAATATACTTAACTGGACTTATATCCCTTGTCAATCTATCTCTATTCTTTGCCAATTTATATATTTTCTTTTCACATTCCTTGATACCTAATTTATTATAAAAATTATCTAGTGCGTTTTGTTGCGCATTTCTAATAATATTTTTTACTTCACTTTTTAACTTCTTATATTTTTTTAAATCTTCGTGATTTTTACTCTTTTGAAACTCTTTACAACTTACTCGTTTCTTTTGTATTATCTTTTACACTTCCTCATTCCACCACGAAGTCTTTTTTTTAATGAATCTTTTTCCTTTAGTCTCACCTACAATTTGCATACCTATTTTCTCGATATCATTTTTTGTTCTTGACCAAATGTTGTTAACATTGTCGTCCCAATTTCACTTCATGTTTAACAGGAACTTCTGCCTAAATTATATCTCTTTGCAGCCTTCAAATCCTTCAATTTTATATTTTGATAACCTATTTTCTCTTTTCGGTACTTATATCCTTTAATTGCTAAATCTATTACTAATAGGCGATGTTAATTTGTTAAGCTCTCATCTGATATAACTTTACAGTCTTTGCATGTGTACAAGTCTCTTCTTCTATTTAAACAATAGTCTATTTGATTTTTATTCTCTTCGCTTTTAAATGTTATCAAGTGTTATTCCCTTTTTTTTTAAATGTTCATCCCTAATTTATTATAAAGATTATCTAATGCGTTTTGTTGCGCATTTCTAATAATATTTTTTACTTCACTTTTTAACTTTTTATATATTTCTAAATCTTCTTGATTTTTACTCTTTCGACGCGCTTTACAACTTACTCATTTCTTTTGTATTATCTTTTACACTTCCTCATTCCACCACGAAGTCTTTTTTTTAATGAATCTTTTTCCTTTAGTCTCACCTACAATTTGCGAACCTATTTTCTCGATATCATTTTTTATTCTTGACCAAATGTTGTTATCATTGTCGTTCTACCTCTTTGCATCCTTTGAATCCTTCCATTTTATATTTTGATAACCTATTTTCTCTTTTCGGTACTTAAATCCTTTAATTGCTAAATCTATTACTAATAGGCGATGTTAATTTGTTAAGCTTTCATCTAATATAACTTTATAGTCCTTGCATGTATATAAGTCTATTCTTCCATTTAAACAATAGTCTATTTGAGTTTTATTCTCTTCGCTTTTAAATATTATTAAATGTTCTTCTCTTTTTTTAAATGTGTTTGTTAGCGCTAGATCGTATGCCTTAGCAAATTCTAATATAGTTCCCCTCCTTCATTTCTCTTACCAAAGCCACAACCTTCGTGTATCCTTGGATAACCATTTCGTTACACACCTACATGTCCATTCAAGTCCCCTCTTAAAAATATGTTTTCATGCATAGTAATTGTTGTAATACTTCATCCAATAATTCCCCAAATGATTTCTTTACATTTTCATCTAAAGCTCCTTGGGGCCCGTAAGCACTTATAATATTCAATATTGTTTTATCAAAGACCATCTTTATACTCATTAATCCATCTCCTCATCTTTTAACATCCACAACTGTATCTTTCATATAATGATCAACAACAATACCCACCTCATTTCTACAATTATCTATCCCTCCCGAGTAAAATAATTTATAACATTTTCCTATCTCTCTAACGTTTTCAACCTTCCATTTAGTTTCTTGTAGGCATGCTACGTTGATTTTTCTTCGTTGTAAGATATCCATAAGTTCTTTACACTGTGCTCCTAAATTCCACGTACCAAATCTAATTTTATTTATGTTATTTTTTATTTGCATTTCTTCTTTTAGCTAGAGAATCCATCATCAAGATTTGACATAAATTTTACACACTAACCCACCTCGTTTCACACCCGGACTTGGGCACCGACAATGGTAAAGCCAAAATGATTAATTAATTAATTAAGTAAAACTCATATAAATTAATACACTGAATACAAGTGTTAAACTAAAATCACAAATACGCTGAAATGATACAAACGCACCTCTACGTATGATAAAAATAATAATAACTATAGAGCATAGACATTTTATGCTCGTAAACAAAAATATGTAAAACTTCATCCAAGTTACCTAAATAGTGAAGCAATAAAAAATATTGTAGCAAAAGAAATCACACAGCTCGTCAAAAGGTAGCTTTGCAATAAAGTGTTGCCTAAACGTGTTAGCGTTACAATACACTACCCTCCCCAAAAAAAACTTTGTTCAAAGGAAGCAACCCGATTTTAGATTTTCGATACAACTCCAATCAAACACAACTTTAGAAGTTATATAATATTTTTACAACACAACTTTAGAAGTTAAATAATATATATATATATTTTTTTTTAGAAAAACAGATCAGATATATTTAATTTAAAGAAACAAATCGAAATCGATTTCTTACAAAAAAAAAATTAGATTGTTTTTAAACTAAACAAATCAAAGGAAAAAATTTAGTATATCGTTCAGATTTCAAAGCAGACCGTATTATTATTTTTTTTTAAATAAATTCTTCGATCCGTTTTTAGTAATAAAACCA
Source organism: Sambucus nigra (assembly GCA_949130495.1). Classification (NCBI taxonomy): domain Eukaryota; kingdom Viridiplantae; phylum Streptophyta; class Magnoliopsida; order Dipsacales; family Adoxaceae; genus Sambucus; species Sambucus nigra. Next base: position 600,113,822 of record OX422215.1, on the reverse strand, counting down.
AATCGTTTTTAGAAAAAAAATAGATTTGGTAAAAATCAACGAAAATCAGGCCTGGAAAAAAATTAGATATGTTCAGATCGACTGTTTTTGAACCGCAAAACAAAATATCAAAAATTCCATTGTGATCGAATTTTTTACCGAAATTTTGTAGACACACTAAAGTCGCGACTTGTTATTGGTGGATTTTGGGGATCCACACCAAAGGGATCGGTCAAAAATTCGGTTTCAGGAGAATCACTCAACAAAATATAGGTACCCAATCAGCACATATTTGTTCGGTTTTCATTAAAAAAAAAAAGGGTAAAACTTATTCTCGTTTTTTTAAAGAATCCAGAGATGCGATGATACCTGTACAAAGAGAAAAACAAAAACAGGTCGAAACCCTAGAAATGGGATTTCAAACCCGCAAAATATCCAAAGCACCTGTAACTTTCTTGAGACTAGACCAAACAGAGTGTAGAAACCCTTGTTTCCCATATATGTACAAAATAGCCGTTGGCAGGTAAGATATGAACCAAAGAAAAAATGAAACAAGGAAAAAAGATGGAACAGCAAGGTCGCAAAAAAAATTGATTACCGAAAATGTTATCTAGGCCAGAAATAGGTGAGTCAATTCGATCTAGGCCAAAACTAAAACATGGATGAGAAGCGTCAACAGGATACGAAAATAAAAGCTAACCTGATCGTAGGTTTTGACGAGCCTGCAGCGAAGGCATGCTCTCAACTCATGCCCAAAGCTCGTCGGAATCTGTGCTGCTGTTCCCATTACTCTTTCAGGGTTTTGATATTCACCCACCTTTTTCTCTCTAGATATAATTTGGGGCGCGCTTCTAGAGCTTTGGTCCCTTAGAGCAACCCTTACGGGTACATAACAATTAAACCCACCAAAGGAGTTAAAGTAAGACATTTCAAATTGGGCAATTCAAAAACGTGACACCCATATTTTTGAAATTTTTTTTTTTTTTAAAAGATCAAATTCGGGATTAATCAACCTAACCTAAAGTCTACCTAATTCCCCGGCAACGGCGCCATTTTGATCGAGTCGGAAACCGAGCGTCCGTGTAAATACGCTAGTCGTTGTTGTCGGCTTCCAACCACAATACAAAAAAACCTAAACTTTAACTACACTCTTGCGGAGTATAGTGGCGAGTCTGGGTATCGAATCCACAGGGAATGTTTGATAGATTTTAATTGATTTATTACTTCAAAAAATAAAGTGTAAAAGATGATGATTGAGTGAGAAAGGAAAAAGAGAAAAAATAAAAAAGTTAACTAAAACTAATTGGATAAATTAAGGTAGAGACACAATCCCCCAACCCTAGAGTATTGATGGTATAAAACTAATCGTAAATTTAACTGATTAATTTGACCCGGAATTTAGTACTCCCAAGCATTACGTATACGAGGTTCAAGCCCGCGTCATACTTAATCTGAGGATGAGTAAATCAGTATCGCGATAGTGACACTCGAATTGCACTCTAAATCATCACGAGTACCCAGAGGTAAACGAGATATAAAGATCTACAATTGTTGTGTAACTACGCAATACGGTCATAATCAATCACTAAATTCAGCGGATTAATTTTATATGCACGCAACTACAACATCAGGTTGGGTTCATGCATCCCAACCTTTAAAAACCTAGCCTAACATGGTGAATAATAATAAAAGTACTGGAAATTAAAATTACCACGATTGAAGAACAAGAACATGCAAGAAGAAATCAAAGATTGAAGAAAAACCGAAAAAGCTCTTGAATTGATGGTGCAAAATATGTGAATCTTTCTCCTAGATGTTCCTACTTGTTATGGAGCTTTTACATGAATGAAATCTTAATAAAAATAGTCCTAATGACTAAATATATAGGCTAAGGGTCGTTTAGAAGAGTCCCCAAAACATAAAACTCTTTTGGCTAAAAGACAAGCACAAAATAAAAATCACGTATCTGCCAATTTGTCACGCTTAGAAAGCGTGACTAATTTTGTAACGGATCTGGAGTGTGACTAATTTCGTAACGGATCTGGTGCGTGACAAATGGGCAGACTGGTTCTTTTTCCTCAGCTTCGGTTCGGTTCGGGTCTGACAGCTTTTTTCTTGGATTTCTTCTCAACTTCAAATGGACATAACTTCTTCATCGTAGCTCGGATTGAGGTGACGTTTTTTCCAGTGTTCTTGTAATTGAAAGCTCTTCAACTTTCTAGTTGGCCCCACCTCCAGACTATGGCTGAAAATTTACGAAAATGCCCTTTAACTCCCCGATTCTTGATGTCGTTCACTATTTTGAGTTCTCTTTGGCACTAACTTGCATGAACTATCTGTAAAACACATAGGAGATACACAAAATACGAAATACTTGCCAAAAAGGGTTAGTAGCATAAATATGAGACAAATCCAATCTATTTACACCGCACGGGATCATAAAAATACCGAAATTAAGGGGATAAATGTGAAGAATTTATGCCTAATCAAACCCCCCTAACTTAGAACCTTGCGCGTCCCGAGCAATGTAAAAGAATGAGAGTATGAGTTAAGGACCCTTCAAAAACTTTATTGGGATAGAATACCTTTTTCGCAGGCAAGCGATTGCATTTAGCGTATGCAACAAGCCTTTAAACCCCTAGGGTACCCTAGTAGGACGAGTTGTGTCTCGTGAGGGTTTGCAGTGAATATACCCACAAAATTCGACTCAAAGAAAATTCAAAATATGCAAAAAATGTGTAATTCAAACTTTCCAGAAAATAAACATCATCAAGTCATATTTACAAGTCTCAAACCGTAGTGTGTGTGTGCGAAGCCGGAAATATAACCGCCAATTTCCATCGATTGATCATTACGTTACTTATCCGAAAATTCGTTTTGATTTCAATTTCTCACGGAATGCACTCACAAACGAATCTCTCGGATTATGGCTATTCTCTAGGCATGTGTGATATACAGAGTAAATGTAATGGAAGCAAATTCACGCATGCAATTAGAAAGACGGAAATTTTTATAGTGAAAGAATCTCATCAACGGATTACGATTTTAAAAACGGGAACATCGCCTCTATTTCGCGCATTTAACCTCTTATATTATCTTTTGGTGTATTAGCTCTCCACGCGGTACTCAATTTTCGCAATTTGGACTCGGTTAGGACTTTTTCGGGTTAAAGGTTGCATTGGGTAAAATAAAGGCGGTATGGAAGGTTGGAATTGGAAAAGTCATTCGTGATGTCCATTTGTGCATTTTCCGGGCTATTGCTCATTTTTTTCTTCTTTCTTTTCTTTTTTTCTTGCTATTTTTGTTGAGCATTCTTCTATTTTTTTTTTCTTGCCCCTTTTTGTTGCATTTTTTGGACTTAAATTCTGAATTTTTTTCATTTTTCACAATTCCGGGCTATTTTGGGTTTTTCGGGTTGTCAAACGAAAGGGAAAATTATTCGTCTCAATTTGGGTTGCAAAGGGTAATTTTTCGCTACTTTTTCTGGCCAATATTTTTTGGGTGACAAACGAGGGCCTACTTCATTGTCCAAAATGTCAATTGCGTTACCATGTGCGTTTCGAGGTGAATTTAAGTTTAGAGACTAATTTGGCACGATTTTCAAGGCAACATTGCACACATTTTTCAAAACCGATCAAAATGAAAGGATTGAGATCCTTGACAACTTATTAAGCGCTAAAAAGAACTTTGAGTTAACAATTAACTCGGATTGATTTAAAATCTCGTAAAACGTGATAGGCTCGAATCTCACCGGGTTTGTTAATCTCCACATTTATTCGTTAAGTCGTCAATTTTCGCTCAATTTCCATCTTTAGTCAATTTCGGCTTTGTGTATGTTGGATGTTTACAATTTGAGACTCCAATTTGACTTTTAATGATATTTTTGAAAATTTTGAATTCCAATTTTTATTTATTTTGAACAAAAATATTTTTGGCTTTTTCAAAATTTTATGATTTTTTTTTTAAAAATTTTTGATTTTTTTTTTATTATCTAAAAAACATACTTGGAACGAACACGTGATCAAATCAATGAAACTAAACAATAAATGGGAAGACTATCCCACACCCCCTAACTTAAATGTTGCATTGTCCTCAATGCGAATCAAGAACACAACATAACGAGAGGAAAATAAAGATATTACCCAATTGGAGCGATCCCCGATGAATGCGAGTCCATTGAATCTACAAAACATGTTAGAACCAAGCATAGCAAAAATAATAACAAAAACTCTAAACTAAAAAAAAAATAAGTTAACTATTGTACAACCTACGATTTTCAAATTCTAATAAATTATACACTAGAAGTCGAAAAATTTGAGGGTCCACCCAAAATATGATTTGACTTTGAGGGATTAATGGTGTACCCTCACTAGAAAGCATGGCTCCCGAAAAATAAGAATTTTGTTTGAACAACGGAAGGCATGTGCAAAGTGGAAGAAATGAACCATCACCATTTAAAAAATTTAGGGGGATAATGAGGGATTTGAGTGCATAGGGGGACAAGTACCACTGGGATCCAAGAAAAATAGAATCTTGTCCCAAAGATTTTTCAAGTAGTATGGGAAGCAGAGCACACAAACATAAAGAGTCCATCTCGAAAAACAATTCAAGCATAGAGTCCTTGTCCTCAAAATCTTCTCCCCCAAAATTTTCAACTGGATCTGGTGGAGTGACACGTCTAAGTGTATGGCCCGTAAGATGAAGCATCTCAAAAAAACATTCCCATACAAGAATCGGATCAACATCCTCAAGACATTCATCCAGTTCTTGTAATGGATTTAATGGTTCGATAATAGTGGTGACACAAGGAGACAGTTGATCCTCAACCTCAATAGGTTTTGAAATATTTATAATAGGTTGAGATTCAAAAGTACTTGGATCACTCTCAATGATTTCGTTCTCAAAATGATTAGGGGAAGCGCAAGTCCCGACTTTCTCTAAACTATCCAAATAATCATAAAACTCCTTGCAAGTTGCTCTAACTTTCAACTCTAAAGTAGCAAGGTCGTCGGATTGCTTTTTGCTAATAAGCATGAGTTCTTCCAAAGTAGGCTTCCTTGGTTCTAGCACCTCGGATTCCTCATTTGGTTGAAAACATTCTTCAACTTCAAAAATATCGGAAGGAAAATCCTCATTGGGTTCAAATAATGCATCTAACTCTTGATCCCAATAACGATTTTTTTCCCGATATTCTTTTTCAAGTCTTTTTCTTCAAGTAATTCATTTTGATAAATTTGGATGGCCTTAGCACTGGGCTTGTATTTTTTATACTCATCTTTAGTGATATTGATCCAATGTTTATAAATCTTGAGCGCCTCCTCCTCCTCACTATTATCATAACAATTAAACCCACCAAAGGAGTTAAAGTAAGACATTTCAAATTGGGCAATTCAAAAACTTGACACCCATATTTTTGAATTTTTTTTTTTTTTAAAAGATCAAATTCGGGATTAACCAACCTAACCTAAAGTCTACCTAATTCCCCGGCAACGGCGCCATTTTGATCGAGTCGGAAACCGAGCGTCCGTGTAAATACGCTAGTCGTTGTTGTCGGCTTCCAACCACAATACAAAAAAACCTAAACTTTAACTACACTCTTGCGGAGTATAGTGGCGAGTCTGGGTATCGAATCCACAGGGAATGTTTGATAGATTTTAATTGATTTATTACTTCAAAAAATAAAGTGTAAAAGATGATGATTGAGTGAGAAAGGAAAAAGAGAAAAAATAAAAAAGTTAACTAAAACTAATTGGATAAATTAAGGTAGAGACACAATCCCCCAACCCTAGAGTATTGATGGTATAAAACTAATCGTAAATTTAACTGATTAATTTGACCCGGAATTTAGTACTCCCAAGCATTACGTATACGAGGTTCAAGCCCGCGTCATACTTAATCTGAGGATGAGTAAATCAGTATCGCGATAGTGACACTCGAATTGCACTCTAAATCATCACGAGTACCCAGAGGTAAACGAGATATAAAGATCTACAATTGTTGTGTAACTACGCAATACGGTCATAATCAATCACTAAATTCAGCGGATTAATTTTATATGCACGCAACTACAACATCAGGTTGGGTTCATGCATCCCAACCTTTAAAAACCTAGCCTAACATGGTGAATAATAATAAAAGTACTGGAAATTAAAGTTACCACGATTGAAGAACAAGAACATGCAAGAAGAAATCAAAGATTGAAGAAAAACCGGAAAAGCTCTTGAATTGATGGTGCAAAATATGTGAATCTTTCTCCTAGATGTTCCTACTTGTTATGGAGCTTTTACATGAATGAAATCTTAATAAAAAGAGTCCTAATGACTAAATATATAAGCTAAGGGTCGTTTAGAAGAGTCCCCAAAACATAAAACTCTTTTGGCTAAAAGATAAGCACAAAATAAAAATCACGTATCTGCCAATTTGTCACGCTTAGAAAGCGTGACTAATTTTGTAACGGATCTGGAGTGTGACTAATTTCGTAACGGATCTGGTGCGTGACAAATGGGCAGACTGGTTCTTTTTCCTCAGCTTCGGTTCGGTTCGGGTCTGACAGCTTTTTTCTTGGATTTCTTCTCAACTTCAAATGGACATAACTTCTTCATCGTAGCTCGGATTGAGGTGACGTTTTTTCCAGTGTTCTTGTAATTGAAAGCTCTTCAACTTTCTAGTTGGCCCCACCTCCAGACTATGGCTGAAAATTTACGAAATGCCCTTTAACTCCCCGATTCTTGATGTCGTTCACTATTTTGAGTTCTCTTTGGCACTAACTTGCATGAACTATCTGTAAAACACATAGGAGATACACAAAATACGAAATACTTGCCAAAAAGGGTTAGTAGCATAAATATGAGACAAATCCAATCTATTTACACCGCACGGGATCATAAAAATACCGAAATTAAGGGGATAAATGTGAAGAATTTATGCCTAATCAAACCCCCCTAACTTAGAACCTTGCGCGTCCCGAGCAATGTAAAAGAATGAGAGTATGAGTTAAGGACCCTTCAAAAACTTTATTGGGATAGAATACCTTTTTCGCAAGCAAGCGATTGCATTTAGCGTATGCAACAAGCCTTTAAACCCCTAGGTTACCCTAGTAGGACGAGTTGTGTCTCGTGAGGGTTTGCAGTGAATATACCCACAAAATTCGACTCAAAGAAAATTCAAAATATGCAAAAAATGTGTAATTCAAACTTTCCAGAAAATAAACATCATCAAGTCATATTTACAAGTCTCAAACCGTAGTGTGTGTGTGCGAAGCCGGAAATATAACCGCCAATTTCCATCGATTGATCATTACGTTACTTATCCGAAAATTCGTTTTGATTTCAATTTCTCACGGAATGCACTCACAAACGAATCTCTCGGATTATGGCTATTCTCTAGGCATGTGTGATATACAGAGTAAATGTAATGGAAGCAAATTCACGCATGCAATTAGAAAGACGGAAATTTTTATAGTGAAAGGATCTCATCAACGGATTACGATTTTAAAAACGGGAACATCGCCTCTATTTCGCGCATTTAACCTCTTATATTATCTTTTGGTGTATTAGCTCTCCACGCGGTACTCAATTTTCGCAATTTGGACTCGGTTAGGACTTTTTCGGGTTAAAGGTTGCATTGGGTAAAATAAAGGCGGTATGGAAGGTTGGAATTGGAAAAGTCATTCGTGATGTCCATTTGTGCATTTTCCGGGCTATTGCTCATTTTTTTCTTCTTTCTTTTCTTTTTTTCTTGCTATTTTTGTTGAGCATTCTTCTATTTTTTTTTTCTTGCCCCTTTTTGTTGCATTTTTTGGACTTAAATTCTGAATTTTTTTCATTTTTCACAATTCCGGGCTATTTTGGGTTTTTCGGGTTGTCAAACGAAAGGGAAAATTATTCGTCTCAATTTGGGTTGCAAAGGGTAATTTTTCGCTACTTTTTCTGGCCAATATTTTTTGGGTGACAAACGAGGGCCTACTTCATTGTCCAAAATGTCAATTGCGTTACCATGTGCGTTTCGAGGTGAATTTAAGTTTAGAGACTAATTTGGCACGATTTTCAAGGCAACATTGCACACATTTTTCAAAACCGATCAAAATGAAAGGATTGAGATCCTTGACAACTTATTAAGCGCTAAAAAGAACTTTGAGTTAACAATTAACTCGGATTGATTTAAAATCTCGTAAAACGTGATAGGCTCGAATCTCACCGGGTTTGTTAATCTCCACATTTATTCGTTAAGTCGTCAATTTTCGCTCAATTTCCATCTTTAGTCAATTTCGGCTTTGTGTATGTTGGATGTTTACAATTTGAGACTCCAATTTGACTTTTAATGATATTTTTGAAAATTTTGAATTCCAATTTTTATTTATTTTGAACAAAAATATTTTTGGCTTTTTCAAAATTTTATGATTTTTTTTTTTAAAATTTTTGATTTTTTTTTATTATCTAAAAAACATACTTGGAACGAACACGTGATCAAATCAATGAAACTAAACAATAAATGGGAAGACTATCCCACACCCCCTAACTTAAATGTTGCATTGTCCTCAATGCGAATCAAGAACACAACATAACGAGAGGAAAATAAAGATATTACCCAATTGGAGCGATCCCCGATGAATGCGAGTCCATTGAATCTACAAAACATGTTAGAACCAAGCATAGCAAAAATAATAACAAAAACTCTAAACTAAAAAAAAAATAAGCTAACTATTGTACAACCTACGATTTTCAAATTCTAATAAATTATACACTAGAAGTCGAAAAATTTGAGGGTCCACCCAAAATATGATTTGACTTTGAGGGATTAATGGTGTACCCTCACTAGAAAGCATGGCTCCCGAAAAATAAGAATTTTGTTTGAACAACGGAAGGCATGTGCAAAGTGGAAGAAATGAACCATCACCATTTAAAAATTTTAGGGGGATAATGAGGGATTTGAGTGCATAGGGGGACAAGTACCACTGGGATCCAAGAAAAATAGAATCTTGTCCCAAAGATTTTTCAAGTAGTATGGGAAGCAGAGCACACAAACATAAAGAGTCCATCTCGGAAAACAATTCAAGCATAGAGTCCTTGTCCTCAAAATCTTCTCCCCCAAAATTTTCAACTGGATCTGGTGGAGTGACACGTCTAAGTGTATGGCCCGTAAGATGAAGCATCTCAAAAAAACATTCCCATACAAGAATCGGATCAACATCCTCAAGACATTCATCCAGTTCTTGTAATGGATTTAATGGTTCGATAATAGTGGTGACACAAGGAGACAGTTGATCCTCAACCTCAATAGGTTTTGAAATATTTATAATAGGTTGAGATTCAAAAGTACTTGGATCACTCTCAATGATTTCGTTCTCAAAATGATTAGGGGAAGCGCAAGTCCCGACTTTCTCTAAACTATCCAAATAATCATAAAACTCCTTGCAAGTTGCTCTAACTTTCAACTCTAAAGTAGCAAGGTCGTCGGATTGCTTTTTGCTAATAAGCATGAGTTCTTCCAAAGTAGGCTTCCTTGGTTCTAGCACCTCGGATTCCTCATTTGGTTGAAAACATTCTTCAACTTCAAAAATATCGGAAGGAAAATCCTCATTGGGTTCAAATAATGCATCTAACTCTTGCTCCCAATAACGATTTTTTTCCCGATATTCTTTTTCAAGTCTTTTTCTTCAAGTAATTCATTTTGATAAATTTGGATGGCCTTAGCACTGGGCTTGTATTTTTTATACTCATCTTTAGTGATATTGATCCAATGTTTATAAATCTTGAGCGCCTCCTCCTCCTCACTATTATCATAACAATTAAACCCACCAAAGGAGTTAAAGTAAGACATTTCAAATTGGGCAATTCAAAAACGTGACACCCATATTTTTGAAATTTTTTTTTTTTTTAAAAGATCAAATTCGGGATTAATCAACCTAACCTAAAGTCTACCTAATTCCCCGGCAACGGCGCCATTTTGATCGAGTCGGAAACCGAGCGTCCGTGTAAATACGCTAGTCGTTGTTGTCGGCTTCCAACCACAATACAAAAAAACCTAAACTTTAACTACACTCTTGCGGAGTATAGTGGCGAGTCTGGGTATCGAATCCACAGGGAATGTTTGATAGATTTTAATTGATTTATTACTTCAAAAAATAAAGTGTAAAAGATGATGATTGAGTGAGAAAGGAAAAAGAGAAAAAATAAAAAAGTTAACTAAAACTAATTGGATAAATTAAGGTAGAGACACAATCCCCCAACCCTAGAGTATTGATGGTATAAAACTAATCGTAAATTTAACTGATTAATTTGACCCGGAATTTAGTACTCCCAAGCATTACGTATACGAGGTTCAAGCCCGCGTCATACTTAATCTGAGGATGAGTAAATCAGTATCGCGATAGTGACACTCGAATTGCACTCTAAATCATCACGAGTACCCAGAGGTAAACGAGATATAAAGATCTACAATTGTTGTGTAACTACGCAATACGGTCATAATCAATCACTAAATTCAGCGGATTAATTTTATACGCACGCAACTACAACATCAGGTTGGGTTCATGCATCCCAACCTTTAAAAACCTAGCCTAACATGGTGAATAATAATAAAAGTACTGGAAATTAAAATTACCACGATTGAAGAACAAGAACATGCAAGAAGAAATCAAAGATTGAAGAAAAACCGAAAAAGCTCTTGAATTGATGGTGCAAAATATGTGAATCTTTCTCCTAGATGTTCCTACTTGTTATGGAGCTTTTACATGAATGAAATCTTAATAAAAATAGTCCTAATGACTAAATATATAGGCTAAGGGTCGTTTAGAAGAGTCCCCAAAACATAAAACTCTTTTGGCTAAAAGACAAGCACAAAATAAAAATCACGTATCTGCCAATTTGTCACGCTTAGAAAGCGTGACTAATTTTGTAACGGATCTGGAGTGTGACTAATTTCGTAACGGATCTGGTGCGTGACAAATGGGCAGACTGGTTCTTTTTCCTCAGCTTCGGTTCGGTTCGGGTCTGACAGCTTTTTTCTTGGATTTCTTCTCAACTTCAAATGGACATAACTTCTTCATCGTAGCTCGGATTGAGGTGACGTTTTTTCCAGTGTTTTTGTAATTGAAAGCTCTTCAACTTTCTAGTTGGCCCCACCTCCAGACTATGGCTGAAAATTTACGAAAATGCCCTTTAACTCCCCGATTCTTGATGTCTTTCACTATTTTGAGTTCTCTTTGGCACTAACTTGCATGAACTATCTGTAAAACACATAGGAGATACACAAAATACGAAATACTTGCCAAAAAGGGTTAGTAGCATAAATATGAGACAAATCCAATCTATTTACACCGCACGGGATCATAAAAATACCGAAATTAAGGGGATAAATGTGAAGAATTTATGCCTAATCATGCACCTACCACAAGAATAACAAACAAAAAATAGAGAATTATAAGGCCCTCAAATCCCATTTGTAAGAGCTAGACCAAGCGGAGCATTTGAATGAATACATTAAGAAGATGGCTGATCAGGTTATCGCCAATATTAAACCAAAATTAGAAAAATGTTTTGAATATCACGATAGGACGCGGGTTTGTCATTGTCCACATTTTTTCAAATCCCAAACAGATCCAGGGCAACACGGCTCAGATGGAACTTAAGAAGGTCACTGTGGTTATAGAGGCCTTTCAAATTAACCCTACCAAAATCCAAGCTAGCAAGTGCAAGCGGTCAGAAGATGTGAATTACAACAAGCGCATTTTTTTCATAAAAGACGATTTGATTGGGGTGAGGACACTACACCATGATGCACTAGTAGTCACCCCTAATATGATTGCAAACCGTGGCGTGGATAAGTACTAGTCGATCAAAGGAATTACTTTTAAGTCATGTACTTAGAGCTTTTTCACAAGCTCAAACTCAAGATGTAAGACTTGAAGAAAGCGGTCGTTTCTCCGGTTGGTTTCGCTGGAAAAATGACTATGCCATTAGAGAAGGTGGTCTTATGAATTAGGATTAATAATATCTCTAAACTGATTGAGTTTTTAGTGGTAGACATTGACTCGCCCCATCATGTTATCCTTAGAAAAGAGTGGTTGCACGCCATGCATGCTCTCTTCCCCTAACTTATCACTAAAAACTCAAGTACGTAACAAAGCGATGAATAATAGAGATCAGAGGAAATCGGGCCATTGCTCGGAAGTGTTTTATCGCAGCCATCAGGCCTAAACAGGAAAAGAAGAAAAATAAATAAGTCATCCCTAAAACGTCTCAATACGGAGCTGCACCATCCAAATAGCAACTAAAGCACATAAGACTAGGGGTAGAGGAAATAAAAGTTGACCCCGCATATAGAGTTATGGAGAAACTGGAAGAGATAGCTTTTGATGAGACCCAGTCGAAAAAGAAGTTTCTGATCAGTACTAAACTATCCGAGCAGGAAAGGGAGGAACTAATTTCTTTACTGAAGTAGAATCAAGATGTATTTGCATGACAACTGTACGATATGTCTGGGATCGATCCCAAAGTCGCATGCCACACAATTCACGTTGACCCCATATTTTTACCAATCACATAAAAGGCTCACCACACTGCCCCATACAAAGCAAAGACGGTAGAAACAGAAGTAAGGAAACTTCTAAAGGCAAGGTCCATCAAAGAAGTTCATATCCCAAATGGCTCTCGTTGATGTCAAAAATTAGTATCAAGATTATCTTAGCCACATAATACCAATTTTATAATCATAGATAATTATAAAGATATTCAAGAGAATTAAATAAATAAAATACCAAAGATTTTTAACGTGACTTAGCTATGGGAAAAACCTATGTCCACGGTTATTCTATTAGGGTTGTTAATTGCACAAATGTTCATGCGCAGTCTTTTTAGTATATGAATGATCCGTCTCCTTGAGATAAGGGAAATATTATATTTATAGTGGTCCGAAAACCTAGGGTTGTAATGCCTTTATAAATCCATGTATTTATAACTGTACATAATGAATGAGACAGATGGTCTCCTAGAACTTGTGTAAAGTGTCTCTTGGTAAACTCCAGCTTGATGGCATTTGTGCTTCTTGACAGTTCATCTTCTTAGGTTGGTCGACCGATACGCCGACTAAGTTAGTCCGAGGTCGATCAAATCTGGATGAGGTGCTGAGTTGTCTACATGTGACGAACGGTGTCTAAACGTCATTGGCCTACGTGGCATGAATAATTTACCATGCAATAAAAAAACCCAATGCTTCGTTCTTAATATTTTATGGAAAGGATGGGGTATGAGTTTTAAAAAGTTGCTCGGTGTTCTACCACGGTGTTGGTCGGCATCCAACCTTCAGGACTTGTAAATTTTTTTATCTAAATCTTTACTAGTGGTATTTTTTTGAATAATTCAAAATTTAGCGAATCGCCAAAGGATACATTGGTCTTTTTCCGCCTTTGGAATCGTGCGACCGTCAGAATGTCAATCGTTGGTTCAGTTAATCATTGTTTCTCCATTTTCGAGGTAAATCATAAAAGACAAAAGTTTCCTTTATTCTTTACCATAAACTTTCGATCTTAGGCTTTCTTTGCTTCCAAACCTTACTTTTGCTACCTCATATATGCTCCTGCTTCTTTGTTCATTGTTTTAGTTTGTCAAACTCTGTAAGCCCTCTTCCTTCCTCTTATTTGATTTCTTTTTCTTTTTCAAACATGGTTTACATCATAGACAAAGGTTCTTTAGAAAAATTTAGGGGGAAAAAGGGGAATACCTAACCGGGTAGATTTAGATATGGCTAGTCCTCCTGTTGACGTTATAGCTTTAGGTGAGTGTCATTAGGTTCCAAAACTGTTTATTGCTGTATATAGTATTTTATTTCCCCCCAATCGCTTTTTTCTTGAAGTTGGTCAATATTTTAACATTGTTCCTGCCAGAGTAACCCCCAACACTTAGGGGGTGGTAAATGGGATCAATAAGCTTAATGAAATCTATAGGACCCATAATGGCATCCCAAAATTAATGCTCAACTATAAATGGGGCACTACCACTGACAACACATATTATCTGAAGATTAGAGTTGCCAATAGCGCTTTAGTAGTCAATCTTCCAGATTCGAACAAGGACTATTGGGATTATGGTGTAGTGGCCAAGAATTGGCAAAATGTTCCCCTTCCTGAGGGGCATAGGTATACTAGACCCAGGTGCCCCCAAGAAGGGCTTGGCATAGGTTTTAATTTATTTGAAATTTCATTTTCCCTCTTTTGTAGGCTATCTGTTTAATATTATGCAGACTAATTTTCTTACTTTGTTTTTATACAGTGGTGCATATGAAACAGTGTCCCAAGGAAAGAGATATCAGCCTTGAGGAGGTCGAGTACTTGTGGGATATTCATCAAAGAGATGGAGAAGAGCATCCTCGAGCAGCTTCAACTTTGCTAGAGTATAAGCGTACAATCACTTCCTTTATTGCCAAACCACAAATTATTCTGCCTCCAACCGTTGTTCATTTAGAGGAAGATCCTGTGTCTACTTTCTCAACTGGTGATTCTACTGAGAAGGATTTTGTCCATGGAGGTACATCTTTATCTTTTGATTCTTTAGATATTACTACATGTAAGATGTGGGTTCTTGAAATACAATTAATATCAAGAGAGGCATAACCCCTTATCAAGACCGGGATTAACGCTCAAGACCGCATTTAATAATGGTAATAAATGAGGGCAAAGTGAGGGCAAGATAGACAATAACATTCAACACTCAAGCTAGTATTAAATGAGATCTTTACAACATAAATGCACTATAAATACAATAAATAAATGGGACCAACAAGTGACTTGGTCGGAGGGAGGGAGAAAGAGCAAGCACTCTTGTCACAATAAAGGCGAGGCAAGAACTTCAAGCTCAGTTAGTGCTCAATAATAAGGACATTAATGGGTACAGGGAGAATGTTTGGACAATCAATGTTCTCACAGAAGCTCTCGTGTATGAGAAAAATCCAACAACAATTCTAAATTAAGATTGTCGTCCGTGTAAACTGCTTGGTTGGTCTATTTATATAGACGCAAGGTTACTCGAGTAACATTACTGGCATTAAATGTGATTGACCATCATTAAATGTTAAAGTACCATAGCACTAATGTCGAATATATTGCATTAAATGCATGGGATATTATGTTTTGGTGGGAAACTGCTCAACCAGTTAGAAGCGTGGAGCATTAACGAGATAAATTAGTGATTTCAGATTCTTCTGTTAGCGTTAGCTCGGCGCTGATCAGATTGGAGAATGGAGTATAAAACCCAATATACTACGCTAGCAAGGCATTATGAGGAGCAAAAATCAGGTATCACCGACTAGAAAAACTAGCTCTCTCTCATTCAAGCATCAAGGAGAATGAGGTCGTACTTCCAGGAACATACTATTGTGGTATACACAGATTTACCTCTTCGCCAAGCACTCCACAAATCAGAGAAATCAGGAAAATTGATGTCTTGGGTAGTGGAACTAGGAGAGTACAAAATAGTATATGAGCCAAGAATATCACTGAAGGGACAAGCAGTAGCAGACTTTATTGCTGAGTTTACATACCCAGAAGTGGTCAATAACCCAAGTTTGCCTGCCGAGCATACTTCCTTAGAAGAAAGCTCTGCTCCAAAGCAAACCAAAATTATCGCTGACCAACCAAAGCCATCAATTATTCAATAACTAGCTCAACGATATTTTGAGCAGAGCAAGAAAATATACCAGAAATGGGTTTTAGTTAGAGAAAGCTTTGATAAAGAAATCCCAGTGTGGAAATTGTATATTGAAGGATCTTCATGTTCCACTGGTAGTAGAGCATGAGTTATTGTGAACACTCCAGACAATATTGACATAGAAGATGCACTTATATTCTAATTCCAAGTGTCCATTAACGAAGTTAAGTACGAAGCGTTGATCACAGGCTTAAAATTAACCTTATTACTAGGTACCGAGCAAGTAATGGTCCATAGTGATTCTCAACTGATCGTTAACCATATACTCCAAATATATGGAGTAAAGGGGCACCTCGTGATCAAATACTTGTCAAAGGCTATGGAAGTTATCTCCAAATTTTCAACAATTCAAATGATCCGAATAACAAGGTTAAAAAATGCTCGAGCAGATGCTCTTGCTCGGCTAGCTTCAATAACTAGGACAAAGCTTAGGAGAACTATCCCTGTGGAGATTCTAGTGTTCAAAACCATAGATGAAAATGCTAGTAATTTTAATACTGTAGATTTGGGATCATCGTAGATGGATCTTATCAAAGAATACATAGATAAAGGCATTCTACCTGCTGACCCACAAGAAGTAAGGAAAATGAGATACAAAGCAGCTAGCTACGTGTTAAAATGAGGAGCCCTTTACAAAAGAGGCTGCATTGTGTCATTACTCAGGAGTGTACACCTTATCGAGGTACTAGAGTTGATCAAAAAAGTGCATGAAGGTTCCTGTAGGGCTCATTCAGTTGTTCGATCTTTGGTACAGAAAATAGCCATGCAGGGTTATTACTGGGCGACAATGAAAGTAAATTGTGTTGCTTTTGTGAATAAATGTGACAAGTGCCAAAAATTTGCTACAATTCATAGAAGACCAGGAGCTGCTCTCACCCTAATTACTTCTCCTTAGCCTTTCGCTATTTGGGGAATTGACTTGGTCAGCCCACTGCTAATGACCAAAGGCAAGTTCAAGTACTTAGTCGTGGTAGTTGATTATTTCACGAAATGGGTGGAAGTTAAACCATTGGTGGAAATGCCTAATGAAAAAGTTTTCTAATTCATATGGAAATAGATTATATGCAGATATGGCATGCCTTATGCCTTTATCACCGACTATGGCACTCAATTTGACATTGAAGATTTTGAAGCCTATTGCGTCTAGTCAAAGATCCACAAATTACATTCTGCTCCTAGCCATCCGTAATGCAAAGGTCAAACAAAGGTAACTAAAAAAACCTTATTAAATGGATTGAAGAAAAGACTTGATACTGCAAAGGGAAATTGGATAAATGAATTGCACACTGTTCTCTGTGCATTTAGAACCACGTCGAGAACAGCCATTAGAAAAACTCTCTACATGCTTGCTTTTGGAATAAAAACAATGGTTCCAGTCGAGGTAGGTCAGTTAACTCATATAGTGATGAACTTATTCATAAAAAAGTGACCTCATGAGGAGATTGGATCTGGATTTGATTAATGAAGTCAGAGAAGATGGTGTAATCCGAGTAGTTGCATACCAATAGAGAACTGCACGCTTCTACAACAGAAGAGTCAAGCCGACTAACTTGAAAGAGGGAGATTATGTCCTCAAAAAAGTTATTCAAAAAGAAAATAAGTTGGAGGCCAACTGGTATGGTCCTTATCGTATCTCGGCGGTCATCTGACCAGGAACTTATCGCATAAAAACACTTGAAGAAGAAGAATTCAAGAAGTCTTGGAACGCCGATCACCTAAGGAAATACTATTAGTAGCACTATGGAAGTTTTATGTACTCTTTAGATTACTCTTTTCATCCAAGTTAATAAAAGTCATGATTTCAGATAAATTATGCTTATATTTTTAAATTTTTTTTGAAGTACGATGATATACATTATCCCGACCAATTCTCTCAAATAAACTTTTTTTAAAATTCAATCTTCTTCTTCTCTTGATCTTCAGCCCTTATCTAGACGAGCACACCATACTATCTTCAATCGGGTTCACAACAAATAAATACTTAATCAAGTTGAACTTACCAAATTCGAGATGCACCAACAACTTCATACATGACTTCGTCTTTGACAAGTCATCAACAAGAAACTACAAAAAGTTTGGACAGTCCTTTGAGACTTATTAAATGATTTCGTCTTTGACAAGTCAAGAACAAAAAAGTCAGTAAAGCTTCATGTGTAACTTAAAGTTAAACACAAGAAGTCTTACCCGACTAAGTAAGATTCATGTACAACTTAAAGTTAAACAAAAGAAACTTTACCCGACTAAGTTAAAACACAGGAATACATATATACATTCCTAAAAAACTTGGTTGCCAATGATAATTGATACCAACACTTAGCTCAACAAAACTATTTATAGTTTTTCCTAAAGGCATTGGTAGAATCAAAGGCATTACAATCTAAGTTCAATATTAGTTCAGTATTGAATCAAACACTTATCATTTAAGCAGGTTACCTAGTCGGTCAGCCGATTAACTAATCATAAGCTTAAATTCTACATTGGATCAAACCCTTGTCATTTTAAATAGATTACCGGTCGGCAAGCTGATTAACTAATCACAAGTTTAAATAAAGGACAAGCAAAGCCAAGATACATAAACTAACATGTATTTAAAATAAAATAAAACCCTTTATTTCATTCAAATAGAAAGATACAAGGGTAGAAATGACCAGCAGTTACTCCAAAAATAAAAAATCATTCTACGGGGTGCTTTTCTTCAACCTTGTTCTTCCCTTCAACCTTTTCCATCCCAGTAGGAGGATCATCAAGGGTATAAGGTGAATTTATGGTCCTAAAATCCCTCAGCATTTGACGATAATTATTACTCTGCTTATTAAGCAGATGAATGGGATGGACATACTAGTCCTTGTCATTAAGGTCATAGTCACCCAAATATTTTCTTATCAAGCATTGGGGAATGGCATAAGGTGGAATCCAGCTTATATCAAGCTTGAATGGAGGCTTGGTACAATCAAAGAACCTGGGGTCATTTCAGTGCCATAATTCACTGCCCTACTCATACTTCAGCAAGGTCAATAAGTTAGTCCATCCTTATCTATAACCTTCACGATGACTTTATGCCAGGTGGTCAACCAAGTGAGTCAAGGCCTCATTATAGCCATCCATTCAAACCTTTATTGGTTGCTTGTGGAAGTGAAAGGTTAGCCTATAAACTTTATCTTGGATCTTCTTGAGGACTTGATTTTTGGATTTTAACAAGGTAACTTGGTCGGTTAGTGTCTTTTTTATTCTCTTTTTATTAACCGTTGGCTGAGCAACTAATATTCGCCCAGAATATTGATCGAACTTAGTCTTCTTCTTCTTCTTCTTCTTCTTCTTCTTCTTCTTCTTCTTCTTCTTCTTCCTTAAATTCTCCAACTCTTCCAATAATCTAGAATTTTCCAATTCCAGAAAGGAGGCACCTTCATTCGACACCACCTCAACAGATTCAGTAGACTTTTTCAAACTATCTAGTTCATTTTACAAACGATTATTCTCCTCTTCTTGGAGCCCGTTGACTTCCCTATCACTCACTACTTCTTGATTAAATATAAATTCCTTCTTACTGTAGACAGAGGCATATTCTTCAAGTTTCTTCTCATAATCAGTCGCTTCACTAAAAAACTTATACTTGGCCTCATAATCTATATAGAGCGAAGCCAGGGAAAGTATATGATCTTTCTGCAGTTTCTCGATCATTTCATAATAAGCAGCATTATTTGCTATGGCCCTATCCAAAAGATAGTGTTGATGAACATAGGTATCTTTCACTTGGTCGGATACATCAACACTAAGCACATTTTCTAATTCTTCATCAGTCAAAGCAACGTAACGAGCTTAGAGCAAATTGTTGTAATATTGGAGTAGTTTGGATTCATTATAGAAGATTATGTTCTTCCTGGCATCAAACTGGAAATCACAGAGTGTAAGGACATGAAAATACAATCGAGAAAAATACGCAAAAGCTATAAAGTCAGAGAAATAGAAGTAACTAAACATAAAGAACAAGTATAGTCAAAAGGTATAATGGATAAAAAGAAAGTTCTTCATTGATAAATAAAAGGGTGTTACAAAATGTGGTCCTATTACAAGGCACAAACGAAAGAACAAAAGCTTTCAGTTAATAAAAGACAAACAGTTAAAGCAGTTAGACCTTCTCCTTATCTTAAAGGACCACGTCCGGAGGAGGTAGGTGGGATCCAACAACTGGCAATGATAAAGACTCAACAGGCACCATTGATGATTCCCCAAAACCCTCCTCATTATCAAATTCTTCATCCAAGTTAGGAGGTGTGCCTTGGTCATGCCTTTGAAATAATTCGAAATCTTCAGTTATGTCGAACACCTTCAAAGCCTCTGACCAACCATCCTTGAAATATTTCTTCTTGGCATATTCAATTTGGGCTGAAGCTGTAAAAAATGCCTTCTTTTAGCCCTTGTCAAAAGAAGCTTCCTTGTCCTTCTTACTCCTGGCCTACTGAGCAGCAACCTCAGCAGTCAGAATAACCACTTTCTCTTTGATAATTTTAGTTATGTTATGAGTTTCTATCAGTTTGTCCTCTTTAGCTTTGGCCTTATTCTTAACCTCTTTCAACTTGTCCTCGGTAGCTTTGGTTTTCCCATCAGCAGTCTTTATATTATTTTTTGTTACTATTACCTTGTCCTCAGTCTCCTTCATATTATCATCCCAGAGTTTTTGCTTTTCTTTAAAAGCCTTCTGAGAATCCTTCAAAGATTGTCTTAGACCTCCAAATTCCTCTTCTACCTCAGTCGAAGAAGATCTTAACTGATCAACCTTCTCCATCATTTGGTTGAAGTCAACCAAAAACTAAAAAAGAGTAAATAAATAATATTAGTAGAAGCTCATCAAAGTGAAGACAAATAAAAAGTGGATACTTACCAAAGCCAAGTTATGGCAAGCCCTCTTAGCCAGTCTCGTTTTGGGAATAGGAACTACTGCTGACCTATCTACTAAAAGGGTTCTAGCTTTGATTAAACATATGGCTAACCCAGAGTTAAGGTCCATGAAAGCTGACCCAATATCACCTACGTTGGCCCGAACGTCACCTAAGTCGATTTGATTCTTTTCGACCAACTTTTGCAGTTCGGCTTGAACTTTCTTTGCCTGCT
The DNA here is from genome assembly GCA_949130495.1 of Sambucus nigra. Lineage (NCBI taxonomy): Eukaryota > Viridiplantae > Streptophyta > Magnoliopsida > Dipsacales > Adoxaceae > Sambucus > Sambucus nigra. The sequence continues at coordinate 600,093,033 of OX422215.1, read as the reverse complement.
TTTGAGGGTCAGGTAAGCCCTTCTTCAACCTCTTATACTGGGTTTCACTAGCCTGAATTTCCTCGGTGTTAATAACTTAAGGCCTCTTATCACTAATTTGAGACCTCTTGGTAACATCAACATTTTTCTTGGCAGGGGGAGATAATGGTCCACTCAACAAATCAGGGATCCTTTTTCTCCTCATATCAGCTAAAGGGGAAGTGTGGATGGTAGTGTAGGGGGGAGTCATCACCAAAGGTTGATTAGATGATTTGATCATGTACTTAGAAACTAAAAAAGAAAATGGAAACCTTTCAAAGGACTTCCCACGAAGACCCTACACAGACACTCCTCGAAGGGCTCCTTTTGAAGACCACGGTTATTCGAATGACAATATTTTGTAATAAGAATTAGAATGTATTCGATCCTGTACTTTATTTATTGGACAAGCTTACTTTGTAATATGGGCGAGGTCGTTCGGTATCCTCGAAGGACCATGCGTGGCAGGGCATGGGAGAGCTCAGATGCTCTATCGAATGACCTCCTCTTGGTAACCTCGCAGGGACATGGTTTGGAGGATTGGGAGTAAGGCAACATTGGGAAAGTAATAGCCAACCCTCGTGGCACACTTGGGAAAAATTTCACCCAGTATAAATGGTTGCTCGAGCTACTTTCAACCGAGCTACCATGACTTCAACATATTCGGGGGAACCTCCTGTATCTTTTGGCTAGAGAAAGATCTGTAATACCCCATAATTTTTGTTGATTTTTATTTAATGGATTAATTAAATTAAATGAGAATTAATTGAAAATTAATCCGGATTCAAATACTAGCGAGACGTGAGTTGGTATTTAATTATGATGACAATGTTAAATATTACTGAGTATATATGGTAATATATGAATATTGAAAGTATTAAAATTGTCAAGACTTATAAATACGACAATTTGAAAAATTAAGTTGGGACGCGAGTGTCAGTCACGTCAGAAATAAATTTTATTAGATTTAAAAGGTAAATTATATTTGTATCAACCGTATGGTCATTTTGAGTGTACCAACGTGTCCGGAAGGGTCGAGATAGTCAGAAAACACTAGTCGAGGGTTTAGTTTGGGTCCCGGGGCATTTTTAGGCCAAACTGGCAACCCGGAAGGGTATTTTGGTAGTTTTAAAAATAAAGGAATTAAGACCCACGAATTTTAGAGTTTATTTATATATTATTAGAAAAGCCATTAAGGCCATTATCATCCAAAAATAAGAGAGTGGGCTACGTGAGTTAGAGAGAAGTTCCGAAAGGGTTCCAAACAAAAACCACCACCGTTTTGGATGGAATTGTGACCGGAAAGAAGAGAGAACCAGCCCTTGAACACCAGCAACAACTCAGAACATCAAACTTAAGTCAAGTGATTTGGTTTCATTAGTTCAATGAATATTTTCTCCATGCTTAGTGTAGAAATTAATGATTGTCTTGAAAGATTTGATGAAAACCCCAATGAATTTGATGTACAACTCTAAACTTTAGTTAAGAATTATATGTAGATCTGTTCTGGATGAATTCAGTACCCCAAACCTAACTTTTGATGATTTAAAAACGAATTAAAGAGAAGATTTATCATTGTTCTTGAAGAAAATAGAAAACTAGGGGTTTTATTGAAGTTTTGATCCATATAAGGCAAATGATTGATGATTAAAAGGTTTTGGAACGTTAACAATGATGTATTTTGGTTGTATGATGATCCTATAACGTTAGATTAGATTTTCATACCTTGTAATGAAGTTTTGGGATGAATTTTTGATTGAAAAACGAAGCAGGCCGTAGCCTATATGGTGCGTTCGATCGATCGACACTCCCAGGTCGATCGATCGACCTTCCGAGAATCGGTTATATTTTTCCTTTGTTGGATTTTAACAATTTCGACCCTAGAGAATTATTAGTGGGGACTTTGTGAATACTCTTAGATTCAAGGAAGATCAGTAGGCATACTTGTGAGACTCGAATTATAATTAAAAGTCAAATTTGGAATTATATTAAACTTAATAAGGCTCGACGAGTGTGATACTATTTGAGATTGAGAGTTGATGAGTAAGTTTTAGATAGTTGGATAATATAAGGTTAGTGGAAGAAATGAGGACCTTAAGAATAGTGGATTTAAATGTGGGAATAATAGGAGACTTGGTAACCTTTGTGAGTTAGGCTTTAGGTACTTGAAACTACGACGTGAGATGTGTCGGCGGTATATATTATATATTATTCGGAGACTTAAAGATGTACAAATTAGAATAACGGTATAGGAATGTAGAATATACCTCATTTAATATTTTAAGCTATTTGAGTGGTGTCATTTCTTAGTATATGGACTTATGTGTATAACATACCTACCATACTTGCTATCACAGGTGGTCGGCTTTCGAACTGGGCCATCTAATCCTTGTGTCCCTACGGGGGGATTTAGATTGGTACCTTAAGGACATAGGGCTGTGAATGACTTATTGGTGGGTTAATAAGTCAGCTGACCATGGGAGCCTAGGTATGTGCATGACCCATGGGTATGTGAACTATGTTCGCCTCCATTATGTGTGATTTTTGCTTATTGAGACGGTTCCTGAGAGATTCGGAACACGTGGTCCTTATGTACGTGATGTACCGGGATTCGATAACAGAGTATGTGTGCACCGCAGCTTAGTCTAGGGGTGCCCTAATTGTATATTTATGACGAGATTAATATACTTGTAATTGAAATAGACTCTTTATTTAAGTGTAAGTGTGAATACTTAAGACATTTTTAGAAGAGTTAATAATGGGAATTTCACACAATAATTATTGTAAGGAAACCTGAGAAATAAAAAGGAAGACACGCACATGTTATATTATAATGTCTTGTTTTGACTCTCATATTATAATGTAAAGTCAGGTTGTGAATTAAACTAGTTAGTTAGTGGCATAACTAGAACGGGTTACGAATACGTTAGGTGTGCACAATTAGTTGAGAGGTGAGAAATTCATGTGAGTGCACGCAACTAACATGTATTTTATATTCACTATTTAATATTATTAAACACTTGCTATATTTTAAACTGTTTTCACAATTGGGCTCTCACCCGTTTGCTTCCAAATCTATTTTATTGTAAAAACCTTTTAGGTGCCCAGCCACAGGGACGCCAAGCATAGGAGTTCCATTTCAGTGATGTGCTGTAGCTGCTGTGGAAGTTACAGGATCTCGATTGTAGACGCCTCCACATTCTACTTTGACTATATTTCAGATTTATTCCTCTGTAAGGGCATGTCGCCCCTTTTCTTTTAGAGACGGCTTTATCATGCTAAATTTTCATTTCAGCTTTGGATTTAATTAATTAATTATTCAGACTATGTATTTGGTTTTATTCCGTATTTGGATTGTTCAGGGGAGTGTTACTCCAGATTAAATCTTATTTCAGCATTTTACATTGTGACTGTAATGTGATTGTGATGTCTTTAGATAATGATTTATTTAGATGCATGTTAATTTAATTTAATTAAAATTGACAACTCACTTTTTAAATATTAGGTGGCTAGTAATGGTTTAAAAATATTTTTCGACAGTGATGCTATGAACTGAACCAACTTGACATTTTGTTTTAATTTGAATAAAGGAGTAGCTACCCGGTATTTAATTAGACGGGGTGTCGCAGGTGGTATCAGAGCATCAGGTTCTAGTGTCCTTAGGATATGTACGGCTTGTTATGTTTCCGCGTAGTGTTCTTTGATATATAACCCTATATTTTAGGATTGTTGTACTCTTTTGTGTATCTTTCGCTCTTCAGCTATTTTGAGATAATAACTGTGAACTTATAAGATTTCTCTCTCATTTCAGATGCCTCCATGACGTGCACAGAGAGCTCCCAGGGATGCTCAGCCCGAGCCACAGCCTGCACCAGTTCAGGATTCCATGAACGCCGTAGAGGTTGCCGCCATTGTAGCCCAAGCGGTAAATGCTGCCTTAGCAGTTGTGTAGCAGGCACCGCCTCAGGCGCCAGTGGTAGGCCCGATCCAGGCTCATGTATTCCCGTCTGCTTGGGAACGTGTTCGTGACGCCTTTCAGAAGACACACCCTCCGGAGTTTGCAGGTAGCTCCGACGTTGTTATGTCTAGTCAGTGGAAGAAGGACATCCAAAGACACTTGAGGATGTATGAATGTACGGATGTACAGAGACAGATACTGGCTACTTTTAAGCTGGTAGGGTCAGCGTTGCAGTGGTGGGAGTCCATTACCACCGCAGAGGAGAGAGATGTTCTTACCATTCAGGAGTTCTGGGTGCGGTTTGATCGCAAGTACTTTCCCTCAGCAGTTCATACCGAGATGAGGAGGAAGTTGATGAACCTCAAGCAGGAGGGGAAGACAGTGGCAGAGTATGAGGCCGAGTTCACCAATCTTCTAAACATCGTTCTTGATGAGATTCTGACCGAAGAGAAGAAGATATAAAACTTCATGGATGGGTTGACTTGGAGGATCCGTCAGCACTTGCTAGGAAATCTCTCGTTGGCCACTTATTCTGATGTGGTTAACGCAACACTGCTTCACTGCTAGGACTACCGCTTCCACTTGTTAGAGAGTAAGCAATCAGGAGAGTCCAGCCATCAGGGCAGGACAAGGGGGAATGGTGCCAGTGGGGCATAGTCAGCTCAGGGTCAGCACAGGTAGAGTGATCAGAGTTCCCAGCAGGGGGATTCTAAGAGATTTCGATCAGGAGGTTTCAAAAATGGTCAGAGAGGTTTTTGTCATGGCCAGCAGGGTCAGCACGACCATCAGGGTCAGCAGGGCCAGCATGGCCAACATCAGCAGTTTCAGCAGGGCCATCATGGCCAGGGGAGGAATGGCAACGACCACCAGGGCCGTGGGCAGTAGGGTCAGAGCGGGGGAAACTTTATCGGGAAATGTTTTATTTGTGGCAAGATTGGCCACAAACGCCAGGAGTGTCCTGAAAGGGGTAGGGCCCCACAGCAGCAGCAGTAGGGTGCTCGACACGAGCCCCAGAGACCTATGTTTCCCGTCGCCCTCCCAGCACCACCATAAATGCCAGCTTTACCACCCATCCCAGCAGTCCCGGTCCAGCAGGGATAGCTTCAGTACGGGCAAGTTTATCAGCTCCAGCAGGCCACAGTCCCACAGGATCCACCTGCTATTGAGGGTATGTTCTCTATTCAGGGGACTATGGGGCGTATTTTATTTGATATAGGGGCCACACACTATTTCATTTCCACGAGATTTTCACGCACTATGGGGTTGTTAGACACTACGGAGAGCACGATTACTTACGTAGATTCACCATTGAGTAGGGGTTCTGTGATTTCCCTTATATGTAGAGGTGTGGGTATCGAGATCGAGAGGTTTACTTTACCTGTTGATATGTTAGTGTTAGATATGACTGAGTACGAGGCTATCATTGGTATGGATTGGCTAGTTGCGTATCGAGCCATGATTAATTATTTCAGTAGGAGTATTATTTTTGCCATACCCGGGCAAGATATGTTCCTAGTGGCGATGCCTCGTCCTGAGGGAGGATTGTCCACTCACTTGTACTATATAGAGGAGGAGACCTATAAGGAAGTGGTGATACCACTCGATTCGATTCCAGTTGTTAGGGAGTTTGCTGATGTATTCCAGGATATTCCAGGATTACCTCATAGTAGCGAGATAGACTTTGTTATCGATTTGACGACGGGCACTCAGCCTATAGCCCGCGCACCTTACCGTATGGCTCCAGCGGAGATGAGAGAGCTACGGGATCAGATAGAGCAGTTGTTGGGTCAGGGGTTTATCCGTAGGAGTACTTCGCCATGGGGTGCCCCTGTGCTGTTCGTAAAGAAGAGGGATGGATCTTTGAGGTTGTGTGTAGATTTCCGGGAGTTGAATAAGGTCACGATACGAAATAAGTATCCGTTACCCCGAATCGATGACTTATTCGACCAGTTGAGAGGAACTTCCTTCTTCTCAAAGATTGACTTGCGATCGAGATACCATCAGTTGCGTATCAGGGAACATGACATCTCAAAGACTGCTTTCTTGACGAGATATGGTTCCTATGAGCTCCGGGCTATGCCTTTTGGCCAAACCAATGCCTCAACCGTGTTTATGGACTTGATGAATAGGGTATTCAGAGAGTTCCTAGACCAGTTTATCATCGTCTTCATTGATGACATTCTGGTTTACTCCTAGACAGAGGAGGAACACACCGAGCACTTGAGACAGGTTTTGTAGACGCTGCGTCAGAACGAGCTATATGCAAAGTATGAGAAGTGTGGATTTTGGCCGAAGGAGGTTAAGTTTTTGGGGCACATCATTTCAGACAGGGGGATATATGTTGATCCGGGGAAGGTATCCGCGGTGAGGGAGTGGGGACAGCCCACGACACCGACTGAGATCCGTAGTTTCTTGGGCCTAGCAGGATATTTAGGAGGTTTATTCGGGGTTTCTCAAAGATAGCGAGTCCTTTGACACATCTGACTCGTAAAGGTGTGCCATTCATCTGGAGCGATGCCTGTCAGTTGGCATTCGATGAGTTGAAGGACAAGTTGACCTCAGCGCCGGTGTTAGCATTGCCCATACCAGGAGTTGAGAATCTAGTCTACACCGATGCGTCCTTACAAGGACTTGGAGGTGTACTGCAACAGGAGAGTCAGGCCATAGCTTATGCTTCCCGTAAGCTTAAGCTTCACGAGAAGAATTACCCCACCCACGACTTGGAGTTAGCAGCAGTTGTATTTACTCTTCGGATTCGGAAACATTATCTTCTGGGGAAGAAATTCTGTTTATTCACGGACCACAAGTCCCTACAATACCTCTTCACGCAGAAGGAATTAAATATGCGTCAACGTAGGTGGCTTGAGTTCGTGAAGGATTATCAGTTCGATATCTAGTACCACCCGGGAAAGGCTAACGTGGTAGCAGACGCATTGAGCCGTAGGCCAGTACGTGAGGTGGCCGAAGTGTGGAGAGCAAAGTCGAAGGAGTTGGGACACCAGGACGCAGTGGCCCGATCATTCATATCGGTAATGACCGTTACGCTCCAGATTATTATGAGAGCGATACAAGCCCAGGCAAAAGACTCATTTTGTCAAGAGCAGATAGTTCGTTTACTAGCAGAGGGAGCCGAGTCCTATACCGTTGGTTTAGACGGGGGCTTACACTTCAATGGGAGACTGACTGTTCCTGAAGGGGAAGACTTGCGACACGAGGTTATGACAGAGTCGCACGGTTCACAGTTTGCGGTACATCCTGGTGGGGATAAGATGTACCAGGCTATGAGGCGACAGTACTGGTGGAGCGGGATGAAGAGAGATATTGCCGAGTTCGTTTCCAAATGTGCCACTTGTCAGCTGGTAAAGGTGGACCATCAGAGACCGGCAGGACTTCTACAGCCGTTAGAGGTTCCTATGTGGAAATGGGAGAGCATTTCCATGGACTTTATCACGGGGTTACCTACTTCGCAGAGGGGCCATGACTCCATATGGGTAATCGTGGATAGGTTGACCAAAGTTGCTCATTTTCTTCCAGCCCGGACAGACTACACTACAGGACAGTATGCCCAAATTTTCATAGCGGAGATAGTGAGACTTCACGGGGTGCCTCTCAATATCGTGTCTGATCGAGACAAGATATTTATTTCACGATTTTGGGAGAGTTTCTAGGAAGCCATGGGTATGGAGTTACGTCTGAGTACGACATATCACCCGTAAATAGATGGGCAAACCGAGCGGACGAATCAGATGTTAGAAGACATGTTGCATATGTTCATACTAGACTTTGGAGGTGGTTGGGAGCAGTACCTTCCACTGGTGGAGTTTGCTTATAATAACTCCTACCAGTTCACTATTGGCATGGCTCCATTCGAGGCGTTATACAATAGACCCTGTCGTTCCCCAGCATGTTGGCTAGAGGTGGGGGATAACAAGCTTCTTGGACCGGAGGTGATTCAGGATACCTCGGCCAGGATAGAGATGATACGAAGCCGTATTCGGGTAGCTCAGGACCGACAGAAGAGTTATGCCGATGCCAAAAGATTCTTTAGAGTTCAAGGTGGGGAACCAGGTATTACTCAGAGTATCTCCGATGAAGGGGATTATGCGTTTCGGGAAGAAGGGGAAATTGGCACCTAGATACGTGGGCCCATTTCCTATCATCGAGCGGATTGGGCCAGTAGCGTACAAACTTGGGTTACCGGAACACTTGCATAGGATTCATGACGTGTTCCATATTTCCTCGCTAAGGAGATATCTAAGGGACGATTTGGCCCATACTCATATTGCTTTAGAGGACATCGATCTTCAGCCTGATAGTTCCTACGAGGAGGGGACGATTGCTATTCTGGACCACAGCGAGAGAAAACTGAAGTCGAAGATAGTACCATTAGTACGTGTTCAGTGGCGGCATCATAATGTCGAGGAGTCCAATTGGGAGCGCGAGGATGAGATGTGCGAGCGTTATCCAGAGCTATTTTTGCTAGGTATACTTTAGTTCCGAATTTCGGGACGAAATTCTGTTACTAGGGGGAAGTATGTAATACCCAGTAATTTTTGTTGATTTTTATTTAATGGATTAATTGAATTAAATGAGAATTAATTGGAAATTAATCCGGATTCAAATACTAGCGAGACGTGAGTTGGTATTTAATTATGATGATAATGTTAAATATTACTGAGTATATATGGTAATATATGAGCATTGAAAGTATTAAAATTGTCAAGACTTATAAATACGACAATTTGGGACGCGCGTGTCGGTCGCGTCAGAAATAAATTTGATTAGATTTAAAAGGTAAATTATATTTTTATCAATCGTATGGTCATTTTGAGTACGTCAACGTGTCCGGAAGGGTCGAGATAGTCAGAAAACACTAGTCGGGGGTTTAGTTTGGGTCCCGGGGCATTTTTAGGCCAAACCGACAACCCGGAAGGGTATTTTGGTAGTTTTAAAAATTAAGGAATTAAGACCCACGAATTTTAGAGTTTATTTATATATTATTAGAAAAGCCATTAAGGCCATTATCAGCCCAAAACAAGAGAGTGGGCTACGTGAGTTAGAGAGAAGATTCAAAAGGGTTCCAGACCAAAACCACCACCGTTTTGGACGAAATTGTGACCGTAAAGAAGAGAGAACCATCCCTTGAACACCAGCAACAACTCAGAACATCAAACTTAAGGCAAATGATTTGGTTTCATTAGTTCAATGAATATTTCCTCCATGCTTAGTGTAGAAATTAATGATTGTCTTGAAAGATTTGATGAAAAATCCAATGAATTTGATGTACAACTCTAAACTTTGGTTAGGAATTATATGTAGATCTGTTCTGGACGAATTCAGTACCCCAAACCTAACTTTTGATGATTTAAAAACAAATTAAAGAGAATATTTATCATTGTTATTGAAGAAAATAGAAAACTAGGTTTTTTATTGAAGTTTTGATCCATATAAGGCAAATGATTGATGATTAAAAGGTTTTGGAACGTTAACAATGATGTATTTTGGTTATATGATGATCCTATAACGTTAGATTAGATTTTCATACCTTGTAATGAAGTTTTGGGATGAATTTTGGATTGAAAAATGAAGCAGGCCGTAGTCTATCTGGTGCGTTCGATCGATCGACACTCCCAGGTCGATCGATCGACATCCAAGGTCGATCGATCGACCTTCCCAGAATCGGTTATATTTTTCCTTTGTTGGATTTTAACAATTTCGACCCTAGAGAATTATTGGTGGGGACTTTGTGAATACTCTCAGATTCAAGGAAGATCAGTAGGCATACTTGTGAGACTCGAATTATAATTAAAAGTCAAATTTGGAATTATATTAAACTTAATAAGGCTCGACGAGTGTGATACTATTTGAGATTGAGACTTGATGAGTAAGTTTTAGATAGTTGGATAATATAAGGTTAGTGGCAGCAATGAGGACCTTAAGAATAGTTGATTTAAATGTGGGAATAATAGGAGACTTGGTAACCTTTGAGGGTTAGGCTTTAGGTACTTGAAACTACGACGTGAGATGTGTCGGCGGTCTATATTATATATTATTCGGAGACTTAAAGATGTACAAATTAGAATAACGGTATAAGAATATAGAATATACATCATTTAATATTTTAAGATATCTAAGTGGTGTGATTTCTTAGTATATGGACTTATGTGTATAACATACCTACCATACTTGCTATCACAGGAGGCCGGCTTTCGAACCGGCCATCTAATCCTTGTGTGCCTACGGGGGGATTTAGATTGGTACCTTAAGGACATAGGGTTGTGAATGACTTATTGGTGAGTTAATAAGTCAGCTGACCATGGGAGCGTAGGTATGTGCATGACCATGGGTATGTGAACTATGTTCGTCTCCATTATGTGTGATTTTTGCTTATTGAGACGGTTCCTGAGAGATTCGAAACACGTGGTCCTTATGTACGTGATGTACTGGGATTCGATAGCAGAGTATGTGTGCACCGCAGCTTAGTCTAGGAGTGCCCTAATTGTATATTTATGACGAGATTAATATACTTGTAATTGAAATGAACTCTTTATTTAAGTGTAAGTGTGAATACTTGTGACATTTTTAGAAGAGTTAATAATGGGAATTTCACATAATAATTATTGTAAGGAAACCTGAGAAATAAAAAGGAAGACACGCACATGTTATATTATAATGTCTTGTTTTGACTCTCATATTATAACGTAAAGTCAGGTTGTGAATTAAACTAGTTAGTAAGTGGCATAACTAGAACGGGTTACGAATACGTTAGGTGTGCACAATTAGTTGAGAGGTGAGAAACTCATGTGAGTGCACGCAACTAAAATGTATTTTATATTCACTGTTTAATGTTATTAAACACCTGCTATATTTTAAACTGTTTTCACAATCGGGCTCTGACCCGTTTGCTTCCAAATCTATTTTCTTGTAAAAACCTTTTAGGTGCCCAGCCACAGGGACGCCAAGCTTAGGAGTTCCATTTCAGTGACATGCTGTAGCTGCTGTGGAAGTTACAGGATCTCGATTGTAGGCGCCTCCTTATTCTGCTTTGACTCTATTTCATATTTATTCCTCTGTTAGGGCACGTCGCCCCTTTCCTTTTAGAGACGGCTTTATCATGCTAAATTTTTATTTCATCTTTGGATTTAATTAGTTAATTATTCAGACTATGTATTTGGTTTTGTTCAGTATTTGGATTGTTCAGGGGAGTGTTACTCCAGATTAAATCTTATTTCAGCATTTTACATTGTGACTGTAATGTGATTGTGATGTCTTTAGATAATAATTTATTTGGATGCATGTTAATTTAATTTAATTAAAATTGACAACTCACTTTTTAAATATTAGGTGGTTAGTAATGGTTTAAAAATGTTTTTCGACAGTGATGCTGTGAACTGAACCAACTTAACATTTTGTTTTAATTTGAATAAAGGAGTAGCAACCCGGTATTTAATTAGACGGGGTGTCACAAGATCCTAGCCAACAAATAGCATACCTAATGCTAGAGCTACTTCCACTCGAGCAACCTTAAGACCGTACACCATCTATTTGGTTGATGTGACCACATGTTTAATAGGTAAAGATTAAGAGAATACCTCAGCAAAATAACAGCAACGCAGATGCATTAATAAGGTTAGCTTTGGCAACAAGGACAAACATCAGAAGGACTGTCCTAGTTGAAATCTTTCCCAAGGCGACCATTGAAGAAGAAGAGGTCTGTAACCCTCGCCTCAATTTGAACCTAGGGGACTCATGGATGGACCCCCTTATCAAATATATCAAAGAGGGAGAACTGTCGGAATCAAAGCTAGAGAGAAGGAAACTGAGATACAGAGCCGCAAAGTTCTCAATAGTAGGAGACATCCTATATAAGAAGGGATTCCTATTACCTCTCCTCAGATGCGTTCATCCCACCGAAGTTCCCCGCATCCTACAGGAGGTACACGAGGGTTCTTGCTCAAGTCATATAGGAGGAAGACCTTTGTCCAAAAGTATTATTACGTAAGGATACTGGTGGCCGACCTTGGCCAAAGATGTTGCAGCTTACGTGAAGAGGTGCGATAAATGTCAAAGATTCTTCACTATCCCCCATCAAACTCATCAGCCTATGACGTCAATCAGTTCCCCTTGGCCATTCGCAGTATGGGGGATTGACTTAGTGGGCCCCCTACCAAGGGCTGCAAATAACTACCGATTTCTGATAGTCGCCATTGATTACTTCTCCAAATGGGTAGAGGCCGAGCCGATGATCATGATTACAGAGCAGCAGACCTTCTAATTTATTTAGAAGAACATCATATGCAGACATGGCCTCCCAAACACCCTCATCTCGGACAACGGAACCCAGTTCAAGAATTCTTCCTTGGAAAAATACTGCGAAAGAGTTGGGATAAAGCAATTTTTCTCTTCTACTGGACGACCTCAGGCAAACGGTCAGACCGAAGTCACCAACAGAACTATTCTCGACGGGATTAAGAAGAGGTTAGAAGAAGCTAAGGGAAGATGGACTGAAGAGGTTTATGTTGTGTTTTGGGCCTACAGAACAACAGTCAGGACACCAACGGGGGAAAACCCGTTTATGTTAGCACATGGCTCAGAGGCCATCATACTAATAGAAGTAGAACTTCCTACTCATAGGGTTCAGACCTATGACCCTGAGAAGAATGGGGAGGAGAGAAGATTTGACCTCGATTTGATTGAAGAGAGAAGGGAAGACGCAGAAATCAAGTAGGCAGCTTACCAGCAGAGAACAACAAAATTCTACAATCAAAGGGTAAAATCAAGACCCATAGCTGTGGGAGACCTAGTGCTGAAGAAGACATTACAGAAGGCAAACAAACTTCACCCGAATTGGCATGGTCCTTACAAAGTGGTTGACGAGGTTGTTCCCGGGACCTACAGGCTAGAAAACCTTGAAGGGGAACCTTTTTATAATCCTTGGAATGCTGATCATCTAAAAAAGTATTACATATGATGTTGCAAGAGTTTCTATGTAAACGTATCATCTTATGAAGAGATTATTAATGAGAAGATCGGCTCCCGTGTCAATTCTTGGTTCATTATGCTCTAGTGGTAGAATTTATGGGGATAATATCTTAGTTGATGACCTAAGACCTTATAACATCATAATTTGGTGACAAGGTCTGAGGTGAGACTTCATGATTGGATGACCTCATACCTTAAAAATCATTAATTTGGTGAAAAATTATTTATGAGGATAACATCTTAGTTGATGACCTCAGACCTTATAACATCATAATTTGGTGATAAGGTCTGAGGTGCGACATCATGATTGGATGATCTCAGACCTTAAACATTATAATATGGTGACAAGGTCTGAGGTGAGACATCATGATTGGACGACCTCAGACCTTAAACATCATTAATTTGGTGAAAATTATTTAAGAGGATAACATCTTAGTTGATGACCTCAGACCTTAAACATCATTAATTTGGTGAAAAATTATTTATGAGCATAACATCTAAGTTGATGACCTCAGACCTTATAACATCATAATTCGGTGACAAGGTCTGAGGTGAGACATCATGATTGGATGATCTCAGACCTTAAACATCATAATTTGGTGACAAGGTCTGAGGTGAGACATCATGATTGGATGACCTCAGACCTTAAACATCATTAATTTGGTGAAAAATTATTTATGAGGATAACATCTTAGTTGATGACCTCAGACCTTAAACATCATTAATTTGGTGAAAAATTATTTATGAGGATGACATCTTAGTTGATGACCTCAGACCTTATAACATCATAATTTGGTGACAAGGTCTAAGGTGAGACATCATGATTGGATGATCTCAGATCTTAAACATCATAATTTGGTGACAATGTCTGAGGTGAGACATCATGATTGGATGACCTTAGACCTTAAACATCATTAATTTGGTGAAAAATTATTTATGAGGATAACATCTTAGTTGATGACCTCAGACCTTAAACATCATTAATTTGGTGAAAAATTATTTATGAGGATAACATCTTAGTTGATGACCTCAGACCTTAAACATCATTAATTTGGTGAAAAACTATTTATGGGGATAACATCTTAGTTGATGGCCTCAGACCTTATAACATCATAATTTGGTGACAAGGTCTGAGGTGAGACATCACGCTTGGGTGACCTCAGACCCTAGACATCATTAATTTGGTGAAAAATTATTTGCAGGGATAACATCTTAGTTGATGACCTCAGACCTTAGATATTATTATAAGGCTTATGAAGACACCATTATGTTGAGACTTCAGACCTTAACACAAACACATTGTGTGACATGGAAAATCATTCAAAGAACATTCAACAACTAAAGAAATAAAGCCCTCCTCAGAGGTTGATACATACTAAAGTTAAGAATTACAAGTCGCAAGGTAACAAAGTTTGCAATCAGAGGTTACAGTTTGAAATCAAAATTAAAAATTACAAAGAGCTTCACAAAATGGTCAAGTGTCTGCAGCCTCAGGGTTAGTTTCCACGCCCCCATCTCCCTGGCCAAGGTTGGTCACTTCTACCCCATCATCCTGAGGACCAACGTCTTCAGTCCTAGTGTCATCTTGGGGAGTAATCTCGGTAGGTGCGACACCTCCCTCCTTCTCTACCTCTTGCAAGGCCTGAGCAAACTGAGGATCGGCGTAGCCTAGACCAATGAAGTCAGAGGCTGCCAGGCTCCTTGATTCTTTTTCCTTCATCTCAGCCCACCTGCCAATGGACTTAACACCCCTCTTGAGGTACTCGATGCCGAAGCTGATGAACTCATCAGAGACCTTCTAGTCCTATAAGATCTTCTTTGAGGCATCCTCCAAGGCAGCCTTCACAATAATGTCAACCTTGTGTTGGAGAGAGTCAGCATGCGTCTTCAAAGCAGAGGTATGGTCCTTTTTGAGCTTGCCCATATCATTCTCCAGCTTCTTTACCTTAGCTTCAGACTTCTCTAAAGAAGCCTTCAGACGCTCCACTTCAGCGTTCAAGGCAGCCTCGGTCTTCTGGGCCTCTTTGCCCTTCTCGATCAGAGGAAGTTTCCTCAGAGTCCAGTCCATAAAGTGGTGCAAGGTGAGGAGACCCTGCAGAACATATGCAGAAATGTCAGTTCAAGACTTTAAAAGATAAAAACGAGGTTACACTTACTCAGAAAAAGCAAAAGCAAAGAGTCTTACTTGGATGGATCGGTGGAGACCAAACTTGGCCAGCATAGGGGTATCCATTGAACGACAGAAGCGTTTATCAGAGTTGGTCATGACAGAGTCGATAGCATCCAGGGCCTTCAGACTTTGGCCTATAAGGCTGTCACCAATCTTCAGTTGCTCCAGACGAGCAACTAATACATCCTCAGAGGAGATGGGGATGGCACGATCTCGCTTTAAAGTCTTTTTCTTCTGCCTCTGATCTTCAGGGGCAGGGGCAGCAAATCTCCTCTTCTTGGAGTCCTAAGCCTTTGAAGTTGTAGGAGGAGGAGGTGCAGTCAGACCTGCTTTCTTCACGAGCTTGGTAAGGTTGGGGGCTGCCATCTCCCAGAGGTCATCAGAAATTCCTTTGGGGCGCTCTGCAAACAGAAAGGTCTGAGTTAGAAAATCAGAGATATGACATAATCAGAGGTACAACTTGTGGAAAAATAAGCACTTACGGAGCTCAGTCAGAGGACTCCACCCAAGGCCAGTCTCAGAGAGATAGTATGGGATCATCAGATGTTCGTATTTGACCAACAGACCATGTTCCCCCTGATCTTGAAGGTCTTTTACTTTCTGAAGATTATTCTGGTTTAAACCAGGGTCGGCCCTGGCAGCCATTGACACCTTTCCCCATCTCAGGGGCATCCTCGGCTCTAAGGATGAAGAGGGGGCACAGGGGCCAAATTCCCAGTACCCTGAGGCGAAGAAGTATCACTGTTTCCAATTGTGATTTGAAGTTTGGGTAACCTGCAACATCTTCTTATTTGACTTCTGAGATAAGAAGTGGTAATAACTCGGGTGATTCCTTGCAGAGGAGGGGACATAGCACCCAGTGAAGACCTGGACAAGAAGGTCTGAATGGTGGACTGCCCTTCATAAAACTATTTCTCCAATTATCACCCTCCAGGCATTAGGGGATAACTTGGAAATGGCTAAATTAATATAGGACAATATGGACCTAATAATGGGATGAATGGGAAGACAAAATCCTAACTTGAACATCTGCTCATACAAGCAGATCTCACCATCTCGGCCACGAAAAGCCCTCTCTTCCCTCAGAGGTCTCCTAAGCTTTATGGAAGGACCTATGGAATACAGATGCCTGAAGGCTAAGAGGTCGACCTCGCTAATAGTGCTCTCTATCTCGATCGCCTCAGAGGTTTCAACATCGCTTTCACTACCATCATCCTCGTCTGGGTTAACATTGGCCTGAGCAGACGAGGGGACACCACCAGGGAACCTCTGAGCAAACTCAACTCCTGTGGCGGCCGACAGGGGAATAGCATCAAGGATTGGGGGAACAGCCACGCTAGGCCCTATAATTTCAACGTCGGAGGAAGAGTGCGAGGTTCTATAACTCTTGTGAGATGAGGCACGACTGGAAACCTCAGCTTGGTCAAGGGCTTGTTCCATCCGGACGGAGTAATCCATGGCTTCTTCAAAAGAATCAACAGACTTAGGGTCTGAGGTTGACGACTCAGACTCAGACATAGGAATGGATTCCACTGTGACCTCTGCAGGCACAGATGGCTCAGGGTATACCACTTTTAGAGGTGGTGGAAATATAGGCCTAAGAGGGAATGCCTCTGCCCTACGAGCTTCCTCTTGGGCTCGTTCTATTTGCCTAATTTTATCCAAGGTTTTCTCCCTAAGAGAGGGGAATTCCTCTAAGAGTTGATAAAGAGGCCTGAACATAAGTGTCAGACCCTACACTTGTGACTCTAAATCCTAAATAAATAGGATTGGCAATTTGATTAAGGATCAAACTGTGATTTTAAAACAAGAACAATGAAGAACATACAAGAACAGTTATCAGAAAACTCAAGAAACTCCCCAGAAAAATGAAACAGTCACCGAAAAATTCATAACTCTCACCGAAAATTGAAAAGACAAGAATAAAAGGGGCTAAAAATGGCAGAGTAAGGTGGAGAAGATACCTGAAGACTTGTGAAATAAAAGAGGTTTAAAGAAACACAGAGATCCCCAAAAACGTAGCAACCAAGCTCTGGTGGGAAAGAGACAGTTGCAGAGATAGCCAAGGCAGGAGGGAGAGAAATGAAGAAGAAAGAGAAAGAAATGAGGTTTAAACCTTTGAATAAATTGGCAAAACTCCCAAGGCCCATCATTGCCTTGGGAGCCCAAAAGGCCACAATCATTGCACTTACCAAGCACGCGACCACCTTCAGAAGTTGACACTTGTCAAGAAAGTATTGGCACTTAAAGAAATCCAACCTCGGGCATATTTACCCCTTAGTCACCTGTTCACATAGGTAACTAAGGGCTAGGGGTGATTGATATGCCCCATATGTACCTCATAGCTCAGAGACACCAACCTCGACCAAGGAGATAACCGAGGTGAGAAGGGCCCCAGATTGGCAAATAACAGTCTCGTCCTTTACAAGGTCGGCCATGGCCGACGTTACTAGTTGACTCACTGTCGGGCAATAGCAGAGGTCTTCATGATCCACGGGGGAAATTATTCATCAAGTCATCCAGGGCTGGCATCACGACTACTTAATATAGCAACCTCGGTTGGGCAGAAGTCGAGGTTACAAATACTACACCATCATCATAACCAACCTCGGCTAAGGATAAGCCGATGTTCTAAACCTACTCCTGCATAACCCCTGCCCAGACCGATATTATGATTCCACTTGTCTTACCTCGATTTTTCATTAGCCGAGGCCATCACGAATAAATCTCGGATTGGGCAACAGCCAGACTTTACCAACCTCGTACTCTTCCAGGCCGAGATTGGTGTCAATCGAAGACAACCGAGCCTTTACTCGCATATGTGTGGTTGGGAACACGTGTACACAATCAGTTGTACCAAATCAATCCCCTCACATGAGGGAATATTTCATCATCATTCTCTACATGTGATAGTGACAGATGTCTTCATCAGATTGGCTAGATCAATACACACATGCTCATGGAATGCACCCCCCCACATTATATATACTTGCCTTCTCCTATTTGGAGGGGGATCCAAAAATAAAAACCCTACATGAAACTCTGTCCAATTATACAGTAGAGAGAGAAAGCTTGAGAGTTTGTATTCATGGCCATTAGATCCCTCATACAGTGATATTAACCATACATCTTCACAGTGGACGTAGGCCTGATTGGCTGAATCACTTATATGACTGTGTCCATCCTCTTATACTCACCTCTTTTTTCTTATATTTGATACACTTGTGCTGCCATTGTTATACACTGATTAGAACTCACGAACACCTTACTTGGTGGTACTAATCCTGGCATCATCAACGGTCTTGAGCATTAATCCCGATCATGATAAGGGGTTGCTCCTCGCTTGATACTAACTGTATTCTAAGAACCCAGGTATTCTCTTTTGAAAATATTCCAGAGGATAATATTGCCAGGACCATAGATTTTGATGCCATGCAGCGTAAAGAGGAGGCAAATCTCACCGTATTGCCTGAAGGAGTAAGAGTAATATGAGTGCAACCCAGCACAACTACTGTCCGTGTGATGGAGATGATCGGCGTGCAAGCAGGAATGGGCTCAGCGCAAATGATGGGCCTCATGGGTTTGTTCGTGGAGTTCATCAAGACCCCTACGACCCAGGCGATGTTGGGAAACACCGGAGGAGAAAACTCTTTCATGACACCACCGGTGCGAATACCAGCTCCCTCCATCACCAGGGGGTGCCACACCTACCTTCAGTAATGTTCCTCCCAATGCTCCACCTCTTACTATCCCGCCTGTAACAACATGGCCAACGACGCAAGGCCGGGGAATGGCTTCAATGGCACACGCAACGGCTAGTGGCGTGGGTAAGAGTGCACCGACTGCACCGGCGACACCTAATGTGGTGATAACACCGCCAATTAGTTCTCCACCACCCAGTATGGAGGAAATGAAGAAGGAAGGATTAAAGTTCATAGCAGTGTCTAAGAGTGGAGGAGATAGTTCCTCGATTTACGATGACTTTCACACTCCGTACCCAGAGGAATATAATAATGAACCCTACCCAGTAGGGTATATTCCACCCATCTTTGAAAAGTACACAGGATAGGGTACAAACCCTAAGGAACACGTGAAAAGGTTCATTGAAAGCCTTGGGGCCTATTGTAATGACAAAAAGTTAAGACTGAGGGAGTTTTCAAAATCCCTGATAGAAAAGGCCTACACGTGGTACTCCCACTTGGCCCTAGGTAGCGTGGCTTACTGGGAGGAATTGCATGTTTTGTTTGTAAAAAAGTTGTTTTTAGCTGAAGACGAGTTTACACTCACGTAACTGGCGCGCAAGAAGCAAAAGTCGGGGGAACATATTGTTGCCTACATCAAGAGGTTTCGCGAGCGCTCTCGAGATGTAAGGGAGGAAACGCGAGAAGATAATCTTTTGCAAGTCTGTGCAAAGGGGCTGCTGCCAGAATATATTTTCCACTTGATTAATGAAACATAAGAAGGTAGATTCACAGCATTCCTAAAAGCAACAAGGAATATTGCTCTAGTGGTAAAACCCCACCACCCCCACCTTCCTTGGCAAGTTTATGTCTAAGACCATCAGCTACCTCAGGGAGGGGAATACCCTCGAGGGTAAATTATGCAGACGATAGAGGAAGAGGGAAGGTGGTAGTGGCCGAGGAAGAAGGGGTAGAGGCAACAAGACGAGATTTTAAGGCGAAGAGGATCCCCCCGAGTTGCCATGCACGGTAGAGCAAGTCTAAACTTATATGATCTTATGGTTTGAGATAAATTTTACAGACCGGTCAACACTAGTATAGCACAACTCTCTCGAGAAGATAGAGAGAAGCCAAATTATTGTTCACTTCACAACAGAGTGAACCACCCGACCAAGGTATGGTTTTCACCGAGGCGGTTGATCGACCATCATGTAAAGAAAGGAGATATTGAATTGCCATAAGGCAATTTGAAAGACAATCCTCTACCAGCACATGGGGCCCACATGGCTAGTTCTTTTGACGTTGACGCTCAAAAATTATTGAGGGAGAAGTGGCTCCTCGAGAAGGACTTTGAGGAATCTATGGAGGAATGCACCTTCAATCTAGCTCAGCTACAATTGAAGGATGAGACAGATGAACAGGATGAATAGGAAGATGGAGACGACCCCATCAAGAGTTTGAGAAGGAAGATGGGATGAGCAGGAAGATGGGATCCTGTTCTCTAGAAGCAGTAAACGTAGTGATTACCTACGATGAGGATGCTTATAGAGATATGGAGGAAGTTTACGAACTCGATGAGGAACAAATAAACCTTTGGGTTGAATGTGCAACAGTTGCACGCTCGTAAAAGTTCGGTTGGTTCTTCGACCAAGATGGACTCCCCGAACACTCACAACTGGAAGTCACGCGAGCCATCCTAGAGATTGATAAGAAGAACATGGCGCCACACCTGAATTGGAAGGTCCCCATAGCCAAGATTGTGAGGAGGTACCTCTTTGAAGTTACGTTTTCAGAAGCAGACAAATTGGTTAGGTATCCTCACAACAGGCCTCTTTATGTTACAGCCTTCGTGAATGATTATGTTTTCTCTCGTGTGCTATTGGATGGAGTGGCATCCATTAATATAATGCCCATAAGATATTTTTATGCTACTGGCCTGTCTGAAACAAGGATAGTATCTCACTCGTTGGCAATCTCGGGGTTTGATAATCAGTGGTCTAAATATGTGGGGTACATTAGCGTGGGCATCATAATGGGGAATATCACTTCCCATATAAAATTCCACATTATGGACTGCGAGTTATCGTACCAACTGCTAGTAGGCAGGGTGTGGATGCACAACCATGGATTGGTTCCCTCTACTTACCGTCCATGTGCCAAGGCAAACATAAAGGGCAAAGAGGTGGTGATTCGAGCATCCAAGAAGCCTTTCACGAAAGAAGAAGCGCACTTGGTAGATGCTGCCTTTTCCACCGAGCTGTTTGAGGAGGCTATAGTGGTAACAAAGTATACTGGAGGAATAAGGATTCTAAGCACTCAAAAAAGAGTGCGTGCACCTGCTTGACCAGTGGTGACCTACGAAGAAGAGCATGATTTAGAGGCAGTGAGGCCCCCCAATTTATCAAGGCAGCTACATGATCTAATGACTCCACACATTGATGCGATTGAACAATAGGTCCAGAGTCAGAGAGTTCTCAGCAGGCATTTCGCGAGAGAGTTAAAAGAAAATTATCGAAAGAGGCCTCATAAGGAAGAAAGTTCCCGATAGTGCAAGAGAGTAGTTTTGCCTAATGGCATAATTATTTATAAGTTATGAAGGTATGAGCAGGCTGCTGAAGGTCTTGACGATGAGGCTGACCCAATTTATAAATGTTTCTTAGTAGACAACCAAGGACAATGCTTGATAATTTACAACTCGAGCGTTTAAGAGTTTGTAGAAGAGGTAGAGGAGGAGTCCGAGTGCATGAAAGACATACCCAGGCCACAAATTTAAGAGTTATAAAATATAGACTTAGCTAAGGAGGGTGATGACCCTAGCCCTATCTTCATCTCGAAGGATCTTTAAAGGGCATCCCAAGAGGGTTTAATCAAGCTACTCCAGGAATTTAAAGACGTCTTCACGTGGAAGTATATAGAGATTCCTAGGGTTTATAAGGAGGTAGTTGCCACAAATTGAACATTTTATCGTCGACCATCCCAATGAAGCAGGCCACCCGAATGTACAAGGCAAAGTTAGATTTAAAAATCAAAGAAGAAGTCCAAAGGCTTCTCACAAGCGCTTTTATTGTCCCCATCCAGCACTCGATCTGGCTATCTAGTATTGTGCCCGTGGGAAAGAAAGACAAGAACCAGATCTGGATCAACGTAGATTTTAGGGACTTGGACCGTGCGTGCCCTAAAGATGAGTTCTCATTACCTTCCATAGACATCTTAATTGATGCAACTGCGGGGCACGAGATGTACAACTTTATGGGCGATTATGTGGGGTATAACCAGATCAAGATGGACCCAACTGATGTCGATAAGACTGCTTTTTAAATGCCTTTGGGAAACTTCATGTACACAGTTATGCCTTTTGGGTTGAAAAATGCAGAAGCCACCTATCAGAGGACCATGATGGCTATCTTCCATGACATCTTCCACAAGAACGTGGAATTTTACATTGATGACCTAGTAATCAAGTCCAAAAAATAGGATTCTCACTTAGATGATTTGAGGAAGGTGTTCACTCGATGCATAAAGTACAAGTTAAAAATAACCCTCTTAAATGTGCATTTGAGGTGACAAGTGGAAAGTTCCTCGGGTTTGTGGTGAACCAACAAGGCATCCAAACGGACTTGGATAAGCAATGGGCCATTCTTAATATGCCAAGGCCAAAATCGACGAGGGAGTTGAAGATCTTCTTAAGGAAAGTCTCCTACTTTAAGAGGTTCGTGCCAGGGTTGGCCGAGGTGACTCATTCGCTAATGGAGCTGCTAAGAAAAGTCTTCAAGTTAGCATGGGAACAGACACACTAGGACGCCATGGACAAGCTAAAAACGCTCCTCACATCTCCCCAGATGATGATCCCCTCTAAAGCAAGTATCCCTTTACGTCTATACCTCACATCTACTGAATGATCTATTGGAGCATTATTTGACCAAGAGATGGACGGTATAGAGAAACCTGTTTATTACTTGAGTAAGATTATACATGGGCCAGAGCCCAGATATACTAGCATCGAGAGGCACTATTTATCCCTTGTATTTATAGCGTAAAAACTTAGGCATTACTTACTATTATTATTAGTCCATATAATAACTAGATGTGATCCTATAAAGTTTTTACTTGCTAGAACTGTACTAATAGGCAGGGAAGTCCGATGGTTCTTAATCCTCTCAGAGTATGATATTAAATGCATAGTTCCTCGATCTATCAAGAGCCAACCTTATCCAGACCTCTTAGCCATCTTTCCCTCTAAGACATTCGAGCCACCTGTGGAGGAGCTTCCTGATGATGATCTTCAAGCTAATTTTTTAGTAGCTAGCCTGGATGAATGGAGCATGGAATTTAATGGCTCTTCGATCGAAAACAAAGGAGGATGGTGTGTGATTTTTAGAAAGAATGGGGAAGAAATTTGACTGTCCTTCAAGTTAGATTTTAAATATTCGAATAATGAAGTTGAATACGAGGCGCTAGTGATAAGACTGCTCGAAGCCTTTAAAAGGGGTATCCAGGTGCTCACGATAAAGGGGGACTCCAACTTGGAGGTTAAATAAGTGACATGCGAGTTTGCTTTGAAGCATATGAGCTTGGCACCCTATCAGATGATCATACAAAGGTTGCTCGGGTAATTCGAGCTAGTAAAGATAAAAAGATACCCTCAAATGATGAACCGGCATGCTGACGCTTATACCACTATTGCCTAAAAGATTGCTTTTGATGGAGAGACAATAGTAGTTCGAATCACTAAGAGGACAGCTCCCTCGACCATACTAGTGATGCTACCCATAAATGATACAATGATTGGAGGGGAAAAATAAGGAAGCAGCTGGAGACAGGTAAAGGTCACTGAGTTTGGTTGACCCCGCGCAGTATTTAATTACTAGGGGTAACTTATACTATAAAAATAAAGGAGGTTGGTTATCCAGATTTGTGGACGCTGATGAGGACAAGAGAAAAATGATTGAAGTCCATGAAGACAGCTGCGAAACCACCAAAGTCCCCTTGTACAGAAGGGTCCAACGAGTAGGTTACTTCTAGCCTTCAATGAGGCAAGACGCCGCGATGGTATATAGGGACTGTGGTAAATGTCGATTTTTTATCAGGCGGTGGAGTGCAACTTTATTGATGAACCTTAAGACTGGAGGCAACCATACATGGACATGTTGGTGGATGGAGTAATATCGGCAGACATGGATGATGCTACGAGGCTAAAGAGGTGAGCACCCAGGTATTATATCCAAGAAGGGCAATTGTACTGATGAGGCTATTATGACAGGCCTTTGAGGTGCATCAGGGGGAAAAAGCTGAGGAAGTCCTGAAGTAGGCCCATGAGCCAGGACATATCAGAGGAGACAAAGTTTATGATCAACTTATGACTTTGGGGTATTACTGGCCTATGATGGAAAAATACTCGACGGAGTTTGTTCATAAATGTAAGGCTTGTCAGCTGCACGGGAATATGATCCATGCTCATTCGATGAAACTGCATTCTCTCTCTACGCCTTTCCCATTCCACACATGGGCATTCGATTTAGTGGGGAAATAAATCCCTCCTCACGAGGAAAGGTTTGGATACTTACCACCACTGAATGTTTTTCCAAGTGGGAAAAGGCCATACCACTAAAAAGAGCCACAACGGGGGTAGTTGCTCGATTCATAAAGGAGTTAATCATTTGCTATTTTGGTATCCCGAAGGTTTTCCTTCCAGAAAATGACACTCCTTTTGTGAACAATGAAGTAAGTCTGATCACAGATAAATACTCCATTATCCACCACAAGTCAACTGTAGTATACTCGAAGTGCAATGGGCAGGCAAAAGCTACCAACAAAACTTTAGTAAATATCTTGGCCAAAATGCTAGAAGATTTCTCAAGAACATGGGATGATAAGATACTCGAGGTTCTATGGGCCTATCGAATGACAGAGAGAAAACCCATAGGGTATACCCCATTTTCCTTAGTTTTAGGGGCATAAGTTGCTTTGCTAGTAGAGCTCTAGGTACCTTCTGCTCAATATAATTTACGAAGTGCCATGCTTCCCTATAGCCGACATGTACAACTCGAAGCACTAGAGGAGCATAGATACAATGCCGCAAAGCACTTTAAAATGTATAGAAAACAGTTGTCCAGATCCTATAATCAAATGGTGAGGCCAAGGAAGTTCAAGGAAGAAGATCTAGTCTTGAAAGCTTGCACGAGGAACATCAGGGAACTGTCATTGCCCAAGTTTAAAACCAATTGGGAAGGGTCGTACATCGTTCGAGCAACTCATGATTTGGGTTACTGCGAGATATCTAAAGTGGAGGATGATGTCACTTTCAAATTAAACAACAAATGGCTCAAAACTTACTAAATGTATTCAATTTACACCCAACACTTCAATCTATTTCATTATATTTTGTTAGTACTTGTTCGGGAGAATGTTCCCTGCAATGTTGGGTTATCTTTTTAACATGGTATAAAGCCATCTTCATTTTTGAAAACTTTGGTCCATTTTATTTCTTTGTTATAAATAATGTAAATTGTATGGATGTACAAGCTCATTCAATATTTAGGCAAGACAAAAAATAAAGAGAACCAAATGCAAAGTAGTTTATTCAAATATACAAAGAAATACTATGTTATATGCCACAAAAGTCCCAAGGTAGTAAAAACACAAAAGAAGGGGGAACTTAAATAAAAAGCTTTTAACTATCAGGGGCATCCATTATGAAATGCAAGTTAACCGAGCCAAGAAGATGATGGTGGTGCTAAGGAAGTATCTGCTCAAGGTTATTCTGGTCAGAAACTAAATCGGCTAAGTCCTTCTGATGATGCTACTTTCTTTGCTGAACATCATCTAATTTTTGCTTAGACTTAAGTAATTCAGTTTTCGCTTAGGCAATAACATTGCGAGCATCATCAACCTTTTGCTCAGACGTAACCAGTTCAGCCTCCAAACTTACTAGCTTCTCTGAGATAGCCACCTGCGAATGATGAGAGATTTACAGCCGGGTACAAAGAGAAGGTAAGTTAGCTTTCTTAAAGACACGCAAAAGCTCCACCGACCAAGACAACGAAAACCCTTCGCTAATAAGAAGATTGGCTTTCCCTAATAAAACCTTGATCGTATCAGAACTCAAAGACTCCAGAGGAGTGTTAAAGATTTCGCCTAAAATAGTGGCTAGGTCGAGCAACCTACAGGCCATCATCATGGGTATGGGCTGAACGCTACGAGGGGCAAAGGTTGATGAAAACCGGTCTAAAAGATGCTCAATCAATACGCGAGGACCAACAGTTAGGATATGGTGGAAATCTAGCAAATTTTTCCTCATAACTACTTCGGTAAAAGCCTCAGGAGGATGCACACTAAAAACACTATCGCTGGTAGAAGGGCGTCGAGTGTGTAAAGCACTGTCACTTTCTTGTAACCTGGAAGAAACTATTTTAGGCACCTCACCAATGGTTGGATCCACTGGCTGAACCTGTAAACTAGGGGCCTCGCCCATCGTCATAAACCATCCACTGTCCTTGCTTACGCAATCTCATGCGCAACACCTTCAACTCCTGGATCATGCGCAATCGACTGCTTAACTTCAACCTAAAACACAAGAAATTATCAATTCAGAGAGACATACAAACTTTCTTACAAGAAAAATTAAAGTCATACATTACTAGGCCCGCCTGATCCTCAGTTATGGGAGATTTAAAGTCCAATATAACTTGGCCCTCCTAACCTTCGAATATGGGAGATTTAAAGTCCAATATAACTTGGCCCGTCTTACCCTCGATTATGGGAGATTTAATTCAAACATAACTTGGCCCACCTGACCTCGATTATGGGAGATTTAAAGTTCAATATAACTTGGCCTGCCTGACCCTCGGTTACGGAATATTTAAAGTCCTACATTACTAGGCGCGCCTGGCCCACGCTCATGGGAGATTCAAAGTCTTATTCTCTATGAAATTCTAATAACATTTACATGAAGAATTTATCCAAAAGAAGAAGTGATACCATACCTTTGGATGCTGATCATCAGCGAATTGCCTAGTGGCCATTTTCACCAGATCTTCCTCCTCATGAAAACTTCTTGGAGCTACTAAAGGATGCTGCTCTGAGGGAACAACAACAACACCTCCAACTTCAGTAACTTCTTCCTACCAAACTCCTACATGACAATAACAATAATCTCTACTCCATCTGGATTGAGTATTGATGGCCCAAAAAGAGTAACCAAGACCTGGTCATTCTAAGGAGGAGGAGCCAGTGGGGCAGTTTGCTCGGGGAGTGAAACCTAGGAAGACTAATAGAGAAAAAGATGAGAACAATAAGAATTTGACATAAAGAGTCCAAAAAGAAAAGAAAAAGAGTTTACCATAACGGAGGGTAAAACCATGGGGGATTTTCCAATGCTGGAATCAATAACACCTTCATCAGGAACACCCTCCTCGAGACCAGCCTGTTTACGCAAGAAGGCAGAGTCAGGTGAATGGCCACTACTGGACTGAATAGAACAAAGATCTTTATCTGCCACTAGGGGAAAATTTGTAGTTACCTGCGAAGCTATAGAGGCAGCTACCTCCTTTGGTAGAGCTTCCTTCGAGACAGGCAAGACTCTAGTTGTCTCCGCCAATGGACCCTCAGGATCACCACTAACTTCAACAGCCTCGTGAATGTCACCTTGGACATCAGCTTAAAGAAATGGATCATGAGTCAGTATTATAAGGAAAAAGGAGGAAAAGTCAGAAGTAAAAAAAGGAAAATAACAGACATATCTCTTCCTCAAGAACATCTTCCAAAACTTCATGGTCATGAGGAGGCGAAGCAAGCTTGGAGGAAGAAACCATCCTTCGCGTCCTGCACCTTAGAATAAGGGGAGAGTCTTCTTCCTCCTTATCTTCCTCTTCCTCTTCCTCTTCATCATTATCACCTGCCACTTCTTCATTAACAACTACCTCTTCTTTAGAATGATCCTCATCACTTATCTCACTTGCTTCTCTAAAATAATTTTAACAGGACTAGTCAACTTTTGTTTCCTTCTACCTTCGACAAATGGGGGAGCATAAGAAAACTCTCGAGGGGCCATCTAGGCTGACATAAAAGCCCTATCTTTCTCAGAAAAATTCTCCCAGGTATATTGAAGCTGCTAGAACATCTGGTTAACTTCATGGATAACCTTGCAGTCAGGAGTCAAGTTCGGTGAGACTTCTTAGGTAACCTTGAGCTTTTTCTTGGGAGCTTTCCAAATGACCCTCATATCTTCCCTAATCAAAGCAGCATGAGGAGTGTCAACCCCTTAGACTGATTTTGAGGGACCAGGGGCAATAGCAACTGGTTTGACTAGAGCTGTCGACTGAGGCCCCTTTTTCTTTTTTACTATAGCTTGCTCCACAGGGTCCAAGGGAGGCAATTCAGAAGGGATGAAACTGTTAGTGGTACTGAGATAGAACAGGGAACTAGAGGTAGTACAACTCCTCAATCCTAGCTCCGTTGGAGGAAATACTTCAATATCGGGGTAAAGGCTCTGAAAGAGGCCCAACTGATTTTGCCAAAATATCGTCAAATACATAGCAAATCTCCCCCTCACGCATTCCTACTCAGGATATCAGGGTTGGTAGCATAGTTCGAACAAAGGTTAATGAGGGACGAGGTTAGAAAATTGCTACAGGCAAAAGAGAAATTTGTGGGTTTCTCGCGAGTGAAATGACTTAGTATGGGGTTACCTTGGTCATATCCAAATTGCATAGCCACACGATTGGGGAAGAAGATTGAATAAAAGGAAGACCACTCGGTGTATGAAGGCAGGTAGGAAGGAACTAACAACAGAGGAACGTTGTTCACAGAAAAATTCATGGCCAATGATTCCTCGATGGGGGTAACAAGACGTTCCTTATTCGTAAAAAAAATGGTTTTTAAAAAATTGATTCACCCCAACATAGGGGAGAGGGACAAACTTCTCAACTTTATCAACTAAAGAAACAAAGGGATTCTTGGAACTTTTATGGTTCCAACAACAGATTCGTGGGACCTTAATAGGATGAGAACTGGGAAAATTACTAGCTGGGGCATACTCTGGGAAATGGGCATAGAGAAAAGCCTATCAGCAGCACATGATTGGCGTAGTTTGAGACATCAAACCTGTCGATGCTTTGGGTAGAATCAGCCTGCACACGATTGAACCATGTGTACAATGAACCCAGGGTGATTGCAACTAAGGGGAGTTTGATGCCACTGTCCATACGAATAACCATGTTGATTAAATTTTTTCCTGGGGTAGTCATGGAGCTTACCGAAAAGAAATATCTTTGACAAGACGACCCAAATATAGCTCGCCACTTTAATCTTCGAACCAAAGCCTTTCCGAGCCGGGGGATACTCGAACACTTGCTTTCCCTTAGGATTCTTCTTAGCAGCCTCACGGGCCTTGATCACAGCCTTATCCTCAATAAAGTAAAAATAATGGATTACCTCTGAATAGGTACACTTGTTATAAGTCACCATGCAGTCTTATACTACTACCTCTAACTCTGTCCGAGTATCTTTTTTAGTGCTCAAGACGTCCTCCTTGAAGAAGGTACTAAATCCAGCTGCTTCCAAACCCAAAAGCTCACAAAAGTCCTCGAGAGTGATGGTAAAATCACCCCAAGAAGTAACAAATATGTGGGTCTGATGGATCCATCGAGATACAAGCAGTTGAAGGGTGTTATTATTCTTTGCAAGCGTGAGGTCACCCAGCCAGAAGGTGGAAGATAAGCCAACTAAGGCCAACTGTACAAGGTATTTGGCTTGAATATAGTCGGTCCAGGGACCTAGACCTTCACGGGAGCCTGAAGTGGACTCAAACTCCACCTTTGAAAACAGATAATCGCCCCGCTCAATACGAAAGCGAGTTACAGTGGCGATGGGGATGTAGGCAAAGTCTTTGGCACTATTGCTCTCCTCAATCAGTAAATTTACTAGCTCCACCGACACAAGTTCACCTGTAAAATGCTCAGCTAGTGCCCATAATCGGTCAGACTCACCGAAATAAGTCGTACGATGATAGCTTGCCCACTGATTTTAGCATGCTTAGGTATGGGGGGAAACGCCACTTAAGGAAGGAGTTATTTTGACTATGGGTGCCATGGGTGAAGAAAGAAGAAAAGGGAAGAGGGGTGAACAGTTAGGGTTTAGAACGAAGGCAGAAGGCAAATACTTAAATCTCTCTCTTAAAGCACACGATTGCAAATAAACCCAAGGGTGAAGGTTTGAAAAATGCCAAGTACGCCTTTTTATAGGGGGAGCACAAGACGCAACATGTGGGGAAATATGGTGACGATCAGGGTGCCCCGCGTAGCCTGCAAGCGTGCGTGGGGGCATGAATTCAAAAGCCACAATGATGATGCTTAAAGAAGCGACGCGCGAATACCCCTTACATGAGGAAAACACACTAACCCCAAAGCCGTCACGTGTAGAGCTCAGAAGAGCAAGCATCAATCTCATTAAATGTGATACAACCAGAGTAATAATTAGGCATGCCTAGAGTTTTTCAAATTGTGGGAGATGAATCGTTTTGGGGGAAATTTGAAAAAATCTCTTCACTTCTCCCAAGGCTACTGTCACACACAAGCATAACGTTTCGTCAAGAAACGACGCTATCAGCAACACCCGAAGGCATTTAAAAGACGAAGTAGTTCGACGGGAGGACTAGATAAGCTCCTCTCACACACTTCTCTTTACTGAATAACTTGATACTTATTATGATATGATTATTTGCCTTATAGATATTGCCTCTCTTTGCATAATGATTTGAAGATCAACCAAGTATTTCATACATATATTTCTTCATGCAATAAATAAATATCTCTACGAAGGGGCAAATATAGGGGGAGTCCTCACCAAAGGTTGATTAACTTAGTTGATCCTGAACTTAGCAACTAAAAAGGAAGACGAAGACCTCTCGAAGGACTTTCCACGAAGACCCTATACAGACACTCCTCGAAGGCCCCCTTTCGAAGAGCAAAGTTATTCGAATGATAATATTTTGTAATAAGAAGCAGAATGTATTTGATCCTGTACTTTATTTATTGAACAAGCTTACTTTGTAATATGGACGAGGTCATTCGGTACTCTCAAGGGACCATACCTGGTAGGGCATGGGAGAGCTCACATGCTTTATCGAATGACCTCCTCTTGGGAACCTCGTAGGGACATAGCTTGGAGGATTGGGAGCAAGGCAGCGTTGGGAAAGTAATAACCAACCCTCTTGGCACACTTGAGCAAAACTTCACCCAGCATAAATGGTTGCTCGAGCTACTTCCATCCGAGCTACCACGACTTCAGCATATTTGGGGGAACCTCCTAGAGGAACCCCAATCCTGTATTTTTTGGCTAGAGATAGTTCCTAGCTAATAGGGATGACAATTTAACCCGACCCGCAAAGTTCTCGCCCCACCTCGCCCCTAATGGGGCGGGTTAAAAACCCGTTTAAATTAAAAGGGGCGAGTTTGGGTTTAAAAAAGATCCCATTTATTAAATGGGGTGGGTTTGGATTTAGTAAAAAATTACCCACCCCATTTAATATTTAAAAAGACTTAAATACCCTTTTATATTAATCTAATTACACTTCTTACCACCTATACATATAAACTCAAAAATCCCTAATTTCATTTATAAGGCTCTCATCTCACTCTCTCTAAAACTCTCATCTCACTCTCTCTAGATCTGATAGCATTTGCCTACCGCACCTACCGTCGCCTACAGCACCTACCGCCTTCACCGACCTACAGCAACCTCCGCCAGAAGGTGAGCTATCCCTTTCCTGTGTTTTCTCCTATTTGTATAAATCTGTAACAGTGTGAGATCTGTAACAATGTGAGCTTTCCTCTCCTATGTTTTCTCCTCGCCGACCTAATATGTTTTCTCATGTTCGTATATATTTTTGTTCGTTTTTTTGTTGAACAAATTTATACAGAACAAATTTTTTGTTCGTATATATTTTTTTGTTAATAGATTGAACATATTAGTATTTTTTTTGTTAGTATATAGAACAAATTTATACATAACTGGTAGCAATTTTATGTTACACAGAACATGCAACAATTTTGTGGGGACTGTCCAGTTAGTACCCCTTACTTTTCTTATAGAGTACATTTTTTGTTATACTTATAGAATAAGTAGCAATTATGAAAAATGCTTGTGTATTATTTATATGTTTTAAAATTCTGCTTGAAATGCTTGTGTATTTTTCGGGTTTGAGTAGATGAGAAGGAGACTGCAATGGTGATACTTGATATTGTTTGAGACTTATTTTATAATAGTTGATGTAATTTGAGACTCGTTTTTGTTAGTTGATGTTATTTGCGGCTTGTAAGTTTGACATTAATATTGTGTTATGTAAGACATTTGACATTATTATTGTGTTATTAATTGAGTTTTTTTATTATAGAGAAAAGAAGCATTTAGAAAAAGTAAAAAGTTTGGGCTTTAAATCGCGGGTCATGGGGCGGGGCGGGAGCGGGTTTAGGGACCTCATACATAAACGGGTTCGGATATGAAAATTAAACCCGTCGCGGGTCACGGGGCGGGGCGGGTTTGGGTTTTGACAAACCTGCCCCGTTGCCATCCCTACTAGCCAACAAACAACATACCTAATGCTTGTAACACCCCGTCCTCGCCCGGGTAAAGCGAGACAGAGCGCTACTGCGATAAAACTAATCAAATCCACAAATCAACAAGTATAGAGCATATAAAACCCACAATATAAAATAAATGAGTCCACTAATATCAAATTTCTCCAAATTAAATACAACCAATAATCTCTCGAAATAATACAACTATCTAACTCGAAATAAAAAATGCTCTATACAACAAAATAAATACAATCTTCTCATGTATTTTCGAATAATCTTCCCAAAATAATCAACGCTAAAATCAATCTCCAAATCAAAACCAAAGTGCCCAAATCTGCGCTAACCTGCCACTAAAGAAAAATATGGGGAAGTACACAATACGACAGGAAAGATGCTCAATAAATATTAGCGGTGAATAAAACGTAACAATACGAGTACGAATATTCAAATCAAATGCGAATCTCATAGGCTTTTTTAACAATATAATTTCTCAACAACACATTAATACGAGTCACGAGGCCTCACCATACCGCACCATACTTTATCAAGTAGCCGGAACATGAATATTAACGGGTGCCCAACGTCAGTGCCATATTAAAATCTCATGACAGCATGCCCAACACAATAATAATACCACAAGAATCAAAATCAGATTCCAACAATAATTTCCAGATTCCAATTTAATTTAGCATTTCAAATATAAGTCAATAATCACAAGAAAACAAAGGAAATAACGCTCACGAGATTAATGAGCATATTGTGTAAAACCCCATACCTTAAACCACCAAAAGAAACCAATATAATTCTTCCCATACAAGTCAGATTACTCCATCAAAATCATCCACAAAGATGAATACCAAAACAACCCCAAGAACACCTACAAAAACTAAGGTTGAATGCATAAATTACAGGGTACTGTTTGTGTATAAAAAGAGAGGAAAAGCAAATATGTTTTCTGGGTATTTTTGTGCCGAAAGTCTGTTCCAAAATAGTCACCCATGACCCCTTTAAATAAGGTAAAATGATAAGAGTTTGAATCAAAACACAACTCCTCAAAAATACTTGCTGCGCACGATTTCTGCTGGGGTCGATCGATCGATCCCCTGGCATCGATCGATTGATCGCCCAGGAAATCTGACAGTTCGGCATAAAAAATTTATAAGAGAAAAATATTTAAAAATTCATATAAAATCCACTTTAACTCCGATTTCGAAACCGTTTGAAATTCTCGTATTTAAAAATAACATCCAATATTTTTAGCAAGAAAAATAATTTGATCAAAAACTTTATCTTTCCTCTATTTTTGAAAATACTCCAAAAATTACGCGGGTTGTTACACTTCCCCATTAACAATGGAATTTCGCCCTCGAAATTCGCCGAAAGCCTATGCTAAAAAAATCAGGCTAACAATCTCCAAAAATAATCTCGTCACCAAAAATATAAATTCCTCACATCTAATCTCGTAACCTATCACGAAACGATCATCTAAAATTTCTATCTTCAAATATGCACTATAAAAACGCAACAGACCCAAAATCCAAGACCCAAGGGTGGTCGTATACCTAAGCTCTGATACCATTCTGTAACACCCCGCCCGCGCCCGAGTACAGCGGGGCGGAGCGCTACTGCGATAAAACTAATCAAATCCACAAATCAACAAGTATAGAGCATCTAAAACCCACAATATAAAATAAATGAATCCACTAATCTCAAATTTCTCCAAATTAAATACAACCAATAATCTCTCGAAACAATACAAATATCTAACTCGAAATAAATAATGCTCTATACAACAAAATAAATACAATCTTCTCATGTATTCTAGAATAATCTTCCCAAAATAATCCACGCTAAAATCAATCTCCAAATCAAAACCAAAGCGCCCAAATCCGCGTTAACCTGCCATTAAAGAAAAATATGGGAAAGTACACAATACGACAGGAAAGATGCTCAACAAATATTAGCGGTGAATAAAACGTAACAATACGAGTATGAATATTCAAATCAAATGCGAATCTCATAAGCATTTTTATCAATATAATTTCTCAACAACACATTAATCCGAGTCACCAGGCCTCACCATACTGCGCCATACTTTATCAAGTACCTGAACAGGAATATTAGCGGGTGCCCAACGTCAGTGCCATATTAAAATCTCATGACAACATGCCCAACCCAATAATAATACCACAAGAATCAAAATCAGATTCCAACATAATTTCCAGATTCCAATTGAATTTATCAATTCAAATATGAGTCAATAATCACAAGAAAACAAAGGGAATAACACTCGTAAGATTAAGGAGCATATTGTGTAAAACCCCATACCTCAAACCACCAAAAGAAACCAATATAATTCTGCCCATAAAAGTCAGATTACTCCATCAAAATCATCCACAAAGATAACCAAAAACTCTTCCAAGATCAACACCAAAACAGTCCCAAGAACACCTCCAAAAACTAAGGTTGAATACATAAATTAAAGGGTACTGTTTGTGTATAAAAAGAGAGGAAAAGCAAATATGTTTTCTAGGTATTTTTGTGCCAAAAGTCTGTTCCAAAATACTCACCCATGACCCTTTTAAATAATGTAAAAAAATAAGAGTTTGAATCAAAACACTCCTCCTCAAAAATACTTATTGGGCACGATTTCTGCTGGGGTCGATCGATCTCCCAGGAAATCTAACAGTTCGGTATAAATTTTTTATAAGGGATAAATATTTAAAAATTCATATAAAATCCGTTTTAACTCCGATTTCTAAACCGTTTGAAATTCTCGTCTTTAAAAATAATATCCAACATTTTTTAGCAAGAAAAACAATTTTATCAAAAACATTATTTTTCCTCTATTTTTGAAAATACCCCAAAAATTACGCAGGTTGTTACAATGCTCGCGCTACTTCCAGCTGAGCAACCTCAACACCATACACCATCTCTTTGGTTTATGTGACCACACGTCTAGTAGGGGTTATAGTTCACCTATTTTATGACATCATAACGTCTGGCATTTAGGGATTCGAAGTTGTAGCACTCGAGTGAGTTTTATCCTTAGGATGGAAGGCTTAGTTAATCAGATCTAATTTCATAACCGTTCTATGGTAAGCCTTTGAGCTGCCACATCACATCCTCCTTAATGCTCCACACTTCTAATTGGTTGAGCAGTTTCTCGCCAAAACACAATATCCCATGCATTTAATACAATATCTTCAACATTAATGCTACGGTACTTTAACATTTAATGCTGGTCAATCACATTTAATGCCAGTAAGGTTACTCGAGTAACCTTGCCTCCATATAAATAGACCAACCAAACAGTTTACATGAATGGAAATCTTGATCTAGAATTGCTATTGGATTTCCCTCTTACACGAGAGCTTCTGTGAGAACATTGATTGTCCAAACATTCTCCCTGTACCCATTAATGTCCTCATTATTGAGCACTAACTGAGCTTGAAGTTCATGTCTTGCCTTTATTGTGACAAGAGTGCTCGCTCTTTCTCCTCCGATAAATTCGCTTCCTGGTCCCATTTATTTATTGTATTTATAATGCATTTCTGGTGTAAAGATCTCATTTGATACTGGCTTGAGTGTTGAATATTATTGTCTCTCTTGACATCATTTATTGTCATTATTAAACACGATCTTGAGCGTTAATCCCAGTCTTGATAAGGGGTTACGCCTCACTTGATACTAACTGTATTCCAAGAACCCATATCTTAGAGCTTTAATCCCTCTTTAATTTACAATGAAGCCCAGGAACATACTTTCCTGTACACCGAACACACACTTGGTTGGGTTGAGCTTCATTTAGTGTTTCTCCAATTGGTCAAAGGTTTGACTGAGATCCTGGATATGATCAGATGCTTTCTTGCTCTTAGTGAGCATGTCATCCACATATACCTCCATATTTTTCCCAATCTATTCTTTAAACACTTTGTTTACCAGCCTCTGGTACATTGCTCCAGTGTTTTTAAGTCCAAATGGCATAACGTTGTAGCAGTATGTACCTCGTCTGGTAATGAAAAAAGTGCTTCCTCGGTCTTCTGGTTTCATTTTAATCTCATTGTACCCAGAGTATGCATCCTTAAAGCTGAGCAACTCATGAATTACTGTTGCATCTACCAATTGATCAATCCTTAGTAAAGGAAAATTATCTGTTGGGCTTGCTTTGTTGAGGTCGGTAAAGTCCACACATATATGCCACTTGTCATTTTTCTTTTTGACCATCACGACATTAGCTAGCCAATTGGGATACTTGACGCCTTCAATGAAATGAGCTATTTGTATTTTATCTACTTCTTCTTGGATAACCATATCCTTCTCGACATTGAATACTCTACGCTTATATTTGATCGGCTTGGCATCCTGGTTGATATTGAGCTCACGTTTTTTCGCTCTCTAAGGAATGTGGTTAATTCCCATTTGAGGGATAATGTCAGACTGGACCCAATTTGAGTGGTCCTCTCCGTTTTCTCATCATCTAGAATTATGTTTTCGGTGATTTCTATAACTTGCCCTTTGACCATCTCAGCTTCTTCTCGGGGATCCAATGTATCGATCTGATAAGTAGTGGTATTTTTTTTCAAATATTTCAATTCTTCTTGCTTGGCAAAAGTGTAGTAACAGTCTCTTGCTTCCATATGATTGCCATTTACTATACTGACTCCAAAGTGAGTGGGGAATTTCAGGCATTGGTGAATAATAGATGTTATGACTTCGAACTTCTTCAATCCCACTCTGCCGAGGATGATGTTATAAGTTGATTGAAATATTATATCCAAAATAAAGAATCTGATCTTTTCTATTCTCCTTATTGGCCAGGTGTCGATCAACACTTCCAATTTGACAGTTCCTAGGGGATATATTTTTTCTCTCGAGAAGCCAATTAAGGGGCTATGATAAGGTTCTAATTGGGTGTTACGTAAGCCTAAGCTTTTGAAGAGATTATAGAACATAATATCTGTAAAACTGCCGTTATCCACCAGGACTCTTGCAATCCCGACCTTCTGTATTCTAAATGTGACCATCAATGGATCGTCACATGGGTAAAGTATTTCGGAGAGATTATTTTTGGAGAAGCCTATGATAAACTTATCTTTATTTCCTTTTCTGGGCAGATCATCCATTTCCCAGTCAAGTTGATGCGCCTTATGTAAGAGCAAGCTTTAACTTCATTCAGGTAGGCTTTCCTTTCAGCAACTTTATCTCCGCCTCCAGCATCTCCTCCTGCAATGAAATGACAATCAAAGGATATCATGCCTACTTCTATCTCCGGTTGTCTAGTCTTTTTTGACAGGTTTGGATCATCTTCAAAATCATTATCCCGATTCTTTTTCTTGTAATCTTTGCTCTTACAAGGAGATGCTGACCTTATTTTGGAATCCTAACCATCTGACCGATTTGTAATCTTGTTCAATTTTCCTCGACAAATGAAGGATTTAATTTCATTCTTTAGATAATTGCAATTGTCCGTAGTATGTCCCTGATCTTTATAGAAATCATAATACTTGGACTCGTCCCTCCTATTAGGTGGTGACTTCAGTTTCCCGACCAATTTAAATCTCTATTGCCTCTGATCTCCTCAAGGATATGGTGTACACCATTTTAAGAGGGGTATATTCCTCATACTTCTTGAGTTTATCCACCTTTTTATACTTCTATTCCTTCTTATCAATGCTCTTTGGGGCATCAGACTTCGTTCTCGGGGCTTGATTAGTAGCCATTACTTCCTCAGTATTCATAATTTTTCCAGCTCTGGCCATGAGCTCAGTCATGTTTTCTAGAGGATCCATTGCCAATGCGTACTATAACTTCTCAGCAAGCAATCCGCTCATCAAAGCAGTGATGGCTGTATTTTCTTTGTAATCAACCACTTCTAACTTTTTATTATTGAAGCGTGTGATGTACTCTAGAGTGGTTTCTCCTACCCTTTGACGAACACTTAATAGATGGGCTACTCTCTTGACTGTCTTAGCCCCCAAATATAAATTACTAATAAATAACTCGACGAGCTGCTGAAAAGTAATACTTTGTCCCCAGGGAAAATTATTATACCATATTTGAGTCAAACCGGTAATAGTACTCGAAAAAGCTCTGCAACACATCTCGTCGAGAACATAATATATATTAGCAACAACCTGATATTGCTCAATATTAAAACTGGATCAGTATTACCATCAAATTTAGGGTTAACCATTAGTGGCTCGAATTTGAAGGGAGTGGGAAAATCAATAATAGTTAAAATGAAAGGTGATCCCTTCATAAAGCTTATTTGTAGGGGGCCTTTGAAGTGATCCATTCCACGAGTGATCTCCTGCGTTGGACCTATTTGAAATAGCTCGGTCACTCCTACTATGCGTTTATACTGAGCTATCTTCCTGAGAAGTTTTCTTGGCACGCATGGATCCTCAGATGCTGGCTCTAGACCTAATCGATCCTTTACGGTGCTCGACACAAGGTTCGTGTAATTGGCCTTGTTACCTTCGTTCCCCTCTAATTGTTCGAGGACCAATGTGATCAAAAGTTGAGGCCTTACTTAACCTTTCCAGGGGGCTCGATCGCTCACGAGAAAGAGAATGACCATCATAATGGTTAGTAGACCTTAACGGGTTGCTCGTGGGTGATAAGATCTGTCACGTGAGGATCTAGAATGGCTGTATTTGTCATTCCTTGGAGGTAGTGGAAAAATTTCCCTTCTTTGAGATGGAATGATAGACCTGGATTACAACGATTGAGCTATCAACTTCATTGTTTCTTGTATTTTCTCTTTCCCTCTGGCAAGA
The DNA here is from genome assembly GCA_949130495.1 of Sambucus nigra. NCBI lineage: Eukaryota > Viridiplantae > Streptophyta > Magnoliopsida > Dipsacales > Adoxaceae > Sambucus > Sambucus nigra. Next base: position 600,053,869 of record OX422215.1, on the reverse strand, counting down.
CTAATTAGAGCCCTATTTACATCTGTTGCACTGGGCGGAGCAGACGTGTGGCCTCCAATCGCTAGACTATGTTCTGGAATTTTGCTCATCATTGTGAAAATTCATAAAATTAATCAAATGAAGAATGATTAAAAGACAATGATGATGAATAGTCGTTCCCGTTAACGACACCAATCTGTTGATGTAAAAAATTGGTATCATGATTATCTTAGCCACGTAATACCAATTTTATAAACACATATAATTATAAAGATATTCAAGAGAATAGAATGAACAAAACACTAGAGGTTTTTAACATGGTTCAACTATGAAAAAGCCTATGTCCATCGTTATTCTATTAGGGTTGTTGATTGCACAAATTTTCACGTGAAGTCTTTCTAGTACAAGAATGATCTGTCCCCTTGAGGTAAGTGAAACATTATATTTATAGTGGTTTAAAAACCTAGGGTTGGTATGCCTTTATAAGTCCAGGTATTTACAACTCTACATAATGAATAAGACAGATGGTCTCTCGAAACTCATGTGAAGTGTCTCTTGGTAAACTCCAGTTGGATGGCATTTGTGCTTCTTGATAGTTCATCTTCTTAGATTGGTTAGTTGGTACGCCAACTAAGTTTGTCTAGGGCCGATCAAATCTGGACGAGGTGTTGAGTTATCTACCTGTGAGGATCGGTGTCCAAACGTCATTGGCCCACGTAGCATGAATAATTTACCATACAACAGCTCTTAAACCCAATGGTGGTACAAAAGAGTAACTACAACTGGAGAGTGTAGGAGGACTTCACCGACCTCAATAAGTCATATCCCAACGATAACTTTCCTCTAATGAAGATAGATCAGTTGGTCGATGCTACGAACAACCACGAACCGATGAGTTTTCTGTGTGCATACTCAGGGTGCCATCAGATCCCTTTTTTGGCACCGACCCAAATAAAGCTTCTTTCATAACCCCCCAAGGGCCTGTATTATTAAAGGGTTATGCCCTTTGGCCTTAAAAATACAGGAGCCACGTACCAAATATTTATCATAAAGATGTTTAAGAAACTTTTAGGAGGGACAATGGGGTTGTATATTGGTGATTTTCTCGCCAAGAGCAAGCTCAAAACCGATCACTTTAAGGATTTATTGGAGACCATTAAAATCCTCAAATATTACCAAATGATGCTCAATGTGGCCAAATGATCCTTTAGGATTCAATCCAAAATTTTTCTAGGATACTTGGTCAACAAAAGGTGTATTGAGGCAAACCCTAACCAGATAGTCACGATCAATAACGATCAGCCTCCAAAGACACTGCAAGATTCAAAAGTTAATAGGGATGTTAACAACCCTAAACCGTTTCATCTCAAAGTCCTCTAAATGATGCCGACCATTTTTTCAGCCATTAAAGAAAGAACAAGGCATGAACAATGCTCAGGGGCCCTCGAGGAAATTAAATATTATTTGAGCAAACCTCGTCTATTGAATATCTTAGATCCAGGAGATCCTCTTTATCTCTACCTAGATGCTTTAAGCCAATCAGTCAATTCAACCTTAGTTTACGAGAAAGAAGGACGCCAATCCCCAATTTACTATGTTAGCAAGGCACTCCTAGACGCTGAGCAGTGCTACCTCCCACAGAAAAAATAAGCAAATTCTTTGGTCGTCACATCACACAAGTTGAAACACTACTTTGAAGCTCACTCAATCATTATTATCATATATTTTCCCCTCAAAGTTGTTCTTCGAAAGGCCGACATATCTAAACAGATATCCAAATAGTCGATCGAACTTAGGAGATTTGATATATACTATCAACCAAGAACGACAATCAAGGGATAAGTGTTGGCTGATATTATCATATAATTTATGGGAGAGAATGGCCCCGGTGACCAACATAGTATCGATCAATTAAAGAGCCATGAGATTGACCAATCGAGAAAATAGACACTATGTGTGGATGACGCTTCTAACTCTATAGGGGTAGGAGTAAGAATTATGCTTGTCACACCAGAGAATGCTATGATCGAATAAGGGATCAAACTAAGATTTGAGGCATTCAATAATGAAGCTGAATACGAAGCCCTCATAGTCGGACTACGTAAAGCTTACTTGTTAGGGTCAAGTTACCTTGACGTATATGGCTATTCAAAGCTGGTATCCAATTAAATAACAAAATATTTGAATGCCAAAGATGAATGACTGGCGGCAGACCTACGAGTGTCTCAGGATTTCATTTAAAAATTTAAGGAAGTACATATTCAATAATTCCCCTCGGGGCACAATAGTCACGCTGATGCTTTAGCAGCTTTAAACTCAAAAGTGGACTCTGATCTTAGAAGAACAATTGAAGTGAAATTACTCGCCAAGGCCAGTGTGGTGACAATAAATCTCAACACAAATTACAAGAAAATGCAATCACCATAAAAAATAAAGAACATAAAATAACTGCAATCACACACGACATAAAATATACGTGGTTCGGTAAAATGGCCTACGTCCACGGTGGTGCTCTCTATTTTGTATTTCTCTTTACTCTAGGGGAGTGTTTATAATTACGTGCCCATTGCCCCGGGATAGAGGGTTCAATATATACGTATAATTCTCGAGGAGTGGGGGTGTTAGGCACCTCCACGTTGGCCCATAATCCCTAGAATATCTCTTGAGAGATTTTAGGGGTTGAATGGGTCATCGCAGAATTAGTTATCTGTGAGACCTTAGATTTTGTTCTGGACTATTCCTATCTTTGATAGGGCCTAGTCGGGCTACTTCTCAGGGCCAAGATAATTAAACGAGGTACCCACAATTGCCCCTAAAATTTTTGGGCCACAATTTGGGCCCAATAATTTTAAATAATAGCCCTGATGGCATTTTTATGAATTGCAAGGAGCTTTGAGGAGTGAAACATCGTTCCTAAGTAGATTTAACTGGAAGATGCACTTAATTCTCTATGCATAATCATTGAAAAGGTTTAAATTTATTTGAAGAAACCATTTTCTAACGTCGCTTCAAACTTCCTTACATTCTCAAGATTTCTCTGGCTTATTACTACGCTTTCTCACCTCCAGGTCTCATCTTTCATTTTCGGGCTCTCCTTTATCATCCCATCTTCCTTGCCTATGGCTTTGCGTCGTCTCATACTGATTTTCACTTCGTAAGTTCTCCAAACTTCTCTTCCTTCCTTTTTTGTTGAAATTTCTTTATTATCGCTACTAGGATTTTTTCTTTTTTGATGACAAGAATAGGTAATAGGTTGATAGCTGAGTTTAGGGAGTTTTACAACACTCCAAACTGGGTGGACATCGAATGTGCCCCCGTTCCTCGTAATGTTTGAGACATTGAGGATGGGCATTGGATTCATGTTCTTCTGTTATCCTAGGGGGTCTGACCTTTCCCCCAAATCGCTTATTTTTGCATTTCTTTAGTTATTTTTACATAGTTCCTGCCCAATGTTCTCCAAACATTTGGAAGATTGCCAATAGTGTACATAGGATCAATCGTCTCTATAGCACTAATTTGGACCTTGCTGAAATTTGTTATTGCTATTCCTTCTCTCGAACGAGCTTTGGTCTTCTCTATCTAAAAGCTAGGAGTCCTGATAGGGTATTGGTAGTCAATCTACCTGATTCCCACAAGGACTATTAGCAAGAGGGGTTTATTACCAGGAACTGGCTGTTCCCTCCCCAAATTGAAGGGGCGAGGTACAGGGGACCTATGATTCCCTTTTATGGGGAGGAGTACATAGGTAGGCATAGCTCTTGTTCTGCTAATTGACTTTCTGTTAGTGTAATGTCTTTCTTATATTTTCTCTTTTTCCTTTTTCAGCGAAGGTAAAGAACTTAGAACCTCTACTTCGGGAAATCCGAGCTGCTTAAGGCTTGGAAGATCAGGGAGTATTTGGCTGACGGTGAACATTTGCGATCAGCTGCATTCATTTTGGAGTAAGAACATTAGGTTCATCTTTATTGCTCGACCTGTTGATAGTATTCCTCATTTATACATCACAGAAGAGGTTGCTGTTGAACTAATTTAGTTACACGAAGAGGATAACAACTCTGGTGAAGAAAGTAAGGAAGCTGATAAAGGTAGAGAAGAGGGTGGTTACAGCGAGGAGAGTTCGGTTGGTAAAGAATCTTCTAGTTCAGAGGAGGGTTCAAAGGGATCTGAGAGTTTAGAGGACTCGGATAACCCCAGCGAAGAAACAATGCCCCCTTCTAGGAAAAATTTGATCCAGGATGATGATGAAGACAATGTGGCTCTTGATCGTAGGTTAAAGAAGTAGAAGTCTGGGACTGGGGATACTGCCACTGGCTCCCAGACTGTGGCTCATGAGCAATAGAGGAAGATGAAATATGAGGCGTTGGTGAAAAAGAAGGAAGAGGAAAAGAAAAAATAGGAAGAGAGAAGAAAAAAGGAGAGAGAAGAAGAGAGGAGGTGAGGACCAAGGCGGGGAAGTCTTTGGTGACCGTGTCTGCCTTAGTAGAGGGGGCTTCTGTTGCTCTTTCCCCTCAACTGGCTCCGACGATGCTCGAGAGAGCAGTCTTGCTAGCTGATCGTAAGAGTTCGTCAAGCATAGGGACCGACCAGTTATCCCTGAAGGCAAGTCAGGGGCTAGCCTTGGTAAGTCTCTTCTTATTTCTCTATTTTCACAGTTCTTCTTTTAATGTCTTATTTTTTAATGTTCTTTTTCTTTCTGCAGTTTGCATCTGACTTCACCGTCCTCTATCGCAGCCGCGATGAGCTGGCGAGGAAGAATGATGAGTTGGAGGTGAATTTGAAGGCTGCCAGTGCTGCTCAAAAGTCTTTCGACCTTGCCTTGGCCAAAGATAACAAGGTAAAAAAATTTAACCTCTAAGGAGCTCGAGGAGTTGAGGCAGTCTTACGACTTGATCTGTACGAGAAAGCTGGCGGTGGTTGAGGAAAATAAGGTGCTTACTGAGAAGTCGAAGAAGGTGGAATGTGAGGCTTCTACCCTTAAAGAGAGATCTTATAATGCTGGATAGGTCACAGCGTACGGGATGTTGAGGCTCAGATTGGATATATTAGCCGTCTCAACTTCAAGAAGGGTTGGGATAAGACCTTGCTTGCTATCGAGGTGGCTATTGATTCCCCCCTCTTTGACGAGCACGACCCTGGCCCCAAGCTTATTATGGATGAGGTGCCTCTTCCTGTTATCGGTGAGGGTGTCCCTGTTGTCCCGACCATTGTTGCTGACGCTCTCTTTGGTCAGGAGATGATGATTGCTCCATCTGAGGGAGGTGTATCTGGGGATATCGTGGATAAGAGGAAGCAACCAGTGTCCTCAGAGCAGACTGAGGTCACCAACTAGCCTTCTTAGGGACCTTTATATTTTTGTCTTTATGTTGTTCTTTCTTTTGATGATGTACTTAAATTCCTTTAAATGAAATGAAATTTTATTCCCTTCTGTGTACTGATTTATTTCTTCTCCAATGTTTATATGGTTTGTAGCTCATTGATGTTGAGGAATATATTCCTTCTACCTCTCAATTAGGGAAAATTCTTGGTTCTGATGCGAGCAATTGAGTTCGCAGTGCTTTTGTAAGAATCTTCAAGTCTCTTAGGTCGAGGAATCAAGACTATAAGGACCAGTCAAAGTTCGTTGCCAAATTAAAAGATAGGCTTCAGGAGATGGAGGAGGTCGGCGCTTATGTTAAAGAAGAATTGGATTCTCTGAAAGCTAAGCTTTTGGATGCCTTGGAGGTTAATCAAGTTGGAGAGGTACTTCAAAAAGAGAATGATACTCTAAGGAGAGAAGTCTCACGACTTAGGGATAATGCGCCGAGCACTACCCCTTGAGTTTTGCGTGGTTCCTCTTCATCGACTGGGCCACGAGCTGGTACTGATGATAGTGGCTCAGCTAGAGAGATTGCCGAGATTTGAGGTGACATTCGCAGGGCGTACGTGATAGCTTCTAATCTCCAAGGAGATGTTACCTCACTGAGGCATCTGTTTAAGAAAGGTCCTCGGCAGGTATGGACTGATGGTTATGACCAGGGTTAGACCGATGCTCTGACGAACTTGAGGGAGGTTGAAGAGTTAACTTCATAAGAGGGTGGTTGAGTGCTCTTAGGGAGTTGCAGGTCCCTAGGAACTCTGTCCTCTGGTACAGGCATGACATCTCCCCCTCAACTTTGATGCCGAATCCATTTAGAAGAGACGATCGGTGGGTCCCCATAGATACAATCCCAAGGCAGCTCGTGGAGCCAAATTCAGACGAAGTCGATGAGGAATTATCTCCTCACCCAGATGATGGCCGAAGAGCACGAGTGGCTGACTATCTTGCTCAGCGACCTAGTTCTCATTAGGATTTAATTTACTCAACATATGTAACTCTTTGTATATGTAATGATGTAATAAAATAGTTATATTTTGGGCGATTTGCCGACTAAACATGTGTTGTGTATTTTTTACTTCATTAATTTCTTGTTCAACTATCTTGGGCTCTTCCAGCTGACTAGACTTGATTTAGGCAGAGTTGGTTTGTTGAGTGAGTATCTTTCCAGTCCAATATGCTTTTATTGTACCATTTTACCTTACTTTAACCTTTAGGTTATGTCGTCACACTTCCTTAGGCCTAAGTGAGGCAATGGCGAGGATACACCTGGTATTAGATGTTCTATCCGAGCAGGATTTTTGAGCCAAACAATGTTGGCGACCAACCTGGGTTGGCCGTATTGCCTAAGGGTCCCCTGTAGGGCTTCATATATTACCAAGGGCAAACTAGGAGGTCATTCATGTTTATTGACGAACGCCTGAGGAGGGTCATTGCATATTGACCCTGCTTTAGTATGTATCTCGTGATCTTAATTTTGTATGTTAAGAGGGGAGCCTGTAACTTGGAAAAGTGCATGAATTATTATGAAGTTGAGAAAAATCAACATTTTATAAAATGCCACTACCAAGCAAATCTTTATTAATCAGAAATGAATTAAAAGTTTCAACATTGAGTTTAAAAAAAGAAAAAACTAGAAGTAGAATTTCTTCAAATTGGTTGCATTCCATGCTCTAGGTATCTCCCTGCCCTTCAGTGTTTCTAAGTGATAGGCTCCTTATAGGTCATATCTTATCACCTTAAATGGCCACTCCCAGTTTGGTCCTAGCTTTCCATCTGATGGTTTTACAGCATTGCCAAGAACTTTCCTCAGGATGTAGTTCCCAACCTGGAATGCTTTTGGATTGACCTTCTTATTGTAGTGCCTTGCTAGCTGTTGCTGATAAGCTGTTAGTTTCACTAGAGCCAACTCTCTTCATTCTTTAGCTAGGTCAAGTTCAGCGAGCAATGCTGCATCATTCTGGCCTTGGTCGACCAGGGTGGACCTCATGGTAGGGAGGCTAACTTCCAAGGGGATAATTGCCTCCATCCCATATGTCAGTGAGAACGGTGTCTCTCCAGTTGCTCGCCGTGGGGTAGTGCGGTAATCCCATAAGATGTGGGGTAGTTCATTTACCCATGCCCCCTTGGCTTACTCTAAGCTCTTCTTTAACCCATCAATTATTATTTTGTTGGAAGCTTCATCCTGTCCGTTGCTCTGAGGATATGCCACATAGCTGAAGTAGTGTCTGATTCCGCGGTCGCTGCAGAAACTCTGAAAGAGGCCACTTTCAAACTGGGTTCCATTATCAGTGATGATGGTCTTGGGGATCCCAAAATGAGTGACAATGTTCCTCCATATGAATCTTATCATGTCCGCATCTCTAATGTTTGCTAGTGGTTATGCTTCTATCCATTTGGTGAAGTAGTTTATTGTAACCAACAGATACTTGCAATTATCGGCTGCGATAGAAAGAGGGCCCACGATGTCCATGCCCCATTGGGCGAAAAGTCATGGGCCGGTAAGTGACTTGAGGTCGCTGCCTGGCTGGTGAACCATAGGTGCATGAAGTTGGCACTTTCTGCATTTTCGAGTATAGAGTTTAGTGTCGTTTTGCATGTATAGCCACCAGTAACCTTCTTTCATTGATAAAAAAGCTAGCGACTTTCCCCCAATGTGACTCCCATAGATTCCCTCATGGAGTTCATGGAGGACTTGCTCGACGTCTTTTGGATGAACGCATTGGAGGTAAGGACTAGTGAAAGATCTCTTATTCAGCTTGCCCTCAGAAGATAAGTGAAAGCGAGCAGCTTTAACTCTTATCTGATGAGCGGTCTTTTTATCATCTGGTAGCACACCATCCTTCAGATAATCCCTTAGGGGGTCCATCCAACTGGGGGCTGTCCCGATCTGGAGAATATGCCTCACGTTTGGCAGCTCGTCGATCTGGTTAATACTTGGCTGGGCGAGGAAATCAATCGAAATTGTTCTCTTCAAGTCAGAATTGATCGTCGAGCTTAAGGTTGTTAGGGCATCAGCATGGCTGTTCTGTCCTCTGGGAAACTATTGGACGCTGACTTGTTCAAAATTAGCCATTGATTTCTTCACCGCGACGAGGTAGGTTGCCATCCTTTCATCTCTAGCGTTAAAATCGCCACCTATCTAGTTGGAGACCAACTGTGAGTCGTCGAACACTTGGAGGTGCTTTGCTCTAAGAGCTCGTGCTTTCTATAGGCCTGTAATCAGTTCTTTATATTTTGCTTCATTATTAGAGGCTTTAAATCCAAGCCTGATTCCTTGCTCGAGGATTGTATCTTCAAGGGTAATCAGCACGATGCTTACTTCTGCCCCTATGGAATTGGAAGCATCATCAACGAACAGTCTCTAGACGCTTGATGCTGAGGAAACTTCCTTCTGATATGGTTGGTCACAAGGATGTTCTCTTATAAATTCTACGATGAAGTCGGCGAGGACTTGTCCTTTGATGGCATTCCTTGGCTGGAACTGAATGTTAAATCGCCCAAGCTCGTCCGACCACTTTGATAGTTTACCTGACATGTCTGCTTTTCTTAGGACTGCTTTAAGAAGGTGGGATGTTAATACGATGATGGAGTGGGCTTCTAAGTAATGTTTCAGTTTCCTTGAGGCTACCACTAGCGTAAAGGCGAGCTTTTCTAGTGGTAGGTATCGTTGTTCGGCATCCAAGAGAGTCTTGCTCGTGTAATAGACTGGGTGTTGGATTCCTATTTTTTCGCATACCCGGGCAGAACTCATAGCATGACTAGATACTGCAAGGTACAGATATAGAGAGTCATTTTCTTGAGGGATTACAAAGAGGGGCGGTTGACTGAGGTAAACTTTGATTCCCTCTAATGCCCTCGAGAAATCCTCATTCCACTCCACTTCTTTATTTTTCTTTAATAACTGGAAGAACGACTGGCACCTTTCGGATGACTTTGAGATGAACCGATTTAGGACGGTGAGCATCCCTTGAGCTTCTACACGTCTCTTATCGTATGAGAGGGTTGCACCCTATTGATGGCATCAATTTGGTTTGGGTTGGATTCAATACCTCTCTTGCTCACAAAGTACCTAAGAAATTTTCTTGACTGGACATCGAAGGAACACTTACTTGCGTTGAGTTACCTGAGGATTTCGAAGGCCCTTGATAGGTCAGAGAGGTGGTCTTCTTTGAGCTTGCTCTTGACGAGCATATCATCGATGTAGACTTTCATATTATTTCCCATTTATTCTTTGAACATTTTGGTGACCAACCGCTGGTAAGTTACTCCTGCATTTTTGAGCCCAAAGGGCATGACCTTGTAGCAATATAGCCCAACTGTGGTTATAAATGATGTTTTGTCTTGGTCCGGCTCGTGTAGATGGATTTGGTGATACCCGGAGTATGCGTCTAGGAAACTTATTCTTTTATGGACTGCCGTGGCATCCACCAATTGGTCAATCATCGGGAGGGGGAAGCTGTCTTTAGGGAAAGCTCTGTTAAGGTCAGTGGAGTCAATGTAGACTCTCCACTTTCAATTACTTTTCGGGACTACTACTGGATTGGACAACCACTTGGGGAATTGAACTTCCCATATAGATCCTGCATATCCAATAGTTTTTCCACTTCCTTCTCTATAGCCTTGGATTTTTTGGGGGAAGTTCGCCGAGACTTTTATGCGATCAACTTAAAAGATGGATCAACGTGCAACCGATGACAAGTCACATTGGGATCAATCCCAGGCAACTCGTAGGATTCCCATGCAAAAATATCTAAGTTATTTTCCAAAAGTGCTGTCAGTTCCTTCTTCTCTCGATCAGTGAGAGATGCTTTGATGAAAAACATCCTATCTTTACTGTCGCCACTGGCTGTGACTTCTTTTAGGTCCTCAATGACCCTATCAGAGGGGAGGAGCCTGGTCTCCTCTACTCCAGGTCTTCCATATCGTAGATGCTATTTAGAAGGTATCAAACCTTCTTGTTCTTCAACCTTCTCCTTGGATTTCTCAACTTTCTTTTCTGATTTGGGGCGAATGGCCGCTATAAAGCACCTCCTTGCCATCATTTGATCCCCATGGATCTCAACTACTCCTCGTTCAGTCACATAGTTGAGTTTCTGATGGTAGGTAGATGGGATAACTTGTATCGCGTGCAGCCATCCTCTGTCGAGGATTGCTTAGTAGGGTAAATCAATATCAACCATAAGAAACTCGATCATTTTTGAGATATTTCCTACCCTAACCGACAAGACGATCTTTCCCAAGGGGATGATTACTTTTCCAGTGAAACCAACTAGAGGAACGGTGGCTTCCTTTAGGTCGGTAATACTCAACTTCAACTTCCTGAACAGGTCGAGGTACATTACTTTGGATGAGCTATCTTGGTCGATGAGTAACCTGTCGACGTCGTAGTTAGCTATCCTGAGTGTAATGATCAATGCATCATGATGTGGGGTTCCTACTCCAACTAGATCCCCATCTGTGAATACGATGTGCCTATTGTAGTCGACATCCTTTGCTCGTCGACGCTTTCCTGCTTGGGTTTTGGCTGGATCGATTTAAAAAACTTGCATTACTGCTGTATGCTTTTTAACTTCCATCCAAGCTGTATTTTCTTGAATCTTCTTGAGGTCGGATGCCCCATGAATTACTATGAACTCATGGCCGACATCTTCCTCGAGCACGTTATCGGGTCTTTGGTCTCCATTGGCAGCTACCTTCTCTGCCTTCTTTTCCATAAATTCACTAGAGTGTCCAGTTTGGGCTAACTCTTTAAGGTGAGACTTGAGGGCTTTACAGTGCTCGATTTTGTGCCCGCCCTCTTTGTGGAAAGCACATCTCAGTGCATTGTTCCTCTTTGAAGGGTATCCACCCATCTTCCTAGGCCACTTAATGAACGGTTCGTCCTTGATCTTTGCCAGAATCTTATAGATCGGTTCTTTAAAAACTGTATTCACTGCTTGAAATGCCTTCGAGGCATCATTCTTGTTCCCATTCTTAGGTCCGCTCTTGCCCCCATTCTTACTTCCTTTCTTTTGATTCTCATCTTTATCGCTGCTCTTGTCGGTGAACTTGGCGCGACCATTTTCCTCTGCACTGAGATGGGTTACATCTTCAATTTTGGCATATTTTTCAATACGAGCTATTAAGTCGTCAATGGTCATGGCCTCCTTCTTATTGAGGGACTGGCGTAAGAGGAAAGAAATGGGTAAGCCAATATTAAAGGATGCAACGGCGAACTGTTCTGAGCAGTCCTCAACCTCATTGAATAATTCCCAATACCTCTTCGCATAGTCTCCGATGCTTTCATAAGGCTTTTTTTTCATAGTCAATAAAGAATCCATCCTCTTCAGGTGGGAGTTGCTGGTAATGAAGCGAGCAGTGAAGAGCTATGCCAGGGATTCAAAGTTTCTGATGGATCTATGAGGGAGTTTCTCAAACCAATTTTGAGCCACGTCGGGCAAGCTCAATGGAAAGATCCAACACATTAATGCGTCCTTGTGGTTCTAGAGGGTCTGCCTGCCTTTAGTGCATGACATAGTCGATAGGATCAGTCTTTCTATCGTAGATCTTGAACCTGGGCATTGTAAACTTCTTGGGGGCTTCTTCTGCTTCTATCTCCCTTGAGAAAGGGGATTTCATCTGGGTCTTGAGATCCCGCCTGGCTAGCTCTCTGGTCGATCTGACACCCCGATGTGCTGGGTGTTGGTCCATTTCTCTTCGAATCAAATTTAGTATGTCATCTTTTCCTCGACCTGGGCTCTTGTAATGACGAGCTGATTGTTGCTGCTCGGATAAGTCATCGTCTGACTTGTTCCCCTCAATTCTTTGAGATCCACGTCTTGGGATCCTTCCTCGGCTGCGAGATCTACTCACCTGAGGGATAGAAGTGCGATAATAACGTTACCTTGTGTTGTGATAGAGTTCTATCTCCATCTTCTCTATTCTTCTCTTGAGGCGAGCATTCTCGACTTCCTGCTTGCGAGTAGCTTCCTCTTGCTCTTGGATCCTGGCCTCATAGGCTTCGATCAACCTGGAGACTTACATGGACCTAGCTGGTCCCTAGCTTTCTTTTGAGGCCTGCCGTTCTGGACGAGGCCTTGGATTTGAGCATCGAACTTCAGACCCAACCCTATGAGGAATGGGTTGCTCTTGAATATCCCCTGCTTGAGGGGCATTGCTGCTGTGACCAGACATTCTAGGTTCTTATTAGTGAAAGCTTTCTTAAAGAAAGAACAATCGCTTCCCACAGGCGGTGCCAATTGTGGTGACAATAAATCTCAACACAAATTACAAGCAAATGCAATCACCAGAAAAAATAAAGAACATAAAATAACTGCAATCACACATGACATAAAATATAGGTGGTTCGGTAAAATGGCCTACGTCCACGGTGGTGCTCTCTGTTTTGTATTTATCTTTACTCCAAGGAGTGTTTACAATTACATGCCCATTGCCCCGGGCTGGGGGGTTCAATATATACGTATAATTCTCGGGGAGTGGGGGTGTTAGGCACCTCCACGTTGGCCCATAATCCCTAGAATATCTCTTAAGAGATTTTAGGGGTTGAATGGGTCATCGTTGAATTAGTTATTTGTGAGACCTTAGATTTTGGGTCGGACTCTCCCTATCTTTGATAGGGCCTAGTCGGGATACTTCTCTGAGCCGAGACAATTAAATGAGGTACCCACAACCAACATCACAAAGCCTGTGGTCGTTGAGCATATCTCGTCGTGTAAAAAATCCTAGTTAGATGGACTTGATAATTATTTATCTGCAAAATGACATCCTGCCGTCCGATAAAAAGAAAAACCACAAACTCAGGGATAAAGCTTCATGGTTTTATCTGGCACATAAAGGAAAGCTCTACAGAAGATCCTTCACTTGTCCCTACCTCCAATTAGTGCATCCAAGTGACTTCGACCACGTTCTGTACGAACTACAAGATGGGATTTTGGGAAACCATGCAGGAGGAAGGTCTCTTGCCTTCCAAGCAACCAAAGAAGGGTATTGGTGGCCATATATGCAGAAAAATGCAACCTCTAATGTCCAGAAGTGTGAAAAGTGCCAAAAATTCTTCCTAGTGCACCATCAGCCGACTAGTGACTTCCCAAGGTTGTTCGCTTAGTGGGGATTGAATATTGTAGGTCCACTCCTAACAGCACCATAGAATCACAAATATCGTTCGCCCTTAAATTTCAGTCAACTCTTGGGCTCGGTAATGGTTCAATGGATTATTGAAGGGATCTAAACACCCTTTCCAATGGTCCATCCCATGCATGATTCGGACTTAGGTTTACAATTCGGACTTAGGCTTGCATTTTATGCCCGTTTTTTTGAAAAACTTGTTCCGGACTGCCTATAGGTACCTCGGGGACCCTGCCTATCGACAGTGTACCTGAGGTGCTATGCCGATAGGCAGGTTCATGACCATATCAATCAGCACCCCCTTGGCCCTATATATAGAGGCCATGACCTCACTTTTAAAGACACATAATATACCCCTGTCGAAAAGTCAGAGAACATTCTCTTGAATTCAGAGTCTTTCCCTTTCCTAAAAAAACCCATTTCCCTACATTCCCTTCCATCACTTTCTCACCCCACTTGGGAATTTCTCCCCCACCTCTCCATACCACTTTTTTACCATTACAATATCAACATATCTACATCTCAAGGTCAACATCAAGCATTCATAAGGGGGATTCTCCAACTCTTTGTCTAATTCTCCTATTTTAGTGTTATTCACTTTATTTCTACTTTAGTACTTTAGTTTCATTAAATCACATCCATTAGCCTCTACTCTTTATTAGTAGTATTTTCACATAACCATTTTTCATAAAAAACCCAAAAATAAGAAAAAGAGGGTTCACCCATAAATTTTAAAAGCGGGATTTCCATTCTCCCACTCACCCGCAAAGCACATTTTTACACACACGCATAAGAGAAATTCGCCATTTGGATTTATGGATTGAACCCCACCCCCACGATATTTTTTAAACTACGTGGAATTTGATGCCCCTTGGGCTACGTAGGCGCCTTGGGCCAATATCGAGATTTGAGTCCTCTCTTATTCATGTTTATACGCTTCTTTATATCTTATATATATATATATATATATAATGTATGAGTTTTATATTTTCACATGCTTGTGTTTCGTCCAATTAACACATTTTCTCTTCCATAGAGACGTGATCCGGGCGAACCCTCACATAATATTTTGAATTATTATTTTTGGGAATATTCCTACAGATGAACTCACTCCGTCTCCTTCCATGACGTGAGTTGAATAATTCCATTCTCCACCCTTTATACTATACACATATGCACACACATCACGTAGTCTAAAAGGAGAAGATTAACATTTTCCAATGAGAGACCGAAAGGGCGGGATGGGTGCCTAACACCTTCCCATTCCGTAACTTAGTCCCTGGGCCTTCGAATTACTTGGTTTCGCAAGCATCAGTATTGGCCTTGATGCCATTTGCTCAAGGCAGCGACTTTCTTTTACCTGTTTTGAGCAGAATAAGCTGGCGACTCTATCTCTACACCTTATCCCCTATAAATGATGAATGCCTAGCGTCATAGGGAATTCGAAAGCCCCGAGATGACCACAATGGCGACTCTACTGGGGACACTATTTTTAAGAGGACGTCACTAGATTCTATTTCTACATGGGAGTTATTATTTTTAACATGTGTGCACATGCTCCCACCTGTGTGTTCCCTTTACTCCCCTACTTACTTTTTATATATACATCGTGCTTATATATATCATGCTCCCTTGCGATATGTATATCACTTTTTACTTCACACACTTGTATATATTCTCCATACTTGCTTCACACACATACACATGTATATAGTTTCACTTCTACTCACATACTCTACATACCAATTAGATTATCCATGCTTAGCTTCACTCGCACACATCCGCACTTCTCTCACTTATATATATCTTTATGCTCACTTACACATCTCACGAATAACTTGTAGATGATCCATTCTTAGGATCACTAACACGCCTATTCACTTGTATATATTCACATGATCACTCACACTATTCTCATGTTACTCTCACGCTCACTTGAATATTCACATGCTTACTGTAGCCTCTATGCTCCATGCTAGATTTGTTTTCACAATATTTGTATGTTCTACCTCATTAGCGGTAGTACTCACTTTACTTATCATGCAAAAAAATTCTCTCTCCATAATATACTAATTAAGACTCATACGTTTCTACATCACCAGAACATGGAAATATTGACCAAAGTTTTATCCTGTAGTGGGGGATCACTTCGTGATGGGTGTCGACTCCGTTGAGGTGCGGTTAACCTAAGCGATATAATTCTCACCTTCCATTGGCCTCGTACATTCGACGTATATCAAATGGTTCCTCCCGCATCGTACCGCTTGATTAAACTCACGATGGAAGGTATATAGCAGGAAACTTGTTCACGTACATCAAGTATATCGAATTCGATCTCACACGTACCATCCCCTACAAGGTATATCGTGAGGTAATTCATGTACACTCAGGTATATCAAACGACTTGTCCACACGTATCAATGAATGATTGACCTTATAGACACGAGGTATATCGTGGAAGTTATGATAAAGTGAGGAACCCTTCCATTAACCCAACAAGTACATAAACCTCATATAGGCATCAACCCTAGGGCACTCATAATTAGTTTGTCGGTTAACATGCGAAACTATGTCAAAATTTTGGGCAATCATACCGCTCGAATTTCAATCTATTTTGCCTTTTTCAAAATAAGAACCTATACGTGAGCCAGGTAACAAGTCAAACCGTGTATTTTATCTTTAAACCATATTTTCCTCGGCTCGGGTCCTGTCTGACATTTTTTTTGCATTTAGGCAAAACCTAATACAAGTGAATACTACTACTACTACTAATAATAATCATGTAGAGATTCCTCTCATTTTTCTCCTTTTTCTAAAAATACCAATAATATTTTCCCTCATTCTTTCAAAAATACCCCCCATAAAATTCTCCCTCTTTCTTTCAAAAATAAATTCAAACCGTACTACCTGACTTCCGAGCCCTTCGAGTAGTTGGTGTGGAAATCGAAGAGAGTATCACCAAAGTAGAATCTGAATCGAAGAAGCTGACCGGACTGTTTACCCCCCAGAAATATGAGAAGCCTGATAATGCCTCAGTCTTAACTTACCAAAAAAGAGTACAGCGAGCTCCATGCTCCCCTGTCCAAAGTTTACGAGTTCCTGCTATTCTGAAATCTCATCAAAACATTGGAACCCCATCCATTACCAAGCCCTATCCCTAAAAACTTCAAGATTGATGCTCATTGTGACTTCCACAAATCTGCAGGACACACCACTGACTAATGCTTTCACCTCACAAATGTGATCCAAGGCTTTATAGACCAAGGTATCATCGCCCCATCAGTTAATCCCAAGCCTAACACCACTCACAACCCACTCTCGAAACATACAAATACCATTTTCTTGAAAGCAACCTGGAGTTTGACCCTTCGACCCAGATCGTGCCCATCAAAGCGCCTATCATCCACATTGTCTCACTTAAACCTCTCAAGGTTTTACCACCTTTTCTTATATACCCTATATGCCTTGTTGATCAAGAACCATCACTCCTTACAAGGGCCTACATTATCACCCGCACCCGATCTGGGAGGGGGGCATGGAACTACCATCTGTGTTAGACCATCCACAAGAGTTTGAACTGAAGTTTCCCATCCAGATGTCCTTCGACTACCAGAGATTCGACATCCTGTTCATGAAAGCCCAAAAGTGGGATTGATAATCAGATGAGTGGGTGATACCTGTTGAAGAAATCAATTTAGACGACAATGTACTGATCATAGCTGATATGTTTTGCCAGACGGGAGAAATTTATAGCATCTCTGATTTAGTTACTACCTTAAAACTTCAGGGATGCCTGGTCCCTTCACTTTTTTATTTCCCCGCTTAGTGGGAAGATCTGTTTGATGAGGCCATAGAGGTTGTGGAGTGCATTGACTATTCTTAAGAAGACATCGTCTCTATCGATTGGGATGATGTCTTTGAAAGCTCAAATAGTGAATCTAAAGCTGAGGATTTACCCACTTGGGGTGAAGACTGGAAGCATGAGGTGGAACCTCATACCGAGGAATCCATGGCAATCATTGAGAATTCTAAAGCAAGAGACTTTAAGGAATCCTTTTACTTGCAGACACTAGGGATAAGCCTCTTTATGATCCATCAATATGCCGTGCCGTCAGACCCGTCTACCCAAATCACAGTTATTGATATGCCTCTCCTAAACTGGAATGTCATACCTGTCTATCCTGCTCTAATTCAACCAAACCCTGCTATTTATCCTATCCAAATATCTACACTTATTTTTATTTCTCCTTTTCCTGATATGAATGTAACTGAGGCATATTTTGACGAGGTTCTCAACATTATTTTCCCTGATAATGAAATGAATAGGAAATTTGAGTGTCTTGTTGTGCTTTTCATTAATTGCGTTGATTCTAATCAAACCTTTAATGATGATAATTTTATAAATGAATAATTCTTATTCGATATTAATAAGGAAAATAATAAACAATATAACTGCTTTCAAACTAATGATGATGAGAATGTTATTATTAATCTCGTATCTAGTAGTCATCAGCACTAGATTAGGATAGGGTCCACCATTAAGGATCATGAACGGGCATAATTTGAAGAGTTAATGAAAGAATTCATGGACGTCTTTTCATGGTCCTATGATGACATGCCCAACATTGACCTAGAAATAGTTCAACATGAGATACCGACATTTCCAGAATGCAAACCGATCAAGAAGACGTTGAAAAAACTTTGAATCGAATGGTATCTTAAAGTCAAAGAGGAAGTGGTCAGACACTTGAATGTAGGTTTCATTCGAGCAGTCAAATACCCTACTTGGCTTGCTAATATCATCCCCATGCCGAAGTCGGGAAGAAAAGTTCGCATGTGCGTCGACTATCAGGAAATGAACAAAGCATCCCCAAAAGATGACTACCCATTACCAAACATCGATATGCTTGTGGACAACATAACCAACCACACCTTTAAATCAATCATCGACAAATTTGCTGGATATAACCAAATCTAGATGCACCCTAACCACCAAGAGAAAATCGCCTTCATCACCCTATGGGGAACCTTCTGCTACACTATCATACCATTATGACTAAAAAACGTCAGAGTTAACTACCAAAGGGATTCCATAACCATCCTGTATGATCTTATTCAATAAGAGATCAAAGTTTACATTGACGACATGACCATCAAGTCCAAGATTAGGGAATGTCATATTTTTTTCCCTCCGAAAGTTCTTCGAACGATTATGACAGTACCCGATGCAGTCAAATCTACGAAAATACATTTTTGACATCACTAAAGTAAAACTCTTGGGGTTTATGGTTAGTGAGAAAGGAATTTAAGTAGTCCCTGCCAAACTAAAATCCATACTTAAGATGCCACCACCCCAGATGGAGAAGAAAGTCTGAGGATTCCTGGGTAAATTAAAATACATTAGTTGGCTCATCAGCCAACTGACCTCTATTTGCGAACCCATTTTCAAACTTCTCCGAAAGGATTCAACTAAAGTTTGGACCAAAAAGCCTTTAACCAAATAAAATGATACCTCACCTGACCTCAGGTGCTCATGCCTCCACAGCCAAGCCTCCCCCTCCTCTTGTACTTGACCGTCATTGATACCACATCAAGAGCTTTGCTAGCCCAATACATTGAAGAATTTAATAACGAAAGAGCCATCTACTATGCCATTCGAAAATTGGTCGGGTACGAGGTCAACTACATTACTTTGGAGAAAGAATGTGTTGCCCTAGTCTGGGTCACATAGAAGTTACGACACTACATGCTCGCCTTTCCCATCAGACTAGTATCCCCAATGAATCCCATTAAATAACTACTAGAGAAACCCGCTCTGTCCAGCCAAATGGTCCGTTGGTTAATGCTGGTAGCCAAGTTTGAGATCGTGTACATCATGTAAAAAGCTATAAAAGGAAGGTCCATTTTTATTACCTCGCTGACTACCCCGTGGAAGGAACCGTTATTTGGATCTCTAAATTCCTAGACGAAGACATTCTCTGCACTTCTCAGGAGGATCTTAAATGGCAGATGTTCTTTGATGGAGTTTCCAACAAGAAAGTATATGGCATTAGGATACTCTTGATCGCCCCTGATGACTCTCACACACCCATTGCCATTAAATTAGTCTTCCCTTGCAACCAAAAATATGACTGAGTATGAGGCATGCTCGGTAGGCCTTAAGATCACCCTCAAGAAATGAATTCAACATGTAGACGTCTATGGGGACTCTGCTTTCATTGTCGACCAAATCCTCAGAAAATGGAAAGTCAAAGATAAGAAGCTCATAGCCTTCCACACTCACTTAAAAGAGCTAGCCTTCCAGTTCAAAGATGTCACCTTTCACTACTTTCCCCGTGCAAAGAATAGTCTAGCTGACCCCCTTGCAACCCTATCCTCCATGGTCGATATGCCCTGAGGAATTTCAATGGCCTCTTTCCTAGTTTAGAAACAGGTAATTCCCTCCAATTGCTACCATAACGAGCTCATCACTGTGGAAGAATCTAACATGGATGGGTTATGGTACTATGACATTTGACGCCTCCTCAGACATGGTAGGTATCCCCAAGATGCATATAAGAAATACCGTACGACCCGTTGCAAATTGGCTACCCAGTATATCATTTATGACAAAGCACTATTCAAGAGAAACTTCGATGGAACCTATTTGCACTATATAGCAGGGTATGATATTGAAAGAATAATGCAAAAGATCCATAGTGGGGAATGCGGAACCCACATGAACGATCACATTCTCGTTAAGAAGATCATCCGTCAAGATTACTATTGGACTACCATGGTTCAAGACTACACTGCTTATGTTCGAAGATGACTCAAATGCCAAAAATTTCCCAATCTCCGACACTTACCCCCTCAAGAATTATACAACATGACCTCTACCTATCCCTTCTCTACTTGGGGCATAGACATTATAGGGAAGGTCACTCCCAAAGCTTCTGATAGTCAAGATTTCATCTTGGTCATCATTGATTACTTCATTAAATGGGTCGAAGCCGAGTCATACACGATGATGAATGCCAAGAAAGTGGTTAAGTTTATCATAAATAACATCATTTTCTGATACGGGGTTCCCCGTGAATTAATATCTAATAATGGAGTCTAATTTAAAGTCGAGGTCACAAAAATGGTCGAAGAGTATGGAATTCAGAGACAAAAGTCTTTTCCATACTAACCCCAAACTAACGGTGTTGTCAAAGCCGCCAACAAAAGCCTCAAAACCATTATTAGCAAAAATGACCAAAAGTTGTAAAGATTGGGCCGACCGAATTCCATACTCCCTCTGGGGCTACCACACTTTTATACAAAAACCTACTGGGGTTACCCCGTATTCTCTAGTATACATCTTGGAATCTATCTTCCCCGTTTAGATGGAAGTACCTTTCTATGTGTCATGCTGTAAAGCAGGGTCAACAAAGAAGATTGACATCAAAATCCCTATGAAGAACTCTCAGTCTTGGATGAAAATAGACTTAAAGCTCTGTACCACATACAGGGATAGCATCGTCGGATAGCTTAATCATTCAACAAGAAGTTCAAGTAGCGCAGTGTCCAGGAAGGAGACCTAGCCCTTAAAGAGACTGTAGAACCCGCCCAGGACCCCATAGAGAAATTAAAACTGAATTGGTGCGGCCCTTACATTGAGAAGAAAATCCTGTCATGCGACGCCGCTATGCTCACTGACCTCGACGGAGAAGAAATGGTGCGTCCAGTCAATTTGGACTGTCTCAAAAAATTCTACCCTTAGTCCGAATTCTCGACAGGTTACGACTCTTCTCATCCCCTTTTTATTCTTAAAAATAAAATTTACATTTCCCCTACCCAGAACTATGTGGGACCCGATCCTCTTAAAAACTTATCTTTTTAAAATGAAACTCATAAAATTTTCAAACCCCCAAAGGTATGTAGGTAGTCCATACAACACACATGGGCACGATCCCTTTCTTTTTCACAAAAATCTATTTTTTTTCTAACCTTAGAGAATGGCGGTCCATCTCATCATTCATATGAACAAAAGGATTTTGTATGCCTTAGCGATTGGTATAGATAGTTCAAAATGTAAGACTCATCAAAAGTCACAACAAAATATAATCAAAATCATTTTTATTTAAAGTCAACGAATACAATAGTTACATGAAGTATCAGTAAAGGGAATCTAATAGACCCCCTTTTAATAACAAAACCATCAGAAACAAACCTAACCAAATCCAATTAGCTTCACAAAAGTTACCCAACTTCACAAAAGACCCTAAAACATGCCAGATACCAACACAAATCACCCAAAATATGAAATTTCCCCAGCTTCACAAATGCTACGCCCAGCTACACTTATGCTGCCCTTAACTGTCAGACGGGCCTTCCCCGTCATTACTTTCTTCCCTCAGAGCTCCCCACATTCCCCACTCTTGATTAATGCTCCGTAAGTGGTACGCTTTGACAGGTTTGGCCAAAACCATAACACCTTCTTCCCTGGTGTCGAAAGTGACAATCCACCTTTGCCCAGTCTCTTTCTCCATAATATTCTCCACTACCCCCTTCCATAACCACCTAAGATAGTCCCCAACACATTATAGGCCCCTCCCACATATTGTGACAGACGGATAGACGGTCGACATTGCTGCCACAAAGGTCCCAGTATCATTTGTAAAGACTCAGTCAGGACCTCCACCAGAAAAAAAAGTTTATTATGCGAGGAGGCACTATTTTTTCCCACCCTACTTAGTGCAGAAGCTACCAAGGAAAATATAAGGAAGTCTATCAGAGGGCAACCAACTGTACATACTGATACTCTCTTAACTACGAAATGGGCTGGAAGTTCCCCCACCATGGCATCGATCAACGAAGACATCAAGCTCCATAATCCACAAACTAATTAACCCAGTTCTCTGTTGAAGGGATAAAATTAAAGAAAGGCTAAAGAAGAAATTTGGCACACCCGATAAGGGATACTCAGGAGGGGCTGCCAGACAAAACCTCTCAAAAAGACACATGAATAACATCACAGGGCTTCCCCTTAAAAAATCAAAATGGCTCTCCTCCTAAGCATCGAGACCATTCAGGCTCTCCGCCAGCACCACCGCTGCATGACTACAATGGTAAGACATCCACGTCACTATTGTGACCACTTGGGGATCGGTCGTTGATTCCCCTGTCACTAATAATAGTCTCGTAGTCAAGCCCAAAATAACAGTTCTGGAGAAGTCAGCATCAATAAAATCCCTCTGACGCACCAAATATATAACCGTCGGAAGAGAAATAGTATATCCATTAGCCAACGGTCAAGTCACCGAAGGGGAAATATAGATCAACTTAGACAGAGACCCCCGTGGATAACGGAACAAGTCGGGCATAGTCATCACTGAATTGGGGCTGATCTCCAACATCTTTGAAATTTATCGTAAGAAGGATAAGCCTTATCTAGGACAAACCGAAAGACATGAAACTCGTGGTACCAGAATTGTACCGCTGTCGCCAATAAACTCCAGTTTACGGCTCGATTTCTCCTTAAAGAAACCCGACACAAGTTGAAAGTGATTTAGTCAATGTGATAGAGGCACATGGCCTCTAATCCCTTAAGATAGGAAGATAACTCTTTAGAAATTAGGAGGGCCATTTGAGAAAGAGAAGAAAGATGCAGAAGAAAAGATATGATTGGTGGTGGAAAAAAATGCATCCCGTAACTCTCTTTTATACCCAAAACTCCTTGCAAAAACCAAACCATTCGGAGTTCCATTTAACTCTCTGAACTATAGAGTACCACAAGTACACAGAAGTGCATCAAAGTCAAGAGTGATTTGACTTGACTCCCATGTCGATAGGTAGGTCAAGGTGTGTGCCGATCGGTAACCCTCCTCTTTTAGAAAAATCCTTTTTCCTCTTTGATCCAAAATCATTTTGCTTTTGAAAATTTTAATCCCTGAGCTATATTTTTTTATTACTTCTCTTTTCATAAAATACACACTTTCCTTCAAACTCATCTTCATATGTACCTCTATCTTTGCAAATAAAAGAGAAATCTCACCAGCAAATTAAAGTGCATGTAGTTAAAGTCACTAAATTAAGAAAAATATAAAAAAATGCATATCTTTTTATATAAATTCTCGCTTGGCATTATTACATTTCTGCAAGAATAAAAAAAAAAGAAAAAAGTAAAAGAAAATACAACGGGACTCTGCCTGAACCCTCTCTCTCACAATCATCCCCTCAATTGCTCAGCCTCCGCTGGCACACTCTTTCCTTTGCGACGGGCGGTGGACTCTCCACTCCCAGAGTCGAAACCTTCGTCTGAAGTAGCCGACAACACCAAACAAGAAGGGGAGGACTTATTCACATAAGTAAACATTGAGTCCATTCAGTCCTTGATGTCCCGCCCCCAGTTGGTCGGCACCAACAAAAACTACATAGAAAATAACAAAAAGATGAGCAAGTCAGTGAAAAAGTGAGGAAAATAAAGCAGAAAAAAAAAGAAGAAATGGAAAAAAAGAAGAGAAGTATACCTCAGGTCGGAGAGCCTCATTTGTAAGCCTCGTCAACATTGCTGCTGACGCATGAGGACGATGAGTCTCAATGTCTCCTCGCTATCCAACCAAAAATTGTAAGAAGGGGGAGTGAACTGAATAAGTGGAGCCTCCTCCACTGCTTCCATCGCACCACCACTCGTAATATAGGTTGATCTCACCGGTACGCTGTTATACCTTGCTAAAGAAGTAATAAGTGGAGACATGTTCTCCACATCATATATAAAAAAGGGCATCGACCAGATCATCATGAAGTCCAGCTAATCATAAATTCCCACCGTATATGTGTAGTGTGTGTAGGTCTCACTTATCATCGCCATTGCCCTGGAATTATCCGACATCTCCCTCACCTGGCTCATATACATTGGGGGTGCTGATTGTGGGACCTCCACCTCCTCCTCCACTATCTGCCTCACTACCAGACGTACCCAAACTCGTGCGCCATCAGCCATTGCATCTGCATGTTCATACCAATAACCCTCGCGTCCCGCAAAGACACCCCCTAGGGGTAGAAGGTCACCTGTGTTCCCAAAAAATAACCAATATCTACTCAAGAAATAAAGATGTCAGAAGAACCCATGAAAAGTTAAAGGTTAACCTGATCGCTCGTCAGGTCATTCAAGACCCTCCGCACATCCTTTGGGGATCAGGACTTGTTCGATCGCCGGTTGGACGTTCACCACCAAAACATTCGATAAAAGTCCCATAAATCATCATCCTTCGGGGCCAACAACCTTGTGTTATGACTAATCACCCAGTAGAACCACGTTTGCAAGAAGACAAAAATTGAGAAAGAGAATACAAATGGACTGCAAGAGAATAATGTAAGAAAAAGATAAACCTAAGATTACCTCCAAAAGATACGTAACCCCTGTAAAGGTTTGCTGGCAGCACCGACTGAATGCATCCAGGGAAGCATAAAGGGATGCCAAAGTGAAACTCCCCCAATTGTATATAGGTATGTCAGAAATAATCCTCGGAAATGGTAAAAAATAGAGATGGATGACGTCGTCGCTTGCATCGCCTCCGGTGTAACCCTCAAAATTATGGGCCAGCATAATCTGGAACTCATCACAATCCAACCCCATAAGCTGCTGGACATCAATAGGAGTAACAGTCATCTCCCCGAATGCCAACTGGAATGTGTGGTATTGTCCCACCATCTCTCCCCAAGAGCACACAACACCGTAATAGAACACGACATCTCATCCAATACCTCCGCCAATGAGCTGAACTCGACCTCAAACACCAGCCAACGTACATCGCCCGTAAGCTTAACCCAAACATCTTTCAACCCGATTGTCCTCTCGGGATCGAATGCTCAAAGAATCTATATCAGTATACAAAAGGAATTTTTTTTCAAACCCATTAGCACAAGAAGAGAAAAAAAAGAAAATGAATTGGAAAACTAAAGGCCACCGTACTTACATAGCCACTGGAGTTTTCACCTTTTTCAAACGATAATGCGCAGGCTGGCGTAACAAAATCCACTCATCAGCAATTGGCTCGAATGAGTCAAAAGCATTCTTATTGCCCAATACAAGGGGCACTATAGATCGCCACTTTAGGCGACCTAATCATCAACCACCAACTACTCATTATAGTAAGCATCGCCTGAAGTGCCAGCCATTTGAAACCTTGAAGAATGAAGGACTTAGAAATGACTATTAAAGAGAGAGAAAAAGAGAATCAAACACTTAAAGGTGTGAAAAATGAAGAGGGGCCACCCCTATATATAGAAGGCTAAGGGGCCTCCTGATTGACAAACCCCTACCCATGCAGATCAAAAACTGCCTTTTCCTCTTCTCGAAAAAACGCAGGAGTCGACTCCCTTGTCGATAAGCACCTCCCTAGACCTGCCTAACGATAACCCCCTTCAAATTTCTTCCTGAAAATATTAAAAAAATTAGAAATTTCTCGAACAAATCCCAAAAATTCCCAAAATAATCCTTGAGAAATAGAGAACACCATTTTTCCAAAGAAAAACATTTTTGAGCAGTAACCCCCTTTCAAACTCGCAAAAATCTCCAGCTGGATTAATCTTACACTCTTAACAAAAAAATTACCCAATGAAATCAACGACGTCCCGGATCCCGATTTACTACAATTATTCACATGGAACCACAAACTACACAAATCCCTAGTGGAATTTTAAGACACCATATTCCCCAGCGAAATCAAAAGTGAGTATTCACCCAAATTCATGTCTTCCCTAGCAGAATTACTACCCCTTCGAACTACAACTTTAGGTCCTTAGAATTGACCTCGGCCCATATAATTAATTGTCACAACTTTAGGTCCTTAGAATTGACCTCGACCCATAAAATTGGACATCACATCTCCAGTCCCTCAGAATTAATATCGGCCCATAGAATTGGTCATCACAACTTAAGGTCCTCAGAATTGACCTCGACTCACATAATTAGTCATCCTAACTTTAGGTCCTTAAAATTTACCTCGACCCGCATAATTGGTCGTCCTAACTTTAGGTCCTCATATTTACCTCGGCCCACATAATTGGCCATCACAACTTAAGATCTTTAGAATTGACCTTGACTCGCAGAATTTATCATCACAACTTAAGGTCCTTAAAATCGACCTCGATGCGCAAAATTGGTCGTCATTACTTTAGGTCCTCAGAATTGACCTCGACCTGCAGAATTGGTCATCCCAACTTTAGGTCCCCTTGATTAGCATAATTAATCATCCCAACTTTAGGTCCTCATAATTAACCTCGACCCGTAAAATTGATCATCCCAACTTTAGGTCCTCAAAATTAACCTCGACCCACATAATTGGTCGTCATAACTTTATGTCCTCTAAATTGACCACGGTATGCATAATTGACCATCACATTATCAGGTCCTCAAAATTGATCTCAGCCCACAGAATTAGTCATCATAACTTTAGGTCCTCAAAATTGACCTCGGATTGCATAATTAACTCCCAAAACTTTAAATCCTCAGAATTAATCTCAACCCGCAGAATTGGTCGTCATAACTTTAGGTCGTCAGAATTGACCTCGGTTTGCAGAATTGGCCATCACATTTTTAGGTCCTCAGAATTGACCTTGGCCCACATAATTGGCCATAATAACTTAAGGTCTTCAAAATTGACGACGACTAGCATAGTTGGTTGTCCCAACTTTAGGTCCTTAGAATTAACCTCGACCCGCAGAATTGGTTGTCCCAATTTTAGGTCCTCAAAATTAACCTTAACTCGTAGAATTGTCCATCATAAATTAGGATCCGCATAATTGACCTCGAATCGCATAATTGGTCGTCATAGCTTTAGGTCCTCAGAATTGACATAGGACCACAAAATTGACCATCACAACTTTAGGTCATCAGAATTGACCTCGAACCGTAAAATTGATCATCACAAGTTTAGGTCCTCAGAATTGACCTCGACTCGCAGAATTAGTCGTCACAAATTTAGGTCGTCAGAATTAACCTCGGCTTGTAGAATTGGTCATCAAAATTTTAGGTCCTTAGGGCTGACCTCGACCCACAGAATTGGCCATAACATCTTTAGGTCCTCAGAATTTAACTTAGCCCTACGAATTGATCATCCTAGCCCTTTAGGCTTACAAAATCAATCTCAATACCTCCTCGACCCATTGATCCACATAATGGATTCAAAATCCTCTTCCTCAATATTGATGTGGTGTTTATTATTAGATAAACTTCACTTGTTCCAAGATCTCCCATCAAGGGGCTCTATAGACACCCCATCCTAGGACCCCCTAAGCACCTCCTTAGATCACCAGAGCTTATCCATTCACCATGAATCCTAGATCATACTTCGAGTACTAATCAAGAGGCCACCATGTGCTCTTAGGCCCCATTTGAATCCAGTCAATTCTCTGGCCTAATTAAAAGCTTAATAAATATTTGAAGGGCTCTGAATCCCCTTTACAATGATCAATCATGTGTGCGAATCGGACTTACGGTTCAGACAAATGATTCATTTTACTCTAAAAACGAATTTGGAGGCCACCGAGCACTCCTATGCACCATTTGACCCCCGTCAATTCTCCATCTTAAGTGAACCTCAATGAATCTTTGAAGGGATCTGAATGCCCTTTCCAACGATCCATCCCATGTATGAATCAGTCTTACGGTTCAAAAGAATGACCCATCTTACTCTAAAGGGTCATCGCCGCTCCCAGGCCTTGTTTGACACTAGTTAACTCTCCAAACTGAATGAAGCTGAATGAAATCTCAAAGGGCACTGAATACCCATTTCAACGGTCCACTCGGTGAATGAATCAGTCTCACGATTCAAACGAATAATCCATTTCCTCAGAGAATTTCTTATTGAGAGACCGTCGGCCACTTTTGAGCCCCGTTTGACTTCGGTCAATTACTGAACTCGAGAGTGGTCCAATGGATTCTTAATGGTCTCTAAATTCCTTTTCCAATGTCCCACCCTGTGCATAATTCGAACCTATAGTGTGTATTTTATTCCCATTTTTCTGAAAAACTTGTTCCGGACTTCCTATAGGCACCCTGCCTATCGGCAGTGTACCTGATGTACTACGTCGATAGGCAGGTCGAAGATCATGCAGATCAGCACTTATTTTCCCTATAAATACAATACATGACCACATTTTGAAAGAAACATAAGATACCCCTCTCAGAAAGTTAGAGAACAATCTCTCGAATTCAGAGCCTTTCCTTTTCCTAAAAAAACCAATTTTCTCACATTCCCTTCCATCACTTTCTTACTCCCCTTGGTAATTCCTCCACCACCTCTCCATACCACTTCATACCGTTACAAGATCATCATATCTACATCTCAAGGTCAATATCAAACATTCATAAGGAGGTCAAATTCTCCATCCCTTTATCTAATTCTCCTATTTTAGTGTTATTCACTTTATTTCTACTTTAGTACTTTAGTTTCATTACATCACATCCATTAACCTCTACTATTTATTATTAGTATTTGCATATGACCTAGGTTCATAAAAAGGACCAATAAGAAGAAAAAGAGGGTTCACCCATAAATTCCCTAAAGCAGGATTTCCATTCTCCCACTCTCATTCGTAAAACACATTTTTACACACACACAAATAAGAGAAATCTGCTGTTTGGATATATGGATTGAAACCCCACCCCCATGATATTTTTGAACTAAGTGGATTTTGAGGCCCCTTGGGCTACGTAGGCGTATTGGGATAATCTCAAGATTTGATTCCTCCCTTATTGGTGTTTAAATGATTCCATTCTCCACCCTCTATAATAGACATATGCACACACATCACGGAGTTTAAAAGGAGAAAATCTCATTTGTCCATGAGAGATCGAAAGGGTGGTATGGGTGCCTAACACCTTCCCATTTTGTAACTTAGTCCTCGAACCTTCGAACTACTTGGTTTCGCAAGCATCCGTATTGGCCTTGATCATGTTCTTTCGAGGCGGCGACATTCTTTTGTATGTTTTGAGCAAAATAGGCTAGCAACTCTATCTCTACACATTATCCCCCACAAAGGACAACAACCGAGGGCCCCGAGGATGGGCACGAACGAGTGTCTAACGACACTCAAAATCAAAATAATCTCTGGGAAGGGGGAATACTCAATCTTCACCTAATAGGGGATTGAATATACTTTCCTAAACTCACCCATTGCTTTCTCATTAACAATACACACCATATTTGATGGAAGAAAAGACTACTCAACAAGAGAAGAGAATAGGAAACGAAGAAACCAAGAACAGTCACAAGAAAAATAAGCAAAGAGCAAGGAAAATATACAGATAGATTGTAAGGATCAATGCTCTGAATGATCCTTTTTAAGTAAGAAAGATATACAATAAAAGATGTAGAATCTCTGTGAGTGAAGAAATTCTTCGAATGATCCTTATTCGTGTTTATACAAATATTTGGCAGTCCAGACCGACCCAACTTAGAAAAATGAAACATATTGCTTAAGTCAAAATTAATGTCACGTGGGTTAAACATAGGAGGCTCATTCTTGTTATCTATAATCTCAGAGGAGATCAACATGGATCAACAAACAAGCCAATCATCAACTCGAAGAGTTTGGACACGACTCAACCACTCTTATCATTATAGATAAAACCCTTACCCTGGGCAAAATGGCATGTAATTCTTTATTTCGAAACTCTTAAAGAATTAATATACACTGAAAAACTCCCCATGGATGTAGGCATCTTCCGAACCATATAAATCCTTTACGTCGTGATATTTATTTACTCATTAATTATTATTTTTGCTTAGCACCATTAATTGTGATTATTTTACTCACGGTAGTATAAGTCCCCTTTTTGGGTTTTCGATTTGTGAAAGTAGATTTGAATGTACATACAAAAATAGAGAACTAAATATATGAGTAGAAGATGAACAAATGTAAATACATGAAAGAGTTGTTCCAATACATACGATACAAATAGGGTTGTCATACAAGTGTTAACTGAATAACAATAAAATAATATTTCAAAACTCATTTTTCATCTAAATCAACTAGAAGATCCTCAAATTAGGGATGTCATCAAGACTAGACTAGGGGGCTTTTAATTCACGTGCTTGAGTAGCCAAGTCCTTTGATTAATTCATAACAACATACCAATTGTCGTTATTTATGTATTTTGAGTATAAAACATTCTTCTCATTTTAAAAGGCACAAATAAAAGGCTCGTCAAGCATGCAATATTTACTCTTTATCCTAGGTAAATCTACCATGATAAGTTTTGAAGCATGATCAACTTTACAACCACTTGTAGTGTTCTCCACCTTCACCCAGTCATAATAGAAGATGACTTACTTAAAATATAAGTAATCTTGTTTCAGGATTTGTCGGACAATCCATAATAGGTCAACACCATGTTCTTTGTGTTTTTATCATTTTGGTAGTCACACAAGAAGTTAAGGCAAAAATTAAAATTTCGTTATTTTGCGTCAACGGTTTTCCTCGCATTGGTGTGAGATAAATTCGAAACCATTGCCGTGAAAATTTTAAACTCCTTAGCACAATAATTGGGACCATTGGTTAAGAGTTCAAGCCTTGAAGAGACATGAAAGATGTATTTATTAATGGATTTGTCTTTGGGTATGTTTTACAACACATACATAAATAATCGTAACAAAAGAGGTGGAAGTAAACGTGTGAACATGCCCGACAGGGTGGTCACAAACAAAAATTCTATATTTGTATGTTAATCAATTTAATTCCCAAGCACAAAAATCCAGTTTTAAACAAATTTTGATCTTTGATTAAATTTTGTGTGAAGGCAAATATGTGTTCTACATTTAATGATTTAAACTATGCATGCAAAGAACACAAATATTGAGGAAAAATATTTTAATAACTTTAGAGAGTTTTACAATACTATCGACTTATAGACTACATGATACATCCACAAGTATAACACACAGTGTCTTTAAAACTTCTACATAATACGGCTCAGTCCAAAGTCATCCACATGCGGCGATCCACCCAAGGGATCCACCGATCAGCCTTCAACCTTCTTCGGTCGTGATCCCTCGGGTCACAAGTTCAGCCGTAGCGATGCCTCTCCACAAGGTGTATGCAGGATACAAAACTTTCTAGACTTTAAAAAATATTCACAAAAACTATTTGGAGATGTACAGTTGTGAATCATAAGTTTATTTGAAACAGAAAACTTGAAAACTTTTGCATCAGATTTGCAGGAAATGTTTTGACAAAACTCTTACAAAAATTAGAGTCAAAATAGGTATTTGTAGACCTGACATGAATTTCGAGGTAGAAAAATCTTTCGAACAAAAATAGAGTCATTCAAATGAAAATATAAGTCGTTAGAACGAGAATGTTATCCCCTTTAAACTAAAACAAGAGTTCGTTCGAACGAGACAACAATCCCGTTTGAACCAACTTCTAACGAGATTCAAAAGAATTGAAATAGTATGCCCTCATTAGTAGTTTGTTCAATGTAAGATCTAATGAGACTTCAAACGAAAAACTTATTTCGTTCGAACGAGATCCTGATTTTATTTGAACGAAGCCAAAAAAATATTTAAAAAAAAATCCTGCATCGTGTTTTTATAAAATAACATCTCAAATAAATTTAGTTATTAAAGACTAAAAGCTTTATACATTCTTGATATGTAGTGAAGTAATCAATCTTGGAGATATTGGAGTTCAGTTCGATGCGTCGGTGCATGTCGATTTGTGATGGGGTACACCAAATATGCCAAATGTAAATCCTAGCCTAAACTATGAGTAACTTCAGAATATTTTCTCTTACAAATCCCCCCTTTGTCTATTCCGGTACAAAACTATACAAACCTAAATTGAAAACCAAATTTCATATAAACATCCCTCTAAGACAAACAATATCCTAATACCCTCCCAAACCCAAGAAATGGATTGGCATAAGGAAACATTGTCTCCAATCTCATCTTGTTCCTCCCTTGGGCATTTTGTTTCATCTGGTGTAATATGTTATTCCGTAAATACGTACATACATGAGACAAATAAATATACAGTGACGCATAGAGTTTGAAATATAATATAAAAACTCATAATGAGTTCTCCCCATAAATCAAACTCCCCCTTAATATGTTCTCCCCCTTTTTCTCTGAAATAAACAAAGGAGTAGAATCTAAACATAAAGTATAAGGCATCACATATAAGAAGAGGATATCATCACAAGTATAAGAAATAAAGCACATGTAATGATAATCTCAAAGGCCATCAAACCAACTATTTTTGAAAATCTTCATTTTTTCAAAACAAATATAAAATGTACAAAGCATACAGTACAACATATAATATGGCCATTCAAGCACCGATTTGAGATGGCCCATACAGTGTGTTCTTTAGGCAAAGATAATATTTTTAAATTTTCTCAATTTAACTTAGCACCTATTTCAAACTTATCTTGTGGAAAACTTAAATTACCATATTTTATCTTTTTACCCAATAGCTTGCATATAAGGTGACAAGTAGATAAAATAAAATAATCACACCACAAGACACCAATGTACAAGGAAACCCACAAAGGAAAAAACCTCGGACGACCCATCCAGACAATCCACTATGATATAGTTTTACAAAAGATGACAGTAGCCTTACACAACGACTTAATCACCTACAAGCCTTGATGCTCTTCAATCTTTAATCACTCCTCCATAATGCAACGCAGGAGTCCACCCACACAAGCTGTCATAACACACGAGTCCACTAATGCCTCGGTATTCACCGATGAGGCTTAGCAACCATCTCACATCGAACGTGATATGTACAGTGTCCACCGCACAAAATGTGTTCTTTTCAGATGAAAGATTTAAACGGAAGTGCAAACCAATATCTCAGAGCATATAAATTAGGAAACCTAGATCTTGAAACCAAATGGATGTATTTTTTTCTTTGAAACTTTTGCAAATAGGTGCAGAAACGTTTTTTGTAAAAAATTCTTGAATTTTTCTCAGTCTAAAACCCCTTAAATAGGAAAACACAAATTTCTATGCGGTAAAATCATTCGAATGAAAACCAAGCTTATTCGAATGAGAATCACATCTCATTTGAACGAAAAACCAACTTTGTTCGAATCAGATTGCATTCTCATTTGAACCAGCTTCAAACGAGCTTCTAACAAATTGCAATAATGTGGCATTGTTGGAGGTTCGTTTGAACCCTATTTTGAACGAAAAGCCTAATTCGTTTGAACGAATTATAACTTCTTTCGAACGAAAGCTATATTTTCGTTCTAATGAGTTTATATCTCGTTTGAACTCTTTATGAAATTTTTCTTAAGAAATAAACCTAAGTTCCATAACTTTTTTTAAGCGAAATTACAAATCGTTATAAAATTATCCAAGGTCTCATAACTCTTTATGCATTCATACCTGAGAGATCGTTGGTAAAAACGTGAAGACAAAGATGGCACTAAAACTCGGAATGATATATATTTGAAGCTCGACCGCTACGTCTTTAACACTCAACGTCATAGGGTCATGGGATCAACAACTCAAAGTTTATCATATGATTCAAATAGTTTTGTCCGGAATAATGCTAATTACATACAAAATGACTCGATTGGAAGTTTGTCCTTATAAATACCACCCTTTGGCTATTCTTGGACAAAACCAAAACAAAAATCCTATGGGACATCAAGCTCTCTAAAAATAATCATTCCCTAACTCTTAAAAGGAAAAAGAATACAAACGCTCGACAGACACACAAACATGAGTATCTTTGCTTTGCTTGAAAAACTTTATCGCATTTTGTAATCCTGCACACTTTAACACACCTTCAAATGAAAAGTTAATATAACAAGTATAAATTCTCAAATGAATAAACATCTTACAATGTCTAAACTATCTCAACCTAGGTGATAAGTCTCTCACTGATATAAAAATATCCTAATCATCTAAAGGAAAGATAAAATTTCTCCCCCTTTTTGTTTAGGAATGG
Source organism: Sambucus nigra (assembly GCA_949130495.1). Taxonomy (NCBI): domain Eukaryota; kingdom Viridiplantae; phylum Streptophyta; class Magnoliopsida; order Dipsacales; family Adoxaceae; genus Sambucus; species Sambucus nigra. The sequence goes on along the minus strand of OX422215.1, from coordinate 600,019,473 downwards.
ACAAAGCAAGATAGCATAAAACAACAACTCCCCCCAAACCAAATCTTCCACTAAATATGTGATCATAAGATACCAATTGTGAGCAAGGGATATGGGAATAAATCATGCAATAGTGTAAAGTGTAGAAAACACGCAACATGGCAACTTAAGCATATATAATCCAAACTATGATCAAACATATGGCAAATATGTACTAAATGTAAATCTTAAAGACTCAAAACCCGATACCATATATAATGTATGCGAAATGTATCAATGAAAATCCAGCACCTATATATAGGTATAAACAACCACAAAACTCGACACAAAACACATAAGTTCTACACACTACTATAGTATCGATATGTCTAAACATGTGGGACGGAATGAATGGGTATGAACTAGATATAAATGAATTATGACCCAAACACTCAAATATATTCAAAAAGTTCTAATTGATTGCAAAACTTTATCAAACTAAGATTTAGCCTCAAGTGACAATATAAAGTGAGATTAATAAATAAACAAGAACAATGCACACAAACCTAGAATATTGGTGATTTTACAAATCAACAGCGTCATGAAAAAATAAGCATAACTAGGATTCATTGTGCAAACCCGTTGATCTTTAACTAAACAACCTCAAAAGATAAGCATATAACATAATTTCTTTTCTTTTCTTAATTCTTTTGAAGTTATTGCTTTTGAAAGATAAAACAAACTAAACTATGTTGGCTTTTGATAATTTTTCTATTTTTATTACCTTTAATCTTTTTGTTAATCTCTTGCCAATGATGGCTTTCCCGCAAAGGATATTTGCTCTTATTGTAGCCCTTTCCTGTGCACCCTCATATTTTTCTATAAAATTCAAACATTCTCACGGGAAACAGTTCTTACATGCACAAATCCCCCATAGTCACAAAACTTGTAGATAATAAGATTGATGGAAGAACATCTCACAAAGCTCAAACATACATGTGAAGTTAACGTTCAAAAAGCTCGTGCATGTTGGTGCAGAGGCATATACGAGGTTGAATCCATAAAGCAAATCAAGTTCGAAACATCTCCATCCAAACATGATTAAGAACAATCTAAGCATCCACAATCATAACCAAATATCCTAGTCACATGGAAAGTACGTAGCGAAGGGGATTCAAACACACCAATGTGCCATACCAAATGTGTAAACCTTAAAGACACAAAAACCAAAAATTATTTTGTACTTTCAAAAAATTAACAAAAGAAAATATTTTTTTATTTTTCAATAATAACTCAAGAATTGAAAACTAAAATATAAAAAATACACATGACATAACTCTAAAAAATTTATATCAAGAAACATAACTAGAGTATGACAAACACCTCTAACACAATCAACCATTGTATATAATAAGGGATGCATCATGTGCAAGTAAACGAGAATAAACAATTCTAATACGTAAAGCCTCTAAATTCGATTTCCTAACCCAAGTAGGTGTAAAATGATTCATAAGGGATTTGAGAACCAAGGCGACTCTATTCTTAAACTTCATAGGACAATTTTTAAGTTCATAACAAAAATGCCTAAAGTGACCCTTCCTTCTGAAATGAGTGCAAGTGTATACACGATGAGGAGTGTTACCTAAAGGTTAACCTTTCCTAACGTTCCTAGTCAATTTTCTCAAACTTATGGTCGTGCATTTAGTGGTGTAAGAAATATGATTCTTGAAACCAATTCCACACTTGTCATATTTGATTTGGATGGTTCCTAACATTTTATCCAACTTCTCAAACTTGGACTCCAAATCAAATTTGACCAGACTCGAATCTTTCAATCTCTCTTTAAGCTCATCAATCTTAGACTCGAATAAATGCAACTCCTCAAACTCTAGAAGCTCATTCTTCATAGCCTCCATCAAGCCATGAAGACTATCTATCTCACGCTCAACATACTCTATCTTCTCTCAAAGAGTCCTCTCATATGACCTAAGATCCATAATCAGAGAGCTATTATTATCTCTTATGGCATGTTCTTTCAACCTAGCTTCCAACCTTCAAGTTAGCCTTCTTTACCTTCAAAGTTTCCTCATACAATTCATGGAAGGAAACTTGTAGCTCACTCTCTACCACCTCTTCATCATCCTCACTGTCATCTCCACTCTATCGACCATCACTCACTTGGGATTCATAAACTTTGGCCTCGGAAGTATCATGAAAAGAGATAACTTCATGGGAATATTTCTTGTCAATGCTCAAATGACATGCCATGAACACGGTATAATTGCGCTCAATGCAGGAATCATTTCCCTCTTTCGAATCACTATCACTAAGGGTGGCATTATAACATCTCGATTTCTTGCATTCCTTCATTAGTTTAGTGGGGCACTCAACTACCCTATGGACATAACCCTCACAACTAAAAAATCTTTTTGACTCATCCCTCTTAAGGTTTTCACTACAGTTCTTAAGGAAGTGATCGACATTGTTATTCTTATCTTTATCCAACCTTTTTGTAGCTTTCGATTGCTTTCGAAATTGGAAAATTTTCTTAAAATTCTTTGCCAACATGGCTACATCTTCGGACTCGATATCAGACTCATTATTCGAAACAAGTGTTTCTTCCTTTCAAGCTTTCAAACCACTGTCCTTTCTTTAATTCTTCTTAGTTTTGGAGGGAAACATGTCAAGATAATACGTTTGTAGGTCACTTACAAGCTCTTTAAGTTTTGTAGAGATAAGTGTACCCAAAGAATTCAAAACGGTCACCTTTGGATTAAATCATTTAGGCAACAACCTTAAGATTTTCTTGACAAATCGATTGTCGGGTATTTTCTCTCCCAAGTTAAAAGATGAGTTAACTATGTCGGACAATCTAGCATAAAAATCATCACTCTCCCCTGAGTGGTGAGGTTTTGGAGTTTGGAAGCCTTAACAACACTAGTACCTTTATGGGTGAGTTGAAATATATCCTAAGCCTTTTTTGACGTCTCACACATCACACCCGCTCATATATAGCCTTATATGTTGACTTCATAACCATTTTCTAGTATGCGTAGTTTGATCCATCAAATATAGGGGTTCTAAAACCATCAAATCATTTGAAATTCATGCCTAATGACACGGGATCAAAAACACAAATACTGAGTTTTCTAGCTTTGATACTAATTTGTAAATGCGTGAACATGACCCACAAGGATGGTCACAAATAAAAATTCTATTTTTGTATTTTTATCAATTTTATTCCTAACACACACAAATCCAGTTGTAAACAAATTTTGATCTTTGATTAAATTAGGGGTGAAGGCAAATATGTGTTCTAAATATAATGATTTAACTAATGCATGCACACAAATATTGAGGAAAAAAAAATCCTTTTTAGGTCAATACCTTTTAATCAATACTTTAGAGAGTTTTTTAAGACTATCGACTTACAGTCTTCTTGATACACCCACAAGTATAATGCGCAGTGTCTTTAAAACTTCTAAATAATACGGCTCAGTCCAGAGTCATCCACAGACGGCGATCCACCCTAGGAATCCACCAATCAACCTTCAACCTTCTTAAGCTGTGAGTCCTCGGGTCACAAGTTCAGCCATATAGATACCTCTCTATAAGGTGTATAAAGGATACAAAACTTTCATAGGGTTTTTAAAAGATTCACAAAAACCATTTGGGGATGTAAAGTTGTGAATCATAAGTGTTTTTGTAACATAAAACTTGAAAACTTTTGCAACATATATGCAGGAAACATTTTGGCAAAAGTCTTATGAAAATTGGAGTCAAAATAGGTATTTATTAGACCTGGCACAAATTTCAAGGCGACAAAGTTGACCGAACAAAAATAAAAGTCATTCTAAAGAGAATGTCATCTCGTTTGAATGGAAAAAAGAGTTCGCTTGAACAAAACAACATTCTCATTTGAACGAGCTTATAACGATCTTCAAACGAATTTAAATAGTATGCCCTCGTTAGTAGTTTATTCGATACAAGATCTAACGAGCCTTCAAACAAAAAGCTTATTTCGTTCGAACGAGATTCTGTTCCCGTTTGAACGAAGGCAAAAAAAATATATTTAAATTAAAGAATCTTGCCTTGATTTTTTTAAAAAATTACATCCCAAATAAATTTGTGAAAAGTTATCAACTCCTAAAAGCTTTATACATTCTTCAGATGTAAGGAAGTCTTCAATCTTGGTGATGTTAGAGTTCAGTTCGACGTGTCGGTGCGTGTCGATTTTTAATGGGATACGCCAAATATGCCAAATATAAATCGTGGCTTAAACTATGAGCAACTTTATAATATTTTCTCTTACAGTGGAAATTACCTCTTTTGTTACCCATGGCCTAAAATCATTTATTGTGAAATTTATCTTCTGATTTATGGAAATTTTGCGCTTATACTTACTAAACGTGCTCATGAAATTGTAGAATTTATATGGTAACATAGAGAATGCATGTAATCAAATAAAAATAAGTTTTATATGTACCTACTTACTCTCTTTAATAGTCAACTCCATCATGTTATTTAAAGATATAGTGAGTTACTTGCTCGTATTGCAAATTAGTGAATTTCACCTTTTTCGGTTCCTGAAAGGCATTTCATTCTCAAACTCATCAGGTTCCTTGATCACTCATTCTCCATGAGGATTGAACCTCCTAAGTCCTTATTTTGGCGTATGTTTTCGATCATATAATGATGATTTTGTTGTTATGTATTCTTTCGCAATTGACCCTTCAATATATCATGTATTCTTAACGTAATATTTAAAGGTTTTCATCAAGAGCCCGATTGGATACATTTAGCGATACCTGACGGGTCCACATAATGAATCCTCATCGCATAAATGCACAATAAGGTAGACAATAATGTAAAAGAACGATGGAGGAAAATATTTATCCATATCTCAAGTCGCCTTGACTAAAATGGATTTCACAACCTTAACGTGCGTCTTGTTTACCACTTTTACAGACAATAAGGTGACGCACACCTTAATCTGCATAATTGTCATGAGGTGATATTTGTGCTTAGAAAAGTAATGCCTAAATAACAGAGGGATTAATTGGATAATAGATGGAAGTCGTGAGACTTTCACTATTTCAGGTAATTTATTTTATAGCTTACAACCCTACACCAATTATCGGAATAACTAGTCAGCGTGTTCAAGTTGAACAATGTGTCTAGGAGGATATTTTTCTCATTAATAGTCAAAGTGAAAGAACTCGAGGGAATATAATTTCTTTCTATTGTAGAATCAGTTGTTAACCACAATTTTTTCTTCATCCCCTTTAGATCACGACGTTCCTTCTCTCCATCTTTCAAATAAGAACCACCCAAATATGTTCGTATTAGATGTTCCGCAAAATTCTTCTCCGTGTGCATCACATCAATTACATGCCTTATACGGTGCTCTTTCCAATACGACAAGTCAAATAAGATTGAGCGTCTAGATCGTGCCTTTTACTATGATATTTCAGATCCTTCGTAGCTTTACGCTTCTGGACTATAAACTGAGGGTGTTTGCATAAAACCTTTTTCCCCACAGTCCTAGTTTTTGTTTTATGGTCAATTTTGTAAATAGAAAGTTAATTAGGTTTTGTCCTACGCTTGTGACCGATAGTTAAAAAGTCTACTTATGGTTCCTAAAAGGGTGGTTGTTCGGTAAAAATCTACGATGGCTAGCATAACTCATCTTACTCATACGATGGGAATGCAAAACTCTTATAAATTATTCCCACACGTCATCCTTTATGGAAGGATAAACCATCTTCAAGTTATCTGAACCCTCGATGCCCACAGCTATCTTTTTGAGAGATAGGCAATGAGCTTTAGAAATCAGGAGTTGTTTTTACCAAGAGGATGATTCCCGATCATGGAGAACCCAATGGGCATAATATCATTGTCTTGGGATTCCTCAATAATAGGAGGTTGGGATGGGGGTTTATTGAGTTTGATGACTCAGATATGGAGTGGTAGACGATAATTGTGGCGGAGTAGAGTATTACTAACCCATTGGTGATGATAATTGAGCTTTTGGTGTAGGATAGCGCCCAGTTGACGGTGTTCTATTATTTATTTGATCATTTTGCTTCCTATTCGATTGCCTACAATTAAAAAATAGAGATGAATGTACGACAATTATGATTATGACTATATATATATATATATATATATATATATATATATATGTATATACCTTTTTAACGGCTTTTAAAACATGCTTGATGTGCCTGATTTCCATCCAATCAGTATTAGTTTTAAAAAAATTATGAAAATTTTCACGCGTCCAACTGGACGAAAGTGCATCTATGTTTGACATATAAATGTCTGTCAGTAACTCGGAATCCTTTATTCTTTAACTTATTTGCAAGCTCATTTTTAATCTGCATATGTCGTTAGACGTCAAAATCTGGGTGAGTGTTATCTTTATGGAGTTGTATCCACAACGTATGAATATTTTTTTAGCCTTTCTTAATAGTGTCACCAGAGCGACTACCCTATCCAAATTATGAAGGCGAAATATGTTCTTTACTGCCTCATCTCAACGTTCTAGCAAGGAAAACATAATATGATCGAACATGTACGCTTGCTTGAGATCAACTCCACAATTTTAAGGTGACTAAACTGTTTAATTTTCTATTCTCATACTTGAAAATAGGAGTTCCCTCTACATGGAGAGTATTAATAAAATACATTTTAGTGCGATCCAATTGCACTCTCTCGTACTCTTGCTGAAAGTAATTATTATCGTGAATCATTTTTCTAGTGAAAATATATAGAATGAGGTTGTGAATATGAATCTTATAGGTAATAGCCCTAAATAATCCTAAACTAATTATTATTTTTCGACAGATCAATCATACACAATAAGTCCAATTTAAGTTCATTTTAATTAAATTAGTCCTAAATTACTATTTGTCCGCCAAATGTGTAAGCCCTTACACTAATTTGTATTCACCCAAATAATGACGACGTAAGGAAGGGGTGAACATGACTACAATAGTTAACAAAATAGATATATGCATTAATATTCAACCGCACAGTATCAATAAGTCCAATCTAAGTTCATTTTAATTAAATTAATCCTAAAATTACTATGTATCCACCAAATGTGAAAGCCCTTCCACTAGTTTGTGTTCACCAAACATCAACCACTTTAAGGAAGGGGTGAACGCGTTCACAATAGTTAATCGAACATAAATATGCATTAATATTCAAATGCACAATATCAATAAGTCCAACTTAAGTTCACTTTAATTAAATTATTCATAAAATTACTATGTGTCCACAAAATGTTCAAGCCCTTCAACCAATTTGTGTTCACCCAAACAACAACCACTTAAGTAAAGGGTGAACATGGCCACAACAGTTAACTAATCAGTTATAACTATATGTAAGATTGTTATGTAAAATATGAGATAAATAAAGTTACTTAAATAAAGAACCTAGAATCAATAACTTTTCTACAATTGCATGCGCACATGGAACGAGAAGAAAACATGTTAACGTATTATTTAATCTAAAATGGTACAAAAAATATAGCTACGTATGTGTGGGTGTGTATGTGTGTGGTGTGAGTATACTAGGGACTTCATATATATATATAGGAATTCATGTGTTGCGTGTGTGAGTATATGTGCGTGTGTGACTATATGTGTTTATATATGTGCGCCTGTGAGCATGTGTGTATATATATGTGCACGTGTAAGTATGTGTGTATATTTGTGTTCAAATTCCATTTTATTCAACATTTTCTCGATACAATATCAAAATTATAATGAAAATGGACTTATAACTCCAACACTTTTAATATGTAATTCACACTTTTAATATGCATTTTGAAACTTATTTACAAATATATAGCACTGGTTAAATTCGCACCTGAGGGATGCGTATTTAATTTTGAATTTATATCCACGACATAAGAATTCACATCAAATTAGAGATATCGTTAACTTTTAATGTGTTAATTCAATTCGCAACTCCTAAGCACGCCCATACCATTTCTCTCGAGTGTGAATCCTCACTTACATAAATTGACATCTACTTTTTCGTTCTTACACACACTCTCTCTCTCAATAGAGTCTCAGATATTCAAATACTTTCTCTTATCTCCTCTATCTCTATCTTTCTATTTTCTATAGATTGTTGAACTCAAACAAATTACTATGGTATATCTATGTCAACTCGAATCAGCATTCATAAATCACACCGCATTATCCAATAAAAAATCCATGCCTAGGATTGTTTTGTATCACACTAAATAAACAATCTTAGACCCTTATTTCGTATACCCACCCACCCACCCACCCACTCCAAAACTTAACATACACGTCCCCTATAATCTTATAATTACACGAAACAACGGTTACAAAACCCAAATCAATCCCATAAAAAACCTTTTCCGATAAACCCAAATCCTAATATTTTGCGCAAGCCGAAACCTGTAATCAAAATTTGATGAAAATTAGCTACGTTGATTTCAAGAAAAATTTCAAAATTATCTAAATAAACAATTATCATATAAGAAAATTTCTTATTAACTTCTTAGAACAATACCTTATAAGAAAAGTTCTCAAGTCGATTTTATCATTTGTACACAGAAATGAACAATACCAAATTTATAAATGAACAATACCAAATTGATTTAAAAGGCGTTCATATTTGGACCTAATAATTGTTGGACATACCATTTTAATCAAAATTGCTTAGGAAAAGTTCAAACCAAAATCAGGTAAAAAAATATATATAAACATGAACTCAAATTGATTTTAATCAAACGTGTCTCTTCCCATTCGAGGGGCAATTCATAGAAACAAAAAAAGGTGCAAATAGAAAAAGTTTCAAATTTGAGGGAAAATTCATATAAAAAAGTTCAAATTAAGAAATGAGAATCCATCGGTTTGCAAAACTCAAAAATCTAAAGAAACTAAAAAATAAATGAAAAGGAAAACCTAAATCCGTACCAAAGACCAAAAATTTGTAAAATTCATACATAATAAACTAAAATTATATACACAAATACATTATCTTTGGAAACAAACCATCCACAAAACACTCATTATTAGGGAAAACCTCAAATCTAGTTTTTATGTGTGTGTGTATTTACAGGTGTGTGTGTGTGTTTAAAGTTGCATGGGTGTATGTGTTAACTAATGTCTACGTATGTGTTTACAATGCGTGTGTATTTATAGGGGTGTGTGGGTATGTGTGTGAATGAGGGAAAGAGATATGGAGTATTATAAGTGAGTGTGAGGGAGATAGATTTTATAAAATACCAAAGTGGGGCCTTTGTACCTTTTGTTGTCAATTTGATAAAATATCGCAAGTGCACGGGCTATTATAGAATAACGAGTGTAAGTAAGGGTCGAACCCACAGAGCTTTGTCAATTTTAACTTTTAAAAGACTTACAATTGTCCAACTAGACTAAATGGGGTAGAGAATAATTATGAACAAGACTAAATAAAAGCAACTACGAATAACGAGGGCAACACACAATAGTTGTAAACAATATGAAAGGATTAAGATTCGGGATCCATTTATACCGTAACTAATATTTCACACTAATTTAATATTGTTATTGATGATACGATAAATCGCCCACTTGTCGTTCGCGTATGAGCAAGTCAAATGTAAATATATATAATAAGAAGATAAAGATAATAAAAAGAGATAAAAGACAGGATATAGAGTGGTTCAGCCATAAAACTAGACAACATCCACTCTGGTGCCTCGTTCTCATTATATATGTTGTTTAATACAATATTATTGGGCCTAAATAGGCATACAAGCACAAGAAAGAGAAGAGAGTACATGACTATGAGGATTCTGAGAGTGCTGGAGAGATGGCTGCGATGCCGATGAGTAGCCCCCAAGCCGGACCGAGAGGTGTCGAGATATTCGTGATCTTCGGACTAGGTATCAGTACTATAAATGAACTCAAAACCCCCTATCTCGAGGTTTTAACCTCTATTTATAGGAGGTGTATGTGTTGCATCACCGCTGTAATGTATTGGGGCTGCCGTCAGTTGAATGGAAAAATTAGGGCCACACCCAGTAACATGTAGGATCGTATTCTGTGACTGAAGGGATGCAATAGTAGGCCAGTGAAGCATATATAGATAAGTCCGCAGCCTGTAAATGATAGTCTATGGTGGCAGGTCTTCGGCACATTGCCATTGTATATTTTTTCCGTGGCAGGGTGCTATATTTTCCAGTAATAATTCTAGTAAAACCCCATGGATATTGATGTCGTGGCTACTGTGCCTTCTGAAGCCAGGGATGCACCTACTGACCCCTCTAACAGAGCAGAGAAACCTCCTACGGCCTTAAACATCCGCAACATCATGACTCAGTAATGGGTTGACCATGTTGCTGAGGCACTTGAATTTCCTAAAGATTTAGTTTACTTAGCACCTGCCGCGGAACAAAGGCCCTTCACAACACTTACTGGTAATGGGGTATGCCTCCCCCTCCACGCATTTGTATATGGGTTGCGGCTGCCAGTTTTAGTCCCCATTATAAGAATCTTCCAGACTATGAAGCTAGCCCCATCCCAACTATATCCCAATGGCTGAAGGGCATTTCTTGCATCCGTGGGGCTATGGAAGGATAGGTTCAAGAGGGATATAACTCCCACATTGTTCTTCCATTTTTACAGACCTAAGGAGAATTTTGTAAAATTCACATGGTATTATTACTTTACCATCCACAGCAACGATGAAACCCTTTATACTGGGAGACCCACCAGTGTAAAAAATAGGAAGGACAAGTATTTTTATATTTCTGGAGAAAGGTGGGAATCCACCCAGATGAGACTGAGAGAGAGAAATCCTTTAGGATGCCACGACAATGGGGGCGTACATCCAAGATAGGTAAATAAGGCTGCAGCCCATTGAATTATGGCCGCGTCCTGTTGTTTACAGGTACTTACCATATTCTTTTCCTTTGCTTTTGTACTAATATAAAACTTTCTATGCAGATCCTGATAATTTACCACTAAGTGAGCGGCAGGAGAGTAGGATAAGAAGGGTTGCAGCTGTAAGTGCAAACGAAATTTTTTTTAGCACACTTGTGACTTCAGCCTCCATTTTTGAGGGAGGGTACTTCATAAACAAATCTCTCCCCAAAGTTATGGCTGCGGAAGGTATTAATCCCATATTTTATTAAGGCTGCGACCTTTATTATTTTTAAGCCTTCAAATTTTGACACTTCTTCATTTCTTCTACAGGTGAGGAGATTTATAGGGAGCTCTTGGCATCTCAACAGGCTGAAATAGATGAGGACGCGGCTGCCCTCAATAATGCAGCCAGGCAGAAGAAGAGGAAAAGGTCCAAGTCCAAGCATCCTGCCGCGCCCACTGTGCCTGCCGCACCCTCTATGGGTGATCAAATAGCTCTTGCCGCGCCCTTAGTTCAGGTTGAGGAGTTTGCTCCTCAAGAAGGGCCCGAAGTCCAATTTGACGATGACATCGACAGTCATCTGGTCACGGTAGGCTTAATATCGTCTGGGCCTGAATTGAAGTGTGGTTGCGGCACCTCCGCAATCATAATTTCAAACTCACCCCCTCATCCAATAATAATGGATGTTAATGCCAACCTGGAACCTCCTCAAAGCCGTGCCAGTGTTGGCTCTGATGGCCGTTCGCAGCCTCAGCTTATGCAGCCCAATCCTGAGTTTTCCTAGGACATAACTGCAAGAGTTATCTGCAAAATGAAAAGGGTTCCAGATGCCGCAGACCTGGATCGTCTTGTGGATGAGGATCATGAAGACTTGGAGGATTATGCCCTCCACATCTTGGTTAGAGTAAGAGAAACTTCACCTTTTCGATAATTCTCTCTTTCTGTAGATCAAGTTTTGTTTTCTAACATTCGATATCTTCACAGGCCACGAACGTTGTAGTGTCCCCAAAGCGGAAGTTCAAAGCCCTCTACAAACTCAAGGAGGCCGCGGAGAGGGTGCATCTTACTGACCTGGAGAATGCCAAGAATTCTTCATTTGAAGATGTCAAAAAGTCTGCTGTCGCGGCACTCCAGGAAGCTCAGATGAACATTGATGCTGTTGTCAAGGCTAAGGAGGATACAGACGGAAAGCTGGCAATGGCCACGAAGGCTCTCCAGGATGAACAAAATAAGGCTGTGGAAGCCTCCCTTTATGCCTCCAGTCTTAAGTCTCAGCTGAAGGAGCTTCAAGAAAAATTTGCCCAATAGGAGACTGATCACGCCGCGACCATCAAGCAGATGGAGGACTCATACTCCGCTGCCCTCAAACATGCCACAGTAACTTCCGTGGCAGACTATAAGAAATCAAAAGACTTCCCATAAATGATGCCAGATTGATGATACGAGAAATCGTCCACTTGTCATTCTCGTACGAGAAAGTCAAGTGTAAAATATATAATAAGCAGATAAAGCTAATAAAAAGAGATAAAATATAGGATATAGAGTGGTTCGACCATAAAACTAGCCTACGTCCACTTTGGTGCCTCATTCTCATTATATGTGTTGTTTAATACAATATTATTGGGCCTAAATAGGCGTACAAGCATAAGAAAGAGAAGAGAGTACATGAATATGAGGATTCCGAGAGTGCTGGAGAGATGGCTATGATACCGGTTAGTAGCCCTCAAACCACACCGAGAGGTGTCGAGAGCATCGTGATCTCCGGACTAGGTATTAATTCTATAAATGAACTCGGAACCCCCTATCTCGAGGTATGGACCTCTATTTATAGGAGGTGTATGTGCTGCATCGCTGCTATAATGGATTGGGGTTGCCACCAGTTGAGTGGAAAAACTGGGGCCGCACCCTGTAACATGTAGGACCGCATCCTATGACTGAAGGGCTGTGGAAGTAGGATAGTGAGGCATATATAGATAAGGCCACGACATGTAAATAATAGGTTACAGTGGCAGGTCTTCGGCACATGCCCATTATATATTTATTCCGTGGTAGGGTGCTATATTTTCCTTATCAGTTATTCCATTTTTACAACTCAAATCAAACCGACTCTCGTCGCGTTTAATTCGGAAAATTTACACGTTTACGTTCGAACTATTTTTAACGTCTCTAATAGACTGCTAAAATCCCCATGCCCTTAGAACATGAAAGTTTTAAACTTCACAAATGTATTTAAGCAGAGACTATCCAAATCATCAAAGTGCAAGCATAATCCATCAAAACTTACTATTTTTAAATTTCAAAACTTGATTTGACAAAACAATTTTGAACGTTTTAAAACACACTCTTGTGTCGTTTTAAAATGAATACTGTGTAATACCCCGTATTTTCTGTGATATTTATTTTGGGGATTAATTGAATTAAATGTTTATTAATTGGAAATTAATCCGGATAAAAATATTAACGAGATGTGAGTTAGTATTTAATTATAATGCGTATATTTGGCATTATATGAATATTGGTAATATTGAAATTGTCGTGAGATTCAAATACGACAATTTGGGAAATTTTGTTGAGACGCGTGTGACCGCCGCGTCATGGTATTTTATTATTTTATTAAAAAGTGAATTTTAGTTCCATTAACCGTATGGTCGTTTTGAGTGCGCCAACGCGTCCGGAAGGGTCGAGATATTCAGAAAACACTAGCTGGGGGTTAAGTTTGGGTCCCGTGGCATTTTTGGGCCATACCGGTAACTTATAGGGGTATTTTGGTAATTTCAGAAATTTGGGAATTAAAAGTGACGAAAATTGGAAAAAGAAATCTGACTTCTTCTTTAACCCACTAAACCCACTAACTACACTAAGAGACTTAATGGGCTACGGGAGAAGTTGAAATATAGTCCCAACTTACCAAAATCCAAACACACCTCCATTATCATCATCCTTGGGAAGAACTTGTAGAGAGAGAGAAAAGAAAGAATTCTGCAGAAAGAGAGATAGAGGACAGATTCAACCTTCAAATTCAACATCAAATTCAGAGAAAGATTAAGGCAAGTGGTTTAAATTCATTTGATTCAAGCTATGCTTTTCCATGTTTAGGAATTTTCGAAATTGATCTTGGAAGATGATTTAGACCCATATATTGGAAGTTAAAAGTTATGAATTATGTTAGGGATTGCATGTAGTAATATTCTGGACGAATTATATGTTCTAAACAGAACCATTGATGATCTAAAAATGGAGTTTAGAAGTAGTTTATTGATGTTCTTGAATGGGGAAGAAATCTGGAAATTTTTGATGTAGTCTTGATCTAAACAAAGCCTTTGAATGATGAATTATGGGTTTTAGAATGTTAATACTGTTGTAGAATGATAGTATGATGATATTGTAACCTTGTCTTAGAATTTCATGCTTGAACATGGTGTTTTGGGACGAATTGGTAACTGCAAAACGAAGCAGTCCGTAACCATACCTGGTGCGTTCGATCGATCGATGTTCTTCAGTCGATCGATCGACCACTATCGATCGATCGAAGGTAAAGGTCGATCGATCGACCTTCCCAGAATGAGTAAAGTTTTTCCTTAATTAAATTTTAATGAGGTTAATCCTTGAATGATATTATTGGAGACCTTGTGAATACCCTTAACCTTAAGGAAGACCAGTAGGCATGATTATGAGGTTAGACTTTAATTGGAATTTAATTTGAGGAATTATTCTAATTTAATGAAATTTGATATGTGAGATAATATTTGGGTTAATAGTGCAAATTTGAATAAGTTGATGAAATAAGGTTTGGGGCAGAAGTAAAGACCTTAGGTATAAAGATGTTATATGTGGGAATAATGGGAACTTAATAGTCCATTTGAGATAGGTTTTAAGTTTAAGAAACTACGACGTGAGACGTGTCGACAATTTAATTTATATATTATCGGAACACTTGAAATATATGAATTTGGAATAATGGTATCAAGATGTAGAGTATACCTTTATTAATATCGATATATCTAAGATGTGTGAACGCTTAGTATATAATTTTATGTGTATGACATACCTACCATACTTGCTATCACGGGAGGTTTACGTTCGCTTAGGGCCTTCTTATTCTTGTGTTGCCCGGATTTAGATTGGTTACCTCGATGAACATAGGTCATAGAAGGACTTATTGGGATGTTAATAAGTCTGCTGATCGTGGGAGCGTAGGTATGTGCGTGACCCATGTGATGGTGACTGTGTTCGCCTCCACTATTTGTGATGTTGTTATCTGAACGATTCCTGAGAGATTCGGAATGCGTGACCCTTATGTACGTGATGTACCGGGATGGATAGTAGAGTATGTGTGCACCGCAGCTTAGCCTTTGGGTGCTTGTATTGTATATTTATGATGTGAAAATACGGTTAAACGAGAAGGAAATTAACTATGTTAAATTGTGAGTATAGTTATGGTAGTTTTTATGAAAAGATAAAAAGGGGAATTTTATCAAAATGGTGTTGTTAATAATTGGGAATCCGGGAATTAAAGTAGAACTCTCTATTTAATTGTTAAGGTTGGAATTTAAACGTGAACCGAGTAGAAGTGTCAGAAACTCTTTAGATAGTTATGAGATAACACATGAATGGGTACAGGAACGTTAGGAGTGCACAGTTAGACGAGAGGTGAGTATCTCATGCGAGAGCACGTCCTAACATGTATTTTGCATACTGTTTTAAATGTTTTTAAAGCACTTGCAGGTTTTTAAAATATCTCCACATTCGGGCTCTGACCCTTTTGCTTTCAAATCTATCTTTTTGTAAAACCATTTTAGGTGCCCAGCCACAAGGTCACCATGCATAGGATTCTCACTCAGATGACGAGCTGTAGCTGCTTGTGGAAGCTACAGGGATTTGCTTTTAGACGCTTATATCATTTGGATTCCATACTCAGTATTCCTCAGTTGTAGGGCATGTTGCCCAAATTCTATTAGATACATTTCCATTTCAGTTTTTTTAGACTTTGGCATGTATTAATTCAGTATTTTAGTTCTCGTTACTTAGTTCAGTCGTGGAATTTGTAGTGAGGAGTTTTCCTCCAGATTTATTTATATCATGTGTTGGTTATTCTATTATTTTCGTTATGGTGAATGGTGTTATTATTCTTCATTACACTTGTTGCATGTTAATCAGGCTTTAATTAAAATTTGACAACTTACTTTTTAAATACTAGGTGGTTAGTAATAATAAAAATGTTTTCGACAGTGATGCTATTAACTGAGCCAACTTGGCATTTTGAATTAATTTAATAAAGGAGTAGCTACCCGGTATTTAATTAGTCGGGGTGTCACATACTGAATCTTTGATAACAATGAAAATTAGTAGGGAATAAACAACAATTAAATTAGCGTGACAATATTAGCTAACTACGATAAACTTCACCCTAACCCTAATAGAAGAATTAAGCTACCATAATGAAATACAAATTGCAAGAATGAGTGTATATTTTCATTAATATATCAAACTTATAATAAGTTGTCTCACAAATAATTTTCAATCCTCTAAAAAAATGATAAAAACTTTGCCCTCAAATTGAATACAGTCACTCATAAATTGCTCTCCGAAATTCCCTCAAAATTGTGAGTCCTAGGGTTCTTTTTATAGGGCAGGAGCGAGGTGTTTGAGTTGTGGTAGAACTCTTCCTGATTGGCCGAACAACGTTGGAAGCTATCACTCCACCTCTTTAATCTTTGGATTGGGATATGGGACCGAATTTCCCCCCACTCGAAAACTCTTATAGTTCCTTGCTGCACACGCACGCCGAGTTTCATTCAAATCGGATAATAAAAATTTCTGACTTTTTTACGATTCAATTTCACAAGTGTAAAACAACGTTTTTCGAACAACCGTAAAAATCATCTTTTTCATGCCTTTTTTGAGTTGATCATCAATTTTCATCAAATTCCATCATTACCTGCAAAATTTTCACTAAGCAATTTTATTCACAAATTAGCATAAAAATATTATAAAATTATTGAAGTGCCCAATTTTGGCTTGAAATTGCCGTTTTGAATCCAAATTCAATTATTCTTGATTTCTTTTTCCTTTTTATGAAATGATCCTAAAAAATTATTAAATTAAATAAAATGGGACTAAAAAAGTATAAATTTGGGTATAAAATATACAAAATAATCAACTCATCACCTCTAAGCCTTGTTTGGTAAGATATAAAATTGAGTGGAATTCGGTTCCTTCAAAACAATGTTCGAAAATTGAAATATTATTGTGTTTGGTTCGATGTTGAGTTGTATGGGAATGCGAGTTCCAATGTAATCAATTCATATCTCATTGGAAAAGTGGATGTTCACAATCCGTCTGATATATGTGGGATTATCACTTTTCCATGGGAATTCTGTAAATATTTTTTTGTGAAAATAACAATGTCCATTACAAAATATGTTAAATTGTAAAAAGGGTAAATTACCCCTAGCCCCCTTTCAACTATCTTGCGGATCCACCTTTTCAAGAAAAATACTCGACAAATTCACCTCCCCAACAATCGATTTGTTACACATAACCCAAGAAATCGGGTTCCCACCTATCTATAGTTCAAATCGACAAAATACCTTTGAAATAAATTAAAAATCCAAAAAATAAAAATAAAATTCCAACTCATTTCAAAATTCAAGCCAATTTCAAAATCCACCCCCTATCTCTCTCCGTCTCCTCACGAACTCAACACCCACCCACCACCCAACCCCCCTAACTGTCTCGAGTGAAGGTTTTAATAGTTTTCACCATTTCAAAATTCGAGTCCATTTCAGCATTGGATATGTGATGGTGATAACATTGACAATACCATTTCTTTAGTCAAGACCTCCAAAACTTCTAATGATGCCTAAATAATTTGAAATCTATGCAAAAAAATCCATGTTGAAGCTCCAATTTGGTATTGACGATTATATATCTTTCTCC
This sequence comes from Sambucus nigra, assembly GCA_949130495.1. Classification (NCBI taxonomy): domain Eukaryota; kingdom Viridiplantae; phylum Streptophyta; class Magnoliopsida; order Dipsacales; family Adoxaceae; genus Sambucus; species Sambucus nigra. The sequence goes on along the minus strand of OX422215.1, from coordinate 600,001,677 downwards.
CCTTCTCTCTTGTAGTTTCGATTTCTCTTTCTCTCATTCAAATTGAGTGTTGTTTTTTCATACCGGGTTACTGTGATTTGGGTGATCTCGATTTCTCTCTCTCAATCAAATTGAGATTTTGGGTTTTCATACCAGGGTGTTGCGATTTGGGTGATTCGGAGATGGTTCCAGCAGTGAGAAAAATGGTTATGTTGGTTGTGAATTTTTTTAGTGATGGGTTTTGTGGGTTTAAGATCTCACCTGTTTTCACATGTGGTGCCGCCATGGGTTATGAGTTTTGTGAATTATGGATTTTTTGGGTGGTAGGTGGTGTTGATGGGCTTTGGGTGGGGTGACGATGGTGGGTGTTGAGTTCGTGATGAGAGAGAGGAGGGTGTTGAATTTTCAAATGGGTTTGGATTTTTTTAGGGGTTTTTAATTTATTTCAAGAGTATTTTGTCCATTTAGACTAAGAATAGGCGGAAATCCAATTTTTGGTTTTTTTTGTAACGAATTGATAATTGAGGAGTGAGTTATTAATGTATTTTTTTGAGGGGGTGGACACCCGAGATAGTTGAGGTGGGCTAGGTGTAATCTACCCTTATAAAAACTACCCTTAAAATTTAAATTTCTATTGTGAAAGCAATTTGGTTATTTCAGTTTTTATAAATTTAAAGGCAATATAACATATATATATTAAACATTTTTTTACTCCAATAATTTGATTAACATGCTATGTAATATAATTGTATCTTTTTCAAGTTACAAGATATAACTAAGTTCTTTAAATATTGAACAATATTAGGTTTTTCAAAATCATATTTGAGTTCATGTTGTGTAAATAACGAAACATATAGCTGTGATTTAAGTACATGTCAAAACTAAATTAACTTATAATATGTATAATGATAATATTGCTAAAATTATAATATGTATAATGATAAGATTGTTAAAGTATTATGGGTATATAGCGTATTCCCACATCACTTTTCATCCATTAATCAATCATTGGATTTTGTTTCTTGTCGGTAATCAACTAGTTAATCAAACGTGGCAATATAATTAAAAAGTCTCATGGCAATAATTTTTTCGGTAATCACAGTCCATTTTAAATAATACCGCCTACTAAATGGGGCATTTGGGTTAGAAGAAGGGAACTCTTATCCGTGTAACTCCTTTTTGCATAAATGCTATACAATGGAAAAATATGTATAAGGGTTAATACCACACATTTTGATAACTACAGGGGATGTTAACGCGGCTAGTGATTTTTCATGGGAAATTGCAGCCACATCCATATGCAAGCCACAATTCACTAGCCGGTTCACGTGATCTTATAGTATTTTTTTTCAACTGAAAAATTATGTTAAATTTGTAAAACTTTGATTTTAGAGTGTAAATTCAAGAATTTTCAAGTGGATGAGATTGATCGAATGATCTCAATTGGAGATAAGATTTCACGTGTTTATGGATTGAACGAGATTCAAGTCGGGAACTTGTTGATTTAATGACTATGCTTGAACTTGAGAGTGATAATTCATGTATTGTTGTCCTTGGTAGTGATTTATTAAAGAAAGAGGTCTTCTTAAGCGCACTTTCCCATGGGAAAGTCTATGATAGAGTGTGTGATCGATGATTTGGGAGTACTTATTAATGGATGAGGTGCTCTAAGCGATCACAAGAAAAGGCAGGATGAAGTGAAAGTCCTTGGAATTATTGAACGTAAATCTAAGTATGAGCCTCAAAGTTTTTGTCTAGTAAAATATAGGGGTAAGGTGGTTAACTTGTTTATTTAATAGAATTTTAAGAGAATGGACAATATGCCAAATGAATAAAGAAGAATTACCAGAATACCTTTATATAAAAATAAAAGAGATGTAAAAAACTTTGGTAATTATAGAGGGATTAAATAGACGATTCACACTATGAAATTATGAGAAAAATTATAGAATAAGGATTAAGTAATGAGTTAACATTCTTTAATAACCAGTTTGGATTTATGCGAGAGAGATCCACCACTGAGGCTATTTAATACTAAGAAAATTAATGAAAAATGCATAAGTAAGAATAAACATTTACACGTGATTTTTATACACTTAAAAATGCCTTATGATAGAGTATTTAGAGATATAATATGGAGGTCCATACGGAGAAAAATAATCCTTATCAATTATATTAAAATAATTCACGTTATGTATAATAACATGAAGACTAAACCTAGAATTATTTGTGGAGAAACTAATGACTTTTCAATTAAAATAGGTTTATACCAAGGATTGGTCTTAAATCCTTACTTGTCGTTTTGGATGAGAGTACTAATGACGTATAAGAAGACATCACATGGTATATGTTATTTGCGGATGATATGATTTTAACAAACATTTTAAATGAGGCTTTAGCTATGAGAGTGAAAACCTGGAGAAAAACCTTATAATCTAAGGGACTCAAAATTTTTAGAACTAAAACCGAGTATATGGAATGTAAATTTAATAATATTTCAGATGATAACATACGGATACAATTAAAGAAAAAATGATAACTCAAAATAATAAGTTCCGATATCTAGTTGTAGGGATGGAAATTGATGGGAAAATAATGGAGGATGCTACGAGTAAATTAACATTTTGATGGATGAAATGGACACAATCGAGCAGGATCTTATGTGATAAACAAATAACTCATGGATTATAAGGAAGGTTTAATAGAATAGTTATTAGGCCAACCACCCTATAAGGAGAAAAGTTTGGGGAAATATAAAAAACATATGCAAAGTATTCATCTTAGTAAGGTGAGTATGCTTCGGTGGACGAGGGGGGTTATTCGAAGGGATAAGATTAGAAACCAATGTTTTGGAGAAAAGTTGGGAGTCACTCTCGTCAATGATAAGATTAGATAAAATAGACTTAGATGGTACAAATTAGGGCTCTGTTTCGACCAGATCGAATCGAAAAAGCATGGTTCGAATTTTTTTTCGAAAAAATCGGCAAAAAAATCGGCGTGCCAAAGCTGATTCTAATTTTTTTCGAAATTATTTTTTTCCTGATTTCGAAATTTTAACAAAATCACAAAAACTTTAAATTTTGGCAAAATTAAAAAATTCGGCAATTTTTCGAAAAAAAACAGATCTAAAATCATCTACGCACACACACACAAACATATACGAACAACAGATCTAAAGTCGAACAACAGATCTAGACAACAGAATTAAAAGAAAATTATATAAATGAAATGTAAATTAAATCTCGCCTGGCACGAGCTGTCTGCGGAGGGAGGGAGTGCGAGCTGTCGGCGGTGGGAGGGAGTGAGCTGTCGGCGGAGAGAGCTGAAAGAGGGAGGGAGGGAGAGGTGTGAAGTGAGGGAGATGAAAGAGGGTAACCCTAGTTTTGTAAGTTACAAAACAATCCAAGGGTTACTTATTATATCTTGTGGCAAAATTGTAAAAATCTAAAGTCTAGTAAGTTAAGGGGAAAATAAAGAAGGGAAGGGGTGTTATTAAAAAGTTAATTTTCGGCAATTAAAATCGAAAAACTAATTCAAAAATTTGGATCGAAAAAAACTTTGGAAATTCGGATCGACAAAAATCAGAAATTCAGAGTATAAATTTTTTTTTGATTTTTTTCGAAAATATAGAAAATCGAAAAATCAAAAATTGACAAAAAAATTCTTTCCAAAATCGAAAAAAAATCCGATCGAAATTCGAAAAAAATCAAAAATTCAAAAAACAAACACAACCCTAGTACAAACATATTTTGCGTAGGCTATTAGATGCACTGATAACTATAGAAAAACTAGTTAAACTGGAGGGCAAATACAAATAGGTTGTCTAGAACTATCTTGGGAGGAAGTTATTAGGATCGATCTGAAAGATTAAATTTAGTTGATAACATTGTTCATAATAGAAAATAATGGAAAATGAGTATCCATATCGCCTACCCCAAGTTATGGAATAAATTAAGTAGCAATAAAGAATAAAACAAAAAAATATCATGACGAAATTATAATATATAATTGATGGCTATCAATGTGTGTATGTACATATGAACAAACTTACAATAAACGTCAATCTACAAGGCGTCACCGTATCTACTAGGTGCGCTTTATCTATAACGTGTTGATGGACCAACTTCACTCTCACCATCATCCTGTTTGATATGCCTTGTGCGAGTGGTGGAGTGTATCTCTTTTAAGCCGGATCTCATCTTGCTCAAGCCGACAAGCCTAAAAAACATGCACAATCTGTTGGATGGTGTTCTGTGCATGTTGGATGGGCTAAGAGTGACCTTACATCACTATGTATAGAGTTTGTTATAGCTTCTCCACGATTTAGACGTGCTCACTCAGACGTCCACGGGCCACCTCCTAGATATTTACAATAAATAAATCAATACCCCTACAATATATTTAAATAAATTAATCATATATGTATATACAATATTGTTTTGAGGTGAAAAAATATGGAATGAAACAAATAATCATCAAATCCATAAAATTTTTGTTAATGAGAAGTTGAAATTGCTTTTTTTTTATATAAAAATTTACTGTAAAACCATGCTATTGGTGCCAACAATGGTCCCCAGATACTCGATGTGGATGTCGTCTCCTATTGAAAAAATCATCTGATGTCTACTAATAAACTAGAGTGGGCTACATCATCGCGTTCAATATGTTGGGAATCTAGTAAGTCATCTATGTCAAGCCCATCTAAGGCTGCCTTATCTAGTGATCCATAAATAAAATATCCATAACTTTTATACCTCTACAACTCGTGCTTATTGAAGGGGAAAAGAAGTCTTATTCACGCATCTTCCACATAATACTAGAAAATCCCCCAAAATTGAATTGACTAGTGGTTGGTTATGTGACACCCCGCCTAAAAAAACACTGGGTGATCAGTCCTATATCAAATTAAAATAGGAATCCAAGTTGGTTCATTCTTAGCATCGCTGTCGATTTTTTTTAAAACTTACTAACCACCTAGTATTCCAAAAAGCCGGTGCCAAATTTTATCTTTTTATTTAAACAAAAGCAATAACATGCGGAAATATACAATGATCCATTCACAACAACTTAATCAAATTAACTGAATAATTAAATAACTACTTGTCGAATAAACTGTCGGCCACAAAATTAAATAGTCTAATAATAATCGTCCAACAACTGAATAAATGAATCCAAAAACTGTACTGAAAAGTCTGGGCGATGAGCCCTAAGTAAAACTGAAACTGATAGATGATTCCTACTCTAGGAAAGAATGAACGATGCATCTAATCCAATCTCCTGCTAGCATCCACATGTGCCGTAGCTACGTGTCCCTGAAATAGAATATCAAGCCTGGCGTCCCTGTGGATGGACACCTAAAAAGTTGTGAAAATAGTTTTATAGCAAGGGTTAAAACCCAAAACATTTTGAAAACATTTAACAAATGATTAACTTGCAGTAATATAAAATGCATGAATGCGCTTCATATTTAAGTTAGTGTCGCACTCCCTTGAGGACAAACTCACCTCTCAACTAATGTGCACACCTAATGCCTTCTTTATATTCCACCTAGTCTTCTATCCCGAAACTAGATACTTGATATAACTCTTGCCAGCCGTCCTACACAATCCCGAGAATTTTCAATGCATGATTTATAAGTTATTCACCACCTTAACTTAGATAATCATCTTTCTTTGAAAGCCATATAACATTCACTAGTTATATAAATAATACAATTTTCTCCATGTATTTGAATTGCCCGCATGTAATTATTCACCCCATTATATACGTGAAGTTATCTTACAACAATCACACATATGTTGAATATGAATATAACCCACATATAATTATTACAATTCACTTCATGTATTTAATTACTTGTATATAACTATTTATCCCATTATATACATAGAACCATATTACAACATTCACACATATGTTGAATATAAATATAACCCATCCTTCCGAGTAATAACTCACCGGATGTATTCTCTAAAGTGCTATCCCACTAGATGTACTCGCATAACCTAGTTACCTAAAGTTAGAATCGCTCACTAACTTGGCCAAAATATAAACATAATGGAGGCGGTCATATTCCTTCCCTGAAAGTGAGATAAGCCCCTCACCCATATAACGGACACTATGACCCTGGGATATACTCGCCCTACTCCTCAAGCTAGGGGATTCACCCACTTCGCGCAACCTCCCTTTGATAGCACTAGAGCATATAAATTAAATAAATATCTAGTCACTGATATTTAATAGCACACACAATATATATATATACTATCACCACACCGTATATATATAATAATTAGTTCCCGGCATTACCGTGTACAAAATCCGTAGCACTAGCCTATAATTTTTTCCCAAGTCTATGGTCCGACTCTAATTTAATTAATTTACACATTAATTAATATAATACTTTCCCGAGTCTATAATTCCGACTCTAATTTAATTAATTCACACATTAATTAATTTATTACCTTGGTGTCACCCAACCCATACACCCGGGCTCGCTCACTTGGCCCGAAATTAAATATTATCCGAGTCTATATCCCGACTCCAAATTTATTAAATTAACACCCTGGTGTCACTCAACCAATATACTCGGACTCGCTCACTTGATCCCTATCTAATTATTTTGGAATCGAATTCCTCAAATTGATCCATAAAGCGCCCCCACATAAATTCTCCCCAACCCCAATTTCTTTCTCCAAAATTATTAGGAATATGTGCCTCCTATTTATTTGTCACTAAATAAAATATAGGAATTAAATTTAGATTTTATTTCCCCCTTATATAAAAATCTGGGCGAATTGCCAAAAATCTGGGAGGATCGATAGATCGACCCCTAGAGTCGATCGATCGATCGATCAGGTCCCTTTCTTCTCCACGATTCTGTTTCAGCCATTGTTAACACAACCAAGCTTCTACTTTCTCCCATAGAAATCTACGATCATAATCAACCATATTAACATATGAAAATAGGTTCTAATCAACCTAAAAGCCTTAATTCAATAACAAATTTCCACGAATTCTAACGTTTTCCAGATTCGGGTTTTACCCGGGTTTCAAACACCCAAAAACTGTACATCTCTATTATCAGAAATTACATGTCGATTCTTGCTGGATTTGATCATACGGTCCATATTCCAATACTACAGATTCATGAAACATACTAATATCACCCTAAATCTCATCAAGATATACCTTTTCTCAAAAATTCGATTTCACCCCAATACCCAATTTTACCAAAAACGGATTTTGGTTTACACGTCAGAAAAATATGAATTGAGTATCAAAATTGAACATCACAATAAGTTAACCACTTGCCTTTGGGTTCATAGAATCTGATCCGTTGGTGTAGAGACAGGCTTGATGATGAACATCCAACTTTGTTCCTTGATTTGTCTCCAAAAGATCCCCAATTTATTCTCCAATTGCTCCCTTTAGTTCCCTCTTCAACTCTTTGGTTTTAATGTGTGTTTTTCTTCCGTTCAACACTCTTAGGTTTAGGTTTTACACACTAATCCCGTTTTTTGGCTTATGGGCTTAATTAAAATGGTCCAATTACCCCCGTGTGGGCCCGATCTTGCCCAAAAATACCCCGTGACCCATTTACCACCCATGGGTACACTTTTTCGACTATCTCGGCCCATCCGAACTCATTTGTGCACTCAGAATTGACATTCGAATTAATTTATAAAATCCTTATCTCACACCCCAATTAGTCTCTACCGACTTTCAGCTGAGATAAATAAATGCCACGTCACCAATACACGTTATGACGTAATTAAATTTCCTTAAATATTAACCATTCACTCTCTGATTAATATTTAAATAAATATTATTACAATTAATTCAATTAAATTACGATACACAAGTAATCTAAATTTTTTTCGAATTAATTAAATATTAAATGCACAAAAAATACGGGATGTTACAGGTTAAAGTTCTAGTACGTAGACACTCTATTTTTAGGGAACCCTATGAAAGACTTCAGCATCATACAACTATATCTCGAGCTTTCAGAATCGGCCATGTATATCATCTTGAACTCTCGAATATTTTGCTTGTGACTACTTTAGATAGATAACGGAGATATTAAAGGAGTGGTATTCACCTTATTAGCTTCTCTGGATGTTTCCTTTGTTTCCCCTATTGCCTACTTTGAAAGTGACGAAAGATTAAGCAAGCTACCTCCATTCAATGGATTAGTGGTTGAGTCAATAGCATGCTCCGAGTCGTGAATATTTGATCTTTTCTTTTGCACTTTCATTGTCGGCGTCCTCTTCATGTTAGCCCGTGTTGTAAAGCTAGTGGAAGTGAGCTGTAATGGTTGAAAATAGTAGTATTAAGTTATGTGAAATTTGCAATATGATCAGAATGGCTATTTTATATAATAAAAATAATACACAAGGATCCAAAACTCCACTCCCATGGCTGTTAGTGAATGTATAATGCTAACCTTAACTCAATCCAACCACAAGCTATAAGAAGGTTATAATGTTCCTCTTCATGTTCGTCTGTATCGCAAAGCTAGATAACATGAGATGTAATGTTGAAAAATATGGTATTGGTTTATATGAAATTCGAGATATGAGACCATTATCTATTTTTTATAACAAAAAACATACGCAAGGATCCAAAAATCCCCTCCCATAACTACAACCGAATGGACAATGCTAATCTTAACTTGATCGACTTGCATGTTATAAGAAGGGTGTGATGTGACTCCCAATAAAAATACATCCTATCGTATTTCCTCTGGACAGAGTACATGTAATGAAATTAGGATTCTCAAGTTGAGCATCCATCACCAGTTGAAAGCACGAGAGGTACTCAAGCCACTATTACTATAGGTGATTATAATAAATTCAAGTTAGTAAGAGATTAATATTTACATAAAAAGGATAAAATTAATAATCATTGGAAATAATTTACCTTGAGTATCAAACTGAAGTCATTGATATGGCTTACCGACGTGGATGGCCCCCAAACACGTTTGTCGACAAGCGACGTTCATTTATTGTAGTTATGGGTTAATATAGCATCATCCTAATCAAAACGCTATCATTGGACGATGTCATTAAGTGGGGTCAGTCGACCCAATCGAATGTGTCTATTGTAATATGTGAAGAAGAGTTGTCCAATCACATGGAAAATAGAAGCTCTCTAATTATTTGATCAAATCTTGAGGGAGAGCCTGACCCCCCTGCATCATTTCGTCTAGTCTACGAAAGTAGGGCACGACAAAGTTAGACTTCATCCCATGTGAGGTCAGGTATGTTCCACATGAAGTACCCAAAGGTCGTGTGGGTCATAATGTTAACCCACTACGTCTTCATCATTGCAAGAATAGTACCATGTATGACACTGATAAAGGAAAAGTAAGGATATAGTTAAAAATGCTAAAATTGATATGGTTAACAAACCACACCTAATTGGTCCCCCACCAAACCAGTTTGTGCTGCCATGAATGTATGACATTAATGGCGCATTGGAACTTAAAGTTCAGTATGAATTATACTTTTTAAAAAAGGTTGAAGTGTTAAACTCCTATTTATTACATAGGTACACATTTTAAAAAGATTGTAAAATCATAGATTAATATTTCGCATGTTCAAACAATGATTCATAGACTAAAATTAACAAGATAGATGTTAAACAATTATAAACGAATAATTTATTTTAAATTATAATTTAAATATAATTACTCAATTCATTCACCAAAGCTTGCGACGAGCGGATCTTTGGTGAGCGTACAATTGAGGCAGATGCACGTGACTAAGAATTATATGAAATATGTAGGGTTGCACATGACTATAATTACCTCGAACCCACCCTCTATTAACACGGATTTGACTTGTATCCATTGGATCAAACCAAATTTACAAATCCAAACATCAACACACTTTTGGTAAAAACTAAATAAATAATTGGGTCTTAGTCATGCTTGCAAACACAACCTTTGGGTAGTAAGTGACGTATTGCCTGGCTATCGTGACTATTGCCTAATTCGTGTCACTCTTTTTTTAAATTTCAAATTCAGATTTTATTCTTTGATTAAATATATTCCTTTGGTAAAAAATTATGTACATCAAAACTTGGAAATAGAAATTACATATAGTTTATTAAAAAAATTACATTCTAACTTTAAAATATCCTATATACATATTGTGGTGACAATTAAATTCATAAAAAAACAACAAGAAAAGACAATCACCAGAACAAATAAAGAACATAAGGAATGACAATCACACAACACAAAATTTACGTGGTTCAGCAAGAATGCCTACGTCCACGGTGGTGCTTTCAATATTATTTATCTTTACTCCGGAGAGTGTTTTACAAGAAAAATAATGCATGCCCTTTGCCCCGGGTTGAGGGTTTGTAATATACATGTTCGTTTCCGGGGAGTGGGGGTGTTGGACTCCCCCACGTCAGTCCATAACCCTTAGAATATCTCCTTACAAGATTTTAGAAAATTTGACTGGGTCGTAAGTGAGTTAGTTGAGGCGTGAGGCCTCCAGACTTTGGGCCGTATTTTATTGGGCTACTCGTCTGGGCCAAGGTGACAAATCGAGGTACCCACACATATGTGGGGGAGTTATCCAACCATGAATAAGGAAGTGACACATGTCCTCTAGACATGTCAGCGATCACACTTCAAAAGGATAAGGATGGATTGGAGTCAAACAACGAAAATCTCGGAATTAGATGCAATCAATCAAGTCATGATAGCTATCCAATGTCATGGACTCCCACACGACTCGACCTTTTTTTATTCTCTATAAATATAACCCACCCCTGGGAAAAGGGGTATGTAATCTTTGTTATTAAGATATGATTAATAAAGAGAGAGAGAAACACCCCATTGATGTAATCACATTGCCGAACATACATCTCATTCCTGTATGATTGTGCTTGCCTTTTGTTTTGTTTGGATTGATTGCATTGATCATTTAATAGTAGGATTTACCACTTACAATTGGCCTCATCCGTGGGAAGTGACTTTCAATGTGTAACCATGTCTCACTCACACAGTCATCATCTACCATCTTACGACTGTTGTCGAAATGATCATAACAGACTTGAAGAACCTAGGGTTAGGAGTCGTAAAACTCCTCGCTCACCTTATCGGTCACATGAGGAACATATTGCGGATAATAACGAACCTCTGTGATCCAACCAGACGACTAGTGGATTCCTATGAACGATTACTCCATAAATAGGCAAATAGAAGGAGAAGGCCCACGTGCCTCTAATAGAAGGAGAAGGCCCACCTTCATCATTGATCGAAAAGAATGGAGAATACCTCCAATGAAATAAACACAAATGCCACGCCTATCCCCTAACCCTTAGGCAAGCAAAACTCGCAGCCGAGGAAGGAGTTCGCGGTGCGATAAGGTTCAGTCCATATACATGAGCTCTCTAGAAACGATAGTCGACGATGGCATTTTCCACAACAAGAAAGATATATGGAATCTCATTCGACAAGATATGAATGAATATCCATCTCATCGAGGGGGGAAAATCGACTAAGGAACTGGACATGAGAGCCCTCACTAGTCATATGAAGTCTCATTTCTCAAGGTCAATTGAAGACCCTGAACCTCGTAAGATGTTTTACATCCTCGAATTTAAAATCTATGATGGGAATATTAATCCCATTGATCTTGTTTGCAAATATCAGAAGGTCATGATCCTCTGGAGCAATAATAAAGCCCTTATATGTCCCATCTTCCCTTTCTGTTTGGGGGATATCACGCTAAAGTGGTTATAAAAGTTACGACATAGGCCGTTCAGAGTCTCAAGTAGCTTGCGGAGACCTTCACTGTCAGATTTATCACTAGCAGTTCCAATCCAAAGAGGATGGACTCGTGCACGAATACGCTCGATGATACTGGGAAATTTATAATGATGTGGATAATTTCTTAAAGCAAGTGGTTATGGAATCATTTAATATCGGCTTGCTAAGAAGCTCGATGCTACACCAGTCCCTTACTAAGAAGGAGACGAGCATCATCAATGACCTCATGTCAAGGATTGAGAAGTATGCCAAAGTGGAAAATGTGGTGGCCGGTATATAACAAGATAATGGTTGGCCAAAAATGAGCAAGAATGGAGATGAAGAAAATGCGTCTAAAAAGAGGGGAAAGCTAGAGAAAGGAGGATTTAAGGGTGAGGAAAAGGTGAACCCCACTAAGGTCCATCGTGCCATCAACATTATGTTCAAATAGTCAGTTTGTAAAATCTTGAACAAGATTATGGATCAGAATTATTTGAAGTGGCCGAGGAAGATAGCACGGGACCCTTAAAAAAACACGGCCTTGAGATGTTCCCATCACAAGGAGCACGCGAACAAGATGGAAAACTATAATGGACTAAAGTCGCACCTAGAAGATCTTGTCCAGGCAAGTCATTTGGAAGACCACATTAAAAAGAATAATGGGAAAGCTCCCATTGAGCACAATCAGAATCTTAATAATGTCCTAGATGATAATGACATGGGACATGAGTTCGCGGTCATCCATGGTGTCTCACGTTCAAACTAAATTTAAAACAGTGTTGTGCGAATGGAGTTAAAGAAAGTTAATACGATCATGGAGGATTTCTAGATTGTCACTACAAAAACTTCAGTAGGAAAACATCAATGACCAAAGGATTTAACAATAAGAAGCATTGTTTTTAGTGAGGAAAACCCGGTTAGACTCCTAACCCTACACCATAATGCAAGTGTAATCAACCTCAGAATAGCTAACTAGGATTTAGACAAGCTACTAACGGACCAGGAGAGCTCCTCGGAGGTTATGTATATGAAACAGTTCAATAAACACAACCTTAAGGTGGAGGATCTTAAAGAAACAAACATCTATTTAGTCTGATTCGATGGAAAGATAACCACACCCCTAGAAAGTGCGGTACTCTTAGTGTAAACTGGGAATATATCTGAATTGATCGAGTTTCTATTAGTGGAGATTGAGTCTCCTTAGAATGTAATCCTAGGAAGAGGATGGCTACATGCCATGAAGGTTTTCCATTCCACCTACCATCAGAAGCTCAAATACATCACTGATTGGGGGATAGTAGAGTTACGAGGAAATCAGGTTGCTACTCAAAAATGCTTTATTGCTTCCATTAGGCCTAAGTAAGAGAGGAAGAAGGAAAAGGTGGTCACGAAATAGAGGGTCACAAAGGGTATTTCCCCCTCGAAATAGCAATTAAAGTATAAGAGACCAGTGGTAGAAGAGACAAGGATAGCCTCCACTGATAGAGTTATGGAACCACTGAGGAAGTAATGTTTGATAACTCTCACTTGGAGAAGAAATTTATAATCAACAACTCACTTACCAATCACGAAAAAGACAAACTGATCTCTCTCCTCGTGGCAAATCAAAATATATTCACTTGGAAGCCATATGATATGATTGGGATTGATCCTGAAGTCATGTGTCATTGACTTCACATGGATCTAGTATTCCTTCTAATTACACAAAAGGCATGATGAATAGATCTTAAAAAGGCAAAAATAATAGAAGAGGAAGTAGGGAAACTACTAGAGGCATGTTCCATTAAGGAAGTTCAATTCCCTAAGTGGCTCTTAATCCAACTTGTAGTAAAAAAGATAAATGGGAAGTGGAGAGTTTGCATAGACTTCACCAACTTGAATAGAGCATGTCCTAAAGATAACCTTGCTTTTCCAAAGATCGACCAGTTGGTCTACGTTATAATTATCCATGAAATGATGAGTTTCTTGGATGCTTACTCAGGATATCATCAAATCCATTTGTTCGGGCCCAATAAAGAAAAGACTTCACTCATCACTACCCTTGGGTTATAATGTTACACATTCATGCCATTTGGACTTAAGAATATGGAGCAAACACCAAGTTGTTCAAACATCAGCTGAGTGACACCATAATATTCTGCATAAATGACATGCTCGTAAAGACTAAGTACAAAGGTGACTATGGGATGGATCTAGAGTAGACATTTGAGTTCTCAAATACTACAGAATGAAGCTCAATGCATCTGACTGCTTTGTCGAAGAGTAGTCCGATAAGTTTTTGGGCTATTTGGTCAGTGAAAGGGGAATTGAAGCGAATCCCAACTGGAAAGAAGCAATAAACAACATCCAACCATACAATATAGTTAAGGAAATTCAAAACTTGATTGGGATATTGGCAGCCCTCACTTGATTCATATATATATTATCTCATAAGTGTCGATCATTCTTTTAGCTCATGAAGAAGGAGAAGGGTCGGACCTGGAACAAAGAATGGTCAAAGGGACTTGAAGAAATCAAACTCTACTTGAGCATACCACCTCTGCTCGAAGTCCCAAATCCGAATGATCCAATCTACCTATATTTCATGGTATGCAACCATGCAGTTATCTCGGGCTTGGTATGCGAGAAGGAGGGGTGGAAAACCCCGATCAATTATGTTAGCAAGACATTACTGGACTCTGAAAAATCTACCTTCCCCTGGACAAGTTGGCTTACTCATTTACAATTGCCTCGTATAAGTTAAAAACTACTTCGAGGCCCACTCCATCATTGTTATCACCTATTTTCCACTTAAGGCGGTCCTCAGAAAGGATGAACTCTTTGGACATATGTCCAAGTGGTGGGTGGAACTAGGGAGGTTTGCTATCCATCATCAACCAAGAACCTCTATCCAAGGGCATGTGCCAGAAGACTTTATTGGTGAGTTCACTGGAAGGCATGAGATTGGTGAATGCGAACTTATCAACTAAATGACTACTGAGATGATCGACTAAAAGTGGATGATCTACGTTTATAACTCAAAAGGGGTGGGAGTGGTAATTGTCTTGGTAACCCCAGATCACATTGCGCTCGAGAAAGGAATCATACTTGGCTTTGAGGCATCTAATAACGAGGCCGAATATGAGCCCTTCATCGACAAATTGAATTAATCCTTATCCTTTGGCACTAGTCACTTTAAAGTCTGTTGGGATTTTAGACTGCTATCCAATTAGATATCAAGAGACTATAACACCAGGGATGAGCGCATGTTGGCATATCTCTAGATCGCTCAGAACTTGGTCGCCAAATTCAAGTACATTTGAATGCAAAAATTTCCTTAGGGGAATAACAGTCATGCAGACACTCTAGACACTTTTACCTTAGTTGTCGACTCTAACCTCAAAAGAATGATTGAAGTCGAATACCTTGCTCATCTGAGCATCACAAAGCTGTAACACCCCGTATTTTGAGGACAAATAATTTATCTAATTTGGAGAATTAGAATTTAAACTAAATTGAGGATTTGGAGAAACTATTTAATCTGGAGAATTTATTTAAATTGGAAGATTCAATTTATTTGGAGAATTGAGATTTAAATTAATTCGGGTTATTTCTTTTAAGAATACATTTGTCGTAAATTGAGGTTGAAATTTGAGATTTTAGTTAAGTAACACAGATGATGATTGCGAGTCTACGATTGAGTCTAGAAGGGTCGAGATAGTAAAAAAAGAGTACCCGAGGTAGTAATTAGGCCTCGAGATAATTTTAGGCATAACTGGTCCCACATGAGAGTGTTTGAGCCATTTTAATTTGGCCCATAAGCTTTAAAACGAGATTAATGAAATAAAAGCTAATTAAGGGAGTTGGGGCAGACATAACTCAACGGGAGAAAACCTAAATCTACAAAGGAAGTTTGGGAGAGCAAATTGGGGATCTTTTGGGAGCCAAACTAAAGGAAGAGGAGAATGTTCTTCGTCAAATATTTGTCTACAACAAAGGAAATCAGACGCTACGAAATTATCCAAGCAAGTAGTTAAACTTGCTTTCATTTAAATTGCGGTATTGCGATTCATATCATGCTAGGTGTAAACCATATTCATTTTGGGATGAGTTATTATAGCAAAATTCATTTTTGGAGGGTATCACATGTTAAATCTGGGTTTTGGGGATTTAAGCATTAAGGGTGAAATTGATGTTTAATTGATGTGAGAATAATATCATATGAGGATAGAATATGATTTAGAATCGAAGACCTGTAGAAATTGTTGTTGAATTCAGATTATTGAATCGAATTGAGAATTGTTATTTAAAGGGGTATTGAGAAAAACCCAATTTATGAACACTAGAATTTTAATAAAAATCACTGAGGATTAATGTCATACATTAGTTTTTGAACATGTTTATAGATGAAATAAATATGGGAGATAAAGTAATCGAGGTTCGGATTGACGTTGGAAAACTTCAGAGTTTAAAAATGGTGGAAAAAGCACTCGGGGGAAGATGGCTGATATCTGGTCGATCGATCGATCGATCCAATTCATCGATCGATCGACCCCTTCAGTTATTATAAAGTATGAGATTTTAGATCTTTTTGTTACGGTCGCGTGGGTGCTAACCTCGTATTTTTCTAATTTTTTTTAATTTGATATGATTTTTTTACGATAGGGTGCGCGAGACCGACATCTTTAGGAAGAAATAAATTCGGGTTATTTAGAGATGTCCGTAGAAGAGTGAAGGACTTTGGAAAAATATAAAGGAACATTAATTTATCGTTGGATTAGATGGGGATGAATCCGGGGTATGGATTTAAGAGTATTTATAATGAACGACCCTCGATAATATATGTTAAAAATATACGAACGTATTCGAACATGAATTTTGGATGAATTTAGCATACGAGTTGGTATTTTAAGGTGGAATTTAATTGATAGAAATTAAATGGAACCTAACACTTAGAGTCTTATGGGATGAGTATTGAGGGCTATTAAATTTAATAAGAGTGTTAAACTTATTAACCGAATTTGGTGAAATGAATTCTAAAAGGTTAAAATACGGACCCATAAAGGGAGTACGGGCATTTTGGTTGAGTGATACCACTTGGATAAAAATTAATTGAGGTGATAGTAATTAAATTAAGGGTCAGGTTTTGACTCTGATATTTCTCAGGCTAGAACTACAGGTGTTAGGCATATATTAGCCGGTTTAATTTATAGAGATATATAATAAATTATTGAATAGTGAATTTAACTAGAGGTGTTAACCTTAATAGTGGATTTTTGTGTAACAAATTTTAAAGGGTGAATATACGGACCATATGAGTGAGTTGGAGTATTGTAGTTGGGTGACACTACTTTAATGAATTAATTAATATGAAATTGATTAGATTAATCAGTGTAATTTGAAATGTAACGAATTCGGGGGATGAGCGAACCTATGACTTAGATCAGTAGGATATGAGTGAATTACCTACTGAGATATTTTAAAGGATAATTTTCACACTTTGAGTAGTGAGGGATACTCGGGAATATACGATGAGATGTATAATTGAAATTAAATAATGCGTAAGACATTCGGAAGATATATATGCTATGTATAGAATATATGATATAGGTTTTGTGTATACCTATACTGATTTGTATGATTTATTATGTGTATGACATACCTACCATACTTGCTATCACGGGAGGTTGTAGGAAGATGACAATCTTATCTTGTGTGCCTTCGGGGGGATTTAGATTTGGTACCTTATGAATATAGGACTGTGAAGACTTATTTGTGAGCCGATAAGTCATCTAACTATGGGAGCGTAGGTATGTGCGTGACCCATGGGTATGTGAACTATGTTCGACTCCAATATGTGTGATTTGTATCGATTCGGTTCCAGAGTGATTCAGAATTTGTAGTAATTTATACAGTGCATGATGTACCGGGACTTGATAGCAGAGTATGCATGAACCGCAGGTCTCAACCTAGGGGTGATGTATTGTATATATACAATCACTGTTCTAAAAAACCCGACTAGGCTCCGCCTAGGCACGCCTAGGCTTGAGGCTTGGGAGAAACGCCCCGCCTTAAGCTTTTGACGCATTGTGCTTGGTAAAACCCTTAAGGCGCACTTTTTCTCTAAAAACAACAATGCTTTAGTGAAACGATATCGCCTTGTAAAGATTTTTTTACAAACCAGACCATTATCTCATCCAAAATAATCAAATATTATTTTAATTTGCATATATTCAAACATATTTTTATGATATGCACAATTTTTGTATTTTAATAGCCTTGTTATGGTTAAAAAATATTAAAATATATTAAAAAGGCCTAAACACCTTTTCACGCCTTTTTACGCCTAAGGCCCGCCTAGGCTTCTAAGGCTTAAGGCTTGACCTCCACGCCTCGATCACGCCCCGCTTCTTTAGAACTTTGTATATAATTAGTCTAATAAATATATATACTTGTGACTTATTTTACTACGTGTGTTTCGTAAATGTTGTACCAGGACATTATAACCTAGTATACTCGCACCGTAACTCAGCTTAGGGGTGCAGTGTTAATATATATTTTATTCTACTGTGTGGGTTTAGTAGACGAGAAAGATATTGACATTATAAATAACTATATTATGGGGAGAAATTAGCATTTACTGAGAAATTTATAATGGGATAAAAGACATGGAAATTCGGTAACATATTGTATGGGTAATACGGGTGGGTAAAATGAGTTAGTATGTGGAAAGAGACTTGTTATGGATAGTTAGGTGGGGTAGTTTAACTAGGGAAGGTAGAAGGAAAGCGTTAAGTGTGCACATTAAATGAGGGGTGAGTTATGTCTCAAGAGAGTGTGACACTAGCTTAAATATGAAAAGTGCACATGCATATTTAATTATTGCAATTTAACTACTAGCTAAATATTTTCAAAATGTTTTACTTGGGCTCTGACCCATGTCAAAATATTTTCCAAAATATTTTAGGTGTCCATCCACAGGGACACCCAGTTTGAGGATTCTATCCAGGAATGCGCAGCTGCAGCTCATGTGGAAGTTGCAGGATTTTGTTATAGACGCTCCGTTCATTTACTCCTAGTGTAGGAACTTTTCAGTACTCATTTGGGCATGTCGCCGTCAGATTTTGTATTTAGTTTACTTATCGGACTTTGTGTATCCAGGTTATTATTTCAGTTACTGTCGTATTTTATTGTTGAACCGATAGTTGATTCGGTTATCTTAATTTATGTTATTCATCTGTGTGGGATTTAGTTATTAGTTGTATTGATGGTTTTATTATTATTATTTATTTTCCGTCTATTGTTAATTAATGAAAGATAAAATTTGGCACCAGTCTAATTAAATTACTAGGTGGTTAGTAACTTTAAAATTTTTTCGACAGTGATGCTAAGAGTCAGCTATATGAGACCAACGTTTTATTTTGATCACGGGTTGGCCACCCAGTATTTTAATAGGCGGGGTGTCACAGAAGCAGAGTACTCCTGAGCAAGTTCTCAAAGTTCCAAAGGCTCATAGATAGATGGATCCAGTCATCGTATACTTGCAAGATGATATCATCCCTCCCAATAAAAATCCCCCATTTTCTACATATTGGTTGGTCATTCCAACATGCCAAAGTTAGGATGCGTTAATCAATTCATATCATTCTCAACATCAACATACAAGTAAAAAGACTTAAAGTTAATTGAAATCCACCCACAATATGCTATAACCAAGCGATAAATAAAATTAAAATAAATGATATCTCAACATCCAATAATAATAAGCTCAAATAGTCTTAATCCACAAATAATACACTGAATTGAAAATAACTGGAAATCAAGGTCCATACAATCTTTGAATGGAAATAGATAAACTAAAACTGAAATAAATAGCAACCTATGTTAAGAATCAACTGAACGGAAACTGGAATGCAAGTGGAGCTGCAAGTCTGAATCTCCTCAGCCTTGCAGATCATGTCTATGAATGTTTGGAAAATAGCTTTATATGGTTTGTGTCAGCACCCTAAAGTTATAAAAAATATCTCCTATATAAACAGTAATAATTATATGACTCGTTTAGAATAAACATGTCATCCATTCGACAATACCTCACCCCTTGTTTAAGTGAAATACTATGAGCATGTCCCAACCCAAGGCATAAGTTGTACTAAAGTCTATCTCTGGACTAATAAGTAAGTAACCTATAATCAAATGTAAACTATACATGTGAGAATACGACCCAGATATGAACTGCTACAATGTCACCCATAAGGACGACATACACAGTCTTATAATAACATCACATAAATGTGACATAGGGTTCATTTGATTAAAAAGTCCACCGCTTAACTAATATACCTCCTTTATAGGTCCCAAACATATATCACATGAAAGCAACTACTTTCGGGTGCCATCTCATATATCGCTTGACTAATATACCTCCTTTAGGAGTCCCTCACCTAACGGATTCAAAGATACAAATACACATATGTGAGAATGGGAGATCAATAAGCAATACATCATCGGGTAGTCCCATACCAAAACTTAACTGATGGATCGGGCCATCCGCCTCTCATCATGAATCATAGATTGACTGAACGCATGATTAAAATATAAGTCCTCCACAACGTCCTGCATCAACAGTTAGGTGTCGACAATCGCAATTAAAAGGATTACATTCTAACTTTAAAATATCATATATACATATGTGTGGGAATTATCCGACCATGCATAAGAAAGTGACACCTTTCCTCTAGACCAGTCAACGATCATAGTTCAAAAGGATAAGGACGGATT
Organism: Sambucus nigra; assembly: GCA_949130495.1. Taxonomy (NCBI): domain Eukaryota; kingdom Viridiplantae; phylum Streptophyta; class Magnoliopsida; order Dipsacales; family Adoxaceae; genus Sambucus; species Sambucus nigra. The sequence goes on along the minus strand of OX422215.1, from coordinate 599,981,168 downwards.
AAGTCGATCAACAGAAATATCAAAATTTGATGTAGCTGATCAAGTATTGATAACTATCTAAGGTCATGGATTCCCACACGACTCAACCTCTTTCTGTTGTCTATAAATGTAAACCATACCCCTGAAAAAGTGGCATGTAATCTTTGTTATCAAGAGACGATAAATAAAGAGAGAGAAACACCCTGTGGACATAAATAAATTTTTGTACCACGCGTATCCCGATCTCGTGTGATTATGCATGTTTTTTGTTTTGTGCGGCTAAATTGTGTTGATCATTTAACAGTAGGATTTTACCACTGACAACATATTACAAGTTATAAATAACATAAAAAATATCTAATATAGGTCATCATGGAACTCGATTCCACTTTATTTATCGTTGACTTCTCGACTTCAAGCTCATCCCACCATTCCTCCACGATAACCATCTCTTTCGTCTAATTACGCCCACATAGGTGACAACACGTTGGAGAGGTGTCTAAGTCAATTTGTTTTATTTTACGCATTTTTTGTCGCTTGAGCATCAATTTATTTTGAAGCAATTTCTACTTTATTTGTCGCTCGACATTGTGGTTATTTTTACATCCACTCAAGTCGAAAGTCCAGATATTCGACCATGTTTGACACAAGGTCTTCAAAGGACGATTCACATACTAATTTCGATGAGTTTTTGTTAGGTTTACTAGGTCGGGTGGTATGCGTTGGGTGGGGTATGTGTTATGGGTTGGGGGTGAGGGAAGGATGGGGTGACAAGTTGAGTGGGTAGGATGGGATTTAGTTTCCGACGGTTTGTGTAATGAGAATATCTCTTTAAATTATGATTTTACCCTTTACTAATATTGTTAATCTTATTTTACCCTTATAATTATATCCAAATTAACGATCGAAATGGATAGAAATGTTTGATTAAATCAATTTGGTTAATTTGAGGACTTATTTAACACTTTTGATAATTTCGAAGCCATTTTGAAACAAGCGTGATAGTTTTAGGAGTAAATATGTAATTTACTCCTTAAAACATTTAAAACAATTTTTTTAAAGACAAGATAAGTTTTTCTAAATGCTCCTTTTCATATCAATATTGTATGTGAACTTGAAAATTTAAAGTTCTAAAAAATATAACAAAACTAAAACCAAAATCTACCAAGTTTCTTTAGTTTTATTTTTATTATTTTCCAAATAATGCATGTAATATTTAGGACTTGGGAATGCAACGTCACTTTTGGTTTCCAATTTCCTTAATTCGCCTCTCAGTAACAAAAGTATATCCATAATGTGTAATTCCCCTCTCAGTAGGAAAACTATATTCATAATGTGTGACACGTATTTGCTCTTATTATATATATATTGGGGGGGGGGGGGGACTACGCATCCTTAAAACTTAATTAAGCTAACAATCAAGATTTTCCTTTTAGTTCTACTTTGATTCAACAATTGCACGCATATACCAATATAAGAGCTACATATAGTTTTTTTTACATTTTTTCTATACTTGCCTCGTGTTCATCACTTTTGAAGAAAAGATAAAGGGAAAAGTAATGCTTGGGGAACTATATAGTATCAAAGCTCAAGTATGCGAAATGATAAGATGAATTTCAGTTTTAACAACCATTCAGGTTTAGTACTAATGCGTCGTAACTGGCCACTCATGCACGTTCAGGCGGAACATATTGCACGTGCTCATTTTCACAAAGATTCTGCATAATCAGACAAAGTGATTAAGGGTATGTTTGAATGCTTAGAATTGGAACTCAAAAAATTCTAAATGTAGGGAAATTGAGGCAATCAATGGCATCAAAATTCAAATTTTCTTAAGCGATTGGGAGTTCATTTGGGATTTCATATTAATGCCAAATTCATGAATGTGCAGTGTGCGGAACTGTGTGAGAAGCCAAATATGCAGGGTGCTATGTGAATTTGTTGAGCATGAACATGGTGTGCATGTATGTATGTGTAGATTTGTGTGTAATCAATTCTATAAAACACAATTTTGGAATGAGTCCTTCTACAACGACACAAAAATTCGACTCATTTTGTGCGAAGCATTGATGTGTCGCATTTGTGGGGCCATAGCGGGAACCACACCATAGGACCCTCATAATGAACCAATACAGACGCGACACGTCAGTGAGTCGCACAAAATGAGTCATGTTCATGAGTCGGCCTAGAATTACCATTTTGGAATTAGTAATTTTACTATAAATTCAATTTATGGTGTGTTTGAAAATTCCAATTCCATGATAAGAATTGGAGACAAATATTTTACGTTCAAAATTGATCTAAAAAAATTCAAATTCCAATTCCATGCCATGGATTTTAGGAGGAAATTAATATTCATAGAATTAGAATCCCCCGACAATTAGAAACTCTTTTATTCGAAACAAACAATAAATTGAAATTCAAGTCCCCAATTCCAATTCCAAAGCTTATAATTTGGGGCCAAACACACATCAAATGATATTGATTTGGGTGTTCCATCAAGACAAAAGGGAATATATTTCAAAATTTCCACAAAATAAACTGTAGTTGCCTTGCCAGGAATGAAAGCGTGTCCCCAGGTGAAATCAAAGGATAAACATACATTACAAGAATGGGGTTGAAAAAGAAAATGTTGGTTGAAAATGCAAACTTGCAAATCCTCAGGGAGTGCTTCAGAGACTGCAAGTGTGTAACAACCAGGTACAAATCTTCCTGCAAAAGGTTTAACAGAATCACATTATATTCCAAGTGACCACAATCAAAATTTTCTACTGGAATAGACTATGAAATGCCCAAAGGTTAAGAGCAAACAATAGAGACAATCCATGGGGAAACGTGATTCCAAAACCCTAATTTTCTGCCGAGATAGTTCATTAGGTGCCTAATTTCATAAAAGCATCACCACAACAGTCCCGAAAGGAAAACATAAAAATAAAATAAAATAAAATAAGCAGGAATCCATCATTTCAAAGTCTTTTGAAGACTTAAAAATGATCATTTTAACATCAGGAGAAAAATAAATTTAGTCCAGCTTTTATATCTCTTGCTGCTCCCCTAATAATATTCGTTCTACATTCATATATTGTTTACTAGTCAATAACATTAAGGAATGAGATATGTTGGGTTTGCACCCTAAATTTTAACCCCATATTTAACTTTTTACTCAGTCGTTGACAACTCCTGTTGTAAGGCCTTAGTATATTATTGAATGGACCATTATACTGCATTATTGTCTTTATTATTGCACCTGAATCTTCTTCTTCACTTCGCAATGTGTATATTCTGACAAAATCATCTCGTTTTATCCTTCAACAAATCATAATTAGACTGACCCTCACAGTGCCTATATTATGACAAAATAGAATGGCTTTGTAAAGATTATCCTTTGATCTATTAGCGACCATGTGAATTTGCAACCCACCAATCACATCTACAAGTAATATTTATGGCCAAGCATGGACTAAACTACAAAATGTACAGATAATAATGACAATTAAGTAGAATTAACATTTATGGATGATTATTTTATAAGTTGACGTAAGCTAATCCGGACAGTTCATGATATGCTATCAAATTTTTTTTTATAAGTTGGCAGAAGTGATGTGTGCTCGCTCTCATGAATGCCAAAACCGAGAAAGCATAAAAATATTGACATGATAAAAAGAGACATACCAATCCAAAGCCACTGAGCAGCCCAACTTCTTGTTGGATCCATGACTTAGATGATCCTTCAACACAACTCAACTGCAGGAAATCTTAATTAAGGGTGCGTTTCAGTGGCCTTATATATATATAGAGAGAGAGACTGCGCGTCAAGATTATGTGCATATTAAGTTTGCACATCATTTTTTAAAAATAGTAAAAAAATAATTTTTGAGTTGATTATTTTTGTGTGATATTTAAGCATTTCAACGGACTCATGTAAAAATATTAGCTAAAATTTGTTTTTTTGCTATTTTTAAAAAATCGGTCAAACTTTCGCTGCTTTTAAGCACTTTAAAAGCTGCGAAAATTTGACCGATTTTTAGAAATAGCAAAAAAAATTTTTTTAACAGATTTTTTTACATGAGTCCGTTGAAATGTTTAAATATCACACAAAAAAATCAACTTAAATTTTTTTTTTTAATGCTTTAAAAAAATTGGTGTGCACCATCACTATGCAAATGCACAGGAGCGTGCCTCTCTCTCTCTCTCTCTATATATATATATATATATATATATATATATATATATATATATATGACTTTCACATTGTTTGGTTGTAAATATATTATAAGGTTATTTTGATTTAATCCCCTGAAATAATACTGTATATAGACATTTCCCCTCATGAAAAAACGAACATCCAACTCTGTTAATTGGCACCTCTAGTCCATAATTAGAATTAAATTAGAATTAAACCCCTCAGAGTGTAAGGACCAAAATGTTGTCGTCTTCTTTACCCTTTCTCTTTCTTTCCTACGAAACCCCCTAACCCTAGTTTCATTTGATTGTAACTACAAAGCAATCTGAGAATAAATCAATCATATACATAGATTGACTAGCCAACCTGAGCCATAGAAAACTTAGAAGCAATTTACAGTAGTTGCACAAATTGTAGTGGAAATTGAGCAGCCAACCCAATAACTACAACGAATTTTGCAGCTACGCCAACAACATAACCTTCAACTATGAATTTGTTCTGCATGAATTTATTTCCTCAAGAAAGCACCAAATCTACTAAAGCACTTTTACCTAATTTGCTCTAAAAAGCAATGGAATCTACCAAATCTATTGCCTCTCACTCATCAATGCTGTCTCAATATTGAAAACAAATGTTCCTAAAAAGACATGTTCAACAGCCACCTTGACCCAATGTTACTGTTATCTTATTTTTACTTGCTATATTTTTGTTCGTAGATATACACCGCTTTTTGACTTGGTGGGATATTATAAAAAATGACATGATATCATGTGGTTTAACTGAAGATATTGCACTGAACAGAATAAAATGAAAAAATAGAATTCATGTAGCCGACCCCAAATAATTAAGAAAATACTGAGTTGAGTTGAGTAGATATACACCGGTTTAACTAATTTATCCTCCACTTGATTTGTTAGTTACACAAGAAAGAAATTAGGGCTAAAGTTTGTAGGAGAAAAAAAGAGAGAAGGAAGAAAACGATGGTATTTTACTATTTTGGTTCATAAATCTCGGAGGGTTAAATCTAATTATCTATTAGAGGCATAAACTAACGGAGTTGGGCGTGTATTTTTGTGTGGAGATGTTGTTAGGGTGTATTTTTAAACACACGTGGGAGACTAAGTCTACTCACTATCCCACTTTTGCACAGATTTTATCCACTTCTTCTATACTTTTGGCTAAAAAATGTACCCACTTGACTTGTGTATCCACTTGCTTTCCTCTCTTATTTTGAACGGCTATTTTGCAAAGCTTATGTTTGGGCAAAAACATGTGAGGCAGAAGTAAGAAAAAGGAATAAGAGAGATTTCGAGAGTTTGGTTTTGAAAAAGAAAGAGTAGGAAAAACATAATAGACACAAACATGATTTTCTCTCTGTTCAAATTTTTATTCAGAAGAAAATGAAAATATTTATTTCCCAAAATATTTTTAGAACAGTTTGTTCCCCCAAACTGAAATTTCGGATATTGAGCAATTAATTTGGAATGGGTGTTAGAAGACGTATAACTACGGTGCATGGTTATATGATACATAGGTGATTCTGGGTTTGTTTTATCCTGGGGACGACGTGACTTTAGACTACCTGCACAAAGAAGGTAGAGCCGCAAAACGTCTTAAAGAGAGTGACCTAGTCTACGGCTCAACCCAAGAATCGTCTACGACGAATTTATAAACGATAGAGGTAATATTATTTATTTTTTATTGTGCAGTAAATATTTGGATTCAACGCATGCGACAACCCAAGAATCGTCTACGACGAATTTATAAACGATAGAGGTAATATTATTTATTTTTTTATTGTGCAGTAAATATTTGGATTCAACGCATGCGATTAATATTTTGTGATAATCATATGAGGTGTAATAATTTGAAAAAAGAGCAGTAGACTTAAAATTATTTTATGACATCTTTTTTCGATTTCTCCATAAAACTCTTTGATGTGATTTTTAAATCACAACATATAAAGTGTACCAACAATTTTAAGACGTGTTATATCTACCGTAGAGACCGAAAAATAATTTTTTTGGGCTTATATGATTATTTTTGTGATGCCTTAAATGGAAAAAAAGGCCAACAAGTTTCCATGTCTAGAAATTATAATTTTGACCTTTTATCTCTAGAAATGACCGTTTAGCCCCCGAACTTCCATAATATTATATTTTGTGAAGTAGAAAAATAAATTTAAGTATTTTTGGTCAATTCGGAATCGATCAATAGTTTCATGAGAAATTAGAATTTCAACAATAACGAACCCCTTCACGGAAAGCTTTTAAATAGGTCATTCCTATTTTTTAGTTATGAATGTGAAATATTATTTCACATAAGATGTTATTGTTGGAAATGGAATTGTATACCTTTTTAGACAATTCATTTTGAGTCACTTGTGGTTAAGAAAACAAATTAAAATTTGTTATGTGGAATCAAATTGAAATTTGATAATTGATAACAAATGAAAATTTGTTATATGGAATCAAATAAAAATTTGATATTTGGAAACAAATGAAAATTTGTTATATGAAAATAAACGAACATTTGTTTTATGGATTCGAAGGGTAATTAATAAACATTTTCTCCTTGCGCTATGTTTACTACAAAAGAAATTTGTTCAAATATTTTTTGAAGTGTAGTTGATATTTTTCAACCACACTAAAGTGATCGATGATGAAAAAAAATCTGAATTTTTTATTATGAATTTTGTTGGAATATCATCTTAATTTTTTTTAATGATATATAAACTGAAATTTCATGAATTTTGGCACGCATATAGTATGATGAGATTATGAATATTTGGCTTCAGAATTTCTGAAAAAAGAGCTGTATATCTTTTATTATGATTTTTACAAATGTGATGCGAAATGTTAAATTTTTTAGACAGCTTGTAGTAAAACAAGTTTATCTTAACTTGTACTTAATATTTTGTAGTGATTCCAATTTTAGATAAGACTGGATTCATTAAGGATGAATTCTAAAAAAATTCATAAATTTTCAATAAGCGGTTTGGTCGTGGTGAAATTTCAAACTTGAAGTTTTTCCGTTTGAACAAATATTTTGGACAACATTTTCTAAGAAAAATGTATCATGTAGTGTTCCTAACGGATTCAAAATATTTTGAAGCCTTTGTAAATTTCTTATTCGAGGATTTATGAAGTACTTAAAAAATTGGACTCAAATTTATAAAAGATAAATTTCATAGAAATTGTATAAGAACTTATACGACTTTTGATCTTGAAGCGCAACCGCTAGAATTTTATATGAATAATTCTTTGTGTTATTCATTTATATGAGTTGGAAAAGGTATATAGTAAAATTTTATTCTACTATGTTGGAATCAGTTGGTGTGCTTCATACGTGTGTAGAAATAATTTAGTTGGGTAAAATTATTTTGACCATATGCTTTGTGTTGGATAGAGTACAAAATACAAAGACATATATTTTACCTTATGTATTTACATATGAAATCAAACATGTTATGCTTTTAATAACTTGTTTGATCTATGTATGGATTTAGACATGCAAGAGTCTAATATTATGAGTAAAGATCTCACATGTCAGACTTTATATTGAGTAAATATAAATCATATGTTGAAATGATAATCATTGGAGGATTTTATCATAATTGAGCATGGTGCAAATGCAATCTTTACTTTAGTAAAGATATTCTAATTGAATGATTTGGAATAGAGGTTTAAACTTTAATACGAAATATTATCTTATACATTGTGAAAAATAATATATGAAAAATTGTATATTATATTATTTTATAAATAGATTGTGTAATCTATATGTGACTTTCAAACCCTTGAAAATCTGAAATTATGACTAGAATGAATAAACATGTATTTCTTGATTCGGCTATACAAGAAGACATTAAGCGTGTATTAATTTAAGAAATAAGATTAATTCTTATTTAATGTTCAAACTCTATAAGTTTAGATTCCATTTTATGAATTAAAGATATATTGGGGACACATTACATGTAGCTTCTCAATGCGATATCTAGAGAATAGTGGGGGCACTCAATCAAGTACCTCTCAACTATAATTGATGAGCATTTAATAGAATCTAAAACTTTGGTTTTCAAGAGATTTTTTTTGAGTAGTGTCTTAAAATAAAATAAAAATAAAAGCTTGCTTATGTTATTGAAAAGGATTCGAAAAATCCTTAGAGAAGTCATGTCATAAATGATTGATTGAATTACTTGGAATGAACTAGAAATTAGTCTATAATTGACTTACCTTATAACTTTAAGATAATGAGGTGTATACACATCATTTGAAGGAATGTTGAGATTGTTATCATTTATGGATATAAGCTTTGATTCATCGATAGTATGATAACTGAGTTATACATGTTGCAAGTTAAATTATTCTCATGAAGATGAAGAAGCTTCATTTAATTTGAATGCCATTGATATTAAATATGATGTTGAGTTAAAAATTAAATATATATAATATTATTTTTCGAATGGTGACCTAGGTAAGACAACTTACTTGGACCAACTTGAAGTTGAAGAATTTATGAATATAGAAGGCACCAATAATTGACATGATATTTGATATTTTGATAAATCATCAAATGCGAATGAATTGAGAATAATATGAATAGTGGTAATCACTAATCATGTTGAAATATGAATGCACTCTTATTTATTATGCAAAAATGATTAGCAAATATTTGGTTATAATATTTTGTTGCCTAGAAAATCAAATTCATGCTAAGTCAAAGTATTGGCATAAAGAGTTTCAATGAAACAAGAATATTACTTGTTAATATTACAAGTCCATATGGATCAATTAGTTGATCGAGTACATTGAAATACAAGAATATCTATTTATTAGATATATGGTTATTATGATCCATCTTCTACTCCACATGATCCAAGTATAAGAACACTATATATAGTGATAAGAAAAGATGAATATGCGAACATCTTAAATAGTCTCAACTGAGCTACTAAATACGGTTGACTTGGAATTATTTTTTGCGGGAGTGCTATGAAGATTTATAATTGAAAAAATGCATTCTTATGCTATTACGAAAGTTCATGTATTTTGATAAAAATCACGAACCTGAAATTAATTCTGAATCAATAATGGATATGTGTTGTCATCTAGTAGACATCTATTGATACAGTAGAAATGTACATTAAGGCTCATTCAATGAGTTGTTATCTTCATTAATGCACATTAAATGCATAGTTATCCTTTGATCTAGAGTTGCTCTGTACGCCTTGAGTTGCTCTGCACGCAAGGTTGCTCGTTGCTCTGCACAGTTGCTTCGTATGCCAGGTGTCGGTTGGTATGCCGACCAACTCTTCTCGGGCGTCGACTAACTCTCCTCGGGTGCCGACTAACTCTCCTCGGGTGCCGAACAAGTATAAATATTTCCACGTAGGATGACATGTGTCATTTTCTGACTGGTCCTCGTAGATGGAGAATTTTTGTGTCAACAGAAGCCCCCAATGCTCCATGCTTGATGGTTCACTAAAAGGATGGAGTATTTATTCTGCACTGTTGCTCGGTACTCATGAAATTCTTGATCTTCCTTCTTGATTTGTTCAACATAAAGTGCACTATCTCCTGGACGGCATATGATATAGGCTGATCGATGGTTACTAATCTCTCTTTTGAGGAACTCCGTGTGCTATGTATCACCCCTGGGAATTTGGATACAGCCATGCCATAGTATGCAGCTTGTAGCTTGTCATAATTTTCAAGTATATTGGTTGGTTGGCTAGTCGACCAACTGCCTTCTGTGCATAAGTAGAACTTCTCCTTCAGTGAAGGTCGAGACAACAATAGTAAAGATCTCAGTGTTGTAGATGCTGAACCTGACTCCTGAACTTCAATAGCATGTGCACAATAACTCCTGAATATACCTCCCGTACTTCTAAATATGCCTCCTGAACTTCAATAATAACTCCTGAACTTCAAAAAAATAACTCCTGTACTTCAAAAACATAAATCCTGTATTTGCCTCCTGAATTTCTGAATCCTGAACTTCTATAGCAAAAATTAACTTCTGAGCAAAAGAAAATAACTCCTGAATGATGATTGGTCGGGGCCTCGACCGTGTGAGTTTGTAGAGTTGAACTTGATGCTCGACTGCATGATGTTATGAGAATGTGTTACTGAATGAATAACTAAATCTGTAATAGAAGCCCCCAAGTGTGGAATATAAACTTTGAATGCTTTCTTGGCCTTGAAGTATGTTGGTCTTGCTAGAAAAATAAGGCCGAGGAAATGTTCCCTGAAATGACTCCCTAAGATCTTTGCATGTTTGCATTTCCATTTTCTTGGAAATAGTTTGTAAGATGCTTTCCTTGTTGTTTGCTAATGAATATATATATATATATATGTAGAAGGACAAATTTTCTTATTTTGCATAGACAATGAAACTTGCTCCACCTGTTGAATAATTATAGTGACTTGTCGCTCTTTGGGCCTAAGCAATGGAATGATTTTCATCCCATATTCCTGCTTAGTTGTAGTAATCTCGTTAAGATTACCTTGTTGCCTAGACAGTGGATGCCCCGGGAGGCCACCCATCTTCTTGCCTAGTTTGGTACCAACCAACCGGAGTTGGTAGTTAATGAATTACCGACCAACCGGAGTTGGTGGTAATTGAGTATATATAGAGAAAAGAATTTTCTAGAATAACAATTCGTTCGGGATAAAATATAATAAATACTGGAGACCTCCTTGGAGCTGAATATATCATAATAAATACTTTGCCGAGCTCCATGCTAAGATAAAGAATGATTCAGAGTAATAATAAAGTATCTCGCTGATCAGTCGAGGAAAAATTTCATACTGCCGAATAAGAATAATATTTTCCAGAATATAAGAAAATGGCCGAGTATTTTGTCGGGATTGAATATAAATAAAATCACCATGACCAACTATTCGTTGGGGGTGAAATATAACAAATGTTGTAGTTCTCCTCGGAGCTGAATATATGATAATAAATACTTCGTCGAGTTCCATGTTGAGATGAATATAGAATATGAATCCCAAGGGATATATAGAATAATTTGTGCTTGTGCCGATATTTGGGCCTGAATATAAATAAGAATTACCCCGACCAACTATCCGTTGGGGGTGAAATATAATAATGGTGTAGCTTTTCCTCGGAGCTGAATATGATATTAAGTATTTCACCGAGCTCCATGATGAGACGAATATAGAATATGAATCCAAACGGATATATAGAATTACTCGTGCTTGAGCATAAATCAGATCAATAATAAAATATATAGTTCCTTGCTGAGGTGAAATTTCATAATGCTGAGCAATGATAATAGTTTCCAGAAGTTTAAGATTGTTTCCGAGCATTCGTCGGCGTTGAATCTTATACCTGTAAGAATTAATAACTTGTTCTACCATATGTGTAGACTGAATTGATTAGTCAATATCTATGATATGTATATGCTCGGGCAATAAAATTATCAACTTCAAAATATGAAATAATAGATGTTGGCTGATCTGTCAGGGCACAATTGCCAGATGTTGAGCAATAACAGTTTCCATAAGTTTAAGATTGCGACCGAGCTTTCGTCGGGATTGAATCATGTACTTAAGGAATTTTAATAAGTTGCTCGAACACCTGTTGAGACTAAATAAAATAGTTATTCTCATTAGAATAATTATTCATCCAAACAATTTATGATGTGTATCAGCTCAGACATAAGGCAATAAAACTTTCAAAATATGAACTAATATGTTTTGTGCCAAATGTGTGTCATGTGAGCAAATTTTTTATCAAATGTGTATCATATAGGAGATTAAAAAAATTTACAATATTATTTGCAATCCCAACAAATACTAAAAATATGTTGATTTTCAGAAATTATTTCAACCGGTCGTACTTATTTTTATTAGTCATTGTTAAAAATCAAAATTGGTTGGGGTAAGAAACCAAAACTTCAAATGTTTATTTTGACAAAGTCAAATTGGAAAAATCATTTGTTTGCCAATCTCATTTCTGGTCGTCCAGATGTTCATGTATTATAGTAGCCGACCAACATATATAGAGACTTTTAATTTGTCCAAATCATCATTTCAAATTACTCTAATAGCATAACGATGTCGCCGACCAGTGATAGAGCTCATGGGCGATCTCCCTCTTGTCATAGCTGTAATATAATGGTTTCCGACCAAGTGTCTGTACTGTTGACCAGCGATAGGGGCTTCGAATCAAGAAACAGTGATCCCACTATATTGTCAACCAACAAAATAAAGATTCCTACCAAGACTAATTAACAAAATATCTCCTAGAACCAAAAATAAATGATCAGGCATGGTTGCCGACCTACAATATATCTGTCGACCAACATATAGGAGCTTTGGACCTGTGATATGATATGCCAACCAAATCAGAGATGCAAAAATCATTCTGCCGATCAGTAGAATCCAGGTCACCGACCAACAATAACACGTGGTAACACAATCCTCGTTGCCCACAAACAACACCCCTGATATCAAAATCCATGTTGTCGAACAACAACAACAATACTTGATGTCGTAATTCATGTTGCTGACCAGCAATCGAGATAACCCCTACTTGTGTAATTCTCAATTTCAGAGAACTCTCACACACCTTTGTTCTTCTGTCTTGCTGCAGTCTAGAGGTCGCTGACCATGAAATAGGAGGTTGGGAACCTCTCCAGCTATATAATACATGTGTCGACCAGTAATAAGTGCCACCATGTTGGTCAGACCATCAAAAGAAACTTCACAATGGTGGTCGGAGATGGTTAATTTAGACCAAAGTAATCCTCATACACCAAATTAAATTAGTTGACGTCAAGGATGCAGATCAGCGATTGTTAGATGAAGACCCACCTGCAATTGTTAGATTCTCCTCTGCTTTTACCAGTTACCATCCTGCAGTCTTCGATCAACAAATTGGAGGTCGGGTATCTTCAAAACTATATGATACCTTTAGCCGATCAAGAGTAATAGATGCCGTCGATCAGTACCAGATGCCTCCGACCAATATAATTTGGTGCTTACTAATTTTAGAAAAAGAAATCTGAAGGGTACATCTTTAGCTCGATCTTCAGCCCAAGTAGGCACCTTTGCTCCCTTATTTATATCGCATCAAGCTGGTTATGATTGCGTCAAATAGGTTTTTGTAATTTTCGACCAAAAATCGATGGGCCGCCAAACAGAAAGAATTCTGGTATAGAGGTGTTTCATAGGGCCGTTTATCTGATCTGTCTGTTGATGGGTCTTTGCACCTTACCTTCGTCCAATAAAAATTGTCCGGTGGAGTTGTCGACTACTAGAAGATGAATCGGTGACGGTGTTGCTAATTTCGAAGATAGCCTCCTTAATCATATGGATGACGATCCAACTTCATCATCTTCATAAAAATCCATTTCTCATGATCGAATTTACAATGGTCCGGGGTCAAAACTAGATTTTTCTACGACCTTGTGGCTTTTGAGAGTGGAATCCATAGATATTTCTGAGGTTTAATCACTGGTCTAGGGATTTAAATTGTAAGAAACGTCTATTTGAAGATCTGGTTTTTGGAGTTTGAATTTTTTAGGTCTGGCTTGTTGAATATTCTTCCTCTCTACATGTTGTGGGATACAAAATCGCCTTTTTTTTTCAATTGCGTGTTGTCTGTGTGCAGATTATAAGAAATTCGCAGTTCGTGAATGTAAGTGCCCGATATATATAAAAATTAAATCCAACATTTTTGCTTAGAAAATTTTCAAGTGGATCCATATATGTAAGGATTTGTATAATATTTATGAGTCTAAAATTCACCAGATCACCAAATTGAAATCGATCACATGGTTAGTGCATATAAAAATTATGACTAAATTAAAAAATTTCCAAATGAATCATATATGTATATACGCATATGAAAGAGATTTACCAATACAGAGAAATTATTTTGTCTCCTTAAAAGAGAAATAATATAATATGTACACAAATTTCTCAAACTTTGTGATTATGAAATATACATTTATGCAGATTCGTAAAAATTGATTCAACAATTTGTGAATATAAAATCATGATTGAATTAAAAGATGTATGCACAATATGTAATTGATTTGATCTATAAGTTTATGGACATAAACATATGAGAATCATGATTTGAATAAAAAGATGCAGGCATACAATTAGATATACGTAGAGAAAATAAAAACTTAGCTTTTGATGGAGAACAATGCTTGTAACACGATTCCCACAGACGACGCCAATTTGTTGAAGACAGAAAATGGCCTCTGCCATTTTAGTGGCGTCAACAGCAGATAAATGATGAGGATGAGATTGAAGATGAAGATAAACATTCACATCAAACATGTAAGAGACAAAAGGTTTTTAAAGTGGTTCGGCTATGAATAAAGCCTACGTCCACTGTTATTTTATTCCCAAGGGTTTACAATAGCACAATATGGTGTAGAGAGAGAAAGAGTGTGTATCTTGTGTATGGTGTTTCTTAGTTGTCTGATCCCTTCCCCCTCTATGATGGGGTTACAATGTATTTATAGCCTTGAGGTTGTCAATATTAAAAGGCGATGTATTGTCATCTAGTAGACATCTATTGATACAGTAGAAATCTACATTAAGGCTCATTAAATGAGTTGTTATCTTCATTAATGCACATTAAATGCATAGTTATCCTTTGATATAGAGTTGCTCTGCACGCCTTGAGTTGCTCTGCACGCAAGGTTGCTCGTTGTTCTGCACAGTTGCTCGTTGCTCCGCACAGTTGCTCGTTGCTCCGCACAGTTTCTTGGTATGCCAGGTGTCGGTTGGTATGCCGACCAACTTTCCTACGGTGTCGACTAACTCTCCTTGAGTGCCGACTAACTCTCCTCGGGTGCCGAACAAGTATAAATATTTCCACGTAGGATAACAGGTGTCCTTTTCTGACTGGTCCTCGTAAATGGAGAATTTTTGTGTCAACAGGTTGAAAGACCTATTATAAGATACCATTTATGGTAAAGATGATACTAGTCATTTTATCCACAACAATAGAACAATGCTATTGTAAAATTTTAGAACCATTATCGTAACGACAAGAATGACAAATATGCCGTAATCACAACATAGTTTTAGAATTTAAAACTAATGAGTTGTGTGTGTGGATTGTATTCGGAATGATGAGAATAGAACCTGACTTCTCCTTTAACGAAAGGACTAGTGCAGGAGAAAGTGTTCAACACCTAGAAAGGGATCGGACTAAATCTCGTTGATATTGAATCATTTGTGGCGGTAACCCAACTTATAGACTGGAGATCCCAAGAAATAGGCTCAAAGTGTAACAACAAGTCACTGTGAAATGGGTTGAATCATGCTAATTGTTGTTTACGGGGATTTACTCCGAGTCCATCCCTATGGAGCATGATATCCTGAAGCGAGTTAAGGTTGAGTTAATTATAACTCTTAATGATGATCTATAACTCTATTTTGAGTGGGGTACCTAGCTACAAGAGTATCCTTGATAGACTCACTTATGTGAATGTGGAAGTGTGGCCACTTTCTATGGTAATTTTGGGCAAATTCCCTAGAGCGTTCACATACTGGGATATAAGCATATGAACGTAACGTGCTGGGTTGAGAACTATACCCAAGCAGGGTTATGTGTGAGATGTTGTCAGAGATAGAGTTCAAAACTACGAGTCACTCTAGTATAATCTGAATCATCTGTACTACGTAAAGGTTCAAGTCGAAAGACACATTTGCTTATGCACAATTCTATTCATTATTGCTCAATAACTTTAAAAAAAATTTCAAGTGGGGAATTATTACCCAAGAGTGTGTTTTTAAAATCCAAGTGGGGGATTGTTATTAGTGTGTATTTTTAAACACACGTGGGAGACTAAGTCTACCCACTATCCCACTTTTGTACAGATTTTACCCACTTCTTCTAAACTTTTGGTTAAAAAAATGTACCCACTTGACTTGTGTACTCACTTGCTTTCCTCTCTTATTTTGAACGGCTATTATGCAAAGCTTATGTTTGGGCAAGAACATGTGAGGTGGAAGTGAGAGAAATGAGTAAGAGAGGTTTTGAGAGTTTGGTTTTGAAAAAGAAAGAGTAGGGAAAACATAATAGACACAAATATGGTTTTCTCTCTCCGCAAATTTTTATTCACTAGGAAATATTTTCTTCATGAAAATATTTATTTCCCAAAATATTTTTAGAACAGTTTGTTCCCCCAAACTGAAATTTCGGATATTGAGCAATTAATTTGGAATGGGTGTTAGAAGACATATAACTACGGTGCATGGTTATATGATACAGAGGTGATTCTGGGCTTGTTTTATCCCGGGGACGGCGTGACTGTAGACTACCTTCACAAAGAAAGCGACCTAGTCCGTGACTCAACCCAAGAATCGTCTACGACGAATTTATAAACGATAGAGGTAGTATTGTTTATTTTTTATTGTGCAGTAAATATTTGGATTCAACGCATGCGGTTAATATTTTGTGATAATCATATGAGGTAATAATTTGAAAAAAGAGCAGTAGACTTGAAATTAGTTTATGATTTCTTTTTTTGATTTCTCCATAAAACTCTTTGATGTGAATTTTTAATCACAATATATAAAGTGTACTAACAGGAGAGTTATGTCTAATTATCGACTTCTAAGGGGTAATGTCTAAGCATACTCTTATCATGGGGGTTGAGCCAAATTATCCTATTAATAGATGAGAACAAAACCATAGTCTAATATGTGGCACGCTTATGCAAAGTATTTCTCACCCATCCCAAAGAAATGAATTCCTTAAAAAAAATGGAAAAGTAAAAGTATGTCTCACCAAAACACTTACCTCTATCTCCAAAATTTTCAAAATTCTATTATATATATATATATATATATTCAAATTTGTGACATGATGGTATCAAAGTAAACTTGTGAAGCTAGGTGTTCTATAGCATGATTCACGATTTTCATCTTTTGTTTTTTCTTAGGCCAAGATAAAAAAAAAAATTGTAAAAGGTATGTTATGTCAAAGTCCTTGAATCCGTGTTTGTGAAAGAGTCTTAAATATGTATGTTACCGAGTAAAATTAGGAGTGGTGCAATCGACAAAACGTTCATGATCTTCGTCCATCTTAAAGAAGGGTCAGTTCTTGCATCCCGATTCTCAGAACTGTGAGATTGAATAATCACCACCAACACTGTCACAAGCACTGAAAATCACGATTAAGAAAAGAAGCAAGACCCAAAGTCAGAAAGATAGAAAATGGAATAAAAAAAATTCAATAATTATATATGGATAACATACAACAACTAGACCGATAAAAGAAATTCTAACGAGTATACTCAAAACTAATACATTTAGAAAGCTTTTAATACTAAACGCTCTTTGTTTTTAACTCTTACCACTAAACAAAATTGAGGCTCATCATTCAGCAATAAGAGGTAAGAGGTAAAATATTATGTTTATTTCTGCCTCATGAGAGTCAAAATTCAATATCGCTAACCGTGCTAGGCCCATTTTTCAACGCCTAGTGCTGAAGGCTCTTTCATAAAATTTTATTTTAATTTTACTTACCATTTTCCTAAATGAGGCTAACACATAAGAATTTAATATAATTCAGGGGCGAGGACATGATTTAGTCTTATCCAATACAAAATAAATAAGTGGCAGACTCTCATCCATATCACCAATACATAGCACTTATGCTGACCATTCATTTTAAAACAGTAAAAAAAATTTAAATTCATTTTCTTTGTGTGGTATTTAAACATTATAGGGATCCCACAAAAAAATCAACTCAAAATAAATTTTTTTCTCATTTAAAAGCTGATATAATTCGATCAATTTTTTTAAAATAGCAAAAAAATTATTTTGAGCTGATTTTTTTGCGTAGTCTCTTGAAATGTGTAAATAACACACAAAAAAATGAACTCAAAATATTTTTTTACTATTTAAAAAAAAATGATCCGCACTTTTTCAATAAACAAAAGAGGTTAGATTTGAGAGTCAAAACTTAGTGTAAAAAATTATAAAGAGAAAACCAAACAATTATCCTTGTCTCCAACGATTCCTATAAAATAACTTTTTAAAACTGAACTCGACTATTTGTATACCATTACATCACGTGTTTGGAAAAGTGTGTTTTATTTTATCATAACTGAGTCCAAATAACCATTGAGAACATTGGACATTAAGCATTCAGGTGTTAACTCATTGGAACAACGAGGAGGTGCAAATTTCAAATCGAAAAAACGATATCGAATTAACAAGAGCATACGTAAATAAAAGTTGAAATACGTAAAAAAAATGGAAAAAGCTAACCCGATCGCAGGCTTTGACGATCCTATAGCAAAGGCATGCTCTCAACTCATAACCAAAGCTCGTTGGAATATGTGCTGCTATTGCCGTTACTCTTTCAGGGTTTTGATTTTCACTAATCTTTTTGCCTCTCTCTCTCTAGATATAATTTGGGTTGAAGGCAGATTAAAATCCCCCGATTGAGAGTTTATATGATCTCGAATCGGAGTTTCGTCCAAGTTTTAAAACTCAAAACATATCTAAGTACCTGGTTGAAATTAAATTTAACTCAAAATTTCATATTCTATCTATAAGTGGTGTCTAATTTTTACTACATTGATTTTATATGTAATGTCTCGTGGAATTAGTTTAGACAATAAATTTATGCCGATTTAAAGAATTATTTTTTGGTTTTTTACTTTTTTAGTCTAATATAAGATGTTTTCCAATGTTCCCCTGGTTGGCATGTACGAATTTTTCTGTCGAAGGAGTAGGCTCATTCCAATTTCATTTATAAGCTTTCAAAATATTGATTTTGGTAGTGACTTGGTGGAAACATCACTTAGGTTGTCACTCGAATGCACTTGTTTGACTTTAATTTATTTTTCTTTTGAAGTTTGTGAGTTAAGAAAAACTTTGGTAAAACATGTTTAATTTTGTATCGCTTGGTGGACACTTATTAAATATGATTTTTGCATGTTGCATTGTCTTCATAGATGGTACTAGGAAGATCTTTAATGGAAGACGATTGACTAAACTACGAATACCTAGAAATACGCTTTATTGTGTATTTTGTAGGCGAATGCACGTTGTGGTGTTCAAATGCATATTTCAAGGTATTTGTGCTGATTATGGAGCTAATTACTAATCCCGTAGCACTAGCCTACCCTAACCTAGCCTAAACTTTGTCCCGATCCGTGTGTGTTTGATTTGTTCCCTTTTGTATTTTTTATATTTAGTTTGAATCGTTTTTATTTTTAGGATTTATTTTTTTATTTCTTTTTATTTAATGTTGTTTTATTTGGATTTTTAGTTTTTGTTTTATTTTATTAGGATTAGTTTTTTTTAGGAATTCATTTATTTTTTAGTTTTATTTGGATTTACATTGTTGTAGGTCTTTAGTTTTTAATTTTTTGATATTAGGAATTTAATTTTCTTTACTTTTATTAGTTTATTTTTTTAGGACTTGAGTTTTTATTTTATTTAAGTTTTTATTTTTATTTTTAGGATTAAATTTTTAATTTTATTCGTTTTAGTTAGATATTTTTTAGGGGTTATAAGTTAAACACACACCCTTCCCCCATACACCCTACACTCACACACCCCCAAAGACTCCCCAACCTACACACACTAGTTCCATGTTTTTCACTCACACCTAACCAAACCCACTTCATCTTCAACCTCACTTCTACCCCACTTCTCTCTCCTCCATTAAACCCAACACCCATCCCCTTTCTCCCTCCTCTCACCAAAATACCATTACAACCAATTCCAACCTTGGCCCACCTATCCTTCATATCCCCGCTGCCAACTCCGGCGACCACCACCCTTTCTCCCTCCTCCCTATCTTCGGACACGCAACCCCTACTCACCTTTGAACCACCTCCGACGACCAAACCCAACTCCAACGTGGATCCCTGTCACACCACCGGACCTGCTATTCCCGCCGGAGCACCCACAACTCGAGACCCCATCTTTCAACCCCCAACCCGAATTCCACTCAACCCAACCAAAAACCCAAGCCCATTTCCATTTTTCTCCCAATCCACGATCTCACCTTTTAAATAAAACCAAACAAAGACAAAACCAAATGCCCATGTGTTTAATAACCCAACTTAAACCATTTACCCCCTTTTACCTATTATACCTCCAACTAAACCTTTTCTCCATTCTACCCCAAAACCCCTTTTACCAAATCAGATTTTATTCCCTCACCTCACTTCCCACATGAACTCACACAACTCATGCACATTTGTGAATTTTCCTAAATTAACCCTCACCCACACCTTATACAACCTCTTGCACCTTTATCCTCCCATTTTTACCCCCGTGCTCCATGCCTACTATTTAAAGAATGGAAGACTCAATTTGAAGGGAGCTTTGGAATAAGGAATTGGTAGAGAGAATTTTAGAGAGAGGAACACCATTTTTTAGTTTAGTTTTTTAGGTTAGAATTTATTTTCTTTTTCTTTTTTTAGATTAGTGAGAAAAATAAATTAGTGAGAATCCATTTTTGAGTGTAATTGTTGATGTAATTTTGATTTGATCACACAAATTGGAGGGATGTAAATTTCAAATTGAAGGATTGGAGTTCAATTTCACTCAAAGAGATGTGATTTGATTGTTCTCTTCTCTACTTTTATTTTAATTGCCTAGTTTATTTGATTATCATGTTTAATATCATGTTAGTATAAATTCTCTTTCAAGGGGTGGGGTGAACCCTTATTTGTTGTTATTTTGATTTAATTAGTTTGATTAATTTAAAATTCCCTATGAATGTTAATTTTGATCCCTAAACCTTAAATTTACGCCTCGAGAGAGGGTAAATGATTTTTGAGAGAAAATTGAAATTCTAGTTGTAATACCCATTTTAGATTCGAACTAGAGATAGGGGTTTCTTAAGTGGGTATTATTATTAGAATTTCAACTCTTCATTTATTTTCTAAGATTTACATAAATTTTAATCGATCGATCCTAGCGGGTGATTAATTAAAAGGAGTGTAGATCTAATTTTTTAGAGTTGTGGGGTGTTAAACTTAATTTTCTAAAAGGTTACTATTAAAATTACATTTATAACGAGAGTTGATTTGTAATTTTGATATTAATTTGGGAGAATTCAATTAATTCAATTAGTTAGTTAGAATAGCTAAAATTTGTGGTGTAGTCTCACTCCTTGATTGTTCTCACATTTATTTACCTCACTTTATCTCTTATTTTTGTGTTAGACTTTGTTCTTCATTTTAGTCACTTTTTAGTTAGTTGTTTTCATCTTTCATATAGTTTAGTTTAGTTTAAATCCTTCCTCACCCAAATTGTTTTAATATTTGAAAAAGCTTAAAAAAAATAGAAAAGAAAAATCCCAAAAAGAAAATAAAGGCGTCGTTGCCGGGGATAAACCAAAGTTATCAAATGGCACCGTTGCCATTCTTGGGAGCGTGAAGCACTTGTAGCAGATTCAATTTTGTAGTTCATTTATTTCCTATAGTTTGTTGCATTTTAGTACCATTTTTATTCATTTTATAAGGCTTGTATTAGGTTTATTTTATCATTACTTGTATTGCGGTGCATAGAGACACCTTTATTTTATTTTTCATTTTAAAAATTGTAAATCGAAGATAAGCATGATAGGGAAACTGGACAAGGTAGAGAGAGGGCGTCCAAAGGCGATGATTTAAAAGCCTCTCTACTTTGGGTCGGTAGGACTCCCGGGGTCGACTGAGATAGTCATAATCTCCCCCCGGTCGACTCAAATTTTTTGGCACCCCACGGCCTAAAAATCGTGAGAGGTAAATTTCTTAAACCCTCACGCCTCTCCTGTTAGCGAGTTAATACCTTGTGTGCTCCTACTGCTCTTGTGTGATTTAATTCTTGCATTTTATTTTGAATGGTGTGATGAATTAAATTACTAAGACCTACACTCGGTCACTCTCAAAAAGGGATTTCATCATCCGACTCACTCGCTTACCATTGTGTGCTATCCTAACCATTATTAAATTTAAAATCAATCAACTAGGTAGGCCACTAGGAGAAAATTTTGCAAAGGCGTTCACTCATATTCTTCCGTGATTTTTTATCGCCCGCGGACTTAATTAAAATTGGACTACCCTTTCACTAAATTCAAAGATAAAAATTGGCTATGTGCTAGTTAGGAATTCTCCTTAACTTGTGTGTGTGTCCAATTCATTTTTCGATAGTCGATTTTAGTTGGTTCGTCCAAATTCAACGAGTCCATATTTTTTCCCGTCTTTTCTTCCAAAAAAACAAATGAAAAAATATTTTTTTCCCTTTATTTTTCTAAAAAAAAAAAATCTAAAAACATTTTCTTTCCTTATTTTTCTCCATAAAAATCCAAAAAAAAAATAAAAAAAATTCTTCCTTTTATTTTATAAAAAATCCAAAAATATTTTTTCCCACCTTTAAAAAAAAATCCAAAAACATTTTGTTCCTTTATTTTTTTAGAAAAATCCAAAAATATTTTATTTCCTTTTGTTTTTTTTTAATAAATCCAAAAATATTTTTTTCCCACTATTTTCTTCCGAAAAATCCAAAATCATTTTCTTCCTTTCATTTTCTAAAAATCCCCAAAATATTTCCTTTCTTTTTCAAATTATTCAAAAACCACAAAAAAAAGAGAAGAGAACATCTTGAAAATAAAAAATAAGGCCGTGATCGGTGTTTCTTCACCCCCACCTTTGTCAAATTATCTAACAAGACTGACGCTTCAGTCTTGTTTGGAGGTGATTCGCGTCACTCATTTTTCTGCCGCCCCGCGCTTTCATAGATCTTATCTTTAGGGTGCGAATGGATCGGTCTGGCTGAAGACATTAAACTTAGCGCTACCGGATGGCAGCTTGTCGTTTTTTGTATGAGTCTCATTTTATTTGGGGGTGGTGTTTCACATCACCAAATGCTTTACCATGTCATGGACTTGTACACTTTTTTTCTCTTTTTACTTATCATTTCTTCAGGTTTCTTTTTGCATTCATCTGTCCACTTCATTAGTGGTTGATTCTGGTAATCTCTTTCCTCCTTACTGCTCTCAATTTTAAAAATCATTTTATTTAACATCGAGGACGATGTTCCTTTTTGTTTGGGACTGGGGAATTTTATCAAAATCGTACCTCTTTTGATTTTTTTATTTTTATTTTTGAACCTGATTTTTAAAATTGAGTGCAGTTTCTTTCATCTCATTCATTGACATGAATTTTCTATCATCTATCTTTTTAAGTCTAGGAATCGAGCTAGAGGATTTATCTTTTTATAAATATCTTATATAATATGTAACAAGGCATGTTGCACTATGCATTTCTAGACTCAACAAAAAATTTGCGCACTTATCACGTCACTACGGTTTAGAGTTGAGGAGTACTACAATTTCCAAGAGAACCTTAAGGATCACTAGTAGAGACTTTAGCTTATGAGATTTGTGTCTTTCACCCTTTCAGAGTGTTTTACGCAATCTCCGATTCACAAGTTGATTCAACTTCGTTTGGGTCCGCACTTTAATTGTTGTAAGATCTCATTATTCTTCACTAAAATTTTGGCTTGATCACTGAGAATGACATCACTTTCGAGTTGTAAGAAATACGTGTCTTGAAGTTTGTCCCGATCACACACCTTCACCCATACAGTAACCAAATTCCATTTTATCATACATCCACATACCTTACATTTTCCATATCATCACCATATATCATACCACCCATTTCCATATCAATTCCACTTTCCACCCACCATATTGAAAAAGGGAAGAGTGTTTAAAGTAAAAGGAGAAGATCCGTCAAAGAGAGTGTTTGCACTTTTAGCGAATATCTCTCCCAAAGTCAATTCAGATGGAGACAAATTAAATACAAGTCTATGTTGGGGTTATTTTTATTTTTAGCAGAGTTATCTCAGACGTTGATGCGTATTTGGAAAAAAAAAGAAAAAGAAAAAAAAATAAAAAAAATAAAAAAATAAAGTAAAAAATGAGAGAATCTGTCATAGAGAGTGTTTGCATTTTTAGCGAATATCTCTCCCAAAGCCAATTCAGATGGAGAAAAATTAAATACAAATCTATGTTGGGGTTATTTGTATTTTTAGCAGATTTATCTGATACATTGATGAGTATTTGGAAAAGGAGAAAAAGAGAAAGTTGCAGTCAAGAAATAAAGTCATTTGTTCGTCAAAGTGTAACACACTCTTCTTAAATATCCACCATCCATCCATCCATCCATCCATCTTATCATCATCCCATCCTATCCTACCTCACCTCATCCCACATATCCCATTTCATTTACCCTCACCCATTATCATCCATATTTTCCCCTAGGTGTTCGGGCAAATGAAAGTCAACGTGGTGAATAACTCGACGTTCTCACTATAGTGATTAACATTCTTTCATGAGATCATTTATTCTATATGTTCGTTCTTTTTTATGTGTGTATGAGACATTTGAACTTGCTTACATTTACTCACCTCTTCACATATAAGAGCGATAAACTAACCCAAATCTCGAGAGTTCGTTTAAGAGAGATATATCCGTGAGATTTGAAGTTGAAGCGTCGATTCTGAAAAGGCAATCTAGGTATTACTCTTATGATACGCGACCCGTTTTGACTGATTCACACACACACGTTGAGTTTTAGGAAGGAATTGACTTGAGTATTCACTTAGCTAAACTTTTTACAAATTCTAGCTTGTATTTCACAAAATATTTCTCATGTGATGGATTGTGCGATTATTCTACACTACACCAAAATGGCCAAAATGTCACCTTTCAGCCGGCCACCCTTGTCAAGGTCATTGACCGTGACAAAAACACGTGTTTTATGTCACGGTCATTGACATTGACACGACCGTGACAAAGAATTGTCACGGTCAATGACCTTGACACGACCGTGATAATATTTCCAGCAAAAACCCTTTCCCCCTTCTTTTTTCCCTCCCGCCGTTCCCTCCCTCTCCCTCTCTCTCGACGCTGCTCTCTCTCTCTCTCTACTTTCAGGTTTAATTCTCTCTCTCTCTCTCTCTCTCTCTCTCTCTCTCTCTCTCTCTCTCTCTTCCATTTATATATATGTTTGTGTGTATATGTGTGTATGTGTGTATATATGTGCGTGTGTGTATGCGTGTGTGGGGGGTGGGGCAGGGTGGGCGTAGGGTGGGGGGTAGGGGGTGGGGCAGGGTGGGGGTAGGGTGGGGGGCAGGGGGTGGGGCAGGGTGGGGGTTAAAAATGTAAATAAATAAGTAATTTTCTATAAATTTCCAAAAATAATATCCAAAAATGTAAATGTAAATAATATCCAAAAATGTAAATGTAAATAATATCCAAAAATATTGGATAACAATTTATTTTCATTCAAAATAAATAAGTAATTTTCTACAAATTTCATAAAAAAATAAAGGCTGGCTTAATATGTGATTTAAGTGTGAA
This sequence comes from Sambucus nigra, assembly GCA_949130495.1. Taxonomy (NCBI): domain Eukaryota; kingdom Viridiplantae; phylum Streptophyta; class Magnoliopsida; order Dipsacales; family Adoxaceae; genus Sambucus; species Sambucus nigra. The sequence goes on along the minus strand of OX422215.1, from coordinate 599,955,622 downwards.
ATAATCGCTATATACTTATACTAATGGAGAAAAAAACCATATATGGCATTTTTGTTGACTTTATATGGTGAAATAATCACATGACTTTATATCCATCAAATAAAAGCATGAAAACTAAAAAACTACAATAAGGGTTAAAATGGCATCCGAAGTTGCTAAAAGCATGAAAGATAAAATATTTTTTAAGATTTGTGGTGAATAACTAAAGTTAAAAAAAGTATTACTTTAGTCATTAAATTACTTTTTGAATTCGGGCGATGCGCATAAATTTGTAGTAATTGTCTTATAATAAAGATCAATTAGTCTATGTTGTTGAAAAATTTGATCAAATTGGTGAGCCCTTCATATTTTAAAAATGTTGTTTTTATTCCTATTTAACTTTTCTTTCTATACACCCCTAATTATATTTAAAGTTTAATAAAATAGGAGTTACAGAAAGAAAAGTGGGGTTTCCATAATCTTACTTTGTCATAATTAATTTATATGCCTCAAAGTTATTTTATCACTCTTAGTTTATATTTGTGATAATACTTTATTAAAGATTTTTATGGGAACTTGTTATACTAGAACTTAGATGAACACTAAGTGATGAAAATAGTCCTTAAAATTGAAAATTAAATAAAGTTTATAAAAGTAAAGATGCTGGTAATACATCAAAGATAAATTAATAAGGAGTAAATAACAAAACGTGTTCAAGTGTATAACAAGAAAGAAAATGTGGTATTTAGATTGGGTAAAATTCTTAAAGTAATGTTAAGGGACTAAAAGACCCAAGACAACTGGCCAGTAAGTCACGGACCGAAAACTTTATGACGGGTGATGAAAGCCCGTAAACATGTTGGGGTGGGGGTGGGGGTGGGGTATGATTTATAAAAAGCACAAAACAATAGTAGAAATTCAATACCTGAAATTAACATTGAGATTATTTTAAATAGATAGTCACTACTGTGTGTGTGTTTAAATTGAAAGAAGATATGAGAATTTTATGAAAGATTTTTATGTGTATGTGTGTAATTCTCACTTTATTAATGCCAAACCCGACTCTCTTATAAGATATGCATATTGTGATAATATTATATCTGTACTAATAACATTTTTTTACAGCAAATGTCTCCTTCAGATATTAAGGCAAAGATGATGATGCTGTTTATGATGATGTCGTCTGGGGTCGGTGGTAGTGGAGGCGACGAGGGCTCTTCCCCCCCTAGGCTCCCCAAATATGGGAAATATGGCATTACCGTCGAGAACAAATCGGAGATATTAGCGAGATCCCTCGTTCTGCTAAAGACGATCATCGGCCCGGTGTTTATGAGTTGGAAGGAGGTGCCATATGAGCTCAAGTTAGCTGTTTGGGCGGCACTACAGGTAATATATTTATATTTATATTTATATTTATATTTATATGAATATTTCAATTTCAATTTCAATTTCAATTTCAATTTCGATTTCATATTTATATTTATTCGCAACTAACATTGTATTTGTTGGACATGAACAATTCAACTTGGATCCAAAGCTACGCGATCCCGTGTTGGAGCAGATTAGGGAGCAACTCAAATCGTGGAAAAAAAATATGCGGGCACGGTACTTTGGGAAAACACGAGAGTCGATTATCCAATGGCGTGAATCCGTCCCCCCCCCCCCCCCAAGGAGCCGATCTCATTGGCACAATGGCAGAAGTTCATTGACAATGAGATCGAGGATCGACAATTGGCATCTCGCCAATCGGGGAGGAAAAATCGGGCAAAAAAGACGGATGTGCACTACTCCGGCCGGACTTCTTACGCCGAGGTGGAGCATAGGATGCAGGTAAGATTTAATTTTTCTATAACTACAGAAATATATTATTCTTCATTATTTTACTTTGCGGGGCCGATACTAATTTTACTTTACTTTATTTTATTTCAGAGGGTAGGGAGTGGGCCAGGGGGTAAGCCACATAGGCTCGATACTTATGTGGCTCTTCTTCGGGAAGGATAAGGAGGTGTCCCCGAGCGTCGCGAACACGATTGTAAGTAATCCGACAATTTAATTTTTGTTAATTACGTTATAATTTTTTAGTTTACTTATTTTACTAATCATGTGCTTTTTGTCGTTTCAGGCAAAGCCTAAGGAAGTGCATGAGTCGCAGTCTGATGCCGACAAGACATCTTTGTCCATAGATGCACTCAGCCAAGTGCTTGGCTCTGATCGCAAGGGGAGGACAAGGGGGGTGAGCTCGCGGGTGGCCAAATCTAGGATCATCGGATTGGAGACGAGCGACACCGGGTTGGCTCGAACAGTGGATTCACACGACGTTAAGCTGTCCCGTTTGGAGGCGACGGTCCAAGATATGTACGCATTCATGAAGCGTACGTTGGGCGGAGACCGTAAAGGGAAAGGGAAAGGGAAGGAGAAGGCGGTGGAGGAGGAGGTGCGGGAGGACGAGGCGCAGGATGACGAGGATGTGGACCTCGCTGCTTCATCACCGACACGTTCGTACTTCGATGATCCACTTCCCTATTTGGCGCCCTTCAACAGACCAATGTCGACACTTGGTTGGCCGAGCGTGTTCATATTGGACGTATTTGATGGCCAGCGGATAGGGCGGGGGTTGAGGTACCCGAATATCGTCCAGGGTGGAATAGTTCATGGACGTGCGCTTCAAGACATGGAGTCCAGGGTGCTCGTCACGCATGTCATACCCGGGAAGGAGAACTCCCTATTGTGGTTGCGCGAACAATGCGGCACGACGTATATTAGTGGGTGCATCAATTCGTATGTCGTGTGGCCTACTCACCTCCTCAATTTTAACAATACACCAGACATGTAGTGACATTGTTTTAAGTTTGAATTGAATTGTTATAAGTTTGAATTGAATTGTTTTAAGTTGTTACATTTGAATTATATCGTGATGCATATTGTCTCTATTTGAATATATATTTGCATTATCTTTAGTTTGTTTGAATATATGATGTTTGGAATAGGTACAACGTTGCTATAACAGGTACAAATATACTGCTGGGCAGTGGCAGTGGCCATACTGCCAAGTAGATTTTTTTTTAAATTCTGCCCAGAATTGTCACGGTCATTGACCGTGACAATTTTTTTAAAAAGGGTCACGACTTTGTCACGATTTATAACCGTGACAAACGTGTCACGGTCATTGACCGCGACACGACCGTGACACGATCGTGACAAAAAAAGTTATCTCGCCTCGAAATGTCACGGTCATTGACCTTGACAAGTTGGATTTGTTAGGGTCAATGACCTTGACAATAGTGCAGATTTTGTGTAGTGCTATGTCTAATAAGAGGTTGACTGCCTTCCAATAAATTTTTGCAAATAAGAATTTTGTGGGTATATTCCCTGCAAATCCTCACGAGACAAAACTCGTCCTGTAGGGCAACCTATAGGTTTAAAGGCTTGTTGCACATACCAAGTGCAATCGCAAGTGCCCGCGAAAGTGATACACTTTTGGTTTCTTATCTTTCTCTTTCTCTCTATCTTATTGATCGAGGACTAGCAATGCTCTGTTTGGCGGTGGTGTGATAAGCACCCAAAAGTGTACATTTTATACCCCGAATAGACGTATTTTAGTTGCTAATTCTCGACAATTTTGGTCTTATGCGCTTTATTATGTATATTGTAGGTTGCATTCACGTTGCGGTGTTCAAACGTGTATTTCAAAGCATTTGTGCAGATTATGGAGCTAATTACCAATCCCGTAACCCTAGCCTGCCCTAACCTAGCCTAAACTCTGTCCCGAGCCGTGTGTGTTTGATTTGTTCCCTTTTGTATTTTTTATATTTTTAATTTTTAGTTTGAATCATTTTTATTTTTAGGATTTATTTTTTTATTTCTTTTTATTTAATGTTGTTTTTATTTTTAGTTTTTGTCTTATTTTATTAGGATTATTTCTTTTTAGAAATTCATTTCTTTTTTAGTTTTGTTTGGATTTACATTGTTGCAGGTCTTTAGTTTTTAATTTTTATGTTATAGGCATTTATTTTTCTTTACTTTTATTAGTTTAATTTTTTAGGACTTGAGTTTTTATTTTTATTTTTAGGATTTAATTTTTAGTTTTATTAGTTTTAGTTAGATATTTTTTAGGGGTCATAAGTTAAACACACACCCTTACCCCATACACCCTACACTCACACACACCCAAATACTCCCTAACCGACACACACTAGTTCCATGTTCCTCACTCACATCTAACCAAACCCACTTCATCTTCAACCTCACTCCTACCCCACTTCTCTCTTCTCCATTAAACCCAACACCCATCCCCTTTATCTCTCCTCTCACCAAAACACCATTACATCCAATTCCAACCTTGGCCTACCTGTCCCTCCTACCCCCGCTGCCAACTCCGGCGACCACCACCCTTTCTCCCCCTCCTTCTCTCCGGCCACGCAACCCCTACTCACCTTTGAACCAGCTCCGGCGACCAAACCCAACTCCAACCCGAATCTCTGTCCGACCACCAGACCTTCCATTCCCACCGGAGCAACCACACCCGAGACCCCATCTTTCAACCCCCAACCCGAATTCCACTCAACCCAACCAAAAACCCAAGCCCATTTCCATTTTTCTCCTAAGCCACGATCTCACCTGTTAAACAAAACCAAACAAAGACAAAATCAAATGCCCATATGTTTAATAACCCAACTTAAACTATTTACCCCCTTTTACCTATTATACCTCCAACTAAACCTTTTTTCCATTCTACCCCAAAACCCCTTTTACCAAATCAGATTTCATTCCCTCACCTCACTTCCCACACGACCTCACACAACTCATGCACATTTGTGCATTTTCCTAAAGTAACCCTCACCCACACCTTATACAACCTCTTGCACCTTTATCCTCCCATTTTTACCCCCATGCTCCATGCCTACTATTTAAAGAATGGAAAACTCAATTTGAAGGGAGCTTTGGAATAGGGAATTGGTAGAGAGAATTTTATTGAGAGAAACATCATTTTTTAGTTTAGTTTTTTAGGTTAGAATTTATTTGATTTTACTTTTTTTTATTAGTGCGAAAAATAAATTAGTGAGAATCCATTTTTGAGTGTAATTGTTGATATAATTTTGGTTTGATCACAAAAATTGGAGGTATGTAAATTGCAAATTCAAGGATTGGAGTTCAATTTCACTCAAAGAGATTTGGTTTGATTGTTCTCTTCTCTACTTTTATTTTAATTGCCTAGTTTATTTGATTATCATGTTTAATATCATGTTTGGCTAAATCCCCTTTCAAGGGGCGGGATGAACCCTTATTTATTTTTATTTTGCTTTAATTAGTTTGATTAATTGAAAATTCCCTTTGAATGTTAATTTTGATCCCTCACCCTTAAATTTACGCCTCGAGAGAGGGTAAATGATTTTTGAGAGAAAATCAAAATTCTAGTTGTAATACCCATTTTAGATTTGAACTAGAGATAGGGTTTTCTTAAGTGGGGTATTATTACTTGAATTTAAACTCTAAATTTATTTTCTAAGATTTACATAAATTTTAATCGATCGATCCTAGCGGGTGATTAATTAAAGGGAGTGTAGATCTAGTTTTCTAGACTTGTGGGGTGCTAAACTTAATTTTCTAAAAGGTTACTATTAAAATTACATTTGCAACGAGAGTTGATTTGTAATTTTGATATTAATTTGGGAGAATTCAATTAATTAAATTAGTTAGTTAGAATAGCTAAAATTTGTGGTTTAGTCCCACTCCTTGATTGTTCTCACATTTATTTACCTAACTTTATCTCTTATTTTTGTGTTAGACTTTGTTCTTCATTTTAGTCACTTTTTAGTTAGTTGTTTTCATCTTTTATATAGTTTAGTTTAGTTTAAATTCTTCCTCACCCAAATTATTTTAATATTTGAAAAATCTTTAAAAAAAATAGAAAATAAAAATTTTAAAAAGAAAATAAAAATTGAATTACAATTGAGTTTGTCTCTAGATTACCCCCCTTGATGTGGATTGATACCCTTACTTACCTCTACACTTGAGTTTGATATTATTTTGTAGGTATTATAAGGTTTTGATTGACCTGGATTAAACAACGACTACACACAAAAACCAAGTTATCAGTGGTACACCCGTCCTACGTTATTGCTCTTATTGGAACGTGTCACTTTAACATCCGAACAACCACTGCATTCACAATTCATCTGTTTGAACTTAAGTTACAGGTCAATGGTTCCACTTGATGGATTTATTAATGACATTTTTAGTACCGATTAAATTGTGAATTATGGTATAAGTCCCTTTTTTGGAAATGTTGAAAAAGATTTGAACACTCTAAATGGGATTGTGGTTGTTGGGTGCAAACCATAACGGCCCAAATATTTGGCAGCCCAGAGAGGCCCAACTTAGAAAAATAAAACGTATTGCTCAAGTCAATATTAATGTCACGTGGGATAAACATAGGAGTCTCATTCTTGTTATCTATAATCTTGGAGAAGATCAACATGGGTTAACAAATAAGCCAATCAGCAGCTGGAAGAGTTTGAACACGGCTCAACCACTCTTATCATTATAAATAAAACCCATACCCCAGGGCAAAAGGGCATGTAATTTCTTATTACGAAACTCTTAAAGAATTAATACACAATGAAAAAATCCCCGTGGATGTAGGCGGTTACCGAACCACGTAAATCCTTTGTGTCGTGATATTTCTTTACTAATTAATTGTTTCTTTTTTGCGTAGAGCCATTAATTGTGATTATATGAACTCGCAATTGGCGTCGTCTGTAGGAAACGATTTTTTTTCCTACTGCAAATCAAAATCAACGAGTTAAGAAATGTCTCACTCTCATAGTGCACTTGTTGGAGGCGATCTATGCGCTGGACTCACATTATATAGAGTCAGACACGAGATCCACCGGGACAGAAATCAACCTGCGAACCATCAACGATTTTTCCCACAAGAGCGACCTTCTGAGCAGAGCGACAATCAGTCAAGATCAATGTAGATCTAGCGATTGGTCGATGCCTATGAGGAATGACTCGATCAATAAGAGGAATCATCACGCCTCTAGGTGGAGGAAAACACACGTCTCCAGCGACGTATGGAAAAATGGAGCGAGAGCTCCATAAAGACAATCACAAGCATTGTGGTCGGATTCCTAGCTCCCAAGCGAGCAAAACTCACAATCGAGGAAGGAATTCTCATCGTGAATAGGATCATTCAAAGCGTGAAAGTCATTTGATAAGTTGAAACCAATACGAGGGACATCGTAAGCATGAAATACGAAGTTTGATACGGATCAAAATAAATCAACACTTAGTTAATAATGAGGCTAGATCAACTAAGGAGATGGAAATGATGGAATTCATCACTCAAATGCAGTCTCCTTATCAAGGGTCATTAAAGAGGAAGATCCCTCAAATAAGTTCGTAGCCCTAGGGTTCAAGATATACGATGGAAAGATTGATCCCATCGATCACGTGTGTCAATATACGCAAGAGATAACCCTGTGGAACCATAACAATGCCATTATGTGTCGTATATTCCCATCCAGTCTAAGAGATGTCACCCAAAAATGGTTCAAAAGGCTGCCTCACGGGTTAGTCAAGAACTTTAAGTCACCTGTAGAGGCTTTCACAACTTGCTTCATAACAAGAAGTTCACAACAAAGAGGATTGAATTTTTTCTTAACATGAGGAAGAAACACCATGAGAATTTATGAGATTATTCTAGCCACTATTGGGAAACCTTTAATAAGGTCGAAGATTGCTCAGAGAAAGTTGTGGCATCATCATTCGAAATAGGCCTGACCCACAACTCCAAGTTGTCCCTCACCAAGAAGGAGGTAGACACCATCGATGACCTTATGTCGCACATTAGAAAATATGACAAGATGGAAAATATGGTCGCCATCAGCCAAGGAGAAAATGGCCGTGCAAAGGCGACCAAAGGCAATGACAAAGAAGTTACCCCTAAGAAAGAGGGGAAAATCATAATGAAGGATTCGAAAATGGGCACAAGGCAGACCTATCCAAGTATTTCTAAGCAATCAACATCATTTTCAAAGACACAATCTACAAGATCTTTAGCAAAATGAAGGACTAAGAATTCCTCAAGTGTCCGAAGAAGATGGGCGATGATCCGAGAAAGAAAAATAATACTCTCAGGTGCTCCTATCATAAGGAAAACAAACACAAGACATAGAATTGAGGGGCCATCTGTAAGAGCTAACACAAGTGGGACATTTGAATCAATACATTAAAAATATGGTTGATCAGGTTATATCCAACACTGAACCAAAATCAGATAATGTTTTGGATCCCGCGATGGGACACGGGTTTGTAATTATCCACAGTTTTTCAGATACCAAGAAGATCTAGGTAACACAGTTTGGATGAAACTTAAGAAGGCCATTGAGGTTATGGAGGCCTTTCAAATTGACCCTGTCACAACCCCAATCTAAAATTAGTAGGGAACGAGTGTCTTGACATGCCACCAAGGCAATAAATATTCCAACTTAAATTATTTCCTTGAATAAATGCAACGAAAATATAATCGCATGGTTATGAATCGTAAAATACTAAAAATGAAGGAATTACGTCATCAGAGCTTTCTAAAAGAAAACTTCTTATATATATTAAAAGTATTAATGAATTAAAACTCGAGAGAAACTTTAAAACTTATTACAAGAGAGCTAAACATGATCTATATTACAAAACAAAGATTTTAATTAAAGTAACAAAAAGAGCTCTAAAAGATGAATCTTCAACATAGTCCTTTTACGTTCCCTTCACGAGCCTACTTATTTCTTGAAAAAATGGTTATTTATAGAACATCAGCTAAAAGCCAAATGAGATTCAATCTCCAGACATTCCAATTTTTTTAGAAAATGGATACATATTCAATTTAGAACATAAGGCATATACATAGAGATAGGACTTTGCAATAATATATATAAAGTAATTGACAATATATATTTTTAGAATAAACATAGCCGAACTAGACAGATAACATAATTGAGCAATATGCCAATTATTTATTTTAATTTTAATGGCCATGTACGCTTTAATAGCCAGACATATAGTGTTACCAAATGTTTCCACCCAATAACATCACAGATAGAAAATCATGATTTCTGGAACAACGCCTTGTTTAGGGCACACCAGCGATAAACCAACTGGGAAGGTACCACCCAAATATTTTCACCCAATAGTCAAGGCCAACATAATAAGAGAGTTTCCATAGGCCGAATAAAAAATTTTAGAATTCAAATCAGATGTTTATATAAAGAGATATACACATATAACAAACGACGAAATCGTCGATATCAGATGTATTTTGAGAATATATATTGAGTCTTGGATCACTAAGATGAAACTTATTCTTAAACTTTCCCGCACTTTCTCTCATTATTTCTTTGTAAACTTTTGAAGTAATTTCGTGTAATAAATGATCCCAAGTACTCTATTTATAGTTTTTCAAAGATTTTTGGGTGTTGACACGTGTCTAGGTGACCAAGATCTCACAACAATGAGTCAGCATTGAAGTGTCGCGTAACAGAGCGGTCTTACAGTCTTAATTCACCAAACGACGACACATGTTTTAGCTTCTTCTAAATGGACGACATGTGTTTTAGCTTTTCCTCTAACGACGACACGTGTACGGTGGAGGTGTTAAAACCAAGCACGAGGTGTCAAGCATGAGATAGAGAGGTATTAAGGGTCATTTTACATATAAAGTATATTTTGGTAATTTCACACTACATATTTTTAATATTTCTTAGGGGTCCCTGAAAATATTTTATTTATAAAAGGTCATTTTTTCATTTTTCGTTTTGGTCACTAGAACTTTCTTAATTAAAACCAAATCCCTAAACTTTCTTAAATTTACATTTTCTACCCCCGAAACTTATCATTTAGCTTAGGATGTGTCATAAAACTTTAATTTGACCCATTTTATAGTTGATTCTTCAAATTTGAAAATGGGGTTTGTCATATTAAGAACCTACAATATCATATTTTTGATAACAAAACATTTATCAGATAGTAAGTGAGATGCAATTATAAAAACAAACTATATATTAGCATATAATAGTGGGGTCATTACATCGTACCCTCCTTAAAAAAAGTTTGGTCCCCAAACTTGACTTACTTTAGTTTTCATATAGGTATGGATATCTCTCATTTATTTCATCTTCCCGCTCCCATATTTCTTCTTCAACGAAATGATTACGCCATAATACTTTGACCAGTGGAATTACCTTGGTTCGTAGTATTTGGTATTTATTATCCAAAATTTCTGTTGGATGCTTAATGTAGGTCAAATCTTCTCTAAATTGAAGAGGTTCATGACTTAAGATATGTGTTGGATCTGGGAAATATTTCTTCATCATTGATACGTGAAATACATTATGCACACTAAAGAGTTTAGGTGGTAAAGTTATTCTATATGAAACAACTCCAATATTTTCAAGGATTTCAAAAGGTCCTATGTATCTTGGACTTAACTTCCCTTTCTTCCCAAATTGGATTACTCCCTTTGCTGGTGATAATCGTAAGAGCACATAATCTCCCTTTTGAAATTCTAGTTGGTGGTGTTGATTGTCAACTTAACTCTTTTGACGAATTTAAGCGATTTGAAGTCAGTCTTGTATCAATTTCACTTTCTCTGTTGTGATCTGAATCAATTCTGGTCCCAATAATTTTCTTTCTCTAACTTCTACCTAACATGTAGGAGAATGACATCTTCTACTATATAGCGCTTCATACAAATCCATTTGAATACTTGCTTGATAATTATTGTTACATGCAAATTACACTAACGGTAAATGATCACCTTAGTTCCCCTTCAGATCAAGTACACATGCCCAAGGCATATCCTCTAAGGTTTTAATGGTTCTCTTAGATTATCCATCTATTTGAGGATGAAAAGTGGTGACGAAATGCAAGTGTGTTCCCATGGCTGCTTGTAGGCTTTTCCAAAAGTGAGACACAAATCTAGGATTACGATCGGAAACAATTTAAATTGGGGTTCCATGACGCCTAATAATTTCCCACATATATAACTTAACTAATTTTTCTGAAGAATGGGTAATCTTAATGGCAAGAAAGTGAGCATATTTAGTTATCCTATCAATAATTACCCAAATATAATCATTACCATTTGAGCTCCTTGGTAAACTTGTCATAAAATTCATAGTAATATGTTCCCATTTCCACTCAGGTATATGTAGGGGTTGTAGTAATCCTGATTGTTTATGATGTTCATCTTTTACTTATTAATAAACTAAACACTGAGATACGAATTTTTCAATCTCCCTCTTTATTTTATTCCACCAAAATACTTCTCGAAGATTCCTATACATCTTTATAGATCCGGGATGAAATGTGAATCTTGAATAATGACCTTCCTAAAAAAATTTCCTATTTAGTTGGGCATTATGTGGAACACACACTCTATTTCCAAACCTCAATATATTATCTTGTATCTCAAATTCAATTATCTTCCCTTCAATAACTTCTTCTCTAATCTTCTTCAGTCATGGGTCATTTACTTGTGCAATTTTGATCCTTTTCATTAACATGGGTTGTAATTGTAAGTTTGCGATTATTCCTCCTTTATTATAAGTACGGACATCTATTTCCATACTTCTTAAATACTTCAACAGAGCTTTCTGTATTGTAATAAGACATTCTAAATTTGGTGTAGACTTTCTACTTAAAGCTTCAGCTACTATATTAGCTTTCCCTAGGTGATAATGAATATTTAAATCATAATCCTTCATCAATTCTAACCACCTCCTTTATCTTATGTTCAATTCTTTCTGAGTAAAGATATATTTCAAACTCGTATGATCGGTATAAATCTCATATGTCCCACCATACAAATAATGTCTCCAAATCTTAAGAGAAAAAACTGTAGCTGCTAATTCTAGGTCATGGGTTGGACAATTCTGCTCACGTGGCTTTAATTGTCTCAAGGCATAAGCTACTACTTTTTCTATTTTGCATTAGCACACATCCTAAACCATTTTTAAAGGTATCACTGTAAATCGCAAATCCCCTTGTCCCGGAAGGAATAGTCAAAATTGGGGCAATACTAATCGATTGTTATGTTCTTGAAAACTATTCTCAACATCCTCAAACCATTCATATTTCACCTTCTTTTGTGTTGATATAGATTGAGGTTTGGCAATACAAGAAAATCCTTCAGCAAATATTCGATAATAACTTATTAATCCAAGAAAACTACGAATCTCCATCACATTAGTTGGTCTAGGCCAATATAGTATAGCCTCGATCTTTTGAAGGTCAACCGACACTCCCTCCTTAGAAATGACATGTACTAGAAAAGAGACACTAGACAACCAAAACTCACACTTCTTTAAATTTGCATATAATTTCTCCCTCTTAAGGATTTGTAACACTATCTCTAAATGCTTTTAGTGTTCTTCAATACTTTTGGAGTAAATCAGGATGTCATCAATGAAAATAACCACACACTGATCCAAATATTTCCCAAACTCTATTCATCATATCCATAAAAGTGGCTGGTGCATTAGTTAGTCCAAATGGCATCACAAGAAATTCATAGTGACCATATCTAGTATGAAAAGCTAATTTCAAAATATCAACTTCCTTAATCTTCAATTGGTGATAGACTGACTTAAGGTCAATCTTTGAAAATACTTGTGCACCTTAAAGTTGGTAAAATAAATCATCTATATGAGGTAAGGGGTATTTATTCTTAATGGTCACCTTATATAGTTCATCTTAATCTATACATAACCTCATTGTCCCATCCTTCTTTTTAACAAATAACACCGGAGCACCCCAAGGGGATACACTAGGTCTAATAAAACCCTTGTTTAATAGATCTTGTAATTGAACTTTTAATTCCCTTAATTTTAAAGGTGCCATGCAATAAGGTGGCTTTGATATTGGTAAAGTTATAGGAATAAGGTCAATCATAAACTCTATTTCTCTACTAGGAGGTAGACTGGGTAAATCATCTTGAAAATGTTTAGTTATAAGAATATGTTCTAAACTAAACGCTTTTATTTGCAAATCAATAACACTTGCAAGGAATCCTTGACATCCCTTCTTAAGAAAACTACAATATTTCATTATAGAGATAATATACATGGGAGATAGGATGTCAGTTCCTTCAAAACTGAATTCTGGTTGGTTAGGAATTTGGAAAGTAACTCTTTTCTCAAAATAATCTACCTTAACATGATATGATGCTAACCAATCCATCCCTAAAATGACTTCAAAATCTCTTATGTCCAAAACTATTAAATGGGCGAACAGTTTATGACTACTAACATCTATAGGGCAAGACTTATATACTAATGTTACCGTCAATAACTCACCCGAAGGAGTAAAAACCTATTTGCTATGATTCAAGGGTTCAATCATATTAGGAAAGCAGTTAACAAAACGTACAGACACAAATGAATGGGTAGAACCAGGGTCTATTAAAACTGGAAAAAGGTTGTGCACATATAGAAAGTGTACCTAACACTACTGCGTTAAAATCTTGGGTATCAGAAAGTGAAAGAACTCTACCCTATTTGTCTTGGTCCTTCTTTTAACCTAAAGGCTATATCAGAGCCCTTGCTGGGGTTGGGTAGTTTTTTATTTGATTCCCTTTCTGTCCACATCTAAAACAAGCTCCCAAATCCCAGTAACAAGGTCATCCTCCATGCATATTTCCACATCGCTGACATATCTTATTATTATACTGTTTGTTATCACTAGCTCCCCCAACATTGGATGCAATCTTAAAATTATTTCTATTATTTGGGTTCTTCCCTATTTGTTCCCCAAACTTCCTCTTACCATCTCTAATTCGATTGTACTCCTCGTCATCCCTCTCGGCTATCGTATCCCTAGCCACGATGTTATTATATGATGTCAGATTTATGATGGAAATTTGATTACGAATATTCAACCTTAACCCACGTTCAAACTTTTTGGCTTCTAAAACGTTAGTTAACACAACCTGTCGTGCAAAACGGGATAACTCAGTAAAATTTTCCTCATATTGACTAACCATCATATTCCCTTGCACTAGACTTATGAACTCAGCTGCCATTTCTTCTTTCACCGTTTCAGGAAAATATTTCTCATAAAAGATCACTAAGAATCATTCCAACCTATGTAAGTATTCCTTTCCTCGTGTATTCTCTTATTCATTCTCCACCAATGCTCGGCTTCACCTTCTAACATATACGTTGCAAATGAAACCCTTTGTTCATCGGTACACTTACGAACATTGAGCATATTTTACATTTGCATCACCCATCTTTCTGCTTCAGTGGGGTTAGGAGTACCTTTAAAAGATGGCGAATTCAACTTCTTGAACTGTTCAATAGTACAACTATTTAATTCAAGATTCCTTATCACTCCAGTATTCACTTGATGCTCCACAATCTTTGCTAGACTTTCAATCGCCTTATATGCACCTTCCAGTCCTTCTATATTCGAATTACTAGTTCCTGCAGTTGATCTTGTCTTGGTCATTTTCTATAGTCATGGCCAAACGTAAGATGTATTATACTATCTCAACATTTTAAATTAGAAGAACAATTATTTATAAACAATTATATAGAATATAAGACATGTGGAAGGTTATCACATAAGTCGGATATTTAGTCCTATATCCTATATATGGAAACTTAAAATCTATAACATTCGAAACATATGTTCAGTAGTCTACGAGTTCATAACCTATGTTCTGTTACCACCTCTGTCACGACCCCGACCCAAAATTAGTAGGGAACGAGTGTCTTGACATGCCACCCAGGCAATAAATATTCTGACTTAAATTGTTTCTTTGAATAAATGCAACCGAAATATAATCACATAATTATGAATCGTAAAATACTCAAAATGAAGGAATTATATCATCGTCATATCTTTCTAAAAGGAAACTTCTTATATATATATATATATTAAAAGTATAAACGAATTACAACTTGAGACAAACCTTAAAACTTATTACAAGAGATCCAAACACGCTCTATATGATAAAACAAAGATTTTACTTAAAGTAACAAAAAAAGCTCTAAAAAATGAATCTTCAACATAGTCCTTTTACATTCCATACGCAAGCCTACTTATTTTCGATTTTTTTTTATTTATTCAACATCAGCTAAAAGTCGAATGAGATTCAATCTCCAGACATTCCAGGGTATTTTAGAAAATGGATACCTATTCAATTTAGAACAGAAGGCATATATATAGAGACAGGGATTTGCAGTAATATATATAAAGTAACTAACAATATATAGTTTCAGAATAAATAGTGCGGAACTAGGCAGATAAAACAATTGAGCAGTATGTCAGCTATTTGTTTTAATTTTAATGGCCATGTACGATTTAATACCCAGATATATAGTGTTACTGAATGTTTCCACCCGATAACATCACAAACAGAAAATCATGATTTCTGGAACATTGCCTTGTTTAGGGAACACTAGCGATAAACCAGATGGGAAGGTACCACCCATATATTTCCACCCGGTAGTCAAGACTAACATAGTAAGTGATTTTCCATAATTCGAATCAAAAATTTCAGAATTCAAATCAGATGTGTATATCAAGAGATATACACATATAACAAATGAATATATCATCAGTATCAGATGTATTTTGAGAATAAAATCATTTCAAAAAATATGTATGAATTGCATAATATCATATAATCAAAGTACGCAAGGAATGTCATAGAGTACTCATATAAAACAGAAGCTCGAAATTACAAATACTGAGTCTTGGATCACTAAGATAAAACTTATTCTTAAACTTTCCCGCACTTTATCTCACTATTTACTTGTAAAATTTTGAAGTAATTTCGTGTAATAAATGATCCCAAGTACTCTATTTATATTTTTTCAAAGATATTTGGGAGTTAACACGTGTCTAGGTGACCAAGCTCTCAGAATGACGAGTCAACGTTGAAGTGTTGCGTAACAGAGCGGTATTATAGTCTTAATTCACCAAACGGTGACACATGTTTTAGCTTCTTCTAAATGGACGACATGTATTTTAACTTTTCCTCTAAAGACGACACATGTACGGTGGAGGTGCCAAAACCAAGCACGATGTGTCAAGCATGAGGTGGAAAGGTATTAAGGATATAAGGGTCATTTTACACATAAAGGGTCTTTTAATAATTTCACACTACATATATTTAATATTTCTTAGGGTTCCTAAAATATTTTATTTACAAAAAGTTCCTTTTTATTTTTCATTTTAGTCCCTGAAACTTTCTTAATTAAAACCAAATCCCTAAACTTTCATAAATTTACATTTTCTACCCCGAAACTTATCATTTAGCTTATGACGTGTCATAAAATTTCAATTTCACCCATTTTATAGTTGATTATTAAAATTTAAAGATAGGTTTGTCATATTAAGAACCTATAATATCACATTTGTAATAACATAACATTTATCAGATAGTAAGTGAGACGCAATTATAAAAACAAATTATATATGAGGATATAAAAGTGGGGTCATTACAGACCCTACCAAAATCCAGGCTGGAAAGCGTAGGAAATCAGAAGATATGGATTACAATAAGTGCATTATATTCATGGAAGAAGATTTGATCGGAGTGAGGGCACCACACCATGATACGCTAGTAATCACCCTTATGATTGCAAACTGTGATGTGGATAAGCTACTAATCGATCAAGGGAGTTCCTGTAAATTCATGTATTTAGAGTTTTTCACAAGCTCAAATTGAAGATGGAATACTTGAAGTAAGCTATCATTTTTTTGGTTAGTTTTGCTGGAAAAATGACTATGCCATTGGAGAAGGTGTTCCTACAAGTTAGGGCTGGTAATATCTCTAAATCGATTATGTTTTAGTGGTAGATATTGACTCGTACCATCATGTCATCCTTGGAAGAGAGTGGGTGCCTGCCATGTAGGCTCTTACCCTAACTTCTCACCAAAAACTCAAGTGCGTAACAAAGAGATGAATAATGGAGATTAGAGGAAATCAGGCCATTGCTCAGAAGTGTTTTATCATAGCCATCGGGCCTAAACAAGAAAAGAAGAAAAATAAGGAAGTCATTCCTAAGACGTCTCAAGACGGAGCTGCACTATCCAAATAGAAACTAAAGTATGGAAGAACAGGGGCAGAGAAAATAAGAGTCTAACCCGCATATAGAGTCCAGGATTAACTAGAAAAGATAGCTTTTGATGAGACCCAACCGAAAAAGAAGTTTCTGATTGGCACTAAACTATCCGAGAAGGAAAGAGAAGAACTGGTTTCTTTTACTGACGAAGAATCAAGATGTATTTGCATGACAACCGTACTATATGACTGGGATCGATGCCAAAGTCGCATGCCACAAAATTCACGTTGACTCCACATTATCATTGACCACATAAAACGCTCACCACACTTCCCTAGACAAAGCAAAGACAGTAGAAACAGAAGTAAGGAAACTTTTGGAGGCAAGGTCCATCAAAGAAGTTCATGCCCAAAAATGGCTCTCAAACCCAGTGGTGGTACAAAAGAGTAACGGTAATTGGAGAGTGTGCGTGGACTTCACGTACCTCAATAGGGCATGTCCCAAAGATAACTTTCCTCTGACAAACATATATATCAGTATGTCAACGCTACGACCACCCACAAACGGATTAGTTTTCTGGGTGCATACTCAGGATACCATCAGATCCCTTTGTTTGTCAACGACCAAAATAAAAATTCATTCATAAACCCCCTCGTCCTGTATTGTTATAGGGTCATGCCTTTTGGCCTTAAAAATATAGGAGACACGTACCAAATTTTGGTCACAAAGATGTTCAAGAAATAATTAGGAGAGATAATGGAGGTGTATATGGGTGATATGCTCATCAAGAGAAATCTCAAAACCAAGCACTTGAAGGATTTAGTGGAGACCATTAAAATCCTCAGGTATTACCAAATGGTGCTCAATGTAGCCAAATGCTCCTTTGGGATTCAGTCCAAAAATATCCTAGGATACTTAGTCAGCAAAAGGTGTATTGAGGTAAACCCTGACCATATAGTCACGATAAAAAAGGTTCAGCTTCCAAAGGCCCTTCGAGATTCAAAAGTTAACAGGGATGTTAGCAGCCCTACACAGTTTTATCTCAAAGTCCTCTAAACGATGTCGACCATTTTTTCAGCCATTAAAGAATTAGTTTATGAGAAAGAAGAACTCCAATCCTCCATTTACTATGTTAGAAAGACAATCCTAGATGCCGAACACAACTACCTCCTACTAAAAAAATTGGCATATTCATTGGTCGTCGCATCGCGTAAGTTGAAACACTACTTTGAAGCTCACTCAATCGTTGTTATCATATATTTTCCCCTGAAAGTTGTTCTTCAGAAGGTCGACCTATCTAAATAGATATCCAAATGGTCGATCGAACTAAATATATTTGATATATACTATCAACCCAGAATGACGATCAAGGGACAAATGTTGGCTAATTTTATCACAGAATTTATGGGAGAAAATTGCCCTGATGACCAACAGACTGTCAATCAATTAAAGAGCCACGAGATTGACTAACCGAGAAAATGGACACTGTGTGTGGATGGCACCTCCAACTCTAAGGGGGCAAGAGAAAGAATTATGCTCGTAACACCAGAGAATTCTATGATCGAGAAAGGTATCGGGCTTGGATCTGAGGCATCCAATAATAAAGCTAAATACGAAACTCTCATAGCCGAACTACGTAAAGCTCACTCATTAGGGGTAAGTCACCTTGACGTATAATTCAATTCAAAGGTGGTATCCAGCTAAATAAAAAAATATTTCAATGCCAAAGGAACGGATGGTGGCATACCTACGGGTGGCTCATGATTTGATATCAAAAGTTGAGGAGGTATATATTTAATAGTTCCCCCGGGGCACAATAGTTATACTGATGCTTTAGCAGCTTTAAACTAAAAAATTAACTCTGATCTTATAAGAACAATTGAACTGGATTTCCTTGCTAAGCCCATCATCACAAACCCTGTGGTCATTGAGAATGTTCTCATCGTGAAAAAAATTCCTAGTTGGATGAACTCGATAATTATTTTCTGCAAAATGACATTATGACGTTCGATAAAAAGAAAAACCACCAAATTAGGGATAAAGCTGTACAATTTTATCTGGCACCTGAAGTAAAGCTTTAAAAAAAGATCCTTCACTGGTCCCTACCTCCAATGCGTGAATCCAAGTGACTTTTGACCCAATTCTGTACGAACTACAAGATGGGATTTTAGGATGCCATGCAGGATGAAGGTCTCTTGCCTTCCAAGAAATCAAATAAGGGTACTGGTGGCCATATATGCAGAAGGATGCAACCTCTTATGTCCAAAAGTGTGAAAAGTGACAAAAATTCTCCCAAATGCGCCATCAGCCGGTCAGTGACTTAAAGTCACTAACTATCCCAAGGTCGTTGGCCCAGTGGGAATTTGATATTGTAGGCCCACTCCCAATAGCACCATAGAATCGATATTAAATATTGGTCGACATAGATAACTTCACGAAGTGGATTGAAGCAAAGCCATTGGTGAACATCAAGGACACTGATATGATCAGATTCAGCTGACGAAACATCTTAATACGCTTTGGTGTACCAGGATAATCATTACGGATAATGACTCACAGTTTGAAAGTGGAACCTTCAAGGGTTTTTATGATAATCATGGCATCAAGCACCACTTCAGCTCTGTGTCCTTTCCCCAGAACAATGGGCAAGTAGAGGCTTTTAACAAAATAATGCTCGATGAAATGAAGAAGAGATTAGAGAAAGAAAAAGGAGCTTGGGCGAACGAGCTTCCCCACGTACAATGGGCATATTGTACTACGCTAGAAGACCTACTGGGGAAAGCCTTTATCTTTGACATATTAGATGAAGGTTGTCTGTATACGTTTGAGTCATAGGATAAACTTTGTTGTGATGATCCCATGAGCCTGTGACGTTGTTTGATGAAGACGTATCGACCAAGATTCAAAGATTGAATATCTTGTATCATGTTTACCATGTTGAGTTTATCTTCATGTTTCTCGAGGATCTCATAGGTATGAATGGGTATCAATTATGAGTCCTTGGAATTTTTAAGGGTGTTTGTTATTATTTAAAATATTTCAAATTGCTTTTTTTTTTAGTTTTTTTTTGTTAGAACAAGATATAAACTCGTCAGAATGAAAATGGAGTTTGACCTGAACGACTTAATAGCTTGTTAGAACGAATTTGGCTTTTCGTTTGAAAATTGGTTCGAATGAACATCCAACGATGTCTCACTGTTACAATTTGTTAGAAGATCGTTTATAGCTGGTTCAAGTAAGAATGCAATTTCGTTCGAACGAAGTTGGTTTTTTGTTCAAACGATATCTGATTGTCATTCTAACGAGCTTGGTTTTCGTTTGAACAATTTTTTCACCTCGAAATTTTTGTTTTTAAATTGAAGGCATGTTGCACTGAATTTTTTCAAGAACTTTTGGCGAAAAATGTTTTCCTATCTATTTACCAAAGTTCCAAACCCAATGTTTCACCCTTTATGTTTCAAGATCCAAGATTCATAATTATATGCGTTGAGATCTTATTTTGGGCACCAAGTTTGTTCTTTCATCTTGAGAGAATCAGTTTTGTGCGGTGGACTCCGTACTTACTGATTGATGTGTTGTGGTGAAAATGAGGTGGATTTCATGTTCTGATCCGTCGACGGTTGTTGAACCTTATCAGTGGATAACGAGGCGCGCGTGGACTCGTGTGCTTTGACAACTTATGTGGTTGGACTCATGAGTTGCACTGTGGGGGAGTAGTAAAAGATAAGAGTGCCTAGGCTTTTGGGAGGATCGAGTCATTGTGTAAGTCTACTATCTATCCTTAAAATCGTATCATAGTGAATTATTGGCTGGGCCATCCAAGGTTTTTCCCTTTGTGGTTTTCCTCGTACATCTGCGCGTTGTGTTCGATTTATTTATTTTATCTGCTTATCACCTAGATGCACGTTTTAGGTTAAAAAGATAAAATAGGATAAATCTATTTTCCACAAAAAATCGGTTTTAATCGGTGCTAAGTTTAAATTAGGTTATTTTGTTTAAAGGTTTAGTCTTTAAAATTTAGAAAATATAAAAATTGGACCTTTTCTATTAGTCGAACCATCTTTACCTAAGAACATACTGTAGGGGCATTCTCAAATTGGATTAGAGCTAGGCCAGTAAGTTATCGTGTAAGATCCTTGTTTAGTGCTGTTTATCCTTCTCTCTTGTGGTGTTTTTTTACTCTCGATGAATTCCCATAGTGATAAGTTGTCCAATGAGTTAGTGATGATGATTTTGATATTCGTGAGGAGTTTGATAGGCTTCATAATAGCACTGGACATTTATCTCGTTTGAATTTGAAGTTTGCTAAAAGAATTAAATTTCTTGAAAAAGATTTTTTTTTATTTTAAAGCTACAATGGAACTATTACAAATTGTTCAAACTCAAAGAGATTTCTTTCATGAAAAGCTTGTTGTCAAGGATCGTGATTTTAAAAATTTATAATGGTCTAAGTAATGAAGCGATGATAACGTCCGAATTTTAAAGAAAGAATTAGAGGACTCTAAAATTTCCAGGGGGAGTGTACATGCCATTGAGGATAATGAGAAATTAATTCATGAGTTTAAGGCGTGAGAGAAGGCTCTTAGGGATAAATTTGCTTGCATTGATAGGGAGAGAGATAAGCTTCTAGGAATGATTGAAAATTTAAAGCAAGAGTCATGAAAACTTGTAGAGTCAAATTCTTTGCTTGAGTTTAGAATTTTGAAGTTAAAAGATGATTTAAGAGACTCGAGTAGTGTTGGAGGTAATGGCATCGACTTATTTGCTTCTAATGCTTTGTGCTAAATCCAAGGCCATTATTTGTTTTAAAGGGTCAACCACACCCTAGGGTGTTAGAAAAGGTCAACCCAAAGGTCCTATTCCTCGTCGCGATTACACGTGCACACACTATGGTAGGAAAGGTCACCTTAGGAGTTTTTTCTATGATCGTAGAAAATACCCTAGGAAGTTTAAGTATAATGTTCCTTTGGTTCCCTAGACCCAACATTTTAGGTATACATCTATTTGGGTTAGAAAATCGATTTTGGAGATGTTATAGGTTAGTTTATTCTCGCATGCTCGCATATGTCTGTTCTCATGCTATATCTTATGGATGATTGCTTGCATGCTTTTATTTGTCATACTCAAGTCTGTGCTTCATGATATATGTTTGCTAGTGTTATGACAAGTGTATTTTTGTATTATATTTTTCTTTTATTGAGTAATAATTACAAATACAAAAAGAATTTGTTTGTCTTTTGAGTTATTTTTTTCAAATTAAAAAATTGGTATAGAAAAACTCAGAAAGATTTTCGATTTTGTGTATTTTAGTTTTACACATTTGGTGTGGCATATTGGTGTGTTTGAATCGAATTCATTCCGTACTTTCCATATGACTAGGACATTTGGTTATGATTGTAGATACTTAGATTGTTTTTAATCATGCTTGCATGGAGTTGTTTCAAAGTTTATTTGCTCTATGGATTCGACTTTGCATATGCCTCCGCACACACATGCACAATCTTTTAGAACGTTAAATTCATATGTATATTTGAGCCTTATGAGATGTTGTCCCTTTAATCTTGTCATCTACATGTTTTGTGACTATGTGGCATTTGTGCATGTAAGAATTGTTCCCCATGAGCTTTATTTGTTTAGTTTTAAAAAATATGAGGGTGCATTGGAAAAGGGCTACGAAAGGAGAAAATCTCCTTTGTAGGAAAGCCATCATTGGAAAGAGATTAATACAAAAATTAAAGGCAAAAAAATAGAAAAATTTCCAAAGGCCAACATAGTTTATTTTGATTGACCTTTAAAAAGAATTATGTTCAAAAGAATCTAGAAAAGAAATGCAAATACTAAATATGTTTATCTTTTGAGGGTGTTTAGTTGAAGATCAATGGGTTTGCACAATGAATCCTAGTTATGTTTATTTTGTCATGACACTATTGATTTGTAGAATCGTCAATATTCTAGGCTTGTGTGCATTGTGCTTGTTTGTTTATAAAGTCAACTTTATCTTGTCACTCGAGGCTAATTCTTAGTTTGATAAAGTTTTACGATCAATTAGAACTTCTTGTATATATTTGAGTGTTTGGATTATAATTCATTTGAATCTAGTTCATGCCCATTCATTCCATCCCACATGTTTAGACACACCGATACTATGTTAGTGTGTAAAGCTTATCTATTTTGTCATGACACTATTGATTTGTAGAATTGTCAATATTCTAGGCTTGTGTGCATTGTGCTTGTTTGTTTATAAAGTCAACTTTATCTTGTCACTTGAGGCTAATTCTTAGTTTGATAAAGTTTTACGATCAATTAGAACTTCTTGTATATATTTGAGTGTTTGGATTATAATTCATTTGAATCTAGTTCATGCCCATTCATTCCATCCCACATGTTTAGACACACCGATACTATGTTAGTGTGTAAAGCTTATCTATTTTGTGTCGAGTTTTATGGTCATGTATACTTATATATGTGTGCCGAATTTTTGTTGGTATATTTTCTATATATTATATATGGTATCGTGTTTTGAATATTTGCGGCTTACTTATAGTCCACGGTTGTGATATACTACATCATAGTATGGATTATATGTGCTTGTGTTGCCATGTTGTGTGTTTGTTACATTTTACACCGTTGCATGATTTATTCCCATATCCCTTTGCTTACAATTGGTATCTTATGATCACATATTTAAGGGAAGATTTGGTTTGGGGGGAGTAATTGTTTTATGCTATATTGCTTAGTCTATTCCTAAACAAAAAGGAGTAGAAATTGTATCTTTTCTTTGTATGATTAGGATATCTTTATCTTACGTGGAGACGTCTTACCTAGAAATGGATTGGCATGAAGAAATATTTAGACGTCTTACCTAGGTTGAGATTTTTTAGACATTATTAGATGTTTATTCATTTGCGGATTTATACTTGTGATATTATTTTTGCATATAAAGGTGTGTTTAAGTGTGCAGGATTACAGGATGCGGCAAAGCAAAGATACTCAAGTTTGTGTGTATGTTGAGCGTCTATACTTTTCCCTTTTTGGGTTAGGGAATGAGTCTTTTTAGAAAGCTTCTACTCATAGGATTTTTGTTTTGGTTTTGTTTCAGAATAGCCAAAGGGAGAGATTGGTAAGGACAAATTTTCAATCGAGTCAATTTGTATATAATTGGCGTTATTTTGGACAAAACGTTTAAGTCATATGATAGACTTTGTTGTAATGATACCACGAGCCTATGACGCTGTTTGATGAAGACGTAGCGACCAAGCTTCAAAGATGGGATATATCATGCCATGTTTATCGTGTTGAGTTTGTCTTCACGTTTTCTGAGGATCTCTCATGTATGAATGTGTATTAATTATGAGTCCTTGGAATTTGTAAGGGTTTTATTTTTATTTAAAATATTTGTAAGTGCTTATTAATTTTTTTAGAAAAAATTTCTGAGTTTTATTTCGTTAGAACAAGATATAAACTCATCAGAATGAAAATGGAGTTTCATCAGAATGATTTTATAGCTCGTTAGAACGAATTAGGCTTTTCGTTTGAAATAGGTTTCAAACGGACATCCAAGGATGCCTCACTTTTAAAATTTATTAGAAAATCGTTTGAAACTGGTTCAAACGAGAATGCAATCTCGTTCTAACAAAGTTGGATTTTCATTCAAACGGGATATGATTCTCATTCGAACTAGCTTGGTTTTCGTTCGAATGCTTTCGCCACCTAAAAATTCATGTTTTATATTTAAGGACTGTTGGACTCAGATTTTTCAAGAACTTTTGGAGAAAAATGTTTTCCTATCTGTTTACCAAAGTTCCAAACCCAAAGATTCACCCTTTATGTTTCAAGATCCAAGATTCATAATTATATGCTTTGAGATCTTATTTTGGGCACCAAGTTTGTTTCTTTCATCTTGAGAGAACCTGTATCGTGCGATGGACTTCGTACTTACCGATTGTTGTGTTATGATGAAGAAGCGATGGATTAAATTTTCTAATCCATAGACGATTGTTGAGATTTATTAGTGGATACCAAGGCGTGAGTGGATTTGTGTGCTGTGACAACTTGTTTGGGTGGACTCCTGCGATGCACTGTGGAGGAGTGGTTGAAGATAGACAAGTGTTAAGGCTTGTGTATGGATCAATTCGTTGTGTAAATCTACTGTCTATCCTTGTAAATTATATAATAATGAATTATTAGTTGGGTCGTCCATGATTTTTCCCTTTGTGGCTTCCTCGTACGTCAACGTGTTGTGTTTGAGTTATTTATTTTATCTGCTGATCACCTAGATGCATGTTTTAGGTTAAAAAGATAAATTTGGATAAATATATTTTAATCGGTGCTAAGTTTAAATTGGGTTATTTTATTTAAAGGTTTAATCTTTAAAATTTGGAAAATATAGAAAATTGAAAATTTTCATCTAGTCGGACCATCTTTGCTTAAGCACATACTGTAGGGGCATTCTCACTGTTATTCCTTTGGAAGGTCTACAAACCATGAGGACTACCATCGCCAAGTAAGGTTTGAACGATGAATCCATGAGGACTAAACTTGATCTAGCAGAAGAACGAAGGGAGCATGCCATGATGAAGTCGACTCCTTACTAATAACAACAAGTGTAGGAGGGTAGTGTGACTGGGGTCTGGTAAGATACTAAAATGAGTGAGCTATGACCCACTTCAATGAACTCTGCCTCTAAGGTTTTCAAGGGTTTCTAGAACAGCACTTGGTAAAACCTTCCATTTTTGGTGAAAATGGAACCAAAGCTAGAACGAGCTCCTATAAAAAGATGAACTTCATAATAATAATAGTAAATTTTCTCAAGAGGAACTCCGGAGAATAATGGCTGTAAGTGTGGGAGTGAAGAAACAATCACTTAACACTCACAGAGAGCAAGGAGAGAATACTAGGTGGTCTGGTGTGATTTTGACAGAGTAAGAATATGAGTTGAGTTTCTGATATATGATTTGACCTCACCAATGGTACTATTTATAGGTGAACATAGGGCTTGTTTGGTCCTTTTTGGGCACCAAAATCAAGAGGGAAAACTTAGAGGGACAAGGTCTGCAACGTACCTTTTGTCCCTACAAGGTCTGCAGCCGCCTGTCCCCTCTGACAGACGACACCTGGTGTGAACCAAAGTTAAAAAGCAAATATGTATCCTAATGGAGACAACTATATGATTTGGTAAATATTTTTTGAAACAGTAACTTGTTGTGCAAACTTTGTAAACTTGAGAGGGCCCTCGAGGACCACCTCCTCTAAAACCATTAAACTTGGGGGGTGATACGGCGGAAATATTGCGTATTTCACCCGTTAACCTACGCGTTATTAGCCCCCTCGGGTATCTTATTCCCTATATTTATGCTCGTTAACCGGACAACCCTCGGATTTCTATGATAACATGTTTTGCAGGGGTTAATTGAGCTTTTGTAGGTATTTGGATGCTAAGTGTGAAGTCCGGATGCATTTCGCTCGATTTCCGTACACAACCGCACGTGCAAGGGCATTTTAGTCTTTTGACAGCTTGGGCACCTGGCCCGACATCTACACG
This sequence comes from Sambucus nigra, assembly GCA_949130495.1. Lineage (NCBI taxonomy): Eukaryota > Viridiplantae > Streptophyta > Magnoliopsida > Dipsacales > Adoxaceae > Sambucus > Sambucus nigra. The sequence continues at coordinate 599,929,033 of OX422215.1, read as the reverse complement.
GAAGTTGTAGCCCTCCTCGCTATCTTCGCGTGGCCGCGAACGGTGCGCGATTCCGATGCATAACGACAAAGTTACGGCGATTGGAGCGACGTTGGATTGTATGCCAAAACAGGGAGGATTGCAGGCTGCCCCTGCTTGGTCGATCTATCGACCATAAGGGTCGATCGATCGACTCTTCTTATTTTTGCCACGAATTATACTGTCGATGGATCGACCAAAGGGGTCGATCGATCGATCCCTTGTTTTCCCCTGCAGATATTTTCTTTTCTTACAACTTACTATATAAGTTGTTTTTGGTTGTAATAAAAGGGTGAGAAGGGGGGAGGGCTTAGAGACCTGATATTTTTAGAAAGATAGAGATTAGTTAGGTTTAGTTAGGGTTTGGTGTGGAGATTTCCTTTCTTCTTCTTCTTGGATTGACAACCCATGTGGTTTGTAAGATTGAACTATTCACTTCCTCTCCTTTTATATAGTTTGTTCTTCTTCTCCTCTTGACTTGTAATTTAGTTTCAATGCTTTCTAACTAGTTTACATGCTTTAATTCTTGCTTTCTTAGTCTAATTAGCATAATTTAGTTTAACTCACCATGCACCCTTAGATAAATAGGGTCGGGATTTCATTTCCGCCATTTTCGGGCCCCGAGCTCCGAAAACTAGGTTTAGTGCAAAATCGCGTTTAATTGAAACCGCGTGTATCAAAGTTGGATTGTTAAGCGTTTATCTTTCTTTGTCACGCAACGTTAGAGTTTATAGCGACAATCCGAATTTAATCCGCGTGTGTCCATTTTTGATTAAATGTTTAATCTCGCAACTTTGGGTTAAATTCCTTCTTGTGTGATGTTTACGCTTAATTGTAAATGCTCGATTAAATTGCTTTCGATCCGTAATTCTAATTAGTAGTTGTTTAGCCCGTGAATGGTAGGATGCGATCCCGATCCTCGCTTTCCTTTTATTTAGAGTTAACTTCTCTTTTCTTTTGTCACCATAACCTCCTATCACCTTTTACACTTTTATTCCTGAAGTAATTAAACAATTAACATCTGAAATTTAATAATTCCCTGTGGATTCTCGATACCCGACTTACCGCTGTACTTGCTTGTCAAGTGTAGCTGTAGCTTAGGTCTATTCTTTTGCATGTCGAGCGGGAACCGAAATCAACGATAGTGTCCCTACACGAACACTCGGTTTCCCCTAGCATCAGGGGGGGGGGGAGGTTCAGGACCTCATTCTCTAAAATCTTTTTACTTGAGAGGGGTATTTCTTGTCCTAACTCTCTTTCTGTGATTTTGAGCTTTGGGGACGAGGGGTTCCTCTTGGTGGGCCTCTTTGTCTGTAGAGTGGGGTTATAGAAATTAGCTGCCAGTACTCTAATAAAATTACTCCACAGATTTGATCATATATTTATTTATGATTTATCAAATTTTACTACAATTCATACCCTACACAAGCTGAGATATTATTACGATCGATTTAATATATCGCATATACCGCGAGTTTGACGAATTAAACTAGACAATACTCTAGTAGTGATTTAAATTAATTATTTGCGATACCACCATATATATTGTGATAAGTGGAACCATAAATATTGGACACTTGGCTCCACAAAAAAGATGACATGAGTCAAGCCCACTTCGTCACTTTTTCTATAAAAAGAGGGCTTCCCCCTCATTTGGGTAGATTATGGTCTTGGGGGAAAAGTAAGGAGAGAGAATCTAACTCTTCTCCCCTACAAACCTCTTGAGCTCCATCACAGGTTTGATGGTGACAATCGGACTTTTATGGTTTTATCAACGAGTTTTACATATTTTACACGGTATATGGGCAATTGGAAGCGGTTAGCCGGATTCGGCACCCCCCGCACCAAAATCACTAAAATCACCCAAGAATCGAGTTTTCCGGCGTATCGTATGGACCCTCGAACTATGCAGACTTTGATTCCGCAAAAAGACGGATACTTAGGTGCAACAACGTTGCGCAAGTATAAAATACGCTAAATGCGATGCTTCCCCAAATATGGACTACTCTCTTACATTTGACGACTCTGCTGGGGAGGTATTCATGATTTCGATTGCGTAACGCCTCGTGTGCATATGGAGAACTTGGTGATGATGGGACAATATTCTTCAAACAAAGATAAGTATTATTCATTTTTTTCTCCCATTTGTGTCATTGACTATTCCATATATGTTTTTATGAGTACTATAAATCATATTTATTTAGGTACATATAATCAACATATTTTGGGTATTCAAATAGGCAGAATTAAAAAACTATGCATGAATATCTGTTGTATGAAAAATATACGGCTGCTACTTCTTTACTATTTTAATCTGAATTAACAAGGATGGATTAATAAAAAAAGAAAGTGGGCCTACCTGGGATTACTATCCGTTTGCGTGTATTGCATATTTCGTACCCCCCCCCCCCCCCCAAAAAAAAAAATGGTTAAATCAGATTTTACTAAGATATACTATGCGTTTGCGTGTCTCAGAACTACTAAAATTAACTACTCTCTGTTAGTAACCAAAAGTGAAAAAAAATCACTGATCCAAACTGACTTTGACGATGTATTGTTTAGTGAAGAGGATGTGTTGTTTGCGTGTATCAGATTACACAGACGTACTGTTTATCTGCTTGTGTAGGTAATATTAGATGGATAGAGCTTTTGTCAGGTCTTTGTATTCTATGTCAATGCTGAAAGTTAGGTACCTGTTGGCGTGTTATATATATATATATATATACTAGCGGAATTCCCGTGCCTGAAGGCACGGCGAAAATTTCGAACGCACGTAATTACAAAGCAGTGAAAATTTTCGAAGTACGTAATTACAAAACGGCCAAAAAAGAATAACTTATAACAATTGGCCATAATCTCCTTTGTTTATAAACTATTCACCCTGCTTAACAAACAACAAATAGTCCAACAACATTCAAATAATTTTAAATTCATCAAACAAATTCACATATAATATAAAATATACAATATTCATCAAATAAAATCCCATTGTGTCTCAAAAAAACAAAGTGTCAAAGTTTTAAAAAAATTGGGCAGAATCTCCTTTGTTTATTGGACTATCCACCCTTCTCAAGGGATAACAATAATAAAAAAAAAACAAATTCGCCTAACAAAAGCCCTGTATTAGCCCCGTAGCATCTCTGTGGCAGCCCCATAGCGTCCTTGTAGTAGCTATTACCATAGCAGCCCTGTATTAGCCCCGTGGCAGCTCCGTAGCAGCCCCATAGAAGTCCCGTAGCAGCCCAATAAAAGTCCCGTAGCGCAATAAAAGTCTCGTAGCAACGCCATAGAAGTCCCGTAGCATAAAAATTAAGTCCATGTTTGATTGGTCTTGGACTAAAACCTGAAATGAAAAGAAAAAAAATTAGTTTGTTCCCAAAAACATTGTACGTTAGCTATATACGATATGGGGTGGGGGGCGATACACATCAATCTGAATTACTAAGAAAATTAAAAACCTAATTCAAAAAACACATTTGTGTGTGAGTGTGATCTGTGTGTGTCATCTTGAAACTACTGGATTTCAATGTTCCCAAGCAACCCCGAAATCATCTATATGAAACCTTAAATGTAAAAATGAAAAATAAAGAAAAACCAATCCAAGTAGGCAATATGTAAACCTCGATCCGATTTCTTTGTTTTAAAAAAATAAAGTGTCAAAGTTTTAAAAAAATTGGGCAGAGTCTCCTTTGTTTATTGAACTATCCACCCTTATCAAGGGATAACGACAAATCCAAGAATATAGAAGAAAAAAATCGCAAGTTTTGTCGTAAAAAGATCCATCTTATTCTTTTTACATACCTTAAGCTTTGTTGTAAACTTCTCTGTGACACTTATTCTCCCAAGTATGTCTACACATAACCATCACGGTGATCTCTATACGCACCTGATAATTACAAAGAACCAATGAGAATGAAGTTGGACATTTTTATTTATCTGTACAAAAACAAAAGAAAACACAAATCCCATGTATTAGGGGGCACTAAAGGAACGGCGAAGGTTTTCCATTGTTGGTCGTATTAAAGTGTGTTTCTATAATTACTACGACTTTAGTAAAAAAAAAAATCATTTCATGAAACATAACAGAGCAAATATTTGGCATATGTAGACATGTAGAATATGAAGTGAAACTAATTGGGGGAAAAAGAAATATTACCTGCGATCCGAATCAATGGAATATAAAAGGAATTCGAAATGGACCTGAAAATGACAATTACAACGTAGATCAACTGGATTCCCAACACTAAATAATTCAATAGTCATACATAACAAAATAAATCAATTTAATCAACGGTACATTTTTCTTGTCTAGAAAAGACTGTAATTAGAACACAGGAAAAGACACTAAAACTTACAGAGTTCAGTAACAAAATAAAATTTCAGTTGGTATTTCAGAGTTGGTTTGAAATTCAAATATTGATTTGAAATTCAAATTCAAATTCAAATATTTGAGTTGGTTTGAAATGGTATAGCAGTTGGTTTGGTATTTCATTTGGTATTAAATTTCATTAACTGTTCAGTTGGGACTTTGGTCTGTTAATATAACTATTAGTTTGGTATAACAGTTGGTTTCGTATAACAGTTATATACCAATTGGTATAATTTTTAAGGACTTTATACTATAGTGATCAGTTAATTTGGTACTAAAGTTGAAATGCAGATACATGCAAGCATATATGCGCAGATATATGCTTGCATATATGGCTGTATATATGCAGATATATGGCTGCATATATGGCTGCATATATGCAGATATATGCTGCATATATGGATGCATATATGCAAATATATGGCTGCATACATGCTTGCATATATCTGCATATATGATTGCATATATGCATATGGATATATGAATACGGTGAGAGCTGTGTGTGTCTGCGTGTGTGGGTTCCTGTGCGTGTGTGTGTCGTGTGCGTGAGTGGGGGAGGGGGGAGGGCGGATGGTTGGACCGGAGAAGGAGAGGGGGTGGGTGTGTGCGTGTGAGATGTGTGCGTGAGTGGGGGAGGAGGAGAAGGAGGGGGAGGTAGGCGGGAGGAGGGAGATTACCTGGAGGGGGAGACCGGAGAGGGAGAAATCAGAGAGGGACTGTGAGAGAGAGGGAGAGGTTGCGGCTGATAGAGGGAGAGAATGAAGAGTTGGGGGTAGGGTTTGAGATTGAATGAGTTAGTATCTCATTTGCCACGTCACAATGGGTATAATCCTACGTGGCACAATCTCAGACCCTTAGATCGCCCCAAAAAATTTATTTTCAACCGTTGATTTTTTGGAACAATAAACACCCCCCCTCTCATATAATATAGATGCATATATATTCGGATGCATATATGCATATGCATACTGTATGAAGATGCATATATGCAGTGCATATATACAGATGCATATATGCATACTGTATGCATATATGTATGGATATATGTATATGCATAAATACATATGCATAATAGGTGAGGCAAATAAGTAATATTCTGCATATGCATATAGAATGTATATTTTCCACTGCCAAAGAGAAAATCAAGTACCAAAGTATAACAAACATATGATGTGCTGAGTAAACATATATTTATTCAAACATATGATGTGCTGGGTAAACAGACATATAACATTACCCCATATGATGTGCAAAGGGCAGAGATATGGTGGTCGCTGATGAGGATCAGACGTGCCTTGCACTGAACAACCAATAACCCCTGAAAAAACATAATCATATATCCCTGACACAAAAGAAAAAAACACAAACAATTGGAAGTTCAGAATGAAAAATAAGAAATCCAAAACAAATCCTATGTTGAAATGAAAAGAATGGGAAAAATACATAGATATTGTGTAATGAACTGAGTAATTTAATTGAAGAAATCTAAAACAAAGGGACATACCAAGAATTCAATAACCTTCTGCTTAAAAACCGCTTTATGTTCCTTCACCATGCAAGAATTCATCATCGCAATATCTCGATACCAAAACCCAACAAAAACATTAATTATACGCAAACACATCAGATGTTGCTAAAAATGACAAACTTACAAAAAACTCTGTTTAAAAGATACTGAAAGAGAGTGGGATATCATCGCAATATCTCTCCTCTTGATATTTTTTCGATCATACATTCATCTTAAAGGAACAAACTGGCAGTGAAAGAGAGTGGCAGAGTGGGAGAGATATTGTAGGGGTAGTTTGAGAAAATATGGGAGTGGGATACATGTGATTATTCATTCTCCTTGAAGGAACAAAATGAAAACATACGCAAAACTTGTGCTCTGCTGAATCCCTGCTACAAATCAAATGCAAGCACCCCTAACAGGTAAAGATTAGGTTGTTTCATTGCTCCAACAAATGCTGATGTGATTGGGTTGGCAGCCTATCAAGCTTATGCTGCAAGAAAGAATATCTCCAATTAGGTAGAGTAATATCTAATACTAATGTGTTACTAATGTTTCACCATTAATTTTCCACCTCAGTTACAACCATAGCAGATATCCGTCTTCAATCCAGCAGCATATGTCTGTATATATAGAAACATATATCAGCATACATCATACAACAGCATATAGCATGTAACAACATAGGAGCATAGGTCTGTATAGGTCTGTATAGAGCTGCATATAGCAGCATTGGATCATAGGTCTGTATAGTTTTAATAAAAAACAATCCAAACAATCATTCATCTTCTAACTCGCATTGATTTAAGAAATAAAACTTACACAATTTCAGTATAATTATTTTGAACCATTTATTGCCAACAATATTGAAGTCTGGCAATACAGTTATCAATATTAAAGCTTTAGCATCACTCATTAGTTATCAATGTTGAACCAACATGAGTGAATTGTAGCGCTCATGGGATTTATAGGGACAAAATACAAATTTTATCAATAATGCAAAGATATATGTATAAGAGGCAGATTTATCCCGAGTTATTAAGCATGTCCAAAATTTGTCCAAGTTACCTTATATTGGCTTCATCTTCAATTCCAAATATAAACGGACAGACGTATCAACAAAATGCATGCCAAGTTTTCAAGGTATCATTATGTTATCGCCATCACAATCATAAATTTCAAATGAAAGAACAAATATATTTCTTGACATAAAAATAAAGTGTGGAGTATATTAGTCTTATATATGAAAAAAGTAAATACCTATTACTGTGACGTCGAATATGATAGTTAGATGAAATGAGGGTGCATACATGTTAGATTTGAGCACCAAAATTAAGAAGAAGAAAAAAGAGGGAGACATCATATCTGAGATCCACAAACAAAAAGGCAATAATTTCAAAATAAAAATCTCAAAATATAAATATAGAAGAAGAGATTAATACATCGTAAACTATCTAAAGTAATACCTGATTTAGAACAAACCAAAAACCTAAATATTGAGACCATTGATTTAGATCTACAAAACCTAAATCGAAAGAACAATAAAATGAAGATGCGGTAGAGATTAAGAAATTAAGAGAGGGGGAGATTAAGAAATTAAGTGAGGGGGAGATTAAGAAATTAAGTGAGGGAGAGATTACCTATAGTGGTGTGGTGGAGTGGAGGATGGGCGGCGTGGAGAGGAAGAGGGACAGGGAAGGATGAGGGAGTCGAGGAAGGATTTGGGGTTAAAAGGGTTTTTCTCTTCATTTGCCATGTCACAACGCATAAATAGTGACATTGCACAATCCCAAACCATTAGATCACCCCAAAAAATTCGTCCCCAACCGTTGATTTTTTGGAACAGTAAAACACCCCCCTCTCATATTAAAGAGGTGGGGAAATTCTTGTTCCAACTTAAACAGATGGGGAAATTCTTGTTCCAAATATGGTAATACACACTACTTTTATATACTAACTATTAGGCTAGTTCAATTTGTTTTTTCTTTCATAGAAGCTCTCAAAGCCAAATTTATTAATAGTAAACAATAAACACTCACAAACAATGCTAAAATTGAAATAAAAATTATATTTTTTGGTTATTTACAATTGAACAAAAATAATACACACTAATTAAATTGGAACATAGAAAACATATTTATTAAAAGTAATACACACTACTTTTATATACTAACTATTAGGATTGCTCAATTTGTTTTTTCTTTCATAGAAGCTCTCAAAGCCAAATTTATTAAAACTAAACAATAAACACTCTCAAACAATGCTAAAATTGAAATAAAAATTGTATAGGTCATACCATGAATATCTTCATACCAATAATCCAAACCTATAACAAAACAGAGAGGCACCAAGTTAGTAGCTGAAAGAAGAAGAGACTAACAAATGAAAACACACAAACAAATCAACAATAATTAATTGACAAACCTTAGAATTCCACCTTGGAAACTTAAGTAATCAATTTCAAAACTGAAAAATACAACACAAATTATATATAAAGAATTTCACCTTCTGAGTATACCTGATAAACAAAAAAAATGAATTTAGGGTAAAAAATCATATCTGAAAACAAATTGTAGTTGCGGGGAGATGTGGATCTCGCTAAACGAAATTTCAAAAAACCCATAAACCCCAACTGTACTACCCAATATCAATACCCAAAACGAAATTTCAATCCATACCCAAATTTGATGATAACCCGAATTTGAATCCATACCGAAATTTCAATCCATACCCCATAAACCCATACCCAAAACGAAATTTCAAAAAACCCCAAAACCCCAAGTGTGTGCGTGTGTGTAAACCTGAGGGGAACCGATTGTGTGTGTGTGTACGCGATTGTGTGTGCGAAAAACCCAAACCCCAAAGTGTGTGCGTGTGTGTATACCCGAGGGGGGGTTTCGGAGGAGCATCAGCCGTGATTGTTTGTGTGTGTGTGTGCGATTGTGTGTGTGTGCGCGATTTGTGGAGGGGGGGGGGGGGAGGGAGAGAGGAGGAGGGATGGCGTGAGCTTGGGGGAAGGGAAGCGTTAAGATGAGAGGAGGACGGACGGCGGCTGGAGTGATGAGTGAGAGGGAGAGAGGGTTAGGGTTTGGAGGGAGGAGGGACGGCGGGTAGGGTTTTTTGGGGGAGGGTTAGATCGTGGAGGGTAAAGGGTTTGAGGATGGAATGAAAGGAAGACGGGTTCAGTGTCGGGGGTCAAGGGTTGTTTTATCTCATTTGACACCTCATAATTTGTATAATCCTACGTGGCACAATCTGGAACCCTTAGATCGCCCAAAAAAGTGCGATCTCAACCGTTAATTTTTTGGAACAGTAAAACACCCCCCTCTCATATAATATATATATATATATATATATATATTTGGGGAGTTGAGAGTCGAGAGTAGTTTGACAACACATTTGGGTAACTGAACCTATTTTGTCCTCGCCTTTTTCTTTCGACTAAAATTAAAGGCATTATCCATGCTTTTGAACCAAAAACTAGGAAACCCCTCATATACTTTTAAAATCGAACAAAGATGGTATTAACTTTCAGACAACAAATCAACACAACACAACGATTTAAGACCTGCTCAAACCACAAAATCCGAGCAACCCATCGCCATCGAGCTCATATCAAAACTAAAAAAATTGGGATTTACAACTGTCCTTGGAAGATGTCTTGAAACTAAGGAGAGAAAAATTAATTATTTACCATGTGTGGGTACAAAACGGAGCAAATATTTACAAATGATCTAGCATGAAACGGGCGTCAAAACAAATTCACCATTTTTGTATATTTGGTAGAAATCAACATCTATTTAAGCACCGTTTAGATCTTCGAACACCTTCCTTTATACCTCCGAACAACTTCGCTCTTCGAACAATCATCTCCGACCCACCTTTGGGTTTTTAAAACCCAAACAACCTTGAGAAACCCGAACGACCTTGGAGACCTCTTGTGTAGCAGCAGCAGGCAGCAAACAATTAAATGCAGAATTAAAAATTAGAAATGAAATTACTCAATTTTTGGAGCAAATAAATTTGGGACAGAAAATTTAAGAAATTCCGGAAGCAGGTATAGTCTCGAACACGGCTGAGTCGCGGACAATGATGCTCTCTTTAAAGTGTTTCGCGGCTCTGTCCAAAGTGTGCTGACAGTCAGAAATGCCTCGCCACCCCCAGGATAAAACAACCTCGAACAAATAAAATACGGATTGATAAAGCACAAGAATCAATCCGGTCCATGTACATCCATTCGTAATAATTGCTCAAATCTAATAATAAATCTGGGGCGGATTTATTATACCAGTGCAAAAAATTTAGAAGCAGTTTTTGTGTGTTGAGAAGTTGCAGAACAGGTATATAAAAAACGGAGGTGGAATACCTCTTTTATGGGAAAACAAAAGAGACGTTGGACAAAAACGTGGAGAGAAAAATCTGGTAAGTAGTGGGCAACTAGGTTGAAAATTTCAACTCAAATATAATAACGTTTTAATTTTTGGAATTAAAAAACGGTTAAAAAATAATTTTTTAAAGCCCAAAAAACAGTTCTGGATTTGTCAAAAAAATTATTTCTTAATGAGCCCAAGCCCAAGACCCGGACCCGGACACGGGCACGGGCCTGGCGAACGGCGGCGACGGCGCGCACGCGCATGACTTGGCCCAATAAGTCCCCCACTCATACACACAAAACAGCTAATGCCCAAAGGGCTTGCCCATTGGTTCCACAAAAAATTTAAATATACCCAATTCATTTTAACTCTCCCACCGATGTGGGACACTGCCTAAAGACATTTTCAAAGTTTTCAAAGTTTGCAACTCTTTAATAGCTTTGAGCCGTAAGCTGTTTGACAGCTATTATCAACAATCCCCCACTTGCAAAATTTGAAAATATTTTATTGAGCAATAATTCATAGAATTGTGCATAAGCAAAAGTGTCTTTCGACTTGAACCTTTACGTAGTAAAGATGATTCAGAATATACTAGAGTAACCGTAGTTTTGAACTCTATCTCTGACAGCATCCCACACATAACCCTACTTGGATGTAATTCTAATAGCTAGCACGTTACGGCCATGTGCTTCTATCCCAGTATAGTGAACGCTTTATGAATTTGCCCAAAATATCCATAGGAAGCGGCCACACTTCCACATTCACATAGGTGACTCTATCAAGAATACTCCTGTAGCTAAGTACCCCACTCAAAATAGAGCTATAGATCTCATTAAGAGTTATCATAACTCATCCTTAACTCGCTTCAGGATATAATGCTCCATAGGGATGGACTCGGAGTAAAACCCCGTTCTATTTTAATTACTAATAGAATGATTAAACCCATATCACTTGTGACTTGTTATTACCCTTTGAACATATTTCTTGGGATCTCCAGTCTATATGTTGGGTTTCCATCACAAATGACTCATTTATCCAAGGGCTTTAGTCCCATCCCTTTCGAGGTGTTCCACACCTTCTCCCTCGCTAGTCCTTTCGTCAAAGGATCAACTAAGTTCTGTTCAGACCGTATATGATCCACCCTCACAGCACCCGTAGAGATAAATTCTCTAACATTACTATGCTTACGACGTATTTGTCGTTTCTTACCGTTATAATAACGGTTCTCAACTTTTTCAATAGCTGTGGTACTATCACAATGAATCAAAACAGCCGGTATCGGTCTTTCCCATAATGGGATATCTGAAAGGAGGTTTCTTAACGAACCTGCCTCTTCACTAGCAGTAGCTAATGCTATCATCTCAGACTCCATAGTGGATTGAGCCAAAATAGTTTGTTTCTTAGATTGCCAAGAAACTTCACCACCAGCGATGATGAATATATATCCACTAGTAGCCTTAGAATCATCAGATAGGGTGTTCCAATCTGCATCACTAAATCCTTCAAGGACAGGGAGATGCTTATTATAGTGTAATCCGAGGTTCATCGTCATTTTAAGGTACCGCATGACCCTCTCAATAGCATGCCAATGCTCCATACTAGGTCTACTGGTAAATCTACATAGTACTCCCACAACATAAGCTATGTCGGGTCTAGTGCAATCTGTAGCATAATGTAAGCTACCAATAATGCTTGTATAAGCATTTTGATTTACACTGTCGCGAGTGTTCTTAAATAACTTTACACTAGGGTCAAATGGAGTACTAGCAGGTTTACAGTCAAAGTAATTATATTTCTTTAGAACTTTCTCAATGTAATGAGATTGATCCAAAGAAAGTCCCTTTTCTGACCTAGTGATATTAATTCCCAATATTACACTAGCTTCACCCAAATCCTTCATATCAAAATTGGCACATAATAATGATTTAACATTTTCTACGGCATGAATATTAGAACCAAATATAAGCAAGTCATCAACATAAAGACATATGATAGTGCAAATGTTCTCTACATATTTATAATAAATGCATTTGTTACTTTCATTAATTTTAAACCCATTAGAGATGACTAAACTATCAAATTTATCATGCCATTGTTTAAGTGCCTGTTTGAGTCCATAAAGAGATTTATCTAATTTACATACTTTATTTTCTTGATCGTGTACAATAAAACCTTCATGTTGATCCATATAAATCTCTTCTTCTAATTTTCCATTTAAAAATGCAGTTTTAACATCCATTTGGTGTACAATTAAATCATTTAAGGAAGCTATAGCAAATAATGGACGTATAGACGTTATTCTAGTCACGGGTGAAAATGTATCAAAAAAGTCTACATTTTCTCTTTGTCTAAAACCTTTAGTAATAAGACGTGCCTTATATTTTTCAACAGTGCCATCAGGTTTTAATTTCTTTTTAAGAATCCATTTACACCCAATTGTTTTACATCCAGGAGGAAGGTCCACTAAATGCCAAGTTTTATTTGTTTCCAAAGAATCCATTTCATCATTAATATCCGCTTGCCATAAATCGGCATCTAAAGAAGATAAGGCTTCTTGAATAGTGTTAGGTTCCTCCTCTAAAGTGTAGGCATAAAAGTCGGGACCGAAATCTTTTTCTACACGAGCCCTTTTACTTTTTTGAATTTCTAAAATGGATTCATTATTTTCTTTATTTTTATTTAAAGAAACATTAGTGGATGACTTGCCCCCACTATTTCTCAATTTAAAAGAAAATTTATCTTCATAAAAATCGGCGTCATTTGATTCAATAATTACTTGATTTTTCAAGTCATAAAATCGGTATGCTTTGCTATTAATATCATAGCCAATAAAAATGCACACATATGCTCTACTTGTCAATTTAGACCTTTTAGGGTCGGGTATACGTACATAGGCGAAGCACCCCCACGTTCTAAAGTATGACACGTTGGACTTAATATTTTTCCAAATTTCATAAGGAGATATTTTCATTTTAGTCTTAGGAATTCTATTAAGCACGTGACACACAGTCAAAATAATTTCATCCCACCAATGTGAGGCAGCCCCTGAATTTAAATAAAATAGCCACAACTAATTCAGTTAATGTCCTATTTTTTCTTTCGGCTTTACTGTTCATTTCGGGCGAATAAGGGGCAGTTTTTTCGTGAATAATACCGTGGGTTTTATAAAATTCAATAAATGGTCCAGAATCATATTCGTTGTCTCTATCACTATGTAACCTTTTTATTTTCCGATTAAATTGATTTTCAATTTCATTAAGGAAAATTTTAAACATGTCAAAAGCTTCACTTTTATTTTTCATTAAATACACAAATGAATAATCAGAACAGTCATCAATAAAAGTTATAAAATAACGTTTGCCATTTCTAGTTGTGACACCATCTAATTCACAAATATCCGAATGAATTAAATCAAGTGGTTCAGATTCTCTAAAAATAGATTTATGTGGTGTCTTAGTGATTTTTGCTTGACTACACCATTCACATTTTTCAAAATCATTTAATGATAATTCGGGAATTAATCCTAAAGTGCTCATATTTTTAACTAGTCGTTTATTAACATGACAAAGCCTAGCATGCCAAATATTAAATGAACAAGCAATATAAGCAGAAGGAGAAATTTTATTCATTGCATCAACATTCAGTTTAAACATCCCATCAGTGGCATAACCCTTGCCTACAAAAATTCCATTTTTGGTCAAAGTAAATAAATCAGCACTAATAGTTTGAGTAAAGCCACCTTTGTTGAGAAGATAGCCCGAAATCAAATTTTTCCTTATCTCGGGAGTGTGAAGAACTTCTTTGAGGATAATAGTCTTTTCCGAAGTGAACTTCAATTCCACATTTCCAGTACCAGCAACCTCAGTGGAGTGAGAATCACCCAACAACACCTTCTTATCTGCAGTCTCAGAATAAGTCTTAAACAGACTACGGTCATAATAGATATGGCGGGAAGCGCCAGTATCCAACCACCACCCTTCGGCACCGCTAACCATGTTGATTTCTGAAATCATAGCACATAGGTCCTCTTCGGTTAAATTCTCTTGTGCTTGTGGCACATTGCGACATTTGCGAGCCATATGGCCAGGTTTGCCACACTTGAAACAGAGAAACTGTCCCGAGTTGCTAGACTGTCCATTTCCAGGGTTCTTATACTTATTCTGAGTCTGAGTCTGATTTTTAAAATTCTGGTTGTGGCTCTTTTTTTGATTTTTCATATTTTTTCCATTTGCCTTTAAAACAACTGGAGTGTGGTTCTTTTTCTGATTTTTGTTGTTAGACACAACAAGAATTTCATCTTTATAGTCCTGTTTTCGGGATTCCTCCTCAATTCTCAATTTAGTAATAAGTGACTCTAGTGAAAATTCTTTATACTTATGCCTCAAAATATTTTTAAACTCTTTGAACAGTGGAGGCAATTTATCAATAATTGCAGCCACCTGAAATTGCTCATCTAAAACCATGCCCTCGAAAATAATTTCATGGGCGATCATTTGCAAATCATAGGTTTGAGCAACAACAGATTTGTCATCCGTCATTTGAAATTTCAAATAACGGCCGACGGCATATTTTTTAGCACCCGCCTCCTCCGTGTCATATTTTTTAAAAAGTGCGTCCCAAACATCTTTCGCAGTTTTATAATTGGCATAATAGTCATAAAGTTCGTCACTTAGAGCATTCAGAATATAGTTCTTGCACAAAAAATCATTTTCCTCCCAAGTTCTAATTGTTTTGCTTTCCTCAACATTAGGTGGATTATTTACTACGGGTTTGTCAAATTGAACACACGATGTGACTTTTTTCGTAGTTAAATAAAATAGCAATTTTTTGCTCCAACGATTAAAATGGGTGCCTTCATATTTGAAAGGCTTATTAAGGTTACTTGAGTTAATTTCGTCCATGGCAGAATTTCAGAACACCTTAAAATTGTTGTAGCAGCAGCAAACAATTAAATGCAGAATTAAAAATTAGGAACGAAATTACCCAATTTTTGGAGCAAATAAATCTGGGACAGAAAATATAAGAAATCCCGGAAGCAGGTACAGTCTAGAACACGGCTGAGTCGAGGACAATGTCGCTCTCTTTAAAGTGTTTCGCGGCTCTGCCCAAAGTGTGCTGACAGTCAGAAATGCCTCGCCACCCCCAGGATAAAACAACCTCCAACAAATAAAATAAGGATTGATAAAGCACAAGAATCAATCCAGTCCATGTACATCCATTCGTAATAATTGCTCGAGTCTAATAATAAATCTGGGGCGGATTTATTATACCAGTGCAAAAAATTTAGAAGCAGTTTTTGTGTGTTGAGAAGTTGCAGAATAGGTATATCAAAAACAGAGGTGGAATACCTCTTTTATGGGGAAACAAAAGAGACGTTGGACAAAAACGTGGAGAGAAAAATCTGGTAAGTAGTGGGCAACTGGGTTGAAAATTTCAACTTAGATATAATAACGTTTTAATTTTCGGAATTAAAAAACGGTTAAAAAATAATTTTTTTAAAGCCCAAAAATCAGTTCTGGATTTGTCCAAAAAATTATTTCTTAATGAGCCCAAGCCCAAGCCCAAGCCCAAGACCCGGACCCGGACACTGGCACGGGCCGGGCCGGACGGACGGCTGCGGCGGTGCGCGCGCGCGTGTGTTACTTGGCCCAATAAGTCCCCCACCCACCCATACACACAAAACATCTAATGCCCAAAGGGCTTGCCCATTGGTTCCACAAAAAATGTAAATATACCCAATTCATTTTAACTCTCCCACCGATGTGGGACACTGCCTAAAGGCATTTTCAAAGTTTTCAAAGTTTGCAACTCTTTAATAGCTTTGAGCCGTAAGCTGTTTGACAGCTGTTATCAACACCTCTGAAACACTTCTTCCTACGAGTAGCCTTAAACTCCGAGGAACCTCGCATTAACCATCGAACAACCATCTTCAATCAACTATGTGCGAAAAACTTCGAATCTCCAAACAACCTTACCTTTGAACAATCTCGGATCTCTGAGTAGGTTGATCTCCGAGCAATTTTGTGTGAACCTCTGAACACTTTGATCTCCGATCCAACTCGAAGAAAACTCCGAGCACCTTGATCCTCGAACCTTGACCTCCAAGAAACTATCATGGAGGAACTTAAACCAAAGATGGGAACTTGTGTATAATGTTTTTGTTGTGAGCTGTGATTTTATTTGGGAATATACAGACCATTTGGGGACCCCGAGTCCCAACTTGTGGGTTTTGCTTTCGTTTAACATTTATAAAGGCACTGAGATATTAAGTTACTCAAGGAATCTCTTTTAAACGCATCAGTATGGTACAATGGCATTAACCCACTCCCAAAATATTTTCAAAATCACACACAATATTAACTATATGGTCATTCGAGTAGTAAGCAATAAACGGTTGCTGAATATTATTGATATGTGATTTTGAAAAATAAGTTAAATAAAGCATATTGCTTACTTCATTGATTTCGAATGTTATGGTATTTAATTTGCGCGTGTTTATTTACAGACCACACAAATTTGAGTTGTTCAGGTAAAAAAACATTGACTTCTAGAAAAATCGTATATGCCTTGGCATTCATTGCTATTTTACAGTGGCTCGAGAGGACCATTTAATAGATTCAGTACTAGCATGAATTCAAGCAATCTTGTGATTATTAGCATTTAAAGTTTATAACTGATTGTTGACGCAAAAATTCTCCATCTACGAGGACCAATCAGAAAAGGACACATGTCATACTACGTGGCAATATTCGGCACCCGAGGAGAGTTGGTCAGTACCCGAGGAGAGTTAGTCGGCACCCGAGGAGAGCTGGTCGGCACCCAAGGAGAGTTAGTCGGTACCCGATGAGAGTTGGTCGGCATACCAACCAGGAAGATCAAAGGATAACTATGCATTTAATGTGCATTAATGAAGATGACAACGCATTTAATGAGCCTTAATGTACATTTATATTGTATTAATAGATGACAACACATAGCATACCAAGAAATTCAACAATTAGATTCATTGAATGTAGACATAAATGTCTACATACAATGAATCTCTTTATCTCCCATCACTATAAATACATGTATTCCCTTAGCCAAAAAGGGAGGAGAACCAAGAAACATCATACACAAGATACACATCCTTTCTCTCTCTACACCCTATGGTGCTATTGTAAACCCCTGGGAATAAAATAACAGTGGACGTAGGCTTTATTCATAGCCGAACCACTTTAAAAATCTTTGTCTCTTATGTGCTTGATTGGATTGTTTTTATCTATTTATCTGTGATCATAAAAATGGGATTCGGTCCAGTTTTTTGCATCAACAGATTGGCGCCGTCTGTGGGAACGTGTTACAAGCATTGTTCTCCATCAAAAGCTAAGTTTTTTATTTTCTCTACGTATAATCAATTATATGTTGTACATACATACATACATCTTTTGATTCAGTCATGTTTTTTATGTTTATAAACATAAATTAGTTGTCCAATTTTTCATTTATCAAATCTGCAAAATATTGCAAATCACGATTTTATATTCATAAATTAGTGGATCGATTTTTATTTCCAAATATGAATAAACGAAAAATTTCATAATCACAAGTCCGTTAAAAATTCTATGGAGATACGTTTATATACATCATATTTTTATGAGAACACGAGATATTTTAATCTCTCATATTATCTGACACGAAATAAACATCAGAGAATTTTTCTCATTGTAAACTTTTTCTGCATAAATCGATATCTGATTCTTATACATCTTGACTTGAAACCCTCATCAAAATTGATAAAGTAAAAGGGATCACTAATGTAAATTGAATCTGGAAATCGAACTGGTAAAGCCAAATATATATATATCGATAAAGTTCTATGGAGGGCTGAATCAACACATGAGATTTCAAAACTAGGGCACAAACTCAAAGATGTATTACAGAGCATCAAAATACAGTAAAAAACTGAAATAGTTTATTGAAATCGTCAATGGATTGGCAGCGAGTGGAATTAAATCCACCTGAGTAATTAGTTTATGTCCCAATTTACAAATCATATGTATACAGACTGAGATTCTTCAGAAGAATCTCGTTCAGACAGACCGACTTTACAAAGCAGGGCATCATTCATCTTATTAATTGGATCTGGATATGGTCCGCTTACATAATCCAAGGCTACTTTCTCAACCAACATGAGCATTATACAAGAGTTTCTATATAGGTTTCTAGCATGAATTATTTGTCAAACAACTCATTACAGGCTACGGTTATGTTCGAAGATCGCCCATGGGTCGCTATTTGTTAGCCGGTCGTAGATCCGGACCACTTATTGTTTGTTGGCTTTAATATCAGATATTACAGGACGACTACTGTCAACAACAATTATTCTTGGTCGGAGGCATACCCAGCCTTGATCGATGACCATTAATCGCAAAATGTTGGTCGGCACTGCTCGATATTTCTCGGTTCCCAAAATAAAACATAGATAAAGTTTTTGGAAATCAGACCTGTAGGTCGACGAATCTTAGTCCCAACTGTTCTTGGCCAGCAATTTCACCTGACCCTTGGTCGATAGAGCACCTATTACATATCGGTGAAATATAGTCTTGATCGACATCATTTTGTTGGTCAGCACGTCAAATTACTCCCCGACCTCCTATTTGTTAGTCGAAAATTTCACTATACCATTTTTGTTGGTCGGTGATAGGCTATGAGGATCCACCAGCAACATTGGACTAGATCGGGAGCACCTCGATGGTTGTTGGAAAATAAGAACACTTGGTCGGAGAACATTTCTGGTCTTATGTGTTAGTCGGTAATCTCACCGGATCATTTTTATTGGTCGCCAAAATCAATTGGCAATATTTGCATTAATCATCACCTCCAATTTCTTGGTCGGAAGTACCCATTAGTTGGTCGGCGACAAAAAAAGCCTCTACATATGTTGGTCGGAAAGTTTTGGCCAGGAATGAGATTGGCAAACACATAGTTTTTCTAATTTGACTTTGTCAGTATAGGCATTTGAAGTTTTTGTTTCTTACCCCAACTAATTTTGATTTTTTAACAGTTGTTGATAAAAAACAATACGACCTGCTGAAATAATTTTGTGAAAACCAACTTATTTTTAGTATTGGGATTGCAAATAATGTTGCAAATATTCGGAACCAAACCCTATGATATATAGTTGATAAAAATTTGCTCATATTGCCACACATTTGGCACAAAACATTTTATTTCAGTTTTTGAAATTTTTATTGCCTTGTGTGTGAGCTAATACATATCATATATTGTTTGGCTGAAAAATTATTCTCATGATGATGACTATTTGATTTAGCCTTTGCAGATGTTCGAGCAAGTTATTGATTTTTACAGGTACAAGATTTAGTGCCGACGAATGCTCGGAAACAATCTTAAACTTCTGGAAAATATTGTCATTGCTCGGCATTATGAAATTTTACCTCAATGAGCATCTATTTCTACTCGGCAGTTCTCATACACTTGGTCGGCATCAAGTTGGCAACAATCCTCCACCGAATTTTAGTTTACTAATTCCAGTCATCAACAAAGAACGGTTGAAAAACTTCTGGCATAGGTCGGCTGTAAAAGGTCGGGGTACCTCATAATTGCAAGTATGGCCGAATGATTGTTAGCAGGTCGACAACCAATACTACAACAATAAACATCACTAACACCAATTGTGTTGGTCCATGATATATAGCTAGTCGAAAAAATCAAATGTTGGTCGGAGGCATTTCATTATGATCGACGATGGATATTATTGCAGTTTGAGGAGTTCCCGAGCTCCCATTCGTTGATCGGCTACATCTATTTCTACTCGGATGTTCCTATTGTTGGTCGGCATGTATATAGTTGGTCGAGAAAACCTATTGTTGGTCAGCAACATCTCAACCTGGGTCGGAGGCAGTAGAAAGCTAATACCAGAATTGAAAATTGACGATTCCTTTGGTTCTCTCTTTTTGATTTTGACAAAATCGCTACTTCACTGCCAAAGGACAAGACTATCCCCTTATTCTTATCCTTATCCTTTATTAATTCAAAACACGAAATTCCTACTTGAAAAATTAAAATGCACACTTGGTTATTTTCTAATCCACAGAAACTTTATGTGAAAAATATTTCAAGACCAAAAAATTATATTTGAGCATTTATTGAATTTCAAATAATTCCTAAAGTGATAAATAATTTCTAAAAAATCAATTTATATTTGGTCTTTTACTTAAAATTAAAATGCCTAGCATTTTTATCAAAATTTGCTCATGAAATACGGCTGGCACCAAAATATTATTTCATATTTTAAAATTTTTATTATTTTATGCTGATACACTTCACATATTGTTTGGCTAAATAATTATTCTCATGATAATAATTATTTTCTCTAGTCTCGACAGGTGCTCGGGCAGCTTATTAAAATTTCATAGGGACGAGATTCAATCCCGACGAAAGCTCAGCCACAATCTTAAACCTCTGGAAACTATTATTGCTCGACATGAGGCCATTTTATCTCGACAGATCAACCAGACATATATTATTTCATATTTTGAAATTGATATTTTTATTGCCCGAGCAAATACATATCATATATTCATTATATTGACTAGATTATTCTCATGATAACTAATCAATTCAGCCTACACATATGGTAGGGAAAGTTATTAATTTTTACAGGTACAAGATTCAGTGCCAACGAATGCTTGGAAATATTCTTATGTTTTGAAAAATATTATCACTACTCGCCATTATGAAGTTTTATCTCAGCGAGGAATTATATATTTTATTATTGCTCGGAGATATCGGCTCAAGCACAAACTATTCTATATATCCCTTGGGATTCATATTATATATTCATCTCAACATGGAACTCGGAGAGATACTCATTATCATATTCAACTCCGAGGAAGAACTATAAACATTTATTATATTTCACCCCCAACGGACGGTTGGTCGGGGTAATTCTTATTTATATTCAGGCCCGGCAAAGTACTCGACCATTTTCTTATATTCTGGAAAATATCATTCTTATTCGGCATTATGCAATGTTGCCTCGACAGATCAGCAAGACAGTTTATTATTATTCTAAATCATTCTTTATGTCTATGCATATTTATTATATCTTATTCCCAACAATCTGTTGGTCAGCTCCGAGGAGGTCTCCAGCATTTATTATATCTTATTCCCAACAATCTGTTGGTCAGCTCCGAGGAGGTCTCCAACATTTATTATATCTTATTCCCAACAATCTGTTGGTCAGCTTCGAGAAAGTCTCTAGCATTTATTATCAATTACCACCAACTCTGGTTGGTCGGGAACCAAATCCAACTCCGGTTAGTAGATAAAATCCAACTCCGGTTGGTAGATAAAATCCAACTCCGGTTGGTCAATAAAATCCAACTCGATTGGTAGATAAAATCCAACTCCGCTTGGTAGATAAAATCCAACTCCGGTTGGTCAATAAAACCCAACTCCGGTTGGTCAATAAAATCCAACTCCACTTGGTAGATAAAATCCAACTCCGGTTGGTCAATAAAATCCAACTCCGGTTGGTAGATAAAATCCAACTCCGGTTGGTCAATAAAATCCAACTCCGGTTGGTAGATAAAATCCAACTCTGGTTGGTCGATAAATCTCATTCAAAGTTCATATTCCACACTTGGGGGCTTCTATTATAGATATAGTTGTTCATTCGGTGGCACATTCTCATAACATCATGCAGCCGAGCATCAAATTCATCTCCAAAAACTCATATGGTCGGGGCCCCGACCAATCATTATTCAGGAGTTATTTTTCTTGCTCAGGAATTAGTTTTGATATTGAAGTTCGTAGGCTATTGAAGTTCAGGAGGAATTCAGAAGTTCAGGAGGTGCATTCAGAAGTTCAGGAGGCATATTCAGGAGTTATTATGCACATGCTATTGAAGTTCAGAAGTCAAATTTATCATCTATAACACTGAGATCTTTACTACTACTACTACTACTATCTCGACCAATAACGAAAAAGAAGTTGTATGAAAATATTTCTAAGTCCACCACTATCTTGGTACATTGAAGAATTGGGTTCAAAAGCTAGAATGTTACTCGACAAAGTATTCAGAGGAGCATAAATCAGAAGAATCAAGCACGTGAAGTTAGCACTCAGTTGCTCAGCACAAGAGGCAGTTGGTCGGCTAGCAAACTAATCAATATACTTGAACATTATGACAAGATACAAGCTACATACTATGGCATGGTTGCATCCAAATTCCCAGGGGTGATACATAGCACACGTTCACTTAACGAACGGAGTTCCTCAAAAGAGATATTAGCAACCATCGATCAGCCTGCATCATATGTCAACCAGGAGATAGTGCACTTTATGTTGAACAAATCAGGAAGGTAGATCAAGAATTTCACGAGCACCGAGCAACACTGCAGAATAAATACTCCATCCTTTCAGTAAACCATCAAGCATGGAGCATTGGGGGCTTCTGTTGACGCAAAAACTCTTCATCTGCGAGGACCAATCAGAAAAGGACACATATCATACTACGTGGAAATATTCGGCACCCGAGGAGAGTTGCTCAGTACCCGAGGAGAGTTAGTCGGCACCCGAGGAGAGTTGGTCGGCACCCGAGGAGAGTTAGTCGGCACCCGATGAGAGTTGGTCGGCATACCAACCCGGAAGATCAAAGTATAACTATGCATTTAATGTGCATTAATGAAGATGGCAGCGCATTTAATGAGCCTTAATGTACATTTATACTGTATTAATAGATGACAACACATAGCATACCAAGCAATTCAACAATTAGATTCATTGAATGTAGACATAAATGTCTACATACAATAAATATCTTTATCTCCCATCACTATAAATACATGTATTCCCTTAGCCAAAAAGGGAGGAGAACCAAGAAACACCATACACAAGATACACATCCTTTCTCTCTCTACACCCTATGGTGCTATTGTAAACCCCTGGGAATAAAATAACAGTGGACGTAGGCTTTATTCATAGCCGAACCACTTTAAAAATCTTTGTCTCTTATGTGCTTGATTGGATTGTTTTTACCTATTTATCTGTGATCATAAAAACGGGATTCGGTCCAGTTTTTTGCATCAACACTGATATAAATTTTAAAATGTCAGCATAAGATAAATGCCACACTTAAAAAGTTGATATAATTTGAGCATAAATCTTTGGGAATTGCTGGTTGTGTACATTCGAGGTTTTTACCCGGGCCCATACAAACATTTCTTTATTGGCAAGGAAAAATCCCATTTAAAGGTTTAAAATCAAATAAATGCAAGCGTGGATTTGACAAACTCCTATTTTGAGCCATATTATTGTTTAAATTTTTTCGGACTCACCTTATTGCTTGAATTTTCATGCGAGGCTCCACGTTGCTTAAATTTTGCCACCGAGAAACCACATATGCCTTGAAATTTCGTAACTATTTTATGTTTCCTCGAGAAAGACCATTTAAATAATTAGTTTGTGAATATTCGAGCGACTTCGTTAAAATGATGCCTTCGAGCAACCTTAACAAAATAATAATTACGAGCAACAATGCAAGAATGACATCCTTCGATTAACCTTATCAAAAAGGATATTTTTAGAGTGACCTTGGCAAAATAATATTTTTGTGGAAAACTTAGCATATTTTTTCTAACCTGGAACTTGTGCTACCTTATTTATAGTTCCTCGAGCTGCCTCAGTTATAGTCACTCGAGCTGCCACAATCATAGTAGCCTGAGCTACCTAAGTCATAGTAGCATTCGGAGCAACCCCTACATGGTCACTCGAGCAACCTTCTGAGCAACTTCCTTCATGGTCATTTTGAGATATGATTTATTCGCATTGGGATGTAAATTCAAATCTGATATTTATTATTCACCTCAAGGTGACTCAACATGCTTACTGACTGAATTATTCAATATATGAATTAATAGACCATTTATGAGTTTTCTCAACTGTGATAAAATAATAGGGCCATGAGATCAAGAGCGCACCACATGATATATCCGCACTCTATCATTCTATGCTTTAAAATGAGATTGAAAAAGTATGAACTGCATATTGTATCATATCAAACTAGCATCATGAAATTTCACAGAACAATATGTTTTACAATTCCTCGAGGCATGATTTTGAGTTTATTTCATTCTATTGACATAAAATAAAATAAAGGGGCAAGATATACCCCACATTATTATATATGGCATTATAATATGCCTCAGAAGTTACTAATGTTTTTTGTGCCAGAATTAGAGATATTTTTTATCCTTGTAGATATTGAACGCACATGAGCAAATCAAGCTGGGGTAATTACATTAGGCCTGCCTTACAGACGTCAAAGCCCAATGCTCAAGAGATTTTTTTTAATTTTGGAGATATCTACCAGTGAAATGTATTTAATTGTATTCATATGGTGTTGTAACCGATGTTTGAGTTTTCTTTACTTTGCTTTGTATTGAGATAAAAGGCAAAATAAAGTAAATAGGGGGAAAAGTATTATATGATGTAATATTTAGTTGCATAGGAGCCAGAGTGATAAGCGTGCTCAGATCTGGTCACAAAATAGCCATCATTGTCAAGGCATCACCCAAACAGACTCCAGACTTATTCAGCATAACCATCGGTTGGCTCACATATAGCACTGACTGCATGACATTATTTCCAGCCAAGTGACGGGGGGAAATCAAATTACCCTGAAAACCTGGAGCATGGATACAGAGTCTGCATACAAACCTTACCAATATTGGGGTAAGTTACCCACAAAGGTGCATTATAGTTCTCACAAACCTTACCAGCATTGTGGTAAGTCACCCAAAGTGGTGCATCATAGTTTCGAGAAACCTTATCGATATTGTGGTAATTCGCCCAAATGGTGCATTATAGCTTCGAGAAACCTTACCGATATTGTGGTAAGTCTCCCAAAGTGGTGAATTAGAGCTTCGAGAAACGTTATCGATATTGTGGTAAGTCGTTTAAAGTGGTTCATAATAGTTATGAGAAACCTCGATCTATATCATAGTCCGAGTTTTTTCTTAAATAACCTTTCTTGTTGCTCGACTAAGTAATATTGGGCATTCACCAAGCCCCAATTTACCCAAAGCACCTTTATGGTTGCTAGACTAGGTAAACTATTGTTGCTTAAAAGTCTCAATTTTTCTTAAATCACCTGTATGGTTGCTCGACTAAGTAAGATTGGGCATTCACCAAGCCCCAGTTTACCTAAAGCACCTTTATGGTTGCTCGACTAGGTAAATTGTTATCGCTTAAAAGTCCTAGTTTTGCTTAAAGCACCTTTATGGTTGCTCGACTAAGTAAGATTGGGCATTTACCAAGCCCTAATTAACCTAAAGCACCTTTATGGTTGCTCGACAAGGTGTATTGTTATCGCTTAATAATCCTAGTTTACTTAAAGGACCTATATGGAATCTTGACTAAGTAAATTAGGCATTCCTCAAGCCCCAGTGTGCCTAAAGGACATATACGGAACCTCGACTAGGTACACTGTGGGCGCTTAAAAAAAATCTTAACAAGTGATTTTCATTGTTAAGTCACATATTTGGGTGGAGTTTTATGAAAAATCTTAACAAGTGATTTTCATTGTTATGTCACATATTTGGGTGGAGTTTTACGAAAAATCTTAACAAGTGGTTTTCATTGTTAAGTCACATATTTGGGTGAAGTTTTACGAAAATCTTAACAAGTGATTTTCATTGTTAAGTCACATATTTTGGTGGAGTTTGCGAGAAATCTTAACAAGTGATTTTCATTGCTAAAGACATATACTCTTGGGTGGAGTTTGCGAAAATCTTAACAAGCGTGTTTTTCATTGATAAAGTCTCCTTGTAGGTGTGAAATTACAAAAAATCCTTAACAAGTGGTTTTCGTTGTTAAGGAGTTGTATTTTCCTTCTTATTCTTCGTTTCAACTCATAGTGTTTCATTAGTATGAAAAGAATGATCATGAGGTTCTTAGAAAATAACCCATGAGATCAAAGACTAAAAATGTGAGATATGTGATAAAAGTATATCATCAAACTGAAATGAGATATGAGATTATTACCCACGATCCACAGGTTGATCGAACATATCAAAACCGACTAAAGAAATGGGTGCAACCCCCAAAATACTTCTCAAAAATGAAAAACAGAGGCAACAATGATCACCCTCAAAATTATATTCACATACACACATGGTATAGATAAAATGTGATCACATGATGACTTAGACAAAGTTAAAACATAGTGAAAGATATTTTGTACACACAGTTAATATGTCTCAGCCAAAGCATCACCACACCAACTATGTGTAAGATGGGGAAAATGAAGAGTGGGGTTAAAGAAATTAACAACTAATACTCTAATAAAATTACCCCACAGATTTGATCATATATTGATTTATGATTTATCAAGTTTTACTACAATTTAGACCCGACACAGGCTAAGATATTATTTTGCACGATTTAATATACCACGTATACCGTGAGTTTGACGAATTAAACTAGACAATACTCTAGTAGTGATTTAAATTAATTATTTGAGATACCACCACATATATTGTGACAAGTGGCACCATAAATATTGGACACTTGGCTCCATATAAAAGATGACACGTGTTAAGCCCACTTGGGCACTTTTTCTATAAAAAGAGGGCTTCCTCCTCATTTGGGAGGATGTTGGTCTTGGGGGTAAGGTAAAGGAGAGGGAATCTAACTCTTCTCCCCCACAAACCTCTTGAGCTCCTTCACGGTTTTGATGGTGATGAGTGGATTTTTATGGTTTTATCAACGAGTTTTACGTATTTTACACAGTATATGGGAATTTGGATGCGGTTAGCCAGATTCGGCACCCCCATGCACCAAAATCACCCAAGAATCGAGTTTTTCGACGTATCATATGGACCCTCAAACTATGCAGACTTTGATTTCGCAACGAGATGGATACGTACGCGCAACAACGTTGCTCAAGTATAAAATATGCTAAATGTGATTCTTCCCAAAATACGGACTACTCTCTTACATCATCCTAACTTCATTTCTATGATTTAGAGATTTGGGGACGAGGGGCTCCTAGTGGTGGGCCTCCTCACCCAATTAACC
This sequence comes from Sambucus nigra, assembly GCA_949130495.1. Taxonomy (NCBI): domain Eukaryota; kingdom Viridiplantae; phylum Streptophyta; class Magnoliopsida; order Dipsacales; family Adoxaceae; genus Sambucus; species Sambucus nigra. The sequence goes on along the minus strand of OX422215.1, from coordinate 599,901,681 downwards.
TTTTGTCTTTGCCAGAGCACTCTTTAGAGGGGGCTTATCGTGACGAGCCCCCTCTCCAGATGGGCCTGCTCGCCTATTTATTTAGGCAAATGGATGATCATCCCTCTACATTAGTCCCTTCGTTAAAAATCTTTGTGTTGGGTTGACCAAAGGTCTTTGTACGCAATGATTTACTACATCTTGGAATATAAAAAGTCTAATTATATCTTATCATTGTACTATTGGCATTTAATAGGTCTATCACATTAACCCACATTGTGTGTGTCGAGGTGACATGTGTCAGATTAGGAATAAACATCCCATCATTAGGGAAATAATTTTTTACCCTTTTAATTGATAGGGGAGCATGTGGCTTAACAGGGTATACTAGGTTTTCATAAACCCTTTTCTCTTTTACCTCTTCATTTTATTTAAATTGAGAATTTTAGAGAGGGAGAGAGAAAATGCAAACCGCCATTACCACCGCCTCTAACTTTCTTTTCTTCCTTTATTCACACAAAAAATGGCATCTTCTTCTTCTATAAACCCCATTTTGGCCATTTCCACCACCACTAGTGAGGTGCTAGTGGGTAGGATTCATATTTTTGTCACTGTTTCGACGGTCTTGGCTACTGGATCCATCGCCATCACCTCTGTTGTTATGGATTCTTCCACTGCCACTTTGGGCAGTTCGTTTGTTGAGATTACTAAGGAGGGTCCCTCGTCCACTTCTTACTCCAAGTCACAAAGGGAGTATTTGGCTTCTCGCGGGAAGAGGGACTTTTGTCTCTATATCTTTGCACCTTACTTTGGCGGGGAGGATACTTTCATTTCACCCCTCGCAAATTTAGAGCAAGAGTTTATGGCAAAAATAAAAGAGCAACCCCGTGTGGGTCTAGGTGAGTCTTTTGACCTTCTTATATTCTTTCATGATTCCATTCTTAGGTATGAGTTGATAGGGGTGATTTTACCCATTCTAACATATAGGTCAAATCTTGTGGGGGTGCCCAGAGGAATGGAGTCTTTGGGTGGATCATGTCTTGTCCACCCCATCTCACAAGTCTGTTATCGAGTGGTGGGTCTTCTAACTACTATTAACAGTCTAAAATCTTTCTCTATTTCCAAATAAACTACCACGTTTAGTTTGTTGTCTTCTCGTTGGAGTAGAGACTCACAATATTTTTTTACTGGTTGAGGTGAGTTCACTATTACCACAGAAGACATTGGCAAGCTGCTTGCCCTTCCTTACTTGGGAGAGGATGCACTTTACTGATGGTTTTGAGGATGAAATTGAGGAGTAAATGGTAGGATAGATCCACTCATCTCTAGGTGAGAGATCCAAATATGTTGCTATTAATTAAACTGGGGACACTAAGAACTCTTTCATCAAGTGGCAGAGGTACTAGTTCATAGATTTTGAGCAACTGTCCATGGGTGAGAGCTTGATCAGGGCTTTGAGGAGTCAAGAGGGCTTAATAATTAACTCCCCCTCGCACTTCGCAGCATTATATATTACCTTTTTGAGTAGGTTCCTACTTCTAGGGAGGCTAGATGACTCCCATTGTGACCTTTTTTTCAAGCTAGATATGAGACTTACTCGAGGGAGGGAAGTTACCCTTGCTACTCTAATATTGGGATCCCTATACACTTGGATAGATAGAGCTCATGTAGATGTCGAGCATTCCTGTGTAAGCTATGATGCCATCAAGTTTACCAATACTTTCATTCTTATGTCTTTTCTATTTGAGAGGTCTCCAAACTTTGCTCCAGAGGCCAACTTTTGCCATTGTAATGCTACTTGTGTTGTGAAGTGGCATAAAAAAACTTCCAAGGACTCCATAGGGCCTTTGATAGATAATATTGATGAGTTCCCTTTAAGGACTTACTACAAGACAATAAGTGGCATTTTCACTTGGAACTCATTTTCTACTTTTGGGGGTACCTTCCACTCTTCTGTTGATGCTGATTCTGTTTCCACTTGCCCTCACATCCATGTAGTTGTTATGCTTCTACCCTGCACTTTGCCCTCCTTGACTAATCTGGGCTGTGGTGTGGAGTTTTATCATTCTGAGAGGGTGAGGAGACAGTTTGGATATGATCAAGGTGTTTATACCCCAGTTTATCCTTTGAGCACCTCCCTATCCAAGCTGTCCTTTATAAATTTTACATTTGAGGGTCTGGTTCATAGAGTTATCCATCTGGGAGGTTTATTTGTGCCTTCTCGAGATTACTTACCTTCCTTCACTTATTGTTGGTTTACTCTCTGGAAGAGGGAGGTTCTCTTTGTTCAAATCTGTATGAAGGATATTCCCTATGAGACTATCTCTACCAAGATTCCCAACAATGATAGGCATCTGGTACTGACGCACTATTTCCAAGACCCCTCTCGAGTAGGTCACGGCAGCCTTGGTGAGGCCCTTGATCGATGATTACATTTACTCTAAGCAACCTAAACCCCATCCTGCCAAGACAAAGGGAAAAGATAAAGCAAAAACCCCTACTGCTTCTAAAAGAAAGCATCCTGATGCAGATGTTTCTAAATTCATACCAGCTACTACTGTTCCACCTGCCGCTACTACTACAACTTTTGCTGCCCCTGCTTCCCTCCCCTTGCCAGTAAGAACAGGAAAAAGAAAAGAACCAGTGTTGATGTTACTGCTCCCTCTTTTGCACCAGATTACGGGTCTAACACTGAATAGTGCATGAGCAAGACTATGCAGCCTTAGGATTATCTTCTGAGGATCCTTCTATTACTTTCATACCTGTTGGTGAAGGTACTACTCCTTACTTAGTGAAATGGGGTTTCAATTGTTGGTTCTCCTTCTCTATCATTTGAAGAAGAACTAGTCGATTATAGAAGCACCCCTTCTAATAATGATGTCAGTTCTTTTTCAAATGAGATGAGTGCTGTTAACCCTTATGATGATCAAAATCGTAATACTTCTTATTTATTTCTAGTTTCAAGAGAGTCCTCTAGTGAGGACATCATGATAAACTCCCCTTCTACCGATAGTCCTACCATCATACATCTACCATATGGGCAGACCGCTCGTATAACCATTGTAAGTCTCTCTATTTTCTTTCTTTTGTATGACTTATTATTTAGCTAGAATTTCATAGTTTCCTTTTTAATTCATCTTTATCTTTGTGACGTTTGCAGGGAACTTCTGTCGCAGTGGGGATCCTTCGCCTCCTCCTCCTGCTCGAGGGCCCTTTCTTAGGGCTAGGAATTCCATGCTGGTCTCCTCTTTGGGTCTGACTAGAGAGTTATGTTGCCTCCTCCTTATTTTCGTATTCATCTCCTTTTATACTTATCTTTGCTAACATGATCTGTTTTTACTTTTACTTTTGCAGTTATCTTCTATTTTTTCGACAACTACAAGGGCTTCCTCCGTGTCATCCTCTTCTATACAGGTAACTTGCCAAATTTTTTGAGTTCTTTTATTTTAACCTATCCTATTTTTTTAACATATTTTGATGCCTTTCTCTTTATGTGTTCACAGGTGACCCTTCCTCCTAGCCATCGTTTCTCACTTTCTACTTTAGCTGTAAGGAGTGGTTCTTCTGCAGGGCTTCTTGAGATATTTTGAACTTGTCATTTCTGTTACTTTTCTCTCCTCATTTCCATTTCTATGCATAACCGTGTTGTCTTTGTCTTTATTTTGTGCAGGGATCATCCTCGCGTAGCCCTTCCTCTATCAGGGGGAATAGAATAACTTTTTGAAGTCGCTGTCTCGGGACTCTTTCCTTCTAGGAAGATTCCTATCCCTCGAGTTTTGTGCCTATGGATAATAGGCCTCACATCCAGCCCATACTATCTCAACCACTTTTCACTATTGCCTCCTGCGAGCCTATTACACAGACTATCACTTCTTCCCAGGTACTACTTTTTTTGTTAGGCTTAGATTTTTTCTTTACCTTTGCTTGACTCTTAACAACTTTGTGGTGGTTAGGACGTTACTTTTGCTGCGACTAATCTGCCAGTCACCTTTCAATCTTCCTCCTTATAAAGGACTCAGGTACACTCGTTGTGAATTCTTTCATCTCTTGACTCATTTTGCTTTATCATTGGTATTTCATTCTCACATCTTGTTTCTACTATTTCATGTTTTAGTTAGTCAACGCTACTGTCTCACCAGCTACTTCTTTAGTTACTCCTCTAGTAGCTCCTGCGACTTGGGAAGTTCCTGCTACCATTATCTCTATTGGAGGCATTGTCATAACACCTCTCCTAATACTTACTTTAACTTGACACTGCTCCTTCTCTATATATTTTATTCGATATTATGAATAACTTATCGACACTTATATTCTTCTTCTATTCGCAGACCGGTGCTAGTGACACTTCTTCATCCACGACACCTATGATGGGGGCTACAAAGACAGCTCCCCCAGCACCACCTTTAGGTCTCCATTTGACTACCAGAGAGGTGGCCGCACATGTATCAGGTCCTTCCTTACATAAGAGTAGCTTTTTTTTACTTATACATTTTTCACTCTTTCCTTGCTTGCAGGTCAGTGTAGCTAAAGTCCCCTTGTCTAAGGGGCCTATCTCTAGTTCTATAGGTATGACTTCATTGGTATGCAATTTTTTTATACCCCTCTTTTCTATACTTGTCATTCTTTCCTTTCCTTATATGCTTGAATACTTTGGAGCTTCTTGTAACATATCTGTAGCTGTGGTCCCTTTACCTGTCGGACCTATACTTGGGTTCTCAGGTTAGCGCTGTGCCAGATCCTGCGCTAGTGGAGAATTTGGCTAGCATTCTAGAGGAGGTGGGTTCTGTACATACAACACTATGCATTTTATTTTTATTGACTTGCACTGCCTTTACAATAATTTGTTGACACTTTCTGCTTTGTTATTCCGCAGGTTAGTATGGCTCTTGTTCGTGCTGCAGCAGGATCTCTGGGTGGTGTCTCAAAGGAGATCTCCCAAGTAAGTACTTGGTTTACTCGGTCTACTTAGACCTTTTGGTGCAAGTTCTTGTTGACACTAACCTATTTCCTTGTTCTCAGGTTAGCGCCGCAATTATTCCTATGACTGTGGAACACCTAGGGGAGGTTGCTGCGAGAGAGGTATTATACTATCATACCATGCTCTCTTTTCTATTTACCCTTGCTTCTTATTTTTAACTGTGCAAGTAGGCTCGTCCTCACACCCCTTTTTCCTTGTTTACAGGTTAGCGAGGCGGCCGTCCCTGGTTCTGCAGGACATACTGTGAGTGCTATATTGCGCACTCCCCAAGTATTAGACTGTCATACCCGATTTACTTCTGTCTGTTAAAGTTAGTATATTTTTTTTATTTCCTTTTAGATAAGGAAGTACTAACTCTTGCATATCTTCTGTTAGGCCAATGTTCGGAGTCACATGGTCCTCCTCGATTTGGCAGCAACATACTGACCCCTTTGGGCTATGGGATAAGATTTTGTAACCTTTGTTTCAATTTTAGTATGAATATTCCACTCCCTACTCATTTCTTTCTATGTGAATTATATCTTTTTATTTCTCCTTTTGCAGGATCCAGTCGGTGAGTCTGTTGAGGCAACTGGTGAGGTCGAGAAGAGTTTTGAATCCACTGGTGACGCCGACTTCAACAAGGATTCCTGCATTCCTCTTTCGAAGCTTGAGTCTCAAAACACAGGCTATGATGATATAGAGGTAGAGGCTACAAGATCTTTTATGAGTGAACTATGGCGCTCAGAGCTCCTTTCTAGATTCTGTGAGCAAGAGCGGGAGGTGTTGGAGATGATCTTGGATCACCACCTCGAGACATTATGTCTCAAAGTTTGATCAATATTGACATTATATCTTTAACTTGAAGGCCTTAGACATCCATCTTCAGACTTCCTATATACTTCCCCTGGTGACATGATCACTCAAAGGGTTACACTATTATTCCAGGCTCTTCAAGACCTCTAGCACTGGCTCGACGATTTAGTCCATCACTTTCTTAGTGTCACTTTTGGGAAGATGATGAAGCTCTATACTTCCGGACAATCTAAAGTGTAGCAACGTCAGGCTAAGGCAACTTGGATCCAGGTTCTGATTTAGTCCCTCCAGACCAAGTTGGATAAGCTAGAGGCCGGTGATGCTGAGGATGAGGCCATGATGGCTGGACTAGAGGAGAAACTTGTTGAGGAGGCAGGTCTTTCCTACACAGACCTACGCTCCTGGCAGGAATTATTTTTCTTTTGGTCTAGTGGGTTGCTAGTCTTGTTATGTAGGCCTCATTTTGTATATTTTTTTTCATATGTAAAAATCTACTAACTTAATAATGAAAAAAAAAATATGTTGGCTTTCGTTATGCTGTTTATACTCTGCTTCTATCTGGATTTTAATATCTGATTACTATTATCTACTCTAATTTTCTGTGACCATTTAGTCTATTTGAACTTCCCCATGTATCATGGGGTACTTGCATATTATTTGAGCGTGTTGGCATTATAGAGTTACCCCTTCTAACTGTGGGGTACTTGCATATTATCTGAGCAAGTTAATATTTAAGAGCTGCCCTTTGTAACTGTTGGGTACTTGTATATTATCTGAGCAAGTTAATATTTTATAGCCGCCCTTGTAACTGTGGCGTACTTTGCTATGCACATTCATTTATTAGGGAATAAGTGGGAGAAAAGGGTTCGTCTTTCTCCTTCTCGCAAACTTTGAATATAATTCACAAATAAAAATGGCTATTTTTTTAGAAACATTGCCCCTGGTCTGTGAGATTCTTATTTTAAACAGTTTGTTAGGAACCTCTTTTGTAAAAAATATTTAAGGGGGGGGGGGGGGGGGGGGTAGACCCCCTTTCTCCAAAAATTCTGAGAACTGGTCAAGTATAGCTTTTATTTGAGAATATATGTTAGAACTAGTTCTCTAGGATATATATCTTGTTGTAAGAAAATAATAAAAAAAATATTTTTTTATTATTACTTGGAGGATGTCCTCCTACCGGTGATAAAATTAAAACAAGTTTTCTGTTATGTCTAGAAGGACTTTGCTCAATATGAAAAACTTCCACTTAAGACGTTTAATACATGATTAAGCTATTAAAATGGCTCCGAAATGTTTGTTGAAGAAACTCGTTTAATCAAAACAAAACTTAAACTATTAAATCAACACAACTTAGAAGAAGGTGATGAGAAAATGAGGAAGAGCACAAGTAAATTTTAACGAGGCAAAATCCCACCCAATTGGGGAAACATTCACGGTGACCTCTACGTCACGAAACAAAAATCTACTAAAATTAGAATAACAAATTACAAGCTATTTAACAATCAAACCGCACAAACACACCTAAACTAAGCTCAGAATCGTTACCAACTCCTCTGGATTAGATCTGACTTCTCTGAAGGTTGTTGTTGTTGATGTTCTCTCTAGATTTGTAATCTTTACTTGATTCCATCTTTATGTAGACACAAAAAAGTTCAAGATCATACAACCAACAGTTCAAGTGTGGTAGAGTGAAAGTGTAGTGGTGATGTGCTCTCTAACATATGCATGCAACACACTCACACGTAATACAGACATAATGACATCAAATTACAGAATCACTAGATATGCAAGAAATTCTAAAATCAATTTAGTCATAACTAAATCAGACTTTTAGAGCTTTCAAAGTAACCGCAGATCAAGAAGGAATCTTGTTGTGAAATATCCAAGATCCTAACACTTTCAGGTTTTGAAAATATTATATAGAAAGTGAAATCCCCAATCAAGATCTCAAAAGTAGATCTTTGTCTGATAGTTTGACTAAAATGAAATTAGAACGAATATTGTTGGTTTAGGGTTTGAAAACATAAAATCAGTTTTAAAATAACCAACAAGTAAGATTTCTCAAAATAAGAAATCAAAACAGTATACTATATATGTGATTTGTATCACAGAGATGAGATCTCAAATTTCTATGAAGAGAAACTGAAAACTCTACCAACTTGACTAAGTTGTAAGTATGATCAAGAACAAGATAGGATTATCTTCTCAAATCTAGGAACTAAACATTCAGGTTTAAACTCTTAGAAAATTATTTCTGGTTTAGGGTTTGACGAAGTTTGGATTAGGGTTTCGTTTCTCTCTCTTCTCTCTCCTTTTTTCTCTCAAACGAGGAAACCACAAAAGTCTCTAATTGCCTCACAGATGGCATCTATTTATACTGGGCGTAGAAGGATCTCGAATGATGGTTCAAATTCAAGGGCTGAGATTAAAAGCAGTTGAAACGATGTAAATCCAAGGGTTCACAAGAAGCGGTGCGAAAGCCAACTCTGAGTGGTTAAAACCAACGCACTTGGATTGATTTCAAACACATGCAAACCGTAGATTAAGACGATCCAAGGGTCCAGAATAAGTCACAGGTATCTGAGTGATAGGACACACAAATCGAATCGTTGTATGTGCAACACGTGTAGGCTCAAGAGTAACTTACAAACGCGTGTTTTTGAATTTTTAAAAATTCTAGTTTCACCCACAAATGTTTCTACCGCTTATGGTTTCTACCCAAAATAGTTTTAAGGTATAAGAAATATTTACAAATCAACCCTTAAACTTTATTAAGATCCAATTTCAATTTCCAAAAAATTATTTAAAATCCTTCGAAAATATTAATTAAATCCCTAAATTATTAAAAAAATATATTAAGGGGATTTAAATCACAGATGATCATTACATGACTAAATCACAATATGTATGCAATCCTAGAGTGTGATGTATGTGTTATACCTTTAAGAACTTGTAGAGGAATATCAATGTAGCTATGAAAGTTCTGAGGCTTTTTTATTCATCTAGGGATAGATAAAATTTTGTCACTATTTCCAAACTAGATGAACTCCTATATAATGCAGACTCAAATAAGTCAAAGACATAGGGTGTTTCAATCTCCCCCTTTGGAAATATGAGACAAAATCTCCTTTGAGTCATTTAAGACTCATAGGGATACAAAAGAAATATGAAAATCCTATTCATATACAAAAATTTTATCTACCCAATTTCCTAGAAAAGAGAAAATTACATAACTCAACTAAGTACAAACCATTACCCTATCAAAATCTTATACAATAAATAGGTACTGAGATCTGCAATAAGATACTTAAGATCAAGTTTAATAGATGAGAATGTACAAGAGTGTCCAAGTGGACTCAAAATTTCTCCCCCATCTTGTCTCAAATGGACAAAGGGCAGCAAGAATAAAATAAGAGCTGTGAATAGGTAGATAAGAAGTAACTTGAATAAATAACGAGAATTTACACAAATCTCCTACATAAAACAGATATAAGAGGTGTTTTTTGTCGTTATTCTAACATCCATGCCTTACATCCTCAGAGATTGATTATAAGCAAGTGAAAAACTGGCAGTTATACAAATTAAGCAAAAGAATTATTCAGCCAAAACCATGCCAATTGATTTGTGTAAAGATTCAAATTTCTTAAAAGTCCAAAGGCTTTGTAAACAAGTTAGCCAATGGAAGATCAGTAGGCAGGTATTAATCTCTCATTCTTTAGATTCAACTAATTCTCGTATGAAGTGATATTGAGTTTTAATATGTTAAGTGCAAGAAAGTTGAACTGGATTCTTAGAGATGTTGATTGCACTTTGGTTATCGCAATAAAGATGAAGTTTTTCTTTTTTTATACCGTAATATCTCAGCATTAGTTGCAGCCATAATAACTGGGCACAACAACTTCCAGTTGCGATATATTCAGATTCTGTAGTGGATAAAGAAGTGAAGTTCTATTTTTTGCTGTTCCAACCAACCAAGTTGTTACCGATGTAGTAACATGCGCCAGAAGTACTTTTACTATCATTGAAACACCCAACCCAATCAGCATCAGTGTATCCTACTATAGTGCTCGATGTGTCATTAGTGTACCATAGCCCTAAATTATGAGTGCCTTTTATGTATTTAATTATTTGAATTGGTATAATTCTTCATATTTTATATATTGTATTGTAGCATAATAAATCAGATTGTTATTAATTTGACTTTAGAATAAATAAGATTTAATTGATTTTAATTTCGGCATATATTAAAATCTGATTAGTTGGTTAGTAAAGTTTTTCTTGATTTGATTATATACATGTTATTAGAAAAACTTGCATGAAATCAGAGTATGTTCATTTACGCGTATGGCATTGTTTCAAGGGCGTATTTTAGGAATTTCAATTACTGAGAATAAGATTAACAAGTATGATTTTTTAACGTGATAAAACCCCACCCAATTAGGGAAATATCCACGGTGACCTCTACGTCACAAAAAGAAAATCCACTAAAATCAGAATAACAAATTACAAGCTATTTAACAATCAAACCACAAAAACACACCTAAACTAAGTTTAGAATCGTTACCAACTCCTCTGGATTAGATATGACTTCTCTGAAGGTTGTTGTTGTTGATGCTCTCTACATCTTTATAATCTTTACTTGATTCCAGCTTTACGTCGACTCAAACAAGTTCAAGATCATACAACCAACACTTTAAGTGTGGTAGAGTGAAAGTGTAGCAGTGATGTGCTCTCTAACATATGCATGCAGCACACTCACACTTAATATGGACAAAATGACTTAACAAATTACAAAATCACTAGATATGCAAAAAATTCTAAAATCAGTTTAGTCAAAACTAAATCAAACTTTTAGACCTTTCAAAGTAATCGCAGATCAAGAAGGAATCTTGTTGTGAAATATCCAAGATCCTAACACTTTCAGGTTTTGAAAATATTATATAGAAAGTGTAATACCCAATCAATATCTCAAAACTAGATCTTAGTCTGATAGTTTGAGTAAAATGAAATCAGAACGAATATTGTTGGCTTAGGTTTTGAAAACATAAAATTAGTTTTAAAATAACCAACAAGTAAGATTTCTCAAAATAAGAAATCAAAACAGTATACTATATATGTGATTTGTATCACATAGACGAGATCTCAAGTTTCCATGAAGAGAAACTGAAAACTCTACCAACATGATTAAGTTGGAAGGATGATCAAGAACAAAAGAGGATTATCTTCTCAAATCCAGGAACTAAACGCTCAGGTTTAAACTCTCAGAAAAGTATTTCTAGTTTAGGGTTTGACGAAGTTTGGATTAGGGTTTCCTTTATCTCTCTAATCTTTTCTCTCTCTTCTCTATACTCTCTCCTTTTTTCTCTCAAACGGGGAATTCACAAAAGTCTCTAATTGCCTCATAGATGGCATCTATTTATACTGGGCGTAGAAGGATCTTGAATGATGGTTCAAATTCATGGACTGAGATTAAAAGCAATTGAAACGATGTAAATCCAGGGGTTGACAAGAAGCGATGCAAAAGCCAACTCTGATTTGTTAAAACTAACGCACTTGGATTGATTCCAAACACATGAAGACCGTAGATTAAGATGATTCAAGGGTCCAGAATAAGTCACAGGTATGTGAGTGATAAGAAACACAAATCAAACTGTTATATGTGCAACACGTGGAGGCTCAAGATTAACTTACAAATGTGTATTTTTGAGTTTCTAAAAATTCCAGTTTCACCCACAAATGTTTCTACCTCTTTTAGTTTCTACCCAAGATAGTTTTAAGGTATAAGAAATATTTACAAATCAACCCTTAAACTTTATTAAGATCCAATTTTAATTTCCAAAAAATTATATAAAATCCTTAGAAAATATTAATTAAATCCCAAAAGTTATTTAAAAAACATATTAAGGGGATTTAACTCACAGATGATCATTACATGACTAAATCACAATATATATGCAATCCTAGAGTATGGTCTATGTGTTATACCTTCAAGAACTTGTAGAGGAATATCAATGTAGCTATGAAAGTTCTGAGGCTTTTTTGTTCATCTATGGATATACACAATTTTGTCACTATTTCCAAACTAGATGAGCTCCTATATAATGCAGACTCAAATGAGTCAAAGATATAGGGTGCTTCACAATATAATTCTCTCCTAGGTTGGATGTAACCCCACCACCCAAGTGTAATGATCAAAGTTATTTTTATCATGGACCCTATTCTAGCCTAATAGAGAGTATTTCCAAAGAAAAATATTCTGGCGCATCTACCTCATACAACAAGTAAGTAAACAAAATAAGAATCATCATGCATTGATCAAAAGAGTTTCTATTCATTTCTTTTCATATTGTGTGTTGTTTACTAGATTATGTTTCTTTATCATCTTTACAAAAAGACTTATCTAGTGCTAGAGCAAGCCACTTAAATTCTTTAAAAGGAAATGAATTTTGACAAAACTATGCGTAATACCTTTTTAGCCACTTGTAGTTGACAGACTGGAGATAGTTACTCTCTGACTCTAAGATTTGGCAGTACCCTAATTTTCTTACCCCTCTTACCACAAATGGGCCTTCCCAATTGGGTTTGAACTTTGACGCCGACATGCCGTGGAGGTGATGGGTGGATGCGTGAAGGACAAAGTCTCCCATTTGAAACTCTCTAGGACTAACAAGGTTCTCATAAGCTCTGGACAGTTGCTGAGTGTAGACTATAAAGTTCTCTTTTGCCTTATCTCTGTGCTCGTCCAGTGCCAATGGCATGCGAAAGGCAGTCATTTTTTCATCTATCAGGTCCATCTTGATCTGATTATAGCTGACGTACCCATCTATGAAACTATACATTTCATGACTTGTGATAGCATCTATTAAGCTATCTATATTGGGCAAGGGAAACTCATCCTTGGGACATGCCCAGTTTAAGTTACAAAAATACACACAAATTTGGATTTGACTCTTATCCTTCTTCACTACTGGCATAATGCTGGAGTGCCACACAAGGTGTTAGATGGGTTTAATGAACCCTATCACCAATAGTTTCTCTACTTCTGATTTTATCTTTTGGTCGATCTCAATTTTGTACGTATGGGCTACTTGTCTGACTGGGAGAGCATTAGGAAGAACATTTAATTTGTGGGAGCTCACTTTTGGGTCTATCCCTAACATCTCTATGTATTTCTAGACAAATAAATCAGTTAACTCCTTGAGCAGGTTGATAAGATCTTACTTATTCTTTGGGTTCAAACTTTTGGAATTATAATGGGTCTACTTTCACCCCCTTTTACTCCCAAGTTTATTTCCTCTAGCTCTTGTAGCTTCTCCCTGGGTTTATCTTGCATGTACTTCGGAGCCTCTTCTGGTTCCTCAATATGTTTAATGATGTGGGATTCATCCACTAAAAAACACTCTGGTGCTGGGTTAACACTCTCATCCTAGAATGCCGTCCGCACAAACCTTTATAAATGGTATATAACTTTCCCATATGGTAGGACCACCTTCTTGGATTTTTAAGGGGGTTTAGCTACCTCCTCTACCTTCCTCTTTCTTTTTTCTATGTGGGGTATCACCATCTCCCACAAATGATCGTGGATAAACTTCTTTGGCTGGGCACCTCCTCTAACCACCTTCCTCTCCTCTAACTTTCTTACAAAACTCTTATTTTTTTCGTCTAGCTCCGTATAAAATGTTCCATCCACCAGGTGGGCCTCCTCAACCAAAAATGAATTTTGCATTTCTTTGATTATAATCTCAGTACCTCGAATGTTGTCTTTTGCACATTGGTGGTACGTGGAGGGTCTTATGCCATGGGTATGCATCCACACCCTTCCGATGAGAAACTTGTAGCTGGTGTTGGCATTGATGACATGGAATTTGATGTGGGAAGTAAAATTCCCTAACTTAATACCCACGTTCACATCTCATAGAGACTGCATGCCTGCGCTATCGAATCCTGAAATCACGAATGGTACATTACTATCTTCTCTTGATCGATCCCTGTCTCATACAATGTACTGAGTGGCATAATATTATTAGATGCTCCTCTACCATCAATTCTTTGGGGAAGGAGACCCCATTGATCATAGCTATCACGTACTGTGGGTGGTTATGAAAATATGACACTTGACTATTTGCCTCAGAGAAGACCACTTCAGAAGTGTAGCTTTTGATCATCCTCTCAATTGGTCCCTGCCCATTTAGTGAGGGTCTCCGAGCTACCGCACCGCTTCTAAAAACTTCATTGTGATGACTACCCTGATGTCATACTTTACTCCTATCTGTTCAAAGAACCACTTGAACTTGGGACTCCTCTCTATGGATTAGCAGTCGAAGTCCAGTTCCACTTCGTAAGTTTAGGCATTACAGACGTACTCTGCCTCAGATGTCCCTCCTTTATCCAGAGCGAGGATGACATCTACTTTGCCTTCTATGGGGTTCACTTGCATAACCTCTTCACATCAAACTTATTCTTGGTCAGGATTGAAGAACCAGTCCTCGCACCTCCTCTCCTTCTCAATTCTATGTTCACTGTTTAGTGCTAGCCCTTCTAGCTCCTCACATATCCTCTTGTTACTTTCCTATTCCATTAGTTCTCGAGATGCCTCTTCATCATATGCTACTCCCGTATTAGCAGTGCCATAATGATGTGATAGAAGTGGGTTCTCGTTGACATCCATATGAGGTATTTGCAAAGTACCACTGGCCACCTGCTCGCCAATGATCCTCCTTAAGTAGTAATAGTATTTGGTGCAGTGTTGCACCCTCTGGTGTAATTCACAATACTTGGGATTAGCTTTGTCTGCTGCTGTTGTTGGGATTTTCCCATTTAAATGAGGGGGACCTGCTACCCTCTCTCATACCAATGTATGATAATAGTCCATTGCTTCCACTACGCTGCAAGGTAAGTGGTGAGGTATCCTCTCCAAAATTCCTCTTACTGGATAGGCTGTTGCTTTTGGATTTGGGGCCTCCCTTATTTCCCCTCGAACCTCCATATACACAATTAACTGCTTGCCTCCTTGAGACTTGAAATCTTCCAAAAGTTAGTGACACTTGTGTCCTACAACTTGAGGACCTAGGCTTGATTATCACGGCTATATTATTGGCGGCTCTGGTGAAGTCTCTAAAAGTTCTATCTCTGGTCTCATTGACTAAGTGGATATTATATTCTTCTAAGAGCCCCTCAACACATATTTACAGCAGCCTTAACTCCGCCACATCGTCATGGAAATCTAGTGCTTGCTCACAAAACACTTAATATATTACATCAACTCTTCACCGGACTTCTTATGCCAAGTGTCTCAATGTGAACTCATCCTTTGCGATGAATAACTTTTGAAGGAAATACCTGTGTATTTCCTAATGTGGGGATACTACTGAGTGCCAAGTGAGAGTACCACGTGTAGGCCTTCCGTATGAGGACCTTGGAGAATTCCCTCAATCTCAAATTTTGTCATTTCCCTGCACCCTTAGGTACTCAACAAATATTTTCATGTACTCTCTTGGATTCTCTCATTTGCCATTGAACTTGATAAACTTTGGTGGAATATACCCTTCTAGGTATGGATTCTCATTCACACCTTGTGGTTAGGGATCCTGTAACTACTCGTATAGATGATAAGCTTACTTCTGAGAGGAGGAGAACATATTCTTCACTTACTGTATGGTAACGATCTTGGAGGGAGATTCCTTTAAACCCTTACTCTTTTCTACTGGTGAACTCAACGGTGTCACAACATGCCCTATCATCACCTTTCATGGTGGAGCCACATCTACTATTGCTGATGTTGCAATGGCTGCCCCTCTAGAGGGGGATGCTACGGGTGTTACATAAATTTGGCTCAAGTTTTCTAAATCCACATTATTTTGTTTCAGAAACTCAAAAGACATGCTCATCAGATTCATATTTTCCATTGGAGCTGCTGTTCCTATACTGGTCTACCCTCCCTATGGAGCAGGCATCCTAGCTACGGCCACCACCACCTCTTCTTGGATGGTCTGATCACTTTGAACTCCATTACCAGGTGGAATGTCTTAAAAAATAAACTTCTTAGAAACGTGAAAACCTTCTTTGGTTATGAAAGTGAGGACACCTCCCCACCGGAGTCACCAAATGTAGGAGGGTAGTGTGACTCAGGTCTGGTAAGATATTTAAATGTACTTAACCTACCACCATCAAAAAACTATGAAGCATTCTATGCCTTGCCGGATACTATCGAAATTTTGTGGAAGGATTTTCCCGAATAGCCCTACCATTAATGCAATTGACCACAAAAGATATTTGATTTGTATGGAACCCTGAGTGTGAACAATATTTTTGCATTTTGAAAGAAAAGTTGACCACTTCCCCAGTCTTAACCATTCCCTCCAGTAATATCAGCTACTCTATTTATACCGGCACCTCTTTACAAGGACTCAGTTGTGTGTTGATGTAACTAGGTAAAGTAATAGAGTATAACTCTAGATAATTGAAGACTCGTGAACTTAACTATCCAGTGCACTATTGGGAATTAATGACAGTAGTCTTTGCTCTAAAGATTTGGAGATATTATTTGTATGGAGAAGAGTTTCAAGTCTTTTCTGATCATAAGAGTCTAAAGTGCATATTCACATAAAAAGATATTAGTCTTCGACAATGAAGATGGACAGAATTTTTAGATGATTATAAATTTAACTTAGTTTACCATCTCAAAAAAGGTAACGAAATTGTCGATGCCTTAACTCGCAAAGCCCAAGGAAGCCTCCATAATATGTTTGTATTATTGGAAACTATTGGATATTTCAATTTACAACGAGACTCCTCAACAATGATTGTGTTATGAAACATTGTCACTCCCCCCATTCTACACATGAAAATCATGGACCTTCAAGAACAAGACGATTTTTTTCATTCCAAAAACAAAAAACTTCAAAATAACCTCCCGAAAAAAGATTGCACTTTGGATCCTGGGCGTGGATTAAAAATTCAAAAATCGAGTATATGTTCCCCTTATATCTTCACTCTGAGAAGAAATGTTGCACGAGGCTCATCATTCTAAATTCATGGTTCATCTCGATATCACTAAAATGTACTAGAATCTCAAGAAACATTATTGGTGGCCCGACATGAAGAAAAATATTGTACACTTCGTAGCCAAGTGTCTAACATGTCAGCAGGTAAAGATTGAACACTAACATCCCAAAAGTTTACTCCAACCACTTCCTATCCCAGAATGGAAATGGGATCATATAACCATCGAATTTGATAACGGATTACCCCGAACGATTCAAGGTTTTAATATGATATGGGTTATCGTTGACCATCTTACAAAATCTTCCTATTTTCTACCAACCAGATCCACCAATTCTTTTCAACGATTGAGGGAACTTTACATCAAAGAAATTATGAGATTACACGACGTACCTATTTATAGCGTATCCGATCGAGATCCAAGATTTATATGAAAATTTTCGCAAGCCTTACAAACAGGCCTAGGAACCAAACTTTACTAAAGCACAACCTTTCATCCCCAAACTGATGGACAATTCGAACGAAAAATTCAAACTATAGAAGGTATGTTATGAGCCTTTACATTAGACTTTTTTGGTTCATGGAACAATCATATTTCCTTGATCAAATTCTCCTATAATAATAGTTATCAAACTAGCATTCAAACCACCACTTATGAAGCTCTATATAGATGACGTTGTCATTTTCCCTTATGCTGGAATGAATCTGGAGAGAATCATTCACTTAGACCCAAAATCATTATCGAAACCACATAAAAGTTACACCTCCACAAAAAGGGATTATAATTTCAAGTCAACAATCAAGTTTTTTATGAGTATCTCCATGAAAAGGGATAATACGCTTTAGAAAGAAAGGAAAGTTATCACCCTGCTATATTTGTCCTTTTAGAATTATCGAACATATTGGACCAGTAGCTTATCTTCTGGAATTACATCCCAAACTATCCAATATTCATAACATATATCACGTTTCTCAATTGCAAAAATACATCCTTGATGTAAGTCATATCATTACTTGGAAAGGTATCATCGTTGAACCCAACTATGAATTTGAAGAAATTCCTATGAAAATTTTCGTCTGAAAAGAAAAGTTTCTCCGACACAAAACCATACCACAAGTCAAGGTTCTTTGGAGACATCACGGAGCTGAAAAGCTATAAGGGAAATAGAAGACATGATGAGACAACAATACCACGCGCTTTTTCCAAGGAATTTTAAAGATAATTATTTTGGTATAAATAATGTAACAACACACCTCAAATTTGCCTTTAGTCCCTTAATAGAAAAATTTCTAAACAAAACCCTAAATTTTCCTTAAATTACCAAAACTCCCCTATAAGTGGAATCAGGATACTTTGCAAATTCCTATTTGATCCCAACTTTCACTCAAAGTTTGACCTAAGGACATATATTTTATAGGATTTTTATAACCAAATCCATTAAGTTTGTATAGTTACACAAAAGCCCCTAAATTTTCATAAAACTATCCAACGACCTAAATTCCCCTTAGTGACATGGCACCACCAGCTGAACAACTAGCATAGGTTGTACCATGTGGGTAACCTATGGTTCCCTTTTTACCTCCAATGAAACAACAATGAAAACCTGTGTAATATAATACAAACTCCACCTCTAAAACAACCAATCAACTCCTCTTTATCAACCCTATAAATACCCCCTCTTACCTCAATCAAAATCCATCATAGCTTAGTGCAATTTTACAGTAAACTTTTGAGAGTTTTTACATTTCTTTAGTTTTACTTACGAATTCTTATTTTTTGAATATGTTTATGTTTTGACATATCTATAGAGTAAAAATATGTGTTTACATGTCAAAGTTGACGTGTATATACACTGAAATAGCTCAAAAACTAAAAAACTCCATTAAAGCTTGAGCTTTAATATATAGTGGATTCTGCTTCCTTGACTTTGAACCAGTTTCAAAGTGAGGTAAGTTGGGCTTAAGTTCTCAGGAACCTAGGTGTAATGTTTAATTGAACAAAAATGTCTTTTGATACCCTTAATCATGGGTTAAATTTTTCAACCCTGAAAATTTTAGAAAATAAATTCGCAAGTTTTTGTCCACCAAATTTGAGCTTATGTTTTTTAATTACTGATTGCTATATCACTCTGTGATAATTTTTAACTCCTAATTCAAGCACGAACTCCTTTGAGTAGGTCAAATTTATGTTGTATAATTTATTCCTTGACATTCTCGATTATTTCCAAAATCGATAAACCATTATACCCAAACCGCTATACCTCTTAACCCTTCATTGTGGTATAACCCTGCAACCTATAATGAAAAATTGCATATAGTCCTTCAATATTTGTCCTTATTGTAAGAACAATTTTTATGTCATTGTTCATAGCATAGAGTTAGGCTAGTTTGATGTATCCCATTACAAATCATCACGCACAGTGGAGGATCCAAGATTTTTGTTCACCCGAGGTGAAAGTTTCGAGTGGTGCCGGGGATTCGAGGGCAGGAGCCCCCGAGGCAATTTTTTTGGGGTCATTTCAAGTTTTATATAAATTATAGCTTTATAATCCCCAGATAACTACAAATTATAGCATACCTTATTTTTATGATTATTATTTTAATGCCCAAACAACTACAACTACAACTACAAATTATAGCTTTATAATGTCCAAAGAACTACAACTACAAAGAAATAGCAGACCTTGTTTTTATGTTTATTATTTTAATTAATTACAATCTTTTTTACACACTCAATTTTGTAAATAAATAGAGGTATATCTTGAAGTTTGAAGTTTTTCTAAAAACTCCTTATAACTAATTTTTTTTAAATTGAACCGGGGTCGCCTCCCCCCTTGGGCCCTATGTCCATCCGCTCATGGAACACGTTGACAAGACGAACCGAACTCAAGCATCTCCAAATTTGAAGACTTTCCAACATCCTCAAAGGTATAAAATGAATTTAGAGTTATATTAATTCATGAAATTATATTTGGGATGATTGGTTTTAATAAAAAAATGACAAATGGGATTTTTCCCTTGTGAAAACAATTTTTTTTTAAGTCTAGAGGTGGAGTTTTAAAAATTAAAATTTTGACATTTAGGTAATTCAAGTGACATTTCATGTCGTGCGACAAATCATCAAATGACATGTGCATGTTGCTCAAACGACATAGGCATCTCATTCGAACGAGATGGCTATATCGTTCAAACGACATTACTTCTTGTTCGAGCGAGCTGTCGTCTTAAGGTTATTATAAATACTTATTTCGTGAATCAGTTTTTTTAAGATTTTGACGAAAATGTTATTGCATATCTAGTGCAAAAGTTCTTCAAGTTTTTATCTTCCAAAACACTTTTTAATTCACAATAAATCATCCTTGAATATGATTCTGGTGAATTAGTTTAGAACCTTAGAAATTTTTGTATCTATATGCATACACCTTGTGGAGAGGCACTCCATGGATGATTTGTGATACCTGCGAGGATTCATGGCTGACGACTACATGTCAATTGGGAGTACTTGTGGGTGTTCTTGGATGAAGATAGAACTACGTGTTCTTATCCATTTTCTGCGATTAATCTATTGCAGATTTAATTGTGTACTTTATAGTGATTTACTGTTCATAGTGAAATAAGGGTTTTACCTGAAAGGTTTTTTTTCCTAAAACTTGGCCTTGTCTTAGTTGCATGTTTGATTTATCTGTTTTATCACATAATTGCATATTTAGGATAAACAAGATAAAATATGTTTAAAAGTCGCTTCCGCATAATTATAATTGCTATTGAATTTTTTTATTAAAATCACCCTTTGCGAGTGTTCTCGCATTCTCAATTGGTATCAGAGTGGGTTACGCTAATTTATTGCGTTTGATCTTGTTTACCGTTCTTTTGATGATTGTGTTTTTTCATCGTTCCTGTGCATGTTTTTACTCTCGATGGATTCTCCTTGTTTCGACAATTTAAATAGTTTGAATTTGAAGTTTGTGAAAATAATTGATTTTTTGGAAAAAGAAAATTCTCATTTTGAATCCGCTATGGAAATTTTGCAAACGGTTCAAAATCAAAGAGATTTTTATCGTGAGAAATTTGTTGCTTTGAGCCATAACTTTAGTGCTTTAAAATTTTCTAAAAAGGAGAATGATGATAGACTCCTTTTTTTAGAAAAAGAATTGGAGGACTCTAAAAATTCTAGGGTTTGTGTTTGTGCCAATGAGGATTATTTATGGTGTGATTTTTTTTGATATATTTTACATATATTATATGTGGTATGTTTGTTGTATATTTATGTTTTACATTTTTTTGAAAAAATTGAAAAACTTTAAAAGTAGTTGGTGTTTGTTAGCCTCTGAGATGATCATTACACATGCACGATTCAGATATTCTGTGATGATATCTTTTCTTCGACACGCTACTCCATATTTCATGTTTATTGTTTTTACTTCTTTGTATATTTGTGTGTTTCGATAAAAATAAAGGGGGAGAGCAAATTAAAATGGAGATTTTTTAGTTTTAATTATAGGAGAGAATTTGTTTATGATTTATTTTGTTTCAAACTCGATGCATCACGTAGGTATATGTATGTTGTCTCATGTGTACGGGTAACTGTTTACGAATTTCAAGACATGCGGATGGAGACAAAGTTTGGATAAAGGGAAGAAGATGAAGTTTGAAGACAAAGAGACTTATGCCACTCCGTTCTAGGGTTTGGAGGGTGTTAGCACTTTATGAAATTTGTAATAGGATATTTTGATTTTAATTTGGTGTTTAGTCATTTGTTTATTTTTTACCGGAATAGCCAAATGGGTAGATTTGTAAGAACGATTTTTATGTCATTGTTCATAGGGGCATTAGGCTAGTTTGGCGTATCGCGTTACAAATCATCACGCATTGAGAAGACAAACTAATCTTAAGCATCTCCAAATTTTAAGACTTCCTGATATCCCAAGAGTTATAAAATGGATTTAGAATTTAAATTAATTCATGAAATTATATTTGGGATGACTAGTTTTAAGAAACAATGACGAACATGATTTTTCCTTTTTGGAAACAAATTTTTTCTAAGTCTAAAGGGGGAGTTTTAAAAATTAATATTTTAACGTTTGGGTCGTTCAAACGACATTTAATGTCGCACGAAGCTGCATCAAATGACAAGTGCATGTCGCTTAAACGACATAGGCATTTCATTAGAATGAGATGGCTATATCGTTCGAACGACATTACTTCTCGTTCGAGCGAGCTACCGCCTTAAGGTTCTTATAGATACTTGTTTCGTGAATCAATTATTTTAAGACTTTTGACGAAAACGTTACTGCATATCTGGTGCAAAATTTGTTCAAGTTTTTTTTATTCCAAAACACTTTTTAATTCACAATAAAGCATCCATGAATATGATTCTTGTGAATTAGTTTAGAACCCTAGAAAGTTTTGTATATATTTGCATATACCTTATGGATAGGCACTCCATGGCTAATTTGTAATACCCGCGGGGATTCATAGCTGACAAAGGCTGAGGTTATTCTATTACATATTTCATTGTGTACTTTTTAAGTTGCGATTTACTGTTCATAGTGAAATAAAGGTTTTCCCTAAAAGGGTTTTTTTCCCTGAAACTTGGCCTTGTCTTATTTGCATGTTTGATTTATCTGTTTTATCACATAGTTTCATGTTTAGGATAAACAAGATAAAATAAGTTTAAAAGTTGCTTCCGCATAATTAAAATTGGTGTTGCAATTTTTGTTAAAATCACCCTTCGCGAGTGTCCTCGCATTCTCACTTATCAGTAAAATTGCAAGTATCATACCTTACGATTCAGGAATTAGACCCGACATACCACGATAATTCTAATTGGCCTGTAGGACTTAGATGTTTAATGCCTATTTTGATTACTTGATACATACGTATGAGTTCCACTTTAACTAAGTGTGCTGAGCTATGTTTTACCATTCCCCAATTATTTGGATTTCCTGTTTAGTTGTATTTTATGCCTTGAGCAATATTGTAATGGCATGTCTACGATGTTGAATCCCTATTACCGATAATTTAGGGGTTATCGTGTTATAATTTCAACCATTATCAAAGTAACTTGATACCTGGTCTTTAAAAAATTACATATAATCCTGCAATTTATGGTCCTTATCAGTAAAACTATAAGTATCATACCTTATGATTCAGGAATTAAACCCCGAAGTACCACGATAATTCTAATTGGCCTGTAGGACTCAGATGCTTAATGCCTAGTTTTGATTACTTGTTACATACGTATGAGTGCCACTCTAGCTAAGTGTGTGGAGCTATATTTTATCATTCCCTAATTTTTTGGACTTGCCTGTTCAAGTGTATTTTATGCCTTGAGTGATATTGTAACGACATGTCTACGTTATTGAAGCCCTATAACCAATAATTTAGGGGTTATTGTATTATAATTTCAACCATTATCACAGTAACTTAATACTCAGTCTATTCGGTTATCTTCACCATATTATTCATTTATATATCAGTAGACTTCAGTATACTCCTGATAGACCTATGATATTTCATTTTGTTTCAAGAGTTATAAATTCAATAATTTCCTTCCACTATTTTCTAACACCTTATCATCTTCCATATCTTTAATAGAAATAAAAATTATCTACTTTGCATGTTTGCTTAATTTTTTTTTATTCCAGATGGATTACGAACCTGAAGGAGATCACTTACCGCTCGTGCCTTTGAACTTTTATTCTCGTCTACCTAAAAGCACCCACGATGCGCAAAAGATTATATGTGGAAGTAAACTATTGCCGATTAAACGCAATTTACCTACGAGTTTTATCGTTTATTCTAGGAGGGACCAATTCAAACTTTTCTTGAATTGTTAACTTTATGAAAACATATTTAATTCCCAAAGTCAATTAAAAGTCCAAATTATTATCTTTGTTAAATCTAGGTGATGTACAAAATAATAACCTATTCAGTTTTTAGGTGAGTTTCTATTTATTTAAGCCTATTTTTTTATGTGAGGTGATATGCCAAAAATGTAAAGCACGCTGTATTTTTTTAACGTCGCAAAAACCCTTCCCTGGAAAAAACGACGGACTCTCCTAAGAGTCAACCTAATCTACTTTCACTAAAACCAAACGAAATAGGAACGATTATACAAACATGCAACAAGACTCAAAGCAAGATAAATCAGAACAAGCTATAACCTATCTCGACCAAGTTTCTCTCCGCTCTAGTTGCTCTTCCATAATTATCCTCACAATGTATCTCTTATTCACTTTTCTTTCTTCATGTATTAGACTCCCCTCTAGCTTCTTTAGCGTAGGTTGGCTTAGTGCCTATCGTCCTAGTTCTTAGTGAAGTATTTGTGTGCGGCATTCTATCCTAGATGACACACCCACACTTAAATGGTACAACCGAATGCAATGCAACAATATATCTTTCTCATAGATATCAAGCAATCATATTCACAGAATAATATAACTTCAAATATATTCAATAAAATCACAAAGTCAAATATTCATAATTTATTTTTCAGAAAACTAATATTAGGTTAAATAAGGTTTCAAGAAAATAATATTCAATCCAGATATTAAATTTTCACAAATTAGTTCTCAAAAATCTTAGATTTAACTTTCTAAACCACAAACAATATAAATATTAATATTGACAAATTATTTTTTTCTGAAAAATCTGTTTTAAAACAAATTGTTTAAAAATATTCAAGATCTTATAAACAAGATACAAACAGAATATTCACACACAAAAATTAATTTAGTGAATCAAGTGTGTGTTGTGTACAAAAATTAGATCTAAAGACTGATATATATAAAATACACAAAGATCAGAGAAACCACTTTCATAAATCAACCCTTGAAGATGACAAAAATGTTGGATTAATTCCAATATTTATTGAGTTTAATTTTTAGTTGTTAATATTTTATTATATTATTTGTGTTTTATTTTAAACATAGTTTGGGTTTTAATTTAGAAAGTAGAAACATGAGCAAATGGGTGTGAAAGATATGGGGAATGCTCAAAATCCCATATTGTCCCACATTGGAAGAATAGTACAAAAGGTAGTGGTATATCAACTAAAGGACAACTAAGATTCTTAGTTGACAAGTCAAATAAGAGGCTATGATCCTACGCATCGCGGTGGTGCTTAAGCACCACCAATCGCGACACGCGGCGCGCGAAAGGGCGATTGGGCGACTTAGGGCGCATTGCGCGCTTTGACGCGCACTTGGCACTTCGCATCGTCGCTTGGAGCGTGGGAGCCTAAAGTTTTGACGAGGTAAAACAGATCAACGGTTGTGATTAAACGATCCGATCAAAGGGTTTAAAATCCGAAACGGCTTGATCTAAACCGTTAGATGAACTCGTAGCGTTTCGTGTAGGGAATGTCCATTCGCTTACGATGGGACGCCTAATCTGAACCGTTAGATCGTAGCTGTTCCAAACAGGCACGATCCAACGGTTGCTGAGTCACTCCATGAAGAGTTGTGACTGTTGAAGAATAGTCACAGAAATGGCTATAAAAAGAGTTCCAGACCTCTGTTTTGGACACCGAAAATTGCTAGTTTCTCCTCTCTCCGTCCTCTATACTTTGGCATTATCAAGTTACAAATTCAGAGTGTTCTCGGGTTTGATCAAACAGTACATAGTTTGAATCAAACAACTGTTCATACTGCATTGTATCCTGAAGGCAGGTTCTACAAAACCCATTGTGTACTCGCGGTTCTGGTTCTGTCTCAACCGGATTGGGAGAAATTTTGCCTAAAAGAAAGCGTTCCAAGAACGTGCCTTGCAGAAATTAATTTATTATATTTCGTTCTTTCCATAAGAAAACTCCAACAAAAATTATTCTGATTTATTCTCTCTTTCTCTCACTAGAAATTTTGACAAAATTTGGCCACAAAAATAATTTTTTCGGACTCTTAAAATTGAGACCCAAAGGGTTCAATTTATAGAGTGTGCAATTGTGTGCTAATTGGTTTAAAATAGATTTACATGGATTGACACAGAATACACAACAACCATTGATTAAAAAAAATAATCTGATGGTTCACAAAAAAACACAAAGTGGTCTATTAAAAAATCGACACGCGTTACCCAGCTGTAATAAACTAAATTCGAGAGCTTTCAGTTTTATTAAAACGCTGGCGTTCAACTTATTGGATGCCAGGTGTAAACCATATTATAATTGTTACCGTTGTAACAAAAAGGTATGCGATGTCGTTTTAGAGAAAACTGGTTTTTAGATCTAACCGTAGGCAGTTTTAACAAAACAAGGGAATGTCAAATCGTCTTAACCGAAAGGGCACGCCAACATGCTTAAAATGGGCTAAGGGTAGAGACTAACAGCTACATGGTCAAATCATAGACTTTATATGTTATATAAACATACCATAACATATACATACATACCATCATATATATAGTATCGTACATATATATTACATAAAAAGTATATGTAATGCACAAACATATAAGCAGTATATATATATATATATATTGTTTTAAAAACAAACTGACCACGACGTCGTTTAAAAAAGTGTTTTTGTTTAAGAATAAAAACCGAGAGTAGGACTGACTAAGGCCATATGCCTGCTAAGACCTACTATGACAACACTAAGAAGTGACTTGTTAAAAGTGATTTCGGCAATATCTAAGGGTCAAACAATTATTTTCATATATATATATATATATATATATATATATATATATATAATATCTGATCTACACACAAGCTAATAACAACTATGTACTATTCCTAGCTTTAAATCTTGGACAAAACAACTAACAGGTAAGGCTTAAGAGTATACACGTCAACATCTAAGGCACTAGGCCTGCTAAGGCTTACACGCATAACAGTTAGACCTGGTCAGGTTAAAAAATAACAGCTAACATGTCTTGAACAAAACAAAAATAAATAGGAACATATATTAATAAGCCATACATATACATATAAACGAACATATTGACAAATATTAAAATAAAACACGCATGCATACATATTAACATACAAATGAATATGTAAACATCAAAACACGCATAAAAAAAATTATTTTTACCATCAAATTTTTATTCTGAAAATTAAATCCAAAAAAAATATTTAATGTCAAAAATTTTCAAATTAACTTCTAAACGGTTTTAAAAATTCAATTTGACTAAACATAACTCAATCATAAGATATGATGAATGAGATGTAAATGCAGTATCGTATCGTGTCATATGTGACAGAAAACCTATGAGCCATAAAGTATGGAAATTACCTTTTCTGAAATGACGGATCAAGTCGAGAGCTCATTTGATGTAGACGAACATAGAGCGCTTGGCGTCGATAGGCGAGACACAATCTAGATTATAAAAATATTTTGTCAAAATTCAAGTCCAACTAGATGAAGGTCTATATAGCTAAAGCACAGAAACCAAATCCTAGGTGTGCTCTATATAGGTACCTTCCCTACCCTATAAAATATTCACAGTTATGTACACGTGAGCAGTGACAAATAAGGATGGTAGTCCCCATTGGAACATCTACACCATAACTTATTAGCTCTTATGAATCTCGCACGTTTCTTTGAAGTTTTAAATTTATGTATGGCATGAACGAGTAATATTATACTTTCTTTTATTTTCAGACTTTGATATGTAATAGGATTCTAAGCATCCCCATGATAAAAGTCTTTTAAATTCAGTTGCACTAAAATCATTGTTGTATTTCATTATATTCCTATTTATCATCAAACATAAAATTCGCTGATGCGACAAGTGACAAGATAAATTGAGCTTTAATGAACATACAAGCACAACGCACACAAACCTAGATTTTGATGATTCTACAAATCATTAGCGTCATGACAAAATAAGCATACTAGGATTCATTATGCAAACCCGTTGATCATCAACTAAACTCCCTCAAAAGTTAAACATATATCATATTTTCTTTTCTTGATTCTTTTGAAGTTATTTCTTTTGATTGATCAAACAAACTAAACTACGTTGAACCCTTTTTGATAATTTTTCTGTTTTTATTGCCTTTAATTTTTATTGGGCTCTTGCCAACGATGGCTTTCACACAAATAACATTTTCTCCTTTCGTAGCCCTTTTTTGTGCCCACTCATATTTTTCAATACTAAACAATAACTCTCACGGGCAACGCTTCTTACATTCACAAATCCCCCATAGTCACATACACATGTAGATGACAAAACAGATGGGAGAGCATTTCACAAAACTCAAATATACATGTGAGAGCTCATGCATGTGTGTGCGGAGGCATATACAAAGTCAAATCCATTAAGAAAATCGAGATCGAAACAACTCCATAAACATAGATCAATCTAAGTATATATAGTCATAACCAAATATCCCAGCCACATGAAAGTTTCGGAGTGAATTGGATTCAAACACACCAATATGCCACATTAAATGTGCAAACGTAAAATACACAAAAATCACAAGATAATATTTTTGTATTTAAAAGTAAAATATTTTTTTATTCTTTAATATGACTCAATAAAAGAAAATTTTAATACAAAAAGTACACATGTCATAACACTAGCAAACATATATTATGAAGCACGACCAGAGTATGACAAAGAAAAACATGCAAGCAATCATTGATAAGATATAGCATATGAAGCATCATGTTCAAGCCTGTGAGAATCAACCAAGCTAGCATTTAACGTCTCCAAAATGAATTTCCTTACCCAAATAGATGTATACTTAACGTGATGGGATTTGGGAACCAAAGGGACACTAAACTTAAACATCCTAGAACCTCTTCTAAGATCATAGCAAAAACGCCTAAGGTGACCTTTCCTACCACAATGCGAACATGTGTAAACACGAGGAATGTTAACTATGGGTTGACCTTTTCTAACGTCTTTGGATGCGGTTGACCCTCCAAAATAAACAATGGTCTTGCCTTTGACACTAGAAGCATTAAAATTATTGGAGTCAGTACCATTACTACACACACTACTCGAGTCTTTTAAATATCGAACGACCCTTCTAATGACTTACCCTTCTTATTGGAACGATAATGTCTTCTCATTTAACCGAGGCAGACGAACATAAAAATAATTTTAAAATAAAAATGCCTTGATTTAAAAAAAATCTTGTTTCAGTTTTAATAAAAATAAAGCATCCCAAAATATAATGAATAAATTTAAATTCCTAAAAATCTTTATACCTTCTTGAGATGTAGAGGAGTCTTGAACTTGGAGATGTTGCGATTTGATTTGACGAGTCAGCACGAGTCGATTTGTAATGGGACACGCCAAATATGACAAAGTATAAATAAAAATCCTACGCAAATTTTTTTTCTCTTACAGGAATTTCGTATTCTTTTGATACCAAAACCTCACTTTATGCATACTTTAATGCTAATTGGGCTGGAGATGCAAGCGGCGATAAGAAGACCTCAGGTGAGTATTTTTATTTAAGGATTGTACATGTGTTTTTGGCATAACAAGAAGTAAAATTCGACCTCTTTGTCGATCGTAGATACCGAGTACATAAAGGTTGAGGGTTATTGTACTCTACTCCTTTAGATGAAGTAGATGCTTATGGATTTTGGGATAGCTGATCAGGATACCATGATTATATATTGCAATAACACAAGTGTTATTAACATCTCTTGTAATCTTATTCAACATTTGAGGACCACACACAGAGACATTTGCCACCATTTTATTTGTGATCTTGTTGAGGAGAGCATGTTGTCTTTGAAATTT
This sequence comes from Sambucus nigra, assembly GCA_949130495.1. NCBI lineage: Eukaryota > Viridiplantae > Streptophyta > Magnoliopsida > Dipsacales > Adoxaceae > Sambucus > Sambucus nigra. Next base: position 599,872,220 of record OX422215.1, on the reverse strand, counting down.
GGACCTACATATTCTCAATTTGCACACATACTCATCAAATCTCTTGATTCCACTATGTATGAGAACCTTAGGAAGTCCATAGGTATTTGCACCATTCTATGAGCTATAAGCCTCTTTGTCTAGGTTTTGGTGTATCATGACTTATCTATGCATTTATTAATATCCTTACTGGATATGAATTTTATGTACATTTTTTGTTTAGTTTTAAAAAGTAAAAAAAAATTGTTTATTTTGGTCATTTAATAAAACCACAAATAATTTTGTTTGGATTTTTTTTTTGAAAAATACTAACGGATTTGGTGTTTTATTAGATAGATAATGCTGAGATGATTCAATTTTTTGGAACATATGTTGCAATAAATTTCCCTATTCTTAGATTATAATCTTTGGATGGTATTGCGAAACTATGAATGTTTTGCTTAATCGTTCCTATCAAGTTGTCCGAGAAAGACTCATGTTGACTATGTTGTAGTCGTTGTCATACTCCCTCCCCCCAACATAAATCACACATGAGTTGCCTAGGGTATATTTTCAGTTTTGATTCGAATTTTTTTACTTGCCCTTGTTTTTATTCAATCAAGTCATATTTTCTTCACTATATTTTTGGGATGTGCTTGTAAGAACCATTGCTTAACCTAAAATTATTAATAAAAAAAATATTGGTGAGTGCTATTGAAAGGTGTGCTAGCAACCATTGGCTAGAAATGACTTTAGTAGGGGACTTTGACCTCGTTGAATGCCATGTATAGGGGCACATGGGCACTCGGCCTGTACTCCTTTCAATTTAGATACTCTCTAAAAACAAATAGGCCCAAATAATTGTTTTAAAAAGTCGGTATGTATTTAAGAACCTCACAAAAGCTTGACTGTATATGTGTATGTGTGTGCGCGTATGTGTTATTTTACCTCATTAAGTCATATGTATGGGAAAACACGATTTCATCTTACTACTTTACTTATTACTTAGGTAAATTCTTGTTATAAGGAAAAATCATATACACATTGTTGGTAATTATTGATCGTATCACGACTTAACAATCCATCAATTTTTAGGGTCCAAACTGGTTGGCCATTGACCTAGCCCATTGGTTGAGCTAGTTAAGAAAGAACATATTATGGAAAAATATGTATTGAAGGCTTGTTTATGGTTCCATCACATAATCCATAAGGGGTTGGATCATGGGCTTACGTCTTGTGTCCATGCCTCATTAGCCAACGTGTCCAGGCCTCATTAACCTACTCTATGATTGGCCAACAACCTAGAGGCCTGGTCCTATGCGAGATGAGAACTGCATATTTTTTGTAAGGCACGAATCTAATGCGTAGATTCTATAAATACCAACAACATATTGGAAATATATGATGAAAATTAAGCAACATTATATTTGATGAAAATTAAGCTACATAAATAAATTTGGATTAAATTCATTTTTTTAACTGAACATGAATCTAAATCATGTGCTTTCAAATGATCGACTAAGATGATAATTTACCATACATACATCTATTGATTAACTCTAGAGTATACAGAAATATTATATATATAAAACTTACGAGCGATAAATAGATGAATGGTTGAGGAAACTAAGTAAAATATTTTCTGCAAATTACATAAATTATAGTAATGGATCTAATGACTTAAAACTTTAAAACACATTGTGATAAAACTTTGACTGTATCATTTTATTGCTCAATTCAAGTGAATACCAAATCAAATAATCAACAAAATCAAGTAAGAACAATTTCTTATACAACATGCTTATTCCCCATATTTCGTCTCTAATATTTGCCCTTTGCTTGTTTATTTTTCTCTGTAATGAAGTGAAAAACAAACACTATGAGAGAGACAATTAAGGCTGATCCGGCAATCATAGGAGCACATATCTTGGACGATTTCGGAGGGGGCTTATCCGTTTGTGTTGATCGATCACTATAGCTCTTATCCTGGGTCTCCCCTAATGAATCATCATTACCATTTATTTCTTCAGTACCTATTCCACAAATTTTATTTTCTTGCCCAGATTGATTTTTATTTGCGTCATCTTGATCCTTAGTCTCATGCACATGTGAAGTTTCAGCTTGATTGCAACTGGGTACCCCTCGTTGTTGAATAGTTGTTTCACATGGTTCACTTTCTCTTGATCCGACATATTCTATTCCATTATTACCATTATGATGATTTTCTAATACTTTATTTTCTTCTTCTCTCGTATCATGAACCTCTTTCCTTTTTACCGAATTTTCTACCTTTTGGTCAATTTGTTCAACCCCTTTTTCAACAAGATCATCTGCAACAACTGGTAATTTAGATTTTGCTCTAGAATTACCATCATCTTTCACTTCCTCAATCTTGACCCCAGTCAAACCCTTTGCCAACTTTGGCATTGAAACTTTCAAAACTGAGTCATCATCATTAAACCTTGCCTTGATTCCGTCCAAAAGGACTCCATCAGGGATTTTGAAAGCCTTCCGAAATCCCGTCATTTCTCTTTCTTTCTTGACCATTGTCCAACCCAACATCACTGTCTGTTGGACGAGTCTTTCTCCTCCTATTGCAATCCTATTCCCTTCCTCGTTTATGTCGATTTTTATATTCTCTATCTTATAACCTGAATTGTTTCAATTTCAATCATTGAATAAACAAATTAAAAAGGAATAGTAAAAAAAATAAACGGGCGTTTAACATAAATCCCAATGATATTTCTTTTAATATGTAGTTCAACGTATCACCTCACCCTAATTGTAAAATCATGCAACTCACCCCAATATATTTTAATGGGAGAATATTAATCATTTGATAAGATATGATGGTGTGAGTTGCATGTTATCTAAAATAGAGATTAGATACATAATTTAGTGGGTGCATTTAATAACTCTCATTTTTTAGTGTAACAACGACATTAGCCCATTAATAGCGACATAAAATAAACACATAATTGCTACCATGACATTACCATGTCAAAGCATAGGTTGATGTCATGAAAACATTTTTCGATAATCTCTTCATGAAATTCAAAAGAATATGTTGGGAGTGTTACGCCATTACGGGTGTTAACATGACACTAACATTTGTTGCGTCATTATCGGTGTTGACATGACACTCTTACATCATCAAACCAAAGTGTCCGGTTACTATCAACGGTAATTTTCTTTTAAATTTGAAATTCCTTTAGATTAAGCATTAAATTAACTATTTTAAAGGACTCAATATTAATCAACCAAAAAATATATTTATACAAAAATAAACTCTTTAATTACCCCCATTGCACTTTTTAATGCAAAATACTTTCTACTTATATCGAAGCCTGACATCATTGTTATAAAAAAAAAAAGACCTTAAATCAAATATCCCTCCCCAACTAATTTCATTATGTTTTCTCATCACATTAGATCTCTATCTAACTCATTTATATTAGAATTATTTTAAATAATAATTCTTCATAATGTGCTCCATAATTATATTAATATACTAAGAGTCATTTTGGTTGATGAAAGGGTACTCTAAATACCAAGTGCCAAAAGGACTCTTGGGTATCTACTTTGATGGACAGTTGATATTAAGTGACTGTTGAAGTTTTGGGTCTTATCCCTACGTATAAATAAGTGACTGATTTTTCATCATTCAAACACCCTAAAAGACAACATAATGAAATTATAGAGTAAAGGAGAGAAATCTATATTCTCAATCAGAGTTAATTTCAGAATACTGTTTTAACCATAAAGGATATCTAACTATTGGATTGCGCTGAAACTTGAATATATTATTGCCGTAGACAAGATAAAGTCGTGGTTCGAAGATCAACTCGATCGGACATCGTTATGATCAACTGCTCCGCCGATCTTTGCAGTTGTGACATGATGGAGGTCTGTGATTATAATATCATTTTATGTTCCGCATAATGATTATATGTGAAAATTATGTTGATATAAGATCTTAACGTTAAATATATAATACATTACATTTTATGTTATTAAAGAACAAATAACATGTATAATTGAATATTCATGTGTTAGATTTATAGATCCCACTAAAATTGTTAATTACGTTTTCTTTTGATATATGTGGTTTCAAAGCTTAGGTTTCTAATCTCATGATTGTCCATTGAGAGTTTTTGCCTATAAAAAGAATTCGGATGATGAATTACTGAATTTTTTTAGGGACATTTTTAGCGAAATATATTTTTTTCTTTCTTGGAATTTTAAGAAATCTAGATGGTCAACTGAAAATGTCGAAATAAACAAAACCGATTATAAACAATGGGCACCACCCTATCTCGGCGATTTGACATCGTTTAAATCCCTAAAAACGTATTTTTGACATTTTTGATAATAATGTGAATGCTAATAATTCTTTGTTAAAAATTGATTTTATGATTTCGCGGATTTGAGAGTGATCCTGAAGAGATTGTTTATAGTGATAACTCAAAATTTTCCATTTTTGAAAAAATTAATTATTTTTCTATATTTTATGATATAAATCACTAAATATATATTTTTTATTATTAAATGGTTGTTCTAATATTCATGTTATGTATTAATCAAAAGTTTCAATATAAAGTTTTGAATATTAAATGTATGATTACGTGTTTGATAATATCATTTCTCATAAATTAGATTATTGTGTACAATCTATGTTTAGTTGTCCAAAGGTCCTAATATATTTATTAATTAATGTTTCAAAACTAATATTTAGATGATGTCAGATTAGGAAGACATCAAAGTTTCTTAATCTATAGTTATAAATATTAGATTATTGTGTATGAATCTATATTTGGACCATTATTTATCCATTAAATTTTGCGTATAATATTTTTTAGAGGCATTGATTTTTTAATACATTACGTAGTATGTGTGTGCATGAATGTTCAATGAAAGCAATTTTTTTTTCACACTCTATGAATTAAATATTTAAAGCGCAATTAAGGATAAATCAACTTAAGATCTCTGTGAATGCAACCAAATGAACTAATCGGTATATCTGTATGATCACATAAAAGAAAATTTTATAAGACGAGATTGTTGGATTCCAAAAATTTTATGACCAAATTAAAATTGGATTTGGTTCGCTTATTGTGATTTTCTTTTGTGGCAATTTAATTATGTCTTTAAATATGCTTATTTTATGAAACTGTAAATCTAACATTTTGATACGTCTTCAGTGACAGTTTTCTTATGCCTATAATAAGTAATAATTGAAATTAAAATTGTTGACTTACTCAAAATTTCATGAAATTTTATGTCAATCTGAAATGGCCTAATGTTTAAAACTCATCATTTTGATGATGGATGCTGTTTTGGCAATTTGAGCACGTTTAAGCCCTCAAAACCTTAAATTTGTTATATATGGTAATAAAATTGACAAGTATTTTTTTCTCTAAATTCTTTTTAAATTCTGCTTATTGGAGATTATTTTAAGAGTTTTCTTAACTCATTTGTAGCGATTACTAATTTTTTTTTATTATTGAAAATTTTGAATTTCTACATTAGCTATCCAACCTTATTTGTCTCTCATAATTTTCATATTATGCAATATTTTTTGTATACACCAAATATTGTTATGATTATTATAATTATGGTTAAGGTTTTGACATTATTATTTATATTATGTTAAATTAGGTGTCCATCAAAGTGACTTAGTTTATAATTGAAAATATTAAATTATTATGTATAAAATTAATTGTCCGTAGGTCCAAATATAATTATGGATATTAGATTGTTGATGCAATAATGATGTGACTTGTTCATTATAAGATTGCCTAAAGGGACAATTACGATTATTAAATAAACATTAATGAGTATTTTTTTGCATCAATTTAATTTCGAAGGATTTAAATTTTTCTTGAAACTAATATTTACATGAGGTTTAATTTAGTGCTCAAAATGGTAAATATTATATTAATGTGTATATTTTCATCATGTTCAATATGAGCAATGGAATATTAAAAGTATGCCTTAAAATCTTCTTCTCAGTATTTATATCACGATTAAATTATGATTCCATCAAAGTAGTCTAATAATAAGTTCTAAATGTTGAATTTTGTGATAACATTCAAATATTATGTTTGGGCATGCCTCAAGATTTTCATCTCGGTCTTTATATCACGATTAGGTTACGATTCTATCAAAGTGGTCTAATCTAAAAAATTGTAAATGCTGAATTTTGTGATCACGTTCAAATACTATATATTGGTAGCCCCAAAGAGTCCGAAAATATTTTTTAGTGTTCTAATTATTAATAATTTCATTATGATTAAGTTATTGTGATTTTGGTTGCTCCAAAGAGTCTGGTGGCAATGATGAAGTTAATATTAAGGGACAATATATTTGTTTATTAAGGTTGGTATCAGTTGCTCCAAAGAATCCATAACCTTCCTTAATTTATAAGCACATACTCCATTTATGCCCTTTGAAAACAATAATGCTTGTTGAAATTATTATAAAATCTATAAAATAATGTAATATTCATATAATGGATAGTTTGGTAGTCACCAAAGTGAACAAACTAGAATGTTTGTGAATATTAAATTTAAAGATAAAAGTGGTAGCAATAAATCATCATGCTTATATATGTAAAGACACTAATGGGGTATATTTGATTTATTTCGTCAAGCAAGATAATTTTCCAAACGATTTTTATTTTGAGTAACTGAAATAATTATTAAGGAATTATGAAATTAAGTGGTTAAAGGTTATCCTAGATAACATATCTATCTAAATTACATAGTATAGTACCCAATAAAGTCATATATAAATATTCAAAGTCATTACGAAAGAAAGCCCCCATTTATAAAATGATAGTAATGTACATGTTGTTAACTCATAACATTAATGTAGTGCTCTATTTATCTCATTGGTTTTATATTACTTTATTTCTCAAAAATTGCATGTTTTATCCGTTTTAATGCTATCGAGGATGAGTTTTTGGCAATACTAAATCATAATAATTATATTTTACTTGAGGAACCCACTATTAATGAAAAAAATTAGTGTGTGTCACTCTTTTAAAAATTAAATAAAAAATCTTGATCAGATTAGACATAAAATTTATGAAAAATCTCATAATTTGAAAGATTAAATATGAGTACTCATTATGTAACACACATAAGTTAACCTATATTGTGTGAATTAAAATGTGTCATGCGATATGAATGAAATAATTTGTTTTACTTTTCAAAACTCAAGTGCTACGAAAAATAGTTCTAAATCGATATGAGGATGCTTACAAGACAAACCATAAAAGAAACCATAAATTCTTTGATTCCTTTTCTTATGTTATTTTAAAATCATTTCAAAAATCCCTCGATGACCTTTCAAAATATTTTTTCTCAATTTTATCGTGAGATATTTTTCTTCAATATACAAAAGATCTTTAAGTTTATATGGGAATATATTTTCTTAATTATGGTGTTCTCATTATTGGTTTGTACAGTTATGTTTTTGATAAAACTTTTACAAGAAAAATGATTCTGATCCCATTTCATAATGTTGAACCTCAAAGTAGCTTTTCAATCATGTACCATAATTGAATATCATACTCTTTTAAATCTAGTCTTACTTTGATAATTTAAAGGACTAGATTGTCTTTGGATTGTTACTTATGAATCTTGACACTCATGTTTGAGCTCTTGAGGTTTTATAATTTTAGAACGATCTATGTGGCCTAAATGAGAGATTATAATCCTTATATAGTAGACCTATATCGATCATATCATTATCAGACAACAAGTCAAACGCAATAATGTCGATATCGCCATAAGAGTTATTCACACGAAAATGAATATATATGGTTAGAAGTGTATTATATAAATTCTACTTTACTTACCCAATTTGACATGCCCGTATGATTTGGAATGTTTATTACATGTATAGATTTATGATTCACTAAAAGAATTGAAATTTAGTATTACATCTCTACACTTTCAAGAGGGCACACTATTTACTGTTGAAATTGAAAATGTCAAATTCTTTAAAGAATGGTGAAATTAGTGGGAGTATCAAATGACCTAATGTGATTATAAAATAAGTTCTCTTGTTATTACCTTAACATCTAAAGTAATTGTTCTTTTGGTTAGTGGATATGAATAGTTTTAAGAAGCTCTTAAATGAGTTTCATATTCTTAATGATTGTGAGATTTATCACAAGAATGTGAATTTGACAGAGGAGTAAGAAAATATCAGAATTTTATTTTCATAAATATTACAAATTATAATGCCATCAATTGACCAAAATAAAGTTTAGAATCGTGTTGAATTATCTAACTGACATACTAAAGTCGAGTGTAAATGTGTCTTTAAGACTAAACACGATCTTGATAATAATCAATGGCCTAAAGCTAGACTTATGGTCAAAATTTTTTTTATGGAGAAAGGGGTGTAAATAAATATCGTCACCTATATCTTAAAATGTGAAATTCTTATGGCTATAATAACTCTTTTTTATTAAGAGTTACATTTAGTATGAAAACTTATAAACGTTTAAGAAAAGATGTGTATAGGTTGAAAAATCATTATATAAACTTATGTCATTTTCCCACCAATGGTATTTTTAAGAATACTTTATGTATTTTGATTTGTATAGATATACCTTGAAGTCAATGGGAGTAAGTTTATATATTTCTTGAATTTCTCTTAGTAATGAATGATAGATTAGAGAAATAAAATATTTTAAGAGTATAAAGTAATGAGATGCCTAAAATATTATGTAATACCACGCCCTTGAAATATATGTTTTGAAAATAAATGGAGTGATTTATTTGAAGAAGTATTTGGAGAGAAGCGATCACAAGTGAATAGGTTACTATTGCACACAAAATGACGCATTTCATATAACGTCTTGGCATTTTTGTCATGCATGGGACCGAATAGGGATGCGCGGTGCCCATTTTAGGTTAATAAAATTAAATAAGTGATACATCGAAATCAAGTTACACACGTAAGAATATGAATTGGGAATCTAGCCGGCGCTTGACGCGTCAAATTGCAACTTTGCGCGATCTTTAGAGAATTCACCGTAAGGGATAAAAATAGTCCAATCTAATATTTGGGGTTCTAAAATAGGGTTCTTGAGGGACATGGGGTCAAAAATGGAATTTAGGGAAGTTTTGGCCAAAGTTTCAATCGATCTAGCCATTTATTGATCGACGGATTTTGCCCGATCGATCGAACGAGCAGGTCTGCAGAAAGTCGTCCCTTATTTTATGTGTTGTCTTAATTATGACCCTTGATCATTTGAGGTATCAACCTTAGAGAGGTCATCAGACCAAGATCAATACGTTTTTACTTCATATAGGAAGTATGGTTTGGTGGGTTCGAATATAAAAAGACAAAGAGAGGGGTGGGGCAAAACCCATCAGATTTGTTTGTCTATCTCTCTCAATCTCTAAATATCAATCTCCCAATGGATCTATCGGGGAGAAGATTTCTACCCCAAATCATCCCATAAACATACACCACTATATCCACAATGAAAGCACCATTAGAAGGCCTCAAACCACCTTATATCACCATATAAAACCCTACCCATATTTATTGGGTTATAGAAGAGGGTGCTTTTGGAGTTGGGTGGAGGTTTGAAAGGGGTTTTCTTTGAGGTAGAAGAAGGATTTCGTGGAGAATAAGGAGAGCTTAAATGAAGCTTCCATGGAGCAAGCTTGGGAAGAGCTTTTGATAACCCCTCGAGACCACCTTTGAAGGTTGGGGTTGCTCCCCCTACACCACCATTTTCACCACCATTTTGGAGACTTTAGAGGTGAAAATACTAACCTCGGTTTAGGTTTAAAGATGCGTATATTTTCAGATAGTTCATTTATATATATTAGAACTAATATATGTAAGATATATGTTAGTTTGCATCTATGGGTTAACTAGTTGCATTCTATGATTTTATGTGTAAATGGATTGCAAAAGATGATTAAAAATGGGTTTTGAAAGTGAATAAATTTCAGAATATTTATCTTCAACATTTTATGAAATAAAATGTGTTAGAATGGTGTTTTAAAGATAAATAATGTGATTTATGCGAAGAAATGCATTAGGCTTGTTTAAACGATTTTATTAGATTAAAAATGTGTTTTTCTACATAAATAATGAAGATAAATGTAGAAAGAAAACTTTCACTTTAATGGATATTTTAAAGTGTGTGAAACTCGTGTGAAAATTAAAATGGGTTTAATATGTAGATATGTGAAAAGTAAGGATTTTTAATAAGTTATGGGCTAAAAGTTAATAAATGCAAGTTAAAGGTTTCAAATGGGTAGGTAGTAGCAAAGTGGGTGTTAAGATGTAAAATTCCATAAATAAAGTGTGTATTTCAAATGTCTAGAAAATGGGACTTAATATGTAAAAATGTATTATTTTATATATTAAAGGTGTTAAAGTAGCAAGTAAGAATGTTAGATTAATTGTGATATCGAACAAGTGTTAAAAAGGGCTAAAAGTTTTTAAAGTGTTAAGTTGGAAACTTAATAACCATTTTTTAAAAATAACACTTGTTAAAGGACTAAGTTGCATATTTCGCAATAAAAGGGTAAATTGATAAATTTACTTAAAGTGGAACATTTTTATGAAATAAAAATGTTAATGAACAGTGTTACACTAGTGTGGGTGAAAATGAATTAAGTCCCTTAACGTGAATGATATTTGATGTAAAATTCACGTGTGTGTGAATAAAGGACTTAATGAAGAAAGAAATAATTTTTCAAGTGTTAATGAAAAAATGAACAATTAAGTCTGGACTTTTGGCTTCGGCCCGTAAATGTGAATATTGGAATAATGTTGAACACGTTGAAAAGATAAAGGAACACTCGTATGATGCCGAAAAATAATTAAGCAGGGCATGACATCCCTAGTTGTGAAAGACCCTAAACCCATTGCGCAGTTAGCGTATGGTGACTGGAACCGATGGTGTGGAGTTCGTGAAGTACAAGCATATTTGTGGATTCCGAGAAAAAGACAATGGCATTTAATTGGAACATGATAAGAAACATGTTATAAGATGGAAATAACGTAACTTGTGTAAATATTTAAGCTTCCAATTAATGTAATGTGGAAAAGTAATTTGAGAATGATGAATAATGTCCATAAGAAAAGAAAATGGTTAAGCAAGGTGATTTAATGGGTAATTAAGCTATTTAAGGAGATTTAAACCCATAATAACACAAGTGTGTGTGTTGTATAAGGCTTTCAATGTTAATGAATATTTTCTAACACGATGTGCACGTGTGTTAAAAGAAAGTTTTGGGTAATGATTAACAACTCCGGTTTGACTTAATGAACGTTGAGTAATAAACCAACAACTGTTAATTGTTTAACTGTGTGAGTTAATGGGAAAGAATGCTAGTTTTAAGTATAAAGATACAAAGTGATTATTTTGTAAATGCTAGGATAATGCACGGTGTTAAATGAAGTTTTTAGAATAAAATGGCTTAATACATTGGGACATGTATTTTTAAATGTATATATGTAGATATATACGTATTTTCATATGCATGTAGTTGTGGTGTGTGAGTATCCTTTCTGTCGTTCATTTTATATTGCATTTGTATAAGTTCCCACTGAGCATTCGGCTCACTCCCTCCTTTTGTTGCGGTAAGTTGTATGTTGTCCCGTATTTTGAGAGCGTTATACAGGTAATTACTTAATTTGCATTTATGTTAGTAGATATGTTTACTTGGGCTTGGGGGCACCCCTTTGGGTCACATCACGTAGTTTGATGAAAATTGAAATCGCATGCTAACAAGTGTAACATTAAATAATAATAAAATTGGATTAGAAATATTATTTAGGTTGTTCCATTGTACTTCACAATTAATGCACGAACCGGATCTGGCTGATCCTTTACTAACCCTTAAATCTGGGTCAGGGCGTTACATATTATATGCTCACACTTATGATAATTATTCTCTCTTGATTAAGTAGGTTTGTTTTGGTCTAGTGACCAATATTATGAAAAGGTGAGAAACATTTAAATATTATGTAGCATGATTTGTGGCTATAATTTGTGGGTTATGACTACGAAAATTTATTTGGGACTTGAAGTTATTGACACTATTACGAAGTTGCTGAAATATTATGATACTGCTGCTGCAATTTTCGTCATGAAGAACTGTTTAGTATTTTAAAGAATCTAGGCACATTAGGATATATAATACCTATATGTGAACGAAGAAGTTCGGAAACAACAAGTGTCAGTTAAATACATTAGTACAAATGTTAACATAACATATTCACTAATAAATACGCTATCACCAAAGTACATTCATGAAACATGCTTAAGATATGGGTCTTACGTGTAGCCAATTAAGTATAAGTGTTGTGGATTGTTTGATGCTTGATTTTTTACACTGTATTTAATATCAATCAAAGTGTATTCTGAATATTTCAATTTCTATATTGCAATATAAGTTTACATGCATGTGAATTGATAAATGTGATAGAAATAGTCTTTTATATAAGACATTATTAGACCATTATTGAATAACTCAATTTATAAATATTTTTGAATAAGTTGTCAATGTTGTGGTACATGAAAGTAATCATGCTCTTGAATTAGTATGTGAGCGTTATGACTCGCATTAATGGTTTGTTTAATTAAGGTGTTTATGAAAAACCATTTTAGGACAACTCAAAGATTATTGCGTGCCTTATGATAATTATGGACTAAGTAGGAGAATGTTAGAATTATTTTAAATAATAATTCTCCATAATGTGCTTCATAATCTATATTATACCTCTAAAATAGTAGAATTAGAGGTGTTAAAGTAGAACTATTACAATTAATGTCAAAATCTATTTAAACAAGGATTTGTTCCTCTCCCCTAAAAATCGTATCATCTTTTTTTTTTTCCCCTCCAAGTTTCCTTTCGGCTCCCTCCTCTACCTTTCCATTTACCTACCTGTTCGTTTTCTCCCTTAAAAGACTCCATTCACCCCATTTTTGTTCTCTCTCTCACCCTTATATATAACTGTTTACATCTACGGGTAAATGAGATTATTAATCGTTTTCGTTTTCGTCATTGCCATCACTAACCATATAATTATTCAAATGTGCGTATTTATATATACCGTAATATTTGTTATATTTCTGTTCATTTATTACTTTCATTGGTCTGGCTTGGATCCAAATTCTTGTAAAAATAACTATATTTGTGCCCCACATTACAGTAACCAGGACTGAACATTATCACATAATATATAATTTTGAATTGAGTATATGAATTGAGTATATGAAGAAAACACGTGTGAAGTTCCTAATTTTGAATCTCCTAATTTTTGAAAAGTTTTTGGAAGTATATTAGTCGTAAAAGTCAACTACCTAATTTTTTTAGTACACTGCTAGAGTCCAAATACAATGTAATTTACATGTATTGGATTGAGTATATGCCTTAGAAACTGATATATGCTTACTTTTTACCTTTCTAAATATTCAAAAATTACTTAAACTTTATTCCATTAATTTGGAGGGGCAAAGGAATACAATTCAAGGAATCAAGGAGTTACAAACTTATGGATTGCGAAAGAGTTTCTCTAATTACAATAATCATTACTTCGTCTTTTTTATTTCGTGCTCAAACCTTTTTCTACTTTCAATAAAAATTGCGTTACATGATCATTTTGTTATAACAAATTTAATTTCATCTTTTCGTTACGCACTTAATGTCAGACTACTCTACTTCATCTCACATTTCAATATAATTACTTACTTTCCCCATTACAATTCATTTAAATTTTATTTTACACATGGATGCCCGCGCATCGCGCGGGTTACATGGTAGTTATATTAATATTAGGAGTCACTTTGGTTAATGAAAGGCTACTCCAAATACAAAGAGTTAAAAGGATTATTGAGTATCTACCATGATGGACGGTTGATATTAAGTGGTTGTTGGAGATTTGAGTCTTGTCACTGACTATAAATAAATGATTGATTTCTCATCTCTCAGACACACTAAAAGACAAAATAATGAAATTATAGAATAAGGGAGAGAAATCTAAATACTCAATGGAGTTAATTTCAGAATGATGTTTCAACCATAGAGTAAGATCTAACCGTTGGAATTGACAAAAACTAGAATATGTAATTGTCGTAGACAAGATAAACTCCTAGCCTAAAGATCAGCCCGATCGAACATCGTATGGTCGACTGCTCTGCCAATCTTTCTACTTAAGACATGGTGAAGGTATGTGCTTCTATTATCGTTTTATGTTTCACATAATAATTATATGTGATACTCTTGTTGATTTAAGATCTTAATTTTATATATATATAATATATAACGTTTTATATTATTAAATGACAAATAACATATATAATTAAATATTCATGTGTTAAATTTATAGATTCAATTAAAATTATTAATTACATATTCTTTTGATTATGTTTACAATTTAATCAGGCAAGCAGCAAATTGCTTATAGGCGCATATGTCTTCGTCTAAAATTTAGAATTCAGATTTAGAAGTCAAAGTGTGTAAAAGAAGCACATTCATTAGAACAGACAAAAAAGAAACCTTAGACTTCTAGTTTGAAACAAATTGTATACAAAAACACAATAAGAGAAAAGAGAGAACCTTTAAGATAGCCCGTGAGGATAAACATGTTATCTGTTTCTGTAGACAGAAAAAGAGGACCCGCTCTGTCTTTAGCAATTAGAAGACCGGCGGACCCAAATTCATCTGCAACCTTAGTAAGCTTGAGTCCCAACTCAAATTCCATATTGGGAGATTAAAGATTTCCCTACTGATTTTGATTTTGAGAAGTGGAGACACCTTTTGAGTTATAAAAAACAAGATTGTGTGTTTTTGTAACTAAGCAATAAAGTAAAGAATATATTCATTGCTTGCTGATATGATGTTGTTGGGGCTAATACTAATACTATCGCGGCTCTAATGTTCTTTTTTATTTTTGAATAACGATGGTTAAATATTGTTAAAAAATATCTATTAGGATTTTGCAATAAAAAGCCAACGAGGAAATGTATATGGGTAAAGGCACATAGTCCACTTCAAAAATATACCACTCAGATAATTCAAGCTGTATTTTGCCAGCTGCTTTATCAACAGCAAAACTAATACACTCGGAATATATGCATTGCTTGCTGATATGGTGTTGTACCGCGGGTTTAAAACATTTAAAATATGGTTACTTGTTTATGTATGTTGTACTTTTACCAAAAAAAAGTTTATATATGTTGTATTTGCCTCGGCGGAAAGTTATGTTCAGTATATGATTTTTTAAATGACGTGCATTGGGAAGCTGGAATGGAATACTTAACAATACATCATAGTATGTGTATGATGACCATACACATTTTTTTGCCCGGAAAGTTTGAGTAATATTAGAGTAATTGTAACATATGTTACACTAAAAAAAACATAAGGATATGCGGGAATAAAATGGGCCATAGAGTGGAACTAATAGACGTATGTGTTAATGCTACTTTGGTAGTTTCGTCATGGTGTCTTCGTGTGTATGGCATAACTGACGAGCGCATCCGACACGTCACATTTCTCATACTCTTGTATATCGTATATTGTGCCTACCGCACCATTATTATATTGTAATATATAAATACATCTTAATTTTTAATTTAAGAGATTATTTCATTACTTTTATATGTCTAGAGTGTATATGATGTTTAATTTGGGTTTGTTATTTAATTTATACGGTTTATGTTTTAGCGACTGCACTAATGTTCATCGGTCGAGCGCACCTCATGAATTGATAGTGGCACATTTGGGCATTGTCGATTAGGCATGTGACATTCATGTGATAGTTTGTTTTCTATATTTAGTAGGGTCTTTAATTATTATTGCCTAGTACTTATAATTTAGGGTGAATCCCAATACTTTTATTCGATCACCAACTTTTAGGAAGGCATCCCTCAATTATTTGAATATGACAAACGTGATACACTTATATAAACTACTTTAGTTAATATTGTTTTATTTTTAAATAATTTGTTGAATATAACAATATAAAAAAGTTATGATATGTAAAAGTGGAATACTTTGACACCACTTGTTAGAATGGGCACAATCTTAATGGATTAACTTATTTAATTAAATGTCCAATCATAACTCCAAATTTATCTTATTATCCTAAGACATGTATCTAAGTGATAAGACATATAAATAAAATATGCAACCACACGACAACTGAGGAAAAATCCCTTTTCAAGGCAAAACCTTTTATATCAGCACTTTAGAAACTTTACAAGACAGTCGACTTACAATACTACTTGATACAACCACAAATATAACACGCAATCTTCTCAGAATCTCTAAAGAATACCACTCGATCTTGAGCAGTTCACAGGGGGCGATCCACCCTCAGTATCCACCGATCTGCCTTCAGCATTCAGTCTTCAGCCGTGATCCCTCCAGGTTCACAAGTCAATCATAGAGATGAGCTCTCCACAGTGAGTATAACTCAACTAAGGTTCAAAACGAGTCACAAAATATATTTGTGGATGTGTTTCTGAATCAAAAGTGTTTATAAACAAAAAGGGTTGACATTTTTTGTAACAGGTATGCAAAAATCGTTTTAGCAAAAGTCTTACAAATTTGGAATCAAAACATGTATTTATAGGTCGTACACAAAATTCTAGGCGGAGGAATGAAATTAGAAGTCGTTCGAACGAAATTAGAAGTAGTTCAAACGAGAAAGGCATTTCGTTTGAACGAAAACACAGTTTGGTCGAAAGAGACTCCAATCTCTTTTGAACCAGCTTCTAATGAGCTTCAAAAGAATTCAAACAATACACCTTCATTAGATGTTCGTTCATGAAGGATCTAGTGAGGCTTCAAACAAAAACCCCATTTCGGCGAACGAGGTTAAAAAAATTTAAATAAAAAATCTAGCCTCGATTTGAATAAAAAATAAACATCCCAAATAAAGTTTATGAATAATTTTAAACACCAATTGTTTTAGACCTTTGTGGGATGTAGGAAAGTCTTTAATGTTAAAGTTGGTTTGTCGTGATGGTATGTGACAATTTATAACGGAATACGCCAAGACAACCTAAATAAGAAAACATGCCTAAGCTATGAGCAATACCAAAAAAATTGCTCTTACAAATCTCCCCCTTTGGCTATTTTGGTACCAAACTATACAAACCTAACCGAAATTCAAATTATATAAAATATCTTTCTAAATGAAAAAAATCTAATACCCTTCCCAACACTAGAAATCGAACAACATAAGGCTCATTGTCTTCATTCTCTTTTTGTGCTTCCCTTGGGCTTCTTTGACTTCATTCGATGTGTCTTAATTTCTGCATAAGGTACCTACACACGTGAAAACAAAGAAAAATACCATGACGCACAAAGAGATTAAAATAGAAACAAAAATCCACCTTGATTTATTATCTCCCTTTTCGTCCATAATAGACAAAGGAGTAAAATCATAATCATTAAATCAATGTGGCCATCCTGATCAAGATGCGCGCCGCTTCCCTCTCCTCTTCGCCTCCCGAAGGGGAACGGGAAAGGAAAGGGGATTGAAAGGTCTTATGCCCTACTCAAGAACACTTCGGTAGTCGTTGGTGTGGGGTAAATGTAAAGATATGGAGTCACCAGCCTATTTTGCACAAAACGGGTAAAAGAACATGCTGCCGCCTCGAGAGAGCGGCATCGAAGACAAACTGATGCTTACTAAACCAATATTTCAAAGATTCGGGAGTTAATTGACGTGAAGTGTGTGTGAGTGTATATATAATGTAGATTGGAATCATTCAACTCATACCATGAAAAAGATAGAGTAAGGTCATCCATAGGAATATTTCCAAAATAGTATATAGAAAATACTATTTACGCGTCTATCGTGATATTGATCGTTACGATGAAAAGATAATATGTGTTGGATGAAACGCTAACAAACATAATATATATCCTAATGCAAGAATATGATAAATGCGGAAACAGGGGATTTAGAAAATTTGGAAGATTAGAAAATTGGAAAATTGGACTCGTGTTCGGGTTTTAATCCGAAATGCGTACATAGCCTATAAAGTCATCAAAGTCTAAATAGTTCGCATGCGGCATAAAGGCGGGGTTTATCCCATAGATTTGAATGGGATTTTATTGCAGGTGTGTGTGTAGAAAAATGTGTTTTAGTTTTGAAAAAGTGTGATGGATAATCTCGTTCGGAATTTATGGGTGTAACCCTCTGTTTATTTGTTTTGGATTTTGTTTATGGAAAATAAAGTATGTGAAATATACTGATAAAAGTGTAAGATGTTAATGTGTATGAACTAAAGTAAGAACTAGATTATGAATTTAATGTCAAAAATAAGAAATTTAAAGAGAGAGGGAAGTATTTGGACATTCTTTGAAACTTGATCTTCAATCTTTAATGAACTCCCTTGAATGTGAGATAAAGATTGGATGAGAGAAAATTTAATTTTTCCAAATTGGGTATGAAAAGGATGGGAATGTAAACTTGAATGGAAATTCACATGGAGGAACTTCGTTGATTTCAAAAGAATATTACTGAGATCACTTATGCTGATGGATCTGAGGTGTGCTTTCGAAGTGTGGTCATGCTCTCTATTTATAGGGTGATGGTTGGTGTCGATAGGCATGACCCTAGTCTTGCCTATTGGAAGGTGATCCTAGACACACTACCGATAGGCAGTGAAATGGACCTACCAATTGGCAATCTCGTGCATATTTTCTTAAAAAAATGGTCGTAGGACGTAATCTGTTGATCTGAATAATGCACGGGGCATACCGTTAGAAAATTAATTCAGATACCTTTAAGAGTCCTTTAGACTGCTCCCGGGTCCGGGAGTTGACTTTGGGTCAAATGTGGCTCGGAAGTGCACGTCGGTCCTTTGGACGGGAGATCAGTGGACGAAAATGGATCGTTCATTCACATGGTAAGTCAGAATAGCGCACGGGGCCGACCGTTGGAAAGGTTAGGAGATGTACTTCGACATTCCAAAGAGCTTCGCTTGGTTAGGAAAGTTGACCTTGGTCAACCAGGGCTCGAAAGTGCCTGATGGCCTCTCAGAGTAAACCGGGTCGTTCGTCCGCACCATAAGTCAAAATCATGCACTGGGTAGACTTTTGGAAAGGGTAGTCAGTGACTTTGGAAGTTTCATTCAGTCTCCTTTGATTTGAAGAGTTGACCTTGGTCAAACAGAGCTCGAAAGTGCCCGACGACCTCTGAATCAGTTTTTGAGGGAAAATGGATTGTTCATCCGAACAGTTATGCTGCTTTGCGCATGGGGTAGATTATTGGAAAGAAGTTTTAGTGCCCTTCGAAGATTCAAAGATATTTTTCTCTGACGATGATGTTGATTGGGGTCAAATCGGGGTTTGGGAGCGCTTAGTGGCCTCCAAATTAATTATTAATAGTAAAATGGTCCGTTCATCTGAACCGTTATGCCGATTCGACATGGAACGGATCGTTGGAAAGGGGATTCAGATCCCTTTGAAGATTCAAAGAGATTTTTCTCTAACGATGAAGTTGATTAGAGTTAAACGGGTCTCGGGAACGTCGGATAGCCTATAGATCGGTACTCAGAGTATGACCTAGGGTTTGTAGTGGAATGGGGAGGTGCTAGGGACCTAAGGAGAGACTTAGGGGGTCCTAGAATGTGGTGTCTACAGAGCCCCTCAACGGGTGAGCTTGGAACAAGTGAAAGACATTAAATAGAAACCACATGATGTTTTGGAAAAAGGTCGATTATGTGGACCTAAAGGGATAAGGATGACCGTATAAGTGGGTCGAGGTCGATTATGAGGAATTAAGGAAATGTTGTGGATGGCCAATTATGTAGGATGAGGTCGATTCTGAGGACCTAGGATAGGGAGCGGCCAATTTTACGGGCCGAGGTCAATTGTGAGGACCTAAGGTAGGGAGTGATCAATTCTGCGAGCCAATGTCAATTCTGAGGACCTAAGTAAGGGTGACCAATTCTACGAGTTAAAGTCAATTCTAAGGGCTTAAGATAAAGATGACCAATTCTAAGGGTCAAGCCAATTTTGAGGGCTTAAGTAGAGATGACCAATTCTGCGGGTCAAAGCCAATTCTGAGGGCTTAAGATAAAGATGACCAATTCTAAGGGTCAAAGCCAATCCTACGAGCTTAACATAGATATGACCAATTATGCGGGTCAAATTCAATTCTGAGGGATTAAGTAAAAGCAATCAATTTTGAGGGTCGAAGCCAATTTTATGGGCTTAAGATAAAGATGACCAATTCTGAACGGCGAAGCCAATTCCAAGGGCTTCAGTAGAGGGGATCAATTCTGAGGGTCGAATCCAATTCTGAGGGCTTAAGTAGAAGTGACCAATTCTGAGGGTCGAAGCCAATTCTATGGGATTGAGTAGAGATAACCAATTCTGCAGGTCGAAGCTAATTCTGAGGGATTAAGTATAAGCAATCAATTCTGAGGGTCAAAGCCTATTCTAAGGGCTTAGGTAGAAGCTATCAATTCTGAGGGCTTAAGTAGAAGCGACCAATTCTGAGGGTCGAAGCCAATTCCATGGGCTTAAGTAGAGATGACCAATTTTGAAGGTCGAAGCCAATTCTGAGGGCTTAAGTAGAGATGATCAATTATGCGGGTCAAAGCCAATTCTAAGGGCTTAAGTAGAAGCGACCAATTCTGAGGGCTTAAGTAGAAGAGACCAATTCTGAGGGTCGAAGCTAATTCTACGGGCTTATGATAGAGATGACCAATTCTAATGATCGAAGCCAATTCTGAGGGCTTAATTAGAAGCAACCAATTCTAAGGGTGAAAGCCAATTCTACGGGCTTAAGTAGAGATGACCAATTATGCTGGTCGAAGCTAATTCTAAGGGCGTAAGTTTCCTTGGGGAAATTTGAGGACTTCATCGGGGATATGTATCTTGTGGTTCTACTGGGTATTTGGGGGGAGCATTTGATTTTAAGTTCCACTGGAGCAGAGGGAATGATCCGAAGGTTTGATATTTTTTAGCTGGAAATTTTTTATTTTGTGGTGTCCTTTGGAGATGTTGCGGAGGAGGATATACAATTGGTTGTGGAAATTACATTGGGGATATAAGAGTTCCGCTGGGGAGATGAGTGTGGTAAAAATGTTTTTCTTGGTGAAAAAGGTTCAAAAATCCATTTATTTTTTTAGGAATTTTTCGGGGATATTTTGAGATTTTCTAGCATTTTTTTGAGAATTTTTGTACAGAATTTCAGAGAGGGTGCCGACCGGCATGGTTTGAAGGGTGTCAAATGACAATGACACAATATTTTGGGGTACCTCGATAGGTTGAGGGACAGTGTCGATCGGTGGGTGGCAAGAAGAAGCCGATCGACATGCCCCTTAGCCTCTTATAAAAAGGGGACGGGTTCTCCTCATTTTTCATAACTTTCTGGATTGCCTTCGTCTGTAATTACCTTATGCAAAGAATTTTAGCATTTCAAAATCAAGAGATGTCTAATTTCTTAAGCACTGCGACACATATGGCATGGCTCAATGTTGACGACTGGGCAAACTTGGAATGGAGGGCTAGGGTGCCCCTTACAACGGTCAACGGAAATTATTTTGACTCATTCGAGCTAGTGGCGGATGAGCAGACCCTCTTGTGCAATCCATCGCATCATCATTCTTCTAGGGTGGTGAGCTTGGGTGGCTATGTAAGTATTGATGACTTTTGGTATTCTTTTTATTTTTCTTGGTGGTATTTCCTTATTTCTTGGAATTTTGACAATGGTTTTTTCCTTTTTGTCTTTGACAATTTGATATCTCTATGTTGACTCTGCGTGCTCGAGGGATGACGGGGCTTAGGGACTTTTTAGAGGGCCTTTTATCGGTGGTGCATTGGGTGGTGTCATCAGCCAACTTTGGGAGACTGGCGTCTACGCTGGATGAGACGCCTCGTTCGAGGAATGTTCTTTGTGTTATAGGGGAGAGGTGGTGGGACACCAACCACACCTTTCATTTTGGATTTGAGGAGATGATGGTGACTCCCATAGACGTGCAGCATCTGCTGGGGTTGTACTATGATGGGGTATAGATTGAGGTGGATAAGACTTTGAGGGTGACGTCAGAGGCCGTGACAGCGGCGTTGGGTGACGTGGAGAGGATAGTTTCTGGGGACTCTCTTCCTTTGTCTCTTTTGAGGGAGTTATTGCTGAGTAGGAGGATTGATGAGGAAGATGGGCTGCAGGTGCGATAGATGGTCCGTTTGTTTATTTTTCTGATGTTGGGGGGTTTCTTGGTGGTGACGAGTGGCGACATTGTCCACTTGTGGTTTTTACCATTTTAAGGGTGTTTTCGAACATCCCTCTTTATAACTGGGGAAGCCTAACTTTGGCGATCCTTTATTCTTCTCTTGATGCGTTTAGCCGGTGCTGTTGGGAAAATTTTACTGGGGCCATGTATCTTTTTGAGGTATTCTTTATTTTTCTCATTTTCCATTATACATTCACATTTTCCCTTTATGCGTCTTATTCTTGGTTTCTTGATTGCTGGCCTTTTATCCTTTACAAACGTAATACTATGAGGTAATTGGGTTTAACACCTAATTGATAGTTTTGAAGGACGAGTCTCTTGGGATCTTCTGTCGGATGTACCGGTGGTGAAAATCCAACCAGCAATCGAAGAAGTCTCTCTCTCTGGAGACGGTATGTCAAGTCTTGAACGACCGAACGAGTGAGCGGATAACTCATTCTTTCTCTTCTAAGATCATTTTTCTTTATGATATTTTTTGATATTGATCTTTATCCACTGGGGATTTTTCAAGTAACCTTCTATCAGTGGGGGACGACTATCCAACACACAGGGCTGACTGGGGGAATGCATATATGCAGCGTTTGCTAGCACATGAGTTTGGTTATTACTAGTAGCTCGGGGAGAGAGTAGTTTGACAGGTTGTGAAGGATGAGGTTGTGGTGCCACAGTTAAGGCCCTCAATGTATATGAGACGAGTGAGGGAGATGTCTGATGATTCGCGAGTAGCAGTGATGATGGGTGAGACTTAGTCGTCATATATTGACACGATGGCTGTTGATGTAAAAAATTAGATGATATCTAATTATTTAATCACAGATAAATAAAATGAGACAAAGAACTTTTAAAGTGGTTCAGCCTAATAAGAATGGCCTACGTCCACTGTTTTTGTTATTGTTGACTGTTTGGGAATTCTCGATTACAAGTTTTCTACAGAAATTCCGGTCCCCTTACAATGAGGATAATACAATGTATTTATATCCCTAAGGCTGTAATGTGAAAGGGTAATACATTTAATGCTCCTTAAGCATATACATCTGTATGATAATAATAATAATAAGCATTTAATGCGCAGTCAAACTGTTGGTTATCCGGCTATTAATGTTTTGTCCGAGGTGCAGCTTGGACCGCCTAACTTCCTCGGTGCTCAAAAGTTCCTCGGTACTCAAAAGTTACTCGGAGAGTTCTTGTAGGTCGGAGCATCTGAGTTGATCGGGGAAACAGAGTTCCTCGTTGCAGTATGGTTCCTCAGAGTCGAGGTGTTGTTCGTAAGTGTTTGTCGTTGCCATGTAGATTGCCACGTGTCTTCACCCAATTGAGCCATGTCAGCAGACTAAATTTGGTATCAACATAATCCCCCAATGTTTCATAGTTCGAAATTTGAGGAGTGTGGAACATTCTTTCTCGATATATGGCGGTTTTAAATGTTTATCCTGAAATTTAGGAGTATTTTCTCTTGTATTTATTTCTTCTTCCAAATTCGTAGAATCGCTCTTTTTTGAATTTTTCTAACTGCTTCGATTCCCGCGCCCCTTTTGTCTTTTTAGCCACCGGTAATGTAACCGTCTCTTTTTGTAATCATTACTTTTACCCTTTCCCAAGGCAAAGTATTTAAACGTTGCAGAAAATCCCATCGTCTTCTACTTTTTCAAATTTGTCTCTTTGAGTTTTCCATCGTCTCTCTCTCTCCTATGCGTTCATCTCTTCCATCATTTGTTGTCAACAGACTCATCTCTTTCCTTTAATATTTTCTTCTTTCTCTTTGATTTCCTTCTTTCATCATGGTTCATCCTGTAGAATCGATTGATAAATTTCGCTCTGATTTCTCTATTCCCTCTTGGGTTATTTTGGAAGAGCTTTCTGAGCCTTCAGACTATTTTCGTTTGGCTGAGGGACATTGGTTCCCCAGTCTCTTTGTTGCTGAGTGTGGCTTTTCTTTTCCCCCAAACCCTCTATGTCAGAAATTCTGTTAATACTTTGACGTGGTTACTGCAAGAATAGCTCCCAATACGTGGAGAATAGTTAATGGTGTTTTTAGATTAAATCAAATACATGGAACCCGTATAGGAATTCCTGAAATCATGTTTTGTTATAGATGGGCTGTGGGAGATAATACTTTTTATTTAAAAACTAGGTTTTTAAATAGAGCTTTAGTGGTCAATCTCCCAGATGCCAATAGGGACTACTTTGAGCACGGGGTTGTTATGAAAAATTGGCAACACCCTCCATTGACTGGAGATGATGTTTACCAGGGTCCCAGATGTCCTCCCTATGGCAATGGGATAGGTTTAGGGGTGTGCACGGGTCGGTTCGGTTCGGTTTTGGATCGCAATTCAGACCGAACCGATCGGTTCGGTTTTGGAAAAAATCAGACCGAAACCGAACCGACGATGAAAAAAACCGCTGGTTTCGGTTCACATCGGTTTCGGTTCGGTTCGGTTTTAACCGATTTTCAGTTTTGGTCGGTTTTTTGTAGGTCGGTTGTCGGTTTTGGTCGGTTTTGGAGGTTGGTTAATGGTGTTTGGATATAAAAATAAAAGATATTTAAGGGTTTTTTAATATATAATATTGATGTCGGTTCGGTTCGGTTCGAATCGGTTTTTTCTTTGTCTAAACCGACAACCGAACTGATATTGTCGATTTTTTAAAACCTTAAACCGCAAACCGAACCGGGCTAAAAAAAACCGCCGGTTTCGGTTCGGTTCGGGCCGGTTCGGTTCGGTTTTCGGTTCGGTCGGTTTTTTTGCACACCCCTAGATAGGTTGTTTTTATTTTATTTTCAAAATTATGCTTCCTTTGTGTTTGATAAAATGTGCCACTGATATTTTAATTTTGATTTATTTGCAGTTGACAGCAAAAGAAAATCTCCAAAAGAGGCAGACGTTAATATAAGGCACTTAAAACTTATCTGGAGTTTACATCAGACTGTTGCTAACGAGCATATTAGGTCAGCTTTATATTTGCTGCAGTACAAGAGTTACACCTCCTCTTTTACTGCTCGTCCAGTGATAGGCGACGCAAAACCAATACCAGCCTCTACCAGTTCTTCACCTGAGTCACATATTCCTTTGAGTGAAAGGATGAAGAAAATAAGACCTCCTACCCTTTTTGAGAAACCTGCCTCTGGTGCTGGTGAGGCAAAAAGAAGTAAGCTTGATGTCCCAGGAAAAGGGACAAAGAAAATTGATGCACCTCCCTCGGCTGCTCCTGTGAAGGTGGTTGAGAAGCCCCTAGTGGCCCTGAGTAAGGCTGCTGCTCCAGGCGAGGTGATCATCATTTCTCCGACTAAGACTACAACGTTAGTCGAGAAAGTTAATGCTCCTTTGAGGAGGCTGAAGAAAGGATCCTCTATCAATTTGGCTGAATCCATCTCTCAGCCCCCGACTAGTGGTGTTCCCATTTTTGTTCCCCCGAGCTCTGCTATGAGCTCGGTGAAGACTTGGATCATTCCCGAGATCCAAGGTATTGAAGAAAACCTTTCCCGGGATACTGTTACCACATTAGCAGCTCGTCACATTGCTTCTGTAAGTCTTATAGTCTTAAATTTTCATTCTTTCCTTTTTGTATCTGTGCCCTGACTTACTTTCATTTTCTTTTCACAGTTGGTGAGCTGTTTTAATACAATTTTGAAGAAAGATGAAGCTATTAAAGCTTCAAGCTCCTCGTCTAGTGTAGAGGAAGCTTTGGTAGGTCTGGCGCAGTCTCTGAAAGATTCTCGTCAGAAATATGATGATGATGATAAGGAAATTTGGGAGAAAAAGCTTACTTCAACTGAGCAGGAGAAGGCTCAGGTTATTGAGGTCTCCAAGGGGTTGGAGAAAAAAATGAATGATTTGGAGAAGAAAAATAAAGAGCTCGAAGGGAAGCTCAAAAATGTTGGGGAGCTTGAAAATAAGCTCAAGGCTGCTGAGGAGGTGTTGGGTCAACTTCGGGAAGTAAGTCGTCAGAAAGAGGAAGTTGAGAATAAACTGAAGGCTGCTGACAATCTTCTTTCCAAGAAGCTTTCCTCGGAGAAGACAAAGAGGAAGTTGGATGTGAAAAAATCTTTCAGTGCCGGCTGGGACAAAGGGTGGAACAAAGGTTTGGCTGCCATAATGTCGCAAGTCGAATATGGCAGCCTCAAATACTTTAGAGATGGATGGGTCGCTGCTCTACAAGAAATGAAAGTTGATGAAACTTCTGAATTATTTCAGCGACACATCCTTGGCCCCCCTCCAACTCCTTAAGACGAAGAAACGGACGAAGCTGCCTCTGAGGAGTCTTCCATGGTGATGGGAGATCAAGTTTCTCATCCCCCATCCATCCAGCCCCCTAACGAGGAACTTCAACTACCTGCTACTTCCTCCGAGAAACTTCCAGCACTTCCCGAGCAACCCTCCGCTCCATCCGAGCAACCTACCTCCTCGTCCCAACCTCCCGAGAAAGTTTT
This sequence comes from Sambucus nigra, assembly GCA_949130495.1. NCBI lineage: Eukaryota > Viridiplantae > Streptophyta > Magnoliopsida > Dipsacales > Adoxaceae > Sambucus > Sambucus nigra. The sequence continues at coordinate 599,845,581 of OX422215.1, read as the reverse complement.
GGGAGATAAGGAAAAGGTGTAGAGTTGTTTGGATTTCTCTCTCTATTTTATTTTTCTTTGTCAAATGAAACTTCTTAACATGTAACTCTGAACCTTGTACTTCTGAACTTTGTGATGTAATAAAATTTGAACTTTTGCTTATGCATACTGTTGATTCTTTTCTTCATGCTCTGTTTATACTCTTATTGATTATTGCTTTTTCTTCCTCTACTAGTTTCTGGACAGGATGGAATTATTGTCTGCTCATGATACAAAGCTGTTAAGGCAATGCAATGAATATTTTAAAGCCGGTCATACAGACATGAGTGCAGCTCAAATTACTGACATCCTCGGTCAGGGTGCTTCAGAGCAAGCTATTGAAGCCTATCAATATTTGAAGTGCCTACTCGATCGTGCAGTGGCTAACAACGTAGCATACTATGATATGATTGAGTATCTCCATGGCACTCTTAAAGAACTTCAGCAACAATATAAGGAGTCCACTACCCTTTTGCACGAGGGGTACTAGAAGAAGTATCAGCAAATCTGTACCGATAAGGGATATGATAAACGGTTTGCTGCTTACGATGTACGGGAGAGAACGTTGAAGGCTGAGGTCGAAGAGCACAGACAGGTAGCTGAGTTATTAGAACAAGAAAATAATAACCTGCAAAGAGAGGTGTCTCAGTTGAAGTCTGCAGCTTCCACCTCAAATGCTTTGATCCCAGTGACTAACGAGGGATTCTCGTTCTTGGAGGTCGAAAATGCCAACCTGAGGGATGAGTTAGAAACCTTGAAGAGGTCTGTCCCTTCTATATCTACTCGAGGATGAGAAAGAGCTCCTCGGGGATGAGCAAGAGCTTCTCGAATTCCTGTCGAGGAACAGAGGACTCAATCTGCTCTAGAAAACCAGGCCTTCCAACTGATGGCAAAGAACCAGACATTGGCTGAGATGTCTAAGAAGATCAGGGGTCTGGAAGAGAAGCTTTCTGCGCAGAAGTCTGTCTTGGAGAATAAATAACTCTTTATCAAAAATCTCCACGAGCAGCTGGAAAGATTGACATATCAATTCCACAAGCAGCCCAGAGAATTCTGGATGGCTGGCTACAACGAGGCTCTCTACCATTTGGATGATCGTATCCAAAATGCAAACAATGAGGGTTACAAACAGGGATGGTTGAATGCCTTAGGTGTGCTGCAACTGGAACAGGGTCATTACCTATGGGATTACCATAATCCTGGGCTGCTCGACCTACCAGTCCCACCATTCAAGCTTGATATGAGTTGGATCCTTTCTCGGGCCATCCCTCGATGTCTGATTTCCAAATACCTCGGCGATTACAATCTCCATTCCAATGCCTACTAGATCGACCATCTGTGATGAATATCAGGATACTTGAAGATCTTAACTTCATAAATTCCCCTCATGCTTTAAATGATCCACCTGCTGGCGAGGAACCTGTTTCAAAAGCAGAGGGGAAGAAACCAATAGAATAGGAATCTTAATGTAATAAATTTGTATTTCATTCTTGATGCATTTTGTTCTACATTTAATGAAATAATTTTATTTACAAATCTTGACTGCTATTGTCTTGTAATTATAAAACACTTTACATTTGTGCATGTATATCTGTTAAAAAGATAACAACATTGTGTTATTTGTCGATCAACTGGAGTTTGTTAAAACTTATTGTCGACTATCTTGAATTTGTGGTAATCATTTGATGACTAACCAAAATTGATGATATTTTGTTTCTCGACCAACTTGGTAGTAATTTAAAAAGTCACGAGTATAAAAAATTTTGCTCGATCACTTTCTCGTACTCATAAAATGTTTCCGACCAACCAAGGTCGGTAAATTTTTCTTCTCGACCAACTACTGTTAGTGGGTTTTTCTTACCAACCAATCTTTGGCACTTTTTGGAATAGTTTTACTTCCCGACCAACCTTAGTTGGCGTTTTCGAGAATATATTTACTTCCTAACCAACCAAGTTGGCATTTTTAGGAATATATTTACTTCCTAACCAACCAAGTTGGCATTTTTAGGAATAGTTTTACTTCCCGACCAACCTTAGTTGGCATTTTCGAGAATATATTTACTTCCTAACCAACCAAGTTGGCATTTTTAGGAATAGATTTACTTCCTAACCAACCAAGTTGGCATTTTTAGGAATAGTTTTACTTCCCGACCAACCTTAGTTGGCATTTTCGAGAATATATTTACTTCCTAACCAACCAAGTTGGCATTTTTAGGAATAAATTTACTTCCTAACCAACCAAGTTGGCATTTTTAGGAATAGTTTTACTTCCAGACCAACCTTAGTTGGCGTTTTCGAGAATATATTTACTTCCTAACCAACCAAGTTGGCATTTTTAGGAATAGATTTGAGTAGTCCGAGTGTGTAGCACTAGTATTCCGCAAAAATTTCCAATAAAAGGAAAGAAACTAGACAGAACATTGTCACTTTATTCATACTGATGAAACTGCATTACATGAGAGTTTACATTACTGATAATATTTGCGCAGGTGCTCTGCATTCCATGCATTCTTAAACTCCTCCCCCTCTAAAGTTTCTATTTTGTATGTCCCTGGTCGAACAACTTCCTTAACTCGGTAGGGTCCATGCCAGTTGGCTTCCAGTTTGTTGTGCTTTTGAATCACCTTCTTTAGCACATAGTCTCCTTCTTTCAAGTCACACTTCTTCACTCTCTTGTTGTAGAACAAAGCTGTTCGTTGCTGGTAAGCAGCATTTCTAATGGCTGCTTCTTCCCTAACCTCCTCGAGCATGTCCAAGTCTAACCTTCTCATTAAATCGCTGACAGGGGAATTGAAATTCAGTATTCTGTGTGTTGGGAGACCCAATTCGGCGGGTATAACAGCTTCACTTCCAAATGCCAGCATATATGGAGATTCCCCTGTTGCTGCTCGGGGAGTAGTTCGGTAAGCCCATAACACTGATTGTAGCTCGTTGATCCAGTTTGCTTTCGCATCGTTCTGTCTTTTTTTTAAACCATTCAGCAGCGTTCTGTTTGTCACTTCAGTTTGTCCATTGCTTTGAGGATGGCCTAGTGCCGAGTGGATCTTCAAGATATTTGACTGATGACAATAGGTAGTGAACTCCTCGTTATCAAATTGTGTTCCATGGTCTGTGATGAAGGCATGAGGAAGACCATATCGATAAATGATGTTCTTCCAAATAAATTGGTACACCTTGTCGTATGTCATATCAATAAGAGGCTCAGCCTCAACCCATTTAGTAAAATAGTCCACAGCGACCACGAGATACTTAAATCTTCCCCTGGTCGTCGGTAGTGGCCCAATTAAATCTATTCTCCGTATGGCAAATGGCCAAGGGGAAGTAATGGGTGTTAATAACGCTTGGGGAGTTCTTCGGATGGAGGAGAAGCGCTGACACTTGTCACATTTCTTAGCATAGGCTATGCAATCATCCCTCATCATCGGCCAGTAGTATCCTTGACTCATCATTCTTTGCAAAAGAGTCTGACCTGCTACATGGGCTCCACAGGACCCTTCATGGACCTCTTCAATAAAATCTTTCACCTCGGTGGGATGCACACATCTTTGCAAACCTGCTATAATTACTCGTCTGTATAGAATACCATTAGTCAGTACATAACGAGCAACCTTAAACTTCAGTTTCTTGGCTGCAAGTTTGTCAGTTGGTAATTCCCCTTTCTCAATATATGCCCTGGTGGGATCCATCCATGATGACCCTAAATCGAAGGTATTAAAGTTTATCGTCAGATCTTCATCTATACTCCGACCAGCTAAAACTTCAATTGGGATTGTTCTTCGTAGCTCGGTACGAGTAGCTGATGCTAATCGAGCTAAGGCGTCTGCTCTTGCATTCTCCATTCTTGGTATTCTTACCAGCTGAATAGCAACAAATTACGACACCAATTCCTTTGCCTTTGCATGGTATCTGATCATTAATTCTCCTTTAGCTGCATATACTCCCATCATTTAATTTATGACCAATTGCGATTCACTAAAAATAAAAACTTGTTCTGCCCCCATGGTTTTGTCCAAACTAAGACCTGCAATCATGGCTTCATATTCAGCCTCATTATTCGAAGCTTTGAATTGGAAACGTAGGGCGTATTCTATGTCGACCTCATCCGGACTGTTCAAAACTATCCCTGCACCACATCCTGTAGTGCAGGATGAACCATCCACATACAGACTCCATATAGGCAACTCGTCTTCAAATTACTGATCTGACAGAGTTCCTCGATGGAAAATCTTCTTCTCCCTTTCACCATATCCTGATATTTCTTGTTGTTCGTCGATCATCTTTTCTTGCCCTTTTACCAACCTAAGCTGGTCTGAGCTTGAATTTGATGATCCTGTAACATCCACAGGTTGATCAACGAGCAACTTTTGCTCCTCGGGGGTATCAGGATAGGTGAACTCTGCTATAAAATCTGCTACCGCTTTCCCTTTTAGCGATGATCTCTATATCATATTCACCGAGTTCTATTGCCCAGCACATCAACCTTCCTGACTTTTCTAGTTTATAAAGGTCTTGCCTCAATGGAATATTAGTATATACTACTATGGTATGAGCCTGGAAGTATGGCTTCATTCTTCTACTTGCTTCGATCAATGCTAATGCTAATTTTTCCAGCCTTGGATATCTGATCTCTGCTCCTCGGAAGGCCTTACTTGTGTAGTAGATTGGTTTTTGTACTCCATTCTCCATTCTTATCAATGCCGAACTAACTGCATTCTCGGACACTGCCAGATATAAGTATATTTTTTCTCCCATCACTGGCCTGGATAACAGTGGATGTGTTACCAAATATTTCTTCAAGTATTGGAAAGCCTTTTCACATTCATCACTCCACTCAAAAGTTTTTTTGAGCGTCTTGAAGAATGGGAGACATCAATCAGTTGCTCGCGATACAAATATGTTGAGTGCTGCTACTCGTCTTGTAAGACTTTGTACCTCTTTCTTCGTCGTTGGGGATCGCAGCCCTAACAGATCTTTGATCTTTTCAGGGTTAGCTTCAATGCCTCGCTGATTGACAATGTACCCGAGAAACATGCCTTCTCGTACTCCAAATATGCATTTCGTCGGGTTCAACTTCATTTGATATTTATCTAGTTGATAAAAGGTCTGGATTAAGTCAACTAGATGATCAGCAGCTTTCTTGCTCTTTGTCAGCATATCGTCAACATAGACCTCCATATTGCAACTGATTTGTTCTGCAAATACTTTGTTCATCAGCCGCTGATATGTTGCACCTGCATTTTTCAAACCAAAAGACATAACATTATAATAATAAGTTCCCCTAGGGGTAATGAAAGAAGTACTCTCCCTGTCTTTAGGTTTCATTTTAATCTGATTGTAACCAGAATAAGCATCCATGAAGCTCAGCAGCTCGTGTCCCGAGGTAGCATCCACTAGTTAATCAATTTGGGGCAGCGAAAAGTGATCCTTTGGGCATGCTTTGTTGAGGTCGGTGAAGTCTACACACATCCTCCATTTATTTTTCTTCTTTTTCACCATCACCACATTTGCTAACCAGTCTGTATATTTAACATCTTCAATAAAACAAGCTTTCTGGAGCTTCTCGACTTCCTCCTGTATAGCTTGATTCTTCTCGGGACTGAATACTCTTCTTTTCTGCTTCACAGGCTTGATCTCCTTATTCACATTGAGTTCGTGACATAAGAAATTTGGGCTTATCCCAGGCATATCCTCATGACTCCACGCAAAAGTTTGCTTTCTGCTTCTTAGGAAAGTTATCAATTTCTGCTTTAGCGAGGATTCCAACGACGAACCTACTTGAGTAGTTCGTTCAGGGTGCTCGTCGTCCAGAATGATGTTTACAGTAGCTTCCACCACTTGACCCTTCACGAGTTGTGACTCATCTCTAGGATCCAATGTTTTAATTTCTGCACCTTCATCCACTTGATAGGTGGTGGTCTTTTTCCTTGATTCCTCCATTTCCTCTTGCTCGGCGGATAAATAATAGCATTCTCGAGCTACTTTCTGATCACCTTTTACAACTCCTACTCCAAAATTTGTTGGAAATTTTAGGCATTGATGTACCGTAGATGGTACAGTCTCAAACTTCTTCAATCCTACTCTTCCCATGATGATATTGTATGATGATTGAACTTTCTTATCCATCACGAAGAAGCGTATTCTTTTTGTTCGACAAGCAGGCCACGTACCAATGAATATATCCAATTTTATCGTCCCAAGTGGAAATACTTTCTCGCCAGCAAAACCGAGGAGGGGTCTATGATAAGGCTCCAGTTGAGATAGCTTTAAATTTAAACTGTCGAAGCACGAGTAGAACATGATGTCTGCCGAGCTACCATTGTCTACCAGTACTCTTGAAATCATTACCTCCTTCATCCTCATTTTGATCACCAATGGGTCATCATGAGGATATAGAACACTTGCGAGGTCGTTCTTCGAGAAACCAATGACCAATTTCTCTTTGTTCACCTTTCTCGAGTGATCCTCCTCAGCTAGATTTATTCATTGAATGTATGAGAAAGCTTGAGCCTCACAGAGGTAAGCTTTTCTCTCGACAGTAAGGTCTCCTCCTCTTGCATCTCCACCTGTAATAACATTACAGTCAAATGACCCAAAGCGTATTAAAAATACCTCACATTCTGGCTGCCTTTGTCTCTTTGGAAGATCGGGGTCGTCTTTTGGATCAACTTCATGGTCTCTCTTCTTGTTCTCCTCTGCTCGAAGAGAAGATCTAGACCTCTCTCTTGCTCGGTCGTTGTTTTTTCTATCATTCCTCTGATCAACATACTTTGCCAGTTTTCCTCGTCTGATGAGTGTTTCAATCTCATTCTGAAGAGCTATGCAATTTTTAGTCATATGGCCATGATCTTTGTGAAACTCGCAATATTTTGCCTTATTTCTCCTATCAGGGCCTGCCTTCATTTTCTCTGGCCAATTTAATTCCTTGTTGTTCTTGATTTCTTCTAGAACGTGGTTGATGTCTTTCTTCAAAGGAGTATAATTATCAAATTTCTTCAATACTTCCCATGACGACCTTGTTCTTGAGTGTTTGTCACTACCATTGTTCTTATGCTCTTTCTTCTTAGCTTTATCACCTTCCACCTTGGTTTCTTTGGCATCCATATTCTTCTTCGCAACCATAGTCTCCTCGGCATTCATAATCTTGGCCGCTTTTCCCATCAGATCTGACATAGTTCTAGGTGGATCTTTGGCCAAAGTGTAGTATAACTTGTTGGGCAGTAATCCACTCATCAAGGCGGTAATCGCTGTCTTTTTCTTATAATCAATGACTTCGAGTTTCTCGTTATTAAAACGAGTTATATAATCTCTGGTACTTTCACCAGCTTTTTGTCTAACACTTAACAAATGCGCTACTCGTTTAACTAGCTTTGCCCCAAAACAAAAATTCCCTATGAATAACTCGGTCAGTTGAAAGAAAGTTGAGATCTTACCCCGAGGAAGGTTATTATACCATATTTGAGCATATCCGGTAAGAGTTCCCGAGAATGCTCTGCATCTCACCTGATCTGGAACAGCGTAGATGTCGGCTGCAGCTTGGTGTTGTTCTATATGAAGGACATGATCGGTCTTTTCATCGTATTTGGGGGTCACAACAGGTGCTTTGAATTTTAATGGTGTTGGAGAATCTATAATGGCCTGGACAAAAGGTGTTCCTTGAACAAAAGTTCGTTGTAGAGGGTTCTTGGCCTTAGCTATTTCCCCTAATCTATCCTCCAGCCTCTGAATAGAGCCTTTCCATGCATCGTTTCTTTCCTCGGGCCTGTTGGTTCGAGCAACCGATCGCGTTGATGTGGCTTCCTGGGATCTATCTTGACGAGCAGCTGGTCGCGACTGGGAAGATCCTTCCCTTAAGTCTGATGGTCATCGAAAACTCCTCGATGCGGCTCTAAGAGGACTTTTGCTCCTCCTAGGACCTAATCGATCAAAAGGAGATACTCTGCTTAATCTTTCTAGCGCATTAGACCTTTCTGGAGAGAGAGTGATAAGTTGTTCAGTATCTGTGGCTCGTACTGACGAAGTTCATCTGGGTTGATAAGAAAAATCTTCAGACTCCTCAGTACGATATGAATCGGCACGTCTAGTACGCGAAGAGGGTAAACGGGTATTTCTTTGAATACTTCGCGATTCTGAGTGGGTTGGTGCACCGCCATGGAGGGTTCGTATGAGTTGTCGCATCGTTTCTTGCATGACTATTTGGCCCTGGACCAGATTTGTCATTATTCCAGCCAGATCTGGAATATTTGGCGGAGCAGATGGATTTGGAGGGCTTCCGGTGTTTCAATTGCTGGGTTCTGGAATATCATCCATTTGTGATTAATTATTTTTGATGAAAAACGATATTACCAGTTGTTTCCCACAGACGGCGCCAATCTATTGATGTAAAAAATTAGATGATATCTAATTATTTAATCACAGATAAATAAAATGAGACAAATAACTTTTAAAGTGGTTCAGCCTTATAATAATGGCCTACGTCCACTATTTTTGTTATTGTTGACTGTTTGGAAATTCTCGATTACAAGTTTTCTTCAGAAATTCCGGTCCCCTTACAATGAGGATAATACAATGTATTTATAGCCCTAAGGCTGTAATGTGAAAGGGTAATACATTTAATGCTCCTTAAGCGTATACATCTGTATGATAATAATAATAATAAGCATTTAATGCGCAGTCAAACTGTTGGTTATCCGGCTATTAATGTTTTGTCCGAGGTGCAGCTCGGACCGCCTAAGTTCCTCGGTGCTCAAAAGTTCCTCGGTACTCAAAAGTTCCTCGGAGAGTTCTTGTAGGTCGGAGCGCCTGAGTTGATCGGGGAAACAGAGTTCCTCGTTGTAGTATGGTTCCTCAGAGTCGAGGTGTTGTTCATAAGTGTTTGTCGTTGCCATGTAGATTGCCACGTGTCTTCACCCAATTGAGCCATGTCAGCAGACTAAATTTGGTATCAACAATGGCGATGTATGATTATTTGGATTTCGTGTAACAGAGGAGATTATCTAGCCACTGATAAATTTTTCATCTCGTTTTGATTTCCTGATTTCTTTCTTTTGCCTCAGACTGACTGATTTTCTTTTTTCAATTTTTCTTTGCAGCATATGGGGGTCTCCACCACCTGGCTGAAGGATATTCAGGATTGGATATCTTCAGAGATCGCCCATATTTCGAGATGCGATTTCGGTTCCTTCTTGTCTGGTGTCTTTAACCTCATTTGAGGAAGGGTCTGGATCGGGGAGTGGAGGTACATCATCTCGTCACTGGGGGAAGAGAGCGCGCCATAGGGAAGGAGGCTCCTAAGGAGAGAGGGAGAGAATGAGAAGAGAAAGAGAAAGTGAGAGAGAGAGAGAGAAAGAAAATTGGGTTCAGGCTGAGTCCCATTTTTTTTCTTTTCCTCCTGCAAAATCTATATAACACTACAAATATTCATGCAAATAAAATGAAGTTTTTGTTAATTTTGTTTTAGTGACTTAATGCAGATGCACTTTTTACTTTGCTGCTGAGACCGTAAAAAGAATAAAAAAAATGATTTATTTTAAAAAAAGATAAGTAAAAGCATAAGGAGAAGAAAATTCAGAATTCTTTGAGAATATAAATTATTTTATTATGTTTTTGTTATTTTGACAGAAAAGAAAAAAGGTAATTTTCCAAAAATAGGGGGTTACCGATCGGCATGCCCCTTTCTCCTGCCTATCGGCATGTTAGTCCAGTATAATTAATCCAAGGCTTTGATTACCCTTCTTTCAATTGCTTGGTACTTGGTGGGGTTAGTTTTTCTTCAATTTCTGCAGGGTTACTTGTCTTTGTTTGAGGGTTTTCAAGTATAAATAGAGGTGTGGGTGGAGCATTTTATTCACACCTACACATTCTTTTTATTTTGCATTGTTCTTTGCTTACATTGCAAAATGGCTCTCCTTGGTAGTTTTGAGTTTGCATACTACCTCGAAACCTTGGAAGCGATGTGATCCTACAACGTCGATTACGATGCTTTCAACCTGCATTGAGTCTCCTTATGGCACAACCGTCCCATAGAGTGGAACATGTTGATGGCCGTTATGGAGTTCTGGTACCCTGAATACCATGTTTCGAGTTGGACGAGGTTTGTTTGACCTATGAACAGTTTTCTGTCATGTTAGGAAAAGTCCTAGTGTTGCAGCAACTATGCCTGAATTTTCTCGATCCCCCGGGGAGCTGTTAGCAGGACTTCTCCATATCTCGCCTTCGACGGCTAGGTCATTGGTTACATGAGGAATGATATTTTCTTCCTACTGTACTGCATTCTGTGCATTTGCAGGATATTGGTGATGTTGGCTATGCTAGAGCTGTCATTTTGGGCTTGGTTTTAAAACTGTTGTTGGTGACTGGGGAATTACTAGAGGATCCACATCTTGCAGTCATTGCTTCTTGGATGTCATACCATCGTAATCCTATAGCGGTGATATTATCAGAGACTTTGAATGGTCTCGATGCCTGGCGAGAAGGTCATTCTGACTTTTTTAGGGGTATCCCTGTAATGCTGTTCATATGGTGGTCCCACCGAAGTATCCTTTGTCGGTTGTGCCAAACTTATTTTCATACTAATTTATCAATATAGGCCTAGACATTGAGAGCTGAGAAAATTGATTTGTGGAGCACGGGGCTCAAGGCTTGCGTTGGCCAGTGCCTTGGTGGGGGGAGATACTGCCCATTTTAGAACTGGGGGAATACCAGTATGTTCGATTGGTTGGCCTCAGGCAGATCTCTTTCTACTTTTCCTGGAGGCTTCTATGCTAATTCGGTTAGGAACAGATTGTGCCACCTTGGGCACTAGACTTATTTCCTGTGGAGGATTTAACAAAGCGTATGCGCATGGGGCTTGGCTGTTTGTGGGAGAATCGTCGACCATCGATCGTCGACCCATCTATCCCAGTTTGTTGGTAGATTTTGGCATATCTCAAGGAACTACATAAAGTGGTTATGGAGAAAAGTAGTTGCCAAGATACTGGTTGTGGAGACTGCACAAAGGTTGTTCGCCATATCTGGCACCATGGAGGGAGGTGTTGTGGTTTTCCCCAGGCTAGTCCGGGCTTATCGTCTATGGAGCGCTTTATTCAAGAAAGGGAAGTTTAGGGACCCCAGGATGTGGGTGATGATGGGGCTGGTTCCTCTGGAAGCTGTGGGTAAGACCCCTGGGGGGTTTATCTATGAATCTTTTGTAATGGGTGTTTGGGAATAATTTGGAAAGGTTTTTTTAGAACTACTTAGATTCTGTTTTAGGAAGTATGGGTATTTTGGCAAGGGAAGTTGTTTGACTCCCTTAGCTGATGTAATGGTACTGGTATTTCTTAATAGTGAAATATAAAAGTTTTTGATCATCTAGATGTGCCTCCTGATGAGTTTTTCATTTGAATTATCTATACCAATTGTTAAGGCATACATAATCCTTTTACCCATGTATATGATAAAATGAACTGTCATTCTCGGGGGTAAGAAAAGAATAGCATTTTATGAAAAAGAAGGGGGGTCGTGCTCATGTAAAGGGTATGATTTGCTTATGTACCTCTAGTGGTTTTGAGATTTTTTTGAAATTCATTTTTGAAATCAAAATTTTTTTAGAGGTTCAGGCCGCACGTAGTTCTGAGTAAAGGGAAATAAAGAATATGGTTTTGAATAGAAGGGAGATGAGAAGAGTTGTAGTGCGCTGAGAATTCAGACTAGGGGTAAAATTTCTTGAGACGATCCAAGTTGATTATACGGGCCATCTCTTCTCCATCAAGGTCAGTGAGCATAGTGGCGCCGCCTCACAGGATCTTATTTACGATGTAAGGGTCGCTCTAATTGGGTTTGAATTTTCCTCCGGGGTCCTAAATGGGTTCTATAATTTCTTTAAGGGCGTGGTCCCCTTCTCGAACACCACGGTCCTTGACTCTCTTATTAAATGATCTCCCTATCCGATGATGGTACCCTTATATGTGATATAGAGCCTTCAGTCTCTTTTTGTCTAAGAGTGATAACTCGTCAAGACGGCTTTGAATCCAGTCTTCCTCGCTAACTTTACTTTTAAGCATGACGCGTAGTCAAGGAATTTCTAGCTCCACGGGTAGGACTACTTCCATGTCGTAAATTAGAGAGTAAGGGGTGGCCCCATTAGATGTTCGAACTAAAGTTCGGTAGCCTTAGAGGGTATAAGGGATCTAGTCAACCCAATCTCGATAACTCTCAGTCATCTTGTTGATGACGTCTTTGAGGTTGTTATTAGCGACTTCAATCGTACCGTTGGTTTGAGGTTGGTAGGGAGAAGATTTGTGTCTCTGAATCCCATACTCATTGACCACTTCTGTGACTTCTGCTTAAAAATGCAACCCGTTGTCAAACACCAGCTCATGTGGGACCCCATATCGGTAAATGATATTTTTTTAATGAACTTGGCCACCTTCTTGGCATTCAGAATTGCGTATGACTTGGTTTCTACCCATTTAGTGAAGTAGTCAATGTAACTGGGATGAACTCATGCCCAACCTTCCCTATGATATCAATGCCTCATGTGGAGAACGAACAGGGAGAAGTCATGTTGTATAATTCTCACGGAGGAAGGTGTTATAGGTTGGAAAATTGTTGGCATTTGAGACATGTCCAAACGTAGGCGGTGCAATACTGAACCATGGTAGTCCAGTAGTAACCCTGTTGAATGATTGGTTTGGCGAGCATATTGCCATTCATGTGGGGTTTACATTCCCCCTTTTAGATTTTCTGCATTATCTCTTCAATGTCAGCCCTTGTGATGCAATGCAAGTGGGTTCCATCGACGTTCCTCTTAAATAATGCTTTATCACAAACGATATACTGGGTAGCCAGTTTGCGGAGAGTTGCTCGGTCTTTCTTGTAAGAACCTCGGGGATACCTACCATGCTTGAGGAGGCGTCAAATATCATAGTACCCATAATCGGCTATATCAGGATCTTTTTCTGTAGTGAGCTCAATGTGGTAGCAGTGGATTTGTTTATCTTGCTTTTAGACAAGGAAAGGCGTCATTGTTAATCCTTCATGCATATCAACCATGGAGGCTAAGGTAGCCATGGCATCGACTAGGTTGTTCTTTGCTCGAGGCAGGTAGTGGAAGGTGACATCTTAGAATTGGGAGGCCAGCTCTTCTAGGTGGGCATGAAAGGGTAAGAGTTTCTCATCCTTGAATTTTCATCTCCGGAGTACTTGACTGATGATAAGGGTTGAATCCCCGTAGACAACTATATATTGAATTCCTTTTTTGATGAAAACTTTGAGGCCTTCCGTTCACTCCTCGTATTCGATCATGTTGTTGGTGCAGGGAAAATCCAGCTTAATGGCAATGGGAGTGTAAGATTCATCGGGGGAAATTAGGAGGATCCTAATGCCACACCCTTTCTTATTAGCGGCGCCATCAAAGAACATTTACCAACGAAGGTCTTCTCTAGAGGTACAAAAGACATTCTTGTCTGGGAACTCAAAAATCCAAACATCGACTTCTTCCATAGGTTAGTCAACAAGGTAGTCAGAGATGGCTCTTCTTATCATGTCTTTCTGTGTCACATACATGATATTGAACTCGAATAAAAGCATCAACCATCGGGCTATTCGATTAGACAGGGTAGGTTTTTTGATTAAGTACTTAATAGGATCCATTCAGGACACAAGCTTGATGGGAAGGGCGAGCATGTAGTGCTGTAGTTTTTGGGTGACCCGGATAAGGCCACACATGCCTTTTCCAAGGATATGTAGTTCATTTTGTATCCGACTAACTTACGACTGACATAGTAGATGGCTCTCTCTTTGCTGGATTCTTAAAGGTATTAGGCTAGCAAATCCCCAGCTGTGGTATCTGTTACGGTTAGATATAAGAGTAGGGGAAGACTAGGCTATGGTGGTATGAGCACCGAAGGTTAGGTTATGTATTGCTTGATTTGGTCAAAGTATTCTTGGCAAGATTTATTCCAAACTTTGGTGGAATCTTTTCGAAGGAGTTTAAAGATGGGTTCATAGATAAAATTCAACTAGCTGATGAATCGACTAATATACTACAACTTTCTAAGGAATACTAGGACTTCCTTCTCCGTTTGGGTGATGGCATCTCAAGTATGGGTTTTAGCTTGGCAGGATCTACTTCTATCATTTTCTCACTAACCATGAATCCCAAGAACTTCCCTTTGGTGACGTCGAAGATGCATTTTTATGGGTTAAGCCGCATCTTATATTATCGTAGTCGCTCAAAGAACTTTAGGAGAGCGAGAATATGACCCTCTCTAGTCATAGACTTGATAATCATATCATCTACGTAGACCTCGACTTCTTTGTGTATCATATTCATGCAAGATGGTTGTGATGACCCTCTGGTAGGTATCCATAACATTTTTTAGACCAAATGGCATAACAGTATAGAAAATGGTTCCCCAAGGGGTGATGAATACGATTTTCTCTTGATGGTACGGGTGCATCTTGATTTGATTATATCCGACAAACCCATTAACGAATGACTTGAGAGCATGACTAGCTATGTTGTCTACAGCTATGTCGATATTAGGTCATGGGTAATCATCATTTGGAGAATATTTGTTCAAGTCTCGATAGTTGACACACATGTGAACCTTCCCTACTGATTTTGGCACAGGTATGATATTGACTATCCATGTGGGATATTCAATCACACGAATGAAACACACGTTCAACTATTTGACCACTTCTTCCTTAACCTTGAGCGACCATTCGGTACGGAGCTTTTGATTAGTTTGTATTCTGGGATAGTTGGAATCTCATACTAAGCTATCTCGAGATCAATGCCAGGCATATTGGACCATGCGAAGACATCAATAAATTTCTTCAGTGATTCTTCGAGTTGCGCGCGCTCATGCTCATCAAGGGTGGCTCATATCCTAATCTCGCACAGTTGGCTACTAGATCAAGACTAATAATAACATTTTCATCTTCATTAACTTGAACGATTTTACATTGTTTGTTATTAACCTTATTAAGATCAATTAAGAATTTTTCATTTATAAAATCATCATCATTAAGAGTTTGATTAGAATCAAGACAATTAATGCAAGGTACAACAGGATACCCAAAATCTTCGTTTATTTCATTGATAGGAAAACCATCATTAAGAACCTTATCAAAGGAGGTCTCAATTATATCAGAGTAAGGAAGAACAACACGAGATGAGGAAATGGCATAAAAATTAGGGTTGGGTTAAATTTTAGTAGGTGGCACAGGTGTAGCATGCCAATTGAGGAGAGGTGTATCAGCAGCTTTGATCAGGCAGGACGGATCCGATGATGTAGCCCCTGAGTGGATCATATAAAGTGCTTGCCCCAGTGTCTACAAGTTGAATGAATCTTAGGAGTCACTTCCCTCAAAATCTCTAGTATCGATTATGGTCTTATGATTGAGTGGTTGCACATGATGCTGGAAACTTTTGGCCCGTGATTAGATGTCTTGGAAAAATATCTCCATTCCCGGTTTCATCTTTTTATACACATGATCATACCACGGTTCAAGAAAGTCGCAAAAGGGGAAATCTTCACCTTCTTTGATGAATCTTTCGCTCAAGGAATATCTAGAGACAGTCTTAGTACATTTTAGTTTTCTTTTTAGTCGAGGTTTCTAGATCATTCGGAGTTCTTCTACTGAAGGTTGGTAACCCAAATCGCAAGGAGAAAAATCTTTCTTCAACATAATGGGTTTATATATCCCCTATTGTCTTCATCCCAGCCCCAATATGGGCTTGAAGTTCATGTTCTTGAACATCTGGATCACATTAACATTGCCATAGGGGTTATATTCTGAACAAACCTTCTCTTTAAAATCATCCCCTATTGGGAGTAGAAGTGGTTCAACTCAAAAGCCTGACAGAAGCATATCATTCTCCCCATGTTGTATCTCAAGTACTAGATTATAATACTTGCATTCTCGTCATTTTCATCGTCACCCAAGAGGGTGATGACCTGCCCATTGGCAAAGAATTTTAGTTTTTGATGAAGGGAGGAAGACATACCCTTGATGCTATGAAGCCATGGCTGTCCAAGTAACAGATTGAAATAAGTTGGGATATCAATGACTTGTAATTCAATACTAGGATTTATATGGGTGACCCCTATTATGATTTTTATGGATCCCATTACTTTTTGACGAGTATTATCCTAGGTGCGTATAGGGGCAGAGGTTGGATCAAGGTCACTCACTTTTAGTCCCAAATAATTAAGGGTCCTCAACGGGCATACATTAATAGATTATTCATTATCGACAAGAGAAAGCGGGACAGTCTTCCCCATGACTTCGATAAAGATATTGAGATTATAGTTGTGGTTTGGCCCAATCTTAGGGGTTTCTTCTTCGGAGAAAAAGATCATTTTAGTAGAGGTCAGGGATCGAACTAGATTCACTTCTTCTTTTAGCATGATGGATGAAGGGACCGTGGGCCCTATGAGTATCTTGATCAAGGCATTCCAGTGGAGCTGGGAAGACATAAAGAGTCCCCACAGAGTGATGTTAGCTTGGGTCTTCTTTAACTGATCGAGGATCTTTCTCTCCTCGAGGGTCATTTCTGGCATAGGAAGATTCTCAACACCTTTTCCTTTGTCGTTTGCTAATGGTGGCAGGCTTGGGGCTTGGTAATGCCTCACTGACCTAGTTATATGGTTCACATAAGAGGGGAAAAACAGAAACCCCATTTCCTCATCGATCTTAGGTTGTTCAACCACCTCATTGATTTCTCATAGCAGCTCCTCATCTGCTGATTATTGGCCTACTCTTTTCTGGTCCTTGCTCTTCATTTAAATGATAGAATTCGTTCCCCGATCCAGTGTCAATGACATTATCTTTTGATGAAAATACAATACACTTCACAATCACAACGACTTCTTCGTATAGATCCTCCCATTTGGCGAGGAGATATAGAAGTGAAGAGACCAGGCGCCCTTATAGTTTTAAAGCATCAAGTATCTCGAATATACTACAAATTTCATTGGTCTATTGGAATAAATCTGCAATGATCTGGACCACGTAGTCTAGACTGATTTCATCGGTTGGTACCACCTAATTTTTTGATTCTTGGGACTATTTTGAGCTTCTAAGAATAGTACTCTGACTCTCTGGCAGCCAATGGTCATCTGAGAGGACAATTTCATCCCAAACTCTAGGAGTTGTTTCAATACTTCTGAAAATTCCATATTTTTACCTCCAAAATGAGTATGGACAGTGATGTATGCTCTGGTAAGGAGTGATAGGGCTTGATCAGCGAAGCTAGTAGGGTGTAAAAGAAAATATGGGCAAGTTAGGAGGGGTTTAAGAAAGTATATGGGTATGATTGGTGATTTTCTTAGTATGATCTGGATAGATGAGTCAAACTCTGAGTCTTCTTCTAGAAAGATGGCATTTGTATGATTTGGGAGTGGGTTGTGGGCACTGTTCTAAAAAACCCGCCTAGGCTCCGCCTAGGCACGCCTAGGCTTAAGGCTTGGGAGAAACGCCTCGCCTTACGCTTTTCACGCCTTATTCTTGGTAAAACCCTTAAGGCGCACTTTTTTCTAAAAACAACAATGATTTAGTGAAACGATGTCGCCTTTTAACGAATTTGTTTACAAATCGGACCATTATCTCATCCAAAATAATCAAATAGTATTTTAATTTGCATATATTCAGACATATTTTTATGATCTGTGAAATTTTTGTATTTTAATAGCCTTGTTATGGTTAAAAAATATTAAAATATATTAAGAAGGCCTAAACGCCTTTTCACGCCTTTTTACGCCTAGGCCCGCCTAGTCTTCTAAGGTTTAAGGCTTGGCCTCCACGCCTCAATCACGCCCCGCATTTTTTAGAACCTTGGTTGTGGGTAATGTTTGGTTTGGGATTGACTTGTGGGGTGATTGTAACACCCTGCCTAATTAAATACCGGGTGATCAGTCCTTTATTAAAATTAAAACAGAATGTTCGGTGGGTTCATTATTAGCATCACTGTCGAAAACATTTAATATTATTAATTACCTAATAAATAATTAAGCTAAGTGTCAAAACATTTTCCCATTTAATTATACCCAATTAATCCATTAATAAATTTCCATATTTTAAGATATAAGCTACTCACATTCCACAAGAATAAAATAAATACTGAACATGAATCAAATACTGAAATAAATCGGACTGGATAAAACATTCCAGTTCAAAGCCACAAACCAACAAACCATAATATCCTCAAGTCTAATAGAATTAAAATACTAAAATGAACTGGGTACAATCTCTAATAAATGACTGAGAAAGGGGCGAAACATGCCCTGAATGGAATATCTGAATAGAGTGGAAAGAAATGATAGAAGCGTCTAAGTGCAAAGGCCTGCAACTCTCACAACTGCTGTAGCTCGCTAAATGATCCACGCGTCTAAGTCTGGTAATCATGTTGAAAGATCAAGTAATTTCCTTTGTATGTAAAACTTCATAGATGATGCGGAAGCGTCTATAAGTGATGGTTCAACAATTAAACAAAACAAATTTTAGTTTAATAAAACAAAATTAAACCAATTCATTAATCCAAGTCCTAGAATTTGCCAAAGTAATATTTATCAACATTAGCAAATTAGGCGAAACCAAATGTTAGCAAGTGACTTGAATTAATTATACATTACCCAACATTTAATATAAGTCCAAATTAAATTGAGTGTGATAAATTAAACCGAATTTTATCTTGAATTTATCCTAAGCATGCGTTCTAAATTATGATGCAAGATAAAATAAACAATATCACACTACGTCGCGATGTACGAGGAAAAACCCAAGACGGGAAACAACCTCGGACGGCCCTAGCCACAAATCCACTAGATACGGAATTACAAGTACAAGACAGATAGACTTACAACGACTGACTCGATCCCTCTCAAGCCTCGACGCTTCTTCTCGTAGAAACCTCTTCCTAGAGGATAACCTTGGAACACCACCGCGGTCTCGGAATCCACCGATAGGACTTTATATGGTCACCGTCACCCAAGCATGGAGCCTTTCTCCAAGAGGGTAGAATCTCAACAAAAAGTCTTCTTCTTTGATGGATGTAGAAGCAAACCAAAACTTCTCTTCTTGAATTCGGTAGAGATAAACCGGTGCCAAAACTCCAAGCAATTTGATATGTAAATAAGAACTTGGACTAAACACAATTGGGTGTAAACTAGAGTGTGAAGGATTTTCTCTTTGAAAAATAACACTCAAAACATGAACATTTTCCTAAACCATTTTTGCTCTCAAACACTCTCTAAGAGATGGAAATATTTTGGAAAAGTTATGGAAATGTTCGGTTGGAAAATGTCATTCCCGCACCTATTAAAGTCTGTAAAAGGTGGTTAAAAACCAAGTGGGGAAGTGGGTGAAAAACTGCCAAAAACTGCCTAAAAACTGTTCTCGCTTGACAGCTCGTTCGAACGACAGTTCGTTCGAACGAAATGTCGTTCGAACGAGACTTCTAACGACACACCAGAATGGACTTCGTTAGAATCTCGTTGGAAACCTCGTTAGAACGAACAAGTTCGTTCGAACGACATTTCGAACGACAGACCAGTTTAGACTCGTTGGCAAACTCGTTCGAACGAAACCTGGTTCGAACGAAAAAACTCGTTCGAACGACATTTCTAACGAACAACCAGAAAGATTGTAAAATTTGATTTTGGCCCAGAAACTTTTATAAACTAATTTTAAAGTTCTAATTAATTCTTTCTGAAAATAAAACACATTTTTTATTAAACCTAACACCCAATAAACTTTGTTCCAAACTCCTATATATACATAATTGCATTCATACCTTGGGAGCATGGAACTATGATTGATGACGTAGAAACGAGGCACACAAATCGGCATTTTGATGAAGCTTTACACTCTTTGCCGCTACGTCTTCAACAAACACTTCATAGGCTTGAGAATATTACAATTTAAATATTATCCTATGAATAAATGTTTTTGTCCGGAATTGAGCCAAAACTATATATGGACTCAATTGGAAATTTGTGTCCTTACAAATCTCCCCCTTTGGCTATTCCGGGACAAATACCAAACAAAAATCCTAAAAGGGCCGTCAAGCTCACTAGACTAAAAAACATAACCCACCCAAACTTTACTTTACCCAAGGATCTAACGCTTTGCCATTGAAAGATGTCGCTTTAGAATAATTCCTGCACACTTAAGCAAACTCATCAAATGCATAGGGAATATCAAAGTATTAAATGCAATTTTAATTAATTACTCCCCCTAAATGAATTCTCCCCTTTATCAAACACATGACCTACTTAGAAAGACGTCTCCCCCTAAGATTAATCTCCCCCAAACTAAGATACGATAATAATAGGATTAGATACCATTTCTCCCCCTATCATTCTCCCCCTTTTTGTTCAGGAATAGGCAAAGGATAAAGAACTAATAAACATAAAAGCATGATGAAGCTTAAAATGATAAGGCATGAAAGCATATGGGCAATACAAGCATGGGCAAAGACAAAACAAAAATCAAATATATATAAACTAGAAATATACCAATGAAGCACTTGCATATATATATATATATATATATATATATAAACACACATATAACACAAAATACAATAAGTTTGCACACTCGTATGGAAAAAATGTGTCATATGGAAACGGAAGTGTTGGGGTGTGAACTAGCAACAATTAAATTTGGACCCAAACACTTAAATCATGTTCACGGAGTTCTCAATTGATTGCAAACTTCATCACAGTTAAATATAACCTCATGTGACAATATGAAGATTGAACTCAATGAACAAACATACACAATGCATACAAGCCTAGCATGATGATGATTCTACAAACCAAATAGAGTCATGACATTAAAGACAACTAGGATAAACGAACATTGTGCAAACCGTTGATATATCATCCAATACTCCCTCAATAAGAATATATATATTTTTGCTTTTGAATGGATATATCAAACAAACATAGGCCTGGGCAATTGTTTTCTTTTTAATGCCAAATATTCTGTTTTTAGGCCTTTGGATCACGTATTTCTTTTAGATCCAATAAACGGTGGCTTACAATCGCAAAGGATTTAATTCATCCTTTCGGAGCCCTTCCCCGTGCACATTTTTATTTATCATATTTTCATTTTCACACAAATCTCACATGCAACGGATTTTGACATGCACTAGTCCTCCTAGGTCAAAGATATGTAGATGAAAAGATTGGTAGGAGAACACCTCAAAAAGCTCAAATATAACATGTGACATTAAGATTTCAAAAGAGCTCGTGCATGTGTGAAAAGAGGCATATAGAAATAGAATCCATTTAAACAACACAAAATCCAACTACACCATAAAATATGGTAAAGAATATTTTAAGGATTGACAATCTAAACCAAAAGTTCTAGTCACATGGGAGCGTAAAAGATGGAATTCAAACACAAATATATGCCACATAAAGTGTGTCAAACAAAAATACACACAAAAAAACATCTTTTTGAATTTTGAACATTTTTAATCAAAAATAAATATTTACTCAAAAGGACAAACAAAAATCATTTGTATTCTTCATTAAGCTTAAATGAGATGAATAAAACACAAATGATAAACAAAAATCTTTTTATATATTTCAGTTAATTCAAACACAGAATATAATACAAAAAGATAAACAAGTCATAATTTCTAACATGGGATATGAAATAAGGCTATGACTAGAAAATGACTAAACAAGCATACATTTAGCATGTGAATATAGCATGAAGTACAAAAGCTAAAGTATGCAAACACTAACACACTCATCCTTTAGATTTAGCAAGGGAGGAGGCATGTGAAAGTAAATGAGAATCAAAAACCCTATTTTGCAAGGCAACCAAGTCGGATTTCCTAACCCAAATTAATGAGGAATGACTATCTTGGGGTGTAGGAACTTTAACTACCGTGGTTACTTTACTATGGGGTTTTCTAGGAATTCGTTTAAGATCAAAACAAAATTTCCTAAGATGACCTTGTCGACCACAATGTGTACAAGTGAGAACATGTCGAAAAGATTTACTTAAGGAGTGATCTTTAAATGTATTCCTAGTAGATTCTCCTAAAACATTGGTTTGGGCATTATGAGTAAATTTATTACAAGGATTGAAGCCTAAACCACAAGTGTCATTTTTAATTTGAACCGTTCCTAACATTTTATCTAGTTTTGCTGATCGATACTCCAAATAAAATTTGACATTACTAGAATCTTTTAATTTATTTTCCAATTCTACAATGTTAGATTCTAGTAAAACATTTCGCTCTTCAAAAGCAAGAAGCTCCTTTTTCAAGGATTCCATTAAACCCCTAAGGCTATCTCTTTCGCCTTCTACATATTCAAGTTTCTCTTGAAGAGTCATCACATGTGTCCTAAGGTCTTCTATTAAAGCACTTTCATCAACGACCTTGACACTCTCTCTTAAACTAGCTTCTAACTTCAAATTAGCTCTTTTCAATTTAATAGATTCTTTATAAAGCTCTTGAAAAGCATTTTGAAGTTCACTCACATTAACCTCTTCTTCATTTTCACTCTCTCTTTCTTCTTCACTCTCACTATCATCAAAAATAAGAGAATCATGAGTTTAGTGGGGCACTCATAAGCCCTATGGCCATAACCTTCACAACCAAAACATTTATCAGACTCGTCCCTATCTAAATGTTCGTTACTAGGTTTAGGGATCTTCTCGGCTTTAGAAATCTTCTCGCTTTTATCATGTTTAGAAGTATCAAATTTCTTAAAATCATTTTTAAATTTATCTTTGTTAAATTTAAGAAATTTTCTAAATTTACGAGCAAATAAAGCCATGTCTTCCGAGTCACTATCACTCTCGCTCTCTACTACTTGTTTGACCTCTTTTCGGGCTTTTAAAGCAACGTCCTTTTCAATTTTCTTTTCAGTTTTAGAGGAAAACATATCGAGTTCATAGGTTTGTAAATCACCTACAAGCTCTTCTAATTTCGTAGATGCTAAAGTGGGTAAAGAATTTAAAACGGTCACTTTAGGAATAAATCTATCGGGTAGGGACCTTAAAATTTTCTTTACAACACGGTCGTCAGGTATTTTCTCTCCCAAGTTAAAAGATGAATTAACAATATCAGAAAGTCTAGCATAGAATTCATCAAAAGTTTCTTTTTCATTCATTTTGATAGTTTCAAATTGAGTGCTGAGGTTTTGGAGTTTTGAAGCTTTAACGACACTAGTTCCTTCATGAGTTAATTGTAAAATATCCCAAGCTTCTTTAGCGATTTCACACGTCATAATACGGCGGAATTCATCCGGTGTGACAGCGCTAAACAAAGCATTTAAACCACGGGAATTGAAATTAGCAAGTTTAAACTCATTTTCAGTCCATCTATCGGCGGGTTTGATAACACGTTCATTTTCAACTAAACAAGTTGGTGGGGACCATCCGTTAACAACAGACATCCAAACTCTCTCGTCGATAGATTTTAGTGCCGATCTCATACGCGCTTTCCAATACGCGTAGTTTGAACCATCGAAAATAGGAAATTTTGAAAATGGGGAAAAATCCATTTTAGCCAAAAATTATTAAAGGATCTTTAACGAAATAATTTATCGTTTTTGGCTCTGATACCAATTTGAAAGAGGAAGTAATTTCCTTTGTATGTAAAACTTAATAGATGATGCGGAAGCGTATATAAGTGATGGTTCAACAATTAAACAAAACAAATTTTAGTTTAATAAAACAAAATTAAACCAATTCATTAATCCAAGTCCTAGAATTTGCCTAAGTCATATTTATCAACATTAGCAAATTAGGCGAAACCAAATTTTAGCAAGTGACTTGAATTAATTATACATTACCCAACATTTAATATAAGTCCAAATTAAATTGAGTGTGATAAATTAAACCGAATTTTATCTTGAATTTATCCTAAGCATGCGTTCTAAATTATGATGCAAGATAAAATAAACAATATCACACTACGCCGCGATGTACGAGGAAAAACCCAAGACGGGAAACAACCTCGAACGGCCCTAGCCACAAATCCACTAGATACGGAATTACAAGTACAAGACAGATAGACTTACAATGACTGACTCGATCCCTCTCAAGCCTCGACGCTTCTTCTCGTAGAAACCTCTTCCTAGCGGATAACCTTGGAACACCACCGCGGTCTCGGAATCCACCGATAGGACTTTATATAGTCACCGTCACCCAAGCATGGAGCCTTTCTCCAAGAGGGTAGAATCTCAACAAAAAGTCTTCTTCTTTGATGGATGTAGAAGCAAACCAAAACTTCTTTTCTTGAATTCGGTAGAGATAAACCAGTGCCAAAACTCCAAGAAATTTGATATGTAAATAAGAACTTGGACTAAACACAATTGGGTGTAAACTAGAGTGTGAAGGATTTTCTCTTTGAAAAATAACACTCAAAACATGAACATTTTCCTAAACCATTTTTGCTCTCAAACACTCTCTAAGAGATGGAAATATTTTGGAAAAGTTATGGAAATGTTCGGTTGGAAAATGTCATTCCCGCACCTATTAAAGTCTGTAAAAGGTGGTTAAAAACCAAGTGGGGAAGTGGGTGCAAAACTGCCAAAAACTGCCTAAAAACTGTTCCCGCCTAACAGCTCGTTTGAACGACATTTCGTTCGAACGAACTGTCGTTCGAACAAGACTTCTAACGACACACCAGAATGGACTTCGTTAGAATCTCGTTGGAAACCTCGTTAGAACGAACAATTTCGTTCGAACGACAGACCAGTTTAGACTCGTTGGCAAACTCGTTCGAACGAAACCTGGTTCGAACGAAAAAACTCGTTCGAACGACATTTCTAACGAACGACCAGAAAGATTGTAAAATTTGATTTTGGCCCAGAAACTTTTATAAACTAATTTTAAAGTTCTAATTAATTCTTTCTGAAAATAAAACACATTTTTTATTAAACCTAACACCCAATAAACTTTGTTCCAAACTCCTATATATACATAATTGCATTCATACCTTGGGAGCATGGAACTATGATTGATGACGTAGAAACGAGGCACACAAACCGGCATTTTGATGAAGCTTTACACTCTTTGCCGCTACGTCTTCAACAAACACTTCATAGGCTTGAGAATATTACAATTTAAATATTATCCTATGAATAAATATTTTTGTCCGGAATTGAGCCAAAACTATATATGGACTCAATTGGAAATTTGTGTCCTTACACATGTGGCTGGGCAGCTGATATATATATATATATATATATATATATATATATAAAATAATGCTCTTGTGCAGACTAGTTCGCATTTTAAGAATGTGGACCGGACATGTGTCACGTAACGGTGCCCCTAGAAATTATCGCCTAAATTATAGGCACTCTCTCTCTCCTTTCTGGGCTCACCGCCAGGTGACACATGTTCGGTCCGCATTCTTAAAATGCGGACTAGTCCGCACAAGAGCAGGACTGTATATATATATATATATATATATATAAAGAGAAAAGAATAACAAGAAACGGGTCAGAGACCGAGTTGTAAAAATATTTGTTTTAGCAAGTATTTAAAACTGCAATAATGAAATTATTATGTGCATGTTAGTTTCGAACTCTCACATGAGATTCTCACCTCTCCACTATTGTGTACGCCTAACGTACGTCTATCCTAACCTAGTTATCCATAATGTTCCCAACTAGATTATAGACTTATACTTCAAAATATATCTCAAAGGAGTAACTCGTATCACCCATACAATACGCTATTAATATCATTTATACCAATTAACCGTATGTTACATTCAGTGTTCTGATAGTAAATCTTTTATCCACTGAAAATGCTTTGCTTACTAACATGAATAAGTTTGCTAATTTCACATATTAGAATCATTCACACACACACACAGACACACACACATACACACACACACACACACACACACACGTACACACACACACACACACACACACACACATATATATAGTCATCTCATCCTTATACATATATATACAAATCTTGTGCCCCTTGGTTAGGACCACTTGTCGCAATGCATACTCTGCTATTATGTCCCGATGCATCGCTCACCGCATAGAGGACAATTAGTTCGGCGTCTCTCACGAACCATAAATCTCATAGCACAAATATTGGAGGCGAGCATACTCACCAGCCAAATGGGTCACGCACATACCTACGCTCCCATTCAGCCGTTGAAACTATCCTACGTCTCAGACAACACGTATCCAAGCTCATATTCTTTGGGTACAAGTCAAATATGCCTCCATTGGATCACCTAGGATAAGACTGTACACTGCACGAAACCTCCTCCCGATAGCAAGTAGCGTAGGTATGCTATACACACAATAATAATAATAATAATAATAATAATAATAATAATAATATAATAATAATAGGCGCTCCCACGTCCTATTAAAGTCCGGGTATTCACCCAACCCATACATATATTTCTACAGGTAGTGTACTTCCCATTATTACTTATAATGTTATTAATTCGATTATTCACACTCTCAAAATTCCCAAGCCTATTTCACCTATCTAAATATTACAGTGCTATCTTAGTAATATTTCTCAATAAATTCTGCACTGGACTACAAATCCTCAACTGGCATTTCTCCCTCACTCAAAATAATCGCGTAACTAAAGTTAAATTATACTCGAAATTTTCCATATTTGGAACTGTCGTTCGAACCGAACCTAATGTCGTTCGAACGACATCAGTATGTCGTTTGAATGACCATGCTTCTCGTTCGAACCATACTCCATCTCATTCGAACGAGATGGAGCTTTTCTCTAGTTTGGACAGACCTGTTACATTTTCCTGTTACTGCTTCGTCTACCTCAGAATTTCAGTCCTAAAACCTCTAAATTTATCAACCCAAACACCAAAACAGCAATCCTAATTGATGTTCTAACATGTATAAATGATTTACATTAACTTTCAAACATCAAATCATCATAAAGCAGTTATAAAATCCAAAATCCCCAATTTAACAATTCAAAACCCTTGTTCATCAAATTTTTATACAAGAACATCAAAATCAATTTTCTTCCATCATAAATAATCATCAATTTGAGATATCTAACCTATCTACATGAGGGATTCATCCTAATTAGATACCAGATTTTAATTAATGTCCTTAGTTCCCCAATTTCATCAAAATTTATGAATCATAAATGGGTATTGTATATCTATACTAACATGAACATGATTGTTGCTACAATTTTGCAAGGATTAAACACTTGCTTCAATTTCGAAGGTCTGATCTCCTAGTGATGTTGATATAGGCGCGTTCCTTGTCTCACGATCTACACTTTGGTGGGATTTTCGGGGTGTGTTCTTGATTTAAGCACCAAGAACTCCTATGGCTTCTTCTTCCTTCCTTTGTGCCTCTCTCTTCTCTCTCTCGTAGGTTTAGAACTGATAACTCCTCTCTAACCCACGTACATCCATATTTAATTTCCTAATTTTCGTCCATAATATTTCCCCAAAAATTCAAAGGATAAAAATACCCATACGGGGTACCGGTTAGGCCTAAAAACATCCCGGAGTCCAAATAAAATACCCAAGTAGAGTTTTCTGACTATCTCGACTCTTACAGACTCAATGGCGCTGTAGAAATTACCATATGAGTTACTTAAAAGTAATTTACTTCTTTAATCCATTAAATTAGTCTCGACACGACTCACACGCGCGTCATGACTTGATGTACCAAACTGACGTATTTTCCACTCTCGATAATATATAAAATTTTATAGTTCCGTATTACGTATTCACATAGTAATATTCCATAATTCTCAACAATAAGTATTAACCCTTGGCACGCTAGTTAATATTTATTTTTAATCCGGATTAATCATTAAATTAATTTTTCTCACATTTTTAATTTAATTAATCCCACAATAATAATTAATCCCATAATTATTTAACATAATAAAAATACGGGGTGTTACTGATGACACCCCGGTCAATCAGACCTTGGATCATGTTTTGAAGGTGGAAACATTGATCAGTGGTATGGCCAGAAGTTTGGTGAAAATCGCAATGGGCATCAGGTTTGAAATTTTTGGGAAGTGGGTTTGGTAACGGGTTAGGGTCCAATGACTTGATGAGGTTTTGGCTTAAAAGGGCTTAGTAAACTTTTGAGAGAGGAGCGTGATGCTCGATGTATTCCTTTCGGACTAGGTTAGGGTGGCTTTTTGGTGCCTATGAAGTGGTAGGCTGAGAGATGTTGTTGATAGTTGAAACTGCGATGCTGGAAGGTTTTTCATACTTTCTAGGAGTGAACTGTCCAGACACTTTCTTTGGTTCAACTTCTATTTTGGAAAGACCTTCTTCGATCTTTACTCCTGCTTCTTGGAGGGATAAAAAATGAGGGTAGTACTGTCCTCCCATCGTTGCTCGAACATGGGGTAAGAAGTTTTCTTCATGATACTGACTTTCTCCTCTTCAAAAGCCTAGTTGGTCATGGTGGTTGCTTTCTCCCTCCACCTTTTTATGATGCTGCTGACTAATTCCCCAGGATTATGTTTAAGCATCTCTAAATCATAGCGGGTAACCTCTAACTCTTCGTTGTAATTGTACTACGATATGAACTCGTGAGCAACATCCTCCCAACTACAGATCCTAGAATCCTCGAGGGATAAGAACTAATGAAGAGCGCTATCCTTTAAAGTCTGTTAGAACATTTAGGCATTTAATTCCTTGAAGCCACCTAGGAGAGTCATGGCTCGGTGATAATTGTGAAGATTAACAATCGGAGGTCCACTACCTCTGAACTTCTCAATGTTTGTCATCTTTAACTTCTCCGGCAACCTTGCTTTAGGATAGGGAGACGTGTGTGTAATCCATATAGTTCCCGGAGACTATGACTTGGTCGAACTTCCTAGTCAACATCTTGAGGTCCTCCTTGACCTTGTTCAATTCTTCCTCCTTTGGATCAACGATCAAGGGTAAATTAGCCCCTAACTAGGCAAGATTTTGCATAGGGAGTTGGTCTAGTGGTGGCCCATTAACAGGAGGGGCACGTGGAGTGTGCTGATATTCCTCAGGACCCAAATAGGCTCAGGTGAAAGTGGATCCATAGAGCGAGGGAAGAGGACCTAGGGATCTTTGAGAATAGAGACTCGATTTTATTTCATCTCATGAACCTCAGTTTGAAGGTTGTCAATCTTGGCAGTGAGTTAGGCTAAGACCGTTATTAGATCTGGCTGCACATTCAATACTGGGTATATGTTCTCCATGGGAAGTGGATGAATTCTGAACTCGAAGGAAGTAGCGAGGGAACTGACGGAACTTCGGGGCGGTTCGAGTGAAGATTAAAGCATATAGAGAGCCATGCCAAGGGTATGCGATCGACCCGAGGAGGAGAAAAATACGAATTTATTTTTTGAAAGAGAGGGAAAACTGTTATTTTTTTGAAAGGGAAATAAAATGTTTTTGACATTTTTTTTGGAAAAGATGAGGAAAAAATATTTGGGTAAAAGGGAGAAAAAATATTTTTGGTATAAGGAAGGAAAAATGCTTTTGGTATTTTTGATAAAAGAGGGAAAAATGTTTTTGCCATTTTTTAGAAAATAAAGAAGGAAAAGATGAGAGACGGGTCTCAACATGATTATTATTATGTTTATTTTGTTCACACTTGTATTAGGTTTACCTAAATGCAAAAAAAAATGTCGTACGAGCCCCGAGCCTGGAAAAATTGGGTTTTTAAAAATATGTAAAATCTATGTTTTGACTTGTTACCAGGCTCATGGGTAGGGTACCGTTTTAAAAATTATGCAAAAATTTAGGCGGCATGCCGACTCATCATTTCGGCAGAGTTTTGGGTAGAAATCGACAAACTAAATATAAGTGTCGTAGGTTTAACACCTATATGCGGGTATGTGGTTGCTGGGTTGATTAGAAGGGTTCCCCCCTGTGGCATGACTTCCACAATATACGCCTTGCTTTTGAGGGAAATTGGTATGTGTGGACAAGCCATTTGATATACTTGAATGTACATGAATTTCCTCACTATAACTCATGGGGATAGTACGTGTAAGAGCAAATTTGATATACTCGATGTACGTGAACTAGTTCCCTATGATATACCTCCCGTCATGATTTTGGTCAAGCAATACGATGCGGGGAAAACTGTTCGATATACGTTGAAGGTATTTGTCCAATGGAAGGTGAGAGTCATATTTCTTAGACTAACTGTGACCTACGGACCAGCACCCATCACGTAGTGACCCCCCAATTATGGGACAAAATTTGGTCAATAGTCATGATTTTTGTTGATGTAGTGTGTAAAATGCATGATCCTTGATTAATATATTATGGAGAGGGTATATTTATTGATCAGCATCATGCTAAGCAGGGAATAATGTACAAATATAAAAAATAAATCTATACTAAGCATGGATTATATGAGAGTGAGTGATGTGTAGCTATCTATAAGTGAGTGTGTGGTAGTGAACCTAAGCATGGATCAACCACAAGTGGTGTGTGACAAGTGTGAGTGAGCATGGGTATATACAAGTGTAATAAGTGGAGGTGTGTGTTAGTGACACCTAAGCATGGATTTCTAAGAAATGTGTGCAACATGTGGATATAAGTTATCCTAGGTGGACGTAGTGTAAAGTGTACGTGGAGAATATCTACAAATGTGTGAGTGGGTAGTGATATAAGCATGAGGTATATATGTACAAGAAATAATAGAGGATAAAAAGGGAACATACAGATAGGTGCATATGAACACAAGCAAAATAAAACACCCATGCAAACATATTCTAGTTGTCTTATGATAATTAGTCCCCAACAGAGTCTCCACCGTGTCCATCCGGATCCAGATGTGCGCCGCTTCCCTCTCCTCTTAGCCTCCCAAAGGAGGACGGGGAAGGAAGGGGGATTGAAAGGTCTCATGCCCTACTTAGGGACGCTTCGACTGTCATCGGTGTGGGGTAAATGTAAAGAGATGGATTCGCCAACCTATTTTGCACAAAACAGGCAAAATAACATGTTGCTGCCTCGAGAGAGCGTCATTGAAAACAAACTGATGCTTACGAAATCAATAGTTCTAAGGTTCGGTGGATATGTTACCAAATGGGAAGGTGTTAGGCACCCATCTCGCCCTTTCGGTCTCCCATGGGCTTGTGTTATTATTTTCCCTTATTTCTCCATGAAGTGTGTGGGCATGTATATATAATGGAGATCGAAATCATTCAACTCATACCATGGAAAAAATAGAGTGAGGTCATCCATAGGAATGTTTCCAAAATAATATATAAAAAGTAAGATTTATGTGTTTATCGTGATATTGATTGTTATGATGAAATGATAATATGTGTTGGATGAAACGGTAACAAACACAGTATATATCCCAATGCAAGAATATGATAAATGTGAAAATAGGGGGTTTAGAAAAATTGGAAGATTAGAAAAGTGGATAATTGGACTCGAGTCTCAGGTTTAAATCTGAAACGCCTATGTAGCCTATAAAGGCATAAAATTCCACGTTGTTTTCTTGAGGCATAAGGGTGGGGTTTATCCCATAGATTTGAATGGGATTTTGTTATAGGTGTGTGTGTAGAAAAATGCGTTTTAGTTTTGAAAAGTGTGATGGATAATCCCGTTCGAAATTTATGGGTGTAACCCTCTTTTTTTATAGAAAATAAATTATGTCCAATATACTAATAAAAGTGTAAGATGTTAATGTGTATGAATTAAAGTAACAGCTAGATTATGAAATTAATGCTAAAAATAAGAAATTTAAAGACAGAAGGAAGGATTTGGACCTTCTTTGAATCTTGATCTTTGATCTTGGATTAACTCCCTTGAATGTGAGATGAAGATTGGATGAGAGAGAATGTGATTTTTCCAAATTGGGTATAAAAAGGATGGGAATGTAAGCCTAAATGGAAATTCACATCGAGGAACTTTGCTGATTTCGAGAGAATATTGCTGAGATCACTGATGCTGATGGATCTGAGGTGTGATTTTGAATTGAGGTCATGCTTTATATCTATAGGGTGAAGGGTGGTGTCGATCGGTATGAACCTAGTCCTGCTTATCGGCAGGTGACCCTAGACACACCATCGATAGGCAGGAAAATGGACCTGCTAATTGACAATCGCCTACAGATGTTTAAAAAAAAACGGTCATAAAATGTAATCTGTTGATCCTAATCGTGCATGGGGCATACCATTAGAAATTTAATTTAGAGACCTTCAAGGGTCCTTTGGACTGCTCCCAGTTCCGAGAGTTGACTTTGGGTCAAATCTGGCTCAAAAGCGCATGTCGGTCCTTTGGACCGAAGATCGTTAAACCGTTGGAAAGGTTAGGAGAAGTAATTTGACATTATAAAGAGATTTTCTTATTTGAGAAAGTTGACCTTCGTCAAACATGGCTCGAAAGCACCCGATGGCCTCGCAGAGTAAAATGGACCATTCGTTTGCACCATAAGTTAGAATTGCACATGGGGCAGACCTTTGAAAAGGGTATTAAGTTCCCTTCAGAGTTTAATTCAGTCTCGTTGGAGCTGAAGAGTTGAACTAGGTCGAACGGAGCTCGGGAGCGCCCGATGGCCTCCGAATCTATTTTCAGGGGAAACGGATCGTTCGTCTGAACGGTTATGCTGTTTTGCGCATGGGGCGGACCATTGGAAAGGGTTTTCAGTGACCTTCAAAGATTCAAAGATATTTCTCTCTAACAATGAAGTTGATTAGGGTCAAATCGGGGCCCGGGAGCGCCCAGTGGCCTCCAGATTGATTTTAGATAGTAAAATGATCCGTTCGTCCAACCCGTTATGTCGATTCGCTCACGAGGTGGATCGTTGGAAAGGGGATTCAGAGCCTTTTGAAGATTCAAAGTGATTTTTCTCTGAAGATAAAGTTGATTAGAGTGAAACGGGTCCAGAAGCGCCAAGTGGCCTTTAGATCGGTACTCGGAGTATGACCTAGGGTTTGTAGTGAAATCGGGAGGACCTAAGGAGAGGCTTAGGGGGTTGTCAAATGTGGTGTATACACAAACCATCACAAATATGAAGGAAATATCATCACAAAATATAAATAATGCATAAACAATGATAATCTCAAAGGCTTACATTCACCATCTATTTTTAATTTTTTTTTTAAAGTGTAAATTTTACAAAAATAGCACACCATTAATTAACAAAAAAATAACCGAATCATGGAAGAGAAATATAGGGGGTGTTAACATATTTCATAGCTTAATCCACGTAGAAAAACATAATACATGTGAGCGAATGATTTCAAAATCAGCCTCATGTATAAAAGATTATGAACTTATATGAAATTGACTTAATTTAATCAACAAATCAAAACCGTAAGTGATTTTCATACCAATGACACCCAAAAGTATGTAATGTTTTTTTTGAGATTTATATAGTTTGTGCAAACCCATTGATCTTCGACTTGACTCCCTTAAAATCTCACATCTCATAATATTCTTAATTAATTTTTTAAGAAATTAATGCTCATTTGTAGCGAAGCGTCAATGTTAAAACAAATCGGCCTGACACTTTTATTTTTATGTGACTCTAATCTTTTTATCCTCTTTTCATTGCAAATGGAGACTTTTAACTAAATGACATTTGCCTTTCATATCCCATTTCTAATGTTTAATATTTAAAAATTTTTTTTGGAAAAATGATTCAAATCCGGGTAGTGATTCTTACAACCACAACTTTTTATCTCGTTTTTCACATTTGGTTCGTCTTAAAGAAAAATTGAGATGAAAACACTATAATCGACATGTGACAGGTAAGTGCAATACTCATATAAGTTCATGCTCGTGTGCATTAAATGGGACGGAGTCAAACATATAGAAAGTTATCATCAAATCACAAGTTAATGGCTCCACACATTATTAAGCACATATATGAAATGATGCCATATCTCAAAAATATTATAAAACAGTCATGTGGATATGGAATGAATGGGTGACTCTAACATCTTTAATGTTCATCCATATAAAAAACTCTTTTTTGTCTTTTTCAAAGATTGTAACAAAATAAAATCTTTTTGCCTTTTTCAACTTTTTCTTAAAAATCGAAAATCTTTTTATATTTTTCAAATTTTTTTAGAAAAACAATACTTTTTTTGGATTTTTCTAAAACTATAAATACAATGGTAGTAAACATTAGCATTAGGGATATAAGACATGAGCATGAAAATCACCCTATGCTAGAAAACATGTCTTAACGTCAATCATTAGGCCTGGAGGAGTTCTCCAAAGAGGATGACATCCTATGAAATACCTCCATTAAATTTTGTGAAGTCTTGACTGAATACTCTACTTGCTCTCGAAAATTCTCAAAATCTCTCAAGTGATGTGTGGGAGCATGCGAAGTATTATGTGTGGGAGCGTGTGTAGAAACTTGTGTGGGAACATGTGTGTGAGCATACTGGAGAATATACTTATAAGACATTCTCCCTAGTTTAAAAAAATAGTCTCTAAGGTGACCTCTTTGTTTGTAATGAGAACAAACATAAATGGGATTGGGTCCTTATAAGGTGCAGCATGGGAAGTGGATGCACCATCACAACCTATTCCTTGCATCTCAACGTTACTTAAAGAGGGTCCGATGAGAATATTTCTTACCTTCCTAGATGTGTCCTCTAAAGTGACCTTGACCTCCCGACACGTTCAAGATCAATCTCGATTTGGGATAAACGGGCTTCAAGTTTCTCATGAGTCTCCAATGAAGATTAAAGATATCTCGTAAGACAAGCCATGGTGTTGGCCAAATCGGTCTTATCTCTCCGTAAAACAATCATCTTCTCATATAAAGAAATATTCACACTCTCGAGTTGACTCACCAATGCCTCACACTCTCTTAAAACTTTCACCTCCTTCTCCAAATCTAACACCCTAAGAGAAAAAAATTTATTTAGCTTTTTTTTTTTCAAAGTCTCGGTGTAAAGATCACTAATAGACTTTTGGAGATCACCTTCTCCCTCACTCAAATTTCCATCCTCACTCTCACTATCTCCATAATGAATCGAAACATCATCGAGGTTTTCACGTTTAGATGTGTCCTATCAGTGTGGGACAAACTAGAAGCACTAATGTGACTAGCCATGAATTCAACACACTGTTCATCCAGTGATTCTCCCCCCGAATCAACCGACTCGATGTTACTATCGCTAAGAGTGGCTTTATTAGCAACATTTTCCCATTCTCTTAAGCTTAGTGGGAAACTCATGTGCCTTGTTCCCTTTACCCTCACATTCATAACACCTAATATCTCCCTCTTTCTCTCCCCCGCTCGTGCCTTCATTCTGATTTTTATTTTCTCAAAAATTATTTCTTTGGAAAATTTGAGAAACGTTTTGAATTATTTTGTAAAAACGACCAAGTCATCAAAATCAAAATCAACTTCAGATTCGAACTCACAAACTTTCTCTTTTTTTTCTTAGTTTAAGTCTGTAAAGAAATCCCTACTCCCTTCAGTTTAATAGTTTTAGGAAACATATCAAACTCATACGTTTGAAAATATCCTACAAATTTTTCTAACCTAAGAGTGTCTAGGATCCCTAATGAATTAAGTACGACGACCTTAGAAATAAAGAGGGAAGGGAGCGACCTCAAAATTTTCTTAACTCTTGTCTTATGATTCATCTTACCCAAATTAAAGTTGGAATTAACTATGCCGGACAAACACGCATAAAACTCATCAAAGGACTCAAACTCTAACATGGTAATGGTATCAAATTGGGTGGTCAAATTTTGAAGCTTAGATGACTTTGCAATATTAATATCCTTGTGAATGAGTTGGAGGGTACCCAATCTTCTTTAGACAAGGTACATATCATAATGCGACGGAATTAGTTGGGGGTGACGACTCCAGAAATTTCACTTAAGCCACGAAAGTTAAAATTACTCCACTTAAAGTAATCCCCTCTCCAGTGTGACACAGGTTTAGGTTCAATGACAATATCTACAATGACTATGGGTGGTGTCCACCCTCTTTCACAAATTCACCAAACATGTTCATCAATTACTTTTAAGGCTGATCTCATCCTATATTTCCAATAAGCATAATTGGAACCTTAAAAAATGGGCATTCGATTATACAAATTATCCATTAAAATCCTACCTTTTTCAAGATCAATAATTTTTCAAAAAATTGATATCAAAGAAAAAAAATTATTGAAAAGATCACATAGTATTTTTGTGTAACCTGCTCTGATGCCACTTATAAAAGTATAATGCTCTAATACCACTTGTAAGAGTGTGCTTGATCTTAATATATTAAATTATTTAATTAAATGTCCAATCATAACTCCAATTTTATCTTATTATCCTAAGACAAGTATCTAAGTTACAAGACATATAAATAATATATGCAATCACACGACAACTGATGAAAAGCCCTTTTTAGGGCAAAACCTTTTATATCAGTACTTTAGAAACTTTGCAAGGCAGTCGACTTACAATACTACTTGATACAACCACAAGTATAATGTCCAGTCTCTGCATAATCTCTAAAGAATCCCACTTGATCTTGAGCAGTCCACGGTCGGTGATCCACGCTCGGTATCCACCGATCAGCCTTCAGCCGTGATCACTCTAAGTTCATAAGTTAGTCGTAGAATGTAGTATGAATACCAATATTAATCTGAAAAGCTAATTTGAAGTATCCTTTGTGGTTTATAAATATTCCATGAGAAGTTGAGAGACCTAGAGTGCCTTTTGCAAGGCCATTAGTGTTAAGCTTCACCCAATCATGATTCAGAGGGGTGAATTGGACCGAGTTAAAGGTGGGAGATTCACATGATCTGCCTGTGATCCCTATTTTTTGAATGAAAGATATGTCTTCTATATAATTATATTTGGTGCCTTTTGAGATGGAATTCATTAGCTTGATCCATTATTTGAGATATGTTACAATCTTAGTTGGAAAAAGATTGACACCGTCAAAATTTTCCTTGTTTCTAGTCCACCATATGAGGTTAATGCATTTGATGAAGCTTGCAATTCGTAAATATTTTAGTTAAGTACTCATTATCATTATGTGAACATTACCCCATAATTAGAACATAGAGGAGGTCAATGGAGCTTGCTTGTTAAAGACATTAAAGAGCCAATTCCATACGTGCATAGAGAATTCACATTTAACAAAGATATGATTAGTACTTTCACAGTTATTTAAACAAAGAATACATATTTGAGACATACGGATGCCTCTCTTTTACAGATTATCCAGAATGCGGAGCCTATTATGGCTCCATGTGGCCAGAGAGGATCGTGGAGGGACGAAGCTTTTCTATAGGGTTTACACCACTCCACTGATGGTTTATGAGGAGAATAGTATGAAATGGCATCTTTTTAAGACAAAGATTTATCGAGGGATTAGAAGGCCAAATCAGGGAGTGTGTTTCTAGGATAATGAGGAGGTGAATGTTCAAGATTTAGTAGCTGGTTGCTTTAAAATTAGACTTGAATAATGGGAGGATATTCTAAGACGTGTTAGTAATGTAATGGGCCAGCTTAACTTTAGAAAAGATGATAGTTATTATATCTAGGCTAAACGGCTAAGTAATATGGGTTCCCAACTAATTATTAAGCCAAAACCTAATGTTTTGTCCATTTTTAATACTTTAATAGGCATTAAGAGTGATATGAGGAAGGACTTGCTTAAGGCTTATCTAGACGGATGAGATTTTGTAGGATGGAGACTGGTGAGGGTTCAAATTGAATCTAGCTAAAACGAAGTTAGCACATAGAGAAGTTGAATAAACAAGTCCTATAGATTCTTCATCAGAGCAGCTTGGTTGTAAATTTCTAGATTCACCATTCCAATCCCACATTTGTCAATAGTTGAACATGTATTCGCCCAAGAGACTATCACCACTATTCTTTTTAGATACTACCTGACCAGAGGAAGTTTCTAATCCAAGAGTAAAGCCTATCGATGAGCCTAGTGGGCAACTTATAGATGTAGAAACTATAGTGGAGGATTGGGAGAATGACAACTTTAACAAGTTTCTTTCGGCCAACAGTGAATAAAATATGGCCCTGCTATCCATCCAACTTAAATCTTGATTTATCTAAAAGAAATTGGAGATATGTGTCATTTGCCTTAAACTTGAATATTAGCACTCCTAAATAGACAAAGGAATTACTAACTTTACTGATGATACGAGTGTTGACTATAGAGGATTCTATGAATGAAACTTTCCCCTATAAAGAATCTGGTTTTGGATTTATTGGTAGCTTGACCAGAGAAGATTTTATAATCTTGGATAAGGGACGTGATATTAGATAATGCTGAGTTAGTGGCATTGCAAAAAACTAGTAAGTCATCGACATAAAAGTGATGTGAGGGGTAGGTGCACCTCTTATAGAGAACCTCGTCTTGTATTTTACCTTACTGCACAAGGACACAAATCCCCCTACTTAGAACTTTTTAGCTAAAACAAATAATATTAGATAGAGGGTTTCTCCTTGCCTTTCTCCTCTAGTGCATTTGAAGTACCCATATGGAGTGCCATCGATTAGGATGGATAGATGAGTCGAATTGAAGATAGCTTGGATGTAGTTCACAAAAAGAGCAGAGAAAGTAGATTACTTTACCACACTAAGTATGAATTAATATCCTTAAACCTGCAAGTCACTAGAAGGCCTCATTCTAGGTCTCTAAATGAGCCCAAAACACTACCCAAACTAATCCAAAACTTAGGCAAAAGATATATCTACCCCTGTTCCCAATACAATGCAATAAAAGTACACCTTAATGACTTTGTATCACTCTATAATCCAGTCCAAAAGGTAATACCTCACGATGTAAAATAAAATATACACTTACATATTTTACACGTAACAACACAGTCAATCTTATATAATTATTATCGTCGGTTGATTATTTATAAAATGTGGTACAATATATCACATCATATGCAAAATTTAATCATTATTTATGCATTTTATTTGTACCAATTCACGCAAGTAATAATTATTCCCATTTATCAATTATATCCTCAATTAATAAATAATAGACCTATATACAAAAATAAGTAGTATTATAGACTAATCACTATGTCAATAAACGTGAATGTGTAAAATTACTATTTTGTAAAAGTGACTTAACACAAAACATGGAAATACAATTATTTCATTTTTTAACATAACCAATAATTTATTTTTATGCACAATTATCCTAAGATGTAATCAACACCAATTCAATATTGGAAAATGATGTGAGGATAAGCAATAAGATATCCCTAGGGATAATCAGTTTTGTAAGAATCCTAGATCAACTGTATGAGTTTATTTCTAGCCGTTAGAAGCATATGAACAAAAAGAACAAAATATCTCACAAAATATTAGTTCGTTTGGAATGAAATTTATATCTTTAGAGCACTCTAGACGAGATGTATCAAACATATACATAAGGAACATTTAATTTTGAAATTTAAAATTTTAAAATTTTCATTTTATCTTCCTAAGTATTTTTTCGGTTGTGAAATTTGTCATTTCAAAATACACATAAAAATCCTCAATTCACTTTCGTGTGGAGAAATTTATAGTGTGAAATTTGTACTAAAAAATTTCAAGTTCTACAAAACTTATTGTCAAAATACATGTTAAATTTTATTATTAATCCTGTATATTTAAAAAAATATATTAATTATAACAAATGAGTTTATTTTAGTTGTGCATTTTCAAATACAAAATTACCTGTAAAATTGCGTATCGAGAATTTTCAATGTGAAATTCATATTTGTATATTTCGAGTTGAGGAATTAGAATGTAAAATTTCACACTACAAATTTCTCAATGTGAAATTTTAATGTTTAGGAACCCTCATGAGACTTTTCAAGTCACAAGGGTTCCATCGAAGGGTCATAAAAAACTCACCAAAATCATAGGTGAAAATTTGCCCATTTAAAGCGTACATTGATTTCGGGTAAGTTCACTACACCAACACAGGAAACTTGTCACAGTAAAAAACCATGACAAGGCAGACTTGCTGTGGTCTTTGATTGTGACAAGTTTTGGGGTGATAAGTTTTATCACGGACTTATCACGGTCAAAGTCCGTGACAAGAAGTTTACTTATCATGGACTTTGACCGTGACAAAGGAAAAATTGTCACGGTCTTTGACCGTGACAAGTCTGTGACAAAGTAAAAGTTATCACGAACTTTGATCGTGACAAGTCCGTTACAATTTTCATTTGTCATGTACTTGTCATGGTCAAAGTTCGTGGAAATTATGGGCAAAATTAAAAAAAAACTGTTGGGTAGTATGGTCACTGTCACTTCCCAGCAAAATATTTTAACCTATTACAACATATTTAAACTTGTTCAAACAGTATATATATATATATTAAGAAACATTCAAAAATTTATAAAAACTACATATGAATTAACCAACAAATATTCATAACCAGCCAACATTCCATATTCAAATGAAATAAATATAAATAATATCCAACAATAAATATTCACAAGCATGAAAATAATGCAACTAATGTCAAGGGCTTGAGTTTTGAATAAGTTTAAGGAGGAAGGTAGGCCACAGTACATATAAAAGGATACAACCACCCAGTTTTCCGAATGTTGCATTGCTCTTCCAACCACAAGCACTTTGGCTATATTGTTGTCACGATCAAACACCGTGACAATAAACACATGTTTTGTTGTCATGATTTTTGACCGTGACAACCTTAGTCGGATGAAGAGTGACACTTTGGCTATTTTGGTGTAGCGGTTTTCTCAACACATACATATAATAAAAACTAGAAAAAAAAAATTATTTGACCTAATCAGATTTTAATAGATACAAAAATTAAAGATTAATAAATTCTGAATTATTTTAGTGTCAATAACAACAATATGATTTATATCATATTTCAATTCAATTTATCTAATATCATCCAATATTAAAAATCAATCACAGTCACACATAGAAGTAGATGAGGCAAGGAATAACAACATGCGCGATTTTTTAACATAGTAATACCCAAAACATGGGGAAACACCAATGGTCCCCTCTACTGGACAAAAAGAAAAACTATAAGAATAAAAAATGGAATATACAATTATAATAAGATCAACAAAAATGAAAACGCAAAATTTACTAGTTAGAGAATTCACTCTTAGGAAAAACCTTCACTTGTATCTTCTGGCTCTTATAATTCCAACACGCTGACTATCAGAGAATCCACTATTAATATCAACCAATGATCATGTTGTGAAAGTATAACATATACAGTGTAGTGAAATGTTCTAAAATGCACAACATGCAAGAACTCACTTCAACACAAATAGTTACAAACAAAACAAGAATCCAAATATCAAGCAACTAAGTTTTTTTTTAAAAAAAAACTACAAAATAGATTTTGAAATATCAATTCGTAATATTAGTTTAGGTTGATTTCAAGATATATAATCATTAAAATAAAAATCCATAAAAATCGATTTTAGCAATTTTCTTTTCACAAAAAAGTTTCAAGAAATATCGGAAAGGAAAAATAAAACAAGCAATTGTCTAAAGAAATATTTCTCCTAAAAAAATAAGAGAAATTATCACTATAAGTATAAAATGACATTAGGCAATAATTAAGAAAGAATAGCAATAATATCCTCATTTTTATTTCAAAAACATTCTTTCTACGTGACAATGGAAAATAACCGATATTTTTTCTCACTAAAAAGTGTTCTCTCTCTCTTTAAAAATATAAATTCATATTTATGAGAGAAGTGTTAAATTAAATCTAAAAAATCATATTTATATTATCTCTTAGTATAACCCCTAAATTAGATATTCGTTTTAAAAATAAATTCAGGTTAGTCTTAAAAGGTTGATTTTACTCCAATATCAATGAGAAAACAAATATAAAAATATCTTCAATAAGCACTTTAAAATCCGAAGAGAAATATGATTTTAACACCATACGCAATTTTCAACACAAAATCAAAATATTAGATCATATAAATATTCATTAAAAATTCAGATCTAACACACTAAGAGAGTTTAGTTTTGACAAAAAAGATGAGAACATTAAAGCACAAAACTCTCTACTACAATTTAAGAAATCAATCTCTAATTCTGAGATGGAGTGTTGTCTAAGATCATCGAGAGTTTCAACAACAAAATAAAATGTCAAGAGTAAATAATAAATCGAATACAATATTTGAATCTGAAAAATTAAATCTCTCTCTTTCTCTCAGAATATTTCTCTCTACTCTCTGTATTTTTCTCTCTAAGAATATTTCTCTCTACTCTATATTTTTCTCTTTACTCTCTATATTTTACTCTATAAATATGGCTGACCAACCCTAATAAATGGTATAATAAAGTTTATATAGTAAGGTTTGAAAGAGTTTAGAAACATATATGAAATAAAGGGCTGAGACCGAAATGACTGAAAGCACTAAGATCGTAAGGCCAAAATTTCTTCTTCAGAAATAAGCTACTAAATAAATACCTTAAACCACGATTGGCTTAAAACAGTTGGTAAAGATTTGAAGAAAACCATTTCCGAATAATCAATTAGTTTTTTATTTGTGTAACTAGTATGCATGTTCTCAATAGTTGTAAAATAGACGGTTAGATAAAAAAAATGATCTTATGGTTTAAAATGATGTGTGTTACAGTTGACACGCTAGTTTAAAATCGTTGGATAAAACAAATACGGGTAAAGTAAATACCCAGTTAAAATAAGAAATAACTAAACTAAACTTACACAAATGGTGGTTAAAATTCTAAGGCAAAAAGGAATTCTCGTCAAAAGTTTATGGCAGGTGGACTAAAACTGAGAGTATCCGGTAACCTTCCTAAATCTTGAAACTAATATAGTCTACAACTAAGACTTCTATGCCTAAAATAAATGGGCGGTAAAAGCAATAGAGTTGGCGCCTAAAACTAAATAAGAAGGTATGTGTAAAAAATTGTGACACCCCGCTTAATTAAATACCAGGTGATCAGTCGTTTATTAAATTAAAAACATAATATCTAGTTGGTCCATTCTTAGCATCACTGTCGAAAACTTTTTAACATTTACTAACCACCTAGTATTTGAAAAGATGATGACAAATTTTCTCTTTATCGTTAACATGCAATGATATAAAAATAATTAAATAATTTAAATATGACATTCAACCATCCTAAATAAATCAACATCACAAATAGGGAAATAACTGAATCCAATATGATATGATGGAGGTAAACACCCTAGTCTGAAACACCAATAAAATAATCCATAAGTAAAAGTCTAAATCCACAACTGAAAATAAAAGAAGTACAATGTCTTCGGATTGATTACGAATGGAAAATAGGCAGCATGCCCAACTAAAATAAAGTAATGAGTGCATCGGATCTACAAGGAAATGAAAGCGTCTATCAAACTAGGACTTACAATCATCCACAACAACTGCAGAAATGCCAAATGGAAATGAACTCTTAATTTGGGCCTCCCCGTGGCTCGGGACATAAAAAATAGTTTTTACAAAAAAACAAATAGATTTAGAAAATGGGTCAGAGCCCGAGTAAAAGCAGTTGAAAAATCAACAAGTATTTAAAATCCATAATTAGCAGATATTATATGCATGTTAGGTTCATGGCTATCACTTGAGATCCTCACCCCTCAACTAGTGTGCACACCTAACGTATATTCCTAACCCGTCCTAGTTATGCTACCCCGCCTAACTAGTTCAAATTAAACATATCAGCACACTACTAACTCTTGGTGCTTATCTGTATTACCCATACAATAACTATTGATATTTCATGCCGATTAGACATTTATAGATGCCTAAATTAAGATTTAGTTCCCACATATTTAAATTAATTTAGATATCACTATCTTTGTCATCTACTAAGCACATATAGAATATTAATATCACAAGTATATATATACCTGCCAGTCTAATTATATATATATATATAACCCCGAGGCTGAGCTGCGGTTCATGTATACTCTGCTATCAAGTCTCGGTACGCCATGTACAACTAAAGGACTAATTGGATCTCGCTTAAACTAGAAATACAAATCACACATGTTGGAGGTGAACATAGTCCTAGGCCTTTAGGCTACGCACATACCTAGGCACCCAAATGACCGGGCACACCCTAATTTACAGAAGTGGTGCTCATCCCTAAGTCCTATGTTCTGACAAAATCCCCCAAGATGGATCCATAAGATAAGACTGTCCCCTTTCAAAACCTCCCGCGATAGCAAGCAACATAGTTATGTCATACACATAATAAGTCACACATTAGGTATTCTCATCACCTATATATATACAATAAATTTATTTGTCATTCTATAGCACATAAAATAATCTATACATAGTCTACATACTCTCGCATAGCCTACATATTTTTAACATACAATTAACTTCTTATTTGTATACGCCCGGGTATTTCCCATCACTTGCAAGGCATCTAATTATCTCCTGAGTCTATTAATTAGATCTCACTCAATCCCTACTGGTCTAGGTCATCATTCCCACTGAATTCCCGTGACACTATATTATTCTTCGAGATAGGCTTTTATTCCTTAATTCCGCCTAATTAATCTTAGCCCTTAATTCCCCCCCCCCCGGGGGGTCTAAGCCTTATCCCAATATTGACCTATTGACATTCTTAAAGTAACTCCTTTTATATATAAAAATTGTCTCAAAAGTTAATCCAATCATTCTAAACGAATTCTAATTAAAATGGGAGAAAACTTTCAAAATCAAGTCAGCCTAATAGATTCGGCCCTGAAACGAATAGATTTTCTTACCTAATCGATTCGACCAGGGAGCCGAATCGATTCGCC
This sequence comes from Sambucus nigra, assembly GCA_949130495.1. Classification (NCBI taxonomy): domain Eukaryota; kingdom Viridiplantae; phylum Streptophyta; class Magnoliopsida; order Dipsacales; family Adoxaceae; genus Sambucus; species Sambucus nigra. The sequence goes on along the minus strand of OX422215.1, from coordinate 599,800,830 downwards.
TGCTATAGGTCTTCCTCGCACAGTTACGGGTTTACACCATTTTTACACATCTAAACTCCATTAATCAAACCCAAACTCCAAACCAATCATATCAAACGTAATACCAACATATATAAATAATTTCTAACGTGGAAGAATCATTAAATCATCAAAGATTACTCCTAAAATCGAATTAATTCAAGATTTTCCCATAAAAACACTAGTTCATCTTTTTGGTTCAAGAACTCCAATTAAATCTAGGTTTTTTCACATTATAACTTCATAAATTTGTGAATTTCATTCTACATGCATCAAGAGAGTTAACCTATTATGATTCCTACCCCAAATGTGGTTTAAACTCTTCCAATTTACATTAATTCTTCACATAATCATGAATTAATTCATCTAAATTTAACATGGATCAAATACATGTTCAAGATTAACACGATAAATACTTGCCTCAAAGTGCAGATCTGAATATCTGTGACTTGATGGTGTGGTGGTGTTCCTCTTCCCCCGATCTACACTCTGGTGGTGTTTGTGGTGCAAAAGGTGAAACAATGGTTGTTCTAGCCTTGGAGGTATCTCCCCTTATTCCTCTAATGGCCTCTATGAGTTTTGTAGATTCTAAACCTAATGGCCTTAACCTAACATATATGCACTGAGAAAATTTTGTAGGTTTAATTCCCGCAAAATTTTAAAAGATCAAAGTACCCCTTCGGGGTGCCAGTTTGGCCTAATAGTGCCATGGGACTCAAACTAAACCCCTGGGTACACTTTTCTGACTATCTCGACCCTCCCAGATACTTTGGTGCACTCGAAATGACCATTTGAAATACGAAAAATAAAGTTACATTTTATTTCACAAATTATGCGACACGATTGACACGCGCGTGTTGACTACATTTATCGTAACCGCCATATAATATTCAATATAAATAAATATTAACCCTTATCTCGCTAATTAATATTTATTATCCCAGATTAATTATTCCAAATCAATTTAATTAATCCCAAATTAATTCACACAATTAATCCAAATACAAAATCATTAAAAATATGGGGTGTTACATACTTCCCCCCCTTATAACTGAATTTCATCCCAAAATTTGAAAAAGAAAATACCTAGTATTAACAACTTTGGGTATTTCTCATGCATCTCTTCCCCGCGCTCCTAAGTAGACTCATCGGCATTATGATGACCACATTGAACTCGTACAAGCGGCACTACCTTCGACCTCAATATCCTCTCTCTATGGTGTAAGATAGCAACTGTTCTCTCATCATTTGAAATATCAGGCTATAAGTCTATCTCCTCCAATGCAATGTGAGTGTATGACAACTCATCGTGTAGGTATTTCCGTAACGAAGAAATATGGAACCCATCATGAATAATGTGCAAGTGCTCCGACGACCTGAGTCTATACGCCATTGGATCAATTCGCTCGATAATAGGAAATGACCCAATGTACCTTGGAGCCAATTTCCCTTTTTGACCAAATCTTATTATCCCCTTCATAGGAGACACACACAGTAGCACCTGATTTTGTCTATCTTGAGCTATCTGTATAAGGCTCTGAATCATCTTTATCCTGGATCAACTATGGCCCGAGTAACTTGTTGTCTCCCACCTCTAACCAATAAGCAGGTGAACGACACGGTCTACCATACAACGCCATGAAATATGCCATACTAATCATAAACTGGTAGGAGTTATTATAGTCAAACTCCACCAGTGGAAGATGCTGCTCCCAACCTCCCTTAAAGTCGAGGATATACATCCTTAACATATCTTCCAACATCTGATTAGTCCTCTCCGTCTACCCATCTGTCTGTGGGTGATAAGTTGTACTCAATTTCAACTCGGTACTTGTAGCCTCCTAGAAACTCTCCCAACATTGAGATACAAAAAATTTATCATATCAGACACAATGTCTAATGGCATCTCGTGCAATCTCACTAACTCAACAATAAAAATTTGGGTGTACTATCTTATAGTGTAATCAGTCCGAACTGGCAGGAAGTGAGCTACCTTAGTCAAACGATCCATTATCACCCATATGGAATCGCGACCCCTCTGTAAAGTAGGTAACCCGATAATAAAGTCCATAGAAATGCTCTCCCATTTCCACATAGGAATCTCCAACACATGTAGGAATCCTATTGGTCTTCAGTGGTCCACCTTTACTAGTTGGTAGGTGGTACACCTAGAGATGAACTCAACGATGTCTTTCTTCATTCCACTCCACCAGTACTGTAGTCTCATGTCTTGGTACATCTTATCCCCTCCAGGATGTACAGCAAATCGGGACCCGTGCACCTCTACCGTCACAGTGTGTCATAAATCCTCCCCTCAGGAACTATTAACCTCCCATTAGATCGCAAACCTCCTTCTGAACTAATGGAGTATGAATCAACTCCCCAAGATAATAGTTGCCTAATTCTCTCCTAAAAAAATGGATCCATCGCTTGTGCCTGTACCTGTACCACCCTCGTGACAATCTGAGGTGTTACAGTCATAACTAACATGAATGATCTGGAAACTGCATCCTGATGACACAGATCCTTCCATTTTATTTCCACACCTCATCCACCTCCCTCACTAGTCAACGGCTTAAAGCATCGGCCACCACATTGGCCTTCCCTGGGTGATAATGGATTTTGAACTGATAGTCCTTCATAAATTCAAGCCACCTGCGCTGACGCATATTCAGCTCTCTCTGAGTGAACAAATACTGTAATGACTTATGATAAGTGAACAAGAAAAATTTCTACCCTAATAGGCAATGTCTCTAAATTCGAAGGGCAAACACGACTGCTTCTAACTCCAAGTCATGGGTGGAGTAATTCCACTTGTGAGTCTTAAACTTGCGGGAAGCGAAAGCTATAACTTGATTCTCCTGCTGAAGTACTCCCCCAAGTCCCTATAGGGATGAATCAGTGTAAACTAGGTACTCCACTCCTAGCCTGGGTAGAGCGATAACTAGTACTGAAGTTAACTTTCCCTTCAGCTCATTGAAAGCTGACTGACAAGCTTCATCCCAAATGAACAACAATCTTTTGTGAGTCAGGTTAGTCATAGGACCCTCAATCTTCGAAAACCCTTGAATAAAGTACCTGTAATATCCTGCCAATTCCAAGAAACTATGTACCTCCGTTGGTGTCATGGGATGTCCCCACTCCCTCACCACTGACACCTTACTCGGGTCCACTGATATCCCCCTCTCCGAAATAATATGTCCCAAAAACTGCACTTCACGCAACCAAAACCCACATTCTTCAAATGTTTCTTACAACTGATGCTCATGCAGTGTTTGTAAAACCTATTGTAAATGCTCAACACGCTCCTCCTCGGTCCTGGAATAAATCAGAATGTCATCAATAAAGACGATAAAAATTGATCTAAGAATTCTCTAAACACCCTGTTCATCAAGTCCATAAATACGGCTGGTGCCTTGGTTAGCCCAAAAGGCGTAACTCTAAACTCATAGGACCCATATCTCGTAAGAAGGTTATCTTAGACACGTCTTATTCCCTGATACTCAATTGATGATACCTAGATCTCAGGACTATCTTGGAGAATTAGGCAACTACTATCAATTGATCAAATAAGCCATCGATTCGGGGAAACAGATACTTATTTTGTATCGTGACTTTATTCAGTTCTCGATAATCAACACACAGTCGTAATAACCCATCTCTCTTCTTTACAAACAATATAGGGGCACCCCACGGTAACGTACAATGATGTATGAACCCTACCCTAAAAGATGCTCAATTTGATCCCCTTAGAATCCTCATCTCCATAGGATCCCTATGGTAAGGTGCGTGTGCTATTGGCCGAGTGCCGCACGCTAAGTCAATGACGAACTCAATCTCTCTACTAGGGGAAATCCCAGTATCTCCTGAAACACATCAGTTAAATCACGAATAACCCGAATCCAATTAAATAAGATCATTACCTCCTGAGAGGTCTCATCCTCTATGTAGTATATGTGGGTGGACGAGCCTCCCTCAGGACGAGGCATTGCTACCAAAAACGTCACCTAGTCTGGTATAGAGAACACAATAACCCTATCATAACAATCAATCATAGACCTAAAAGTGGATAGCCAATCCATAACTATAATAGCATTACACTCTGCCATGCCTAACACAAGCATGCCAGCGGGCAAAATCAATCTCCTAATGTCTATACTCACCCCCGACAGATAAAGAATATAAGTGTCCCATTTCCCAATAGTGAATCTACACATGTAATTGTACTATTGATCATGTCTAACAATCATGCGACCCATGCAAACCTTGTGGCTATGAATGAGTGCGAAACCCCAATGTCAAATAGAATGCACTCAAAAATGCCATGGATGAGAAAAGTATCCTCAACAGCGGGCAGAGGCTGTGGTGCTGTGTGACACCCCGACTAATTAAATACCGGGTAGCTACTCCTTTATAAAATTAATACATAATATCAAGTTGGTTCAGTGGTAGCATCACTGTCAAAAACATTTAATTTATTACTACCCACCTGATATTTAAAAAGAGATGTCAAGTTTTATTAATTAAATTAACAATAAACCATACTATTAAACTATCATCCAACAATTGCAAAAACCATCACACATGAATAACCAACGAAAAGAATTAAACTGAGTCTGGAGTAAACATTCCAGTAATAATACTAGAGTATAATAAAATCCCGATACAAGAGTCTGAATAAATAAATCAATATCTGAAATAAAGCTGAAAGTCTAAGAATGCAATCTCTAGATGGAAATGGTCGATATTCCCTAACAGATGAGTAACGCTGAATAGAGTCAAGTGCAAAGTGTGATGGCATCTAATACCGAGATTCAGTAACTTCTACAGTAGCTACAGCACGTCAATGAAATAAAACTCCTAAGTTTGGCGTCCCTGTGGCTGGGTACCTAAAAGGTTTTACAAGAAAAATAGATTTGAAAGCAAACGGGTTAGGGCCCGAGGTGAAAACAGTTTAAAAATATAGCAAGTGTTTAAATTACAATATTAAACAACACATATAATAAACATGTTAGTTGCGTACTCTCACATGAGTTTCTCTCCTCTCAACTAATATGCACGCCAAATGAATACCCTTCACCCATCCTAGTTATGCCGTTAACTAACTAGTCTATACCACTACTACTTTCGCATTCTAACATAGGGTATCTACTCTTAACACCCAAACAAGTTACATTCATAACCCATATTCATATTCATTAAATTAGTTATCTCAAGTGTTAATTAAATTCTCACATTCTTAGCCAATTCGAATATCTTAGTTATTCACATCTACTAAGCAACACAACATAACTATCACAAGTATATGTATATACACCAAAATAATATCTCATATACAAATCAGGCACCCCACAAGGATATAACCTATAATGCCCTCATACTGTGCTATCAAATCCCGCTACATCACGTACGCGAGGATCACAAGTTCCGAATCACTCAGGAACCGTTTCAATAAAAATCACACATAGTGGAGGCGAATATAGTTCACATACCCATGGGTCACGCACATACCTACACTCCCAAGCTCAGCAAACTTATCCATTCAGCGATAATCCCTTCTAAGTCCTATGATCTGAGGTGTCAATCTAAAGTCCCCCCAAAGGTCACATCGAGACCAGAATATCCTCTTATGAACGACCTCCCGTGATAGCAAGTATGGAGGTATGTTATACACACAATAATCCATATACTAGAAAATCACATGACCAGTATATATTTAATTTCAATATAGGTATACTCCTCCCCTATATATTAAGTCTCACACACAATATTTACGTTTCGGATATTCTACATAATTTTATTTAACGCAATAAGTCTCGTCATACGGGTTCGGGTACCTATACCTATCCCAAGTGAATACTAGGTCTCACATTTGTTCCTAAGGTTATCTCAGCAAATATAAAATCCCTTAAATTATCTTTAATTCCACTTTTAGTTCCAAAATCGAAAGATCTCAAACCGTCCTCACTCGGTAATCGTTCGTAATTATAACTCTCAATCCCATAAGTTATAAATTTTTTTGACAATAACTAAGACCCTACTGACCTTAACTAAGTCCCACAATATTATGTTAATCACCCTAAGAATAAATATCGGCTTTGGAATTTTCATTAAACCTTAAAGGAAAACAATTGCCAAAAATCAGGAGAGGTCGATCGATCGAAGAAAATGATCTATCGATCGATCATCGATCGATCGACATTCTTAGATCGATCGATCGATCGATCAAGCAGGTTTTTGCCCAGATTTCTCTTAAACAGTTACGAGTTTCTTCCTTTTTACACCTAAAATTCTTCATTACAACGTCCCAATCTCCTAAGTAAGTTTACTAATCGTTGAACCAACATATATACACAAGTTTTAATGTTCAAGAATTATTAAACTATAATATAACATCGTTTTCTTGGATCAAAAGTTATGAATTTGACTACAACCCTAATTCTTCACTATTTCTTCAAAAATCATCATAATACTCAATTAAATTTTGTGATTTTTAACCCTTAATTTATAATTTCGTTCATCAAACATACCCAGAAGGATCACTACATGCAAACCTACCCAAAATCAATTATTAAGTCTCCCATTTCATATATTTTTTTTTGCCATTATTCATAATTTGACATCAAACCTAAACTATCATGTATAGTATATGCCATAAATTATTGCAAGATAAATCACTTGCCTGAGATATAGGTTCTGATCCTTTGAAGCAGACGGTATGGGAGTGATTCCTTCTTTTCGATCTATCCGGTGGTGGTGACGGTGGTGCAAAAGCCTCTAAGGGTTGGTTTAGTTTTGGGAACTTCCTTCCATTCCTCTTTAATGGACGTTTATGATTTTTGGTTGTGAAACCCTAAAGGAATCAAGTGTTGGATGATAAAATTAGTCTAAAATTCGTAGGTTACTATTCCTCAAAAAGTGAAAATGACTAAAATACCCTCCCGGGCTGCTAGTTAGGCCTAAAATGTCCCGGGATCCAAATTTAACCCCCGGCTAGTGTTTTCTGACTATCTTGACCCTTCTAGGCACGTTATCACACTCAAAACGGTCATACGGATGACATAAAAATAATTTATTTTTAAATCCATTAAATTGGGTCCTAACACGCGCGTCCTAACTTAATTATCGAAACTATCGTATTTCCAACACACGACAAAATTAATAATTTCAATAATCATATATTACCATAATCACTCAGTAATATTCAAAATTATCATCATATTTAAAGACTAACTCTCGTCTCGCTAGTTATTTAAATCCAAATTAATTTCCAATTAATTATCCCAAATTAATTTAATTAATCCCACAATTAAAAGAAATTTCATTTAATTAATCTCATAATTAAAAGCCATAATCTCATAATTAAAAGTCATAAAATTATGGGGTATTACATACTTCCTCCCTAATAACGGAATTTCCTCCCGAAATTCATAAAAGTACGCATACCTTGAAAAATTAGGTATCCTCCAGTACTCAAAACTAAATACAAAGAAAGGCTCAATCACTACAACCCTTGCTTCACAACAAGCTTGTTGAACACTCTTGACACTTTATTAGTTATAGGGTTACACCTCAATAAATTCACCTCACGTTGTGCTCTTACTAAACAACATTTGAATAAGAATAGCCTATACATCATTGGTCGCCTTGTCTCAATATTATTGTAAGTTCGCACCTCACTTCGTATCAACTCTCGTGTTTATCTAACATAAAACTCCCATCCTGGGAGGAATCATAAAACATCTGACTAATCTTGTCCGTTCTTCGAATCTTTGTTCCCGGCATTGTGACTTTTTTTCCACATGGGAAAACCACTTTAGACGGTTGGTGATTATTCCATTATAGTTATCGAACTCTAACTTTCGACTGATCCCAAAACTTTGATAATCCGCTCACCTCTAAGCATCCAACGGGAGGATAGTAAGGTTCATATACACTAAACATCTGTAAGCACCTTTTCCACCCTAAATCGGTACGGGTGCTTTCACACAACTCTACTATTAGGAAACATCCTCTCATTTTTACCATATATACGTCACTTAAGATCTATACCCGTTGTTGAAATTAACTGATCGCAATGAGTCCAAAATTTTCTTCCATACAGTTCCACCTGTCATCAATCACCTTGTGTCTATTCCTCGTGCTATAGGTGATACAACTTTCTCAAAACAAAAATATTCCCACTACTTCCTTATACCTCATATTGAAGGTGGATTTCGGGTATCTCATCCTAGTTCATAATAATACTGGGTAGGACCACATACCGGCGTGATCACTATCTAATAGTGAAAATCACCTAAGGACATTACAATTTTCTTTCCTTCTTGACAACCCGTTCCACACATTCGAAGGGACTCGTTACTTACCTGTATGATTGCAACCTATCAAAGAAATTTACCAACTTAACTCCTCCACTAATGGAATAGTCGGCTAGACACCAGGTTTCTAGTTGATACCCTTACTCCAACCGATTTCTATCAATAGGTGGTGTACGTGGGGCTACTAATTATGTCCCGGTCAACACCAACTTCCACTTATAACTCCTCCCATTAAGTGCTACTTAATAACCCTCTTCTTTCCTCGGGATATATCAAAAGTTCCGACCCGTGCACTTTTCACCACGTTGTCACATCTGGAATCTTTATGCCTTATCAACATCCTCACTCTATTTACGCATAAGCCACCATCAACATTCAATTAGGTGGAACTCCGCTCCAAATTGTCCATAATTGTTAAATATTTGTCTTCTCAAGGGATACCCCCTTTTTAAATGGCTTCCCACTACCCTTCAAACAATTTCGGATGTGCTACTCCGATCGCGCATAAGTGTAATGATTATTATTCTTTTCTTACGACGGTTAATCCACTCTACCTCTACCATTTTGTAATATCAGTCTCACAAGTATAAATCTCACTCATCTCAATGTCTCTTCTTTCGACGATTATCACATCATCAAACCAGGGTGTCTACACGCCTTATAACCCATGAATACGGGTTTAAACATCATGTACACTTTATACGTACTCCAAACTCTTTATTACCCCTCTATTCGCAACGTGGATATACCACTTAGGCATTCTCAATCACCCCCGAATTTGAAATTTTAAATCCTCCTAAACATCGATTTCATCCTTCAACCCGTCAAAATTAAACAAAATTATCAGCACTTCCTCAATAATAACTGGCTCTACTTGCCTTATATCGTAATTTACCCCTTTAACTTCCCGTTATAACTACATACTTCTAAACGATCGAGGTACTCAAATCATGGACGAATGGCCAAACATCTCCTTACTACCAACCTTAATGTGTGGGATGTCTCGTAAAGTGAAATCTAAACAAGGAACTCCCGGATACACTACTTCCTAGCATTGTCTGTCATCGAAATCCGTTATGCCCTCAGTCCATATCATGTACCCTTATATTCCCGTCTCTTGACAACAAAGTTACATCTCTTTCCGCAATTACACTTAAACAAGGAACTCCTTCTGAAAGACACTGTCTCATAACATTGATGGTAATCATAATCCATAAACATCATACAAATATAATCGAGTTTCTCAAAATCCCATCCCCAGACATACAACTATGAGTATTAACTTCCACGTCTCTAAAGGGTGATATAACAAGACACTCTTCTTATTACCACATCTTGAGCGTTAATTATAATAATTAGCTAGATCTTTTCGTTGAATAGTAAACCAAATACAGTCCGATTTATATCAATAAAGTCCCTACACATACCGAGAATAAATATTCGAGACCATTATACCTTTTGAAATCTCGATAATATATATATACATAAATATAATTATATAAATGCGAGCCCGGCCCTCTCGCAGATGGGGCCTCGCCAGAACAAAACATTCTACACCAAGGTAGTAACCCCGATAGACTTGCAATATCTGCACACTATCGGTTTAAGAATATTATAACATCATAATTGGGATAATATCATACTCGTATAACAAAACACGAAAACGAGAAATTTTAATAAGGTATATACCATTATCGATACACCTATTTATCCTCCGCGGATAACACTAAAGGTAACCCCACAATACCAGGGAAAAATAATCACTTAAATAATAACATTGTCGAGATAATAACATTGCCGAGATACTCACTAAACTCAACTCTTAAGCAAAAATAACAATAATAACAAATGTAGTAACTTTTTCATGCCACATACAACATGCATCATTATATGAGGTTATAACTAATACTTCTATCTTGTTAATCGCTCTAGCTGCTTATATGGTTTCGGGACTTAATAAACCTGTCCATACCAAACCAAAAATTTCAATAATTATTGCCCTTGCTAGGCACCATACCCTTATCCCTATACTTACTTCGTGAAATTTTTTAATGAACGGGTTTCACTCCCCATAAAATATCTCTACACATACTCCACTTATCTCCGGTCGCACTGACCATGTTAGGGTCGTCCTTCTCTCGAACGTTGGTAGTCTCGACTCAGACGACTAGCTCTATTGTTCCCTTATCTTTAATGGCCCTAAGGAACATGCGACTGGCATCGACAACCCTTACTGAAATCACCATCGTTTGGTAACAATTCAGCTATCTGAATCATTAAAATGGGTCCCTTGATGGGCCTCCCCCTTGTGGTGCATCTTCAACACCGTTTCCTCCAGTCTTTCTCCGTCTAAATTCTTCGATTCTTGTAGCTCCCCACACAAGGAAGTGTTTACCTCCATATTAACAAAACGTGACATTGTTACCATCTGCATTGGTCGTCAAAGAATAATTCCCCAGAAGTTCTAGTAATTATCTTTGTAAGTTAATTTTCCCTCTTAAATCTCCTCTTATCCATTGCACCTACTTCATCCGGTGTAAGGTTCGCTAATTAATTAAATTTCTCTTCACAAAGTGACCTATGTCCGACCCTCTTGTGTGAGTTCAGAACAACATTCGCATCCTATCCTGAACATCTGATGAAGGAACTTATGGTCAGACCATACATATTCCCCTCCTCTTAACAAAACATTCCACTTCTAACTGTGGTGGTTACCTCTCACCATTGTAACTCTGCTCTTATGATCCAAGAAAAATTTTACCCCAAATTTTCACTCATGATTTTCCATAATCCGACATATGCCCAAGCCTTTGGATATTTTAGCTTCGTTGGCTGACACACGCCATCTCTGCATTTTTAGTATTTCCACTGCTGGTTCTCTTCAATATTTCATCTGACTCTCTCCCATTCCAACCTTGCTGGGTGAGTCTAATTTGACCCCACTTTTTACTACAGTGGTTCCTGGAAGTCATATATTGTGTCCAAGACGTCTTTACCGTCCTGGCCTTTCGTACCGTAATAGGGGTGACCTCAACTACGGTTATCATTCTTGAATATACCTTATAACCTCAACTGATTTTTGCCTCCTGCTGTCCGCCCAACTCGCACGACATACTGCATTGTTCGGCACACGAACACACCCGAATGAAAATCAGATTCACTATCATATTCATTATAGTAGGAGAACAAAATCTCACCATAGAAATCAACAATCCTAAACATAGGGCTCTATATCAAAGAAAGCTACGCTGGAAGCATAATAAGACGCACAGATCCTAAAGGACACTAGAACCTGATGCTCTGATACCACCTGTGACACCCCGACAAATTAAATACCAGGTAGCTACTCCTTTATGAAATTAATACATAATATCAAGTTGGTTCAGTCGTATCATCACTATCGAAAACATTTAATTTATTACCAGCCAACTGATATTTAAAAAGAGATGCCAAGTTTTATTAATTAAAGGAACAATAAACCAGGCTATTAAATCATCATCTAACAATTGCATAAACCATCACACATGAATAACCAACGAAAAGAAATAAACTGAGTTTGGAGTAAACATTCCAATAATAATACCAGAGTACAATAAAATCCCGATACAAAAGTCTGAATAAATAAATCAATATCTGAAATAAAACGGAAAGTCTGAGAATGCTATCTCTAGATGGAAATGGGCAACATGCCCTAACAGACGAGTAACCCTGAATAGAATCAAGTGCAGAATGTGAAGGCGTCTAATACCGAGATCCTGTAACTTCCACAGCAGCTACAACATGTCAATGAAATGAAACTCCTAAGTTTGACGTCCCCGTGGCTGGGCACCTAAAAGGTTTTACAAGAAAAATATATTTGAAAGCAAACGGGTCAGGGCTCGAGGTGAAAAAAGTTTAAAAATATAGTAAGTGTTTAAATTACAATATTAAACAACACATATAATAAACATATTAGTTGCGTACTCTCACATGAGTTTCTCGCCACTCAACTAATGTGCACGCCTAATGAATACTCTTCACCCATACTAGTTATGCCGCTAACTAACTAGTCTGTACCACTCCTGTTTTCGCATTCTAACATAGGGTATCTACTCTTAACACCCAAACAAGTTATATTAATAAACCATATTCACATTCATTAAATTAGTTATCTCAAGTGTTAATTAAATCCTCACATTCTTAGCCCATTCGAATATCTTAGTTATTCACATATACTAAGAAACATAACCGAACTATCACAAGTATATGTATATACAGCAGTATAATATTTCATATACAAATCAGGGACCCCACAAGGATAGAACCTACTATGCCCTCATACTCTGCTATCAAATCCTGGTACATCACGTACGTGAGGATCACAAGTTCCGAATCACTCAAGAACCGTTTCAATAAAAATCACACATAGTGGAGGCGAACATAGTTCACATACCCATGGGTCACGCACATACCTATGCTCCCAAGGTCAGCAGACTTATCCATTCAGCGATAAACCCTTCCAAGTCCTATGTTCTGAGGTATCAATCTAAAGTCCTCCCGAAGGTCACATCGAGATCAGACTATCCTCTTACGAACGACCTCCCGTGATAGCAAGTATGGAGGTATGTTATACACACAATAATCCATATACTAGAAAATCACACGACCATTATATATTCAATTTCAATATAGGTATACTCCTCCCCTATATATTAAGTCTCACCCACAATATTTACATTCCGGATATTCTACATAATTTTATTTAACGCAATAAGTCTCGTTATACGGGTTCGGGTACCTATACCTATCCCAAGTGAATACTAGGTCTCCCATTTGTTCCTAAGGTTATCTCAGCAAATATAAAATACCTTAAATTATCTTTCATTCCACTTTTAGTCCCAAAATCGAAAGATCTCAAACCGTCCTCACTCGATAACCATTCGTAATTATAACTCTCAATCCCATAAGTTATAAAATTTTTCGATAATAACTAAGATCCTACTGACCTTAACTAAGTCCCAGAATATTATGTTAATCACCCTACGAATAAATATCGACTTTGGAATTTTCTTTAAACCTTAAAGGAAAACAATTGCCAAAAATCAGGAGAGGTCGATAGATCGAAGAAAATGATCGATCGATCGATCATCGATCGATCTACATTCTTAGATCGATCGATCGATAAAGTAGGTTTTTTCCCAGATTTCTCTTAAACAGTTACGGGTTTCTTCCCTTTTACACCTCAAATTCTTCATTACAACGTCCCAATCTCCCAAGTAAGTTTACTAATCATTGAACTAACATATACACACAAATTTTAACGTTCAAGAATCATTAAACTATAATATAACATCATTTTCCTGGATCAAAAGTCATGAATTTCACTACAACCCTAATTATTCACTATTTCTTCCAAAATTATCATAATCCTCAATTAAATTTTATGATTTTTAACCCTTAAATTATAATTTCGTTCATCAAACATTTCCAGAAGGATCACCACATGCATACCTACCCAAAATCAATTATTAAGTCTCCCATTTCATATTTGTTTTTTGCCATTATTCATAATTTGACATCAAACCTAAACTATCATGTAGAGTATATGCCATAAATTATTGCAAGATAAATCACTTGCCTGAGATAGAGGTTATGATCCTTTGAAGCAGGCGGTATGGGAGTGATTCCTGCTTTCCATTATATCTCGTGGTGGTGACGGTGGTGCAAAAGCCTCCAAGGGTTTGTTCACTTTTAGGAACTTCCTTCCATTCCTCTCTAATGTCCGTTTATGATTTTTGGTTGTGAAACCCTAAGGGACTCAAGTGTTGGCTGATAAAATCAGTCTAAAATTCGTAGGTTACTATTCCTCAAAAAGTCAAAATGAGTAAAATACCCTCCCGAGCTGCCGGTTAGGCCTAAAATGCCCTGGGACCCAAACTAAACTCCCGGCTAGTGTTTTCTAACTATCTCGACCCTTCCGGACACGCTAGTGCACTCAAAACGGTCATATGGATGAAATAAAAATAATTTACTTTTAAATCCATTAAATTGGGCCCTGACATGACTGGCACGCGCGTTCCAACTTAATTACCGAAACTGTCATATTTCCAACTCACGCCAAAATTAATAAATTCAATAATCATATATTACCATAATCACTCAGTAATATTCAACATTATTATCATATTTAAATACTAACTCTTGTCTCGTTAGTTATTTAAATCCGAATTAATTATCCCAAATTAATTTAATTAATCCCACAATTAAAAGAAATTTCATTTAATTAATCTCATAATTAAAAGCCGTAAAATTATGGGGTATTACATGCTGCAGCCTAGTGGATGTGATACACGAGCCCATACTATAATTTCCCCTACAGAGGTGGGGTTACTGGAACTACTAGTTCTGCAGGTAAGTCTGGTATGGATGCTGGTGCTGGGAGGACGACAGAGAAGATAGGTCTCTGAGGCTCTTGGCAGCCTCCCTGCTGCTGCTGTGCTCGACCCTTATCAGGGAAATCCCGTCGATTGTGGCCAATCTTGACACAAATGAAACACCAGCCTGTGAAATTACCTCCACTCTGTCCCTGAGCCTGTTGATCGTTACCGCCCCTACACTGGCCCTAATGAACTCACTGTCAACCCGGATGGCCCTGTCTATAACCACCCTGTCCCTGTCGATAATCACTAGAGAAGAACCTCTTAGCAG
The DNA here is from genome assembly GCA_949130495.1 of Sambucus nigra. Classification (NCBI taxonomy): domain Eukaryota; kingdom Viridiplantae; phylum Streptophyta; class Magnoliopsida; order Dipsacales; family Adoxaceae; genus Sambucus; species Sambucus nigra. The sequence continues at coordinate 599,785,807 of OX422215.1, read as the reverse complement.
CTTCCCCCTGGTGGGGACCCTGCTCACCTCGCCTCAGCTAGCTTTGTGACGGATGTGCCCCATCGGTGCTGGTGCCCCCAGTCATACCCTGCTGGTTGGACTCTTCTACTTTCTTGATCCCCTTAATAGTGAAGCGGTGGTCTTAGCAATGTAATAGATCCACATCCAATACCTTCGTGTAGGTATTTAGAGCTGGATTACCTAGAAGGTGCTGCAGAATCCTCCAAGTGAGGCCATCTGTAAGCAACTGTATTTTCTTATCCTTGGTAGGCACCTCACCTAGGACAAATTTTTCGAACCTTAAAAAATCCTACTTATACTCATCAACGGTCCTCCCTTCCTAGGTGAGATCTATTAGTTTCCACCTCATCTCTGTCTGAATGGAGGATGGGAAATATTTGCTGTCAAACCACTCGCAAAACTCCTGTATCGTCATGCTGCCCCTCTCCTCAGCGGTGGTAACAGACTCCCACCATTACATTGCTACCCCAACTAGCTTAAATGTAGCTAGAATCTGCCTCTGAACACCGGTACACTCGTACTTCCTCAGGCGCCTCTGGATGTCCTTTTTCCACTGGCTCGCAACCACAACGTATAAACTCCCCTAGAACTCGGGAGGATGTGCCTTCTGGAAGTCATCTCTGACTTGCTCCCAAGCATAAGGTACTGTCTGTATCTGAACTGATGCCACCACCTGTGCCTAGGGTGGGGCATGTTGCGCAACCATGGCTAATGCCACATTAATTTCCTGAGAAACTATGGCTACAACCTCTATAGCGTTCATAGAACTCTGGGCTGGGGCTGTCCGAGGCTCTGCCTCTGGGGTGGGTCATGTGGCTCATCGAGAAATCATCTAAACGGAGAAAGAATTTTCAATTAGTCCACAATTCAATATGACTTAAAATACCTAAAGACGCTACTACGTAATAAAGAATACAACACTCCTAATAATAGGGATCTACATAAAAAAGGCTACGCTGAAACGCAATAAGCCGCAAAGATCCTAAAGACACTAGAACCTGATACTTTGGTACCATCTGTGACACCCCCGCTTAATTAAATACTGGGTGATCAGTCTTTTATTAAATTAAAAATAGAATATCCAGTTGGTTCATTCTTAGCATCACCGCTAAAAATTACGAATGGAAATTGGGAAACATGCCCGACTGAAATAAAGTAGTGAGTGCATTGAATATGCAAGGAAATGGATGCGTCTATAAAACTAGGACCTACAATCGCCCACCGCAACTGCAACAACGACAAATGGAAATTAACTCCTAAGCTAGGCCTCCCTGTGACCGAGCACCTAAAAATGGTTTTTATAAAAAAAAATAAGATTTAGGAAGCGGGTCAGAGCCCGAGTAAAAATATTTACAAATTTAGCAAGTATTTAAAATGCATAATTAGCAGATATTATATGCATGTTAGGTTCAAGTCTCTCACTTGAGATCCTCACCCGTCAACTAGTGTGCACGCCTAACGTATATTCCTAACCTATCCTAGTTATGCTAGCCCGCTGTTGATACCAAATTTAGTCTGCTGACATGGCTCAATTGAGTGAAGATACGTGGCAATCTGCGTGGCAACAACAAACACATCCGAACAACACCTTGACTCTGAGGAACCATACTGCAACGAGGAACTCTGCTTTTCCAATCAACTCAGACGCTCCGACCAACAAGAGTTCTCTGAGAAACTTTAATACACCGAGCAACTTATGAATACCGAGCTACTTAGGCGGTCCGAGCAGCTTAGGCGGTCCGAGCTGCACCTCGAACAAAGCATTAATAGCAGGATAACCAACAGATTGACTGCTCATTAAATGCTTATTATTATCATACATATGTATACGCTTAAGGGGCATTGAATGTATTACCCTTTCACATGTACAACCTTAGGGCTATAAATACATTGTATTATCCTCATTGTAAGGGGACCGGAATTTCTTGATAAAACTTGTAATCGAGAATTCCCAAACAGTCAGCAATAACACAAATAGTGGACGTAGGCCATTCTTATAAGGCTGAACCACTTTAAAATTTCTTTATCTCATTTTATTTTATCTGTGATTAAATAATTAGATATAATCTAATTTTTTAAATCAACAGATTGGTGCCGTCTGTGGGAAAATGACTGGTAATATCATTTTTCATCAAAAACAATTCATTACAAATGGCTACTAATCCAGAACCCAGCAATCGAAACGCTGGAAGCCCTCCAAATCCATCTGCCCCGCCAAATATTCCAGATCTGGCTAGAATAATGACAAATCTGGCCCAGGGCCAGACAACCATGCAAGAAACTATGCGACAACTCATAGAAACCCTCCATGGTGGTGCACCAACCCATTCAGGACCGCGAAGTATTCAAAGAAATACCTGTTTATTTTTTTCGCGTACTAGGCGTATCGATTCATATCGTACCGAGGAGTCTGGAGATTTTTCTTATCAACATGGACGAACTTCGTCGGTACGAGCCACAGATACTGAACAACGTATCACTCTCTCTCCAGAAAGGACTAGTGCGCTAGAAAGATTAAGCAGAGTATCTCCTTTTGATCGATTAGGTCCTAGGAGGAGCAAAAGTCCTCCTAAAGACGCATCGAGGAGTTTTCGACGACCATCAGACTTAAGGGAAGGATCTGCCCAGTCGCGACCAGCTGCTCGTCAAGATAAATCCCAGGAAGCCACATCAACGCGATCAGTTGCTCGAACCAACAGGCCCGAGGAAGGAAACGATGCGTGGAAAGGCTCTATTCAGAGGCTGGAGAATAGATAAGGGAAATAGCTAAGGCCAAGAACCCTCTACAACGAACTTTTGTTCAAGGAACACCTTTTGTCCAGGCCATTGTAGATTCTCCAACACCATCAAAATTCAAAGCACCTGTTGTGACCCCCAAATACGATGAAAAGACCGATCATGTCCTTCATATAGAACAACACCAAGCTGCAGCCGACATCTACGCTGTTCCAGATGAGATGAGATGAGATGAGATGAGATGCAGAGCATTCTCGGGAACTCTTACCGGATCTGCTCAAATATGGTATAATAATCTTTCTCGGGGTAAGATCTCAACTTTCTTTCAACTGGCCGAGTTATTCATTGGAAATTTCTGTTTTGGGGCAAAGTCAGTTAAACGAGTAGCGCATTTGTTAAGTGTTAGACAAAAAGCTGGTGAGAGTACCAGAAATTATATAACTCGTTTTAATAACGAGAAACTCGAAGTCATTGATTGTGAGGAAAAGATAGCGATTACCTCCTTGATGAGTGGACTACTTCCCAACAAGTTGTACTACACTTTGGCCAAAGATCCACCTAGAAAAATGTCAGAACTGATGGGAAAAGTGGCCAAGATTATGAATGCCGAGGAGGCTATGGCTGCGAAGAAGAATATGGATGCCAAAGAAACCAAGGTGGAAGGTGATAAAGCTAAGAAGAAAGAGCATAAGAACAATGGTAGTGACAAACACTTAAAAACAAGGTCGTTATGGGAAGTATTGAAGAAATTTGATAATTATACTCCTTTGAAGAAAGACATCAACCATGTTCTAGAAGAAATCAAGAACAACGAGGAATTAAACTGGCCAGAGAAAATGAAGGCCGACCCTGACAGGAGGAATAAGGCAAAATATTGCGAGTTTCATAAAGACCATGGCCATATGACCAAAAATTGCATAGCTCTTCAGAATGAGATTGAAACACTCATCAAACGAGGAAAACTGGCAAAGTATGTTGATCATAGAAATAAAAGAAAAAATAGCGAGCGAACGAGAGAGAGGTCTAGATCTCCTCGTCGAGCAGAGGAGAACAAGAAAAGAGACCATGAAGTTGATCCAGAAGACGACCCCGATCTTCCCAAAAGACCAAGGCAACCAGAACGTGAGGTATTTTCAATACATTTTGGGTCATTTGATTGTAATGTTATTACAGGTGGAGATACAGGAGGAGGAGACCTTACTGCAGAGAGAAAAGCTTATCTCTGTGAGGCTCAAGCTTGCTCATACATTCAACGAATAAATCTAGCTGATGAGGATCGCCCTAGAAAGGTAAGCAAAGAGAAATTGGTCATTGGTTTCTGAAAGAACGACCTCGCAGATGTTCTATATCCTCATGATGACCCATTGGTGATCAAAATGAGGATGAAGGAAGTGATGATTTCAAGAGTACTGGTAGATAATGGTAGCTCGACATACATCATCTTCTACTCGTTCTTCAACAGTTTAAATCTAAAACTATCTCAACTGGAGCCTTATCACAGACCCCTCCTGGGTTTTTCTGGTGAGAAAGTTTTTCCACTTGGGACGATCAAGTTGGATATATTCATTGGTATATGGCCTGCTTGTCGAACAGAAAGAATACGCTTCTTCGTGATGGATAAGAATGTTCAATCAGCATATAATATCATCATGGGAAGAGTAGGATTGAAGAAGTTAGAGGCTGTACCATCTACGGTACATCAATGCCTAAAATTTCCAACAAATTTTGGAGTAGCAGTTGTGAAAGGTGATCAAAAAGTAGCTCGGGAATGCTATTATTCATCCGTTAAGCAAGAGGAACTGGAGGAATCATGGAAAAAGACTACTACCTATCAAGTGGATGAAGGTGCAGAAATTAAAACACTGGATCCTAGAGATGAGTCGCAACTCGTGAAGGGTCAAGTGGTGGAAGCTACTGAAAACATCATTCTGGACGACGAGCACCCTGAACGAACTACTCAAGTAGGTTCGTCGTTGGAAGCCTCACTAAAACAGGATTTGATAACTTTCCTAAGAAGCAGAAAGCAAACTTTTGCGTGGAGTCATGAGGATATGCCCGGGATAGACCCAAATTTCTTATGTCACTAACTCAATGTGAATAAGGAGATCAAGCCTGTGAAGAAGAGAAGAAGAGTATTCAGTCTCGAGAAGAATCAAGCCATACAGGAGGAAGTCGAGAAGCTCCAGAAAGTTTGCTTTATTGAAGATGTTAAATATCCAGACTAGTTAGCAAATGTGGTGATGGTGAAAAAGAAGAACAATAAATGGAGGATGTGTCTAGACTTCACCGACCTCAACAAAGCATGCCCAAAGGATCACTTTTTGCTGCTGAGCTGCTGAGCTTCATGGATGCTTATTCTGGATGCTACCTCGGGACACGAGCTGTTGAGCTTCATGGATGCTTATTCTGGTTACAATCAGATTAAAATGAAACCTGAAGACAGGGAGAGTACTTCTTTCATTACCCCTAGGGGAACTTATTGTTATAATGTTATGCCTTTTGGTTTGAAAAATGCAGGTGTAACATATCAACAGCTGATGAACAAAATGTTTGCAGAACAAATCAGTTACAATATGGAAGTCTATGTTGACGATATGCTGACAAAGAGCAAGAAAGTTGCAGATCATCTACTTGACTTAGGCCAAACCTTTGATCTGTTGGATAAATATCAAATGAAGTTGAACCCGACCAAGTGCATATTTGGAGTACGAGAAGGCATTTTTCTCGCGTACATTGTCAATCAGCGAGGCATTGAAGCTAACCCTGAAAAGATCAAAGCTCTGTTAGGGCTGCGATCCCCAATGACGAAGAAAGAAGTGCAGAGTCTTACAGGACAAGTAGCAGCACTCAACAAATTTGTATCGTGAGCAACTGATCGATGTCTTCCATTCTTCAAGATGCTCTGAAAGACTTTTGAGTGGAATGATGAATTTGAGAAGGCTTTTCAAGACTTGAAGAAATATTTGGGAGCACCTCCACTGTTATCCAGGCCAGTGATGGGAGAAAAATTATACTTGTATCTGGCAGTGTCCGAGAATGCAGTTAGTTCGACATTGATAAGAATGGAGAATGGAGTACAAAAACCAATCTACTACACAAGTAAGGCATTCCGAGGAGCAGAGATCAGATATCCAAAGCTGGAAAAATTAGCACTAGCATTGATCGAGGCAAGTAGAAGAATGAAGCCATACTTCAAGGCTCATACTATAGTAGTATATACTGATATGCCATTGAGGCAAGCCCTTTATAAACCAGAAAAATCAGGAAGATTGATGTACTGGGCAATAGAACTTGGTGAATATGATATAGTTTATGAACCCAGATCATCACTAAAAGGGAAAGCGGTAACAGATTTTATAGTAGAGTTCACCTATCCTGATACCCCCGAGGAGCAAAAGTTGCTCACTGATCAACCTATGGATGTTACATGATCATCAAATGCAAGCCCAGACCAACTTAGCTTGGTAAAAGGGAAAGTAGATGTTACAGAATCATCAAATTCAAGCCCAGACCAGCTTAGGTTGGTAAAAGGGCAAGAAAAGATGATCAACGAACAACAACAAATATTAGGAGATGGTGAAAGGAAGCAACAAATTTTCCACCGAGGAACTCTGTCAGATCAGAAATTTGAAGACGAGTTACCTATATGGAGTCTGTATGTGGATGGTTCATCTTGCACTACAGGATGTGGCGCATGGATAATTTTGAACAGTCCGGACGAGGTCGACATGGAATACACCCTACGTTTCCAATTCAAAGCTTCGAATAATGAGGCTGAATATGAAGCCATGGTTGCAGGTCTTAGTTTGGCAAAAACCATGGGGGCAGAACAAGTTATTGTCTTCAGCGACTCACAATTGGTCATAAATCAAATGACGGGAGTATATGCAGCCAAAGGAGAATTAATGATCAGATATCATGCAAAGGAAAAGGAATTGGTGTCAGAATTTGCTGCTATTCAGCTGGTCAGAATACCAAGAATGGAGAATGTGAGAGCAGACGCCTTAGCTCGATTAGCATCAGCTACTCGTACCGAGCTATGAAGAACAATCCCAATTAAAGTTTTAGCTGGTAGGAGTATGGATGAAGATCTGACGATAAACTTTAATACCCTCGATTTAGGATCATCATGGATGGATCCCATCAGGGCATATATTGAGAAAGGGGAATTACCAACTAACAAACTTGCAGCCAAGAAACTAAAGTTTATGGCTGCTCGTTATGTACTGACTAATGGTATTCTATACAGACGAGGAATTATAGAAAGTTTGTAAAGATGTGTGCATCCCACCGAAGTGAAAGATTTGATTGAAGAGGTCCATGAAGGGTCCTGTGGAGCCCATGTAGCAGGTCGGACTCTTTTGCAAAGGGTGATGACGCAAGGATACTATTGGCCAACGATGAGGGCTGATTGTATAGCCTATGCTAAGAAATGTGACAAGTGTCAGTGCTTCTCCTCCATCTGAAGAACTCTCCAAGCCTTATTGACACCCATTACTTCCCCTTGGCCATTTGCCATATGGGGAATAGATTTGGTCTGGCCACTGCCGACGACCAGGGGAAGATTTAAGTATCTCGTGGTCGCTGTGGATTATTTTACTAAATGGGTTGAGGCTGAGCCTCTCATTGGTATGACGTACGACAAGGTGTGCCAATATATTTGGAAGAACACCATTAGTCGATATGGTCTTCCTCATGCCTTCATCACAGACCATGGAACACAATTTGACAACGAGGAGTTTGCTGCCTATTGTCATCAGTCAAATATCTTGAAGATCCACTCGGCACCAGGCCATCCTCAAAGTAATGGACAAACTGAAGTGACAAACAGAACGCTACTGAATAGCTTGAAAAAAAGACTGAATGACGCGAAAGAAAACTGGATCAACGAGCTACAATCAGTGCTATGGGATTATCGAACTACTCCTCGAGCAGCAACAGGGGAATCTCCATATATGCTAGCATCTGGAAGTGAAGTTGTTATACCCGCCGAATTGGGTCTTCCAACACACAGAATACTGAATTTCAATTCCCCTGTCAGCGATTTAATGAGAAGGTTAGACTTGCACATGCTCGAGGAGGTTAGGGAAGAAGCAGCCATTAGAAATGCTGCTTACCAGCAACAAACGACTTTGTTCTACAACAAGAGAGTGAAGAAGTGTGACTTGAAAGAAGGAGACTATATGATAAAAAAAGTGATTCAAAAGCACAACTAACTGGAAGCAAACTGTCATGGACCCTACCGAGTTAAGGAAGTTGTTCGACCAGGGACATACAAAATAGAAACTTTAGAGGGGGAGGAGTTTAAGAATGCATGGAATGCAGAACACCTGCGCAAATATTATCAGTAATGTAAACTCTCATGTAATGTAGTTTCATCAGTATGAACAAAGTGACAACATTCTTCCCAATTCTCTCCTTTTATTGAAAATTTTTCGCGAAATACTCATGCTACGCATTCAGCAAAAGTACTACTGTACTACTCAGAATACTCAGAAATCTATTCCCGAAAAACGCCAACTAAGGTTGGTCGGGAAGTAAATATATTCCCAAAAATGCTAACTAAGGTTGGTCGGGAAGTAAATCTATTCCTAAAAATGCCAACTAAGGTTGGTTAGGAAGTAAATCTATTCCCGAAAACGCCAACTAAGGTTGGTCGGGAAGTAAATATATTCCCGAAAATGCCAACTAAGGTTGGTCGATCTATTCCTAAAAATGCCAACTAAGGTTGGTTAGGAAGTAAATCTATTCCTAATAATGCCAACTAAGGTTGGTTAGGAAGTAAATCTATTCCTAAAAATGCCAACTAAGGTTGGTTAGGAAGTAAATCTATTCCTAAAAATGCCAACTAAGGTTGGTTAGGAAGTAAAACTATTCCAAAAAGTGCCAAAGTTGCTCGTTAAGAAAAAATCCACTAACTATGGTTGATCGGGAATAAAAACCCACTAACTGTAGTTGGTCAAAAAGGAAAATTTACCGACCTTGGTTGGTCGGAAACATTTTATGAATACCAGAAAGTGATCGAGCAAAATTTTTGATACTCGTAACTTTTTAAATTACTACTAAGTTGGTCGAGAAACAAAACATCATTAAGTTTGTTTAGTTGTCAAATGATTACCACAAATTCAAACTAGTCGACAATAAGTTTTAATCAACTCTAAGTTGATCGAAAAATAACACAATGTTATTATCTTTTTAACAGATATACATGCACAGATGTAAAATGTTTTATTTACAAGACAATGACAGTCAAGATTTGCAAATAAAATTATTTCATTAAATGTAGAACAAAATACATCAAGAATGAACTATAAATTTATTACATCAAGATTCCTATTCTATTGGTTTCTTCCCCTCTGCTTTTGAAATAGGTTCCTCGCCAGCAGGTGGATCATTTAAAGCATAAGGGGAATTTATGAAGTTAAGATCTTTAAGCATCCTGATGTTCATCACAGATGGTCGATCGAGTAGGTGCTCGGGACGAGATATCTCAACATTGGAATGGAAATTATAATTGCCAAGGTATTTGGAAATCAAACACCGAGGGATGGCCCGAGCAGGGATCCAACTCATGTCAAGCTTGAATGGCGGCACTGGTAGGTCGAGCAGCCCAGGATTATGGTAATCCCACAAAGAGCCTCATTGTAGCCAGCCATCCAGAATTCTCTGGGCTTCTTGTGGAATTGATATGTCAATCTTTCCAGTTTCTCGTGGAGACTTTTTATAAAGAGTTCTTTATTCTCCAAGACAGACTTCTGCGCAGAAAGCTGCTCGTCCAGATTACTGATCTTCTTAGACATCTCAGCCAATGCCTGGTTCTTTGCCATCAGTTGGAAGGCCTGGTTCTCCAGAGCAGATTGAGTTCTCTGTTCCTCGACAGTAATCCGAGCAGCTCTTGCTCGTCCCCGAGGAGCTCTTGATCGTCCCCGAGTAGATGTAGAAGGTCCAACTCTCTTCAAGGTTTCTAATTCATCCCTTAGGTTGGCATTTTTGACCTCCAAGAAAGAGAATCCCTCGTCATTCACAGGGACCAAAGTGTTTGAGGTGGAAGCTGCAGACTTCAACTGAGACACCTCTCTTTGCAGGTTATTATTTTCCTGCTCTAACAACTTAGCTATCTGTCTGTGCTCTTCGACCTTAGCCTTCAAAGTTATCTCCCTCACATCGTAAGCAGCAAACAGTTTATCGTATCCCTTATCGGCACTGATTTGCTGATACTTCTTCTCATATCCTTCGTGCAAAAGGACTGTAGATTCCTTATATTGTTGTTAAAGCTCTTCAAGAGTTCCTTGGAGATCTTCAATCATTTCATAATATGCTACATTGTTAGCCACTGCACGGTCGAGCGGGCACTTCAAATACTGCTATGCTGAAATTGCTTGCTCTGAAGCACCTTGACCAAGGATGTCAACGATTTGTGCTGCACTCATATCTGTATGACCAGCTATGAAGTACTCATTGCATTGCTTCAACAATTTTATATCATGAGCAGACAATAACTCCATCCTGGCCATAAACTAGTAAAGGAAGAGAAATCAAGAATCAATAAGAGTTCAAACAGAGCATGAAGAAGAGAAACAACAGTATGAATAGGCGAAACTTCAAATTTTATTACATCATAAAGGAAAAGTACAAAATTTAGAGTTACATTTGACAAAGAAAAGTGAAATAGAGAGAAATACGAACAACTCTACACCTTTTCCTTGTCTCCCAAAACTTTCTCAGGAGGCTGGGACGAGGAAGTAGGTTTCTCGGATGGAACAGAGGGTTGCTCGAGAAGTGCTGGAGGTTGCTCGGATGAAGTAACGGGTAGCTGAAGTTCCTCGCCAGTGGGATGGATAGCTGGGGGATGAGAAATTTGATCTCCCATCACCATGGAAGATTCCTCAGATGCAGTTTCGTCCTCTTCTTCTTCTTCTTCAGGAGTTGGAGGGGGGCCCGGGATGTGTCGCTGAAATAGTTCAGAATTTTCATCAACTTTCATCTCTTGCAGAGCAGCGACCCATCCATCTCTAAAGTATTTGAGGCTGCCATATTCCACTTGCGACATCATGGCAGTTAAACCTTTATTCCACCCTTTATCCCAGCCGGCGCTGAAAGATTTTTTGACAGCCAATTTCCTTTTTGTCTTCTCCGAGGAAAGCTTCTCAGAAAGAAGATCATCAGCAGCCTTCAATTTATTCTCAACTTCCTCCTTCTGACGACGTACTTCCCGAAGTTGACCCAACTCCTCCTCAGCAGTCTTGAGCTTATTTTCAAGCTCCTCAGCATTTTTGAGCTTCCCTTCGAGCTCTTTATTCTTCTCCTCCAAATCATTTATTTTTTTCTCCAACCCCTTGGAGACCTCAATAACTTGAGCCTTCTCCTGCTCGATCGAAGTGAGCCTCTTCTCCCAAATCGCCTTATCATCATCATACTTCTGACGAGAATCTTTTAGAGACTGCGCCAGGCCCACCAAAGCTTCCTCTACACCAGACGAGGAGCTTGAAGCTTTAATAGCTTCATCTTTCTTCAAAATGGTATTAAAATAGGTCACCAACTGGGAAAATAAAAGCAAGTCAGTGCACAGATATAAAAAGGAAAGAATGAAAATTTAAGACTATAGGATTTACAGAAGCAATATGACGAGTTGCTAATGTGGTAACCATGTCCCGAGAAAGGTTTTCTTCAATACCTTGGATCTCGGGAATGATCCAAGTATTTACCGAGTTCATAGCAGAGCTCGGGGCAACAAAAGTGGGAACACCACTAGTCGGGGGCTGAGAGATGGATTCAGCCAAATTGATAGAGGAGCTTTTCTTCAGCCTCCTCAGAAGAGCATCAACGTTCTCGACTAACGATGTAGTCTTAGTCGGAGAAATGGCAATCACCTCGCTTGGAGCAGCAGCCTTGCTCGGGGCCACTGGGGGCTTCTCGACAACCTTCACAGGAGTAACCGAAGGAGGTGCATCAATTTTCTTTATCCCCTCTCCTGGGACATCAAGCTTACTTTTCTTTGCCTCTCCAGCACCAGAGGCAGATTTCTCAAAAAGGGTAGGAGGTCTTCTTTTCTTCATCCTTTCACTTAAGGGAATATGTGACTCAGGTGAAGAACTTGTAGAGGCTGGTATTGGTTCTGCGTCGCGTATCACCGGACCAGCAGTAAAAGAGGAGGTGTAACTCTTATACTGCAGCAAATATGAACCTGACCTAATATGCTCATCGACAACAGTCTGATGCAAACTCCAGATAAGTTTTAAATGCCTTTTGTTAACGTCTGTCTCTTTTGGAGATTTTCTTTTGGTGTCAACTGCAAATAAATCAAAATTAAAATATCAGTGACACATTTTATCAAACACAAAGGAAGCATAATTTTGAAAATAAAATAAAAACAACCTATCCCATTGCCATAGGGAGGACATTTGGGACCCTAGTAAACATCAGCTCCAGTTAATGGAGGGTGTTGACAATTTTTCATAACAACCCCGTGCTCAAAGTAGTCCCTATTGGCATCTGGGAGATTGACCACTAAACTCCATTTAAAAACCTAGTTTTTAAATAAAAAGTATTATCACCCACAGCCCATCTATAACAAAACATAGTTTCAGGAATTCCTATACGGGTTCCATGAATTTGATTTAATCTATGAACTCCGTTAGCTATTCTCCGTGTATTGAGGGCTATTCTTGCAGGAACCACGTCAAAGTATTGACAGAATTCCAGACATAAAGGGTTTGGGGGAAAAGAAAACCCACATTCAGCGACAAAGACACTGGGGAACCAATGTCCCTCAGCCAAACGAAAATAATTTGAAGGCTCAGAAAGTTCCTCCAAAATAACCCATGAAGGAATAGAGAAATCAGAACGAAATTTATCAAGCGACCCTACAGGGTAAACCATGATGAGTAAAGGAAATCAAAGAGAAAGAAGAAGATCTTATAGGAAAAAGGATGAGTCTGTTGACAACGAATGATGAAGGGGATGAACGCACAGGAGAGAGAGACAATGGAAAACTCAAAGAGACAAATTTGAAAAAGTAGAAGATGAGGGGATTTTCTGCAATGCTTAAATACCTTATCTTGGGAATGGGTAAAGATAATGATTACAAAAAGAGACGGTTACGTTACCGGCGGCTAAAAAGACAAAAAGGGCGCGGGAATCGAAGCGGTTATAAAAAATTCAAAAAAGATCGATTCTACGAATTTGGAAGGAGAAATAAATACAAAAGAAAATACTCTTAAATTTCAAGATGACCATTTAAAACCGCCATATTTCGAGAAAGAATGTTCCACACTTCTCAAATTTCGAACTGTGAAACATTGGGGGCTTCTGTTGATACCAAATTTAGTCTGCTGACATGGCTCAATTGAGTGAAGACACGTGGCAATCTCCGTGGCAACAACAAACACTTCCGAACAACACCTTGACTCCGAGGAATCATACTGCAACGAGGAACTCTGCTTCCCCGATCAACTCAGACGCTCTGACCAATAAGAGTTCTCCGAGAAAGTTTAATACACCGAGCAACTTATGAATACCGAGCTACTTAGGCGGTCTGAGCAGCTTAGGCGGTCCGAGCTGCACCTCGAACAAAGCATTAATAGCAGGATAACCAACAGATTGACTGCTCATTAAATTCTTATTATTATCATACAGATGTATACGCTTAAGGGGCATTGAATGTATTACCCTTTCACATGTACAACCTTAGGGCTATAAATACATTGTATTATCCTCATTGTAAGGGGACCGGAATTTCTTGATAAAACTTGTAATCGAGAATTCCCAAACAATCAACAATAACAGAAATAGTGGACGTAGGCCATTCTTATAAGGCTGAACCACTTTAAAATTTCTTTGTTTCATTTTATTTTATCTGTGATTAAATAATTAGATATAATCTAATTTTTTACATCAACACCCGCCTAACTAGTTCGAATTAAATATAGGGGGTTTTGGGGAAAAGGTCCAATCTAACTCAAAGTGTATAAAAATAGGACACTCCACATAATTTTATAAATTTAGTCCCTGTACTAAAAACATAATGAAAAATGACCAATATGCCATTTGACAACTCGTACAAAAAAACCCATCAAAATTTTAAAAGTCCATAACTTCAAATCTACAAATAAAAAATTCACAAAATTTATATATTTGAAATCTACTCGTCGAGGTCTATCCAACACCATCCATATTGATATTTTTTGACAAAAAAATTCGAAATCGATAAATTTACTATTTTACTAAAACCTCCATTTTTCCAGTGAAAACTCCATTTTTTTCGGCAAACACTATATTTTTTCCGGCTAAAAACCTTCTTCTTCAACACTGGCAATGGTGCCGCTGGTGTGGACACAAAAAATGAAATAAATAGACAAAGGGAGAGTGAAACGAGGAGAGAGAAACAATCCAATGAGAATTTCGATGGTCTCCGACGAAGATTTCAACGTTCCGATGAGAATTCTGTTGGGTGGGGTGGGGTGGGGTTGTGTTTATTTTTAGAATGAATTTTATATGAGTATTACTAAGGGTATAAATATAAATACCTCTTTAACTAAAATAAATAAAATTACCTATTTTTTTACACCTAACTCTAAAGGGACCATACAAATAAATGTTACGTACCATAAGGACTAAATTTATAAATCTGAAAACCACTGTCCAAAAAATTAAAATATAAGATGGAACATGACCTTGACCTTATTTCTCTATTAAATATCACCACACCTACTAACTCTTGGTGCTTATTTGTATTACCCATACAATAGCTATTGATATGCTATGTCGATTAGACATTTTATAGATTCCTCAATTAAGATTTAGTTTCCGCATATTTAAATTAATTTAGATATCACTAGCTTTCTCATCTACTAAGAACATACAAAAGATTTAGCTCACAAGTATATATATATATATATATAGCACCCCGAGGCTAAGCTGCGGTGCATGCATACTCTGCTATCAAGTCCCAGTATGTCACGTACAACTAAAGGACTAATGGTCCAGGATCTCTCTCAAACCAGAAATACAAATCACACATGTTGGAGGCGAACATAGTCCTAGGCCTTTGGGCTACACACATACCTAAGAACCCAAATGATCGGGCACACCCTAATATACACAAGTGGTGCTCATTCCTATATCCTATGTTTTGAGGCCCCAACCAAAATCCTCCAAGATGGCTCCATAAGATAAAACTGTCCCCTTTCAAAACTACCCGCGATAGCAAGAAGCATAGGCATGTCATACACATAATAAGTCACACATTAGGTATTCACGTTACCTATGCATATACGAAAAATTTCTTTGTAATTCTATATACCATAAAATATTTTATACATAGTCTACATACTCTCGCATAGCCGATGTAATTTTAACATACCGTTAACTTCTCATTTGTATAAGCCCTGGTGTTTCCCATCACTTGGAAGGCATCCAATTATCTCTTGAGTCTATTCAGTAAATATCTAATTCATTCTCTACTGGTCTAGGTTGTTATTCCCACGGAATTCTCGTGACACTATATTATTCTCCAAATTATGCTTTTAATCTTCAATTGTTCCTAATTAATCTTAGCCCTTAAGTTTCCCCCCATGGGACTAAGACTTATCCCAATATTTACCTACTGACATTCTTACAGTAACTATTTTTATATATAAAAATCGTCTCAAAAGTTAATTCAATCATCCCTTGCGAATTCTAATTAAAATGGGAGAAAACTTTAAAAATTTGGGAAGTCCAATTGATTTGGCCCTGAACCGAATCGATTCGCCTACCGAATCAATTTGCCTAGGGAGCCGAATTGATTTGCCGTCTACATGCCCATTTCTTCTTCCTTGCACAGTTATGGGTTTATGTGACAACCCGACTAATTAAATACCGGGTAGCTACTCCTTTATTCAAATTAATTCAAAATGTCAAGTTGGTTCAGTTCGTAGCATCACTGTCGAAAAACATTTTAACATTTACTAGACACCTAATATATAAAAAGTGAATTGTCTAATTTTAATTAAATCCAATTACCATGCAATAAGTTAGATTATGAAATGCTAGCATAACCACCACAACATAGTCACAATAGAATAACCATGGAATAATAATGAATCTGGAGGAATAATCCTCACAACAATCCGAATACTGAAATAAATAAATACAAAGTTTGAATCATTAATGAATTACAACCCAAAATCTGAAATAAACTATATAGGTAAAATATCTCTAAAAGAAATGGGGCGACATGCCCAACTGATGAGAAAATCTGATAGTAGAGTCAAGATCGAAAGTGGAGGCGTCTATTGTCAAGGTCCTGTAACTTCCACAGCAGCTACAACACGTCACCGGAATGGAACTCCTATGCTTGGTGTCCTTGTGGCTGGGCACCTAAAAGGTTTTAAAAAAAAATAGATTTGAAAGCAAACGGGTCAGAGCCCGATTGTGAAAACAGTTTAAAAATATAGCAAGTGTTCAATATCATTAAACAGTGAATATAAAGTACATGATAGTGCGTGCACTCACATGAGTTCCTCACCTCTCAACTAATTGTATACTCATATCGTACCCGTACCCGTTCTAGATATTCCCAAATCTAACTAGTCCAATACACAATCTAACATTTCTATACGATTCACGATTAAATTCCCGACATCTTCATTCAAACAGAGAGTTGTACTTTTCTTCTTGGTTCCCAAAATTAATAATACTAATCACTAAAGATTTTCCATTTTAACTTCTACTGAAATGTTATTATTATTCACACTTACATTTATACATGACAGTTCATTTCGATTAACAGTATATTATTCTCATCATAAATATACAATACTGGCACCTCGAGACTAAGCTGCGGTGCACACATGCTCTGCTATCCAATCCCAGTACATCACGTTCATAAGGACCACACATTCTAAATCTCTCAGGAATCGTTCTCAAATAACAACAATCACACAAAATGGAGGCGAACATAGTTCACATCACATGGGTCACGCACATACCTACGCTCCCATGATCAACAGACTTATTAACTTCTTAATAAGTCCTTCTCTGACCTATGTCCTCGAAGTACCAATCTAAATCCCCCCGTAGGCACACAAAGATTAGGTGGCCCTGATCGAACACCAACCTCCCAGATATCAAGTATGGTAGGTATGTTATACACAGATAACCACATATACTAAGCATTCGCACATCTTAAGATATCTCAGAATATTAATAGATGTATACTTCTCGTTCTTATACCATCATTTAATGTTATACGTTTATAAGTCCCGGATTTATAGACATTAAAGTTGTCAACTCTTCTCACGTCGTAATTAGGTACTCGTTTCCTAATCCATAAATGTCATCCGGTTTACTAAAAGATTCTAAGTTTTACTCCTCAACATACTCCAATCTCCCAAATATACCCACTAGTCAATAAGGGAAGGTTATTACTGCATTAAATAAGTTTACGGGACATTTGAAATAAAATCATGCCTAAATGGCCATTCTGTCAACTCGTTAGAAATCTCGTTCGAACAAGGTCGTTCGAACGAGTGTCGTTCGAATGAACTACCAACTCGTTAGAAGGTATAGTATCATCTTGTTAGAAGCTCGTTCGAATGAGGTCGTTCGAACGACCTCGGCAGGTCTTCTAACGAGATGGCAGACTGCGCCCAGAAAATCCCCAACTCGTTTTTTCTTCAATTTCTCTTTTCAAAAATCCATTCTAAGATCACCCCAATTAAGTTTCATTGTTAATAAACTAATCTAAGTCCTCGTAGGTCCCTTCCTAACATATTATTGGGTTCAAATCCTCCTAATCAACATGCAATTTACATAAATTCCCAATTTTTCACTCCAAACCCTATGGACATGAACCTAGAATTTAAATGTAATTAAAGACTCCTTATTAATCCGTTTTCAGTTCATCAAAAGTTATGTTTGTATATTGAAGTCATCCATAATCATTCTACATGCAAATTCCTACCCAAAACCACAAGTTTCACAATAATTCCATTGGGTGTTCTTCATCAAAATTTCCAAGACATAAACAGTTTTCTACACTACACATGGAGGAAATATTCATTGAAAATAACGACATCAAAACACTTGCCTTAGATTTGTTCTTCTGAATTGATGTTGGTGAATGAAGGTTGATTTCTCCCCTTTCTCTGCAGAATTCTCCCAAGGATGGTGATGGTGGTTGAAGGTTTCTTTTGGAACCTCTTCAAACTCTGCCTTTAACTCCCGTAGCCCACTAACTTACCTAATGCTGATAATGGACTTAGTGGGTTCATTAGAAATATATTATTAAACCCTAAAATTCGTGGATTTTAATTCCCATATTTTTAAAATTACCCAAATACCCTTTTAGGTTGCCGGTTTGGCCTAAAAATGCCCCGGGACCCAAACTAAACCCCCGGCTAGTGTTTTCTGACTATTTCGACCCTTCCGGACACGTTGGCGTGTTCAAAATGACCATTCGGTTGATAAAAATATAATTCACTTTTTAATCTAATTATTTTCATTTCTGACGCGACTGATACGCGCGTCCCAACTTAATTTCCAAATTATCGTATTTCAGCCTCGCGACGACTTTAATATTTTCAATACTCACGTATTACCATACATACTCAGAAATATTCAATTTTAACATTGTAATTAAATACCAACTCACATCTCGCTAGTATTTATATCCGGATTAATTCCCAATTAATTCTCATTTAATTCAATTAATCTCTTAAATAAAAATCAATAAAAATTATGGGGTATTACATACTTCCCCCCTAATAACAGAATTTCGTCCCGAAATTCAGAACTAAAGAGTACCTGGTAAAAATAACTCTGGGTAACGCTCGCGCATCTCATCCTCGCGCTCCCATGTGGACTCCTCGGCATTATGATGCCGCCACTGAACACATACTAATGGTACTATCTTTGACCTCAGTTTCTGCTCGCTTTGGTCCAAAATAGCAACCGACCCCTCCTCGTAGGTACTATTAGGCTGAAGATCGATGTCCTCTATAGCAATGTGGGTATGGGCCAAATCATCCCTAAGATATTTCCTTAGCGAGGAAATATGAAACACATCATGAATCCTATGCAAGTGCTCCGGTAACCCAAGTCTATACGCAACTGGCTCAATCCGATCGATGATAGGAAATGGCCCCACATATCTTGGTGCCAGTTTCCCCTTCTTCCCAAAACGCATAATCCCCTTCATAAGAGATACTTTGAGTAACACCTGGTCCCCTACCTTGAATTCTCTCACTACACCAAAATGGGCAAATTGTCACCTTTCAGCCGGCCAGCCTTGTCAAGGTCATTGACCGTGACAAAAAAACACGCGTTTTATGTCACGGTCATTGACCTTGACACGACCGTGACAACGAATTGTCACGGTCATTGACCGTGACAAGTCCGTGACAAGTCTGTGGCAAGTAAATTTGTCACGGACTTGTCACGGTCAATGACCGTGACAATTCGTGTCACGGTCAAAGACCTTGACACGACCGTGATAATGTTCGCAGCAAAAACCCTATCCCCCTTCTTTTTTTCCCTCCCGCGCCGTTCCCTCCATCTCTCTCTCTCTCTCGACGCTCTCTCTCTCTCTCTCTCTCTCTCTACTTTCAGGTCCATTTTCTCTCTCTCTCTCTCTCTCTTCCATTTATATATATATTTGTGTGTATATTTATGTGTGTATGTGTATATATATATGTGTGTATGTGTGTGCGTGGAGGTGGGCAGGGGGTGGGGGGTGGTAGGGGTGGGGCAGGGTGGGGGAGGGGGTGGGGCATGGTGGGGCGAGGTGGGGCAGGGTGGGGGAGGGTGGGGTGGGGTGTGTGTGTGTGTGTGTGTGTGTGGTGGGGGAGGGGGTGGGGTGGGGTGTGTGTGTGTGTGTGGTGGGGGAGGGGGTGGATGAGGGGTGGGGCAGGGGGTGGGGTGGGGTGTGGGTGTGTGTGGTGGTGGTGTGTGGTGGGGGAGGGGGTGGGCTGGGGTGGTGTGTGTGTGTGTGTGTGTGTGTGTGGTGGTGTGTGGTGGGGGAGGAGGTGGTGGAGGGGGGCAGGGGGTGGGGTGGGGTGTGTGTGTGTGTGTGTGGTGGTGTGTGGTGGGGGAGGGGGTGGTGGAGGGGTGGGGTGGGGTGGGAAATCATATGAAATGAATTCAAATTATAATTGCTCAAAATAAATATGAAATCATTTTAAGATATCAATTTTAAAATATCAAATTATAATTGCTCAAAATAAATAAATATGAAATCATAAGATAATTGCTCAAAATAAATATTAAATAATAATTACTAAGATATCAATTCAAATAAAGTCTTAATAACCTAACCAAAAGAAATAAAATAAAATATCAAATAAATTATCATCCACCTCATAGACATTCCCTACCAATCATTTTAAGATAATTTTTTCCTTATAAAGATAAATACCTTTGATTGCAAAGCATGCACTTGTATTATTATTATTATACAACATGTATTATTTCGACGTGTAATTCTAAAATCTCACCTAGTTTTGTATACTATTTTTAAAATCATACTATCAATTCACGAGACACTAAACAAGAAAGAGGGCATATTAATTTGGAAATGCTTGTTTTTCTTTCTAGAGATCCGTGTCGTCAAAACTTGGTAGTGTTCGAGTGTGTTTTTATCACTAAATTATTATTTCACTAACAAATACTCCTTATATCCTAGATTAAGAGTCCATATTTAATTTTTGTACTTACTAATAATACACTTAATCAATGGCTAGGATTAACCCTTATTCACTATCATGAAATTTGGTTAATTGATTATTTAAAAAAGAAAAGCAAAAGTAGACTAACATATATACACAACACTAAAAGTAGACATCAATTTTATAAATAATTGATATTTTCATTCTCAAGCATAGAAATTCAATCTCAAGCAATTTAATTTCAATCTCTACAAATTTATGCATGTATTCAAGGGATTTATGAAGGATTAATATTAAAATTCAATTCCTATACATAATCTAAAAATTATAACTCAGATTCAACTAGAAATAAACCAAACCAAAGTTAGTTAAATAAACCAAAGGATTAATATTAAAATTCAACTCTATTAGTTAAATTATAAATGTAATAGAATTAATCCATATAAATCACATAGGCTCGATACAAATATTCTAATTAACTTGCCTCAAATTTGATGAATAACAAGGGCTAAAAGTATTGTTCATTTAATTCAATTAGGTAAAACCCATGATAATGAAATTTATGCTACAATTATAATTACAAAATTGAAACGAAATGGTATTGACGGAACTTACACATACGTTATAATATAGACGGAACATTTTTTTATCTGTACTAATAACATTTTTTTTATCTGTACTAATAACATTTTTTTTACAGCAAAAATGTCTCCTTCAGATGTTAGGGCGAAGATGATGATGCTGTTTATGATGATGTCGTCGTCTGGGTTCGGTGGTAGCGGAGGCGACGAGGGCTCCTCCGCTCCTAGGCTCCCCAAATATGGAAAATTTGGGATTACCGTCGAAAACAAGTCGGAGCTTTTAGCGAGATCCCTCGAGCTGCTAAAGACGGTCATCGGCCCGGGGTTTATGAGTTGGAAGGAGGTGCCGTATGAGCTCAAGTTAGCTGTTTGGGCGGCACTACAGGTAATATTTATATGAATATTTCAATTTCAATTTCAATTTATATTTATATTTATATTTATATTTATATTTATATTTATATTTATATTTATATTTATATTTATATTTATATTTATATTTATATTTATATTTATATTTATATTTATATTTATATTTATATTTATTCGCAACAAACATTGTATTTGTTGGACAGGAACAATTCAACTTGGATCCAAAGCTACGCGATTCCGTCTTGGAGCAGTTGAGGGAGCAATACAAGACGTGGAAAAAAAATATGCGGACACGGTACTTTGGAAAAACACGAGAGACCATTTTACAATGGCGCGGATCCGTCCCGCCCAAGGAGCCGATCTCATTGGCACAATGGAAAAAGTTCATTGACAATGAGATCGAGGATCGACAATTGGCATCTCGCCAATCGGGGAGGGAAAATCGGGCTAAAAAGACGGACGTGCACTACTCCGGCCGGACCTCTTATGCTGAGGTGGAGCATAGGATGAAGGTAATATTTAATTTATCTATAACTACAGAAATATATTATTGGATATTATTTTACTTTGCGGGGCCGATACTAATTTTACTTTACTTTATTTTATTTCAGGGGGTAGGGAGTGGGCCAGGGGGTAAGCCACATAGGCTCGATACTTATGTGGCTCTTCGGACGAAGAAGGGGAAGGACAAGGAGGTGTCCCCGAGCGTCGCGGCCACGATTGTAAGTAATCCGACAGTTTAATTATTGTTAATTACGTTATAATTTTTTAGTTTACTTATTTTACTAATCATGTGCTTTTTGTCGTTTCAGGCAAAGCTTAAGGAAGTGCATGAGTTGCAGTCTGATGCCGACAAGGCATCTTTGTCCACAGACGCACTCAGCCAAGTGCTTGGCTCTGATCGCAAGGGGAGGACAAGGGGAGTGAGCTCGCGGGTGGCCAAATCTAGGATCATCGGATTGGAGACGAGCGACACCGGGTTGGCTCGAACGGTGGATTCACACGACGTGAAGCTGTCCCGTTTGGAGGCGACGGTCCAAGATATGTACGCATTCATGAAGCGTACGTTGGGTGGAGACCGTAAAGAGAAAGGTAATGGGAAAGGGAAGGAGAAGGTGGTGGAGGAGGAGGTGCGGGAGGACGAGGCGCAGGATGACAAGGATGTGGACCTCGCTGCTTCATCACCGACACGTTCGTACTTCGACGATCCACTTCCCTATTTGACGCCCTCCAACAGACCATTATCGACAATTGGTTGGTCGAGCGTGTTCATATTGGACATATTTGATGGCCAGCGGATAGGGCGGGGGTTGAGGGACCGGGATATCGTCGAGGGTGGAATAGTCCATGGACGTGTGCTTCAACAGATGGAGTCTAGGGTGCTCGTCACGCATGTCATAACCGGGAAGGAGAACTCCCTATTGTGGTTACGCGAATAATGCGGCACGACGTATATTAGTGGGTGCGTCAATTCGTATGTCGTGTGGCCTACTCACCTCCTCAGTTTTATCCAAGACATGTAGTAACATTATTTTCTAGTTTGTCCATTTTAATTATATTTGGATTATATCGTCATGTATATTATTTTTACTTTGAAGATTTGGATTATACTGTCATGAATATATATTTGCATTATCTTTAGTTTGTGTTGGATATATGATGTTTGGAACAGGTACAACGTTGCTATAACAGGTACAAATATACTGCTGGGCAGTGGCAGTGGCCATACTGCCCAGCAAATTTTTTTTAAATTCTGCCCAGAATTGTCACGGTCATTGACCGTGACAATTTTTTTTAAATATTGCCACGGCTTTGTCACGGTTATAAACCGTGACAAACGTGTCACGGTCATTGACCTTGACACGACCGTGACACAAAACGCGAGTTTTTTGTCAAGGTCAATGACCGTGACACGACCGTGATAAAAAAAGTTGTCTCACCTCGAAATGTCACGGTCATTGACCTTGACAAGGTGAATTTGTCAAGGTCAATGACCTTGACAAATGGGCAGATTTGGTGTAGTGTCTTAAGAACCTATTGGCATCAGCATAGCACTTCTGTCGGTCCTGAGCTACCCGAATACGGCTCCGTATCATCTCTATCCTTGCCTAAGTGTCCTGAATCACTTCCGGCCCAAGGAGTTTGTTATCCCCCACCTCTAACCAACATGATGGGGAACGACAAGGTCTACCATACAACGCCTAGAATGGAGCCTTGCCAATAGTGAATGGGTAGGAATTATTATAAGAAAACTCCACCAATGGAAGGTATTGCTCTCAACCACCTCCAAAATCTAGAATGCACATACGCAACATATCCTCCAACATCTGATTTGTCCGCTCTGTTTGCCCATCAGTCTGCGGGTGATAAGCTGTACTCAGCCGCAACTCCATACCCATGGCCTCCTGAAAAATCTCTTAAAATCGTGAAACAAATATCTTATCTCGGTCAGACATAATATTTAGAGGCGCCCCGTGAAGTCTTACTATCTCCACAATGAAAATCTGGGCATACTGTCCCGTAGTGTAGTCTATCCTTACGGGTAAAAAATGAGCAACTTTGGTTAACCTATCCACAACCACCCATATGGAGTCATGACCCCTCTGTGATGTAGGTAACCCCATGATAAAGTCCATGGATATGCTCTCCCATATCCACGTCGGAACCTCTAAGTCCTGTCGGTTTCTGATGATCCACCTTTACTAGCTGACAAGTGGCGCATTTAGAAATGAATACGGTGATATCTCTCTTCATCCCGCTCCACCAGTACTATCTTCTCATGTCTTGGTACATCTTATCCCCACCAGGGTGTACCGCGAATCGTGAGCCGTGCGACTCTGTCATTACCTCGTGTCGTAAATCTTCTCCTTCCGGAATAACCAGTCTCCCATTGAAGCGTATTCCCCCATCTGAACTAATGGTATAGGACTCGGCTCCCTCTGCTAGTAATAGAACTATCTACTCCTGACAGAACGAGTCATTTTCCTGGGCCTTTATTACTCTCATAACAATCTGAGGTGTAACAGTCATCACAGACATGAATGATCGGGCCACTGCATCCTGGTGTCCCAACTCCTTCCACTTAGCTTTCCACACCTCAGCCACCTCATCTACTGGCCTACGGCTCAACGCATCTGCTACCACGTTAGCCTTCCCTGGGTGATAATGGATATCAAACTGATAATCCTTCACAAACTCAATCCACCGACGTTAACGCATATTCAGTTCCTTCTGCGTGAAAAGGTATTATAGAGACTTGTGGTCTATGAACAATCGAAATTTCTCTCCCAAGAGATAGTGTCTCCAAATCCGAAGAGGAATACGATTTCCGCTAACTCCAGGTCGTGGGTGGCGTAATTCCTCTCGTGAGGCTTAAGCTTACGGGAAGCATAAGCTATGACCTGACTCTCCTGTTGCAGCACACCTCCAAGTCCTTGTAAGGACGCATCGGTGTAGACTAGATACTCAACTCCCAATCTGGGCAATGCTAACACAGGTGCTGAGGTAAACTTGTCCTTCATCTCATCGAATGCCAACTGACAGGCATCGCTCCAGATAAATGGCATACCTTTGCGGGTCAGATGTGTTAAAGGACCCGCTATCTTTGAGAAACCCCGAATAAACTGTGACACCCCGCCTAATTAAATACCGGGCGATCACTCCTTTATTAAATTAAATCAAGGTTAACAGTTAGTTCATTCTCAGCATCACTGTCGATAAAAATAAATTTTCCAATTTAACACCCTAAATAATTAAGCTAAGTGTCAAACACATTTTTCATACAAACTATCCAAATTTTAATTAGAGAAAATGATTTATTTATTAAAAACAACATTTCTACAATCAAGAATCACACCACGATAAACCAAATAGTATAATACATTCGCCAATCGAATGTCAACATATGAAACTAGAATCACAACCCATAATGAATAAATCCCATAGAACAATACTGGAAATAACTGAAATATAAATGTCCTAACAACAAATGAAATAATGGAAAGGGCGACACGTGCCCAATAAATGAGAATGCTAGAATGGAGTCAATAAAGGAAACCGTCTACGCAAGTGACCTGCAACTCCCACCTAAGCTGCAGCACGTTCCTCTCAAAGGATCCTAAGCAAGACGCCCCTGTGGCTGGGCACCTGAAATATATACATATATATACAAGAGAGAGAGAGAGAGAAAAAGAAACGGGTCAGAGCCCGAAAGTGTGTTTGATTTAAAATACGTTTAGCAAGTATTTAAATTGATACATGCCAATGCAATAACATATTAGTGCGTCGCTCTCTTGAGAAATACTCACCTCTCTTCTAATGTGCACACCTATCGCTCTAACCTTCCCATTGGTTTGTTCTTAACAATATATCGCACTTGACTTTCTAAAAGATTTACTTTACTTAGGTTACTCGTAAGGTTTACAATTCAACGATTCAATTCTAAAAAGAATGTTCCAATTAGTAACCAAAGTTCTCCATTTTAACTTTATAAAATCCATAAGTTTCCCAGTGACATATTATATTTACTCAAAATAAGTATTCATAATTTAGTCCAGGATTATTCCTCACTTACTACGTGACAACAATAGTTTAAATTCCTCAATCCAGGTATGTATATAAATTACTCGTATAGTTTATATATATATATATATATATATATATATATATATACTGACAAAACCAACATATAAACTGTGGTGTAGGTATATTCTTCTTTCTCAAAACAAGTATTTATAATTTTCAGTCAACAACCATGTCCTACATATCAAATCACGGTAGGTAGTTCCAAATTTCAGAATTTCATATATATATTAACTACTCGTATAATATATTATAACAGCACCCCCAACTAGATTATGGTGCGGGCATACTCTACGATACAAAGCCCCATATCACTCATATTAAGGGGGATACATTCGGAATCACTCTCGAAATGTATTAACATACATACACAAACAATATTGAGGCAAAGAATAGATTCCAAGTCTCTAAGAGGATGGCACATACCTGCGTCTCTTAGGACCGTCTGAACTATCACGTCGATAGCCTGTACCAAGGACATCTATCTTCTAGGGTACAAGTCAATATCCCCCATAAAGGTCCCATTGAGATAAGACTTGTCCCAGCGCGGAAACCTCAGGGATAGCAAGTAGCGTGGATATGATTTTCACATGCATATATTATATGTACACACAATCATATAAATATACCACTATTATCATATTAATATAGGGTCTTCTCATCACCCGTAATTATACCATTTATTCTTAATTTCACAGTTATAGAATTACGTATAAGGTTTCATTCCTAACCTTAACTCGAAGGGTTTTCTCACTTATTACCTAACACTCATGGGCTATATTCTCACAAGTCTGAAATTCAGTAAGTGACTTTATTAGATTCCAACGTAACTCTCTTACGCACCTCACCCTTTCAATATTATAAATTTACCAACCGAAAGTAAATATCCCATAAATACCATTTTCGTTGAAGATTAAAGGTCCCAACATTTATTCATATACCCTACTGGTCCTCAATGTCTCCCAAATCCTTTTATCAAGCATGCCCAAGAATTATTTCACGATAAACTTAATTTAACTAATTAAACAAGAAAAATAAGGATCTGCCAGGAGGGGTCGATCAATCGAAGCTTGGGGCTCGATCGATCGAACCTTCGATCGATCGATGCTCTATATTCGATCGATCGATCAAGCAGGTCTGGGTAAAATTCTGCAGAATTGCAGTTACGGGTTCTACCCCTATTCTTCATCAAATTCCATATTTTTCAACCCTAATCGACCCACAAATTCTACTATTAACATAATAACATAATTCCAGATGTTTTTAACGTTCAGCATGCGTGTATTCATCATTAAACATGGTTAAACAACCCAAAATCTCATCTAATCATCAAGAACCCTAAAGTTTTCATAACTATGATTCAATTCAGTTTTTCTCCAGAATTTCTTCCCAATATAACATCAAAATTCGTGGGTAATACATCTATATCATCAAAAGTTTCCAGCATAAGGTTTTAATCTTCTCTACATGCAATTTCCTATCAAAATTTGGGGTTTTCTTACATGGATTACATTCCTAATTAATCCTAAACTAATATGAACATTGAACTAACGAAATACGCAAGTTAAATACTTGCCTGGGATTTTCAGAAGTCTGATTTCCTGTTGATTATGGTGTGGTTGCGTTCTCCTCCTTGCGATCTACTCGTTGGTGGTGACGACGGTGCAAACGGTGGTGTTTTGGCCTTGAATCTCCTTGAAAGGTCTCTCCTCTCCTCTCCAATGGCCGTTCTAGGGTTCGGAATGTTCTAACCCTAAATGGCTAACCTAACCAGCTGATAAAGGCTGCTAAAATTCGTGGGTTTAATTACCCGATTTTGTAAAATGACCAAAATGCCCTCCCGGGTCACTAATTAGGTCTAAAACCCCCCGAGGCCCAAACTAACCCCCCGGGTATACTTTTCTGACTATCTCTACCCTTCCGAACGCGTTGGCGCACTCAAAACGACCATACGAACAACTTATAAAATATTCACTTTTTATTTAACAAAATTAGTCCCGACGTGACACGGGCACGTCCCGACTTAAATTTTCGAAATAGTCATTTAATTCACTTATGACATTCAATATAACCAATATAATATATTACTATGCTCATTAGTAATATTCTACAAGTTTCTCATAATTACTAACTCTCGTCACGTTAATAATTATAACATAATTAATTTCCGGATTTTTATTAAATAAACCATTACATTAAATTTAATAAATCCCCAAATTAAATATAGCATAAAAATACGGGGTATTACATACTTCCCCCCTAATAACGGAATTTCGTCCCGAAATTCGGAAAATAAGGCATACCTGGTAAAAACAACTCTGGATAACTCTCGCGCATATCTGCCTCACGCTCCCAAGTGGATTCCTCCACATTATGATGCTCCCACTGGACTCGCACAAGTGGAACTATTTTCGACCTCAATCTCCTCTCACTATAGTCTAGAATAGCCACTGGTCTCTCCTCGTAAGAGCTATCAGACTGTAAGTCAATCTCATCTATCGCAATGTGAGTATAGGCCATATCGTCCCGAAGATATCGTCTCAACGACGAGATGTGGAATACATCATGGATGCGATGTAAATGTTCTGGCAATCCCAACCTGTATGCTACCGACCCAATTCTCTCGATGATGGGAAATGGTCCTACGTACCTCGGAGTCAAATTCCCCTTCTTCCCGAACCTCATCACTCCCTTCATAGGAGATACACGCAACAACACTTGATCCCCCACATTAAACTCCCGGAAGAACCGTTTCGCATCGGCGTAGCTCTTCTACCTGTCTTGGGCTACCCGAATACGACTCCTGATTATCTCAATCCTCGCGGAGGTCTCCTGAATCACTTCTGGTCCTAGCAACTTGTTGTCCCCCACCTTGAGCCAACAAGTTGGAGAACGACAAGGCCTGCCATACAAAGCCTTAAATGGAGCCATGCCAATCGTAAACTGATAGGAGTTATTATAAGCAAACTCTACTAGTGGAAGGTGTGGCTCCCAACCTTATCCGAAATCGAGATCACACATGCGTAGCATATCTTCCAACATCTGATTAGTACGCTCTGTCTGTGGGTGGTAAGCTGAACTCAGTCTCAACTCTGTACCTATAGCCTCCTGAAATCTTTCCCAGAAACGTGACACAAAAATCTTGTCTCTATCTGACACAATATTCAGGGGCACCCCATGTAATCTGACGATCTCAGCGATGAACAACTGGGCATACTGACCCGTGGTATAATCTATCCTCACTGGTAGAAAATGATCCACCTTGGTCAAACGGTCTACAATCACCCAGATAGAATCGTGGCCCCGCTGTGATGTAGGCAACCCTGTAATGAAATCCATGGAAATACTTTCCCACTTCCACGCGGGTACTTCCAACGGCTGAAGTAGTCCTGACGGTTTCTGGTGGTCCACCTTCACCAGCTGGCAAGTAGAACACTAGGACACAAACTCATCGATGTCCTTCTTCATCCCACTCCACCAGTACTGTCATCTCATGTCCTGGTACATCTTATCGCCTCCTGGATGTACTGCAAATCGGGACCCATGAGAATGAGTCATCACTTCATGACGTAGCTCCGCTCCTTCTAGAACCACTAATCTCCCATTAAATCGCAACCCTCCATCAGAACTAACAGAATAGGACTCAGCACCCTCTGCTAGAAGTCGCACAATCTGCTCCTGATAAAACGGGTCTGTGGCTGTATCACCCTCGTAACAATCTCGGGTGTGACTGTCATCACGAATATGAAAGAACGTGCTACTGCGTCCTGGTGACCCAACTCCTTCCACTTTGCTTTCCAGATGTCCGCTACATCGTCTACCGGTCTACGGCTCAACGCATCAGCAACTACGTTGGCCTTCCCCGGATGATACTGTATATCGAACTGGTAATCTTTCACAAACTCTAACCACCTGCGCTGACGCATATTCAGCTCTCGCTGAGTGAACAGGTACTGCAGTGACTTATGGTCTGTGAACAAATGGAATTTCTCGCCCAATAAGTAGTGCCTCCAAATTCTCAATGCAAAGACGACCGCTGCTAACTCCAGGTCGTGGGTGGGGTAATTCTTCTCATGCGGCTTAAGCTTGCGGGAAGCAAAAGCTATAGCCTTCTCCTCCTGCGGGAGTACGCCTTCAAGTCCCCGTAAAGATGCATCGGTATAAACCAGGTACTCCACACCCGGTTTCGGTAAAGCAAGGACTGGTGCTGAAGTAAGCTTGTCCTTCAGCTCGTCGAAAGCCAACTGACAAGCGTCATCCCAAACATATGGTACTCCCTTGCGAGTCAGATTCGTCAATGGACCCACTATTTTGGAGAATCCCCGAATGAATCTCCTGTAGTATCCGGCTAACCCCAAGAAACTAATATGAAACAACATGGCCCAAGAATTGTACCTCTCGCAAACAGAATCCACACTTCTCGTACTTAGCATATAACTGATGCTCTCGTAGAGTCTGAAGAACCTGCCTCAAGTGCTCTGCATGCTCCTCCTCGGAGTGTGAATATATCAAGATGTCATCTATGAAGACGATGACAAATTGATCCAAGAACTCTCTGAATACTCGATTCGTTAAGTCCATGAAAACGGCTGGGGCATTTGTGAGTCCGAACGGCATCACCCTGAACTCATAGGACCCATATCTCGACAAGAAGGCATTCTTTGAAACATCCTGCTCTCTAATACGTAACTGATGGTACCCCGACCTCAGATCTATCTTCGAAAAGAAAGTTGTTCCCCTCAACTGGTCGAATAGATCATCGATCCGAGGCAACGGATACTTATTCCGTATCGTGACCTTGTTCAACTCTCGGTAGTCCACACACAATCTTAGTGAACCATCTCTCTTCTTTACAAACAAGACTGGAGCGCCCCAAGGTGAGGTACTCCTACGAATGAAGCCCTGACCTAATAGCTGCTCTATCTGATCTCGTAGCTCTCGCATCTCTGCTGGAGCCATACGGTACGGTGCGCGTGCTATAGGTCTCGTATACGGCAATAAATCTATAACAAAGTCTATCTCACGACTGGTCGGTAGGCCTGGTATCTCCTGAAACACATCGGAATACTCCCCGACAACAGGGATCAAATCTAAAGGAATCACAACCTCCTTAGAGGTATCCTCCTCAATGCAATATAAATGAGCGGTCGAACCTCCCTCTGGGCGAGGCATCGCCACTACAAACATCTCTTGCCCCGGAATGGCAAAAACAATGCTCCCACCGAAGCAATCAATCATGGCTCTATAAGCTGCGAGCCAATCCATACCAATAATTACATCATGCTCGTGCATGTCTAAGACTAACATGTTTGCAGGTAATACCAAGCTACCAATCTTTACCCCCACTCCCCGGCATATATAAAGATAAGTGACTCACTCCCCAGTGGTGGGTCGACATACGCCACGGTGCTCTCTGTTGTGGCTAACAATCCTAAGGACTTCGCAAAATATATAGCTATAAAAAAAATGCGTTGCCCCAGTAAAAATAGAATGACCCAAAGTTCCATGGATAGAAAACATACCCCAAATCGCGGGTGGTGCCTGTGGGGCTGCTGCCTGGTGGACATTAAAGGTATGTCTGTACTGTAACTGCCCCTGTTGCACTGGTGTTACTGAAAAGGTTGGTAGGTCTGGTACCTGAACTGGTGCTGGGAGAGCGACTGGAAAAAGTGGCCCTTGCGGCTTCTTACGGGCACATTGTTGTCGTGAGGCCCTAACACTCTCTGGGCAATCTTGGCGTTTATGGCCATGCGTGCCACACACAAAACATTTGCCTCTGAAGTTACTCCCCCTCTGACCCTGCTGTTGTTGGGGTAGGCCTTGCTGACTTGGGGCTTTATTCCCCTTTCGAAACTGCTTCATTTTACCATGTTGTTGACTAGAATTTACCCTGTCTTGGGTAGTTCGCTGTCGCAATTTCGGAGTCTTCGCACATTTGTCAGCCTTGGTCACACGCATTTGGCTAACCTCTCTAGGCCTTTTGCCTCCTTTAAGTTGTAGGCTGCGTTCTTGGTATTGTAGGACTGCAGTGGTAACTGCTTGTGCCACGATACCCGCTAACTCGGCGGTTGATATTCTCCCTGGGGATACCTGAGGTGTGAGTCGATCTTGCTCGTTGACTCCCTTAACCGTCATAGCTAGTTCTTCTTGACAATCCATCTGAAAATTTAAGTAAATTTGGATGAGTTCATCATTCAAATAAACAAATTGCAGAAGTACGAAATTCCAATGTATAGAGATAGACACAACATTCCTAGTATTAAAGCTCTATATCAAAGAAAGTAACGCTGAAAGCATAATAAGCCGCACAGATCCTAAAGGACACTAGAACCTGATGCTCTGATACCACCTGTGACACCCCGCCTAATTAAATACCGGGCGATCACTCCTTTATTAAATTAAATCAAGGTTAACAGTTGGTTCATTCTCAGCATCACTGTCGATAAAAATAAATTTTCCAATTTAACACCCTAAATAATTAAGCTAAGTGTCAAACACATTTTCATACAAACTATCCAAATTTTAATTAGAGAAAATGATTTATTTATTAAAAACAACATTTCTACAATCAAGAATCACACCACGATAAACCAAATAGTATAATACATTCGCCAATCGAATGTCAACATATGAAACTAGAATCACAACCCATAATGAATAAATCCCATAGAACAATACTGGAAATAACTGAAATATAAATGTCCTAACAACAAATGAAATAATGGAAAGGGCGACACGTGCCCAATAAATGAGAATGCTAGAATGGAGTCAATAAAGGAAGCCGTCTACGCAAGTGACCTGCAACTCCCACCTAAGCTGCAGCACGTTCCTCTCAAAGGATCCTAAGCAAGACGCCCCTGTGGCTGGGCACCTGAAATATATACATATATATACAAGAGAGAGAGAGAGAGAGAAAAAGAAACGGGTCAGAGCCCGAAAGTGTGTTTGATTTAAAATACGTTTAGCAAGTATTTAAATTGATACAGGCCAATGCAATAACATATTAGTGCGTCGCTCTCTTGAAAAATACTCACCTCTCTTCTAATGTGCACACCTATCGCTCTAACCTTCCCATTGGTTTGTTCTTAACAATATATCGCACTTGACTTTCTAAAAGATTTACTTTACTTAGGTTACTCGTAAGGTTTACAATTCAACGATTCAATTCTAAAAAGAATGTTCCAATTAGTAACCAAAGTTCTCCATTTTAACTTTATAAAATCCATAAGTTTCCCAATGACATATTATATTTACTCAAAATAAGTATTCATAATTTAGTCCAGGATTATTCCTCACTTACTACGTGACAACAATAGTTTAAATTCCTCAATCCAGGTATGTATATAAATTACTCGTATAGTTTATATATATATATATATATATATATACTGACAACACCAACATATAAACTGTGGTGTAGGTATATTCTTCTTTCTCAAAACAAGTATTTATAATTTTCAGTCAACAACCATGTCCTACATATCAAATCACGGTAGGTAGTTCCAAATTTCAGAATTTCATATATATATTAACTACTCGTATAATATATTATAACAGCACCCCCAACTAGATTATGGTGCGGGCATACTATACTATCCAAAGCCCCATATCACTCATATTAAGGGGAATACATTCGGAATCACTCTCGAAATGTATTAACATACATACACAAACAATATTGAGGCGAAGAATAGATTCCAAGTCTCTAAGAGGATGGCACATACCTGCGTCTCTTAGGACCGTCTGAACTATCACGTCGATAGCCTGTACCAAGGACATCTATCTTCTAGGGTACAAGTCAATATCCCCCATAAAGGTCCCATCGAGATAAGACTTGTCCCAGCGCGGAAACCTCAGGGATAGCAAGTAGCGTGGATATGATTTTCACATGCATATATTATATGTACACACAATCATATAAATATACCACTATTATCATATTAATATAGGGTCTTCTCATCACCCGTAATTATACCATTTATCCTTAATTTCACAGTTATAGAATTACGTATAAGGTTTCATTCCTAACCTTAACTCGAAGGGTTTTCTCACTTATTACCTAACACTCATGGGCTATATTCTCACAAGTCTGAAATTCAGTAAGTGACTTTATTAGATTCCAACATAACTCTCTTACGCACCTCACCCTTTAAATATTATAAATTTACCAACCGAAAGTAAATATCCCATAAATACCATTTTCGTTGAAGATTAAAGGTCCCAACATTTATTCATATACCCTACTGGTCCTCAGTGTCTCCCAAATCCTTTTATCAAGCATGCCCAAGAATTATTTCACGATAAACTTAATTTACCTAATTAAACAAGGAAAATAAGGGTCTGCCAGGAGGGGTCGATCGATCGAAGCTTGGGGCTCGATCGATCGAACCTTCGATCGATCGATGCTTTATGTTCGATCGATCGATCAAGCAGGTCTGGGTAAAATTCTGCAGAATTGCAGTTACGGGTTCTACCCCTATTCTTCATCAAATTCCATATTTTTCAACCCTAATCGACCCACAAATTCTACTATTAACATAATAACATAATTCCAGATGTTTTTAACGTTCAGCATGCGTGTATTCATCATTAAACATGGTTAAACAACCCAAAATCTCATCTAATCATCAAGAACCCTAAAGTTTTCATAACTATGATTCAATTCAGTTTTTCTCCAGAATTTCTTCCTAATATAACATCAAAATTCGTGGGTAATACATCTATATCATCAAAAGTTTCCAGCATAAGGTTTTAATCTTCTCTACATGCAATTTCCTATCAAAATTTGGGGTTTTCTTACATGGATTACATTCCTAATTAATCCTAAACTAATATGAACATTGCACTAACAAAATACGCAAGTTAAACACTTGCCTGGGATTTTTAAAAGTCTGATTTCCTATTGATTATGGTGTGGTTGCGTTCTCCTCCTCGCTATCTACGTGTTGGTGGTGACGGCGGTGCAAACGGTGGTGTTTTGGCCTTGAATCTCCTTGAAAGGTCTCTCCTCTCCTCTCTAATGGCCGTTCTAGGGTTCTGAATGTTCTAACCCTAAATGGCTAACCTAACCAGCTGATAAAGGCTGCTAAAATTCGTGGGTTTAATTACCCTATTTTGTAAAATGACCAAAATGCCCTCCCGGGTCACTAATTAGGCCTAAAAACCCCCCGAGGCCCAAACTAACCCCCCGGGTATACTTTTCTGACTATCTCGACCCTTCCGGACGCGTTGGCGCACTCAAAACGACCATACGAACAACTTATAAAATATTCACTTTTTATTTAACAAAATTAGTCCCGACGTGACACGGGCACGTCCCGACTTAAATTTCCGAAATAGTCATTTAATTCACTTATGACATTCAATATAACCAATATAATATATTACTATGCTCATTAGTAATATTCAACAAGTTTCTCATAATTACTAACTCTCGTCACGTTAATAATTATAACATAATTAATTTCTGGATTTTTATTAAATAAACCATTACATTAAATTTAATAAGTCCCCAAATTAAATATAGCATAAAAATACGGGGTATTACATAAAACTCTTGTAGTATCCTGCTAGGCCTAAAAAACTACTGATCTCAGTCGGTGTCGTGGGCTGTCCCCACTCCCTCACCGCGGATACCTTCCCCGGATCAACAGATATCCCCCGATCTGAAATGATATGCCCCAAAAACTGAACCTCGTTCAGCCAAAATCCACATTTCTCGTACTTTGCATATAGCTCGTTCTGATATAGCGTCTGTAAAACCTGCCTCAAATGCTCGGCGTGCTCCTCTTCTGTCTAGAAGTATACCAGGATGTCATCAATAAAGACGATGACGAACTGATCTAGGAACTCTCTGAACACCCTATTCAT
Organism: Sambucus nigra; assembly: GCA_949130495.1. Taxonomy (NCBI): domain Eukaryota; kingdom Viridiplantae; phylum Streptophyta; class Magnoliopsida; order Dipsacales; family Adoxaceae; genus Sambucus; species Sambucus nigra. The sequence continues at coordinate 599,750,001 of OX422215.1, read as the reverse complement.
CAAGTCCATAAACATGGCTGGAGCGTTGGTTAAGCCAAAAGGCATAACCCGAAATTCGTAGGAACCATATCTCGTCAAGAAAGCAGTCTTCGAGACGTCCTGTTCCCTGATACGCAACTGATGGTACCCCGATCGCAAATCAATCTTTGAGAAGAAGGAAGCTCCTCTCAGCTGGTCGAATAAGTCATTGATTCGGGGCAACGGATACTTATTCCATATCGTAACTTTATTCAACTCCCGATAATCTACACACAACCTCAACGATCCATCCCTCTTGTTTACGAACAACACAGGGGCACCCCACGGTGAAGTACTCCTTCGAATAAACCCCTGACCCAACAACTGCTCTATCTGATCCCTTAGCTCTCTCATCTCTGCTGGAGCCATATGGTAAGGTGCGCGGGCAATTGGCCGAGTGCCTGACGTCAAATCGATCATAAAATCTATCTCCCTACTCAGAGGTAGTCCAGGTATATCCTGAAATACATTAGCAAACTCCCTAACAACTGGAATCGAATCGAGTGGTAGCACCACTTCCTTAGAGGTCTCCTCCTCTATATAGTACAAGTGAGTGGACGATCCTCCCTCAGGGTGAGGCATCGCCACTAAAAACATCTCCTGCCCGGGAATGGTAAATATAATACTCCTACTGAAATAATCAATCATGGATCGGTACGCAACTAGCCAATCCATACCAACAATTGCATCATACTCAGTCATCTCTAATACTAACATATCAGCGGGTAAAGTAAACCTCCCGATCTCTATACCCACACCTCTACAAATAAGGGAAATCACAGAACCCTTACTCAACGGTGAATCTACACAAGTAATCGTTCTCTCTGCAGTGCCTAACAACCCCAAAGTGCGTGCAAATCTCGTGGAAATGAAACAGTGTGTGGCCTCCGTATCAAATAAAATACGCCCCATAGTACCCTGAATAGAGAACATACCCTCAATAGCAGGTGGATCCTATGGGACTGCGGCATGCTGGATTTGATAAACTCGCCCGTACTGAAGCTGTCCCTACTGGATTGGGACCGCTGGGATGGGTGGCAAAGCTGGCATCTGTGGTGGTGCTGGGAGGGCGACGAGAAATATAGGTCTCTAGGGCTCATGTCGAGCACCCTACTGCTGTTGCTGTGGGGTCCTGCCCCTATCAGGACACTCCTGGCGCTTGTGGCCAATCTTGCCATAAGTGAAACATTTCCCTTAAAAATTCCCCCCTCTCTGATCCTGCTGCCCACGGCCCTGGTGGCCGTTGCCATTCCTCCCTTGGCCATGCTGGCCGTGCTAAAACTGCTGCTACTGGCCCTGCTGACCCTGATGGCCATGACGAAAACCTCCCTGTCCATTTCTGAAACCCCCAGATCTGAACCTCTTAAAATCCCCCTACTGGGAACCCTGATCTCCCTGCCTATACTGACCCTGAGCAGATTGTGCCCCGCTGGCACCATTTCTCCCTGTCCTGCCTTGATGCTGGACTCTCCTAATCTCTTACTCTCAGACATGTGGAAGCGGTGATCCTGGTAGTGAAGCAGTGCTGCGTTAACCACATCATAATAAGTGGCCAACAAGAGATTTCCCAACAAGTGCTGACGGATCCTCCAAGTCAATCCATCCATGAACTTATGAATCTTCTTCTCCTCGATTGGAATATCATCGGGAATGATGTTCACGAGATTAGTGAATTCAGCCTCATACTCAGTCACAGTCTTCCCCTCCTGCTTCAGGTTCATTAACTTCCTCCTCATTTCAGTGTGAACAACTGATGGAAAATATTTGCGGTCGAACCGCACCCAGAACTCCTGAATAGAAAGGATGTCTCTCTCCTACGTGGTGGTAATGGACTCCCACCACTGCAACGCTGATCCTACTAGCTTAAAAGTAGCCAGTATCTGTTTTTGTACCTTCATGCACTCGTACATCCTTAAGTGCCTTTGAATGTACTTCTTCCACTGACTGGACACAACAACGTCAGAGCTACCTGAAAACTCTGGAGGGTGTGCTTTCTGAAAAGCATCACGAACGCGTTCCCAAGAAGACGGGAATGCATGAGCCTAAATTGGCGTGACTACCGGCTCCTGGGGTGGTGCCTGCTACACAACTGCTAGGGCGGCATTACCGCTTGGGCTACAATAGCTGCAACCTCTGTGGCATTCAAGGAGCCCTGAACTGGTGCAGGCTGTGGTTCGGGCTGAGTATCCCTGGGAACTCGCTGTGCACGTCGTGGAGGCATCTGAAATGAGAGTAAAGTCTTATAAGTTCACAGTTATTATCTCAAAGTAGCTGAGGAACGAAATATACACAAAAGAATACAACAATCCTAAAATATAGGGCTCTATATCAAAGAAAGCTCAGCTGAAACATAACAAGCCGTACAGATCCTAAGGACACTAGAACCTGGCTCTGATACCACCTGTGACACCCCAACTAATTAAATACCGGGTAGATACTCCTTTATTCAAATTAATTCAAAATGTCAAGCTGGTTCAGTTCGTAGCATCACTGTCGAAAAATATTTTAACATTTACTAGCCACCTAATATTTAAAAAGTGAGTTGTCTAATTTTAATTAAATCCAATTAACATGTAATAAGTTAGATTATGAAATGCTATCATAACCACCACAGCATAGTCACAATGGAATAACCATGGAATAATAATGAATCTAGAGGAATACTCCTCACAACAATCCGAATACTGAAATAAACAAATACAAAGTTTGAATCATTAATTAATTACAACCCAAAATCTGAAATAAACTATATAGGTAAAATATCTCTAAAAGAAATGGGGCGACATGCCCAACTGATGAGAAAATCTTATAGTAGAGTCAAGATCGAAAGTGGAGGCATCTATTGTCAAGGTCCTGTAACTTCCACAGCAGCTACAGCACGTCACCGGAATGGAACTCCTATGCTTGGTGTCCTTGTGGCTGGGCACCTAAAAGGTTTATACAAGAAAATAGATTTGAAAGCAAATGGGTCAGAGCCCGATTGTGGAAACAGTTTAAAAATATAACAAGTGCTCAATATCATTAAATAGTGAATATAAAGTACATGATAGTGCGTGCACTCACATGAGTTCCTCACCTCTCAACTAATTGTGCACTCCTATCGTACCTGTACCCGTTCTAGATATTCCCATATCTAACTAGTCCAATACACAATCTAACATTTCTATACGATTCACGATTAAATTCCCGACATCTTCATTCAAACAGAGAGTTTTACTTTTCTTCTTGGTTCCCAAAATCAATAATATTAATCACTAAAGATTTTACATTTTAACTTCTACTGAAATGTTATTATTATTCACACTTACATTTATACATGACAGTTCATTTCGATTAACAGTATATTATTCTCATCATAAATATACAATACAGGCACCCCGAGACTAAGCTGCGGTGCACACATACTCTGCTATCCAATCCCGGTACATCACGTACATAAGGACCACGCATTCTAAATCTCTCAGGAATCGTTCTCAAATAACAACAATCACACAAAATGGAGGCGAAAATAGTTCACATCACATGGGCCACGCACATACCTACACTCCCATGATCAGCAGACTTATTAACTTCTTAATAAGTCCTTCTCTGGCCTATGTCCTCGAGGTACCAATCTAAATCCCCCCGTAGGCACACAAAGATTAGGTGGCCCTGATCGAACACCAACCTCCCATGATAGCAAGTATGGTAGGTATGTTATACACAGATAACCACATATACTAAGCATTCACACATCTTAGATATCTCAGAATATTAATAGATGTATACTTCTCGTTCTTATACCATCATTTAATGTTATACGTTTATAAGTCCCCGATTTATAGACATTAAAGTTGTCAACTCTTCTCACGTCGTAATTAGGTACTTGTTTCCTAATCCATAAATGTCATCCGGTTTGCTACAAGATTCTAAGTTTTACTCCTCAACGTACTCCAATCTCCCAAATATACCCACTAGTTAATAAGGGAAGGTTATTACTGCATTAAATAAGTTTACGGGACATTTGAAATAAAATCAGGCCTAAATGGCCATTCTGTCAACTCATTAGAAATCTCGTTCGAACAAGGTTGTTCGAACGAGTGTCATTCGAACGAACTACCAACTCGTTAGAAGGGATACTATCATCTCGTTAGAAGCTCGTTCGAATGAGGTCGTTCGAACGACCTCGACAGGTCTTCTAACGAGATGGCAGACTGCGCCCAGAAAATCCCCAACTCGTTTTTTCTTCAATTCCTCTTTTCAAAAATCCATTCTAAGATCACCCAATTAAGTTTTATTATTACTAAACTAATAAGTCCTCCTAGGTCGCTTCCTAACATATTATTGGGTTCAAATCCTCCTAATCAACATGCAATTTACATAAATTCCCAATTTTTCACTCCAAACCCTATGGACATGAACCTGGAATTTGAATGCAATTAAAGACTCCGTTTTCAGATCATCAAAAGTTATGTTTGTATATTGAAGTCATCCATAATCATTCTACATGAAAATTCCTACCCAAAACCACAAGTTTCACAATAATTCCATTGGGTGTTCTTCATCAAAATTTCCATGACATAAACAGTTTTCTACACTACACATGGAGGAAATATTAATTGCAAATAACGACATCAAAACACTTGCCTTAGATTTGTTCTTCTGAATTGATGTTGGTGAATGAAGGCTGATTTCTCCCCTTTCTCTACAGAATTCTCCCAAGGATGGTGATGGTGGTTGAAGGTTTCTTTTGGAACCTCTTCAAACTCTCCCTTTAACTCCCGTAGCCCACTAACTTACCTAATGCTGATAATGGACTTAGTGGGTTCATTAGAAATATATTATTAAACCCCAAAATTCGTGGGTTTTAATTCCCATATTTTTAAAATTACCCAAATACCCTTTTAGGTTGCCGGTTTGGCCTAAAAATGCCCCGGGACCCAAACTAAACCCCCGGCTAGTGTTTTCTGACTATTTCGACCCTTTCGAACACGTTGGCGTGTTCAAAATGACCATTCGGTTGATAAAAATATAATTCACTTTTTAATCTAATTATTTTCATTTCTGACGCGACTGATACGCGCGTCCCAACTTAATTTCCAAATTATCGTATTTCAGCCTCGCGACGACTTTAATATTTTCAATACTCACGTATTACCATACATACTCAGAAATATTCAATTTTAACATTGTAATTAAATACCAACTCACATCTCGCTAGTATTTATATCCGGATTAATTCTCAATTAATTCTCATTTAATTCAATTAACCCCTTAAATAAAAATCAATAAAAATTACGGGGTATTACAATTTACACCATTTTTACACAACTAAACTCCATTAATCAAACACAAAATCCCAAACAATCGTATCAAATGTTATACCAACATATATAAACAATTTCTAACATGGTAGAATCATTAAATCATCAAAGATTACTCCTAAAATCGAATTAATTCAAGATTTGCCCATAAAAATCATAATTCATCTTTTTGGTTCAAGAACTCCATTTAAATCCAGGTTTCTTCACATTATGACTTCATAAATTTATGAATTTCATTTTACATGCATCAAGAGAGTTAACCTTTAATGATTCCTACCCCAAACATGGTTTAAACTCTTCGAATTTACATTAATTCTTCACATAATCATGAATTGATTCATCCAACTTTAACATGGATCAAATATATGGTCAAGATTAGCAGGATAAATACTTGCCTCAAAGTGCAGGTATGAATTTCTGTGAATTGGTGGTGTGGTGGTGTTCCTCTTCCCCCGATCTACGCTCCGGTGGTATTTGTGGTGCAAAAGGTGCAACAATGGTGGTTTTAGCCTTGGGGGGTGTCTCCCCTTCTTCCTCTAATGGCCTCTGTGAGTTTTACAGATTCTAAACCTAATGGACTTAACCTAACGTTGGTATGCACTTAGCAAATTTCGTAGGTTTAATTCACCCAAAATTCCAAAAGAGCAAAGTACCCCTCCGGGGTGCCGGTTTGGCCTAAAAGTGCCCCGGGACCCAAACTAAACCCTCGGGTAAATTTTTCTGACTATCTCGACCCTTCCGGACACTTTGCCGCACTCGAAATGACCATTTGAAATAACAACAAATAAAGTTACATTTTATTTCTCAAATTGTGTTCCGTCATGACTGACACGCGTGTCGGGATTATATTGATCGTAACTACCGTTTTTTTTTTTTACTCACGACAATTATAATCTTTTCATATCATTTTTATTAATCGTTCACTAAGTAATATTCATTATAAGTAAATAAATATTAACCCTTATCTTGTTAATTAATATTTATTATTTCGGATTAATTATTCCAAATCAATTTAATTAATTCCAAATTAATTCACACAATTAATCCAAATAAAAAAATCATTAAAAATATGGTGTGGTACAAAAATGTTGTTCACCTACAACACTATTCGGCAGTCAACTAAGCATGTGATCAATACTATCAGCTTTGGATCATATTATAATCTAAGGCCAAAAAACTAACGCATGTTCCCATGCTATTGGGAGGTTAAGTCTATATTAGGATGAAGGATAAGATCCATTGGATCAAAATCTTATCTACGGTACTAAAAGCGTTCAGATTTTGTTGCCCAAGTGTGTTACTTTAAAAGATTTGTGCACAAAAATGACATTTTTATTAAACAAAAATATTTTTTTAAATTCAAGAACAAATCCTAAAATTATTATAAAATCAGGAAATTATTTTTTAATAAAAAAGTAATCCTATTTAAATTTTACGGAAATATGCTTTAGACACTTATCAAATAATTCAATGTGATATGTATGAGTTCCTAAAACATGTCAAGTGTAAAAAGTGATATGTCCATCCACTATGGTGTTTTACCTTTATACCGATATGAAAGCTCATTTTGTTTGGAGTCTTGAATAGTCTTAGTAGCTTGAGATGATGTACCAAAAGAGAAAATTCTCACTAAAAATATATTTTGGATAAACATCCAATTTTTTGAAACACTTAAATGGTGTAGGTTCAATCAAGTCAACTATTTTTGGTGTTTCAATAGGGTGTTGTTGGATCCACAGATGCTGAGGAAGTATCATTAGAACACCGTCGGTGAGTCACCATAGTTTTAGTGCTTGAGTTTTAACGAAGAGCCATTGAATTTAAGGAGAGAAAATTAATTAATAATGAATTTATTATGGTGAAGGGTATTTTGGTTTAGTCTAAGAGGCTTGTCCTTCTCATTAAATATATTTTTGCCAAGGATTCCATGTTCCAGATTTTTGTTATCTGGAATAATGAGTGAAACCATTAAAAATTAGAAGGGGTGACTTGATGGGTTAAAAAATTTAGAGGAATATTCTACTAGTATATTTAATCGTATTCAAATAGAATGGAAAATGTTGTAACACATTTGGCCATTACAAGTAACTTTGCAGGTTATGTTTCATCATTTGCTCATTTTTTGTCAGAATACTCACGCCTAAAAAACTATGTTCGTAAAAAGCTAAAAATGAACGTCCGACCAAAATGTAAATATACAAAATTCAGACCCCACACTAAATGGACAATAAAATGCAAATAACCTTAATATCACAGGCATAAAAATGGTAGAATTTTACTAAACTATCTACTGTTAATGAGAGTCACATAATATTCTATGAAAATTAATTGATGCAAAAGGAATAAAGATAAGTATTGTATATGTTTCAAATATTGATTTATGGATTTGAAAATAAACAAAAAAATAATTTATCATAGCATAGATACTTTAACTCTCTGTGAACTTGTTCCCTAACACACTTTATATTATTTGTCCTAATTTGGACTAACAATTTAGTTTTCCATAAACCCACTTGTCGTATCCTAGTTAGTTTTCCATAAACCCATTTGTGATATTTTATGTATACCTTTTGTCGTGGATATATCTTGAGAAATTCAAGTCTAACTCCATTTCCAAGGCGATACTTGAGGAGGATATCAAATCCATGTACATTATTGTTAAGCTTGTTTATGTCTAATTATTTGATGCTCGTATGAGGGGATTCGAGAAGTTGCCTATAACTATACCTTAATTATTTAATGAAGCTCGATGAAAAAAACATAAAGCAATAAAACAAATCAATTTAGGCATTAGAATTTGATAGAGTGTTGTATGGAAAATTAGTTCAATCCATATCCAACACATTTATAATACTCCCTCAATCCAAAGTTAATAGTTGTTCATTCTTCTTTAATCCATGCCAAATAAATAATCATGTTTACAAATATATTATATAAAATTAGGAGAGATACAAAGTTATCAATCCGACTATTACCCTTAAGAGAATAATGATCTAACATCACGACTTTCATTTAAAGGCATTATGAGGATATATTTGGAAAGTAAATTTATTCTTAAAGTATTTTACCTTTAAATGAAGATTATTAATTTGGGATGAATGGAGTCTTATACATTTGAACTTTTTATATTGTTTCGTATGTGTCATTGTCACACCTCCTAAAAGCTAAGCTAGATTGATCATCAAGTCTAAAATAAACAGTACTAAGTCTAAAAAAATTGAATATCATTCTAAGCATGACAAAAATAAATCTAAATGCATAAATTAAAATAACGTAATGCAACAATAACAACAAACCAATATAAACCTTTAAAACCATAATCACCAACACTAATAAAATCCAACTCTGGAAGTATAATTGTCTCATACATGAATCTAACTTTCCAAATGAAATAACAACTACTATAATATACGACACAACTAAAACTTAAATAGGAATAATTGAGTGAGCACTCAGGCTCGACACTTACATCCTATATGAGGAACAACCGAAGAGGAAAGCATATAGATGAATCAAGGATGAGGAAAAAACTGTAGCCTAAGTCCTGAAAAATAGAATCAACAACAAGTTTATGAAGAATAAAGATTTAACCAAATTTAGTCTAAAATAAATAACTACGCATCTTCCTCCCATAGTTGTTTTTAAGTTATCCTAGCCTAAACAACTATAAATATATCATGTGTTTAATCCCAATCCCAATCCCAATTGAATCTGATATTTCATTATCAATCTTATTATTCGAATATAGTTTAGAGGCTTCCATCATATATGCGAGTGTACACATATTAACAATAATGCTAAAAATAATAAGACAATCTGAAGTTTAATATTTACACAACTTACAGGTAAATGGACTACTCTTGAGTCCGCATATAAAATATACTAAGGCTTATCCCTATCACCTTCAAGGATCACTCGTGTATACTAGGTATAGTTATAGGTCGTCCTGAACCTATAACCTCAAAACCACTAGCAAAGGATAATCATTATGCATTCCCCTCATATTGAACGACCTTCATGACCAAGGCTATGCGCTAGAGATCCCCCATGTATTCCTTCTCGAGATACAGGTATGTAAGTCATAGGATTGGTGTAAAGGACCAGGTTAAAATCAATTTCTAGAACCGGCTTACTCGCGCGGTCAATGTCATATGCGTCCCATAAAAATTCCTCCTAGTACATCACCTACGAGCACTCACATACGGTATGATTACACATAAGAACACAAAATAGCAATCCTAATCACTCATAAACTACTAAGCCATAAAATAGAATTCTTAAATTGGCCATTCTCTTTTACTTAAGAATTAAAATTTAAACAGTTACGAAGTCTCTCAAATGAAGTACATACTCTCATCAAAATGACGTTCAATAGGTCGTTTGAACAACACACGCTAGTCGTTCGAATGAAAATCCTACTACATTAGGATGCGTTTGATTCCAAATTCATTCAAATAAATCATCTAATCTTGTTTAAACGAGATATGAATCTTGTTCTAATGAGATGAACGCAGTATTCTTTACCAAGTCTCCAAAATCTGCCATTAATGACCACAAAAACCTAAATCAAAGTACCTAAATAAAACCAATCCCATCCTCCTCAGATATTAGTTCCCTACTAATATTATTAACCCATATCTACGAGTTTTACCTTATTATCACATGGAATTAGGGGTTAAATTCTGATAATAGGTTATGAAGACTAACTTCTAAGTTTTACTCATTAGTCTGAAATTAAGTTCAATTATCAGATTAACAAGGGGTTTTCAATGATTTAGTAATATTATTCAACATGTAACGAAATTCATTCATAGTCTACTCCAATTCATGAGATTCAACACCAGTATTCTTAAGAACATTAACAATGACTTAAGAGTTAAATTTCCAGATTAAAGTAATTTCAAAATTAGGATTTTACTAATAAATACGATATTTTGACATTTAATTATAGATTCTAATGAGAAATTGTCATCATAACTAAAATCCTAAATTAAATCTTTAAACTAGGTAAAGTTCCCTTGACAAAAGGGGTTGAATCCAAACCAAAAGGCCTCAAAATATTTCTCTATCTTGAGTGACTCATATCTCTAGCTCTAGGGTTCCTCTCAATTGTTTAGAATGAGTTTATGTTATGTATAATCACCTCCTAATAAACTTACCACAAAAATATCCTTAGGTCCCATATGGGCTTAAATGTAATGAGCCCAAATACCACTCCAATAGGCTCAAAATACTACCCAAGCCATATACCAACCCATATGACCTAAACTCATTATTTTAAATCATATTTACTCATTTTAAATGTCTCAAAAATGAACCAAAAATATGGTATCAAACCATTAATCATTTTATCTAGTACGAGTCCAAAATCAATTATTAAATTTTTATTAGTATAACACGACATGACATTATAGGAAACTACTTTATGATCCATGGAACCTGACACCGAGGGAATAATCCAAACAAGAAAATCCTAGATACCAAGTTCCAGAACATTTCACGGTCGCCCATAATACAGAGTCACATCTAAATATGTAATTAATGAATTACTGTGTATTAATTTGAATTCAATTTCTTATTACATACACATATAACACATGTAAAATATAAAAAGTGACATCACATATCACTGGAGGAGAATAGAATAATTTTATTGTTTAATTTAATGAACATAAAAATACAGGGTATTATATCCATGTTGTGTTCCAAAACTGTTACATAGTACACTATAGAATGGATATTATCATACTCATTACCAGCACAAGGAGAGGGCTAAGAGGATATATGCAAGTATTTTTCACAATTTTGGTTCATGCCAAATAGGTGCATGATTTTATTAGTAATATTTGCAGCTAAATTCATACAAGATATCATAATGACTCTAATTCACATGGTATAACTACCAATTTTGAGTAATGGTGGGCAAGTTTTATTTCCCATCTCTCGATCTCTTTTCCCATCTCCCTCTCTCTCTTTATATATATATATATATATCTGTGTGTGTGTGTGTGTGTGTGTATGTATTAAGGAAAAAAGGTCCTATACCATAGTGTAAAAGTCATGTATAGTTTGAATCTTTTTCTAAGAGATCATTAAGAAGTTTCATCAATAAACCTGATTCACTCAATGCCGAACCTCAAGTAAACCACTTAGTAAAAGGTATAAGACTCAAAGGACTTTGATTTACTTCGGCTAGTTTTTTTAATTGAAACATATTTTTAATTAACCTTGGTTTTGTAGTTTTGTCAAATATACATTTTATAAAGAAAAATCTATTTTTATAAAGAGTTGCATCGTTTTGTGTATTTTAAGTATGGATAGTCTTAGCTTTATCGTACATACTTAGAGTTCGCCTAAAAACTATTTTTTAAAAAAAATTTCGATGGAAAATTTCACAAAATTACCTGGACACTTGTTACTTGTTCCACAACAGCGATGATCCAGTGACTATTTAACTTGTTGCAGCGACAGTGTTTCTCTAGTCTTTCGTGTCCTGTGAAAAAATGGCTGGCTTTGGCGCGACTTAGATCGCTTTAGGTTTGTTCTAGTGAGGAATTTCCTTGCTACAATGACACTTCTGTGAGACGTGTCTAACAACACCGAAAGTCACTTTTTGCATAAGATATTCTTTGTTTATATGTCAACTATAACCTTTTGGGTGACTATGCCTTGAAGTGACTATTTAATACCATAAGAGGGTGACACCTAGAATTTGGGCCTTTAACCATTTTCAAGATCCAAAGGCTATAATTTAAGTATGTTTTACTCTTCCAATCTAAGAGTGGGAGCTTTGAAAAATATTTTTTCTCATCAAAACATTTCATATATTTGATATAACATTTTTTCACCCCTATTCTTTTAGTTATTTTAAACCAATTGTTTCTAATAGATGTATACTTACTCACCTTGTATTCAAATATATATTTTCATTAGTGTGTAAATTTTTTCTGTTCATTGTCTTCGAAAAACTCAATTTTGAGGTTTAAAGAACCACACCTTTGCAATACACCCAAATACACATATCTCTTTGAATTCCCTCAAAATCATTGGTGTAGCATTTTGGTTGCTTTAAGGTTCCATCAAGATACAAAATTTTCTTCAAATATAAAGAAGAAAGTTTTTGCAAAAAATTTAAAAGCATTGGTTATGGACCCAAACCTATCACAGATGTGCATCATTCTCTAGTTGTTGGCTCTCACTACAAAAATATGGTGGAAAAGAGCGTCTACTCAGTCATATAGTTGTGTGATTGTATGTCTCTATCTCTTAGTTATAAAGCTCCAACTTAGTGAATTTTTTATTCTTATCAGCCTGACATTTTTCCTGTCATTATACCAAAATGCTCATTTAGTAATAGACTATTTTTTATATTAATAACAGTATTATACATTACCGTTATCACAATACATTACCGTTAGTAATATCATGTAAGTGTTACTAATATTAGTTTACAAAGTAAAAATAATTGAAAAATACATAAAACACTCTCCAAAAGAAAAGTGCGTTCTCTTTTCTTTTTCATCCAATTCATCCCTCCAAAATGAAATCAACTTTCCAATATCCCCCTCTCTAGTCATCTGATACTTTTGAAATCTTTTTTATTTTATCACCAAAACAAGGTATGTTTTGCATAAGTTGTGTACACGATTCTTTTTAGAAATATTTGGTTTAAAGGGATGGTGTTGGATATATGGGGTTCGATTTTATTGTAAGAACCCACAATGATTCTATATATGCATGTGTGTTTCTTAATACATTTGTCTACTGTTCTACTTGTAGGAGGTATAGATAGTTTCATGTTCTTCAAAGTTTATGATTTAATTTGCTTGTTAAAATTTAGGGTTTTTCATTTTGATCACCGACCTATTCAATGTTTCTTATTAATTGCGATATTTTATTGGTTATGTTGGCTTGTTAAGTGATTTAGGGTTTCTATATAGTAATTGAGATTAATTGGCCTTTTCTTTTATATTATGTTGGATTGTTTGGTTATCCTAATTAGTTATGTTGAGAAGAAAAGGTGTGTGAAATTGTAAAAGAATGTTGAGTTTGTAGTTTCAAGAAACAATTGATTTTCTTTGACTACATATACCCAAAAGTGTAATGTTTTAAGAAAACACTGGTTTTGTCAGCATTATAATTTTAGGGCTTTTTATAATATAAAATCTTTATCCCGAGATGATGAAAAATAATATAATGGTTATATATATGCCCATATATTTATTAATATTTTTGTGTCAACATTATAATTTTAGGGATTTGTCTAATCTAAAAATCGGGTCAATTATTTATCATATATTTGATTAATATTTCTGAGTTTTATATGTTGGCTTGTACTATGTTTAAGTGGACAAATTAAAATGTAAAAGGACCCGACATGGGAAGATCACTATAAATTGGAAATCATTGTCATGTTTCAATAGCTTAAGGGAGAAAGAAGGAGATAGGACAACCATCTGAAATGAAAAAGTAAGTGAACATTCATAAATGGCTCTTTTAAGTGAAGTCATATCAGTAACTCTTGTAAGTACATATTGTTAAATGTGGTCATTTATCTAGTTGTTGATTGTTATTGTTACATTTGTTAACTAACACATTTGGAGAGCGTGCTATGTTTTTTTGAGCAATTTTATTAGCTAACCAGTGATTGATTGAGTAGTGAGATGAGATAGAGTCTAAATCTAAAATCATATTTAGATAACTAATTGTCTTCCCTGCATGATTAGTCAATTAGCAATCAACTTATCTTATGGGATTTACTGATGAAATATTAAATTACTTATGTGGCTTTAACGGTAATTTAATTTATCACATATTGGTGTTTTTAATTTTAAAGGTTTTGTTTATGTAATATGAATTTGATAATCAGGTGCTGACGTGATTGAGATTGATATGAATAAACATAAGGTAATTGTGAAGGGTAAGATATATTTATAGAATTTTTGTGATGGTGTTGTTTCCATTGCTTTACCATAAGTAGGAAACTGTACTGGTATGGCTGTTCAAAAACTCTTGTTCATGATCAGAGATATTGTGAAGGGTAAGAGATATCCATAGAATTCTTGTGATGGTGTTGTTGCCATTGCTTTACTTGACGTATAAAAGTGCACTTGTATGTATGGTATCTAAAAATGAAGATATCTAGGAATATAGAAAGCCATATAAACTCGTACCAACCAAGCTTAAATTTTCACACATTTGATTAAAGTGAACACTCTCTTCTTGAAAACCATTGGACCGTTTGCCTCGGAATGGGAAACCAAACCCTCCTTATCGTCTGATCCTTTCCACTATTTTTTACAATCAAAGATTCCTTAATTTTATTCTTAGTACTAAATTCCATAAACCTAAAAATGTTTGTATTATTCGTCATCAATAGCTTCTCATCTTGGTCCAATGGCCTAGGGGTTGAAACACGTTGAAAACCTGAACTTAAAGTTGATTTACTTCTAGTAATTTTTCCTAGCTTGGTCTCATAAAAACTTTTCCTCTCCAAGTCCTCCTTGACCTTCACAATATTCTCTTTCGTATCGAATTGGGAGAATCGTTTACTCGATGCAACATTAAGCATCTTCGAATTTAAAAACAACAAATATGATGGTCTCATCAGCATCCTGTGGTTGATGCTTTAAAATCACAGAGTTATTTTTAATGGTTTTAAGCTAGTTAGCAAATATGATGTTAAGACCTTCATGACCCTAGTTTGTTCAGCAAATTTATACTCTTGAAGGAGTGCATGTGGATACCCCAACACTGTTAGTGCACGCATATGTACCCTTCTTATAATTTCTTCCCTATCATGAAGAGTGCTCTTACGCTGATGTCCAAACAGAGATGTGTTACCATCTTCTCATCCCCTCCTACCCTGTGTTGCTTATATACAAAATAGGAAAAGTAATGAATCATTCATTCTTCTTTCAATCTATAAATTATACCCTATAAGTGATTAAAAAAATAGATATAAGTGTTGTTGTGCTTTTAACATGACACGGTGAAGTTTAAGTGGATACATTATTAGTAACATTGCGTTGATATCAAATTGAAGTGTTGGTATAAATAGATAAAACTGTTGTTGTGCTTTTAGAATGACACCTTGCCGATCTTGCATGAGTATTAATGTTTTATGCTATAGCAACTGGCTTTCAAAATTGATATACTCTTTGTATTGCACTTAAACCTGTTCTTGGAGCATAAAAAGTTATAACTTTCCATACTAGCACTGCTCTCTTCTTCACATATAGAATAAAAAATTAAGTTTTTTTTCTTTGTCACATGAAGCTTATTTTGGTGATATTAAAATTACTATTTCAGGTTATGGATGTTAGTGCACACTAGAGTAGTCACTTTGGTAACAAGAGCTCAACATATAAGTTATATACTATTATCTCTTAGTGATTTTTATGTATTGTAATTCAAACACATACTTAGGGAAAGTTTTGTGATATTTTCATATATAAATATTAATGAATTGATATATGTTTTGTATTGTGAATATGCAGGTATAAGGTGAAGATGTGAGGATATAAATGTGGAAATATCATGAGAAATGGAAAACTGAAATTGTGCTATGTTTTTTTGCAACAACTTTGAAATGAGATTAAAATGAATAACCGCTTTTACTGTTGGATTCATTGCATCCATTTTCTAGAACAAGGACCTTCTCACTTATGTCTTCAGTGTTGATCTCAACCACAAGCAGGTGATTTCTCATCCATTCATATCAATGAACAACTGCTTAAATATGAAGATACGTAAAAGAAGTACTGGTAGAATATATCTATATTCTTAAATTAAAAAAAATATATACTCATAGTTTAGATAAGGACATAAACACCCTTTTAAAACAGTAGTATACATACATGCTAGTATACAAGAGTCTATATACCATATGAAACTAGTAATCTAAAAACTACAACTTAGCGAAGCATGTATATATCATATCGAAGTAGTAATCAAGTAACTTGTAATATTTTAGGAAGATTTCTTTTGGTGTGTCCATTTTGGATTGTGACGATTATGTTGCGACTGGACAAATTAACCTCCGAGTGGCTTGCTTAGCCCTCTAAATAAGTTTAAGTCATACACATAGTCAATGAAGTTGAACAAAATTTAATAGAGTACATAAAACAAAATTTAACAGAATACATGCTAGTTCATATTTTGTCCACATTTTTCTGCATTAGTTATCAATGTTCTAAAAAACGCGAGGCGTGATCAAGGCGTGGAGGCTTAGCCTTAAAGTTTAGAAGCCTAGGCAGGCCTTAGGCGTAAAAAGACGTTTAGGGCTTCTTAATATATTTTAATATTTTTTAATCATAGCAAGGCTATTAAAATACTAAAATTGTACATATCATAAAAATATGTCTGAATATATGCAAATTAAAATACTATTTGATTATTTTGGATGAGATAATGGTCCGGTTAGTAAAAAAAATCTTTGAAAGGAGATATCGTTTTACTAAAGCAATGCTGTTTTTAGAAAAAAAAAAGTGCCCCTTAAGGGTTTTACCAAGAATAAGGTATAAAAAACTTAAGGCGGAGCATTTCTCCCAAGCCTTAAGCGTAGGGCCGCCTAGGCAAAGCCTAGGCGAGTTTTTTAGAACAATGGTTAACAAAGTACATAAAACAAAATTTATTCTATGATTTCAGTTCTTACGTGTTTAATTTCAGTTATTAAGTCTATTTAATCACGACAATACATTGTTAGTAGCATTGTCATTCCGTAGATGTTTGTATCATTATTTGTATTTCAGTCTAGTAAGTCCCTTGGTGTTTGGCGACTATGCCAATATTATGAAGAAGAATGCAGGCACAAGAATTCCAGCGTTCACCAAATATGAATCTGAGCAAATCAAGGGTTCATTTGATTTCCTAGCACTGAACCATTATGCCGAATTCTATGTGAAGAACAAATCTAGCAACCTCTAAATGGATAACATGGACTTAGAGGCAGACATGGCCATAGAGTCTACATGTAAATGTACTTAAAAATGACGTGAACTTGATTAGCCTAACTGAATCAACTCTACCTAGCTCATGTTTGAATTTAACATTGTAGCTTCTTATTAGTTGAAGTCCTTATAAATAGTGTTTATGTTTATGTTTGATTTGGTTTGTTGGATATATTTTCTTTTCAATTTAGAAGAGCTAACTGTGGTACTTGATCGAGTCAAGTCAATCACTTTTCGTGGATAAATTAATCAGATTTTAGGGAACTAATATAGATTTCCTTATTTTTGCTTGTAGTGATTTAAGGTGACATGCCACTACATCAAGTAAGGGCTGAAATACGGCATCATAAGAATATTTGTTCTTATCTATTTTTCATTGTATTAGTTTTTTAATCAGTTTTCGGTAATTCCCTCAGGTCTGCAAGAACTACTGAAGTATGTTAAGCGTATGTATGGAAACCCTCCTATTTACATCCATGAAAATGGTATCTCTCTCTCCTTCTCTGTAATGTAAACATCCACAATTTTACTAAAATCTCATAAAAATTGAATAAATATAAAGCTTCGCCAAGGGACTTATTTGTAGTAAATATTATCCAAATACCCAAATCTAACAAATAACTAATAGATAATCCTAAATAAATATGGAATCTTACTAATAGTGAAATATTTTTATCAAAGGAAGAATTGTCATCTCACTAGAGAAAAATAGTTTATTTTTTAAATGTTTGGTCTTTTAGACTTCAATACCTCCATAAGAACAACTTATGACTTAGTACCTATAACTATTTTTTATTGATTTTAGTACATGTCCCATTAGTTTACAAGTATGACTTAATAGTTACCTATTGAAATAAAGAATTATTTTGGTTTTAAAATTGAGTAATTTGACAAACAGTCCCTTATTTTTTTTAATTTAAAGTTTAGTCCAAGCTAGTGTTTTCAACTGCGCGCTATTGTAGTTTGTGGTACTCCCAAATAACATAGGCAATTTGCTGACATAGCACGCATTTGTGCTCTATTTTGCGAAATTGTGCGTAATTTGTATGCTTTTTGGGGTTTTTTTAATTGAAAATCCGTCGTTTTTTTATATAGAAGGGAAAGTTAGAAAAAAATATAAAATCTTATAGTTCATTAATATATCATGATACTTACAAAACTCAAAGTCTTTAACCCAAAGAAACCCTAGAAATTGATCACTCAAGCTCGCGACACTAATTTTTGGAAATAATTATTGGTGGTTATGAACTTACTCTTATAGTGGTGCAAGTTGAACCCTCATTGAATTCTTATTCTTATTCTTATTTGTAATTTTATCTTTCATAACTATAATGGGGACAAGGAGTTTCTTGGAAAGACTGAACATGTCTGTTCTTCTTCTTCTTCTTCTTCTTCTTCTTCTTCTTCTTCTTCTTCTTCTTCTTCTTCTTCTTTTAATTTTAGTAACGATTATAAGGAATCGTATAAAGATATGTTCTTAATACTAACAATCATTTTGGTGAATGAGCATTTTAATTTTTTCTGGAGTTGATGAAGGTTCCACAAGTGGAAACCAAATTACGAGTATTTTCGTTTATGATTGTGTTTTCGAGTCACGTATATTGCTTTGGCACTTGTCTGTATGTTATTTGAGTTTGCATGCTTCATTTTGTATTGATGTTTATGTATATATCTTTAAATTTACCCAGGTGAAAGACTTAAGATGCTACCTGAATACAATCAACGATGCTACTAGAGAGGTATCTTTGTTATATGCATTATAATATCTAATACCAATGGACATGTATTATCAACCACATCTTTAATTGTCATTCATAATATAGGTAAAAGAATCCATGAAATTGCGTTGGATAATTGTCATTCTTATTAATGGTAGGTTAGAGAATCTAGCCTACCACCGACGGCTATACCCTCCGTACCAGTAATTCCCGAGTCAAAGCAACACATGGGAGAAGGAAAATATGATGATGGCGATGATCACTTTGCACAGTTATATATGTGTATGTTCATAGCATGAATTTTATCACTGCAGTTATTTGTTTCTAGAGATGCTCCCATACATATACCATGCATGAGACAATTTGTTTTAGGTGTGATTATTTTTAATTTTTTTTGTCATGGTTTCGTTTGAGCCACGCCCAAATGCACAAAAATCTTTTATGGATGTGTGCTTAATGGCAATTGCATTTTGCTAAATGTGAATATTGAAGATACAGGTTCAATGGACAAAGTGATACTAAAGTTGTTCGAAGAGGATGATGAGGTTGAGCTTGAACTTGGCTTGCGGGATTAAGCCATTTTATATCAATCCTATTCTAATGAGGTAAGTCTATTTACTTGGTTTTCTAGTTTAAATATCCTATTCTATTTGATTTGGTTGTATTGTTGAGGTAGGCAAATTGCCTACACGTCAACAGAGAGGTCATTGTATTTTATTAATTTTGTGTGACTAAATGTTGATATTATAACTAATATGATTATATTATTTTGTTTGGCAAAATGTAATTTTTGGATCCTCATCAAGTTTTTAGCATTGTGGGTTGCGTCGTTGATGGCGATGATAACAAAACGGACTTTTTTTTTACATTTTATTTGCTTGGTTATAATATAAAAGCATCTCATTTCGGGATGATTATATTAGGATGCTATATTGGATGCATTTATGAAAATAATGTAACTTTTGGGGAAATTGTATTACAATGTTTCATTTGTTAGGTTTAAGTTTCTTTTGTAAATAAAGAGTGGAGAGGCTTATATAAATGTAAATGTTGAATATAGTGCCATTTTTTGTGGACTATTTTTGTATATGTTCTTACGATTTAAATAGTGTGGTAAGAATAATTGAATTTGTTTAAATTCAGGATATTGGATCTTGAAAAATATATATTTTTAAATATGTATTAATATTACTAACATAATTTTACCGTTACTAATTCTGAATTTTACCGTTGCTATTAGTAACATAATTTACCGTTACTAATTCTGAATTTTACCGTTACTATTAGTAACAATATTTTAGTGTTACTAATTCTGAATTTTACCATTACTATTAGTAACAAAATTTTATCCTTATTAATAATAATAGTAAAATTCCATTACTTACTTCGTGCCCCACGCTTTTTTTCTAACTAAAAAATTGTGTTACTAATATTGGTAGTAACGGTAAAATTGTATTACTAAAGGTGTGTTTTGGTGTAGTGTGTTAGTGGGTTTTTTTCCCTCATACATCTAATCTTATGATTATTTTTCTCTTTTTTGCACTTTTTTGAACTGTTTTCTTGATTAAGAAGATAAAACTTAAGATTTTAAAATCTAGTAAAATATTTTGTCGTGTAGACTTTTGGATTGTTAAACTCTTTTTATAATAATAAATTAACTAACTTTTTTCTCGAATCAGAGAAATTAATAGTATTTGGCTAGCTTCGAGAAGCACACGCTTTACAAGGGTGGTGGCATGAGGTGGAAATCCCAATGGATGAAATAATTCTAGTTTGTTTAAGACTAATAGTGTGTGGAGGTTTTTGGAACTAGTGTGATAGTTCACAGTTTCTTTCTGCAAAGTTTCCCTCTATATTATATTAATATCACATAAAATCATCCTTATCGTGAACTAAGGACCGCGATATTTATAAATAACTTCTAAACCATGTTCTAGGTTTATACTATAGTAACACAATAAAAATGAAAATAATTAAAAAGTAAATCTATAAAAGATGATCGTATTCATGCTCAAATTCTTATACCTTTATTGTATATACTGAGATTAAAATTAATGCCTCCACTCATTGTAGATAGTAAGCCCATGTTATCAGCACATAGAATGCATAGTCCAATCTTCATTGGACATCATTAGTAAATAATTCTCGATTTAACCACGTAACATTTTTCATGAATAGCTCACTAATTATCCCATATAGTCAAGCATACCAATATTCTCTGGCTAAATTTCAATATTATCCAACCTTAAATAGTTTTCAAAACTCAAATGCTTCAATTGAGAACTTGGACTCCCAAATTTAAATTTGACAAGATCTTTGCAACAATATATGCTCAGATTATCCATAAACAAACCTCCAGAGAGAAAATTATGCAATTCTTGATCAGTGACTTTCGTATCTCACAATTTAGTGGTGATACACCTAAGTTAATCTATATAAAAAAATGTTAGATTTTTTTACATATAAAGAGAACTAAAACCATGTGAGTTAAATATTAGATTTTTTTTAAGTACATATTTCAAGTAAAACCCAACGGGAAATGCATATAATTTAAATTTAGTTAAAGGAGCATAGCCCACTACAAAGTAAATTGTACCAATAAATCAAAATTCAATATTTTCATTAGATTATGTACTTTTAGGACTTAAAGTAATATTGATTATGGATATAAGACAACAAACATTTCGTTTCCATTTTTAGTCCCTATTTTCAAATTAAAGGGACACGTGGCATGCTGTAATTAGTTGACGTTTTATGAAAATGGGTCTGCGCCAGCGGCTTTATTAAAAAATAGGGACTAAAACAATAAATAAAATGTTTGTTGTCCTATTTCCAAAATATGTATTAGAATAGGTCCTAAATTTACAGAGCCCTATTTTCATATACTTTATCAATTGCAAAACTAATCCACTAATCAATTTGAAAAATAAAATCTTGACCCAGTTGAAAATTGACCACTAAAGACTTGATTTTTCAGCCTTTGCAATGTTGACCCATAACATGATCGAACTGCTGTATAAAATTTCTTTGTAATAGGTTTCTATATATGCTATTTTCATCATTTTTTATATCCAATATGTTCAGAGTGTTAAATAATAAATTAGAGTGACTATTCCAAACCAATTTCCAACTTTTTCGACAAGATACTACTTATTGCCTATTTTACTGATATCTTTGAACTTATTTTTGAAAGAATACCGTCTTGTTATTCAATGAGAGGGTTCCTGTTTCCTTCCAAATTCAAAAGAAAGTGTAAAATAATATAACAAGCTATTATTATTCCATAAACATAGAAGAAAACAAATGATTATTTGAGAGAGTACATAAACGTGACTTATTTCCATTTTCTTGGTAGATTTTTATCGGTGACCCAGTTTATCTCCAATTGGAATTTTGTATTGTAATTTACATATAATAATAGTTTATGATAACATTGGTTTTGTTTATAGAATTTAAGGGAAGACTGATTTGAAGGCACTATTATATATGTATACACATTGAGTTAAAATTTTGAAGCCCCTTAAGATCCTTACCACATGCTCAGGTAAAGAAACCTTGCTAGAAAATTGGAGAAAGACCTTATTAAAGTAGACATGACGAGGGACAAGTGAACAAGACCTTTCATCTGGCTGGGTGGCCCTCGAAGTGATAAAATCATAAATTTGATAAGTCTCCCTAATGTTCACCAGATCTTGATCAGTAATCCAAGAGGTAAATTAGGCCCCACCAGTAAAACTGGGATCATTATCCCCTATATTTTTCACTGCTCAAGGCCCAAAAGGAGTATTCCAAGTTAGGAGGGGAGAAGAAGTCTCATTCCTAGAAGGAATAGTCCAAGTTAGGAGGTGATAAGAAGTCTCAGTTGCATTCTCCTTAATTGATGGAAGGAGTACACTAGGGCCCACAACAGGTAGTGGCTTTGGATCTAAGATCTTGGAGGGATAAATGTCGTATGCAGGCATTTTTTAAGAAGAAAGCATGTCAAAGACTGTTAGCTTAGAAATTTCAAGGAATAAAGGTGGTGTGGATAGTGAAGGATTCAAACTCACCCAAGGAGCTCCGTTACTGCCCCCAGGTCTGAAGCTTCATACATTTCATCCCCAAAGCATGCCCATCAATAATCTCAACCAATTACATCCTCCTTCCCAATACGATCTAATTATGATAAGAATCTTGATGACAAGTTATGATCTTGCCCCCATCTTAAATGGGGAAATATGTGTTTCCCATTGCAATCTTTGTAAGAAGCAACCTGGAGTTACTAATGATAGAATATTATACCCTTGTTATTCCAAAAGGTTTTTAGACTCCTTAACTACCTTCAAGAAAGAACAAAGTTCCCAAGGGTGATCTCTAACATTAGATAGACCACGATATTATAATAGGCCCCAGTCATCCATTGTATTAGTCATTCTAATATTTTTCCTCAACCACGATTATAGACTATGACACTAGGGGTCTGCTAAGTCTAATGCCCATAATAGACCTTGGTTCAAAGGGAAATAACTTTCTAAGGTTTCCTAACCGTCACTATTGAGTTGTATCTTCTCATAACACCTCAATGACATATTCTGGCAATCTTATAAAAGTTCTCTAGCTCTCCGACCTCTAAAAGAGTGCATGTAACCAGTCAGGCATGCAGGTGGAAAGAAAATCACTATTATACCTACCGTCACTATTCAGCTTCACTTGCATTGAAATCTCCCATCATCTACCTTACACAACACGTAATTCCTTTGGAAAACACTCACCCTTCACTGACACCGTCGTACCTCAGAGGCTCCCCATCCATGCTATAACAGTCCACTCATTCTCTTTCTTATAGTTTGCATATAAATAGGGGTGGTTGAAGCACGAAGACATACTCAAACAATCAAATTTATAGAGAATTAATAATTCTAATCATTCATTAGTATTTTACTCCTTGTTTTATACTCACAACCCAACATTGTGACTTTATATTGGTAACTCGATTCATTTACAATGGTTACACATCTTATAAATATTTTTTATCCCGATATAAAGACTCAGGAAACCTTAGAGAAGTAAATCAGTTACTTCCTAAGGGTCTTTGGATTGTTAATGAAGGCAAGAAGACCTTAGACTCTCTTGACCAAAGCTCAAGAGGTATCTTAGACTGTAATAACTCTTTTCCAATCTAATATACTGTACAACACCTTCAATAGTGGACATAGGACCACCCTCTGGTGAGGTCCAAACCGATTTAAACTACTATCTGGCACTTTGACACCTCTCTCACCTTCCTAATATGAGGTTTAGTGGGAAGCACCTATGGGTCTAGAGTCACTTAGGATTTCTACGCCCATCATTTATAATTAGGAAAAGACTATCCAAAGCCTAATAACATGATGGGATTTATTAACCAAGATCATAAGATCATATCTCATATTTGAAAAAATAAAAATAAAAACACCATTTAACGATTAAAAACAAACTTGAGTTCAATTAAAAACAACGATTCGTAGAATAAATTACTCAAACCCTCAATAGAAGTGAAATTTTCATCACCTTTTCATATTTTCAGCTACCACTTTTTTCTCCTTAATGAGCGATTCGATTAAAACCTTTAATTTCATATCCTTTATATTATTCAATTTTTAATAGTTATAAATATTTTAAACATAGCTTTGTACACAATTATTTTTACATGTGGCGATTTTTTTAACTTAACAAAAAATTGCTCTGTTTCATTTATATTAGGCTAAGGAAGTGTCCTACAAGCACAGATGGCTATATGCTCTGGCAGTTGCTGAAGTCTCCAACGATTCTCAATTATAATAGAAGTACTAAGTGGACTCCCCTTTTTCTCGGCTTCCTCGTATTAGGAGAGAGGATTCCTATATAATAGTTGATGTGATCCCCATGAAATAAGTAAATGACTATATCTTTAACCATGTCGGTGATGGTGAGTTTCACCTTATCCTAGGTCGATGAGCTGCTTGTGACACCCCATAAAATCTAAACTATATTTATCAGATCTAAAATAAATAATACGCGAGTCTAAAACAATTGACTATGATTCCACGTATGTCTGTAAATAGACTAACATGTGTAAACTAAGATAACAGAATGCGACAATAACAATAATCCAAAATAAACCTATGATACCATGAACATCAATAGAAATAAAATCCAACATAGGATGCGCAACTGCCTCAACATATAATCAAGTCTCCAATAACAATTACAATTATAATCAACATAACTGAAATGTAAATAGGAATACAAAAAGTGAGCACTCATGCTCGATACATACATCCTATATGAATAAAAAATGAAGAAATAATAAGACAAAATCAAGGATGAGATTGCACTGGCGGCCTAGGTCATGAAAAGAGAATTCAACAACATTAACGGCAACTTTACAAATAGTAAGAATATAACCGAGTTTGGTCTACAATATAACTACGCATCTTTTTCTCATATTATAGTTTGTTTTTAAGTTAACCCAACCTAAAAAACCCTAAATATAATATGCGTATAATACCGAACCGAAATGAACCCCATGATTAAGCATTCTTCTTCTCGGTCAAGTATAATTAAAGGTTCCATGATCATACTATTCCATATATATCAAGCATGAATATATAAAGAAGTATAGTATCTACATCTAAAATCCATATAAGTGTGGTTGCCTCCACTTAGATAATAAATGGGCTATGCTCGAGCCTATACTTAAAGTAGGAATATCCCCACAACCTTCAGGGATCACTCGTACATACTAGGTATAGTTTTAGGTCATCCCACACCTATAACCTCAAAGCATCATAAGGGATACTCATTACGCTTTCACACTAGTCACATGGACCCATACCGTAGTCTATAAGAGATGATACCGTCGTTAATCCCCTCGAGAAAAAATGAGTACATTCATTATGTAGTGCTTGGGGTAAAAATGACCAAGCTAAAGCTAGTCTCTACGACTGGGGTACCAATGTGATTGATGTCATATGAGCCTCATAAGCATATCCCTATAGTAAGCATCCCACGATCACTCACACATGGTATGTATCACATAATATATAAGAGTAGTAATCCTAAATACACAAAGGTTACCAAGTCTTAAACCAGATTAATAGAATTAGTTCAACTCTTTTAATTAAGAATTAGTAGTTAAAATAATGCCAAATTGATTCAAAAGAAGTCCGCTGCCTCGTTCTAATGAGATTCCACAAATCGTCCGAACAAATTAATAAAGTCATCCGAATTAGTTCTAAAATCATTCGAAAAAACTACCTGATCTCATTGGAACGAGATGCTTGATCTCGTTGGAACAAGATGGGTGCAATCATCTTACCTAACAAGCCAAACTCGCCATTGTAACACCCAAAAGCCTAATTCGAAGCCTCTAAACATCATTACAACCAAACTCCATTATATACAAGAGGTCAAACGGCAATCCTAACCTATATATAATGTTTTTACATGATTTCAACATGGTTTAAAGGGATTAATTCAAATTCAATCCAAGAGCCCTAGATTCATACCTTTAATCATTTTACTTTAATTTTCGTCAATTCGTTCAACTAACAAGGGATTTTAAATCTTAATAATTTTATATCAAATCTATCTCAGATTCATATAAAATTTCATTAAAATTAGAATATACAATTAACACAATTCGCATCATTAAGTTAATTTCCAATTTGGACAATTGGTTATTAAAATCAGATGATAACTCAATTGGCTTAGATTCCAATGGATAATTATACTATAAAACAAAAGCAATTATATTCCTACATTTAGTAAACATGACCCGTATCAATGTGGGATGAATTCCAAGCTTAATCATCAACGGCTAAGGTCCGGTCACTGTGGTGCAATATTACCTATAAGTTCTTGTTGTTAGATATTCGTTTTTCATTTTTGACCATTTTGTTTACCTACTATTAGGCATGAGTTTGGTATAGTGTATTACATATGAACCCATGTAGCTTTATTTAAACCATTGGTTTATACCATCTTAATGCATCCAACCCTTGGTTATACAGTTGTCTAATAAGTCTATTTCGATTTTTCTTATCAGCCGTGATATTTTTTTTAAATGCGTATAGGTTTTCAGTTGACTGGATTGAATGCCAGCTATTAGTTTTTTAAATGGTTTGTTTTGTACAGAGGTTATCAAATACACCAACTTCACAAAATGAACTAGCAGATAAAAGCATGTAAGAAACTTTGAAAGATTTATGAAGCTTATTGATTCGTTATTTGTTATTTATTATTTTATTAATAAGCAAAATAAAAGGGAAAAAACAAAAAGGTCTATTGACATGTAAATATTAATTATAGACATGTCATCTATAGTCCTCTAGATAGAGGCTTTCACAGTCTATACATTTTTACAAAACATACACCCCATGTAGCCGTTAACTAAATGGGCGAAAAGTTATTTCAGCTCATATTTCTCTCTGTTGCGTGTTTGAGACCTCAAAGTTAGAAAAGAACATGAAAAGTATTTCTACCTTTCTCAACAAAAGTACGAGAAGGTCTAAAGATAAATAATTAAAAAAGAAGAAAAAAAGAAAAGAAAAGACCAAGCTGCTCACAATAAGTGTTGAGAAGGATACTAGTATGAGATACCTATTTCTCAACCACGCACGTGGACTAGTAACTGAAGGCATGACCTCGTGTTTCCCTAGTCTACTGACATTCCTTAAGGTGACTTATATATTTGAGTATCACCCATCTTTTACAATACAAAAAAAGTATTAGCTAGAAAAGTGAAAAAAATAAAGTTTTATTAAGTAAAAGAATTTATCAATATTGGATACAAGTCATTCGAGTAATTATTTGATCTTGTTTACCCCAATAAATTCAAACGGTATTATGCTAGTAAGTTCCTTACACATGTACAAGTATACTTGCATTTATAAAAAATGCTTTTATTTTAAGACAAGGCATATTGCTTAAAATAAAGAAAAAGAGATTAATCGACATAAAAGTATAATTTGTCTTATCAATAGTATTTGCTGAGTTAATACTTTTGAGAATTTTTCAAGTCGTTCATTTTATGTGATTAACTTCACACACCATAATTTGATTTCATTTAAATATAGGGCATAAAATAAAATTTGCCCAAACGTATACTCATAACTTTTTTCAGTCTGGACTTTTTTTTTTCAAAGAGCATTAAGTGTTCTTTTATAAAAGAAAGTACCTTAAGTACTATGAAAATTTTGGTTTCTCAACTAGTAACTCGAGCGTACTCTATCTCGAGGAAAATGATAATAATACAAATGGCTACCAACATAAGTCATTAAGCAGCTTAAAGATATACGACCTTCATATATTTCATACCTAATTATTAGGGATAAATATTACATAGTTCAACTATATTGCTTCAATATTCACAAGCAATAGTAAATAAATTGTTTCTCGAATTTATGACCCGAGCATTTGTGTGAACAAAAGTTTCTCGAATATGTAACTCGCATATTTGCATGTTTTAACAAAGTTTCTTTTAAGAATACCCTAGTAAATTGATCGATAATCTTAAGATCAACAGATTTGTATACTCAGAATAATTTGTGTGATTAACATCACAATGCATTTGATATTTTGAACCATAGTAACTCATTAAGAGAAGAAACAAAAGATTGATCAATCAATCACTTGAACATGTTTGACCCATTTATTCAAAGTATAAGTGACTTTGAAAGTTATCTATTACTATACCACATACATTAGTTTTTATATTAATTGATTGAAGATATTCGCTCGATTGATATGCATTTCGAAAAAATTATGTTGTGCAGATAAAAGATTATAGCTGATTTTAATGGAAACTTTATTCTCTCGTGTGCTTGGATTCGAGCAGTTGGTCTAGCAAGCAGATATATGAATTTTTGATAAAAAGTTTAAGTCTCAGATTGACTTTATTTTAGTATGCTCGACTCCAACATGCTTCAAGAGCATCCTTCATCAGTTTGAAAGACAAGATCTAACAACAAAAAGTACGAGGTATCAACTATACTTTCTTTACAAGATTAATGCTTATGAAATGTTAATTTCTTTAATATTGGTCATCGTGCCTCTAGTGAATTTTTACTTGCTAGTATTCCTCCACCTAATAAAATAGGCCAATATATGTGAGAACACAAAAAGTATTTGCAAAAGTATAAATAGAAGCATATAAAAAGGTACGATAATTTAGTACCTAAGGCTCTAAGGGCATCGGAGCACTCACAGTATTAACTTGAAAATAAAGAAACAAGTTAAGTACACGAGCAAATGCCAAGAATAAATAAAAAGGTATAATAGTTTAGTACCTAAGGCTCCAAAGGCACACGAGCGCTTATAGCATTAACCTGAAAACAAAGAAACATGTTAAGTAGACGAGCAAATGGAAAGAATAAATAAAAGGTGCGACATCTTAGTACCTCAGGATCCAAGGGCATCGGAGCACTCAAAGTATTAACCTGAAAACAAAGAAGCGAGTTAAGTATATGAGCGAATACCAAGAATAAATAAAAAGGTATAACAGTTTAATACCTAAGACTCCAAGGGCACTGGAGCGCTCGTAGCATTAACGTGAAAACAAAGAAACGGGTTAAGTAGATGAGAAAATGCCAAGAATAAATAAAAGGTACAACAGTTTAGTACCTCAGGCTCCATGGGCACTGAAGCGCTCATAGCATTAACCTGAAAACAAAGAAACAGGTTAAGTAGACGAGCAAATGCCAAGAATAAATAAAAGGTACGACAAATTAGTACCTCAGGCTCCAAGGGCATAAGAGAGCTCATAGTATTAACCTGAAAACAAAGAAACAGGTTAAGTAGACGAGAAAATGCTAATAATAAAAAAAAGGTACGACAATTTAGTACATAAGGCTCCAAGGGCACCGGAGCGCTCATAGTATTAACCTACAAATAAATACATAGATTATGCAAACGAGCAAGTGCCAAGTCTAAATAAAGGGTATGACAATTTAGTACCTCATCCTCCTAGGGCATAGGAGCGCTCATAGTATTAACCTAAAAATAAAGAATTAGGTTGTGCAAACAAGCAAGTGCCAAGTAAAAATAAAAGGTTCAACAGTTTAGTACCTTAGGCTCTACGGGCATAGGAACGCTCACATCATTAACCTGAAAAAAAAAAGAAACAGGTTAAATAGACGAGCAAGTGCCAAAAATGAGTAAAAAGGTATGATATCTTAGTACCTAAGACTCCAAGGGAACCGACTCGCTCTTAATCTTAACCTGGAAAAAGAAACGGGTTAAGTAAATGAGCAAATGCCAATAATGAATGAAAAGGTATGATAGTTTAGTACCTAAGATTCTAAGGGCACATGAGCACTCGTAAAATTAACCTGAAAATAAAGAAATAGGTTATGCAGACGAGCAAGTACCAAGTATAAATATTAACATATAAAAAAGTATGAAAGTTTAGACGCCACAGGTGTAGGAGCACTCGTTGGGCTCCCCTAAAAATAAAGAAATAGGTTAAGAAGCCGATCGAGTATTTACACAGTATAAGAAAAAGAACAAAAAGATATAACAATCTAGTGCTCGAGGCTCCACGTGAGTAAGAGAACTCGAATTCAATATATTGGCAAAGTGAAAACATAGAAACCAGTGATCACATAATTTTTTTTTACAAACTATGTGTGCGGCATGCAATATAAGTGCAAGTAAATATTATACTAGGAACTCCAAAGACATGTGAGTACCCCTGACAAAAGATTTAGCATTCTCTTCAATATGAAATGAAGGAAACGGATTGAGAAATGCGACCAAATTTAAAACACAAAGTACGAGTGCTAGTATGTGATGTACCCAGGACTCCACAAGAGCGTGAGTCCCAACGGTATAAACTTTAGCATTAGTTTCGACTCGATAAAAAGGTTGAGTAATGCAAGGCAATATTAAAATTCAAAACATAAGCTAGGCTTTTAGTTAATATTGTACTTAGGACACCATAAATATTCGAGTACCCAAGACATAAGCCTCTAGCAAAATTTACTTGGTTTGCTAACTAAATTTTAAGGGGACATTCTTTTAGGTCAATGTCCAAATATCAAAATACAGTGTGCAAGGCAATTTTAAAATTTCCAAATCATGAAAATAAATTCATTTTCTTTACTTATTAAGTTGAATTTTGCTCACAATATTTAGAGTGGACATACTTGCACAATTATAATCTTTTTTCTTAAAAACGAAGCATAACGAGCATAGCAACTTATTCCCACAGCACAAGGGAAAGTATATCATATTATTCGTACTCACTTGCAACATATGTAATTTACAAAACAAAATGTTCTGCGAACTGATAAATCCCATAGTATAAGAGAAAAGCAACAGGAGTGCATCAACAATTAATCGCAAAATTTTTTGTGTGCTGCTATTCCCACAGTATACGAGATAGTCAATAGTATAATATTTACTCGTAAAGATTTTACATGCAAAAGTTCGGTGAGCAGATAATCTCGCAGTCTAAGGAAAAAGTAAATAAAAAAAATATATCAGTATTTACTCACAAAATGTTTATGTACAAAGTTTCACGACCAGATAAACGCATGGTATATGGGACAAGCAAAAAAAAAGGGGGTGTAAATAATATTATAAACAAAAACGGTAGTTCTAACCCTTAGGAAGACTGTTATTGACTAGCTTTTAAATTGATTTGTGCACATTTATTTTGCATAAGGGAGATAATGTTGAGAAGTCCTTGTGCAAGTTAACAAATAGTATAATTTTGATTATGCTAATGATTAAATAGTTGATATTTCATGCACAATTCTCTCGACACTACTAGACACTTCTGCACGAGGGGGCTAATGTAGAGGGGTTGTGACAACCTGTCACCAAAATAAGGGGTGGCCAACCCGATACTCCAATAATACAGGAATCATGGATGGAATCATTCTCACCATCGTGACAACATAAAGAGTATACGGGATAACCACTCAATATTTCAGAAAACGGATTGTCAAAAAATTTTGTTTTGTAATTTAAAAAAAACTTTTTCAACAAGCCATGACAGAAAAGAAAGTGGAAACCCCAAAAGTATATATATTACAACAACGACAGATATACAATAAGAGGACCGAATATAATGTCGGTCAACAGAATTTCATACAATGTACAACAAGTTCAATAAATTACAGATTACATCCATTAAACAATAACAACAGTTTGGGACACACGCTCGAATAAAGACCCGAATATAACTAGAAAAAAATAACGAAGGCGTCTACACAAAATATCCCGTGATATCCGTAAAATGTCACGGCTCCTCAAAAGACACTGGAATGGGGAGGTCAATACGGGCGTCCTTGCGGTGGAGCACCTGAGTGGTTACAATATTTATGCACAACAAGAAAGAAGAACGGGTCAGGGCCTGGTTTTATGTGATCACCAGATTAGTAAAAAGTATGAAAATTATGAACAGTTACTCATGGATGATATGCCCCAAGTGTAACCTCGTCCTAGAGACACCAACCTCGGTCGATATTATGGCCGACATTGGGCATGTCTTGGACATGCGATATCACCCCTCGGCCAGACCAAGGTCGGCCCTGGCCTACACTACCATGAGCCTCACCAAGGGACCTCATAAGGATCAACAACACTCGTACACGGCTTGGAAGGGCAACCTCGGCCATACATAGGCCGAGCCAGCAGGAAGCCACCAGTTCAACCTCATATCAGGCCGACCCTGTCCATTGTCTCGGCTGGGATTAGGCCAAGACCTCCATGGAACACTCGGACTGAGCAAGTATCAAGACTCACCAACCTCGGCCTCACCAAGGCCGATGTCATACACCAGACACGATAGCCGAGCACCTGTTGACATCCTGATAAGGACACGTTGGCACAAATCAGTTGTAACAAGATTATTCCCCGCACGTGCGGAGAATATTGCATCATCATGCTCTACATGTGGCAGTGACAGATGGCACTCCCAGATTGGTGAGGTTACCACACACATGCTCATTACATGCATGGGGGGTACATTACACCACCTAGGTACTATATATAGGGGTCATACCTTACCTTGCAAAAGGATCCAGATATTCAACCCTAGATGAAACTCTGTCTAGATACACAGTAGAGAGAGAAAGCTTGAGAGATTGTATCTATGGCCATTAGTGCCTTCATTCAGTGATATTACTCACACACACTCACAGTGGACGTAGGCCGGATTGACTGAACCACTTATACACTGGTGCCCTCTCCTCTTTTCCTCATCTCATTCTCTTACCTCTTTATATAGCTGTGATGCAATTGTTATTCTTATATTGATCTTGAAAACACCTTATCTGGTGGTGCTAATTCCGGCATCATCATTTTGGCGCCGTCTGTGGGACCGAGAAGCTATCTCTTCCACTTTTTCTGCTTAACCTCACCGGAGACTCTGGTGGTGAACCAGGCCTCTCCCTA
Source organism: Sambucus nigra (assembly GCA_949130495.1). Lineage (NCBI taxonomy): Eukaryota > Viridiplantae > Streptophyta > Magnoliopsida > Dipsacales > Adoxaceae > Sambucus > Sambucus nigra. The sequence continues at coordinate 599,716,608 of OX422215.1, read as the reverse complement.
GCGCGAAGCTGTTTCACCATTGAAAGAGGTCCTGTGAGGTACTAAGCTCACCTGCTACTCAAGCTCTATAGTGTTAACATATGGCACCAGATTTACCACCGCATCTTCCGTCGTCCGGGGGTGGAGGGCCTAGTTCCAGTCAGGCACCCCCCAGTCCGAAATGGTGGAGGTAGCAGTAGCCTTGAGATCTTTAGCTGCAACACAACAAGCCATGCAGGGGAAATTTGCTCAGCTCAGCCAAACTATGATGAGGCCACCTAGAGTATCACCGGACATGATCACTCCGGCGGCAGTTCAGCCTCATCCTGACGCCAGGGGACCACCCCAGGAGCCGATAAAGGATCAGCCTGCACCCCAACGGAGAAGGGACATTGCTAACCCTAGGCGCTTGCACCTGGGGAGGCAGGGAAACCCTTGCCCAGAGGACAGGTATGATGACCTAGAAGCTGAAGAAGCCCCAGAAGACTGCTGGGAGCCATATGAGGTTTCAAAAAACACTGTACGGCCTCTTATGAAAAGTCAAGGATGTGTCGGTCGAAGAGGTGAAGAGGCCCGACAAAGAGGGTAGGCCTTCGAGAGACTGGGCCCGGTGAATGACCTAAGACAGAGGCTGTCGAGGTCAAGGAGCGCAGCAGGCTCTCAGAGAGGGGACAGGCAGGGTCAGCCAGACCTAGGCCGACCCTGTGAAAGAAGAGGCAGGGAATAGGAAGAGGTCAACAGCCAACGTGTCGTGGCAGGAGAACCCTCTATCCATCGCAGGGAGGTGGCAGGGGATAACCTCGGCCAAGTTGATGACAGAAGACCCTGGAATGATTCTATTCAACACCTTGAGGAGAAGATAGGAGACATCATTAAAAGCAGGGACCCATTACAAAGGGGTTACTCAGAGGGCTCCCCATTTGTGGCTAGGATAGTGGGGTTCCCAACCCCAGCTAAGTTCAAGCCTCCTACAGTGTCTCCCAAGTATGATGGCAGCACTAACCCTGTACATCATATCGAGATGTACCAGTAAGCAGCAGACATTTACTCGATACCCGATGAGATGAAGTGTAGGGCCTTCTCGGGGACCTTGACAGGAGCAGCGCATAGGTGATTCACCTCCCTTCCGAAGAACTCAATTGAGAACTTCAAAGGCTTGGCTGAGCAGTTCATCCACAACTTCTGCTTCGGGGTAAGACCTCAAAAGAAGACTACCCACCGCCTGTATGTCAAGCAGGCCAAGCGTGATAGCCTAAGAGACTACATAGCAAGATTCAACAAAGAGAAATTGGAGGTAGAAGATTATGAAGAGAGCATAGCCATGATCGCCCTTATAGGAGGCCTCGAGATGGGGAAGCTATTGTTGAAACTGGCGGAAGACCCCCCTAGGTCTATGGCGGAGCTGCTGGTAACCGCAAGAAAAGTAATGAATGCGAAAGAGGCAATGGCCGCCAAGTATGAGGAGGAGAACCGCGGTGGCACTGGGAGGTCCCAAAGCAAGAAAGAGGGGAAGAAGAGGTCAGGTGATGACAAGTTCGCTCATTACACTTCTCTGACTGTGAGCTGTGAGCACATACTCAATGAGATTAAGACTGACCGGACTCTGAGGTGGCCAGAGAAACTGAAGGCCCCACCGCATAAGAGGAAAAAAAACCTATGGTGCGAGTTCCATCAGGATCATGGCCATGTCACAGATAGGTGCTTCGCTTTAAAAGATGAGATTGAGAAGATGCTGAAATCTGGAAAGCTGAGGAAGTATGTGGATGCTAAGGCTCCAAAGGGTGGAAGAGATGACTCTAAGAAAAGAAGAAATGACAGATGCCGGGGGAATGTCCCGGCCAGAAGAGACGATGATTCGGAAGGAGATGATGAAGATGACCCAGATCTTCCGCCAAAAGATGACAACGCCCCGGTGAAGATGGTCGGTACGATCTCCTTTGGTGTTAGCACCATATGTGGGGGATTTGCAGGAGGTGGCTCTGAAGTAGCTGAGAGGAAGGCTCAAGTAGCAGAGGCCAGGTCAGTGGCCAAGTTTGAAGTTGTGAATCTTACGTCTTCCGATACAATGCAGAAGAGGAAGAAGGTAGACATGGACACCCTCGTAGTGGGGTTCTCCAGACTCAACTTCAAGGGTATCTTAGCCCCCCACGATGACCCTTTGGTCATAACAACAAGGGTGCATGGGTGCGAGGTACGGAGGATCCTTATAGATGGGGGGAGCTCAGCAGATGTGATGTTCTGGCCTTGCTTCAAGAGCCTGGGTCTTAGCAGGGCAAGGCTGGTGCCCTATCATCACCCATTGATAGGCTTCAGTGGCGAAAAGGTCCACCCCTTGGGCATGTATGAGATGGATGTACGGGTGGGAGATGAATGGCCTAAGAGGCTGACCAAGAAGATAAACTTTTTCGTTATGGGCCTACAACCTCATAATAGGAAGGGTGGCCCTTAAAGAGTTTGAAGCTGTACCGTCGACGGTCCATCAGATGCTAAAATTCCCGACTCCTTATGGAGTAGGGGAAGTGCAAGGGGACCAGACCACGGCGCGCGAGTGTTACTTCAACTCGTCCGAAGAGAGGGAATCCCATAAGAGGGCAACCATTACATATAGCATTGAAACTCTTGACCCAAGAGATGAAACAAAGTTGAAGAAGGGAGAGGCCGCGGAAGAGGTAGAATCCATCGTCCTCAATGAGGATGAGCTGGAAAAAACCATTCAGGTTGGCAGGACCCTAGAGCCAGGAATCAAGGAAGAGCTGATAAACTTCCTCAGGAGGAGACAGAGTGTCTTCGCATGGAGTCACGCAGACATGCCTGGCATCGACCCTGAGGTCGTGAGCCACAAGCTCAACGTGGACAGAGATACCAAGCCGATAAAGCAAAGGCGAAGAATCTACTCCAGGGAAAAGTACGACGTCATCCGAGAAGAGGTAAAAAAGTTGGAAGAGGCCGAGTTCATAAGAGAGGTAACCTATCCGGAGTGGCTCTCAAATACAGTCATCGTGCCTAAGGCCAATGGGAAGTGGCGAATGTGTGTGGACTTCACTGACCTGAACAGGTCTTGCCCAAAAGATAACTATCCCTTACCTTGGATAGACTAGATGGTGGACGCGATGGCGGGGCACGAGCTCATGAGATTCATGGATGCTTATTCAGGCTATAACCAAATCTTCATGGACGCTAAAGACTCCGAGAAGACAACCTTCATTACTGACAAAGGGACGTACTACTACAAAGTGATGCCCTTCGGTCTGAAAAATGCAGGGGCAACGTATCAACGTCTTATCAATAAGATGTTCGAAGACCAAATAGGTAAGACCATGGAGGTATATGTAGACGATATGCTAACGAAGAGCCTGAAAGCTTACACTCACATAGCGGACCTTGAGAAGACCTTCGATGTCATGGACTCGTACAGAATGAAACTCAACCCAGCAAAGTGTGTCTTCGGAGTAGGAGCTAGGAAGTTCCTGGGGTTCATCGTTAACCAGAGGGGAATTGAAACGAACCCTGAGAAAATCAAGGCATTACTCGACATGAAGACTCCTAGGAGAATGAAGGATGTCCAAAGACTTACGGGAAGAGTGGCTACCCTTAACAGGTTTGTTTTTAGGGCAACAGACAAGTGTCTTCCATTCTTTAAAGTTCTAAGAAAGGCCTTCCAATGGGACGAAGAGTGTGAAAAAGCCTTCAACCAGCTCAAGTCCTACTTAGGGTCTCCCTTACTGCTATCTCGGCCCGTCGTAGGAGAAAGGTTGCTTGTGTATCTGGCAGTCTCTGAATATGCCATCAGCGCGGCCATCATACAGGAAGAGGATGGGATCCAAAGGCCTGTGTACTTCAACAGTAAGGCCCTTCAAGGGTCTGAACAAAATTATCCTCGTATGGAGAAGTTGGCCTATGCCCTTATACATGCCTGAAGAAAAATGAAGCCTTACTTCCAAGCTCACTCCATGGTAGTCCTCACTGACTCCCCACTAAGGCAGGATCTGCACAAACCTGAGAAGTCCGGGAGATTGATGACCTGGGACATCGAAGTAGGAGAATATGATCTTACCTACCAGCCTAGGACAACCATCAAGGGGCAGGCCCTCGCGGACTTTGTCGCAGAGTTCACATGGGAAAAGGCCGATAGAAGTTCGGGAGAGTCCGAGACAGAGAAGGGCATAGATGACGGCGAAGAGACAAACAGTAGTGTCTTCAGAAATTCAGAAGAGACGTCACCAAACGTCTTCCGAGATCGGGAAGAGGTCATCTCGGGCAAAACCCGGAGCAGAATAGAAGAAAACGAAGAGGATCGATACCTCTTTAAGAAAGGGGTTATAACTGAGGGGGTCTTCTCAGCAGATACAGACGTCTGGAGCCTCTACGTTGATGGCTCTTCTTGTGATAGTGGAAGCGGTGCAGGGCTAATACTCTCGGCTCCAGATGGCGCCAACATTGAATACTCCTTGAGATTCAACTTCCAGGCCTCAAACAATCAGTCCGAGTATGAGGCCATGATAGCAGGTCTCTCATTGGCAACAAATCTTCGAGTAAAGCGACTCCTAATCCATAGCGACTCAAGGTTGGTTGTCAATCAAGTACCGGGGATATACGAGGCCAAAGACGAAATGATGGCCAAATACTTAAGGAGAGTAAGAAGGTTATTAGAATATTTTGAAGAAGCAAAACTGAAGAGAGTGCCTCGACAAAGCAATAATCATGCTGATGCATTGGCAAGGCTGGCCTTGGCAATGAAGACAGATATGGGAAGGACCATTCCAATCGAGATCTTAGGGAAGGCAACCATCGAGGAAGAAGAGGTATATAACCCTTGTCACAATGTGAACCTAGGAGGCTCATGGATCGACCCGCTCGTCCGATACCTAAGAAAGGGAGAGCTACCTGAGTCCAAGATAGAAAGGAGAAAGTTGAGATACAGGGCTGCCAAGTTCTCAATGGTAGGAGACGACTTGTATAAGAAGGGGTTTTTATTGCCTCTCCTCAGATGTGTGCATCCCATGGAAGTCCCCCGGGTCTTACAGGAGGTTCATGAGAATTCCTGCTCTAGCTACATAGGGGGAAGGCCCCTAGCCAAGAGGATCATCACTCAGGGATACTGGTGGCCTACCTTATCTAAGGATGCTACAGGCTATGTGAAGAGGTGCGACAAATGTCAAAGGTTCGCCACTATCCCTCATCAACCCCATCAGCCTATGACGTCAATCTCTTCTCTATGACCATTTGCGGTATGGGGAATTGACTTGGTAGGACCTTTGCCAAGAGCTATCAACAACTATAGATTCTTGATAGTTGCCATTGATTACTTTTCAAAGTGGGTGGAGGCAGAACCAATGATAATAATCACAGAGCAGAAGACCTTCCAGTTCATTTGGAAGAACATCGTATGCAGATTTGGCCTCCCAAACTCTCTCATCTCGGATAATGGGACCCAGTTCAAGAACTCCTCCTTAGAAAAGTATTGCCTAAGAGTGGGGATTAAACAGTTCTTCTCATCTCCTGGTCGACCTCAGGCAAATGGTCAGACCGAGGTCACAAACAGAACTATCTTGGACGAAATTAAGAAGAGGTTAGAAGATGCAAAGGGGAGATGGACAGAAGAGGTCTACGCTGTGTTATGGGCCTACAGAACCACGGCAAGGACACCAACAGGAGAAACCCCATTCATGCTGGCACATGGCTCAGAGGCCGTCATATCAATGGTAGTAGGACTCCCAACTGATCGGATTCAGACCTACGACCCTGACAGCAATAGCGAAGAGAGGAGGCTAGACCTGGATCTTATCAAAGAAAGAAGAGAAGACGCAGAGGTCAGAAAAGCAGCCTACCAGTAGAGGGAAGCAAAATTCTACGACCAGAGGGTAAAGTCAAGACCCATTGCAGTGGGAGACCTAGTGATAAAGAAGACCCTACAGAAAGCAAATAAGCTACACCCAAACTGTCATGGCCCCTACAAAGTAACAGAAGAGGTTGTGCCTGGCACTTACAGGCTCGAAAACCTAGAAGGAGAACCTTTCACTAATCCATGGAATGCTGACCACCTAAAGAGATATTACATATGATATTGCATAGAATTTTATGTAAATGTGCCATCTTATTGAGAAGAGGTTATTAATAAAGATCAGTTTCCATGACAGTGCTTGCTTCATTCTTACATCAGAGATATATTATGAGGATAACATCTTAGGTGATGACCTCAGACGTTCATAACACCATTCAGTGGTGACGAGGTCTGAGCTCAGACACCTTAATGAGATGACCTCAGACCTTTAATATCATTAATTTGGTGAAATTTATTATGAGGCTAACATCTTAGGTGATGACCTCAGACCTTCATAACACCATTCAGTGGTGACGAGGTCTGAGCTCAAACACCTTAATGAGATGACCTCAGACCTTTAACATCATTAATTTGGTGAAATTTATTATGAGTCTAACATCTTAGGTGATGACCTCAGACCTTCATAACACCATTCAGTGGTGACGAGGTCTGAGCTCAGACACCATAATGAGATGACCTCAGACCTTTAACATCATTAATTTGGTGAAATTTATTACGAGGCTAACATTTTAGGTGATGACCTCAGACCTTCATAACACCATTCAGTGGTGATGAGGTCTGAGCTCAGACACCATAATGAGATGACCTCAGACCTTTAACATCATTAATTTGGTGAAATTTATTATGAGGCTAACATCTTAGGTGATGACCTCAGACCTTCATAACACCGTTCAGTGGTGACGAGGTCTGAGCTCAGACACCTTAATGAGATGACCTGAGACCTTTAACATCATTAATTTGGTGAAATTTATTATGAGGCTAACATCTTAGGTGATGACCTCAGACCTTCATAACACCATTCAGTGGTGACGAGGTCTGAGCTCAGACACCATAATGAGATGACCTCAGACCTTTAACATCATTAATTTGGTAAAATTTATTATGAGGCTAACATCTTAGGTGATGACCTCAGACCTTCATAACACCATTCAGTGGTGACGAGGTCTGAGCTCAGACACCTTAATGAGATGACCTCAGAGCTTTAACATCATTAATTTGGTGAAATTCCTTGAGGATAACCTCTTAGGTAATGACCTCAGACTTGCAAAACATCATGCGTTGGTGACAAGGTCTGAGATCAGGACCATTGGTCGAGTTTAAACAAGACCGTTTCAAAGATAAGCTTATAAAGAGGGCTTCAGAGGTTGAAGCTCATTGCAAATTTATTTCTAAGCAAACACCATAACAATGGAACTAAGAATGAAAAGCATCACATGGAATTCAATGAAAAGAAAGTAAAGAGGGTCCTCGTCAGAGGTTGATATATATACTCAGAAATTTGATGTTCAATTATTACAGACAAAAGTTTCACAATACGGATAAATTACAAACAGAAATAAAAAATGTCCTAAGAGTGTGAGGGGGGAACGTTGACACCCTCGGCTTGGTTAGAAACCTCGGCTGCATCATCACAAGGGTCTGCCCCTCCAACCTCGGTGACCTCCAGAGTAGCAGTCTCGGCAGGAGAAGCAGCCTCTTCCTCAACCTCTTGAAGAGCATGGGCAAATTGTGGATCAGCAAAGCCAAGACCCACGGAGTCAGATGCCTTCAGAATGCCGGCCTCTCTCTCTTTGCCGTCAGCCCACTTAGTAGTGGCTTTGATACCTCTTTCAAGGTATTCAAAGCCAAACCCCATGAACTCATCAGAGGATTTGTAGTCAGCAATGATCTTCTCAGAGGCATCCTCAATGGCGGCCCTGACAGCTGAGTTGACCTTTTGCTGAAGAATGTCGTCCTTGGCCTTCAGGGCAGCAGCATGGTCTTTGCCGAGTTAGGAGATGTCCCTCTCCAATCCCTTCGCCTTCTCCCCAGAGCCCTTCAGCTCAGACTTGAGGCGCTCTATCTATGCATTCAGAGCACCCTGGACTTTCTCGGCCTCTTGCCCCTTTTGGATCAGAGGCAACTTCCTCAGAGCCCAGTTTGATAGATGGTGCATAGCGGTCAAGCCCTGCATGTTTAGTGATCATGAGTAAAGTTAAAGAAGATCCAGATGTTACACTTAAAAGAATTTTTGAAGGAACAAATCATACCTGAACGACTCTGTGAAGGCCGAACTCAACCAGCAGGGGGTGTCCATAGCCCTGTAGAAGCGCTTGTCAGCCTCGGTCATTACAGAGCCGATGGCATCCACGACCTGCATGCTGTGGACGACCACACTATCGGTTAACTTCAATTCATCCAGACGAGCCATCAGGATGTCGGCCGAAGAGATAGGGATAGCAGCTTCAGTGGTCTTCTTCTTCGGCCTCTGATCCTCAGGGGCGTGATCTTCAGGAGCCCTCTTATTTTTGGCCCGGGGCTTAGAGGCCGAGGGAGCAGGGGGAGGAGCGCTCAGACCTTATTTTTTGGCAAGTCTTATCAGGCTCGGTGCAGCCATCTCCCAAAGATCGTCTGGGATATCCCTTGGTCGCTCTGTAAAAAATTAATAGACCTGAGTTAGATAAGTCAGATATGAATAAACTCAGAGATTAAACTTAAAAAATAAAAATGCTTACCAAGCTCGGCATGGGGACTTCCACCCAGACCTGTCCCAGAAAGGAAGTGGGGAGTCATCAGATGTTCAAACCTGACAAACAGACCATTTACCCCCTGATCTTGAAGGGCTTTCACCTTCTGGAGGTTTTGAAGACTTAGGCCAGGGTTGGCTCTGGCAGACATGTTGATCTTACCCCACCTCAGGGGCATCCTCTACTCCAGATGGGACGAGGGAACACATTGGACAAACTCCCAGGGCCCTGAGGCAAAGAAGTACCGAGGCTTCCAGTTATAGTTGGAAGTCTGGGTCACCTGAAGCAACTTCTTCTCAGGCCTCCGAGCTACGAAATGGTAGTAGCTCGAATGATTTTTGGCGGAGGAGGGGACGTAACAACCCACAAATACTTGAACTGGAAGGTCAGAATGGTGGACGGCCTTCCATAGCACTATGGCCCCTATTAGGATTCTCCATGTATTTGGAGAGAGCTGGGAGGGGGCCAAATTAATGTAAGAGAGGATGGATCTGATGATGGGGTGAATGGGCAGACGAAAACCCAATTTGAACATATGCTCGTACAAGCAGATCTCCCCATCTCGACCGTGATAAGCCCTCTCTTCCCTCAGAGGTCTCCTAAGTTTAATGGAGGGGCTAATAGAATACAAATATCTGAAGCAGAGAAGATATACCTCAGTGATAGTACTTTCATTCTCGGCCGCCTCAGAGACATCGACATCGCTTTCAACCTCATCATCATCTAGCTCAACGTCGGCCAGAGCAGATGTTGATGGGTTGCTCGGGAACCTCTGAGCAAACTCTTCGTCGGTGACGGCCGACATAGGGATGGCGTCAATTGGTGGTGGTATGGACACACTAGGCTCAAGGATCTCAACCTCTGAGGACGACCCTGAGGTGCTTGAGTGATTATGGGACGAGGCTCGGCCGGAGACCTCGGCCTGATCGGGGGCCTGATCAGGCCTAGGTGTGAAGTCGATGGCCTCTTGAAAGGAATCCACAGACATAGGGTCTGACGTAGAAGATTCAGACTCAGACATAGGTATGGGATCAAGAGGAACCCCTGTCTGATAGAAGTTCTCCGGGGGGTCGGGATATATCACCCTTAGAGGTGGTGGAAACAAGGGTCTAATGGGAAACTCTTGTGACCTACGAGCCTCCTCCTGAGCTCTCTCTATTTGCCTAATCTTTTCTAAAGTCCTCTCTCTAAGAGAAGGGAACTCCTCAAGAAGCTGATATAAAGGTCTGAGCATCAGAGGACGACACTAAACTTGAGGATTTTCCTAAACTCCAAAAGTTACAAACAAGAATGGATAATAAGCAAAGGAATTTAAAGATCAAACTGCTTAAACTTGGCAAGAAAAACTCGCCTAAAACTATGGTGGTGACGCTGGAAAACTAAGAAGGTCGCCGAAAAGTGCGAAAAATAAGGGTGCTTGCAGGTAAAATGAAGGAAAAAGTGTAGAAAGCCTTACCTGAGGAGGAAATGGTAAGGAAGCAAGGAGGAAACGCGAGAGATCACCACCCAAAAGCCTTGAATCAAAATCTTTCTAGAGAGAGAGAATAGCAGAAATGCTGGCTGCAGAAATGGAAGAAATGGAGAAGAAAGAGAGAAAGCGCACGACTCCCAAGGCCCATCATTGCATTGGGAGCCCCAAAGGACGGATGACAGCACACGCCTACCAAGTAAGCATGCTCTAGCATTGGACAGGTGTCAGGAAGGTATTGGCTTGGAACAGACAGGCCTCAGAGGTGTAGTAATCCCCTAGCCACTTACTCTCACATATGACTAAGGGCTGGGGGGTGATTGATATGAACCAAGTGTAACCTCAGCCTAGAGACACCAACCTCGGCCGATATTATGGCCGACATTGGGCATGTCTTGGACATGCGATATCACCCCTCGGCCAGACTAAGGTCGGCCCTGGCCGACACTATCATGAGCCTCTCCAAGGGACCTCATAAGGATCAACAGCACTCGTACACGGCTTGAAAGGGCAACCTCGACCATACATAGGCCGAGCCAGCAGGAAGCCACCAGTTCAACCTCATATCAGGCCGACCCTGTCCATTGTCTCGGCTGGGATTATGCCAAGACCTCCATGGAACACCCGGACTGAGCAAGTATCAAGACTCACCAACCTCGGCCTCACCAAGGCCGAGGTCATACACCAGACACGATAGCCGAGCACCTGTTGACATCCTAATAAGGACACGTTGGCACAAATCAGTTGTAACAAGATTATTCCCCGCACGTGGGGAGAATATTACATCATCATGCTCTACATGTGGAAGTGACAGATGGCACTCCCATATTGGTGAGGTTACCACACACATGCTCATTACATGCATGGGGGTACATTACACCCCCTAGGTACTATATATAGGGGTCATCCCCTACCTTGCAAAAGGATCCAGATATTCAGCCCTAGCTGAAACTCTGTCTAGATACACAGTAGAGAGAGAAAGCTCGAGAGATTATATCCATGGCCATTAGTGCCTTCATTCAGTGATATTACTCACACACACTCACAGTGGACGTAGGCCAGATTGGCTGAACCACTTATACACCGGTGCCCTCTCCTCTTATCCTCATCTCATTCTCTTACCTCTTTATACAGCTGTGCTGCAATTGTTATTCTTATATTGAGCTTGAAAACACCTTATCTGGTGGTGATAATTCCGGCATCATCATTTTGGCGCCGTCTATGGGAACGAGAAGATATATCTTCCTCTTTTTCTGCTTAACCTCACTGGAGACTCTGGTGGTGAACCAGGCCTCTCCCTAGCGCGGAGCTGTTTCACCATTGAAAGAGGTCCTGTGAGGTACTAAACTCACCTGCTACTCAAGCTCTATACTGTTAACATATGGCACCAGATTTACCACCGCCTCTTCTACCGTCCGGGGGTGGAGGGCCTAGTTCCATTCAGGCACCCCCCAGTCCGAAATGGCGGAGGTAGCAGCAGCCTCGAGATATTTAGCTGCAACACAACAAGCCATGTAGGAGCAATTTGCTCAGCTCAGTCAAACTATGATGAGGCCACCTGGAGTCTCACTGGACATGATCACTCCGGCGGTAGTTCAACCTCATCCTGACGCCAGGGGACCACCCCAGGCACCGATGAAGGATCAGCCTGCACCCCAGCGGAGAAGGGACATTGCTGACCCTAGGCGCTTGCGCCTGGGGAGGCAGGGAAACCCTTGCCCAGAGGACATGTATGATGACCTAGAAGCTGAAGAAGCCCCAGAAGACTGCTGGGAGCCGTATGAGGTGTCAAAAAATACTGTACGACATCTTATGCAAAGTCAAGGATGTGTCGGCCGAAGAGGTGAAGAGGCCCGACAAAGAGGGTCGGCCTTTGATAGGTTGAGCAGAGGGTCGGCCTTCGAGAGACTGGGCCTAGTGAATGACCTAAGACAGAGGCTGTTAAGGTCAAGGAGCGCAGCAGGCTCTCAGAGAGGGGACAGGCAGGGTCGGCCAGACCAAGGCCGACCCTGTGAAAGAAGAGGCAGGGAACAGGAAGAGGTCAATAACCAACGTGTCGTGGCAGGAGAACCCTCTATCCATCGCAGGGAGGTTGAAGGGGATAACCTCAGCCAAGTTGATGAAAGAAGACCCTGGAATGATTATATTCAACGCCTTGAGGAGAAGATAGGAGACATCATTAAAAGCAGGGACCCATTACAAAGGGGTTACTCAGAGGGCTCCCCATTTGTGGCTAGGATAGTGGGGTTCCCAACCCCAGCTAAGTTCAAGCCTCCTACAGTGTCTCCCAAGTATGATGGAAGCACTAACCCTGTACATCATATCGAGATGTACCAGTCAGCAGCAGACATTTACTCGATACCCGGTGAGATGAAGTGTAGGGCCTTCTCGGGGACCTTGACAGGAGCAGCGCATAGTTGGTTCACCTCCCTTCCGAAGAACTCAATTGATAACTTCAAAGGCTTGGCTGAGCAGTTCATCCACAACTTCTGCTTCGGGGTAAGACCTCAAAAGAAGACTACCCACCTGCTGTATGTCAAGCAGGCCAAGGGTGATAGCCTAAGAGACTACATAGCAAGATTCGACAAAGAGAAATTGGAGGTAGAAGATTATGAAGAGAGCATAGCCATGACCGCCCTTATAGGAGGCCTCCAGAAGGGGAAGCTATTGTGGAAACTGGCGGAAGACCCCCCTAGGTCTATGGCGGAGCTGCTGGCAACCGTAGGAAAAGTAATGAATGCGGAAGAGGCAATGGCCGCCAAGTATGAGGAGGAGAACCGCGGTGGCACTGGGAGGTCCCAAAGCAAGAAAGAGGGGAATAAGAGGTCAGGTGATGACAAGTTCGCTCATTACACTCCTCTGACTGTGAGCTGTGAGCACATACTCAATGAGATTAAGACTGACCGGACTCTGAGGTGGCCAGAGAAACTGAAGGCCCCACCGCATAAAAGGAACAAAAACCTATGGTGCGAGTTCCATCAGGATCATGGCCATGTCACACCTAGGGTGGAAGAGATGACCCTAAGAAAAGAAGAAATGACAGATGCCGGGGGAATGTCCCGGCCAGAAGAGACGATGATTCGGAAGGAGATGACGAAGATGACCCAGATCTTCCGCTAAAAGATGACAACGCCTTGGTGAAGAGGGTCGGTACGATCTCCTTTGGTGTTAGCACCATATGTGGGGGATTTGCAGGAGGTGGCTCTGAAGTAGCTGACAGGAAGGCTCATATAGCAAAGGCCAGGTCAGTGGCCAAGCTTGAAGGATTGAATCTTACGTTTTTCGATACAGTATAGAAGAGGAAGAAGGTAGACATGGACACCCTCGTAGTGGGGTTCTCCAGACTCGACTTCAAGGGTATCTTAGTCCCCCACGATGACCCTTTGGTCATAACAACAAGGGTGCATGGGTGCGAGGTACGAAGGATCCTCATAGATGGGGGGATCTCAGTAGATGTGATGTTCTGGCCTTGATTCAAGAGCCTGGGTCTTAGCAGGGCAAGGCTGGTGCCCTATCATCACCCATTGATAGGCTTCAGTGGCAAAAAGGTCCACCCCTTGGGCATGTATGAGATGGATGTACGGATGGGAGATGAATGGCCTAAGAGGCTGACCAAGAAGATACACTTTTCGTTATGGACGAGAACGTCTTCTCGGCCTACAAACTCATCATAGGAAGGGTGGCCCTTAAAGAGTTTGAAGATGTACCGTCGACGGTCCATCAGATGCTAAAATTCCCGACTCCTTATGGAGTAGGGGAAGTGCAAGGGGACCAGACCACGGCGCGCGAGTGTTATTTCAACTCGACCGAAGAGAGGGAAGCCCATAAGAGGGCAACCACTACATATGGCATTAACACTCTTGACCCAAGAGATGAAATAAAGTTGAAGAAGGGAGAGGCCGTGGAAGAGGTAGAATCTATCGTCCTCAATGAGGATGAGCCGAAAAAAACCGTCCAGGTTGGCAAGGCCCTAGAGCCAGGAATCAAGGAAGAGCTGATAAACTTCCTCAGGAGGAGACAGAGTGTCTTCGCATGGAGTCACACAGACATGCCTGGCGTCGACCCTGAGGTCATGAGCCACAAGCTCAACGTGGACAGAGATGCCAAGCCGATAAAGCAAAGATGAAGAATCTACTCCAGGGAGAAGTACGATGTCATCCGAGAAGAGGTAAAAAAATTGGAAGAGGCCGAGTTCATAAGAGAGGTAACCTATCCGGAGTGGCTCTCAAATACAGTCATCATGCCTAAGGCTAATGGGAAGTGGAGAATGTGAGTGGACTTCACTGACCTGAACAGGTCTTGCCCAAAAGACAGTTATCCCTACCTCGGATAGACCAGATGGTGTACGCGACGGCGGGGCACGAGCTCATGAGCTTCATGTATGCTTATTCAGGGTATAACCAAATCTTCATGGACGCTGAAGACTCCGAGATGACAACCTTCATTACTGACAAAGGGACGTACTGCTGCAAAGTGATACCCTTCGGTCTAAAAAATGCAGGGGCAACGTATCAACGTCTTGTCAATAAGATGTTCGAAGAGCAAATAGGTAAGACCATGGAGGTATATGTAGACGATATGCTAACGAAGAGCCTGAAAGCTTGCACCACATAACGGACCTTGAGAAGACCTTCGATGTCATGGACTCGTACATAATGAAACTCAACCCAGCAAAGTGTGTCTTCGGAGTAGGAGCTGGGAAGTTCCTGGGGTTCATCGTTAACCAGAGGGAAATTGAAGCGATCCCTGAGAAAATCAAGGCATTACTCGACATGAAGACTCCTAGGAGTATGAAGGATGTCCAAAGACTTACGGGAAGAGTGGCTGCCCTTAACAGGTTTGTTGTTAGGGTAACAGACAAGTGTCTTCCTCTCTTTAAAGTTCTAAGAAAGGCCTTCCAATGGGATGAAGAGTGTGAAAAAGCCTTCAACCATCTCAAGTCCTACTTAGGGTCTCCCTTACTGCTATCTCGGCCCGTCGCAGGAGAAAGGTTATTTGTGTATCTGGCAGTCTTTGAATCAGCCATCAGAGCGGCCATCATGCGGGAAGAGGATGGGATCCAAAGGCCTGTGTACTTCAACAGTAAGGCCCTTCAAGGGTCTGAACAAAATTATCCCCGTATGGAGAAGTCGGCCTATGCCCTGATACATGCCTCATGAAAAATGAAGCCTTACATCCAAGCTCACTCCATGGTAGTCCTCACTGACTCCCCACTAAGGCAGGTTCTGCACAAACCTGAGAAGTCCAGGAGATTGATGACCTGGGCCATCGAACTAGTAGAATATGATCTTACCTACTAGCCTAGGACAGCCATCAAGGGGCAGGCCCTTGCGGACTTTGTCGCAGAGTTCACATGGGAAGAGGTCGATAGAAGTTTGGAAGAGGCCGAGACAGAGAAGGGCGTAGATGACGACGAAGAGACAAACAGTAGTGTCTTCAAAACTTCGGAAGAGACGGCACCAAACGTCTTCCGAGATCGGGAAGAGGTCGTCTCGGGCAAAACTCGGAGCAGAATAGAAGAAAACGAAGAGGATCGATACCTCTTCAAAAAAGGGGTTATAACTGAGGGGGTCTTCTCATCAGATACAGACGTCTGGAGCCTCTACGTTGATGGCTCTTCCTGTGATAGTGGAAGCGGTGCAGGGATAATACTCTCGGCTCCAGATGGTGCCAACATTGAATACTCCTTGAGATTTAACTTCCAGGCCTCAAACAACGAGTCCGAGTATGAGGCCATGATAGCAGTTCTCTCATTGGCAACAACTCTTCGATTAAAGCGACTCCTAATCCATAGCAACTCAAGGTTGGTTATCAATCAAGTACCGGGGATATACGAGGCCAAAGACGAAATGATGGCCAAATACTTAAGGAGGGTAAGAAGGTTATTAGAATATTTTGAAGAAGCAAAACTGAAGAGAGTGCCTCGACAAAGCAATAATCATGCTGATGCATTGGCAAGGCTGGCCTCGGCAATGAAGACAGATATGGGAAGGACCATTCCAATCGAGATCTTAGGGAAGGCAACCATCGAGGAAGAAGAGGTATGTAACCCTTGTCACAATGTGAACCTAGGAGGCTCATGGATCGACCCGCTCGTCCGATACCTAAGAAAGGGAGAGCTACCTGAGTCCAAGATAGAAAGGAGAAAGTTGAGATACAGGGCTGCCAAGTTCTCAATGGTAGGAGACGTCTTGTTTAAGAAGGGGTTTCTATTGCCTCTCCTCAGATGTGTGCATCCCATGAAAGTCCCCGGGTCTTACAGGAGGTTCATGAGGGTTCCTGCTCTAACCACGTAGGGGGAAGGCCCTTAGTCAAGAGGATCATCACTCAGGGATACTGGTGGCCTACCTTGTCTAAGGATGCTGCAGACTATGTGAAGAGGTGCGACAAATGTTAAAGGTTCGCCACTATCCCTCATCAACCCCATCAGCCTATGACATCAATCTCTTCTCCATGGCCATTTGCAGTATAGGGAATTGACTTGGTAGGACCTTTGCCAAGAGCTGTCAACAACTATAGATTCTTGATAGTTGCCATTGACTACTTTTCAAAGTGGGTGGAGGCAGAACCAATGATAACAATCACAGAGCAGAAGACCTTCCAGTTCATTTAGAAGAACATCATATGCAGATATGGCCTCCCAAACACTCTCATCTCGGATAATGGGACCCTGTTCAAGAACTCCTCCTTAGAAAAGTATTGCCTAAGAGTGGGGATTAAACAGTTCTTCTCATCTCCTGGTCGACCTCAGGCAAATGGTCAGACCGAGGTCACAAACAGAACTATCTTGGACGAAATCAAGAAGAGGTTAGAAGATGCGAAGGGGAGATGGACAGAAGAGGTCTACGCTGTGTTATGGGCCTACAGAACCACGGCAAGGACACCAACAGGAGAAAACCCAATCATGCTGGCACATGGCTCAGAGGCCGTCATACCAACGGAAGTAGGACTCCCAACTCATCGAATTCAGACCTACGACCCTGACAGCAATCCAGATTTTCTCACTGTGCGCGCCCCTAAATGACCATCATCTTCCAGGGCCTATCATCAAGACAACCTGGGATCCTATCGTAACGTCGGGAAGGGGCCATATGCCTGCGGGGTAGTCATAACCACACTCGGAATTACCTACCCATCGCACAAAATATACAACAAGCGCTCATATGACCTAGGACTATATCCACCCTGCATTCACTAGCCAGGGAGCTTCACCTCACGCGCGAACTTCCCTTAAGATGGCATTTAGAGAGGGCGTGTTTCAACCATTTTATTAATTACCATATCATGATTTAGTATACTTAACCCGCCCCTAAATCAATCACAAACTCAATCTCTCAGCTCGGAGGCAAACCCGATATTTCTAGGAAAACATCTTCAAAATATCTAACAACCGGAATAGAATCTAAGCGAATAACTACATCCCTAGAAGTCTCCTCTGCAATACAATATAAATAAGTACTAGTACCTCCTTCTAAACGAGGCATAACTACCAAGAACATTTCTTGTCCCGGGACATCGAAGACTATACTCTTCCCGTAACAGTTGACTATCGCGTGATTCCTCACTAGCCAATCGATACCCAAAATCACATCATACCCGACCATGTCAAGGATAAGCAAATCAGCCTCAAAGAATAAATTACCAAAAGTAATTCCTATTCATTTACAAATAAGGAAAATTAGTGAACCATCACTCATAGAGGACTCGACACTAGTGAAGGTACTCTAAGCAGGTTTTATCAACTCTGTGGTTTGAGCATAATTTCTAGAAATGAATGAATGTGTAGCACCCGTATGAAACAATACTCGACCCATATGCCCTTGAATGAGAAACTTACCCTCAATCGCTGGCGGTGCTGGAGGGCCTGGAGGAAGTATAGACTCCTGACTGTGATAGACCCGACCATACTACAGTTTCCCCTGCTGTGGAGGAACAACCGAGTTAGGTGCTTGGGGAATAAACTGAACATGTAGCTGCTATGGAGCCCTAGGAAGCTGTCCTCTAATCAACTGAGGACACGACCTCTTATAATGACCCATCTCTCCACACTAAAAACATTTGTTCGTCACATTCTCCTGGTTCTGCCCTTTATTATTTCGAAACTGCTCGAAACCTCAGCCTTGGTGGCCTCTACCTCCATTTCCACCTCTACCTGCTTGGTGTTGCGGCGGTCCACCTTGACCCTGCCTATTGTTGTTACCACCCGCATTAAATCCACCAAAGCGTGGACGTTTAGTCAAATCCCCTTGCTGGGGGTCCCTCTCTCTTTGCTTACTTCCCGAAGATTTGGATGAAGGAGAGGCTCCTCTCCCGATCCCATTACCTCCAGGTTTTCCCACTTGCCCCATCGCTGTAGCCATTTTGCTATTTTACATAAACAATCTATGCTCCTGGCAATGAATCAATGCCGCATTGAACACATCCCTAAAGGTTTGCAAAGCCGAATTGCCCAATAAATGTTGTCTTATCCGCCAATGTAAACCTCCCGTAAACTTGGAGATTCTCCTCTCTTCTGGAGTCACCTCATCCGGTACAAAACTTGCTAACCGGGTGAACTCCTCTCCATACTCTGCAACAGATCTCTCTCCTTGTACTACATCCTGGAGCTTCCTTATTATCTCCTTTTGAACTGCGGGAGGGAAGTACTTCCTGTAAAATAAGGCCTAAAAATCTGTGATTGTTATCGTATCCCTCTGTTTTGGTGTAGTCATCGACTGCCACCAGTGCAACGCGGATCCGACAAGCTTGAAAGTGACAAGGAATTTCTTTTTCTCCTCACTACATTCTACAATTTGAATATGGCATTGCATGTCTTTCTTCCACTGATTAGCCCGTATAACATCCGAACCTCCATCAAATTATGGGGGATGGACCTTTAGAAAGGAATCCCTAACTCTCTCCCACGAAGAGGGTCCCGTAGGAGCTTGTGCATCTTGTGCCCATGGTTGAGCTTGTGGCATTTATTATACTACGGTAGTCATCGCTGCATTGACCGCTTGGGCCACTCTGTTTGTTACATCAGCAGCATTTATACTCCCCGGTGGCGGCGGTGGAGGACCAACCTCCTCTTACACAACTCTATTACGTCTTGCTGGGCGACCTCTCTTAGGCGGCATCTGAGATGGAGAAACAATAGAGTTAGAATACTATATAAAACAATCTATCTTGCAGAAGATCGTAAACATAAGCAACAAATTAGTCCTAACATTAGGCTCTATATCAAAGAACGCAACGATAGAACGTGACAAGTCCGCATAGATCCTAAAGACTCTAGAACCTGATGCTCTGATACCATCTGTGACAACTCGCTCACCAAAATAAGGGGTGGCCAGCCCGATACTCCAATAATACAGGAATCATGGATGGAATCATTCTCAGCATCGTGACAACATAAAGAGTATACGGGATAACCACTCAATATTTCAGAAAATGGGTTGTCAAAAAATTTGTTTTGTAATTTAAAAAAAAACATTTTCAACAACCCATAATAGGAAAGAAAGTGGAAACCCCAAAAGTATATATATTACAACAATGACAGATATACAATAAGAGGACCGAATATAATGTCGGTCAACAGAATTTCATACAATGTACAACAAGTTCAATAAATTACATATTACATCCATTAAACAATTACAACAGTTTGGCCCACACGCCCGAATAAAGACCCGAACATAACTAGAAAACAACAATGAAGGCGTTTACACAAAATATCCCGTGATATACGCAAAATGTCACGGCTCCTCAAAAGACACTGGAATGGGGAGGTAATTACGGGCGTCCTTGCGGTGGAGCACCTGAGCGATTTCAATATTTATGCACAACAAGAAAGAAGAATGCGGCAAGGCCTGGTTTTATGTGATCACTAGATAAGTAAAAAGTATGACAATTATGAACAGTTACTCCTTGATAATAAAAATGACATTCTAACATAGTAACTTCATATAATAAACTAAGGTGATTAAATGATTATAAATTAAATTCAATTATGCCAGAGGATATGTATAATCATCATTAATATAAAATCTTTATCATCATTCACCTTTTCATTTTATCTTTCCATTCCTTATCAGGAATATAAATTCGATCATATGCACTATATGGGATGTATCTCAATTGTATGCTCTTTGTGGCATGTATTATGCTCTTTATGGCATTGTGTTATGCTCTTTATGGCATTAATAACCATCAAGTCCCGCTTGATGTTAGAATAGTTATAAATATACATATATAACGATTCTAGGACCGCCCGTCCGGATTTTCCCACTGTGTGCGCCCCTAAATGACCATCATCTTCCAGGGCCTATCATCAAGACAACCTGGGATCCTATCGAAAGGTCGGGAAGGGGCCATATGCCTGCGGGGTAGTCATAACCACACCCGAAATTACCTACCCATCGCAGAAAATATACAACAAGCGCTCATATGGCCTAGGACTATATCCACCCTGCATTCACTAGCCAGGGGGCTTCACCTCACGCGCGAACTTCCCTTAAGATGACATTTAGAGAGGGCGTGTTTCAACCATTTTATTAATTACCATATCATGATTTAGTAAACTATCATTTACTTTATTCCTTTCCAAATTCATTTATATTTTATCAAATGCATATTAGTTATCCGGAGCTATACGAAATTCGCATCATCATAATAACCTCAATTAATAATTAAACTCCCAAGTTATTTCTCCAAGCCTCCTTTTGGGCTTTATAATAGATCCTCAAGACTATCATAACTCAAATTAACTTCTAAAGTCTTCAAATATGACTTCATAATCTCCTAGACTTCTACTCATTAAGTAAAGGAAAGAAAAGCCTTAACCTCAACTTACAAACCCCGGAAAAAGCCCCACATAACCCATTTCTAATCCAGGGTAGTCCACTAACTCATCTAGAACTCTAGTACTCTAAGTTTACTTCATACAAGAAGGTTCCTAGGCCCTAAACCTAAAGAAAATGAGTTAGAATTGAATTACAAAACTAACTCAAGAATAGCAGGAAAACGAATCGATTCGGACAAGGAAAACTGACATTCTGTAAACTGTTGAATCGATTCGGCCAAGCCGAATCGATTCGGTCCAAACAGACCTGGAAACTGGACCTATGCGAATCGATTTGCCCAGGGGCCGAATCGATTCGCCCCTGCGATTTTGCCAGGTTTGGCTATGGAGTCTTGGACTCCAAATTTTTTTTCCAACTCAAAATCCATTCAAACCAAACTCATTTATTGTCACCAATACATCATAAATACCACCAACTACCACCATTTACTTCCATAAACATCCAAATCATCCTTTAAGAATTCAAAACCCATAAATATATAAAAACCCTAACATAGTTAAACCATGATTAATACACAATTATCAATACTAATTATCCATCTTAAATCACATTATAGCAAGTAGAAAACATGCCTCAACCTTGCAAATTCAGATTTTCCTTGCTAGCAACACTCTCCAATCTTCAATCTTCAATCTCTTCTCCTTTCTCTACTATTTCTCTTCCTCTCTCTTTCTCTCTAGGTTAACAATTACACTTAAGAGAATAAATGCCTTAATCAAGACAAAAATTGTGCCTTAAGACTAAAATTCCCAACTTAAGAGGTAAATACCACATAAAATGATTCGCAACTACACATTTATGTTAAAACCAGTCAAAAGTGCCCAAAACATAAAAATACAATATGGCGCACATTTTGACTATCTCGCCCGTTCCGAAACTAACTACAACCTCTAAATTATCATTTGGATATTTTATAATTCATTTTAAGTTTCGGTTCCATTTCTAAACCATCAATGTCATTTAAATCTTATGACATTATAAAACTCGACATGAAGATATTTACATACACATACAGTAAATATACAACAAGTTAGTAAATATTAACTCTTTAACTCATTCAATTAATATTTACTCTATATTCCAACATTTTATATAATTACTTCACATAGTAAGTAAATATAAAATAGGTTCTCACAAGCGAGGGTTGTTACATGGGTCCCCAAACAACAAGATATAAGTTATGAGTTTGTCCCCAAAGCAACATATGGCACATGTGGGAACCTAGCGTAAAGATGAAAGCGCAAGCATGTTGAGGTTGTTATTCCTAACAAGAGTAAATGGTATGAAAACTTTCAAGATGATTGGAATGTGCGTACACAACTCTCTTACAAAGTAAGGGACTTTAGTACGAGGGGCTAATGTATAGGGGTCCCAGAGCTTTCTATTACTAATTACAATTTATTTTAATTTTGCATTTATTTTACTACTAATGGTAATTTATATTACAGGTTACCAAGAAGGCTACTTTGGTCCAGTCAGTGGTTCAAGTTAACAGGGCTCGAGGGGCCTAGGAGCCCATCAAAGTAGCCAGTGGGATATTTGAGGGTTTTGGCTTGGTGGCTGGAGAGTAAGGTTCATTGAGTGAGGTAAAATTCTTAACAATTCTAATATCAGAGAGAAAAGGGCCAAAAGTATCGAGTAACTTGTGGCTACTCGAGAAAGTCACACTACCCTCGTGGGACCTTAAGGTCACTCGAGAGGTCATTTAAATTATAGTTAGTCGAGGGGGCTCAAGGCACCTTAACAAGTCATGTTCATAAATAGTCACCCGATGAGGCTTCACGCCCCTCCAACAATATATTTTATTTATAGTTGTTTGAGAGGCTTCATTTCCTTTAAGAAGTCATAATTACATTAACAGCCAGTCGAGCAGGCTCACGGTCTCTCGGCAAATCATGATCACCGCATAAATGCTATGCAGTCTAGAAAAAATATTATTTTTAAATTACAGTTTAATATTTACTTATTTGTTTTAGTCCTACAGAAAAAGGAACTTGACACGCGTACAATTTATAACTCAACTTAACAAAGCCTTTTCCCAATTATTTGGGGTCGGCTAAATTAACTATTTTGGGTCAAGAGCATAGTTTGTCATTGGTTATGTCAATTTTGTGTCCCACAAGTTTCATTATATTATTTAAATGATAAAGACAAGTTTATTTATATTATTTTAATGAGGAAACATGTCACATTTTGGTGAAACCCTAATTCACCCACACCTATTATAAATAAAAGGCTTATCCCTCACTAGAGAGGACAATGTGAAAAGGAGGGAAGAATACTTAGCATAAATAGAGGCTCTTAGTCTCAAGAAAAAAGCCATTGAAGATTGAAGTTTTAGCTTCATAGTCATAGTATTTTACACCAGATTTATATCATCAATAATAGAGTTTATATCATTCATTCACACACACTTGGTGCTTTTACACCCTGCTATCCTCCCTCTCTTATTTTAGAGTGCTTATTCTCTTTCCCTCTTCTTCAAATCTTTCAAAGTTCTTTCATGGAGATTAAATATCTGTGATTATTATTGTTGAATGCTACACCAAAAAAGATTTACACCAGATTACTTCTTTAATATCCGTTGAAGGCAAGTCACGCCTCACCAGATCCAGTTCTTCGTAGACCCCGATTACACTACCCTTCTACAGTTAGAATGAAACTAGATTAACCTAATTTCCCTCTAATAGTATTAATCCCAAAATTAGGATTAGGCCCCATACGAGCCTTAACCTAATGAGCGCAAATACACCTTCAAACGATCCAAACATAACCCAAGCCATATACCAACCCATAAGAGTTCAAACCCATTATTTAAAGTCATAATCGCACACTCCACATGCCTTAAAAGTCGACTCAAAATACAGTACTAAACATATTAATATTCTAACTGGCACGAGTCCAAAAATCAATTATTAAATTAATTATTAATTTAGCACGACACGTCACTATAAGAAATTACTTCACGATTGTTGGAACCTAATAGCGAGGTGAAATTCTAAACAAGGAAACCCTCGATACCAAATTCATGATCATTCCATAGTCGCCCATAATACACAATCACTTACAGATATTTAATTAATGAATTTTTATGTATTAAGGCTGATTTCAATTTCGAATTATATACACACATAATGTGTAAAATATACATAGTGAAATCATGTGTCATTATAAGGAAATATAATAATTTCAAATTTTAATTTAATGCAAAAAAATATAAGGTATATCATTGTTGTATCCGATTAGGTTAATCTTCAAATTGATGCGGCCAAATCTATAATTATCTTTGTTCTTTTTGTAATTGGTCGACCATTGATAGAGCTTGTAACTAATGAACATTTTGAATGAAATGATTTTTTTTTCATTCACTTTTTCATTCTCTTGTTTTAATTTATGCCAAGAATGTGTTCTTTGGTCTTAAATTTTAAGATTGTGTCCTCACACTACCTTAGGCCTTATTACAAATTAGGACAATAATTTACCTATTCGTTAAGAAATCCACCTGTTTAGGATTTTATCCGACCTATATTAGTCATAGTAATTAATTCCCACATGTTTTTATCTTATCTGGTCGCTTTATAATGTTTTGTGTTGTTAATGACAAAAACACATGACCTTAAGATATGATTAGGTGTAATCATATTAATAAGGTATCAAAACAATAATTACAATCTGATCGGGTATAATTAAGATGAATTTGCAATAATATTGGACTACCATTTGAAACCATCAAAGCTAACAACATGCCATGGATACTATTTGGAATAATAGTAATACGATAATAGACTGGATTTCTGTGTGATTTCTATATGTGCAAGCATACCATGGGTGTGTGAGTGCTCATAGGAGACATATTAGGAGAGATTTTAATAGGGCACATATGACATTGATCGCGGTTGTACCCGGTGATATCTATGGGTTCACTTTGGTCCTTTTACCTTAATCCTACTAATGATGTACCCATTTCTTGAGTGAGGGTAAACATGGGTTTTCCATCGTTTAACCTTGGGTATGTTGTACATATGATAAACACGAAGGTGTAGTTATTTTTCCCTTGTTATGTCTTTGAGGTTATAGGGTTGGGATGACCTATAATTTTACATAGTACGTGCGAAAGCAATAGGGATAGGCCTTTGTGATTTTATGTGCAAGTTGTGCACATTCCATGTGTATGTATGTGATCAGAGAAATACTCACCTAGATAGTGGACATATGTGATTATGTTCCCACTACAGAGACTATACTAGATTTATATACTCAAGATATTTGTTATGGAACTTATAATTATAAACAATGGAGAAAATTTTATAATCATGTATCATTGGGTTCACTTAGGTTTGAGATAACACCTTCATGCTATATTTAGGTTGTTTGGATTGATATAGGAGGAAGGTTCATTATCATTATTGTGGCCTATTTTTAGTTAAATTCTTAATCACTATAGACTTGCTAGGTTTAATCATATTTGTAGGAATATATTTCAAGGTCATAGGAAGCAACAGTTGCCACAACCCTAATTTTTTATATTTCTTTTATGTTCCTACTTCCAAATCTAGGATATAGGTGTCGAACCTACATGCTCATTTATATTTATTGTATTTTTATTTCCATGCCCATTGAGTCAAATTAGTATATTTATGTTGAAGTATTTTATTTTTATTAATAGTTAGATATTATTATTGGGATGGTTATTATATTCCAGTGATGGAGTTTTATTTATACTCTGGATATTGGTATCAGGATTTCATTTGGTTCAGACTCCTGTATTATCAGTCATGCTTAGAATTTGTCTTTGTCTAGGAACATAAAATTTTATAGCTCCAACTTCTTGATGTTTGTGAATATGAGACTTCTCTAGGTAGCTTTAGTGTCCAAAATAGTGAGAATAATGATAACTTTGACTTTTGTGTGTAGTAAGGTGTATAGATTTTAGGTTGTGAGTGGGTTTATGTGCGTGTTTAATTTGGAACTAAAATAAAATTACTAACTAATAATAAAATGAAATTAATAAAATTAAAAATCTAAAAAGAAAAAAATCATGTCTAAGAATAAAATAAAGACTCAATTAAAAATAAAAATAAAAATAAAAATAAATATCTATTAAAACTAAAATTAAAATCCAAAAAAAAATATAAAATCTAATAAATTAAATGAAATCCTAAAAAAATCTAATCCTAATAAAAACTAAAAACTAATAAAATCAAAATAAAATAAAATCACACTAAAAAAATATACAAATAGAAAATAAAAGCTAAAAATTCAAAATAAATATAAAATAAACCCTAAAAATAAAACGACACAAAGTAAAAATCTAAACAAATATAAAAAGGGCACAAACTAAACACAGACGGGCTTCGAGGTACGTTTAAGGACAGGTTTAGGCTCGAGCGAGGTTACGGCGCAACGTAATTAGCTCCATTTGATGCACATTTTCTTTAAATTAAGCATTTGAACTCCACAAACGACAATCAACCTGCATAATAAATATTTACGCGCATAAGACCATTATTATCGAGAATTAACGACTAAAATATGTCTATTCGGAGTATAAAATATAAACTTTTGGGTTCTTATTACACCCCTCCCAAACAGAGCGTTGCTAGTCCTCGAGCAATAAGATAGAGAGAAAGAAAGATAAGATACCAAAAGTGTACTACTTAATAAGCCTTTAAACCTATAGGTTGCTCTACATTACGAGTTGTGTCTCGTGAGGGTTTGCAGGGAATATACCCAAAAAATTCTTTATTTAAAAAGATTTATTGAGAGGCAGTCAATCTCTTATTAGACGTAGAATAATCGCACAATCTATCATAAGAGAAATATTTTCACAAATACAAGATAGAATATGAAAAAAGTTTAGCTATGTGAATACTCAAGGCACATCCTTCCTAGAACTCAACGTGTGTAGTGTGAATTAGTCAAAACGGGTCGAGAATCATCAGAGTAATTCCTAGATAGCCTTTTGGAATCAACGCTTAAACTTCAAATCTCACTAGATATAAATCTCTCAAATGAACTCTCAAGATTAGGGTAAGTGTATCGCTCGTGTGTGAAGAGGTGAGTAAATGTAAGCAAGTTCCAATGTCTCACACACATATAAGAAATAACGAACATTTAAAAAGAAAAAATATCTCATGAAAGAATGCTAATCACTATAGTGAGAACGTCGAGTTATTCACCACGTTGACTTTCATTTGCCCGAACACCTAGGGGAAAACATAGATGATAATGGGTGAGGGGGAAATGAAATGAGAAGGATGGGATGTGAGGTGTGGTAAGGATGGAATGGATAAGTGATATGAATGATGAGTGATGGATGTGTGTATAGCACTTTAGGCACTAATGTCTTTATTTCATAAGAATTAACTACAACTCTCTTTTTATCTTTTCTCTCTCTCTTTTTTTTCTTTTTTTTCCTGATTTCTTTTCTTTTTCTTTTCTTTTGCTATTTTTCCAATTTTTTCCTCTTTTTTTATAGTCTCAACACTGAAGACATTTAACATTTGGAATCAATATTCTTTTATTTGAAAATAAAAGATGATATGGAGATGATAGGTGATAGTGTGGGGAAATATGTGCAAATATGGAAGAGTATGGGAGTGTGATGAGTGAAGTGTATGGGTGAAAACTTAGTAATCGGGACATATTTCAAGACACGTGTTTCTTACAACTCGAAAAAGATGTCATTCTCAGTGATCAAGCCAAAATTTTAATGAAGAATAATGAGATCATATAACGATTTAAAGTGCGAACCCAAAAGAAGTCGAATCAACTTATCACTCAGAGATTGTGTAAAACAATATGAAAGGGTGAAAGGCAAAAATCTCACAAGTTAAAGTTTCTACTAATGATCCTTAAGGTTTTCTTGGTAATTGTAATACTTTTCAACTCTAAATCGTATTGACGTGATAAGTGCGCAAATTTTGTTGAGTCTAGAAATTCACAGTGTAATATGCCTTGTTATGTATTACATAAGCTATTTAGAAAAATATAAATCATCTAGCTTGATTCCTAGACTTAAAGGATGGATGATAGAAAATTCACATCAATGAGCGAGATGAAAGAAACTGCACGAAATTTTAAAAATCAGGTTCAAAAATAAAAAAAATAAAAAAGAGGTACGATTTTAATAAAATTCCTCACCCCTAAACAAAAGGGAACATCGTCCTTGATGTTAAGTAAAATAAATTTTAAAATTAAAAGAATAAGGTAGCAAAGATATTACCAGAATCAACCGCTAATGAAGTGGACAGATGTAGCCAAGAATAA
The DNA here is from genome assembly GCA_949130495.1 of Sambucus nigra. Lineage (NCBI taxonomy): Eukaryota > Viridiplantae > Streptophyta > Magnoliopsida > Dipsacales > Adoxaceae > Sambucus > Sambucus nigra. The sequence continues at coordinate 599,688,483 of OX422215.1, read as the reverse complement.
ACCTGACGAAGTGATAAGATGACAAAATTGTACAAGTCTATAAATATATAAAGTATTGAGTGGTGTGAAACACCACCCCCAAATAGGATGAGCCTAGTAAAAGAAACAACGGTCTCCCTCCCGGTAGCGCTAAGTTTAACGTCTTTAGCCAGAGTGAACCATTCTCACCATAAAGATAAGATCTATGAAAGTGCTAGGAAGTAGAAAAATCGGGTGATGATAATCCCCCCAAACAATACTGAAGCGTCAGTCTTGTTGGATAAAGGCTAAAAATGGTCAATGCACTTGTATGGAAAAGTGCATTATGCGATGCAAAGCATTGGTGAACCGTGGTTGGGTGGGTATTAAGGTAATGGTGAAAAAGGCATGGGTGATTAAGCATCGATCACAGGCCTTATTGAGCTAGAAGGTGAGGGCAACAAGGGCCCTATAAGAATGGTGCTCTAGTTCGTGAGGGAGGCGGAATGGTGTAGAAAGTAGAATGGGGTGGGGCTCATAGAAATCACACGGCCATTATATAAATGGGCGATGATAATGGTCGCGTCGTGCCACACCAGGGAGATGTCGATGGGTAACATCAACACCACAAGAGAGTGGCAGACATAGAATAACAAGCTCGGTGTCACGGTGGAGAGTAGCACCTTAAATACTCTCATGGGTGGGGGATGGTTTCAAGTGAGGATCTAAAAAGGTAGATGGAAAAATTAAATGTGTAAAATCAAAATCCAAACCAGGTGGTGAGGTGGAAGGGACAATGGGTGGGGTGGGTGGGATAAATGGTGGATCGAGTGGAATGAATGGTGGAGGAAGATGATCCAACTCAAGAGTGGGAGACACACTCCTCATGAGGCTCGAAGTGATCCTCAAGGGCACTTGCATGAGGAAGTGTGGAAATAAACGAGTGAGTGATGAACTTCCCCACAAGAGTAGCATCAGTGAATATGGTGGGTGGGTAAGACGAGGCAACAAGATCAGAGATAGAGGAATCACTAGAAATATCATGCTCAAAGGGAGCAATGCATGGTGGGACATCATCCATATCCGGATAGGTAGGAAGTATCTCAGATTCTATCTCGAGAAAATGATGAGCACTCGTAGCCGGAGCTAACCTATAATGAAGTGTTTCCTCGGGAACACACACGGTAGGCTCAATGGGTGTAGACTCGGGAATTTTTTTCGATTCGGTGGGAAAGGGAATAGGAACCACAAAGTGGGGTTCTTTTGGATATGACGGGATTTGATCAGGCTCACTAATGAAAGGTAAATCAACACAAGTGTCAACCTGAGGCTCGGACCACGGAATGGTCTCAACATCGAGATTCTCAGGAGGTTAAGGTTGGTCACACTCAAAATCAGTGGAAAAAGACGACGCATCATCACTCCACATGGGGGCAACAATGGGTTGACTTGGGATGAAATTCGACTCTCGCTCACACTCAATTTCATTTAACCTTTGTTCAAGCCTTTGAAGAGATTCATTTTGAATTTGAGTGGCTTTCTCTTTGCTTGAGTATGAACTTTTGCAAGAGGCTTTCGAGAGCGGAGGTGGAGGATAGTGGTGGAGTGATGGTTGGTGGTGGCGGTGGTTGAGGTCGACACAACTCGCTATAATTGGGACTATATAGAGAATACTCTTATGAAGTGTGGGGAACGGGATCAAGTGCATCATAAACGAAAGGATCGCCTTCGTGATGGACAAATGGCTTATAATCATTGGGTGCATGGGGATGGGACTGATCGGGATAAGGTGCACAAAATTTCCATGACGACTGATGGCACGTGAGAGGATCCGCAACATCGGGTTGGGATTCGTATTGCGTGGAAGGGTGATCAGACCACCATGAATAACTGGGGTACTCACACCACTCGGGATTGGGTATATCTTGACAAAGGTCTGAGGTGGGTTCAGAAACAGTATGATACGGATATACATGTTCCATGGTGGGTTCAGATGGATAAGGAAGATATGGACACTCATGGGACAAGTGATCGGCGTGAAAGCAATGTGTGCACAACAACGCATGTGCCTCATTGATACTCGTCATCAATGGCGATGAAATGTGAGATGCGTGCGTGGATGACACATGAGTATCAACGGTGTGTGTTTGAGAGTTAAAGCCACGAAGTAAGGAATGGAGGTTCGACTCGAGCTCAACCTCAAACATGCTTTCAGAAAATGAGAAATAGCCAAAGTAATCCCGTAAATGACGTTCTTCGGCCATGTGGGGAGAAATATTTTTTTTGGATTTTTTAAATTTTTTCAAAAGGAAAGAAAATATTTTTGGATTTTTCGGAAAATGAAAAAGAAGAAAATATTTTTGGATTTTCTAAAAAATATAGGAATAGAATGTTTTTGGATTTTTTTTTTAAATAAAGGAAGAATTTTTTTTTGTTTTGAATTTTTTGGTAAATAAAGGAAGAAAATGTTTTTGGATTTTTTTTTTTTGGAAGAAAAGAGTGGGAAAAATATTTGGACTCTTAAATTTGGGACGAACTCACTAAAATTGACTACCGAAAAATATATTGGACACACACAAGTCAAGGATAAATCCTAACTAGCACATAGCCAATTTTTATCTTCAAAATTAGTGATAGGGTAGTCAAATTTTAATTAAGTCCACGGGCGATAAAAAATCACGGAATTTATCTTTGTGATCGCCTTTGCAAAAATGTTCTCCTATTGGGATACCTAGTTGATGAATTTTAAATTTAATGGTAGCTAGGGTAGCACAAAAATGGTAAGCGAGTAAGTCAGGTGATGAAATCCCTTCTCGTGAATGACTGAGTGTAGGTCTTAATTGATTAATTTATCAAACACATTCAAAAATAAATGCGAGAATAAAATAAAATAAGAGCACACAAGCTCACACAATAATGAACTCGCTAACAGGAGAGGCGCGAGTGTTCAAGAGATGTACCTCCCATGGTTTTTACACCGTGGGGTGCCGAAACATTTGAGTCGATTGGGGGGATATTACGCCTATCTCAGTCGACCCCTAGAGTCCTACCGACCCAATGTAGAGATGCTTCTAAATCCTCGCCTATGGACGCCCTCTCTCTACTTTGTTCGGTTTCCCTATCACGCTTATCTTCTTTTTATTACAAATTTAAATGAAAAATGAATGGTGTCTCTATGCACCGCAATACAAGCAAGGTAATAAGCTCCTAATACAAGCCTTCTAATAAAATACAAAAATGGTACTAAAAAGAAATAAAGTGCGAAAAATAAATAAACTACAAAATGAAATCCGCTCCAAGTGCTTCACGCTCCCAAGAATGGCAACGGCTGTTGATACCAAATTTAATCTGTTGACATGGCTCAATTAAGTGGAGACACATGGCAATCTGTGTGGCAATAACAAATACTTATGAACAACACCTTGACTTCGAGGAACTCAATTTCATCGACCAACTCAGACACTCCGAGCAGTATGTGCTCTCCGAGGAACTTACCTGCACCGAGCAACTCATGGATACCGAGATACTTAGGCGGTTCGAGCTGCACCTCGATCAGAGCATTTATTATCAGACAATTAAGAGGATTAAATGGACATTAAATGCTGATTATTATCATATAGATGTATATGCTTATTGGACAACTATGTATGATCCTTTCTCATGTACAGCCTCAGGGCTATAAATACATTGTATCATCCTCATTGTGGGGGGGACCGGAATTTCTGGAGATAAATCTTACCTCGAGAATTCCCAAACAGTCAATAATAATATAAATAGTGGACGTAGGCCATTCGTTCAAGGCTGAACCACTTTAAAATCTCTTGTCTTATTTTTTTTATCTGTGATTAAACAATTAGAGATAATCTAATTTTTTTACATCAACAGATTGGCGCCGTCTGTGGGAAACGACTGTAATTTTCGTTTTTCACCAAAAATAATTCATCACCAATGGCTGACAATCTTGAATCCAGCAATCGAAATGCTGGAAACCTCCCAAATCAATCCGCTCCGCCAAATGTCCAAGATCTGGCTGGAATTATGGCCAATCTGGCTCAGGGCCAGACAACCATGCAAGAAACTATGCGACAACTCATACAAACTATCCAGGGTGGAGTACCGACCCATTCAGGACAACGAAGTGTTCAAAGAAACACCCATTTATTTTCTTCGCATACTAGGCATACCGATTCATATCGTATTGAGAGATCTGATGATTTTTCTTATCAACTAGGTAGAACTTCGTCAGTACGAGCCACAGATATTGAACAAAAGGTCACTCGCTCTCTAGAAAGGATTAGTGCACTGGAGAGATTAAGTAGAGCATCTACTTTTGATCGTTTGGGACCTAGGAGGAATAGAAGTCCTCCCAAAGCTGTGTCGAGGAACTTCCGACAACCATCCGATCTAAGAGAGGGTTCTTCCCAATCACAACCATTGGCTCGACAAGATAGATCCCAGGAAGCGACTTCAACACGATCAATTGCTCGAACCAATAGGTCCGAGGAGGGAAATGATGCGTGAAAAGTCTCTATTCAGAGGCTAGAGGATAGACTAGGGGAAATGGCTAAGGCCAAGAATACTCTCCAAAGAACTTTTGTCCAAGGGACACCTTTCATACAAGAAATTGTGGATTTTCCCACACCGTCGAAGTTCAAAGCACTTGTTGTGACTCCTAAATATGATGGAAAAACTGACCCTGTCCTTCATATAGAGCAATACCAAGCTGTTGCCGACATCTATGATGTGCCAGATGAGATGAGATGCAGGGTATTCTCGGGAACTCTTACAGGATCTGCTCAAATATGGTACAATAATCTTCCTCGGGGTAAGATTTCAACTTTCTTTCAACTGGCCGAGATCTTCATTGGAAACTTCTGTTTTGGAGCAAAACCTGTTAAACGAGTAGCACACTTGTTAAGTGTTGGACAAAAGGCAGGTGAGAGCACCAGGGATTATATAACTCGTTTCAATAACGAGAAACTCAAAGTTATTGATTATGAGGAAAAGACAGTGATTACTGCTCTGATGAGTGGGTTGTTGCCCAACAAGTTGTACTACACTTTGACCAAAGATCCACCCAGAACCATGTTAGAACTAATGGCAAAAGCGGCCAAGATCATGAATGCCGAGGAGGCTATGGCTGCAAAGAAGAATATGGATACCAGAGAGACCAAGGTGGAGGTTGATAAGGCCAAAAAGAAAGAGCATAAGAACAATGGTGGTCACAAACACTCAAAAACAATGCCATCATGGGAGGTAATGAAGAAATTTGAAAATTATACTCCTTTGAAGGTAGACATCAACCATGTTCTAGAAGAAATCAAGAACAACGAGGAGTTAAATTGGCCGGAGAAAATGAAGTCAGACCCTGACAATAGGAATAAGTCCAAATATTGTGAATTCCATAAAGATCATGGCCACACAACCAAAAATTGCATAGCTCTTCAAAATGAGATCGAAGCACTCATTAAACGAGGAAAATTGGCAAAGTATGTTGATCGAAGAAATGAAAGAAGAAATAACGACGGAGCAAGAGAGAGGTCTAGATCTCCTCGTCGAGCAGAGGAGAACAAGAAAAGAGACCATGAAGATGATCCAGAAGACGAACCCGATCTTCCCAAAAGACAAAGGCAGCCAGAACATGAGGTATTTTCAATACGTTTTGGATCATTTGATTGCAATGTGATTACAGGTGGAGAAGCAGGAGGTGGAGAAGCAGGAGGTGGAGACCTTACTGCAGAAATAAAAGCTTACCTCAATGAGGCTCAAGCCTGTTTATATATTCAACGAATAAACTTGGCTGAAGATGATCGCCCGAAGAAGGTTAACAAAGAAAAATTGGTCATCGGTTTCTCAAAAAATGACCTCGCAGGTGTACTGTATCCTCATGATGACCCATTAGTGATCAAAATGAGAATGAAGGAAGTGATGATATCGAGAGTACTGGTCGATAATAGTAGCTCGACTGATATTATGTTCTACTCGTGCTTCGACAGCTTAAATCTAAAGTTATCTCAGTTGGAGACTTATCACAGGCCCCGTCTCGGTTTTGCTGGCGAGAAAGTTTTTCCACGTGGGATGACCAAATTGGATATGTTCATTGGTACATGGCCTGCTTGTCGAACAGAAAGAGTACGCTTCTTCGTGATGGATAAGAATGTTCAATCAGCCTATAATATCATCATGGGAAGGGTAGGATTGAAGAAGTTTGAAGCAATACCATCTACGGTACATCAATGCCTAAAATTTCCAACCAATTTTAGAGTAGGAATTGTGAAAGGTGATCAAAAAGTAGCTCGGGAATGCTACTATTCATCTGCCGAGCAGGAGGAAGTGGAGGATTCTAGGAAAAAGACTACTACCTATCAGGTGGATGAAGGTGCAAAAATTGAAATATTGGATCCTAGAGACGAGTCGCAACTCGTGAAAGGTCAAGTTGTAGAAGCTACTGAAAACATCATTCTAGATGATGAGCACCCTGAACGAATAACTCGGATAGGTTCGTTGTTAGATGCCTCACTAAAACAGGAGTTGATAGTTTTCTTAAAAAGCAGAAAACAAAATTTTTCTTGGAGTCATAAAGATATGCCCGGAATAGACCCGAATTTCTTATGTCACGAGCTCAATGTGAATAAGGAGATCAAGCCAGTGAAGTAAAGAAGAAGAGTGTTCAGCCCCGAGAAGAACCAAGCTATACAAGAGGAGGTCGAGAAGCTCCAGAAATCTTGCTTTATTGAAGATGTTAAATATCCATACTGGTTAGCAAATGTGGTGATGGTAAAAAAGAAGAACAATAAATGGAGGATGTGTGTAGACTTCACCGACCTCAACAAGGCATGTCCAAAGGATCATTTTCTCTTACCCCTAATTGATCAATTAATGGATGCTACCTCAGGACACGAGTTGTTGAGCTTCATAGATGTTTATTCTGGTTACAACTAGATTAAAATGAAACATGAAGACAGGGAGAGTACTTCTTTCATTACCCCTAGGGGGACTTATTGTTATAATGTTATGCCTTTTGGTTTGAAAAATGCAGGTGCAATATATCAGCGGCTGATGAACAAGGTATTTGCAGAACAAATCAGTTGCAATGAAGCTACTGACAAAGAGCAAGAAAATTGCTGACCATCTAGTTGACTTGGGCCCGACCTTTGATCAATTAGACAAATATCAAATGAAGTTGAACCCGACTAAGTGCATATTTGGAGTACGAGAAGGCATATTTCTCGGGTATATTGTCAATCAACGAGGCATTGAAAAAAACCCTAAAAAGATCAAAGCTCTATTGGGATTACGATCTCCAATGATGAAGAAAGAAGTGCAAAGTCTTACAGGGCGAGTAGCAACACTTAACAGATTTGTATCGCGAGCAACTGATAGATGCCTCCCATTCTTCAAAATGCTTCTAAAGACTTTTGAATGGAATGAAGAATGCGAGAAATCTTTTCAAGAATTGAAGAAATATTTAGGAGCAACTCCACTGTTGTCCAGACTGGTGATGGGAGAAAGATTGTAATTGTATCTGGCAGTTTCGAAAAATGCAGTTAGCTCGGCATTAATAAGATTAGAGGATGGAGTACAAAAACTAATTTATTACACTAGTAAGGCTTTTCGAGGAGCAGAGATCAGATATCCAAAACTGGAAAAGCTGGCACTGGCGCTGATCGAAGCGAGTAGAATAATGAAGCCATATTTCCAGGCTCATACCATAGTCGTATACACCGATATGCCGTTGAGGCAAGCTCTTCATAAACCAGAAAAATCAGGGAGATTGATGTATTGGGCAATAGAACTCGGTGAATATGATATAATTTATGTGACTAGATCATCACTAAAAGGGCAAGCAATAGCATATTTTATAGTAGAGTTCACTCATCCTGATATCCCTGAGGAGCAAAAGCTGAACACCGACCAACCTGTGGATATTACAGGATCATTAAATTTAAACCCGATCAACTTAAGTTGGTCGGAGAGAAAGAGGAAAAGGTCGGTGATCAGCGAGATGTGGTAGAAATGGAGATAAAGGAGCAACACACATTCCATCGAGGAACTTTGTCCAATAAGCCGTTTGAGGACGAGATACCTATATGGAACTTGTATGTGGATGTCTCATCGCGCACCTCAGGAAGTGGATCCGGGATTGTATTGAAAAGTCCAGACGAGGTCGATATAGAATATGCTCTGCGCTTTCAATTTCAAGTTTCTAATAATGAGGCCGAATATGAAGCGATGATTGTAGGTCTTAGTCAGGAAAGAACTATGAATGCAGAGCAGGTAATTATATGCAGTGACTCACAGTTGATTGTAAACCAAATGCTCGGTGTATATGCAGCAAAAGGAGAGTTGATGATTAAGTACCATGGAAAGATGATGGAGTTGGTATCGGAATTTATCACTGTTCAACTGGTCAGAATACCAAGAATGGAGAATGCAAGAGCTGACGCTTTAGCTCGATTAGCATCAGCTACTCATACCGAGCTACGAAGAACAATCCCAATTGAAGTTCTAGCTGGTTGGAGCATATAAAAAGATCTGACGATAAACTTTATTACCCTTGATTTAGGGCCATCTTGGATGGATCCCATCAGGGCATATATTGAGGAGGGAGAATTACCGATTGACAAACTCGCGGCCAAGAAATTAAAGTTTAAAGCTGCTCGTTATGTACTGAATAATGGTATTCTATAGGGACGAGGAATTATGGCAGGTTTGCAAAGATGTGTTCATCCCTCCAAGGTGAAAGACTTGATTGAAGAGGTCCATGAAGGGTCATGTGGAGCCCATGTAGCAGGTCGGACGCTTTTGCAAAGAATAATGATGCAGGGATACTACTGGCCAACGATGAGGGTTGTTTGTATTGCCTATGCCAAGAAATGTGACAAGTGTCAGCGCTTCTCCTCCATCCGAAGAACTCCCTAAGCATTGCTGACACCCATTACCTCCCCTTGGTCATTTGCCATGTGGGGAATTGACTTGGTCGGGCCACTTCCACTGACCAGAGGAAGATATAAATATCTCGTCGTCGTAGTGGATTACTTTACTAAGTGGGTTGAAGCCGAGCCTCTTATCGACATGACGTACGAAAAGGTGTACCAATTTATTTCAAAAAATATCATTTGTACATATGGTCTTCCCCATGTATTCATCAATGACAATGGAACACAATTTGACAACGAGGAGTTCGATGCCTATTATCACCAGTTAAATATCTTGAAAATCCACTCGGCACCAGGCCATCCCCAAAGCAATGGGCAAACTGAAGTGACAAATCGAACACTGTTAAATGGCTTGAAGAAAAGACTGAATGACGCGAAAGCAAACTGGATCAACGAGCTACATTCAGTACTATGGGCTTATCGTACTACTCCCCGAGCAGCAACTAGAGAATCTCCATATATGCTGGCATTTGCAAGTGAAGCTGTTATACTTGCCGAGTTGGGCCTCCCAACACACCGAGCATTGAACTTCAACTCCCCTATCAGCGATTTAATTATAAGGTTAGACTTAGACATGCTCGAGGAAGTTAGAGAAGAAGTATCCATCAGGAATGCTGCTTACCAGCAACGAACAACTTTGTTCTATAACAAGAGAGTGAGGAAGTGCGACCTGAAAGAAGGTGACTATGTGCTAAAGAAAGTGATTCAAAATCACAACAAACTGGAAGCGAACTGGCATGGACCTTACCGAGTTACAGAAGTTGTTCGACCAGGAACCTACAGAATAGAAAATTTAGAAGGGGAGGAGTTTAAGAATGCATGGAATGCAGAGCACCTGCGCAGATATTATCAGTAATGTAAACCCTCATGTAATGAAATTTCATCAGTATGAATAAAATATGAATATTCTACCAATTCTCTCCTGTTGTTGAAAAATTTTCCCGGAATACTAGTGCTACACACTACTCAGTAAAATCCACCAACTCCGGTTGGTCGGGAATAAAAATATTTCCCAGAAATACCAACTCCGATTGGTTGGGAAGAAAATCCACCAACTCCGGTTGGTCGGGAAGAAAAATATTTCCCAGACCGGTTGGTTGGGAAGAAAATCCACCAACTCCGGTTGGTCGGGAAGAAAAATATTTCCCAGAAATACCAACTCCTGTTGGTTGGGAAGAAAATTCACCAACTCCGATTGGTCGGGAAGAAAAATATTTCCCAGAAATACCAACTCCGGTTGGTCGAGAAGAAAATCCACCAACTTCGGTTGGTCGGGAAGAAAAATATTTCCGAGAAATACCAACTTCGGTTGGTCGGGAAGAAAATTCACCAACTCCGATTGGTCGGGAAGAAAAATATTTCCCAGAAATACCAACTCCGGTTGGTTGGGAAGAAAATCCACCAACTCCGGTTGGTCGGGAAGAAAAATATTTCCCAGAAATACCAACTCCGGATGGTTGGGAAGAAAATCAACCAACTCCGGTTGGTCGGGAAGAAAAATATTTCCCAGAAATACCAACTTCGGTTGGTTGGGAAGAAAATTCACCAACTCCAGTTGGTCGGGAAGAAAAATATTTCCCAGAAATACCAACTCCGGTTGGTTGGGAAGAAAATCCACCAACTCCGGTTGGTCGGGAAGAAAAATATTTCCCAGAAATACAAACTCCGGTTGGTCGGGAAAAAAATTCACCAACTCCGGTTGGTCGGGAAGAAAAATATTTCCCAGAAATACCAACTCCGGTTGGTCGGGAAGAAGAATCACCCACTATAGTTGGTCGGGAATAAATTTTTTTTACCAACTAAGGTTAGTCGAGAATTAAAAACACCAACTCTCTTTGGTCGGAAATAGTTGGTTAAACAAATAATGGCTTAGAATTAAAAAGTGATCAAGTAAAATTTTAATACTTGAAACATTTCAAAATTACCACCAAGTTGGTCGAGAAAGAAAATATCATAAACTCTGGTTGATCGACAAATGATTATCATCAATTTAAGATAATCAACAATAAATTTCACCAACTTTAGTTGATCGGCAAATAACACAATGTTGTTATCTTTTTAACAGATATACATGCACATTCATTAGTAAATAAGTAAAGTGTTTTACAAAACATTTACAAGACAATGGCAATTAAGATGGCAAAGAAAAATAGAAGTTTTTCATTAAATCCAAAAACAAAATACATTGATAATGAAATACATATTAATTATTACATCAAGATTCCTACTCTATTGGCTTCATCCCCTCTGCTTTTGAAATAGGTTCCTCGCCACCAGGAGGATCGTCTAAGGCATAAGGGGAATTTATGAAATTAAGGTCTTTGAGCATCCTCATGTTCATCACAGATGGCCGATCGAATAGGTGCTCTGGGCGAGATATCTCGACATTGGAATGGAGACTATAATCGCCAAGATATTTAGAAATCAAACACTGAGGGATTGCCGGAGCAGGAATCCAGCTCATGTCGAGTTTGAATGGTGGCACTGGCAGGTCGAGCAACCAAGGATTATAGTAATCCCACAAATAGTGACCTTATTCCAATTGTAGCACACCCAAGGCGTTTAACCATCCTGGCTTGTACCCCTCGTTGTTCGACTGCTGGATCCGGTCGTCGAGGTGATAGAGGGCTTCATTATAGCCAGCCATCCAAAATTCTCTAGGTTGCTTGTGGAATTGATAAGTCAACCTTTCCAGCTGCACGTGGAATTTTTTTATGAAAGGTTCTTTATTCTCCAAAGCAGACTTTTGTGTAGAGATCTGCTCATCCAAATTCATAATTTTCTTGGACATCTCTGCTAATTCTTGATTCTTCGCTTTTAGATGAAAGGCCTGATTCTCCAAAGCTGATTGAGTTATTTGCTCGTTAATAGTAAGCTGAGAAGCTCTTGCTCGTCCCCGAGAACCTCTTGCTCGACTGCGAGAAGAAGTAGAGGCTCCAGTTCTCTTCAAAGTCTCCAATTCGTCTCTCAAATTAGCATTTTCGACCTTTAAGAAAGAAAAACCCTCGTCGTTGACAGGGACTAAGGCTTTTGAGGAAGATGCTACAGACTTCAACTGAGATACCTCTCCTCGCAGGTTATTATTTTCCTGCTCCAGGAACTTAGCTATCTTCCTGTGCGCTTCGACCTCGGTCTTCAAAGTTCTCTCCCTCACATCATAGGCAGCAATCAATCTGTCATATCCTTTATCAACACTTATTTGCTGATACTTATTCTCATATCCTTAGTGCAAAAGGGCTGTAGACTCCTTGTATTATTATTGAATCTCCTCGAGAGTAACCTGTAGGTCTTCAATCATTTCATAATACGCTACATTATTAGCCACTGCCCAGTCGAGCAGACACTTTAAATACTGGTAGGCTTCAACTGCTTGCTCTGAAGCATCTTGACCAAGGATATCAATGATCTGAGCTTCAGTCATATCTGAATGACCAGCTTTGAAGTAATCATTGCATTATCTCAATAATTTTGTATCATGAGCAGATAACAATTCCATCCTGGCCATAAACTAGTAAAAAGAAGAGATAGCAAGAATTAATAAGGAGCAAGAGGAAGAGAATCAATAGTATGAATAGTCGAAATTTCAAATTTTATTACATCATAAAAGAGAAGTACATAGTTCAGAGATACAATTGGCAAAAATAAACAGAGATAAAAATCCGAACATCTCTACACCTTCTCCTTGTCTCCCAAAACTTTTTCGGGAGGCTGGGACGAGGAGGTAGGTTGCTCGGATGGCACAGATGGTTGATCGATGGGTGCTGGAAGCTGCTCGGGTGAAATAATGGATGGTTGAAGTTGCTCGCAGGAAGACTAGACAACTGGGGGATGAGAAATTTGATCTCCCATCACCATAGAGGATTCCTCAGAGGCAACTTTGTCCTCTTCCTCTTTTTCAGGAGTTGGAGGGGGCTAGGGATGTGTCACTGAAACAGGTCGGAATTTTCATCAACATCCATCTCTTTCAAAGCAGCGACCCAGCCATCCCTAAAGTACTTAAGGATACCATATACCACTTGGGACATCATGGAAGCCAGACCCTTATTCCACCCTTTGTCCCAGCCGGCACTGAAGGACTTTTTTTACAACCAACTTCCTTTTCACCTTCTCCAAGGAAAGATTCTCGGATAGAAGTACCTCGGCATCTTTCAACTTATTTTCTGCCTCCTCCATCTGACGACCAATGTCACGAAGTCTACCCAGTTCTTCCTCAGCAGATTTAAGCTTACCTTCAAGCTCCCCAGCATTTTGGAGCTTCCCTTAGAGCTCTTTATTCTTACTTTCCAATTCTTTTATTTTCTTCTCCAATCCCTTGGAGACCTCAACAACCTGATTCCTCTCCTGCTCGGTGGAATTAAGCTTCTTCTCCTAAGCAGCTTTATCATCAACATACTTCTGATGAGAATCCTTCTGAGACTGCGTCAGGCCCACCAAAGCTTCCTCTACACCTGACGAGGAATTTGAAGCTTTAATAGCTTCATCCTTCTTCAAAATTGTATTGAAACAGGTTACCAACTGGGAAAAGAAAATAATAGCAAGTCAGTGAAAATATATAACAGCGGAAAAATGAAAGTTTATGACAATAATACTTACAGAAGCAATATGACGAGCAGCCAATGTGGTAACCATATCCCGAGAAAGATTTTCTTCAATACCTTGGATCTCGGGGATGATCCAAGATTTCACCGAGCTCATGGCAGAGCTCGGAGCAATGAAAGTGGGAACACCACTTCTAGTAGTTGAAGGTTGAGATATGGATTCAGCCAAATTGATCGAGGAGCTTTTCTTCAGCCTCCTCGGAGGAAAATCAACAGTCTCGGACAAGGATGTACTCTTAGTCGGGGATATGACAATAACCTCGCTTGGAGCAACGACTTTGCTCGGAGCCACTAGGGGATTCTCGACAACCTTCATAGTAGCAGCCAAAGGAGGTGCATCGATTTTTCCTGTCCCTTCTTCTGGGACATCATGTTTGCTTTTCTTTGCCTTTCCAGTAATAGAGGCAGATTTCTCGAAGAGAGCAGGATCTCTTCTTTTGTTCATTCTTTCACTCAGAGGAATATGTGACTCGGGTGAAGAACTTACAGAAGCTGGTACCGGTTCTACGTCACTTATCACAGGACGAGCAGTAAAAGACGAGGTGTAACTCTTATACTGCAACAAATATGAAGCTGATCTGATATGCTCGTCGGCAACAGTCTGATGCAAACCCCAGATAAGTTTCAGATGTTTTAAATTAACTTCTGTCTCTTTTGGAGACTTTCTCTTGCTGTCAACTGCAAATAAATCAAAATTAAAATATCAGTGACACATTTTATCAAACACAAAGCAAGCATAATTTTGAAAATAAAATAAAAACAACCTATCCCAATGCCATAGGGAGGGCATCTAGGACCCTGGTACACATCATTTCCAGTTAGTGGAAGGTGTTGCCAATTTTCATAACAACACCGTGCTCGAAGTTATCCCTATTGGCATCTGGGAGATTGACTACTAGAGCCCTATTTAAAAACCTAGTTTTTAAATAAAAAGTGTTGTCACCAACATCCCATCTATAACAAAACATAATTTCTGGAATTCCTATACGGGTTCCATGAATCTGATTTAATCTATGAACTCCATTAACTATTCTCCATGTTTTGGGGGCTATTTTTGCAGGAACCACATCAAAATATTGACAGAATTCCAGACACAAAGGGTTTAGGGGAAAAGAAAAGCCGCATTCAGCTACAAAGAGACTGGGGAACTAATGTCCCTCAGCCAAACGAAAATAATATGAAGGTTCACAAAAGTTTCTCCAAAACAACCCACGAAGGAATAGAGAAATCAGAGCGAAACATATCAAGCGACTCAACAAGGTAAACCATGGTGAATAAAGGAAATGAAAGATAAGGAAGAAGATCTTACAGAAAAAGGATGGATCTGTTGACAACGAACGATGAAAGGGATGAACGCACAAGAGAGAGAGAAAATGAAAAACTCAAAGATACTGATTTGAAAAAGTAGAAGACGATATGATTTTCTACAACGCTTAAATACCTTACATTGGGAAAAGGTAAAAATAATGATTATAAAAGGAGACGTTTACGCTACCGGCGGCTAAAAGGAAAAAAAGGGCGTGGAGATCGAAGTAGTTAAGAAAATTCAAAAAGTTTGATTCAATGAATTCGAAAAGAAAAAATAAATGCAAAGAAAACGTTCCTAAAATTCAGGATGACCATTTAATCCCGCCATAATTCGAGAAGAATATTCCACACTCCTCAGTCTCGAACTGTGAAACATTGGGGGATTCTGTTGATACCAAATTTAATCTGCTGACATGGCTCAATTAAGTGGAGACACATGAAAATCTGCGTGGCAATGACAAATACTTATGAACAACACCTTGACTTCAAGGAACTCAATTTCCCCGACCAACTCAGACACTCCGAGAAGTATGTGCTCTCTGAGGAACTTACCTGCACCGAGCAACTCATGGATACCGAGATACTTAGGCGGTCCTGAAAAACGTTACTAATGCCGTTTAATACAATGATTAAACTGTATAAGCAACTCCGAGTTGTTTGTTGAAGAAAACCTTTTCTTTTGAAAATAAAAATGATAAACAACAAGATGTGTTTACTAAAACTTATCTACGAGAATAACCAAGACTTTGTAATCAGTTTTAAAACTAAGATAGTTTTAAAATATCAGCACACTATAGAATGAGATGAGGAGATGAAGATAATCAAAACACACTATTTTTAACGTGGTAAAACCTCTCCCAATAGAGGAAACATCCACGGTGACTTCTAAGTCACGAAAGTAAAAAAAATCCACTAAAAACAAATAGCAGTTACAAACAATACAACATACATGCACACAACTCAGCCTATTCTAAGTTTAGGAATATACCCCACTTGGTGTCCTTCTAACTTCTTGTAGATCTGATTGTTGATGATGTTCTTCCAGTTTGATAACTTCCACTTTGCTTTAGCTTTCTTTGCGTCGACTCAAGAATTTTTGATCTTATACCCAACACTTTCAGTGTGGTAGTGTGTCAAGTGTTTGTGATGTGATTTCTATCAACATGCATGAACTCACACACACTTAGTTTGTACAGACAGTCCTAGAAAATTACATATAAAGACTATATGCTGTGATTTTCTTTTCTTTCTTTCTTACAAAACTTGGAACCTTCTGACCTTTTAATCTATCCCAGATTCCACGGATATCTTGCTTTAAAATCGGTCAAGATCTTAATCAATCTCAGTTTTGAAAATATTTTCGAGATTAAAAATCTCCAAGTGAGAATCCAACTAGGTCAAGGTTTAGTTTCACAAGAACAGAAAATGTAAAACATTTACAGATCTAAATCAACAAATATTTTCTTAAAACGAGAAACAAATATGCAGATCTAGTGATATATAACATGCAATAGTGTAGATCTAAGATTTCTATGAAAAAGAAATACATATCTCACCAAAATGTTTAAGTTGGTAACAAGATCACAGATTAAGAGGTTACAACTACAAACGATCAAACCAGTAACACCAATCTCTCTCAAACACTCAAGGTTGTGTTTGGATTTCTGAAAGTAAGAAGGTTTGAATATGGTTTGAAGTTGTTTAGGGTTAGGGTTAGGGTTTCTCTAACTCAGTTTCCCTTTCTCTCTCTTCTCTCTTTTTTTTTTCTCTATTCTCTCTCACTTCTCTCTTCTCTCTTTTTTTTTCTCTCAACTTAGACGACTGCCAAAAGTCTTAAAAAGCTGAGAATAAGAGGGTTTATATAGGAGCCAAGGAAGGTTCTGGATAGCTGATAGCAATCAGCGGTTGAGATTCAGTCTTCCTTATATTGACTTGATCCAAGGGTGGTAAAAAAGCGGTGGGTTAAAACGAAGGTGATTGGTCCATAGTGATAGCACATGGATAGTCATAAAACACATGCAGGCCATAGATAACGTTTGATCTAACGATCCACAATACACCAGGCAGTTCTCTCACAAAACAAACACAAATGAGATAACAAGAGCATGACAAGTGTTGGCATTTCATTGACTGGCAAACGCACGTCCAAAGTAATTACATGAAACACCCTAAAGTCTCTAGCGCATTGATATTCTACCCAATCAAACATTCTGATGAAAAACTAACTTTTCATAATAGCATATTAACCCCACAAAGTTTTTAAACACATTTTTATTAAAGAAAATATTATTTTAAAAATGTTTAAAAATTCCCAAAAAATTATTAAAACAACATTTTAAGGGGAATTTAACACACAATCAATATGAGCAATATATACACATGTATGCACTTCTAATGTGTGTAGTGTGATTCAATTTATACCTTGTTTGGATCATTGAAGAGGATTAGAGAGTGAACAATTCTCAGGTTCTTTGGATTCTAGGTTAGACAACAAATTTTGTCACTATTTCCAAATTAGATGAACACTTATACAATATAGACTTAAGTAAGTCAAAGGTATAAGGTGCTTCAGGTCCGAGCAGCTTAGGCGGTCCGAGCTGCACCTCGATCAGAGCATTTATTATCAGACAATTAAGAGGATTAAATGCGCATTAAATGCTGATTATTATCATACGGATGTATACGCTTATTGGACAGCTATGTATGATCCTTTCTCATGTACAGCCTCAGGGCTATAAATACATTGTATCATCCTCATTGTGGGGGGGACCGAAATTTCTGGAGATAAATCTTACCTCGAGAATTCCCAAACAGTCAATAATAACATAAACCGTGGATGTAGGCCATTTGTTCAAGGCTGAACCACTTTAAAATCTCTTGTCTTATTTATTTTTTATTTGTGATTAAACAATTAGAGATAATCTAATTTTTTACATCAACAACGGCGCTATTTGATAACTTTGACTTTTCTGTGTAGTAAGGTGTATAGATTTTAGGGTGTGAGTGGCTTTATGTGTGTGTTTAATTTGAACCTAAAATTAAATTACTAACTAATAAAAAATTGAAATTAATAAAATTAAAAATCTAAAAAAAAAAATAAAGTCCCACTCTAAGAATAAAATAAAGACTCAATTAAAAATAAAAATAAAAAGAAATAAAAATAAAAATCTATTAAAACTATAATTAAAATCCTAAAAAAATGTAAAATCTAATAAATTAAATGAAATCCTAAAAAAAATCTAATCCTAATAAAAACTAAAACTAATAAAATCACAATAAAATAAAATCACACTAAAAAAATATACAAATAGAAAATATAAGCTAAAAATTCTAAATAAATCTAAAATAAACCCTAAAAATAAAACGACACAAAGTAAAAATCGAAAAAAATATAAAAGAGCACAAACTAAAGACATACGAGCTTCGGGGTAGGTTTAGGGACAGGTTTAGGCTCGGATGAGGTTACAGGCATGGTAATTAACTCCATTTCATGCGCATTTGCTTTAAATTAAGAATTTGAACTCCACAAATGATAATCAGCCTGCACAATAAATATTTACGTGCATAAGACCATTATTGTCGAGAATTAGCAACTAAAATATATCTATTCGGAATATAAAATGTACACTTTTGGGTACTTATTAAATAACTTAATTTCAAATCGCCCTTTTTATAACAAATGAATTCCTATTACTCCCTGATATTGGCTAAAAAGTGGTGTTAATACTTTTTGTTGAGACGGGGTGGAAATCCCAATAGATTAAAACAGTTAAAGGAGTTTTTTTTTGGCAAAATTAATAGTGTATTGAGGTTTTTAGAACTTGTGTGATAGTTCACATTTTCTTTAGGGTAATTCGCATATAGGTCCTATTAGACATTTTTTTACACATTCTAGTCCCACCATGTTTCCCCCTTACATATAGGTCCTACTACTAATTTTTTGGAACTTTTTTTCACAATTTTACCCTTTTAAAATCAATCATCCATAACTTCCTTGAGGAAGTTACATAAGTGGTTGGACTTTTTTTTAATCTTCAAATGATCATAACTTTTAATTGACATATCCATTTTTTTGCAAAATTACTATTTTTGAAATCTGCTCGACGAGATCTATCAAACAAGATCTATGAAGCCTATAAATTTCAAAGAAAAAAAATTACACACATAGTAAACTTTACTGTATGCAACAGAAAGAGAAATATGTTTATATATGTAACGTTTTCATCGACAGTAACATTTACTGTGTTAATATTACATAGTATATATATACACACACACATACACACACACACACACAGTGGATCCAAGCCCTATTTTTCGAAATTATCTTATTTTTAAAGGTCCACGCTATCCAACAACCTTCATCAGAGCTCCGATTTGGGGTGAGTGGAGGTGGCATGCCGCTGGCTCGAACCTTAGAAAATAAGAGAATATTGGACAAATGGAGTTTGGATCCACCAGAGCTCTGGTTTGGGGTGAGTAGGGTTGGCATTGGGTTAGGTTTATACTGTAACATTTTCACAAGTAACAACATTTACTGTGTTAATATAACACAGTGTATATATATATAATGGATCCCAACCCCTTTTTTTCAATATTACCATATTTTTAACGGTTCGCGGTAGCGGCATCCAATCCCCACCACCACCTACCCCCATTTTCGGAGCTCCAACAACCTTCATCAGAGTTGTGATTTGGGGTGGAATGGGGTGCCGCTGGCGCGAACCTTAGAAAATAAGAGAATATTGGATAAATGGGGTTCGGATCCACTGGAGCTCCGGTTTGGGGTGAGTAGGGTTGGCATCGGGTTAGGTTTATATCTGTAACATTTTTACAAACAGTAACATTTCTTGTGTTAATATAACACAATATATATATATATATATATATATATATTATAACACCCCTTATTTTTGGAGTAACTGTTTTTATATTAATTTGCCATGTGGGTTAATTATATAAAATAATGGAAGTTGGAGTAAATATTATTTTAAGTGATTTAAAAGATAACGTTTACTAAATTTTGCATATTTACTGTTAAGAGAATGTACATAGCATCATGTTATGTTTTATTTCGTCGTTGTACTTTAAACGACAGTTATGGTTTAGAATGATGATGGAACATGAAATAATTTATGTTATTCCGGATGCCAATTCAGAGGGCGTGATTAATCCTGAAATATTCGAGATAGTCAAAATGAGTACCATATTGTATTTTTGGGTTCCGAGTACTTTTGACCAGTTATGACTTAATTATGTTGTGACGAGTCATTTTAATGGTGTAATAACATTTAAATATGGAATTTAGTGTTAAATGAACATTTAAGTCTTCCAATCTCTTTTATTTATCAATTATATGTTCCTAAACCTAGAGAGAGAAAGAGAACTGTGGAGAAAAGAGAGAACTAGGAAGAGAATTAAAGATTGGAGCTTGAATTTGTTTCTACCGGAAGACCATCCAAGATTTCAGCCTTAAGGCAAGTTTCTAACTTGCAACTATATATGAATGAGTGTGAATAAGGTGTATTTATAGTTGTGTGTTGAGTTTGACCCACAAATGGAAATTGTTGATTTTGGTAGAATTAATCAAAGATTATAGGAACTAAACATGTTTTTATAGTCTCTTATAATCATTTAACTTCTATAGATAGTTGGATGATGATAGCAGTTGATGGTTTGGGAATTTGATGAAAAGAATAATGGGTTTTGGGAAATTAGGGTTCATATAACCCGTAGCCCCAACTTGGCAAATCTGGACGGGCGAATCTATTTGCCCTCCTAGCGAATCGATTCGCTAAAGAGGGTGGATACAGTTCTGGGGAGGCGAATCGATTCGGATTAAGGATGAATCGATTCGGCAGGAATCTTTAGCCGAATCGAATCTCTAGGGTTAATCGATTTGGCCCCTGGGACGAATTGATTCGAAATGCTACTATTTTGAGGTATTTTTCTAGCTTAGTTTTAGCCCTCTTCTTTTAAGATTTAGACCTAGGAACCTTCATTCCTAAAGTAACACTAGAGTATTAGAGTCTACTATTAAGGTAATTGAGGGCCTAGGTTAGATATTGAGTGCTGGGGCTTAGTTCGGGAATTGATTAAATTAGTTGTTAGAAAGAGGAAAGGGTCCTTTTTACATAGTGAGATAGCTTAGGACTAGAGGGAAGTCGAGTTATAAGATTGTGAGATTTTATACTTGGGATGAAGTAATAGTGTACTTGATGGCCTATTGGGTTGTTGTAACCTCATGGAGACTAAAATGGAGATAATTTGAGCGTTGATGTTTATGATCATGTCATTAACCGACTATTGCTCCGGATAAAAATGTGATATACTCTTTAAATTGTCATATTTTCGTGAATGGTAAATTTCATAAACATACCTCTCTAAATGCTATCATAAGGGAAGTTACGTGCATGAGGTGAATCCCTTGGCTAGTGAATGCAAGGTGAATATAGTCCCCGGCCATAGGACCGGTTGTTATATATTGTGTTGTTATTTTTCGAAGTGAGGTAATTCCGGGTATGGTTATGACTCACTGTCGAAGGTATATGGCCTCTTCCCGATGTCACGCGATTTAGGATGACCAGGTTGTCTTGGTGATAGGCCCTGGAAGATGATAGCTATTTAGGGGAGCATCCAGTGGGGTGACTCCCGGAAGGATGGTCTTAGAATCGTTATATGTTGAAATCATAACCATTCTTATGAAAGTTGTACTTTATAAATGATAAAGTAATTTATAAAATAAACCGTTTTGGAAATAAGTTTCCTAATGAGGAGTAAACTTGTAAAGTCGTATGGGCTAAATGGAAATGTAATCTTGGTAAGTGAAATTGAGTTATATTGTTCTTGTTTAGATGAGTATTTATCATTGTTCTTGATGTTGCACCAGGTTGTGCATTTAGATTGAGAGGTGAGGATAATTATTATTAATTGTGGAGAGCGAGATATCGCTTATTTATGATGATTCGATATTCATAACTGTCATGCATTTTATTCACATGATGATCATATCAACCGAGCCCTGACCCGTTTATATCTCTTGTCTTTGCATGAATTCTCTTCACGCCCAGGTGCTCCGCCACAAGGACACCCGTAATGACTTTTCCATCCTAGCGTCATGGAGCTCTAACATTTTGCGGATGTTATAGGATATTTTTTATAGACGCCTCCATTTTTTTTACTCTATCTATGATCAGTTTACACATTCGGGCGTGTAGCCTAAGTTTTGTACATGTTTAATATAATGTGATAATTTTTTTATACTCGGTATAACCTACTTATATTGGTCTGTTAACCGACAACTTATTCGGTTATTATATTGTGTATGAATGTAGTTGTTATTTGACTTTCATCCACCATCTCTTTAATTTGGTCTGCCTTATGGTTTTCTTTCAAACTTACAAATAATTTGACTTCCGTTTTACAAAATAATTGGTGGTTATCTCGTATATTTATTTTGTCGACAGTGATGCTAAGAATGGACCATTTATGATTCCTGTAATAATTGAAATATCGGGCTGGCCACCTCTTATTTTAATAAGTGGGTTGTCACACACACACACACATACACACACGTGTGTGTGTGTGTGCGCGCTTTTCAAAGGTCCTCACCAGCGGCACCCCGTGCCACCCCTACTCACCCCAAATCGGAGCTCCGGTGGATCCAAACCCATTTATCTAATATTCTTTTAATTTCAAACGTTCGCACCAGCGTCACCCTATGCCACCCCTACCCACGCCAAATCGCAGCTCTGATGAAGGTCGTTGAACCTTCGACAATGGGAGTGGGTGGTGGTGGGGATTGAATGTAGTTCGCACGAACTTTTAAAAGTATGGTAATTTCATAAAAAATGTTATATATATATATATATATATATATATATATATATATATATATATATATATATATATATATATATATATATATATATATATACTGTGTTATATTAACATGGTAAATGTTACTATTTGTGAAAATGTTACAGATATAAACATAACCCAATGCCAACCCTACTTACCCCAAACTAGAGCTCCGGTGGATCCAAACCCCATTTATCTAATATTCTCTTATTTTCTAAGGTCCGCGCCAGCGGCACCCCATGACACCCCAATTCACAGCTCTGATGAAGGTTGTTGGAGCTCCGACAATGGGGGTGGGTGGTGGTGGGGATTGGATCCCTACTCACCCAAAACCAGAGCTCTGGTGGATCCAAACCCCATTTATCTAATATTATTTTATTTTCTAAGGTCCGCGCCAGCGGCACCCCATGACACCCCAATTCACAGCTCTGATGAAGGTTGTTGGAGCTCCGACAATGGGGGTGGGTGGTGGTGGGGATTGGATGCCGCTAGAGCAGACCATTAAAAATAATGTAATATCGAAAAAAAGGAGTTTGGATCCACCGTATATATATATATGTATATATATATATATATATATATATATATACTACACAACAAATGTTACTATTTGTAAAAATGTTATAGATATAAACCTAACTCAATGCCACCCCTACTCAACCCAAATCGGAGCTCCGGTGGATCCAAATCCCATTTATCCAATATTCTCTTAATTTCAACCTATCCCACCCCTACCCACCCCAAATTGTAGATCTGATGAAAGTCTTTGAAGCTCCAACAATAGGGGTGGGTGATTGTGGGGATTGAATGCCGCTGGCACAAATCCTTAAAAATATGGTAATTTCGAAAAAAAAGGGTTTGGATCCACTGTGTGTGTGTGTCTGTATATATATATATTGTGTAATATTCACACAGTAAATGTTACTGTTTGTGAAAATGTTATATATATAAAACCATTTCATAAATATATTAACACAATAAATATTATTGTTTGTGAAAATGTCACAAACATAAAACTATTTCATTTTTCGGTTTGTGGTGGGTAGGGCTAGCATGGGTTGCCGTTGGCGCGGACCTTTAAAAATAAGAGAATATCGAAAAAAAAGTAGTTTGGAACCACCGGAGCTCCCATTTGGGGTGAGTAGGGGTGGCATGGGGTGCCGCTGGTGCGAACCTTGAAAAATAAGAGAATATTGGATAAATGAGTATTTGAGCGACTAAATGAGTATGGGTTATAGTAAAAATAGATGTCTTTTTCAATATATATATTTATTTATCAACACAACAAATATTAATGTTTGTGATAATGCACAAATATAAAATGATTTTAACACACAAAATATCACTGTTTGTGAAAATATTGTAGATGTAAAACGATTTCATTTTTGGTGCATACAATAAAGTTTACTGTTTGTGTAATTTTTTTCTTTGATATTTTATAGGGTTCATGGATCTTGTTTGATCTTGGTGAGGAGATTTCAGAAATATTAATTTTACGAAAAACGGATTTGTCAATCAAAAGTTATGATCACTTGAAAATTAAAAATAAAGTTCAACCACTTATGTAACTTCCCCAAGGAAGTTACGGATTGTTGGTTTTAAAAGGTGTATAATTGTGAAAAAAATCCCAAAAAGATTAGGAATAGGACCTATTTAATGGTTGAAATTTCAATGGGACTTAATTTATGAAACTTTAATCATATGGGACTTATATATAATAAATCCTTTTCTTTACGCATATTTACCTTATATATTATATTAATATCACCGTGAACTAAAATTGCAATACTAAAAATAATATCTCGACACTGTTTTAGGTGTATACTACAGTAAAACAATGACAATAATAATAATTAAAAAAAAAAGTATAAAATATCTTGGGGCATATACCAAATAGTCACTTGAACTTCCTCTAATACATGTTGAGTCCAATCCTTTTTATTTTTCACCAAAAAGTTCTTCACCATGCCAAAAAGGCTTTACCATGCTACTGGTGCGGACCTTTAAGGATAAGATAATAAGGAACTTTTTGGTACAAAATAAAAGGCTTAGACTAAATGTGTATTAAAAAATATTTGAGGGACTTTTTAATATTTGATCCAAATATCTTCCTATTCATGTTCATATGTTTATACCTTCATAACGTATATTGATATTAAATTTAGTGCCTCCACTCAACATAGATAATAAGGCAATCTCGTGGGCACATAAATTACATAAACTAACCATCTTTGGCAATAATTAGTAAACATTGCTCGTGTCAACCTCACAACATTTTTAAACGAAAAGCTCACTAAATGTTCCACGTAGTCAAGCATATATTCTCTGCTCAAATTTCAATACTATCCAACCTATATCAATCGAGGCACTCACCTAACCGTGTCCTTTGACCACACTAGGTTACCACCACACTGACCGTCGGTTTTCACCCACACAAAATTTAAGCAAAATCTTTACGACGACCACACCACCGTCATTGGTAACCTAAGGGTAATTAGTATCACACTGGGCTACATCTGCTAACCCATACTAGCATGACAAGACGTGTCTGTAACTAATCATTGCATTGCTAAGTTTACTCTAGCATACACTCTTAACACCCCGACATAACAATCATGTCTCGAAGCTATACTGCCTTAACTCAGATTTTTAAGTCTCCACATGGCGTCATCACTCAAGTCTCAAATACATTTCTTAGTACATCCTAAAATCTAGTATTACCACACCCATAATAGTAATTTTATTACATCCGAGCATCACTTATAAAGGATACAACTATAATTCTACCTTAAGGGTCACAACACCCTTCTGTGCCGATTGGAAAACCATACCAGGTACATATACTATGCGACTGTTAATCTGGGGTCATCAACTAACCCTCAACTCGATAATTACTAGAATGATACTACCATTTTTACCAGACTTAAGGTATCCTAAGAACACCAAACACAATTCATACGAAGTCCCAAGGCCCGATAAGATTTCACTGTCCATACCTCCATTATCATAGGTTCACTCTACAGACCTTCCAATACCCACATCGATGTTACTTGATGCTCGCAAAGACATAAGTCTAAGATCTTCTAGATTATTGTGTTCCTTAATCCTCAAACATCTCAAGACATCACAACATTCGATATTCATCCTCAATGATTCCACACACAAATGTTTCATATTGGTGCCTCAACGTTCCTATGAACTAGTCATACACTAGGATTTCCTAGCACCTAGCCATTTGCCTCGATAGCCTTTCTTCCAAACGGTTGTGACTATAGGTCACATATAAACTATAATTGGTGCTATTACGGGTCATGGCAGGATACATGATGTCGCCTGTAGCTAATAAATCTCAAGGTCTTCCTGACCCAATCCTCAATTGAGTGTTTAACTATGGTAACTAAATTTATTTGCTATGCTGACATCATATTAAGTGTCAACCTACGAGTTAACACGACTATATAAATCTTGGTAGGATATGGGCACCGAGTATGGCCTATAAACACCAAGGTATTTACCACAGATGTCGCATGAAATACTATTCCTTAATATCATATCATAATAAAGTTACACCCAACCTAAGTCATCAACCCAAGCGACTAACACGTTTCACAAAGTCAATACTTGAGAATGCTATTCAGCCAACTAGTCTCCATACATGAGGTACACGACCTTTACCACTAGTCACAATGAACACCACTCACTGTTGCCACTAACAAGGCTACTCACATCATTAAAATTATCATATAATACATCTAACACGAATGATCACTGCGTTTCCACTATCCACCTACACAATCGCATGTGTTCTCGAAATACTATCAAAACGATGTCACCTCAAGAATCAAATTTTCTTAATTACATCATCGACATTAACTACCCATAAGCATCATACCTAAGGGTTATACATGACCTTTTTTTACCAATCATTAGTGTCTAGTCGAGACACCCTACCTGTCAACCTCTACCATTGACTATGTCCAACTCGTGCCACTTATCCATTAGCATCACATCATTCCACCGACACCTCAATTTATCCTATGTCACCAAATTTTAATGTAAGCACCTCACACTAACAACCACGGTGTCACCATTATAGGCTTACATGGATACCCGTAAGTTATTACAATTCTAATCAGAAATACGAAAGTGATTAATAACCATCAATATAATCGTTTGACACTTGACACTAATCTAACTTGTCGTGTTAACCTCTTAGACTCTACCGTCTAGTACACGAACTAAACCGTCATCAAACTAGCATGGCCCACCTAAACCACAATGACTTCGAAAGATCCAATGATGACCTCCCCACATCACACCCGAAAGGAACCATGAACCTAGAGCTCTGATACCATTTAAAATGCGCTTACCCAAATTTATGGGTTACCCGTGAGTTAACCTGATTCGACCCGAGCATTAGGTGTGAAGTGCAATGGAACAACCTATATAATGTAGCTAATCCAGTTTTATTTTAAGTAACGTTCCACTTGTTTAACACGAGATTCCAATTTCAAGGTAAACTACATGAGGGTCCCGTGGGGATCACCCCAAAGTCCAAGTAAACAGATCTACAAACGTAAACATAAATAAAGTGTACTCATATATAACACCCTCAAAGTACGAAACCACTCCCAACCTTCCGTAACAAGTGGGGATGTGAGCCTATTCCCAGTGGTATTTATGTAAGAAGTATAGAAACAAATGATAAAATGGAATACTCACATTCTACAGCCACATGAATGCGAAAATATGTATATATCTACATATGTATACCCTTAAAAAATATATTTTCAAATGCATTAACCATTTTTTTTTAAAAATCTTAATTATCTAAATTAATTTACCTTAATCTTATTAAAGGTTTTATTTATTCATACATAGCATCCTCACTCTATTTAACACACCCAGGTTGGCACTTGAAACCATTACATTTGATTTACCCAAACCCATTGCTTTACCGAAATTTAACCCTTTCATTCATTTCAACACACTTAGTATTTTCATTGAAAATCACCATTTTGACACATGCATTCACCGTGTTAGAAAATAATTATTTAATCTTTGAAAATCCTTTTTATAACACATTCTTCCGTTAAATATGGTTTTAACCATTTACGTTGCTTAACCACCCATTTATTTACTTGCTTTAACCCCTTTTCATTCCTTTATGGACATTAATAGATTTACGCATTTACTTGCCCATTTCACTTTTATCAAAACATTTATTATATCCATTCAAGTTAGGTTGTATTAAAATATTTTACCACACAACCCATTCCTTGACATGTCCCATATTTTCTTGATCTTTTCTCAAAATCTTCCTATACCGCATACTTCCACGAGCTCCACACCGCCAGTTATGCGCACCATATGCTCTAGCCAGTGGTGTAGCGCTTTTCACCCAAGGGCTCCGGGAGCTTCTTGCTTTATCCTAGTGTCATCCGAGTTCCTTTTAATGTGTTCTAACAGTTTATAAATGTCCACATTATTAAACTTATCCTTTTATCCAGTCGAAGTCAAAACCCGGGACATTATCGCCCCAATAAATGATACACTTTGAAATTTTATCGTTTCATGTCCTCTACATTTTATCCTTGATTTTTATCCCAGTCATCATATTCATTTAGGACTAATTTGTGTAACACCCTTTCCAATATTTTTATTCCATAAAAATGTTCCACTTTAAGTAAAATTACCATTTTACCCATCTATTTCCAAAATCACCTTTATACCTTACTTAATTCCATAAGTGTTAAGATTTCACAACATTGGTGAGTTACACTCACGAACCATCCCATGTTTACCCATTAACCCTTAATATAATACTATTCATCAGCATTTCCCTAGTACACATTTCTTCACTTCTTCATTCAATAAATACATTCACACTTAAGACTACTTTTAATTAAAAAAAATTGCCCATTTCCTTTGATTCAATATGTAGTCTTTTAATTTCATGTTCATCATACTCTTTAGTCTCAATTTCACACATCTTGATGACTAATTTTCCAATTATTCTTGTTGTATGTTGAAACTCAACAAAACCTTCTCTAAACTTTTTATACATTTAAAATCAAAATACTACAAGTTTATTTGTATGAGAAGATGAATTTTAAACCCAAAAATCCTACTATATAGCTTAAACATATTTATCATAATGGGAAATCATTATACTTGCAAAAATACATTTATAAGGCACAAAGGTCATTTTTATTTCTTCAATCTCAACAAATGTCCATTTTTTTTTATAAAATCTTCATTTTTGCAAGAAACATTATATCATCAATGTTTATCCTTTCAAACATTTTATTTCATCAAATGTTTAACACTAATATTTCAAGAAATGCCCATTTCATGAAAATACCATCTTTTAATATTCCAAACCTCGAAGTATTTACTTATTGTTTTATTTCAACAAAATATCATTTTCCAACAAAGTCATGCTATTTACAAACATTTTACTTCATGATATGTTTTCCATCAAAATTACTAGAAAATACACCATTTTCATAAAACATCAACTTTCATTATTTTAAAATCTTAAAATAATTATAAATTCTTTATTTTTAACAAAATAACAATTTTCCAATATTTTTATTCCATAAAAATATTTATTGTCCTCTACACAATAAATATACCATTTAACTAATTACATTCTACTCAAATAGCCTAAATACAAGACTACAATTCAAAATAATATTTTTACACTAAGAGTAGGGTTACCTACCTCTAATGGCTACAATGGTGGTGTTGGTGTAGGAGGAGCAACCCCCACCCCAAAACATGGCCTCATAGGGTTACCAAATGCTTCTTCTAAAGCTCCAAATATAACCGCTAAATTTTGTAGTGCTTCCTTATCCATGGTGGAGATGGGTGTTTTAGTTTCAAATGTGAAAAAAAAACATCTTGAAAGTGGTAGTTTTGTTGTAATTCTTGGTGGAGGAGTGGTGGTTTGGTGGTATGTAGTGGTGGAAGACCACCCACCCCTCTCTATCTCTCTCCCCCTCTCTCTCATTCTTTCATATTCTCCCAAAAATAATAACCCCCAAATAACTCTTACAAAACATCCCTTAAGTCGTAAAATCCCATTTTACCCTCGTTGAACTGATTTTGGCTCGACAACACACCAAATCAACATTCCAAATTACGACAGTGCATAGGACCAGTCTGATCTAAAAACTCGGTCAATGTCGTTCAAACGACTCAAGATAGGTCATTCAAAATATGATTCTAACGAACCATCACGTGACTTGCTACTATAAACTAGTAGCAAGTCGTTAGAAGCCCTTCTTCTAATGACCCTTCTAACGACCTGTTGCATAATCGTTCGAACGACATCCCTTGTCGCTTGAATGACACTGTTTCTTTTGTTTTTATTTTTCTCCAACTTTTCACCTATAATTCCTCCATATTTATAATTAACCCATACTCAATTATAACCAATATCTAATTTAATTAATTTATCGGGGCGGGATATTACATAAACAAATGCAGTAACTCAAGGGTGTAATCTCAAAAATAATATTGAAATAGAAACACCTACTTTTCAATTTCGTGTTGTTTGTAATTGATCTTTGTTCTCATGGGGTAAATCATACATTCTAAAATCGTGGATATCATAAATGTTTAGAGTATGAAGAAAAAACGAATCTCTGAGTGGAAGCTGGGATGTAAAATAAATTATTTATAGAAACTTTAGTTTTGGGGTTAAATATATAATTATGAAAAGTTAGGTTTTGTATTAATTTTTTTTATTTCTATTCATTTTTTTGACTGGTGATAATAGATTTTGTTGTATTTTAAAAAAGGACTTGAATTTAAAGTTTGGATCATTTTGAAATAGATGGAAAATACAGGAGTTTAAGTGAAAATTAAAGGTTTGGTGTTTTTAGTTCTTTAAAAATGTTTTCTCGAGATGTAGCTTTCTAGGAAACCAAAAAGGGTAATGCATTATAAAATTTTGACTAGAAAATTAAAACAAAAAGATGCGCTCTTACGCTCCTGGATTTAACTTCACTCACGCGTGTGTATTACACTTCATCTTTTATCTCGGTTTGGTTGACTTTGGGGTTTGAAAACTTTGACCTCAAATTCAAATAGTTCTAGAATACCATTTATGTTGATTCCTAAATGAAAATTGTCTATTTTTTTAGAGGAATCCAACCATATTAGTTTCAAGCATTGAGGTTAATTGGTTCAAGATATTCATTTTTTTTGTAAAAATGGCATAAGTTTGACTTCAACATTCGTGGCTTTAGGCTATAATTCGTGCTATGGAATGGTGATATTCATGATATAAAATGAAAATGTAGTTGAACCAGTTTGGTTTCAAAGATTTTTGTTACCACATCTCATGAATTTTATTTTTGAAATTTCCAGGTTTGTAATTTTTGAACTTTGATTTGGGGTATCAAAATTCATTTTGGGTTGAATTAAGCAATGCACCCAGGTTCCTTAGACCCAGGGTTTGATTTCACCCATTTTTGAAACTGGTTTAAAGTTAGGAGTACATGTTCGCAATTAAAGCTCAAGCTTTAATGAAAGTTTCTTATATTCAAGCTTTTTTAGTTCATTTTCTACACCAGAACTTCCATGTGAACTCATATTTAAGACCTATGAATGCCCATAAAATTAAAAAATTGAAAACAATAGAAATGCTACATAAAATCATAGAATTACTAAAATGCTATATTTTTTCTTTGTGTTTTCCACTGTGGTATGGTACATTTTTACACTGGTGGAAGGGGGGTTTATACTACTGGTGGAGGTGAAATGATTGGTGGAAAAGGAGGTGGGGTTTTATAATGGTTTAGTTAGGTCTTAACTAGGTACCATGTGGTATGACATGGGTACCATGTGTTTTCCATATGTACAATTTCTCACCAGGCAGCTAACTGGATAAAATGATTAGGGGGTGAAGTGGAAATAGTTTTGGTTTTAGTTTAGGTCCTTGAATTGTATATAAAAGGAATTTGAGTACATTTAAGTACTCTTTTTGAAAGTTTAAGGGGTAAATGTGTAATTGTTATAAAATACAAATACTATGATTAAGTTTGGGTTATAAGGGTATGCTATGGTTTAAATAATAAGTTTTAAAGTTTCTAGGGGTATTTTAATAATTTTAGAACTTTGATGGTCACTAAGATAATTGTCTTATTCTTTAGGGTTATATATCAATTATATGTTGGTTTTTTACAGGAGAAGTGATCCTTTGTATGAACCTCTAGCTCAATAATTGCAGGATCTTCTTACTTAACTCCTTCATCTCTAATGGATCCATCGAGTATGGTGCCCTAACAATGGGTCTGGTACCCGACGCCAAATCTATACAAAAATCAACCTCCCTTTGTGGTGGTAACCCTAGCACCTTATCGTATACATTCATAAATGATGGGACAATAAGTATCAAATCTAATGATACAGTGACCTCCTCTGATGAAGTCGCATTTATATAATATAAATGTCTACTAAACCCTCCCTCAATTCTAGGCATAGCAACAAAGAACATATCTTGTCTAGGAATAGCAAACATAATTTCTTCCCCACTGCAATCTATCTACGCATGATACTAAGATAGCTAATCCATGCTAAAAATGATATTGTAAGTCAACATATCCAATAATATTAAGTAGGCAAAAAACATAATTGGTTGATCTCCACTACCACGCCTCTACAAATATAGCGTAAGGAAACACCCTACCTACTGGAGTGTCCACATGTGAAGACACATCTTATTCTATATCTATTAATCCTGACGTAGATGCAAATGTATAACTAGAAAATATATAACTAGAAAATGAGTGTAACGAGCCTATATTAAAGATAATTCGTGCATAACCACCATAAATGTAAAACATACCTTCAATCGCCTGAGATTGCACTATATATCCTGCCTGATGGACAACATAGACATGTCCATAATGAAGTTATGGGTGTCCCTTCACCTGAGGCATTGTTGGGTATGTTGGAGATGGTGGTAAGACCTGGTGCTATGGTGGGGGCAGGAAGAGCCTTTTGATGTCCTTGATATCCTGTCTGGTTTCCCTTAGGGAAAATATGAAAGGAATGGCCCACTCCCCTAGCTATAGCAGTATCCCCTCCCTGATGTGACAATTCTAACCACAACCCTTCTATACTTTCCCTTAGGACCAATCTTGATGTCTTATACCTTGGCCCTGACGGACCTGTCCCCTCTAGCCCTTCTAATCCTATTGTCCCTGTCTGTGGTGGCCCTACCCTTGGATATTCTAATAGAGAAAATTATCTCTTATAAATTACTTCGAGTATTCTCCCCCTGAATCCTCCCTTGCTGGAACAATGAGCCTCCTGTTATGATGGAGATAAATATTTTCCCTTAAATCTATCCCAGAATTTCAAAATGGTCATTTGTACCCAATCCTCTAGATGTTAATAGACTCCCACCACTGTAGGGAATCCCCTACAAGTCTGAAACTGGTGAGCATCTAGCATTGGATATCAGTACACTGTAGTAGGCATTGATGTCGCTCGATGTCACATCTCCACTACAGTGCACTAATAGGTCTTGTAGATTTAAAGAACTCTGGTCGAAATTTTTCTTAAAGTCACTGCTAGCTCTTTCCAAGGCAGATACAGTAGGTTGGGCATGCTCAGGTGCATCAACTTGTGGTAAAGGTATTGATGGTTTCTACTGCTGCATGGGAGCCATAATGACACCTACAATCTATGTGATAATAAAAGCCAACTCGTCCAGAGCTATAGCGAGTGGTTGTGGTTTATGTGCGATGGTGGACGTGGCTGTTGTCGGGGTACCACTGCCTATGACTCAATGCTAGTAGAGGGTCACAGCTGAAAAACTCATAAGCATCATGTATTCACCAGATGAAAGATAGTACACAAAAGCGTATAAGCAGACATACAAAGATAGAGTAAAAATCTAAATGATAAGCTCTAAAGCATCAAAGAAAGCTACGTGAAAAGCGATAGACGCACTCAAGATCCTTAGGACACTAGAACCGAGAATGCTTTTATACCAACTTTAACACCCCATAAAATCTAATCAAGATTGATCAACTCTAAAATAAATAAACTATGATTCGAAACATTTGGGTATCATTCTAAGCATGAATGGAAATAAAACTATATGTATAATGTAAATAACTAAAATAAATAAGTGAACCATAATAACCACAATAATATTATTTGAAATCCACAAAAACGAGTAGAACCTTTGCATACTATCACCGTCATAATACATACCAATACTGAATAAAGAGGCACTGTCTCTAGTACAAATTCGACATAATGATAAAAAAATATAAAGGATGAGCATGCAGGTTCGACACCTACATCCTATAAGATCAGTGATGGAGAGGAGATCAATACTGGAGTAGGGTTGATGTCATACTTATCGTAGGAATGGAAATTTAAGCTGACCCATCAGGTTTTTGCCATGACCCATCCCTAATTGGGCGGGTTAAAAACCCATTTAAAATAATAGGGGTGGCTATGGGTTTACAAAAATCATTAATTAAATAGGTTGGGATCGGGTTTAGTATATAGAAGCATAACCCTCTCCGCCCAATTTATTTCTAAAATTTACTTAAATACCCTTCTTTGATATATTATTTACACCAAAACCTTATATATCTAAAATTTGACAAATCCTAACAGTTTAGTATGCGGATTTTAACCCACCTCGAATGGGTTTTTCCCCCGTGTAATGTAGATGAGGTGAGGGCAGGTTTAGGAGGTTTACATTTAATTGGGTTCAGGATGGGTTATACTAAACTCGTCATGGATCGCGGGGAGGAATGAGTTAATTTTTTTTGCACCGAGGGGGGGGGGGGGTAGATTTTGGCAAGCCCGCCCCATACCCGACCTGTTTACATACCTAACTAGCCTATGTCTTAAAACATATTAATAAGAGACGTTAACACCAAGTCTAAGTAGTATAAACCTATAATTTATTTTGGGATATAATATAACTACACACCTTCTTCTAGTCATTTAATTTTTTTAACGTAAATTGAAACAACCCTATATATCATATGCGTCCACTCCCAAGCCCATACGTTTCCCATTATTAAGTCTTAATCATCTCTATAGACTATATGTATAGATTCCATTTTTATTCATTTATGCGTCCCAATTGTATAATGCCCTGGGGGAAAGTAGTCTCGAAATCTATGTCCACTTAATACAAGTATGGTTCTATATACGTACCTCTTGGAGGGGTCCCGTCACAAGCCCGCACATAATGAAGTCCTATCTTACCGCCTATGGGGATTGCTCGCGTTTACTAGGCATAGTTATAGGTTATCCCATACATATAAATACTCAAGAATCTACTACGAATAATCATTTTACCTTCACACCAGTCATATAGCCCCATACCCAAATCTATATGAAAGGATCCCCTCATTAACCTTACACAAACAAAATGATAATTTCAACACATTGTGTTCAGTGTAATAAAAACCAATTCAAACCCATCATCATCACATTAGGGTACCAGTTTTCATCGCTCGCACCACATAAGGGTATCCCCTCTAGTACGTATCCCACGAGTACACACACCTGATATTGTGGATATAATACATAAAATAAGTAATCCTATACAGTTAAGTAAAAAAGTCTTAGTTACTATTTAATTACCTTAATTAACCCCTTTTGATTAAGAAAGACTAATTCTGATACACAATTAATTCGAATGAGTCCGAACTATCGTTCAAATGAAAATACACCTATCATTCAAATGAACTCCTCTTTCTTCTCGAAAGATACTTAGTTCTAACGAGGCTACCATCTCATTCGAATGAGAGTAGCCTAAAAAAATCATCTTCCAAACAAAAGTCCACCATTGATGACCATCAAAACTCCATTCCAATCCTATAAACATATCTAAACTTCAATTTTTAGATGTATAATCATTCCAACAACATTCCTAACCCCATGGTTTTAGGATAATCTTACATAGATTTACGAAATAATTCCATATTCTCCTCCCAATAACCCTAACAGGTGATTTGATCCCAATTCAACCCAATTACATATTAATCCACTAAAATCAATAAAGGTATTTAATTCTCTAACATGAAATCTCCTAACCCTATCATGAATTGCACAATTTCTACTTTAATCATGATGAATCAAATCAATTTCATAATATTATAACAACATGGATTGTAAATTAGTTACCCAACTAACAAAATTCTAAAACTGTTAATTAAATTGCCTAAATTAGATTATATTAGTTTTAGGTCAAGAATCCAATGATCAATCATAATATAAAATAGCATCGATTATAAAATTATCCTAAATAAACTTGACTTAAACAAAGATATGAGATTTTAGTCTAATTAGCCTAATTCATTCTTCTCGGAGTCAACTTTCCCTTAATTTCTTATTGTCCGAGTATTGTCCTCTATCTAGCCTCTGTTTAGACTTAGGGTTTTCTCTCTAAATTATTAAGAATGAACTAATCTAACCCAAATCCCCTTTTTATCATGTTAGAAGCAAAATTAAGGTTGAGCCCCTTATTAACCTTAACATATTAAGTCGAAATCATTTGAAAATAGTCTAAAGTCCATCCCAAACCATATACTAGCCCATGGGACTTAAAACCCAACGTTTTAAGGTGCAATTGGACCTTTTACACGTCCCTAAAGCCACTTGAATTATCTTACCAACATAATTATTTTTATTCGTTAAATACTTATTATTTCATTATTGTATTTTAAATGTAATTCAATTTCAACTAATACTATAATTTTGGTGGCGTCACCATCCACTATAGATAAATACACATATATAGTTTATTTAATTCACCTTAAATTATGGGGTATTACAGGGATGTAATAGGACGGATTTTTATGGGATGCGTACGACATTGACCACACTAGTACACTAGTGATAGCGATGGGTTTAATTTGTTCCCTTCACCATGATCATATTGCTAACATACTCGTGTCTCGAGTAAGGATAAATGGTATGTTTTATTGTATATCCTTGGGTATGGAGTCCATTCGATAGACGATAAGGAGTAATGATTTTCCTTGTAATGGCTTTGAGGTTATATGGTTATGATGACCTATAAATATACCTATTATGCACAAGGGATCCTCTAAGACAACGTAGATTGGGCTTCATGCTTTTATGTGAGGGACAATGTGGATTGGGCTTCATGTTTTTATGTGACGCCTTGTGCACAAATCATCTATGTGCATATGAGTGGAGACATATTAAGTTGGATATTGGAGTTATTTGATTATGTTTCCTTTACTCAGACTATACACGAGATGTATATTCGAGAAATTTGTTACAAAACTTTAAAATTATAAACAATGGAGAAAGATTTATAATTATGTATCATTGGGTTCACCTTGTCTTGGGATTAGACCTGCACATTTTTTCTAGATTGTTTGGGTTGAGTTAACTTAAAAATAACTAAAATATGGGAGGAAGTTTCATTAATATTATTGAGGCCAAATGATGAGTGCATTATTTTGTATATTTTATATCAAAATTTTACTTTGTTAGTCCCATTTTATTTTATTTAATAAGTTCTTAGGATCATTTTATTAAAAAGGGAAAAAAAGAAAGAATGATTGAATTTGGAATTGAAAATGGAAATTTTAAGTAAAAAATCGGCACTTCGATAATTTTATAATATTCTTGTGCTAATTTGTGAAAAAAGTTACCTAGTAAAAATTTTGCAGATAATGATGAAATTTGGTGCAAATTGGTGATCAACTCGAAAAAGGCGCGAAAATGCTGATTTTTATGGTCATTCGAAAAAAGTTGTTTTTACACTTTTTATTCTCCGATTTGGACAAACTTTGGCATGCGTGTTCAACAAGGAAATCTAAGACTTCTTGATTGGGGGGAAATTCGGTCCCTTATCCCTATCTAAAGACTAAAGAAGTGGAGTGATAAGTTTCAACACTTTTCGATCAATCAGGAAGAGTTCCACCAAAACCCTAATACCTCACTCCTAAGCCTATAAATAAGACCCCTAGGCTCATTATTTCAAGGAAGATTGTAGAGAGACAATTGAGAACAATTTTTGGTAGTTTTATTTTGAGATTTTTAATTATATTTAAGGGCCAAGAATTTTATGTTTGTGGGAGGAATTTTGTCAAGTTTATTTGTGAGACACAACATCTGTAAGTTTGTTTTATTAATGAAAATTAGTATTCATTTTTGTAATTTTATTATGTCTTCAATTATACTAGATTAATTTTTTTTACTATCACTAGGAGAAATTTATCATGTTTGATCAATATTGTGCGTGATTTAAATTTGTTTTTGTTCCCGCTATGTGCTAAAGGTTTTAAAAATTCGGTATTCGTTTAAAACAACACGATAGTGTGTGTTAAACCTTCGACTTTGTTTGAAAAAAAGTTATATTTTTATTTTTAAGTGTGAGTAATTTTTCATAGATTATGCTTGCACACGATTGTTTTAATAGTCCATGCTTAAAGACTATACTTTGAAATTTAAAAGTGAACTTCTTAAGGGAATAGAGATTTTAGCCGTCTAAATTTAGAGACGTTAGATTTTATTCTGAACTTTAACCGTGTTATTTTTCGAATTAAACGCGACGAGAGCCGGTTTAATTTGAGTTATAAATTAGGAATGCTAAGTTTAAACTAATGCATAGTATTAGTTAAACGTGATAAATGGATACAATATCTTGGTTTCTCACAAACTAGTCTATATCTTTCGTAGTCGCACTTTTTAAATGTGTTAGCTTAGTTTAATATTACATATCTTCTCTACACTCATTTCGTCTAGTTAGACAGTCACAATTATTTCGAACGAAAAATTGACAAATCTCTGTGGGTTCCACCCGTACTTACACTCGCTATTTTATAATAGCTCATGCACTTGCCGTATTTTATAAATTGACAAACAAGTTTTGGCGCCGTTGCCGGGGATTTGTACAATTTTTTTAAAAAGAAGTTGTGACTTTCGGACTAGTTTTTTATTTTACTTTTCACATTTTTGTTAGTAAAAATTTCATAAAAGACAAAAAAAAATTGAAAAAAAATTGTGCATTGTACATTACAATGGGTGATCCTCATATTGTTATCTGGTCATATTTCTAGTGTTACTCTATTGATCATGTTCACGTGTTTTTACAGAATACTGAAAATTTAGATGACTACGTATTTCAATTTGAGTCGGATGGGTCAATAATCATTTTAAAAATTAAAGGAGGTATGGATGAGAATCCAACCCCTTTAATTACTTTTTATCCACCAAAGTGTATCAATTGGAAAGAGGTAAACAAACGGTATAATGATGCTATTTCTAAAACTAATCATGAATTAAATAGGGATAATCAATTTTGTGAGGAAGAAAAAATTGACAATCTTGACACATGTCATACTTGTGATGATTTGGACGTTGATTTTTGTCGAGATTTTTCTCCTAATTCAATCAATAAAAATGATGATTCTTTTTATATGTGAAAAAATTTATTTGAGGATTCGTCATCTAATTTTAGTGACACTTCAAGTATTTATGACGGTCCTCCTATTTTGGATGAAGAAAGTGTATCTCTCAGTGATACCTCTTCTTCCTGTGATTTTCATAAAGTCTCACATTTAGGATTTGAGTATACATCCCCAATTTTACGTGACTATTTTTGAAAAAGGGATAGTAAATATTTGGATCCTTATTGTAATTTGCTACACCGATGTGATGCATCGACATATGATTTGTGCGATTCAAATTTATTTATTATTGATGATGTCGGTGCACACCATTATGACCATGGATTTATAGTTGAAATTTGTGTTGTGCGGTTATGCTCTCAAATTTATAATGTTTTGGCCTATAGTACTTTAATGTTTATTAATTGGAATGACCCACAACTCTTTCGATTATTAATTAATGGTGATGACGGTAATTTTCATGGGTTTGTATATTATTAGCGTATTTTTTTTCTTTTTTTTCTTTTTTGTTTTTGTTAACATACATCTATTACTTTGGATGTTGGTAGTAAAGTAAAGTTCAGAGGTAATATCATAATTTTACTTCTTTACTTTATTTTCTTGGTCCATATTTTTATTTGAGCATACATTGAGGACAATGTAAAATTTAGATTTGGGGGTAAGGATGGTATTTTTGAAAAAAAAATCAAAAACAAATTAGAAAAATTTTCAAAAATCCAAAAATCAAAAAAGATTTTCAATATAATTGAGTTTTGAAACGATTTCTTAATGTAGAATTAATTCATGGATCTCACAACTTAAAATGTTTTACACATTAACAATATGATATGCTCGAAACTCGATATTGAGGAGAAAGTTAATATGCTCAACGAATAAATGTGGAGATTTTAATTTGGTGAGGTATTGTACCACTCATCGTTTATGAGAGGTTTAAATCAATATGAGTTGAAACAACTCAAACTTTCCTTCACTGATTAATACATTGATGATCTCAATTTCTTTGTTTTGTTCGATTATTGAAAACAAAAGGTCAAATTGTGAATCTTAAGCACTAGAAGTCTTAGTAAGTCGTCTTGAGACACAAATCAATTTAATGAAACTTGAAAAATGAGGTTAGGCAATCTTTTGAAAGCCCAAAATTAAGCTCAAACTCCAACCTTTTTACATTATTCCGTTGCAAGCCCATTTGAGCCAAAAAGAAAATAAGCCTTTTGTTGAAAACCCATTATCCTACCCAACTCCAACTGAGAGTTGAAAGCCCATAAAAAGAAGCCATACCCATTTTTCGAGAATACCAGGGTAAAAATTACAGTAAGAAAAAAGGCCAAAAAATGAAAGAAGAATAAGTTTGCAAAAGAATGATCTGTGAAAAGAAAAGAAAGAATGAATGAAAAGAAAGGAGTGCGTGAGAAGAAAAAAAATGGAAAATGAAGGTTGGAAGAAAAAGTGCCTAAAAGTCAAAATACCAAAAAATCTCTATATTTTTAGAAATTTTGAACTCCAAAAACCATTCTTTCTATCCAAATTTGAGCCTACAATAGAACTTAAGAAAGTCGTAATCAATCTCAAGTAAAGTTAGTTATAGCGTGGAGATAAGATGATTAGGATCTATTGTGCGATTCAAAGTTTTCAACAAGTAATCGATTTTCCATTTATGAGATCATATTCATCCATTATAAAAAAAAGTTCGTTTTTGATCATGTATATGTGAAATTTGTTCATTTAAATTTACTTTTTTATTCACATATACCGAGAAAAAATAACCCATTCCGTGAGATTTTGAAATCAAAACGAACTTTCAAATAAGAAATGTAACGATCAAATCTTTTTAAATTGATGATTATATTGGCTATGAACACACACGCGTGATGAGTTAAGATTGCAAAGTGAAGTTATACTATATTTATGAAGTTTGCATTCAAACTTGATTATATTACTTTTGAGTCTTTTGTATTGAGTCAAGTTTTTAAATTTTGTGGGTATATTCACCTCAAACCCTCATGAGACAAAACTCACTAGGGTAACCTAGGGGTTCAATGACTTGTTGTACATGCTAAGTGTAATCGTGATTCCTACGAAAGTGAGTCAGATTTTAAATTTTAGTTTTACTCGAGGACTAACAAAGTTTAGGTTTGGGGGTATTTGAAGAGTACATTATTTTGTCTATTTTATACCGAAATTTATACTTTGTTAGTCCCATTTTAATTTATTTAATAAGTTCTTACAATCATTTTATTAAAAAGGGAAAAAATGAAAGAATGATTGAAGTTGGATTGAAAATAGCAATTTTAAGTAAAAAATGGGACTTCTATAATTTTATAATATTCTTATGCTAATTTGTGAAAAAAGTTGCCTAGTAAAAAATTTGCAAGTGATGATGGAA
This sequence comes from Sambucus nigra, assembly GCA_949130495.1. Lineage (NCBI taxonomy): Eukaryota > Viridiplantae > Streptophyta > Magnoliopsida > Dipsacales > Adoxaceae > Sambucus > Sambucus nigra. The sequence continues at coordinate 599,646,995 of OX422215.1, read as the reverse complement.
TTTATTGCAAATTGATGATCAACTCGAAAAAGGTGCAACAAAGCTGATTTTTACGGTCCCTTATCTTAATCTAAGACTTTTTATTCTTGTACACTTTTTATTCTCCGATTTTGGATGAAATTTGGCCTGCCTGCTCAGCATGGAAATCTAAGACTTCTGTGGGGGGAAATTCAGTCCCTTATCCCAATCTAAAGATTGAAGAGGTGGAGTGATAAGTTTCAACACGTTTCGACCAATCAGGAAGAGTTCCACCAAAACCCTAATACCTCATTTCTAAGCCTATAAATAAGGCCATTGGGTTCATTATTTCGGGGAAGATTGTAGAGAGTCAATTGAGAACAATTTTTGATAGTTTTATTTATATAGGAAGGCAAATAATTGTATCTTTATGGGAGTAATTTTGTCAAGTTTATTTGCGAGACACAACATTTGTAAGTTTGTTTCATTAATGAAAATTAGTATTCATTCTTGCAATTTTATTATGGCTTCAATTATGCAAGCTTAATTTCTTTACTAGGACTAGGTGAAATTTATCATGTTTGATTAATATTGTGCGTGATTTAAATTCGTCTTTGTTCCCGATATGTGCTAAAGGTTTTAAAAATTCAGCATTCATTTAAAATGACATAAGAGCGTGTTTTAAACCTACGGTTTTGTTTGAAAAAAAAATCATATTTTTTAAGTGTGAGTAATTTTTGATAGATTATGCTTGCACTCGATTGTTTTGATAGTCTATGCTTAAAGACTATAGTTTGAAATTTAAAAGTGAACTTTTTAAGGGAATAGGAGTTTTAGCAGTTTAAATTTAGAGACGTTAGATTTTATTTTGAACTTTAACCGTGTTATTTTTTGAATTAAATGCGATGATAGTCGGCTTAATTTGAGTTATAAAGTTAGGAATGACGAGTTTAAATTGATGCATAGTATTAGTTAAACGTGATAAATGGAACCAATGTCTTAGTTTCTCACACACTTGTCTATATCTTTCGTAGTCACACTTTTTAATTGTGTTAGCTTAGTTTAATATTACATATCTTCTCTACACTCATTTCGTCTAGTTGAACAGTCATAATTATGTCGAACGAAAAGTTGACAAATCTCTGCAGGTTTGATCAGTACTTACACTCGTTATTCTATAATATCTCGTGCACTTGCAGTATTTTATATATTGACTAACACCAAATTTACTTAAATCCATACTCAATATAAACTTGTTAGGTTTAATCTTGTGTGTGGAAATCTGTTTTAAAGTCCTATGCAGTTACAACCACCATAGCCCTGATTTTATATATTTCTTCTTAGTTCATGTGTTCCATATATAGGATGTTGGTTTAGATCCTATATTATCATTTTAATTTATCATATTTTCATTGAAGTATCTGTCGAGTCATATTAATATTATTATTATTATTTTTGTTGGACTATTTCATTTCTATTCAGAGTTGGATATTATTATTGAGACATTTTTTGTATTCTAGTGATGTAATTATATTTATTATGTAGAGATTGGATTAAGAGTTCTATTTATTTTATTTCAATCATGCTCATAATGATGTAATTTTTTTGACTCATGTGTTATATACATTTAGAACTGATCAATCCAGTATAATGTGTAGTTTTTTTATGTATTAAGGCAATCAAACTTTAATGTTATTTGAAGTTTAGACCATTTTTTATTTAAAAATATTAACATTTGTATCGATAAATTTAAAAATTCTCAAAAATTAGGACAGGCCCCTTACCAAACTTGTAGATGATCCCTTGACCTTTCTAAAATCGTTACGAATACTTATGTTTTAATTCTTTATATATTAAAACTGATTCTCTAGCAGCATTGAATATGATAAATGGCAAGTGGAAGATTCCATGGACCTTAAAAAGCATCATTTAAGATATAGTGGCATTGATTTCTACACATCAAATTCATATCAATCATGTTGGGAGACAAAACAACACTGCAGCGGATGGTCTTACTTCCCTAGCTTCTGCTTCCAAAGTCACAAGGTCCTACAAATCTTCAAAGAGCTTCCTCACATGATCAATGGCATGATCAACCTAGATAAGCAAGGTTTACCTAGTTTAATAATTTCCTAAGTCTAAAATCTTTCCTTTCCTATTGTAGTACGTTTTCTCATTGACTGTAATGCGACATAGAAGAGTCTATTTCTATATGATATAATAAATTTGGGGCCTTAGCCCTTTCCTTGGTAAAAAAACACTATACTCGGTGAACACAAATAAGTGATACTAGGATTACCAATTTTAATTTTCAATTAAATTAAGTGAATGATCAATTAATACAAATTTAATTCAAGCATTATTAAAAAAATATGTTTAAAAAAAAACTAATTATATCTTGCCTAAAATATGCATATATGTGGTATTTGCAAGAATAAAATATATCAATCACATAATGCCGCATGTACGAGGAAAATCCATAATGAGAAAAATCTCGGATGGACTATCCTATGACAATTCACTATGATATAAGATTTATAAAATAGTAACAGATAACTTACTCCACTTGACTCGACACCTTCGATCCATGGTGCAGTTTCACTACTTGAACCTTTTTCACAGTAATACCACAGGAATCCACCCATGATCTTCACAATGAGTGTTGTAATGCTACACATATTTGGAATAAAATAAAATTTAGTAGGAATTAATTTAATTCGGTGAAATTAATTAATTAAGGTTGCGAATAATTGAACTTATTATTGTTTAAGATTCTGAGAGTTGGACTTTAATGGTTTGAATAAATCTAAATTGGATTTTATTTTGGAATAAAAATAATTACACATGACATGTCACAATTGAAAAATATACTTACGGGATAAAAATATTCGGGATGCATTTTGGGGAGTTTTACGAACTCGTTTAGGTATTTTAGACCCTTAGAAATGATCCATATATATTTTGGGTACCATTTTTGTCGAATAAGCCCATAAAAGTAGCCGACCAAGCCCAAATAGAAAATAAAAAGCACCCGGCCCAACTTATGTGTCTTGAATGACGATTAGGATGAAAAGATATGACAAAGTCCATCCCCAAAAATTTTGAATGAGATATTCAAGGGATACTCGGTTAACGTGTTGGTTATTAACATTCTCTCTCTCTCTCTCTCTTAGTTGAGTATATATTGTAGCCCTGGCCCGGGACATATGAAAAGATTATCGAGAGTTACTTAAATACAACAGCAGACCTCTCTGTGGACGTAGGCATTTTTTTGAACCACGTATATTTTGGTGTTGTGTTATTGTGATTGTGATTGTGTTGTACTTATTACCTTGGTGTGTGTTTCCATTCATTAGTTATTTGTGTTAAGATTTTTGTCACCACAATTGGCGCCATTTATGGGAAACATTTGTTTTTCCTGCAAAAACCTTCACCAACAGGAACCAGCGATGTCCCATTACATCAGTAACGTTCCTCAAGCAGGAGACATTCAGGAACAACCGAACCCTCCAAGGGTAAGGTCTGAAATGTGGCATTAAAACCCAAAACTTTGTCAGGAGAGGAAGGTCTCCGAAGAAAGCTAGGGGCCACCGAGGTCCACGCAGATCTCTAGGATGATAGATGCCTATGAGTCTAGAATCCATGAGCAGGAGTAGGCTACTCACCAATAATAAGATGAAAATGCTCACCTCAAGAGGCACTTGGAAAGGATGGATAGAGAACTACATTGAAGCATGAGGCGACGCCATAATCGGACTCCTAGCCCTCAAACGAGTAGGTCTCGTAGACGAGGAAGAATCCTGAGACGTGGGTTAGAAAGAACAGAAAGGCACTAGTCAGACAATGAACATTCGAAAATGAGTGCAACCAGCTCACCATTACAGGAGTCCTGGTCGGTAGAACGATGACATACGAAGTTTATTCCGAAGGGAGATAGACCAACACCCAGCTCATCGCGGGGCCAGATCAATGAGAGAGCTAGCCAGGCAATCTCTTGAAACCCAGATGAAATCCCCTTTTTGAGGGCAATAGAAAAAAATAGGCTCTGAAGAAGTTTGCAGTTCCCAGGTTCAAGATTTACGATGGTAAGACTGATCCCATTGACCATGCCAGGTAATACCGACAATCAATGACTCCGTGGATCCACAATGATGCGCTAATGTGTTGAACATTCCCTTCCAGTTTGCACGATGTGGCCTAGAAGTGGTTTGAAAAGCTACCTCATAGGCCTATCAAGAAATTTCAAATCCTTGGCTGAATAGTCCACAACTCGCCTCATAATAAGCAGCTCCCACTCGAAGAGGATGGATGCACTGCTTACTCCGAATAAGAAGACGTAGGAGAACCTGAGAGAGTACCCGAAGAGATATTAGGAAGTATTTAATAAAATTGAGGATTTCTCCGAGCAGGTTGCTGTAGCGTCCTTTAAAATCGATTTGCCAGCCTGCCTCCTGCACCAGTCCCTAACTAAGAAGGAGGTTGCATCCATCGACGACATGATGGCCCGTATAAAAAAATATGCCAAAGTTAAGGATGTGACCCATCTTAATATAGGGGAGAATGGTCGCACGAAGGCTGGCAATCAGTTTAGTCATAAGTTATCCCATTAGCATGCAGTTTAGCCACAATATCAGTCAGGTTCATATAGAAGTCATCAAATGACTCAGTCTCAGACATAATTAGGGAATTATATTGTTGAATGAGCATTTGAGTTTTAGTAGCTTTAACTCTAGTGTCACCTTCATGAGCAGTAACTAAAGTGTCCCAAGCTTCCTTAGAAGTGGTACAGGATGAGATTCTTTTGAACTCGTGTTCATTTATAGACATAAATATAGCATTATTTCCTTTGTTATTATTTCGAGAAACTTGTTTCTCTTCTTGTGTGAACTCACTTAAAAATTTCTTAACCCTCTCATTACTTCCTTCAGTGGCTGGTTTTGTAGGAAAAATGTAACCATTTTCAACAATGTCCCAGACATCATCTCCCAGAGTTCCTTGAATGAAAGCAATCATTCTTACTTTCCAGTAAGAAAAATTGGTTCCATCAAAGATAGGAGGTCTGGTCAAGTTACCAAATCTTTCATTTTTCTCGTCCATATTTGATTTTCAGAAAATAATTTCAGAAACAGAGGATCTCTTTAAAAGAAGTATATCCCGCTCTGATACCAATTGAAATTCTGTTACTAAAGCCGTTTATTAAAAATAAACTATTTATGTAACTCCGATCTGTTTTTTTGAGAAACTCTTTTCTTGAAAAACCAAAACTTATTTGAACACAAGATGTGTTTAACAAAACAGTATGTACGAGATCTATTCAAGATTTTACCAACAAGTTTATAAAACTGTTTTAAACAAACTTTAAAACCCAGCACAACCAAAAATGAGATGAGAAGATGTAGGAAGATTAAGTACAAGATTTTTACGTGGTAAAACCTCACCAATTGCGGAAACATCCACGACTCCCTTTACGGGGTAAAACAAAAAACCACTATAAACAAATTTAACAGTTACAAACTGTATAACAAACATGCATACAACTCAGACCTATATAAGTTTAGGAATGTACCCTCTGGTGTTCTTATAACTTCTCTGCAGTTCTGATTGTTGATGTTGTCCTCTCAGTTTGTTAACTCCAATTTGTTCAAGCTCTTTACGCCGACTCTTTTTCTCAAGATCTTATTACCAACACTTTTCGTGTTGTAGTGTGAAAGTGTTTGCGGAGGTGCTTTCTAACACATGCATGCACACACACACACACTTATCATGTACAAACAGTCCTAGCAAATTACAAATAGATCTATATGCTGTGAGTTTTCTTTTTCTCTCTTCTCACAAAACTTAACCTTTTTGGCCTTTAAAACAATCCCAGAATCCACGGATACCTTGCTTAGAAGACAGTCAAGGTCTTAATCAATCTCAGAGTTTTGAAAAGTTTTTCGATATTGAAAACCTCCAAGTGTGATTCCAAACTAGGTCTAAGGCCTTGTTTCAAGAGAACTAGAAACATAAAACATTTTTGTTGATTTCAAAGTTAAAAACATTTATAGAAAACGAATCAACAAAATATTTCTCAAGATGAGAAACAAACATGCAAACTAAGTGTAATATATCATGAAAAACTTAGATCTAAAAATTTATATATATAAGAACACCAGATCTAAGAAAATGATTAAGTTGGAAACAAGATTCAAAGAAGAAGAGGTTACAGCAACAAACCAACTCTCAAATCATCTCTCAAAAACACTCAAACACTCAAGGTTGTGTTTGGTAAAGTATATAGGTTTGAAGGTTTGTATTTGGTTTGAACTGTGTAGACGATTTAGGATTATGGTTAGGGTTTATAAATCTTCCTCTCTCTTCTGGTTTCTCTCTTCTCTCTCTCCTCTCTCCTCTATCTTTATTTTCTCTCAAATGACGAAATAACAAAAGTCTCAGAAAGCTGAGTAAAGGACTCCTTTTATAGGAGGCTGAGAAGGTTCGAGATCGAGGGCCAAAATCAAGGGTCCAGATTGAGTCAAGATGTATTGACTAAGATCCAAAGGCATACGATAAGCGGTGGTTAAAACGCTTCTGATTTGTTCAACACGTAATCACAGGGATTATAATAGAAGACGTGCAGATCGTTGATTACATATGATCCAAGGGTTGAAAGCAGGTGTAGTTTTACTCTCTTCAAAGAAACACACTTCTAACCAATCAGAGGGAGACAAATGTTGTTCAATAACACGAGATAAAATGCGCGTCTAAAGTATTTACAAAGTAAAGTATTTACAAAGTAAACCTTGAAGTCTCTGCCGCTTTTGGTTTCTACGCAAACCAACTTTAGAGAGTTAAACCAATATTTCTAAAATAACATATTTACCCCATAACCTTTTAAAACCAATTTTTATTAATAAAACCATATATTAAAATCTTTTTAAAAAATCCCAAAAAATATTTAAAAATCAAATTTAGGGATTTAAACACACTCAACATATATACACACACTAATATGCAACATGACATGTAAATGAATCATTCTACTGTGTGTGAGTGTTGGTAATTAAATCTAGGTCTCTTCAATCAAAGATGAAATAGTAATGTAAGCTCTGAGGTTCTTTGGTTTCTAGGTTAGACATAATTTTGTCACAATTTCCAAACTAGATGAACACTTATACAATATAGACTCAAGTGAGTCAAGAGTATAAGGGCTTCAATCTCCCCCTTTGGAAATATGAGACAAAATCTCCTTTGAGTCAACTAGAACTCGTAGGGCAACAAAAAGATAAGAAAAACCTATTCCTATAAAGATTCTATCTACCCAAATCCTAGAAAGCAAAAGTACATAACTCAACTATTAACAATTGAATACCCTATTACATCAGTTGAGTATGACTGTACAGAAACCTGCAATAATCACTAAGATCAAGCTGTTTAGCATATATAAACAATCATTAGAGACTCAAATTTCTCCCCCATTTTGTCTCAAATGGATAAAGGGAAAAAACTTGGATAAACAGCAAAGGTATTACTCAGCACAAACCATACCAATAGATTTATACAAGGAAATGGATCTATTATAATCAAGAGGTTTGGTGAACATATCTGCGAGTTGCAAATCAGTAGGAATATAATTGATTTCTAATTCCTTAGTTTCAACCAATTCGCGTATAAAGTGATGTCTAATTTTTATGTGCTTTGTTCGCGAGTGTTGTACAGGGTTTTTAGAAATATTAATCGCACTTTGATTATCACAATAGAGATGCAATTGGTTTTCTTGAATACCATAATCACTTAGCATTTGTTTAAGCCACAGTAATTGAGCACAACAGTTGCCATCGGCTATGTATTCAGATTCGGCTATAGAGAGTGATGTGCAGTTTTGTTTCTTACTACTCCATCCTACCAAGTTATTACCTATATAATAACATGCTCCCGAAGTGCTTTTATTATCATCAGTACACCCAGCCCAGTCAGCATGAGTGTACCCAATTATAGTGCTTGGTGTGTCATTAGTGTACCAAAGTCCTAGATTTAGAGTGCCTTTTACAATTTAATGATACGTTTAACAGCATTCAAATGGCTCTCTTTAGGGTTATTTTGATAACGAGCACATACACACACAGTATACATAATATCAGGACGCGAGGCAGTAAGATATAGTAAGGTTCCTATCATACTACAATATAGAGTAGGATCTATGGATTTTCCATTTTCATCTTTAGAAAGTTTTAACGTAGTACTCATGGGCGTTTTAGCATCTTTAGCACTCTCGAGGCCAAATTTCTTTACTATCTCTAAAGTGTACTTGGATTGTGATACAAATAATCCTTCTGAATTTTGTTTGACTTGGAGGCCTAAGAAGAATTGTAGCTCCCCCATAAGGGACATTTGAAATTCCTTATGCATAGTTTCAGAGAAGGATTTTACTTCTGAGGGAGAAGTTGATCCAAAGATAATATCGTCAACATAAACTTGAGCAATAGTAATGTGTTTGTTAAAATGTTTGACAAAACGAGTTTGATCATTTCCACCTCTTTTGAAACCTTTATCTAAGAGGAAACTGGAAAGACGCTCATACTAAGCTCTAGGTGCTTGTTTAAGGCCATACATAACCTTTTTGAGACGTAATACATGATTTGTATATTGAGGGTCGATGAACCCTTTAGGTTGTTCTACATAGGTCTCTTCAGCCAATATTCCATTAAGGAATGCAGATTTGACATCCATTTGGTAAAGTGTAAAATGCATGTGGCAGGCTATAGCAAAGAGCAGACAAACAGATTCTAAATGAGTAACAGGTGCGAAAGTCTTGTTAAAATCTATTCCTTCAATTTGAGAGTATCCTTGAGCAACTAATCTAGATTTATTTCTAATGATTATCCCGTTTTCATCAGACTTATTTTTAAAAATCCAACGCGTACCAATAATCTTTTTATGATCAGGACGAGGAACAAGATACCAAACATCATGAATGAAAAATTGAAGAAGTTATTCCTGCATAGCAGAAATCCAGTGAGAGTCATTCAATGCCTCATTTACATTCTTTGGTTCCACTAGGGAAACAAAGCATGCATAATGTGCATAGTTTCTTAGTTGGGATCTTGTACGTACTGGCTCACTAGGGTTACCAACTACGTTATTTATGGGATGATCTTTAGAAACCCAGTTAGGTACTTCAGGTGTCTCAATTGGTAATGAATCAACTATTTCAGGAGAGTTATTTTCTAAAATGTTTGTAGGCTCTTCCTCAATAGTTGATTCACCAGTCTTACTCTCTACAGTAGTGTCACTCACAATTACATTTATGGATTCTATCAAGGTTTTAGTGCGAAGATTATACACTCGATAAGTTCTACTGTTAGGCGAGTATCCTAAAAATATAGCTTTATCACCTCGGCTCTCAAATTTGGATAAGTGTTCCCTATCTTTTCATACATAACAAGTACTACCAAAAGTTCAAAGGTACTTAAGATTGGGCTTTTTCTTGTACCAAAGTTCGTAAGGAGTTTGTTTGGAATTCTTTCTAAGATAGACCTTATTTATGATGTGACAAGCAGTACGAATAGATTCTACCCAAAAATACTTAGGTAAATTCTTGGCATATAACATAACACGTGCCATATCTTGAAGGGTACGATTCTTTCTTTCGACAATACCATTTTGTTGAGGAGTCTTAGGAGCACTGAATTCATGTTTGTAACCATTATAGTCACAGTATTCAATAATACCAGTGTCTTTGAATTCACCACCTCTGTCACTACGTATTCGATTTACTTGAGTGCCCTTTTCATTTTCAATCCGGAGAAGAATTTTTAAGAAAGTTTGAAAAGTGTGAGACTTTTGTTTTAAAATGGCTACCCAAGTAAATCTGGTGAAGTCATTAACCATAACTAAAATATATATGTGTCCACAAAGACTAACAGTTTGGGAGGGACCCATTAGGTCCATATGGATGAGCTCCAAGGGATTTGAGGTAAGAATATCATTAACTTTCTTATGAGGTGCCTTTACAATTTTACCTTCCTGACAGGAACCACAAACTATGTTAGGAATGGGTTTGATTTTAGGAACTCCTCTAACTATTTCCTGAGAGGTTAGTCTACTAAGGTTATCATAATTTATATGACCCATTATGTTATGCCATATCTCGTTGTCATCCATTCTGGCAACATTACAGATTTTAGATTTATTCATGACATTAGGAGTTCTGAATCCTGTAATTATGCGTTCACCTTTATCATTTAAAATTTTGCAATTGTTCTTTGAAAAGGTAACAGTATGATCTGAGTCACAAAATTGTGATATGCTAAGTAGATTTGCCTTAAGACCTTTAACTAGAAGGAAATTTTCTAGAACAGGAAGTCCATTTTCTTGGAGAGTTCCTTTGCCTATGATTTGAGATGAAACTCCATCACCAAAAATGACTTTACCACCAACAAAGTTGGTTTTGTTTAAAAGTTTAATTTCATCCCCAGTCATGTGCTTAGAACATCCAGAGTCTAAATACCAACCAGATGATGTGTGTTCAGCTTTTAAAGCAGTAACAACTATGTTACACTTCATCTGAGGCAATAGATCATCTTTTCTAACCCATATTGCTCTAGTTTTCATTTTGCGCTTATTAGCTCTCAATTGATAAAATTTGCGAGCATTAGATTTTTGTTGAAAAATGTTTTGCGCATGATTTTGAGTTTTATGAAAAACATGAGCACTTGGTTTAGGAAAGTGCTTAGGATTCCTTCTAGGAAATGTTCTCTTACGTTTGGTCTTTCTCTTCCTATAATTAGATTTTTTGTCAGGTTGTCTAGGAAGTACATAATTGTTTCAGTTCCTTCTAGAATAGTTAAAGTTCTGATATATAGGAGAACTATAGACATGTGTAATTAGTCTCCTAGCATAGCAACTATCAAAAGAGTGACCGTATATATCACAATAAGAGAAATAAAGATTGCTCAAGATTGGGGTCACCTTAGGAAAGTCTCTAAACAAAGGTTTTGAGAAGTTTTGAGGTTGAGCTTTATTCCTAGGTGTGACAGTCTTGAATGCCGACTCACTCTTCCTAATAGAGGGGCAGACGTATTTAGCCTTAGATGAACTTTCATGTTTAGAGCAACTTGATTCCCCAATGTTAAAATTTTGATGTTTTGAATCAAACTCAGTTTTTAGAGAATGAAAGTCTGGGCATGTTTCAATAGGTCTTTTGCCTCCTGACACAAACTTGATAGGTTCAAAAGATTTTGTTTGTGTTTTCAAATTGGGGCAAAACCCTATTCCAGTTCGATCATCAGAATTGGTTTTTGATTCAGCAACAAATTCATCAAAACATTTTGAATTATTTTCAAATTTTGTAAATTTTTTGAATACAGTTGCTATCTTTTCTTTAGTTTGTTCCAATTCTAACAATGTCCCTTTGTATTTTTTCTCCAGAGTTTCATTTGTTTCATTTAAATTTCTGATTTTTTCATCACACATTCTGATTTTTCTTTTATGAGTCAAACATTGGGTAGTATACTCTTCAACATTTAGTTTAACCATTAGGCTTAGACCTTCTAACTTCTTAGTGAGATCTTTCACAATCTTTTCTAGTCTAGTGCTTTTCTTGAGAGTTTTAGCATAGAGAGTGTGAATATCTGGGAGGTCTTCATTGTCCGAGTCACTAAGTGTAGTGTGTGAAGTGACCCCTAGGACTTCATTCTGTATACTCACACACCCATTTACATCGTCATTATCGCTTTTCCTTTGACTCACACACCCCGAAGAACAAATAGCAATATTCTCAGTAATCAAAGCATCTAAACCAGTAACAGCAGTATTCGAAACATCAAAAGTAGAATTACTATATTCATCCTCATTAACATACACAGGCATATCATCATTATAAATAATCTTGGCAAAGAAAGACATGCAAGGGTCAAAAACATCAGATGACTCAAGTTCCTCATTTTCATATTCACTTGAATCATCCCATGTCTTGCAAATGTTGGCCCTAGTGTGCTTGTTTTGAGTGTTCAAGTTAACTCTACAGTCTTGTGCAATGTGTCCTAGTTTACCACATCTATAGCATTCAGTCTTCTTAAGGTCTCTGTTAGGTCTAGTGTAAGAGTCCTTGTGATTTTTATCATGGCTTTTCTCATGAGGTCTGTGATTGAAAGGAGTTGGATAATTAGACTTGCCTTGTTTATTTGCCATGTTATTTCTAAATTTAATGATTTTCTTAAACTGTTTTGACATTAAGACAATCTGATTGTCCAAACTCTCTATATCGCATTCCTCATCAGAATCATCATTGGAAGTATTAAACTCAGGCTTAATCAATTTAGAAGAGAAGCTTAGATTGGAACTAGTCTGTTTCCAATGGGACTGGGTAAATTGTTTCTTAAATTCCAGTTCCATTTCCACTGTTATTAACTTACTACTGAGTAGTACAGGAGTGAGATTAATATCACACATTTCCTCAATAGCATATCTTTTGTTATTAAATTTCCGTGGTAATGATCTCAGAATTTTAGACACAATTTCTTGTCTGTCATAAGTTATCCCATTAGCATGCAGTTTAGTCACAATATCAGTCAGGTTCATATAGAAGTCATCAAATGACTCAGTCTCAGACATAATTAGGGAATTATACTGTTGAATGAGCATTTGAGTTTTAGCATCTTTAACTCTAGTGTCACCTTCATGAGCAGTAACTAAAGTGTCCCAAGCTTCCTTAGAAGTGGTACAGGATGAGATTCTTTTGAACTCGTGTTCATTTAGAGACATAAATATAACATTCTTTCCTTTGTTATTATTTCGAGAAACTTGTTTCTCTTCTTGTGTGAACTCACTTAAAACTTTCTTAACCCTCTCATTACTTCCTTCAGTGGCTGGTTTTGTAGGAAAAATGTAACCATTTTCAACAATGTCCCAGACATCATCTCCCAGAGTTCCTTGAATGAAAGCAATCATTCTTACTTTCCAGTAAGAAAAATTGGTTCCATCAAAGATAGGAGGTCTGGTCAAGTTACCAAATCTTTCATTTTTCTCGTCCATATTTGATTTTCAGAAAACAATTTTAGAAACATAGGATCTTTTAAAAGAAGTATATCCCGCTCTGATACCAATTGAAATTATGTTACTAAAGCTGTTTATTAAAAATAAACTATTTAAGTAACTCCGATCTGTTTTTTGGAGAAACTCTTTTCTTGAAAAACTAAAACTTATTTTAACACATGATGTGTTTAACAAAACAGTATGTACGAGATCTATTCAAGATTTTACCAACAAGTTTATAAAACTGTTTTAAACAAACTTTAAAACCCAGCACAACCAAGAATGAGATGAGAAGATGTAGGAAGATTAAGTACAAGATTTTTACGTGGTAAAACCTCACCAATTGAGGAAACATCCACGACTCCCTTTACGGGGTAAAACAAAAAATCGCTATAAACAAATTTAACAGTTACAAACTATATAACAAACATGCATACAACTCAGACCTATATAAGTTTAGGAATGTAACCTCTGGTGTCCTTATAACTTCTCTGCAGTTCTTATTGTTGATGTTGTCCTCTCAGTTTGTTAACTCCAATTGGTTCAAGCTCTTTACGTCGACTCTTTTTCTCAAGATCTTATTACCAACACTTTTCGTGTTGTAGTGTGAAAGTGTTTGTGGATGTGCTTTCTAACACATGCATGCACACACACACACTTATCATGTACAAACAGTCCTAGTAAATTACAAATAGATCTATATGCTGTGAGTTTTCTTTTTCTCTCTTCTCACAAAACTTAACCTTTTTGACCTTTAAAACAATCCCAGAATCCACGGATACCTTGCTTAGAAGACAGTCAAGGTCTTAATCAATCTCAGTGTTTTGAAAAGTTTTTCGATATTGAAAACCTCCAAGTGTGATTCCAAACTAGGTCTAAGGCCTTGTTTCAAGAAAACTAGAAACATAAAACATTTTTGTTGATTTCAAAGTTAAAAACATTTATAGAAAACGAATCAACAAAATATTTCTCAAGATGAGAAACAAACATGCAAACTAAGTGTAATATATCATGAAACACTTAGATCTGAAAATTTGTATATATAAGAACACCAGATCTAAGAAAATGATTAAGTTGGAAACAAGATTCAAAGAAGAAGAGGTTACAGCAACAAACCAACTCTCAAATCATCTCTCAAAAACACTCAAACACTCAAGGTTGTGTTTGGTAAAGTATATAGGTTTGAAGGTTTGTATTTGGTTTGAACTGTGTAGACGATTTAGGGTTAGGGTTAGGGTTTCTAACTCTTCCTCTCTCTTCTGGTTTCTCTCTTCTCTCCCTCCTCTCTCCTCTCTCTTTTTTCTCTCAAATGACGAAATAACAAAAGTCTCAGAAAGCTGAGTAAATGAATCCTTTTATAGGAGGCTGAGAAGGTTCGAGATCGAGGGCCAAAATCAAGGGTCCAGATTGAGTCAAGATGTATTGACTAAGATCCAAGGGCATACGGTAAGCGGTGGTTAAAACACTTCTGATTGGTTCAACAGGTAATCACAGGGATTATAATAGAAGACATGCAGATCGTTGATTACATATAATCCAAGGGTTGAAAGCAGGTGTAGTTTTACTCTCCTTAAAGAAACACACTTCTAACCAATCAGAGGGCGACAAATGTTGGTCAATAACACGAGATAAAACGCGCGTCTAAAGTATTTACAAAGTAAAGTATTTACAAAGTAAACCCTGAAGACTATGCCGCTTTTGGTTTCTACCCAAACCAACTTTAGAGAGTTAAACCAATATTTCTAAAATAGCGTATTTACCCCATAACCTTTTAAAACCAATTTTTATTAATAAAACCTTATATTAAAATGTTTTTAAAAAATCCCAAAAAAAATTTAAAAATCAAATTTAGGGATTTAAACATACTCAACATATATACACACACTAATATGCAACATGACATGTAAATGAATCATTCTACTGTGTGTGAGTGTTGGTAATTAAATCTAGGTCTCTTCAATCAAAGATGAAATAGTAATGTAAGCTCTAAGGTTCTTTGGTTTCTATGTTAGCTATAATTTTGTCACAATTTCCAAACTAGATGAACACTTATACAATATAGACTCAAGTGAGTCAAGAGTATAAGGGTTTCATCAATGACAAGTTACAAAGATGTTTAAAGATCAAATGGGGGATACTATAGAAGTTTACATCGATGACATGCTTGTTAAGAGAAATCTCAAGGACGATCACCTTTCTGACCTGGCAAGGTCTTTTGAAATCCTCAGGAAATACTGAATGAAACTCAACACAAGTAAGTGTTATTTCGGTGTCCAGATTGACATCGTCAATAAAGTTCAGACCCCTAAACAGTAAGAGATGTTCATAAGCTCATAGGAATGCTTGTTGCACTCAACCGGTTCATTTCTAAGTCTTCAGAGTGGTGCCAGAGTTTCTTTCAGTTATTAAAAAGAAACAAGGGCGTAATATGGAATAAGGACTACTCAAGGGCCTTAGAATAAAACAATGCCTATCTCAGCAGCCCCCCTCTTCTCGTGATTCCTAGAGAAAATGATCCTTTATATCTTTACCTTGCAGTATCAGACCATGCTGTGAGTTTCTCCTTGGTATGTGAGAGAGAGGGGAGCCAACATTCAATCTACTACGCAAGCAAGACCCTTTTGGAAGCCGAGAAGCGGTACCTGCCATTAAAGAAGCTCGCTTATGCACTGGTGATAGCTTCAAGGAAATTGAAGCATTATTTTGAGGCCCACGCAATCTTCATGGTTACTTCTCACTCCCTCAAGGCTGTTATAAGGAAAGAAAACCTCTCCGGCCAACTGTCAAAGTGGTCAGTCGAGCTTGTAAGGTTTGATAGTCGCTTTTAACTAAGAAAAACTGTCAAGGGGAAAATTCTAGACGATTTTATCACCGAGTTCACAAGAGAACATCCCTATGATCAGTCAGAAATAAGATGATCAAGGGAAATCTTACAAGGACCATGTGTTTGGACATTCTATGTTGATGGGGCCTCCAATTCAAAGGGGGCGGGAGTAGGCATCGTACTAGTGACTCTTGAAAATATGGTACTCGAGCAGGGAATCGGACTTGGATTTGAATCCTACAACAACGAGGCAGAATAAAAGGCACTGATCGCCTAACTACATAAAGCATAATTACTGGGGGCAAGGTACCTTCAAGTCTTCGGTGACTAACGGTGAGTTTAATGCAAAGGATGAGAGGATGGCACCTTATCTCGCCATTATAAAGGGACTAATATCTAACTTTGATGAAGTGGATGTTCAATAAATCCCCATAGGATAGACTACCCATGCGGATGCCCTAGCAACCCTGAGCTCAGAAATAGACTCTAACATAGGAAGAACAATCCAAATAGATTTTATCGCACAACCCAGCATTGCTCAGAATACTGAGACACTTAATCCCGAGCAGGTTCTCCACATTAAAAAGGCTCTGAGATGGATGGACACCATCGTAGACTACTTACGAAGTGATTTAGTACCAAGGTACAAGAGGTCGGCTCACTAGGTAAGAGACAAAGTTGCTCG
The DNA here is from genome assembly GCA_949130495.1 of Sambucus nigra. NCBI lineage: Eukaryota > Viridiplantae > Streptophyta > Magnoliopsida > Dipsacales > Adoxaceae > Sambucus > Sambucus nigra. The sequence goes on along the minus strand of OX422215.1, from coordinate 599,630,514 downwards.
CTTTCACTTATCTCCTTATGGGAAGTTATATAATAGATCCTTCATCGAGCCCTACCTCCATTGCGTTCATCCACAAGACGTCGAGAAAACTGTGAACTTTATGCGGGAATTTGTGGAAGTCACACAAGAGGGAGGTCGTTAGCCTTTCAAGCAATAACTGAAGGGTATTAGTGGCCATACATGTAGAAGGATGGTGTAGTCAGACAAAAACTGTAGGGAGAGACGAATGTGAGTCAAAGAATACGAAGAAATTAGAAAAGACGGAGAAGAAGAGGAAATGTCCTTACCAAAGCAATCCCCTGATCTGCCTTTAGGGCTAACTGGTTTAGCCCCATCTTTAAAGATCGCTCGCGGTCCGCTATCAACACCGCTCGCTCAAGGATCATGGGAGCAAGCTGAGGGGCTAGATCCACAGAGGTGTAACACCCCGTATTTTTGTGCATTTTAATATTTAATTAATTCGGATAATTTTAAATTTCTTGTGTTGTAATTTAATTGAATTAATTGTGTTAATGTTTATTTAAATATTAATCGGAGAGAAAATAGTTAATATATATGGAAATTAAATTACTAGTGAATAGTAATAATTTATTTACATCATAACGTGTATAAGTGACGTGGCATTTATTTATCTCAGCCGAAAATTGAATATAGACTAAATTGGGTGTGAGATGGGGACTTTTTATAAATTAATTTGGATGTCAATTCTGAGTGCACAGTTGAGTCCGGATGGGTTGAGATAGTCAGAAAAGTGTACTCAGGGGTGGTAAATGGGTCACGAAGTATTTTTGGGCAAAACCGAGCCCACTCGGGGGTATTTTGGCCATTTTAATTAGGCCCATATGATTAAAAATGGGATTTGCAGATAAAAACCTAAGTTTTGGAGTTGTTGACAGCCATAACTAATTTGGGAGAAATCTGACAACGTAAGAGACAAAAAGGGAGGACTCTTAGGAGCCAAAGAGGAAGAACAAGGAAGGTGTTCTTCATCACACAACGATCTCTACACCAAAGGATAATCAGACACTACGAACTTTTAAGGCAAGCGGTTAAACTTGCTTTTAATTTAATTGTAGTCTTCAATTCATATCATAGTAGGTGTGTTAAACTAAGGATTTTGGGTTGGGTAGACACAAATTGGGATTTTAAATTTGTGGATATTACAAATAAATTTTGAGATTTGAGAATGATAATTTATTTGTATGAATTGTGGAGAAACCAATTGATAAATTGAAAGGTTTTTTGATCTGTTAAGAATCCAGGAAGAATCATAGTTAGCGTCATATTTGGGATGACAATTATGAGATTGGAATTTGGACTTAGGTTGGGTTAGAGTTAATTTTGAACACTTAAGGATTTACAGTGGAGAATTATGGGTAAAAAGATTCACATAAGCTATTAATGGCGATTCTGTTTATGATTCCCTATAGAAAATCGCATTTTCTAACTTTTGTTCTCCAATACGTTTTCTCCAAAACGGCTCCAAAATGCCCCAAAATTACATTTTAAAAATTTGGACAGATTGAGTAAATTGGGTAAATTGAAACCTTAGATTAATAATTGTGCAAACTTTATTGAGAACAATTTTGAATAATTAATTGGGGATATTGTATTCTTAGGCCAAGTGAGCGAATTCGGGTGACACCAAGGTATTAAATTAATTCTGGAGAGAAATAGACTAATTTACAGTCAGAATATAGACTCGGGTAATATTAAGATGTGGGCCAAGTAAGCAAGTTCGGGTATATTGGTTGAGTGACACCAAGATAATAAATTAATTAATGGGTAAATTAATTAATTAGAGTCGGGTCATAGACTCGGGAAGGTAATAAAGTAATTAATGGAAAAATTAATTAAATTGGAGTCGGACCATAGACTCTGGAAAATATATGCTAGTGCTACGGACTTTATGCACGGTTAAACAGGGATTTAAATTATATATACGGTGTGTGATAGTATATATATTGTGTGCTTATAAATATCATTGACTAGATATTTATTTAAATTATATACTCGAGCGCTACCAAAGGAGGTTGCGCGATGTGGGTGAATCCCCTAGCTTTAGGAGTAGGGCGAGTATATCCCCAGGTCATAGCGTCCAATTATACAGATGGGGCATCGAGATGATGTCCTTATAATCGGGGGAATATGACCCCATCCATTACGTTAGTATTTTATGTTCTGATTCGACGGACCAAAGTTGTCTCGAAACTCCAGGTGGGACTGAGTAGCCAGGGTTGGTAGCACTTTAGAGACTACATCCAGTGAGGTATTACTCGGGAGGATGGATTATATATATATATATTCAACATATGTGTGAATGTTGTAATATGATGTTACGTATATAATGGGATAAATAATTATATACGGGTAAATAAGTACATGATGTGAATTGTATTCATTATATAACGGGTGTGAATGTTATATGGATTTAAAAAGAGAAAATGATTAACTAAGTTAATGTGGTTAACAACTTATAAATCATATCTTAAGCATACTCGAATTTGAGTAGGGTGGTTGAAAGAAGTTATATCAAGTATCTAGTTACGTGGTAGATGACTAGAGAGGATACAAAGAAAGCGTTTAGGTGTGCACATTAGTTGAGGGGTGAGGTTGCCCTCAAGGGAGTGCGACACTAGCTTAAATATGAAGAGCATTCATGCATTTTAAATTATTTCAATTTAATCTCTTGCTAATATATTCAAAATGTTTTGGGTTCTAACCCTTGCTATCAATTATTTTCAAAACCTTTTAGGTGTCCAGGCACAGGGACGCCAGGCTTGAATTCACTCCAGGGACTTGCAGCTGTAGCATATGTGGATGTTGAAGGAATTAAATAGACTCTTCCCTGGTTTTAGTCCTTCTTTAAGAATGTTATCTTAGTTTATCTCGAGCATGTCGCTCACAGTTTTATTCAGTTATTTCACTTTAGATTGTATGGGATGTTTTACTCTCTGTTAATTTACTTTGATTTGGATTAGCCGATGGTTTATTCGGTAAAACGTTGTTTTAGTTATTTGATGAGATGGGTTGACTCTATTTATATGTGATGTGTATATTTTTTTTCCGCATGAGATTATGTTTTGGTTAAAATAAAGATTAAAATTTGACATAAACTTTTTGAATACTAGGTGGTTAGTAATTTTTATAAAATTTTGACAGTGATGCTAAGGATGATCCGTATGAAATTCCTATTTAATTTGATATAGGACTGATCACTCGGTATTTTATTGGGTGGGGTGTCATAGATGGTATCAGAGCATCACATTCTAGTGTCCTTAGGATCTGTGCGGCTTTTCACATTTCAGCTTAACGTTCTTTGATCTAGAGCCTTATGATAGGATTATTGTAGTCCTTTGCGTACATGCATTTACATTCTCCTGCGATTTAGTAGTTCATGTGACTCATATATGAGTTCGGTTGGGCTTTGTACACCGAACATTCTTTGGGACTACCAACGAGGGTCGTAGGAGGATTGCATGAGGAGAGGACTCGACAGAAGGCATGGAGTATTCTGGAAATGGTGATCGTGATAGGAGACACCATGATTACTGTTCAGACAGTTAATGTTGGAATAACTGCTAGGGCGCAGTGGTCAACTAAGGACCATCGAAAAGGATGGTGGTGAAAATTTAGAACCACCGAGTGCAGTTGATAAGGGTGTGAGTCGAAGAGGTTTTATAGAAAAGCCATTCCCTAGAGTTCGAGGATGGTACAGTTGGGTGATTTTCCAATGGAAAGAGAGACCCCAATTAGGATCATATATAGGTGAGTGAAGTGACACTCAGGTTTAAATTTCGGACAAAATTTTAAGCTCATAGGAGTAGCACAGAGTGATGGGGGACAGTCATCACATTCATGGGGATATACCATAATTAACAAGGAATTTGGGGTGTGATTCAACTATAAATCCTCTCACCAGTTTCCTAGACAGAGACGCATAAGAGGTTTTAGTATTTACTTCAGGAGGGTCGAACCATGGGCAGACATGAAGGAAAAGTTGATTTGTTTTACAAATTTCGTACCCGATGAGGGAGATATGGAGGTTATTAATGGGGTCCGTAAGTGGATAATGGACTCATGGGTAGGATACACAAGCATGGATAGAAAATATGGTCCTGATGCCAAGTGTCGATGTCATCAAAATTCATACATTTACGAGTTTACATCAACGCTTCCGTGAAGGGGGAGCAAAGAGTGTTGAAGAATCTATCCAAAGGGAATATCTGGATTTAACGGTACTAGTGAGACACCATAGGGGAAATACCCATTAAAGTATCAATTTTTATGATTTTGGGCAATAAAGTTTCTACTAAGTGACGGTGGATTCAGACAAGGTCGTTTATGCCGACAACGAGTCCCATAGGACCAGCAAAGCCAAAGGGACAACAAGAGTGGCAATCAGGATTAAGATTACCAGATCCAGGGGAATGACAATCTCGACATGACCAGTGGGTCTAGATACAGGGTAATGACACAGAGAGGTGTCTAATATGTAAAGATTATGAACACATGTGTGGGTGGACCCTGTCCGTAGTAGAGTAAGGACAAGAGTAGAATGCCTAGTAGGGGAAACAATTATACAAGTTTTTATTTGTTTTGGATGAGAGTGTTATATCCAGGAATAATTTGGAGTGCCAGTGTATCGGTGAGTGAAAGTATGGGTTTTATCCCCGAGTAAATTGGGGAAATTCGGTGTAATATAGATCAGTCACAATATTTTGATTAACACTATATTCGCGCGATGGATATACATAGTGCTTATATCATGAGTGTTACTATTGTGTATATATTTACCGTTGGGTAGTGGGCTCTCATTGGTCCCATATGCAGGAGAGCAGATGAAGACACTGGGAGGATATATTTTTTTAAGAATAGCTCATATTAAGAGGTGTTATGCGACTAAAATCTTATCATGGGTATGGACTGGTTAGCGATGGGTAAGCGATAGTGGGAGGCTACAGCAAGACTATCGTGTTCGCTATTCCAGGGCAAGATGTATATTCTTTGCGAGGTTCCACCCGAAAGAAGGTTGGGCTCGCAGAAATGTTTTATAAAATAAACTTCAGAGGGTACGGTTGTCTAGTATATTGTATCCCGGTGCATAGGGATTTTTACTGATGTGATTCAGGGCATGGAAGATTGACCATGGAGAGAAGAGATTTAGCTCATTAGTGACTTAGCGCTGAGGACTTAGTGATAGTGCGAGCGCAGTATTTTTAACTCCGTTAAAGATGAGGGAGTCAATAATTAGACCTACGAGTATGGGGACAGAGTTTTGGGTATCCCGATTATATGCTTGGGTCTACGAAAATCAATGAACGACAATGCTAGTGTTTAATACATTGGGGAAAGTTCTTTTTGGGCTCTGTCATAAAATGTTATACGCATGAGCCCTAATAAGCGTCGGTGGTGGAGAGGCGTTATTGGATGGTAGGACATCGGTTTAAAGGGTAATTTTTGAATGTGTGGAGAAAACACTTTGAGTTGAGAGCTATTACACTATAAGGTCAGTGTAGTCGGGTAGTGCTGCGAAAGAAGCACTGAGAAAACTTTTGCACCACAAGTTAATGGGTGGGGTAACATCGAGAAGAAATAAAATTGTGATTTGTGGAGTAATCGAAAATAACCGTATGTTATGGTTTGATTTGCGGGATAACCTTGAGAGAAAAATATTTCGTATGTGATGTTGTGCAAATATGCACAGGATATAAGGTGTATGGGCGCCCCGGTTAGTACTATTTCAGAATCGTCCAAAATAAAGGAATATGTAAATAAGTGTGTAAAATATGTTCCGGTGGGGCAGTTAGAAAATAGGTGGGAAAGTACAGCGAACTAAAATCCATTTGAGGAAGGAAACAGTCCGACTGTATGCGTATTAAGAAAAATGATCTCCACCATGAGGAGTGGAAGGACGGTGGAGGCGCATGTCACAAGATATCTTTAGGCAAGGAAGAAGCCACATTTTGGGAAAGTAGAGAAGAGACTCACTTAGTCATATTCCTAGTATGGTTTTACGCATATATAAGGTGTAGACTCCTACTCACGCGATGTGAATCTTTGATCACGAGTATTTGTGTTATATGAGACATAATGAAGTTGTCTCTGGGTACACCATTTAAGGGTAAAAAAAGGTTGATTCGAGGTTATCAATCGGGATTTTTGTAATTTTGATCATTCCAGGGATGGGATTTATCCGCGAATTATTATAATTCATAATTTGATTATCCCAAGTGGGGGAGAATCCAGGACCTTCCATCGAATTTGCAAAATGGATTGACCAGAACAACTAATTGTTAATTTGGATAGGTTAGACGATTAGGCAATACATCCAACTATTCAATTGAAAAGAAGAAGTGAAATAGCACACGTTGTCATCCAATCTTGTTATGAATTTGGATAAGACCTTGTAGTCTCACCTCTGGTAAAAATTGTCAGGAGGGGATAGGGACGGAGTTACATTTCGTGCTAGACGCGCCACCCATAATTCGATGGGTAGACGGGAAGCGACTAGGTAGTGGGAGAAATCGATAAAGGTGTATTCTAGATTTTTGGTTAATGTGAGAGTAGTCATTACCACTAGTAGAGTTACGTGTGATACCTCGTAACGGTTTATTATCTACATGGCACTTTTGGAGAACCTATGGGAAAAATATTGCTATCTAACCTCTGGTTGGTAAAGGGTGGGGAAATGACAAACTACTAGGACCCGAAATGATTATCGTCCATCAACGGGATTGAGTAAGTTGTGTATTTCCATATAATTCAGAAACGTAATGAGGAGTACATTACCGTGCATTGAAGGTGGAAGTCTGACATGCGTAGTGAAAAATTATTGCGGGTAATTTCCCAGAAGAAAGTCACGTGTTTGGCAATAAGGAAATTGGCACCCAGGCAGGAGGGGAATTTTCTAACATAAAGATAGTAAAGCCAGTGGAGTATAGGCTCATCGTTTGAGGCACTGCATGGCTAGGGACCATCGAGTTAGAGATTGATGACCATCAAGAGGGATTCTTATCACGGCCCACTCGAGGAGATTGACTTGCAGTCAGACATCTCATATGAGGAGAGACCTGTATCTATGTGAGAGCAAGCTATGATCTAAGGCTGTACCACTAGTGAGAGTGCAGTGGGGTCATCACAGTATTGATGAGTCTACGTGGGAGCGAAAGGAGGATATGCGAGAGCAGTATCCCAAGTCATTCGCCGCAGGTATGACCTAATTTCGGGGATGAAATTTCTTTATAAGTGGGAAAGTATGTAACACCCCGTATTTTTATGCATTTTAATATTCAATTAATTCGGATATCTTTAAATTACTTGTGTGTTGTAATTTAATTCAATTAATTGTGTTAATATTTATTTAAATATTAATCGGAGATAAAATGGTTAATATTTATGGAAATTAAATTACTAGTGAATAGTAATAATTTATTTACATCATAACGTGTATAAGTGACGTGGTATTTATTTATCTCAGTCGGAAGTTGGATATAGACTAAGTTGGGTGTGAGATAGGGACTTTTATAAATCAATTCGAATGTCAATTCTGAGTGCACGGTTGAGTTCGAATGGGCTTTGATAGTCAGAAAAGTGTACCCGGAGGTGGTAAATGGGTCACGGGATATTTTTGGGCATAACTGAGCCCACTTGGGGGTATTTAGACCATTTTAATTAGGCCCATATGATTAAAACCTGAATTTGGAGATAAAAAAATAAAGTTTTGGAGTTGTGGGCAGTCATAACTCATTTGGGAGAAATCTGAGAACGTAAGGGACTCTTGGGAGCCAAAGAGGAAGAACAAGGAAGGTGTTCTTCATCACACAACGATCTCTACACCAAAGGATAATCAAAACACTACGAACTCTTAAGCAAGTGGTTAAATTTGCTTTTAATTTAATTGTAGTCTTCAATTCATGTCATAGTAGGTGTGTTAAACTAATGATTTTAGGTTGGGTAGACACAAATTGAGATTTTAAATTTGTGGATATTACAAATAAATTTTGAGATTTGAGAATGATAATTTATTTGTATGAATTGTGGAGAAACCAATTGATAAATTGAAAGGTTTTTTATCTGTAAAGAATCCAGGAAGAATCGTGGTTAATGTCGTATTGGGGATGACAATTATTAAATTGGAATTTGGACTTAGGTTGGGTTAGAGTTAATTTTGAACACTTAAGGATTTACAATGGAGAATCCTGGGTAAAAAGCTTCACATAAGCTATTAATGGAGATTCTGTTTGTGATTTCCTGTAGAAAATCGCATTTTCTAACTTTTGTTCTCTAATACGTTTTCTCCAAAACGGCTCCAAAATGCCCCAAAACGGAGTTTTAAAAATTTGGACAGATTGAGTAAATTGAAAACCTTAGATTAATAATTGTGCAAACTTTATCGAGGAGAATTTTGAATAATTAATTGGGGATATTGTATTTTTGGGCCAAGTAGACACCAAGGTATTAAATTAATTTTGGAGAAAAATAGATTAATTTGGAGTCGGAATATAGACTCGGGTAATATTAAGATACAGGCCAAGTGAGCAAGTCCGGGTATATTGGTTGAGTGACACCAAGGTACTAAATTAATTAATGGGTAAATTAATTAATTAGAGTCGAACCATAGACTCGGGAGGTAATAAGGTAATTAATGTAAAAATTAATTAAATTAGAGTTGGACCATAGACTCAAAAAAATATAGGCTAGTGCTACAGATTTTGTGCACGGTAAATTCAGGATTTAAATTATATATGCGGTGTGTGATAGTATATATATTGCGTGCTTATAAATATCAGTGACTAGATATTTATTTAAATTATATACTCGAGTGCTACCAAGGGAGGTTGTGCGATGTGGGTGAATCCCCTATCTTGAGGAGTAGGGCGAGTATATCCCCAGGTCATAGCGTCCAATTACAGAGATGGGGCATTGAGATGATGTCCTCATAATTGGGGGAATATGACCGCCTCCATTACGTTACTATTTACGTTCCGATTCGGCGGATCAAAGTTGTCTCGAAACTCCAGGTGGGACTGAGTAGCCTGGGTTGGTATCACTTTAGAGACTACATCCGGTGATGTATTACTCGGGAGGATGGATCATATATATATTCAACATATGTGTGAATGTTGTAATATGGTTTTACGTATATAATGGGATAAATAATTATATACGAGTAAATAAATACATGATGTGAATTGTATTAATTATATAACGGGTGTTAATGTTGTATGGATTTAAAAAGAGAAAATGATTAACTAAGTTAATGTGATTAACATCTTATAATTCATATCTTAAGCATACTCGGGTTTGAGTATGGTGATTGAAAGAATTTATATAAAGTATCTAGTTACGGGGTAGATGACTAGGGAGAATATAAAGAGAGCGTTTAGGTGTGTATATTAGTTGAGGGGCGAGTCTGTCCTCAAGGGAGTGCGACACTAGCTTAAATATTAAGAGCACTCATGCATTTTAAATTATTTCAATTTAATCACTTGCTAAATATTTTCGAAATTTCTAACCCTTGCTATCAATTATTTTCAAAACCTTTTAGGTGTCCAGCCACAGGGACGCCAGGCCTGAATTCACTCTAGGGACTTGCAGTTATAGCATGTGTGGATGTGTAGGATTTGGATAGACGCTTCCCTCATTTTAGTCCTAGTTTAGGAATTCTATCTCAGTCTATCTCGAGTATGTCGCTCATAGTTTTATTCAGTTATTTCACTACAGATTGTATGGGATGTTTTCCTCTCTGTTAATTTACTTTGATTTGGATTAGCCGATGGTTTATTCGGCAAAACTTTATTTTAGTTATTTGATTAGATGGGTTGACTCTATTTATATGTGATGTGTATATTTTTTTTGCATGAGATTATGTTTTGGTTAAAATAAAGATTAAAATGTGACATCAACTTTGTGAATACTAGGTGGTTAGTATTTTTTATAAAATTTCGACTGTGATGCTTAAGATGATCCATATGAGTTTCTGTTTAATTTGATAAAGGACTGATCGCTCGGTGTTTTATTGAGCGAGGTGTCACAAGAAGCCCCTCAACTGGGGTAGGGTAGCCACAGGCACAAGAGAAGCCTATGCTTTCTTCGTTCTTTCTTCTCCTCTAATCATCTACTCTTCGTTTCTTCTTCTTCTTCTTCTTCTTCTTCTTCTTCTTCTTCTTCTTTTTCTTCTTCTTCTCCTCTTCTCTCTTCCTCTCTTCATCCTTCTCTCTCTATCTCTCTCTATCTCTATCTCTCTCTCTCTCTATCTCTCTATCTCTCTTTTCTCTTTTTCTTTCGTCTTCCTTTCCAGCTCTTTCTCATGAGATGTCGTTTGGGAACCACTAGCAGTGTCCCCGTACCTTGCCTTTTAGAACTTCAGCCTATTGGACAATAGGACATCATCATCACGTATAAGGTTTTTTATTTTGGGGGGAGCCATGTCTTCTTCGCTAGAGCTCCCTGACTTAGAACCTCTTGAGATGGAGCCCTTCTCGCTAGACCTCTCTCCACCAGACTCTTCCTCACTGGATTCTGCCTCACCACCACTACCTCTGTCACCTACAGAAGCACCAGACTCAGAGCTGCTCTCCTCTTCGTCGTCTAGCTTGATGGGTTGGAGAGAACCTTCTTCCTCTTCTTTTTCCTCTGGGATATCAAGATGAGGGATGGAGTCAACTGGACAGACGATGAAGATGGAGGTATTGTTCTTGTATTACAATAAGAAGGCATCCAACCTGGGGTGTTCACCTTCTACAATTGAGTCCCTAATCTGCCATGCTTTGATTAACTCAACAACAAGAATCTCGTGGGGAGCGGGCTCTTAATTCTTGGACTTCACTGAAAAAGAAAAGAAAAGATTATAGGAAGAACCCATTAGAGCAACAATAAAAAAGCAGAAAGATTGGACAACAACCTATGTATTCCTCCCCGTAAGTAGGATTTAAGGTCCCTTGTACCTTGCTCCCCCTACTTGGGGAGGGAATTTTCAGTTCCTAGAAATAAATCCCTTAGACCAGTAGTCTTTATGGTAATCGGGTAGGTTCACTACCAACAGCCTGTCCGGATTCCTCGCTTTCAAATAGAGAAGACCAGAGCTGGCATGAGAAAAGGTATAACAAAAGCAGATTTTGACTAAACCTAAACTAGTGCCATGGAGTTGGTTTATTATATGGATGCCATTTATAATTTTCCAAATGTTTAGAGAACACTGGGTTATGACTATATCGAAGTACTGAAAGAAATGTAAGAACGGGCGATTTGGGGGGAAAGTTAAACACCTTTGAGACAACAAAAGAACATGAATCCAGTGGCCATCCTCTATGTCGCGGACATTACGAGTGATACGGGTACACTCAATATCCATCCAGTTAGGAATATTATAACATTTTATAAATTCTACCAGAGATTTGTTGTCTATCCTTGCCATGAAGAAAACCCTAGCTATAGTGGAAAGAAAAACGACGAAAGGAAATGCAGAAAAAGAAGGATCTGGGAACTTACAAGGAAAAGAGTGAATCTTGAAATGATGAAAAACCACAGGTGGATGAGGATGAGAAGAGGAAAATAGCTTTCGAATGATGAAGAATAAGCTTGAAAGCAAGAGGGAGCTTGAGAGAAAATGACAGTTTTGAAGTGAGAGAAAATAAGAAGTTGAAGTGGTGAAGTGAATCGTCTCGATTTAAACCCCTCAATGAGAGTGCACAACAATCGAAGAAGATCTTCCACCTAAACTTACTGCAAAATGATGATTCACTCTCCTATCAATTCCAGAGATAATAATAGTGCCATTAGGGCAAGATCGTAGATGTTATTTAAAATTTATGAGCCCACTTATGGCCCCAATTTTTTAGGGCAAATTGTGTGTTGATGTAAAAAACTATACTTGATCTAATTAATTAATCACAGATAAATATGAATAAAGAAATAAGACAAAGGATTTTTAAAGTGGTTCAGCCTCGATGAATTGGCCTACATCCACTATCTCATATTGTTGGGTGCTTTGCCTTAATCTTGAGTATGTTTTCTTATGATCTCTTACCTCGCGGTGAGGGTATTTATAAAGTATTTATAGCCCTTGGGCTGTCAGTATGAATAGACGATATGACATTATTTAATTGGCATATACATCTGTACATGGTAAGAATGTTCAATGAATCTGTCTTCGTCGTTTGGTCTTCTTAACTAGATGCCCAGTACGGTGAGTAGCTCGATATGTTGAGTAGATCGATAATTATATTTGTGCCATGTAGGATAATACGTGTCTTCATATAACTGGTCCACGTCAGCAGATTGATTTTTGTATCAAGAGAAGCCCCCAATATTTCACAGTTGAAGTTGGATATGAAAGTGTGGAATATTATATCCAAAAGTTGCTCGGGCATGTTTACCTAGTCTATTTAGATTATAGACCTCCGACACTTGTGAGATTTTCCTTTTATCTTAATAATTTTGAGTGAGAAATGGCAAACTGGTAAATATTTTGAATCTTTGATGAACGCTTGGGTATTTGCGTCTTTTTCATCATTTAGCCGCCGAAAATGCAATCTTCGTCTCTAGTAATCATTATTTTTTTCCATTTTCCAAGGCAGCGTATTTAAAGACGACGGCATCAGATTGTCTTCTACCTTTTGCCTTTTAGATTCCCAAACTTTTTATCTTCTTACTTTTCTTCTTACGATCGCTCTTTCTATCATCCGCCTTAGTTGAGTTCTTTATTTTCTGTAAGAATTTCTTCTTTCTTCTTTCTTTGCTTTGCCCACCATGGTTTACCTTATCGAATCATTGGATAAGTTCAGGGATGATTTTGGGATTCCTTCTTGGGTTATTCTGGAAGAACCTCCTTTCCCTTTTAATTTATTTCTCTAACTGAGGGACATTGGTTTCCCTTCATTTTTGTGGCGGAATGTGGGTTTTCTTTCCTGCCTAATCCCCTGTGTTTGGAATGTTTCCAATATGTTGATATTGTTCCTGCAAGAGTAGTTCCAAATACATGGAGGGTAGTTAATGGCGTACATAGATTGAATCAAATTCATGGAACTCGTCTAGGGATTCCTAAAATTATGTATTGCTATAAATGGGTTACTAGCGACACCACCTTTTATTTAAAAACTAGGTTTTCTAACAGAGCTTTAGTGGTCAATCTCCCTGATGCTAATAGGGATTATTTTGAGCACGGGGTTGTGATGAAAAATTGGCAACACCCCCCACTAAAGGGAAAATACGTGTACCAAGATCCCAGATGTCTACTTTATGGTAATGGGATAGGTTGTTTTGTTTTTCAAATTAGATCTGTTTTTGTTTGATAAAATATATCACTGACATGTATTTTTTATTTTACAGTTGATAGTAAAAGGAAATCCCCAAAAGAGAGTGAAATTAATATAAAAGAATTTAAGCTCATCCGGGGTTCGCATTAATCAATTGCTGGGGAGCAAGTGAGAGTTCCTTCCTATTTACTGAGATATAAGAACACCACTTCTTCTTTTATTGCTCATCCTCTTGCTCCTCCCTTGGTGATTGATCTTGATCAAGTTCCAGCATCTTCTTAAATTATTGAAGATTCTTCCTCTTATTTGAGTACCTCTATTGCTGACCTGAAGAAAAAGAAGAGGAGAATGTTTGACCTCTTTGCCAAGGTTATCCGTGGTACTGATGGGGCAAAGAAGAGCAAAGAGGATGTCCTAGCTAAAGGGACTAAGAAGAAAGATGTTACTCCATATGGAGAGGTCGCAACTACTTAGGAGGTCAGCAAGAAGCCCCCTGTTCCTCAAAAAGAGGCAGCACCTTTGATTAAAGTTGCTTCTTTGAAAAGATTGAGAATGGGTCCTACTGAGAAGCCTGTGGATGCTGCTGCCCAACCTACTGGGTTTGGAATACCTTCTTTGAGGGCTAGTTCTTCGGCCATCATTACTCCTAGCTTAGCCAAGAAGTTAATACGGTGTGGAAATCTTCCTGACTGTCGAGTTGCTGAGAATTCTACTCCTCGAAAGAAGATCACTGATTTGGCAGCCCAACACCTTGCATCAGTAAGTGTCATTATACTTATCATTTTGATTCTTCATACCATGTTCATATTCTAATTTATGCCTTTCCTCTTATATTTTTTGGTGTGCTTTAATAATATCTTGGAGAAGGATGAGGCCATTAAAGCCTCAACTTCATCCAGTGGAGTAGAAGAAGCCCTTGCTGGGTTATCAAAATCTTTAGTGGAATCCCAGCAGAAGTACGAGGAGGACAAAGCTGCTTGGGAAAATCAAATCAAATCTGTTAAGACAGCTCAATAAAAAGCTGAAGAAGCTGCCAAGAAGGTTGATACAGCTCGACGAAAGGCTGATACAGCTCGATAACAAGCTATAAATGTTTATAAGGAGGCAGAGGAGAAATGGAAGGTTATCGTTTCCAGCAAGGTGGAAGTTGAGGGCAATCTTGAAGAGGCTGAATGGCGTAAGAAAGACCTTGAGGAGAAGGTGAAGTCTGTCGAAGAGCTTCTTACGAAAAATACATCCTCGAAGAGGGTGAAGAGAAGAGCTGCTGTGAAGAAGGCCTTTAGCTCTAGATGGGACAAAGGGTGGAATAAAGTTTTAACTGCTGCCTCTATCCAAATAGAGTATGCAAGTGTAAAGTTCTTCAAGGATGGATGGACTGCCGCTTTGAAAGAGTTAAATTTTGCTGAGGATTCTGAGTTATTTCAGAGACATATCCATGGCCCTCCTCCTGCTATTGAAGAAGAAGAAGAAGAAGAAGAAGAAGAAGAAGAAGAAGAAGAAGAAGAAGAAGAAGAATAAGAAGAATAAGATGAAGATGGATCTGATTAATATTTTTTGTTAGTTGTAGAACAAACACTTGCTGTTACTATCCCTCAGTCCTCTGAGCAAGTTTAACAGGCAACATCCTCTACAGAACAACATCAACTTCCCACCAAGCAACTAATTCCCTCCTCAAAGTCGATTGATGATGTTGTAAGGAATAAGGAGAAGGTGTAAAGTTTTTCAGCTCTTTACTTATTTTATTTTTCTATTTTCCTTTTCTTTGTACCTTTGGTTGTACCCTCTTCTTTTATGATCAATAAAATGGACTTTATTATTTATTCTGAGTTTCTCCTTTACTTGTTCAATATAGTTTTACTATTGTTGATCCCTTTTTACTTTTCCTTGATAGTTTATTGCCAGGATGGAACTCTTTTCAGTTCATGATATAGAGTTGATGAAGAAGTGTACTGACTACTTCAAAGCTAGTCGTGTAGATTTCACTGAGGCGCAGATAGTTGATATTCTTGGATCTAATGCCTCTGAACGAGCAATCGATGCTTACCAATATTTAAAATGTTTTCTTGATCGAGTTGTGGCAAATAATATGGCTTACTACAAAATGATTGAAGATCTTTAAGGAATGATTGAAGAACTTCAACTGCAGCATAAAGAAGCCACTGCTCTTTTACATGAAGGTTATGAGAAAAAGTACCAACAGTTGAGTGCTGATCGGGGTTATGACAAGTTCATTTCTGCCCATACTAAGAGAGAGAGTGTGCTAAAGCTTGATATTGAAGATCACAGAAACATCGCTAAGTTGCTGGAAGAAGAGAATAATGCTTTGAGAGAAGAGCTGAGACAACTCAAATTTGCCTCTTCCTTTGGAGATCTGGTTCCAGTCAATGATGAAGCCTTTTTTTTGGAGACTGAAAATGTTGTATTGAGAGAAGAATTGGAGGCTTTGAAAAGATCCAGATCTACTTCCTCGTCACGGGGTAGAGCAAGGGATTGTCGAAGCAGTATTGAAGAAACTAAGACTCAACATGCCTTAGAAAACCAAGATGTCAACTGAAATGTCCCAAAAAATTCAGAGTCTCACTGAGCAACTTTTTAATCAAAATTTTGCATTGGAGAGTAAAAAAAACTTAGTGAAGAGGCTTCATCAGCATGTTGAGATATTGACTTATCAATTCCACAAGCACCCCGAGATTTTTAGATGTGGGGATATAATGAAGATTTATGTCATCTTGATGCCAGGTTGAAACAAACCAATAATTAGGGGTAAAAAAAAGGATAGTTAAACGCTTTAATTGTGATGAAGGTCGAACAAGAAACAGAGCTGTGGGATTGGTATGAGCCCAGATTACTTGATCAGCAAGTGTCTCCTTTTAAACTAGATGTTAGCTGGATTCCATTCCGCTCCATTCCTCAGTGTTTGATCTCCAAATACCTTGGTGATTATAATCTTCATAAAGATTTTGAGATATCCTGACCTCCATATCTGCTCACCTGACCAAGTTCGAGCAATACCAGAATGCTGCGAGATATAAACTTCATCAACTTTTCTTTTGCTCTAGATGATCCTCCAGCTGAAATGGAGCCTGTACTTAAATCTGAAGGAAAGAAAACAATAGAATAGGCTATTTGTATTTCGTTAGTGATTGTTTAATGAAGAAAAATCATTTTTTTTGTAATTATTTTTCCTTGAATTGTATGATAGTGATTGTTCTTCGCTGAGTATATATATATATATACAAAGGGATAATTTGTCCTTTGTTGATTTGTTTTGCCTAGACAATAGAACTTTGCCCCATATTTTTGCCTGATTGTAGTGAGTTATCATCCATACGTGCCTAAGCAATGGAATTATTTTTATCCCATGTTCCTTCTTAGTTGTAATAATCTTATCTGGATTGCCTTGGTGCCTAGGCAATGGATATTTTACCGATCTTCTTGCCTAGTTTTAGATGCCCCTTGAGGTAACCCATAATCAAACATGCGATGCCTTATTTGATTATTGTGCCTACATTATTGGTTATGTTTGTTGATGCCGACCAACCTTAGTTGGTGGTTGTTGATGCCGACCAACCTTAGTTGGTGGTTGTTGATGTTGCAAAGTTCAAGTGTAGTGAGTGTGTAGCACTTACTCCGATAAAATTTAACTTAAAAGAATATTGGGAAATTATCGTTTTCATTCATATTGAAATAATGGGGTACATGTAAATCTACATTACTGGTAATATTTTCCCAGGTGCTCTTCATTCCAAGAGTTTTTGAATTCTTCCCCCTCTAGAGTTTCAATTCTATAGGTTCTAGGTCGAACAACAGCTGTGACACGATAGGGCCCATGCCAGTTGGCTTCCAACTTATTGTGCTTATGAATGACTTTCTTGAGCACATAATCTCCTTCTTTGAGATCACATTTCTTGACCCTTTTATTATAGAACATGGTGGTTCCTTGCTGATAAGATGCATTTCGAATTGTAGTGTCTTCTCTGACTTCTTCGAGCATGTCCAGGTCCAAGCGTCTCATTAAATTGCTCAACTGAGAATTGAAATTAAGAACCCTATGAGTAGGTAATCCTAATTCAGCAGGTATGACTGCTTCACTTCCAAAGTCTAACATGTAAGGAAATTCCCCAGTTGTTGTTTGAGGAGTTGTTCGGTAAGCCCATAGCACTGAATGCAACTAGTTAATCCAGTTTCCTTTAGCATCGTCTAATATTTTCTTCAACCCATTCAATAGAGTTCGGTTCATCACCTCTGTTTGCGCGTTACTTTGGGGATGACCTGGAGCAGAATGGATCTTTTGAATGTTAGACTGTAGACAGTACGTGGCGAACTCCTCATTATCAAATTGGGTACTGTGATCAGTGATAAAAGCATGCGGCAGATCATATCTGCAAATAACATTCTTCCATATGAATTGATAGACCCTTTCATATGACATATCGATAAGAGGTTTAGCTTCTACCCATTTTGTAAAATAATCAACAATGACCACCAAATATTTGAATCGTCCTCTTGTAGTTCACAAAGGACCGACCAAATTTATCCCCCACATAGCAAATGGATAAGGTGAGGTGATTGGTGTTAATAACGCCTGGGGAGTTCTTCGTATGGTAGAAAATCACTCACACTTGTCGCATTTTTTGGCGTAAGTTATACAGTCAACGCGCATTATTAGCCAATAGTACCCCTAATTAGTTATTCTCTATAAAAGAGTCTGACCTTCTACGTGAGCTCCAAAAGATCCTTCATGAATGTCTTCTATTAGATCTTTAACTTCTGCTGGGTGGACACATCTTTGCAGATCTACGATCACACCCCTTTTGTATAAAACACCATTGTTTAAGACAATACTAGCATCTTTAAACTTCAACCTCTTAGCTACAAGTTGGTCGGCTGGTAAAATACCTTCTTCGATATAAGCCCTGATGGGATCCATCCAGGAAGGTCCCATATCCAAAGTGATAAAATTCACCATCAAATCTTCATCGATACTTCTACTGGCGAGTATCTCAATAGGAATCGTTCTTCATAGCTTGGTGAAAGTAATCGAGGCTAATCGAACTAGTGCATCTGCCCTTGCATTCACCAGTCTTGGTATTTTGATTACTTGGACAGCTGTAAAATTGGATACAATCTCCATAGCTTTAGCTAGATACCTCGACATGAACTCTCATTTTACTGCGTAAAGATTGGCATCTGATTTACCACTAGTTGTGAATCACTAAACACCATTACTTACTCTGCGTTCCATGATTTAGCTAAGTTGAGGCCCATAATTACGGCTTCATACTCAGCCTCATTGTTGGAAGCTTTGAATTGGAAACGCAAAGCATATTTTATATCTATCCCATCTGGACTATTGAGAATAATTCCATCCCTGCAACCTGTGGCACACGAAGAACCATCAACATATAAATTCCAAATAGGGATACTTTTATCAAACCCTTGGTTTGACGAAATTCCTTGATGGAATATCTGATGCTTCCTTTCTTCATCCTTCAATTCTGGGCTCTTACCAAAAGATTCTGGTGATCGGCTAACATCCCTTCTGGTAGATCTGTTGTTGGGAGTTGGTCGGGGATAATTTCAATTGATCCTTTGGCATCCGTGAGTTGCTCGGCATTATCCCCCTATTGATCGGAGGTATCTAGGTAAGTAAACTCAGCAATGAAGTCGAACACTGCCTGCCCTTTGAGAGAAGATCTTGGCTCATAGATAATGTCATACTCCCTTTATTCCACTGCCCAATACATCAATCTCTAAGACTTTACTGCCTTATGTAAAGCCTGTCTGAGTGGCATGTCAGTATATACCACTATGGTATGGGCTTGAAAATATGGTTTCATCCTCCTGCTCACCTCAATCAATGCCAATGATAACTTCTCCAGCTTTGGATACCTGATCTCTGATCCCCTAAATGCCTTGCTCGTATAATAAATCATTTTTTGCACTCCGCTTTATACTCTTATCAAAGCTGAACTGACTACACGTTCTGAGACAGCCAAGTACAAGTATAATTTTTCTCCTAACACCGACCTGGACAGCAAAGGAGGTGTCCCCAAGTATCTCTTCAACTCCAGGAATGGTTTCTCACATTTGTCATTCCACTCAAAGGTCTTTCTAAGCATCTTTAATAATGGAAGGCATTTATTAGTTGCTCGGGAGACGACTCTGTTGAGAGCTGCTACAAGCCCCGTGAGGCTTTTGTAACACCTCGTAATTTTGAGGATTTAATATTTAATTATTTTTGGGAGTAATAAAAAATATTTAAATTGGGAAAACTTAAATTCATGAGTTATAGAATTTATTTGAGTGAGCCGAATTAATTATAATTGGCGACTTTAAGTTTAATTGTTCGAATTAATGTGTGTCACATTTTGGGGTCAAAATTTGGATATGTCAAAAAGTATTTCGGATGGCAATTCCGAGTGCGCGGTTGCGTCCGTATGGGTCGAGATAGTCAGAAAAGAGTACCCGGGGGTAGTAATTTAGTCTTGGAATATTTTTTGGCTTAACCGAGACCACACGGGGTGAGTTGGGCCATTTTAATGAGGCCCAGATGGCCAAAAACGGGATTAAGGGTTTTTAACCAAATTGAGAGACTAGGGAACGACAGTCAACACAACTCTAAACCTCGGGTTTGAGAGGAAATTTGGGAGAAAGCAAATCAAGAGCCAATTTGGAGATGTTGGAGGCAAATTAAGGGACTACACCAACGGATCAGACTCTACGAACAATTCCAGGCAAGTGGTTAACTTGCTGTAATGTGTAAATGGTGATATCCAATTCATATTTTAGTGATGTGTAAACTAAAATTCATTTTGGGGATAAATGGGTACAAAATGGGGTTTTTTTTTAATGGAATACTTGGCTGAGATTCAAAGTAAGAAATATGTGTATTATATATCCCTAAGTAAAGATAAAATTAAATTTGAATATATTTGATGATTAACATGGAATCTTTATGAGTTCTTGGATGAAGAACATGAATCTTGAATGACTTAGGGTTTATTTGATGAACACAAGAGGTCAATCTGCCACAATTTTTGACACAACTTTAAATGTATGCCATTTGAGTTGTACTTAAAATTAGAGTGTGAAACATACATGCCTGGAAAGGTATTTCTCTTAGAAATCCAATGAACATATAATAAGGTCAATCGGATTTATGTAGAGGGAGTAATCGACATTTTACTACAGGGTGTTTGACCTGTCAACATAGTAATCTGCCAGAATTTTGACGTAATTTTGAACCTGTGCGATTTGAATTTTACTTCGAATTAGAGTGTGAACCATACATTACTGGAAAGGTATTTCTCTTAGATATCCAATGAACTTGGAATAAGGTCAATCGAAGTTCTGTAGAGGGAGAAATCTAAATTTTACTAGAGGGTGTTTAATCTGCCAGAAAATTTGATATGTTTCTCTTTAAGCCTCAAATGTCTAAAATTTTATCGGGGAAGTGTTTGGGACCTTGATGAAATATATTAATGGAATAATGATATGGAAGTAGGTCTATGATTGAGTGTTGGACTTTAATTTTGTAAGAGAGTTAAAGTGGAGATTCATAGGTTTGATTGTGATGCACTCTAATTCGAGATGATAAGAATATAATTACGGAAAGCGTGAGCGAGATTAAATTCGTTAGGTCAGTGGGTTAACAAGGGTAACTACTGAATTGATATAACAAGGGGTAACTAGTACCCTTAGAGTTGTGTGAATACTTGAATTAATACGAAAGTGAAATAAATTCGTAAAGCAAATAAGTATCGTGAATATTAGAGAGAAATATATTACGTACATGTATGAATAATTGGGTTGTGTAAATACCTATTGTTTTATAGGATTACTTGGGTTGTGAATGCCTATTGTGTGTTTCCTTGTGATAGGAACATAGACTCGGGAAATATTAAGTTATGGGCCAAGTGAGGGAGTCCGGGGATAATGGTTGAGTGGCACCAAGTTATTAAATTAATGGATGTGTTAATTAATGAAGGTGAGTCGGAAGGTAGACTCGAAAAAGTATTAAATTAATTATTGAGAGAGTAATTAATTTAGAGTCGGAACATAGACTCGGGAAATATTAAGTTATGGGCCAAGTGAGAGAGTCCGGGTAGGATGGTCGGGCGATGCCAAGTAATCAAATTAATTGAGGTGTTAATTAATTTAATTAGAGTCGGATTGTAGACTCGGGTAGGTATTAAATTAATAGGCATGATAATTAATTTAATTAGAGTCGGATTGTAGACTCGGGTAGGTATTAAATTAATAGGTGTGATAATTAATTTAATTAGTGTCGGATTGTAGACTCGGGTAAGTATTAAATTAATAAGTGTGTTAATTAATTTAATTAGAGTCGGACGATAGACTCGGGGAGGTATTAAATTAATAGGTGTGTTAATTAATTTAATTAGAGTCGGACGATTGACTCGGGGAGGTATTTAATTAATAGGTATGTTAATTAATTTAATTAGAGTCGGACGATAGACTCGGGGAGGTATTAAATTAATGGGTGTGTTAATTAATTTAATTAGAGTCGGGCCATAGACTCGGGGAAAGTATTAGATTAATTGAGGTGTGAATTAATTATATTAGAGTCTGACCATAGACTCTGGAAGATGATAAATTATTAAGTGAGAAAATTAATTATGTTGAGTCGGGCCAGAGACTCAGGAAAATACAGGTTAGTGTACGGGATTTTGAGTACACGGTAAAGCCGGAGTTTATATTATATATATACGGTGTAGTGATAGTATATATATACGTGTATATATTGTGTGTGTTATTAAATATCAGTGACTAGATATTTATTCAATTTATATACTCTAGTGCTATCAAGGGAGGTTGCGCGATGTGGATGAATCCCCTAGCTTGAGGAGTAGGGCGAGTATATCCCCGGGTCATAGCGTCCGGTATATGGGTGAGGGGTTTATCTCACTTTCAGGGAAGAAATATGACCGCCTCCACTACGTTTATAGTTTGGGACAAGTTGGTGAGCAATTCCAACTTGGGGAACTACGTTTTATGAGCACACCTAGTGAGATATCACTTTAGAGGGAATCATCCGGCGAGGGTATATTTGGAGGGATGGATATACGTATGTTATATGTGTGGACATTTTGGTAAAGGTACGTATATAATGGTATTAAATATTACATGCGGGTAATAATATAGTGTGTGATGTATTTACTTTATATAACTTGTGACACGATTATATGCTACTATTTAAGAAGGAATTAATTAAGTTAATTGTGAGATAACTTATTATTCAAAAATCATTATACTCGGGTTAGAGTAGTATGGCAAGGGGAGGTTATACCAGGACTAGTTGGACGAGTAGTACAACTAGGTGGGGGTTAAGGTAACCGTTAAGTGTGCACAATAGTGGAGGGGTGAGAATGTCCACAAGGGAGTGCGACACTAACTTAAATATGAATCGCATTCATGTATTTTAAATTACTGCAGTTAATTCACTTGATAAATATTTTCAAAATGTTTTGGGTTCTAAGCCTTGCTATAAAACTATTTTCAAAACCTTTTAGGTGTCCAGCCGTAGGAACGCCAGGATTGATATTCTATTCCAGGGATACGGAGCTGCGGCATATGTGGATGCTAGTAGGAGTTTGGATTAGACGAATCGTTCATTTATTCCTATAGTAGGAATTATGCATCAGTTTCAGATTTATTTTGGGCTTGTCGCCCAGTATTCTCAGTACAGTTTTCAGATTTGTTTTATTCCGGTGTTGAATATTTGTATTGGATTATTTCACTTTGGTGGCCGATAGTTTATTCGGCAAGTTGTGTAATTAATTATTAAGTTGAGTTTTATTCAGTTATGTGAATGGTTTATATTTATTTCCACATGTACTATTTTGTTTAATTAAAAAGTTAAAATTTGGCACCAGCTTTTGGAATACTAGGTGATTAGTATGTTTTAAAAAGTTTTCGACTGTGATGCTAAGAATGAACCAACTGGGCTTCCTGTTTTAATTTGGTATAGGACTGATCACCCGATATTTTATTAGGCGGGGTGTCATAGATGGTATCAGAGCATCAGGTTCTTGTGTCCTTAGGATTTGTGCAGCGTTTCAAGTTTCGGTTTAGCAATCTTTGATATAGAGCCCTATCATAGGATTGTTGTATTCTTATACGTATGCGCATTTACGTCCTTCTGCCACATTTCTTATTTGAGTGTGAACTCATACGATTCGATTCTCATTCCAGATACCTCCCAGGAGAGAGATCAGCTAGGGCAGCAGGGGGAGATGAGACTAAAGAGGCTCGTCAGGAGCAAGAGTTACCGCAGCAACTGCCAGAGATGATTTTGGCAGCGCAGGTAACTGAATTGGTGGCGCAGGCAGTTAAAGCGATGATGGTCGCAATGGAAAGATACTTGCCACAAGATCAGCCACAAGTGTTAGTGGCACCAGATGTTTAGGCCCACCCGGGGGCATCGGGGTGGCAGCAAATACGAGAGGTTTTTCAAAAAGGGGATCCATCAGAGTTTCTAGGAGGTTCAGATATAGTACTTGCGTGTCAGTGGAAGTGAGATATCCAACGTCACCTACGCATGGGAGATTGCGATGAGGTGCGGAAGCAAATGCTAGACACTTTTAATTTAGTGGGAGCAGCGCTACAGTGGTGGGAGTCGATCACCACAGTTGAGGAAAGGGATACACTAGCTATTGCAAAGTTTTGGGTGCGGTTCAACCGCACGTATTTTCCTCCAGCGGTTGAGACTGAAATGATGATAATATTTAAAGAGGTGACTCAGGGGGACCATTCCATGGCCGATTACGAGGAAGAATTTACTCGTTGGCAAATTTTGTACCGGATGAGGTAAGCGATGAAGAGATAAAGAAAGTAAAGGTTTGTGGATGGGTTAGTCTGGAGAATCAGACAACATTTAATTGGTAATTTTGCATTAGTAGCTTATAATGATGTCGTTAACGCAACACTCCGGCACTGTCAGAAATATCGCTTCCATGTGAAAGGAAGCAGGAAGAGACTGGAAACTAGCCAGTCGGATAAAGCAGGAGGGAATAGTACCAGTGGGGTATCCCAGCAGCAGACAGGGGGAGATCAGGGGCAGGATTCCGGCAGGGAAATCATGCTAAACTATTTAAAACTGAAGGCTATCGGCAGGATGGCCAGGAATTCCAACAAGGTCAGCATGGAAGGGACCAGTGGCAGGGTGAATGTATTAGAAGGTGTTTCGTTTGTGGGGGAAGCGAGACACATGAAGAAAGATTATCTTAAGCGAGGCAGGGGTCAACTACAGGCCGAGGTCCTGGATGTACAGCCACTAAAGCAAGTCATGGGCCCATTCGAGCAGGGAGAAGATGCTCCGGAACTCGAGGATCAGCCGTTGCAGCAGGAGTATGGAGGTAATTATTTTTACCCTATGGGCGTGGGGTATATTTTTGAGTGACAAAGAGTATGTCATAATATAAGACTTATTTTTCACTAGAGTTCGCAGGTGAGTCGAACTTAGTGGGTGCGTTGGCTGTAGCAGCCATAGTATGTGGATAAACTTTCCGTAGGGTAGCGGAGTTTCTTTGGTGTTCTTCACGGGAGAGTGGAGGTGTACACTGAGTGAAGGTTTGAATTATGCCAGGAGTTACTACTTTCGACAATTATGGGAGTAGGGTTGATAATATTTTCTAAATATCGACTGGATAGCGATGGAATTTAACTATTGTGGATAGTGGTGTTAAGTTTTGGTGTTCACGACACCAGGATATGTTTGGTACTAGGTATCACCTGAGAGGGCGTATAACCTATACATATGTTGTATTACGTGGTGCGAAAGGCGCATAGTGAGGTCTTGTGTTCTCACATTTTATCCCGATAAGTAGGGGTGTTTACTGAAGTGAATCAGGGTGGTTAGATTTACGTTCGAGCAAAGAGAGATAGCTCGGGGTTTATTTTTGCGCAAGGACTAGTGATGGTAAGGGTGCGGTACTTTATGTCGTCTTTGGTAACATGAGAGTAAGCGTATATACTTTTGTGTTGAGAGACAAGTATTTTGTGGGGAGATATTTGGACGTTAGTACATGGGTTGGGTACCCGGGCAGTATATATATATATATATATATATATATATGTGTGTGTGTGTGTGTGAGTGTGTGATATGACTACAGGTTCGAAGTTATATTACGGGTTACGACTAACATAGTTGGATAACTTTCGTGCGGTAAAGCGCGGGGATAGGGTGTATGGGGACCCGGTTAATTAAGGCAAATTTCGTGTGGTTAAGCATAGGTATAGGGTGTATGGGCGCCCTGGTTAATTTAAATGCATACTTGTATAACGTATGGTTAGAAGCGGATGGGATAGATATAGCGAGCTTAGAGGCACATGACTAGAGAGTAATATGCGAAGCTTGGGACATTATGCTCAACTTAATTTCGAGGACGAAATTCCTTTGTAAGGGGGGGAGTACGTAACACCCCGTAATTTTGAGGATTTAATATTTAATTATTTTTGGGAGTGATAAAAATATTTAAATTGTAGAAACTTAAATTCATGAGTTGGAGAATTTATTTGAGTGAGCCGAATTAATTATAATTGGCGACTTTAAGTTTAATTGTTCGAATTAATGTGTGTCACATTTTGGGGTCGAAATGTGGATATGTCAAAAAGTATTTCGGACGGCAATTCCGAGTGCGCGGTTGCGTCCGGATGGGTCGAGATAGTCAGAAAAGAGTACCCGAGGGTAGTAATTGGGTCTCGTAATATTTTTGGGCATAGCCGGGTCCACACGGGGTGAGTTGGACCATTTTAATGAGGCCCAGATGGCCAAAAACGGGATTAAGGTTTTTTAACCAAATTGAGAGACTAGGTAACGACAGTCAACACAACTATAAACCTAGGGTTTGAGAGAAAATTTGGGGGAAAGCAAATCAAGAGCCAATTTGGGGATGTTGGAGCCAAATTAAGGGGCTACACCAACGGATCAGACTCTATGAACAATTCCAGGCAAGCGGTTAACTTGTTGTAATGTGTAAATGGTGATATCCAATTCATATTTTAGTGATGTGTAAACTAAAATTCGTTTTGGGGATAAATGGGTACAAAATGGGGTTTTCTTAATGGAATATTTGGCTGAGATTCAAAGTAAGAAATAGGTGTATTATATATCCCTAAGTAAAGATAAAATTAAATTTGAATATATTTGATGATTAACATGGAATCTTTATGAGTTATTGGATGAAGAACATGAATCTTGAATGACTTAGGGTTTATTTGATGAACACAACAGGTCAATCTGCCAGAATTTTTGACACAACTTTAAACGTATGCCATTTGAGTTGTACTTCGAATTAGAGTGTTAACCATACATCCCTGAAAGGTATTTCTCTTAGCTATCCAATGAACTTAGAATAAGGTCAATCGGAGTTCTGTAGAGGGAGTAATCGACATTTTACTACAAGGTGTTTGATCTGTCAACATAGTAATCTGTCAGAATTTTGACACGATTTTAAACGTGTGCGATTTGAATTTTACTTCGAATTTGAGTGTTAATCATACATTAGTGGAAAGGTATTTATCTTAGCTATCCAATGAACTTGTAATCAGGTTAATCGGATATCTATAGAGGGAGAAATCGAAATTTTACTAGAGGGGGTTTAATCTGCCAGAAAATTTGAGATTTTTCTTTTTAAGCCTCAAATGTCTAAAATTTTATCGGGGAAGTGTTTGGGACCTTGATGAAATATATTAATGGAATAATGATATGGAAGTAGGTCTATGATTGAGTGTTGGACTTTAATTTTATAAGAGAGTTAAAGTGGAGATTCATAGGCTTGATTGTGATGCACTCTAATTCGAGATGATAAGAATATAATTACGGAAAGCGTGAGCGAGATTAAATTTGTTAGGTCAGTGGGTTAACAAGGGTGAATTGATATAACAAGGGGTAACTAGTACCCTTAGAGTTGTGTAAATACTTGAATTAATACGAAAGTGAAATAAATTCGTAAAGCAAATAAGTATAGTGAATATTAGAGAGAAATATATTACGTACATGTATGAATAATTGGGTTGTGTAAATACCTACTGTTTTATAGGATTACTTGGGTTGTGAATGCCTATTGTGTGTTTCCTTGTGATAGGAACATAGACTCGGGAAATATTAAGTTATGGGCCAAGTGAGGGAGTCCGGGGATAATGGTTGAGTGACACCAAGTTATTAAATTAATGGATGTGTTAATTAATGAAGGTAGAGTCGGAAGGTAGACTCGGAAAAGTATTAAATTAATTATTGAGAGAGTAATAAATTTAGAGTCGGAACATAGACTTGGGAAATATTAAGTTATGGGCCAAGTGAGCGAGTCCGGGTAGGATGGTTGGGCGATGCCAAGTAATCAAATTAATTGAGGTGTTAATTAATTTAATTAGAGTCGGATTGTAGACTCGGGTAGGTATTAAATTAATAGGTGTGATAATTAATTTAATTAGAGTCGGATTGCAGACTCGGGTAGGTATTAAATTAATAGGTGTGTAGGTATTAAATTAATAGGTGTGATAATTAATTTAATTAGAGTCGGATTGTAGACTCGGGTAGGTATTAAATTAATAAGTGTGTTAATTAATTTAATTAGAGTCGGACGATAGACTCGGGGAGGTATAAAATAATAGGTGTATTAATTGATTTAATTAGAGTCGGACGATAGACTCGGGGAGGTATTAAATTAATAGGTGTGTTAATTAATTTAATTAGAGTCGGACGATAGACTTGGGGAGGTATTGAATTAATAGGTGTGTTAATAATTTAATTAGAGTCGGACGATAGACTCGGGGAGGTATTAAATTAATGGGTGTGTTAATTAATTTAATTAGAGTCGGACCATAGACTAGGGGAAAGTATTATATCAATTGAGGTGTGAATTAATTATATTAGAGTCGGACCATAGACTCGGAAAGATGATAAATTATTAAGTGAGAAAATTAATTATGTTGAGTTGGGCCACAGACTCAGGAAATTTCAGACTAGTGTACAGGATTTTGAGTACACGGTAAAGCCGGGATTTATATTATATATATACGGTGTAGTGATAGTATATATATACGTGTATATATTGTGTGTGATATTAAATATCAGTGACTAGATATTTATTAAATTTATATACTCTAGTGCTATCAAGGGAGGTTGCGCGATATGGGTGAATCCCCTAGCTTCAGGAGTCGGGTGAGTATATCCCCACGTCATAGCGTCCGGTATATGGGTGAGGGATTTATCTCCCACTTTTAGGGAAGGAATATGACCGCCTCCACTAAGTTTATAGTTTGGGCCCAGTTGGTGAGCGATTCCAACTTGGGGAACTAGGTTTTGTGAGTACACCTAGTGAGATAGCACTTTAGAGGGAATCATCCGGCGAGGGTATACTCGGACGGATGGATATACGTATGTTATATGTCTGGACGTTTTAGTAAAGGTACGTATATAATGGTATTCAATATTATATACTAGTGATAATACAGTGTGTGATGTATTTACTTTATATAACTTGTGACGCGGTTATATGCTACTATTTAAGAAGGAATTAATTAGTTAATTGTGAGATAACTTATAATTCAAAAATCATTATACTCGGGTTAGAATAGTATGGCAAGGGGATGTTATACCAGGACTAGTTGGATGGGGTAGTACAACTAGGTGGGGGTTAAGGTAACCGTTAAGTGTGCACAATAGTGGAGGGGTGAGAATGTCCACAAGGGAGTGCGACACTAACTTAAATATGAATCGCATTCATGTATTTTAAATTACTGCAGTTAATTCACTTGATAAATATTTTCAAAATGTTTTGGGTTCTAAGCCTTGCTATAAAACTATTTTCAAAACCTTTTAGGTGTCCAGCCATAGGAACGCCAGGATTGATATTCTATTCCAGGGATACGGAGTTACGGCATATGTGGATGCTAGCAGGAGTTTGGATTAGACGAATCGTTCATTTATTCCAATAGTAGGAATTATGCATCAGTTTCAGATTTATTTTGGGCTTGTCGCCCAGTATTCTCAGTACAGTTTTCAGATTTGTTTTATTCCGGTGTTGAATATTTGTATTGGATTATTTCACTTTGGTGGCCGATAGTTTATTCGGCAAGTTGTGTAATTAATTATTCAGTTGAGTTTTATTCAGTTATGTGAATGGTTTATATTTATTTCCACATTTACTATTTTGTTTAATTAAAAAGTTAAAATTTGGCACCAGCTTTTGGAATACTAGGTGGTTAGTATGTTTTAAAAAGTTTTTGACAGTGATGCTAAGAATGAACCAACGGGGATTCCTGTTTTAATTTGGTAGAGGACTGATCACCCGGTATTTTATTAGGCGGGGTGTCACAGCTTTGCACTTCTTTCTTGGTGGTTTGGGATTGTAGTTCTAGAAAGGATTTTCTTCAATATCTCGTTGATTCATAATATACCCGAGGAACATGGCTTCTTGTATGCTAAAAATGCACTTGGTCGGGTTCAGCTTCATCTGGTACTTCTTCAACTGATCAAATGTTTGGCTCAGATCAGTTATATGGTCAGCAACTTTCTTTCTTTTGGTCAGCATGTCGTCGACATATACCTCCATATGTTTGCCAATCTACTCTGCGAACACCTTGTTCATCAGCCGCCGATCTGTAGCACCTCATTTTTATGACCAAAAGGCATAACATTGTAACAATATGTCCCTTGTGGGGTAATGAAAGAGGTACTCTCCCTGTCTTCTGGTTTTATTTTAATTTTATTGTATCCGAAGTAAGAATCCATGAAGCTCAACAACTCGTTCCCCGAAGTTACATCTACTAGTTGATCTATCCAGGGCAGTGGAAAATAATCTTTTGGGCAAGCTTTATTCAGGTCTTTGAAATCCACACACATTCTCCACTTTTTGTTCTTCTTCACCATCACCATATTAGCTAGCCAATCAGGATACTTGATGTCTTCAATGAAAGAAGCCTTTTGTAGATTTTCTACTTCCTATTGAATAGCCTGATTCTTGTCCAGACTAAAGACTCTTTTTCATTGATTCACTGGCTTGGTCTCTTTATTGACATTAAGCTTGTGAAATAGGAAGGTTGGGTCGATCCCTGGCATATCTTCATGATTCCATGCGAAGGCTTGCTTTCTATGCCTTAGAAATGCCACCAGCTCTTCCTTCAATATTGGATCAAGTGAAGCACCAATCTGAGTTGTCCTTTCTAGTCGCTCATCATCCAGAATAATGCTCTCCGTTGCCTCCATGACTTGTCCTTTAACGAGCTCCGTTTCATCTCTTGGGTCTAAGGTTTCAATATAAGACTCATTAGATTTATCCACTTGATAAGTGATGGTTTTCTTCTTTGCATCCTCCAACTCTTCTTGTTTGGCAGATGAGTAGTAGCATTCCCGAGCTACCTTATCATCTCTCTTCATAATTCTAACCCCAAAGTTGGTCGGGAACTTTAACCACTGATGCACACTGGATGGAACTGCTTCAAACTTTTTCAGGCCTACTCTCCCCATGATTATATTATAGGCCGAATGGATATTTTTGTCCATCACGAAGAATCATATCTTTTCTAATCTGCAGGCAGGCCAGGTAACAATCAACAATTGCAACTTGATCGTCCCAAGCGAAAAAAATTTTTTGCTAGAGAAACCGATTAGGGGCCTGTGATATGGTTCCAATTGACCAAATTTCAGGTTCAAACTGTCAAAACAAGGGTAAAACATGATGTCTTCCAAGCTACCATTATCCACCAATACTCTTGAGATGATTACATCCTTCATCCTCATTTTGAGCACTAGAGGATCGTCGCGGGGATACAAAATGCCTTCCAGGTCATTTTTAAAAAAACCAATGACCAGTTTATCTTTGTTAACCTTCCTCGGATGATCTTCCTCTGTTAGATTTATTCACTGTATGTAGGAACAAGCTTGGGACTCATCGAAGTAGGCTTTCCTTTCAGCGGTATGATTACCTCCGCCTGTATCTCCACTTGTAATCATATTATAATCGAATGAACCAAGACGGATTGAAAATACCTCACGCTCTGGTTGCCTTGGCTCTTTGGGGAGATCGAGGTCATCTTCATAGTCCCTTTTCTTATCATTTCTTAGTCAGCGAGTACATTTGGACCTTTGCCGTGATTTATTGTTGGTCTTCTGGCGATCAACAAACCGGTTTAACTTCCCTCATCTAATGAGTGCTTTTATCTTATTTTGGAGAGCTACGCACTGCTTGGTCGTGTGACTATGATCCTTATAGAACTCATAATACTTAGACTTATCTCTTCTTTCAGGAGTTGTCCTCAATTTTTCTGGCCAATTTAGTTCCTCGTTGTTCTTGATCACTTCCAGAACATGGTTTATATCCACCTTTAGGGAGTATAATTTTCATATTTCCTTAAGTGCTCCAATGTTTCCTTTCCTTTTGGCTGCTTATTCACTCCATTATTCTTGTAATCTTTACTCTTCGACCTACCTTCAGCTTTAGTCTCTGCTTTTGCCTCAACATTCTTCTTTGCAGCCATAGCTTCTTCGGTATTCATAATCTTGGATGCTTTAGCCATCAACTCTGCCATGGATTTAGGGGAATACTTGGCCAGAGTGTAGTACAACTTATCTAGTAAAAGACCACTCATGAGGGTTGTAATAGTTTTTTTCTCCTCATAGTCAATGACTTCCAGTTTCTCGTTGTTAAAACGAGTGATATAGTCCCTTGTTCTTTCTCCTACCTTTTGCCTTACACTCAATAGATGTGCTACCCTTTTAACTGGCTTTTCACCCAAATAGAAGTTTCCTGTAAAAATCTCTGCCAGTTGATGGAAGGTTTCAATATTCCCTCGAGGAAGACTGTTATACCATATATTGAGTAGATCCAGTGATGGTTCCTGAGAATGCCCTGCACCTCATCTCATCTGGGATTACATAAATATCTACAGCAGCTTGGTAATGCTCTATGTGAAGAATAGGATCCGTTTTTCCATCATAGTTCGGTGTAACTACAGGAGCCTTAAACTTTGAGGGTGTGGAAAAATCAATAATTATTTGTACAAAAGGATATACTTTGATAAAGGTTCTTTGGAGAGGGTTTCTTTCCTTAGCCATCTCCCTTAACCTGTCTTCCAATCTCTGAATAGATCCTTTCCATGCATCATTTCCAGCCTCTGATTTATTTGCACGAGCAACAGATCGCATTGAGTTCTCCTCTTAGGATCTTTCTGTGCGAGCTACAAGACTGATATCTGGACGTGATTGGGAAGATCCTTCCCCTAAATTATTTGGTCATTGAGAATTTCTCTCCGCAATCCGAGGAGGGTTTCTATTCCTCCTGGGGCCCAAATGGTCAAAGGGGGAGACTCTGATCAACCTTTCCAGAGCGCTTGTTCGTTATGGAGTTCGAGTGATGTTTTCTTAAGAATCTACAATTCTTATAGGGGATGTCAGACTAGGATGATAGGATGGATCACTTGAGGTTCCAGTATGGTGAAGTTAAGCACGTCTGGCTTATGAAGATGGTGTACGCATGCTTCTCTGAACGCTTTGCTAGACTAAATGGATTGACGCTCCATTTTGAATAGCTTGAATAAACTGTCGCATAGTATCATGCATAGCCGTTTGTCCTCTGGCTAAGCTGGCCAAGATTCCTTTGATATCATTTGCATTTGGAGGAGCATTAGGGTTAGGAGGATTCCCGTCATTTTTTCCTAATGCTAGATTCTGGGATATCAGCCATTTAGGATAAGTTCTTAGTGAAAAATGCTACGTATAGTCGTTTCCCACAGACGGCACCAATCTGTTGATGTAAAAAACTAGACTTGATCTAATTAATTAATCATAAACAAATATGAATAAAGAAATAAGACAAAGGATTTTTAAAGTGGTTCAGTCTCAATGAATTGGCCTACATCCACTATCTTGTATTACTGGGTGCTTTGCCTTAATCTTGAGTATGTTTGCTTATGATCGCTTACCCCGCGGTGAGGGTATTTACAAAGTATTTATATCCATTAGGATGTCAGTAGGAATACACGATATGCCATTATTTAATAGGCATATACATATGTAAATGGTAAGAATGTTCATTAAATCTGTCTTCATCATTTGGTCTTCCTGACTAGATGCTCGATAAGCTGACTATCTCGGTATGTTGAGTAGCGCGGTAATTATATTTATACTATGTAGGATAATACGTGTCTTCATATAACTGGTCCACATCAGTAGATTAATTTTTGTATCAACATTATGGTTATCAATTTTGTCGAACAAGCCCATAAAAGTAGTCGGCCAAGCCCAAATAGAAAATAAAAAGCACCTGACTCAACTTATGTGTCTTGAATGATGATTAGGATGAAAAGATATAACCAAGTCCATCCCCAAAAATCTCGAATGAGATATTCAAGGGATACTCGATTAACGTGTTGGTTATCAACAATCTCTCTCTCTCTTAGCTGAGTATATATTGTACCCCTGGCCCGGGGCATAGGGGCATATGAAAAGATTATCGAGAGTTACTTAAATAAAATAGTAGATCTCTCCATGGACGTAGGCAATTTACCGAACCACGTATATTTTGGTGTTGTGTGATTGTGTTGTTCTTATTATCTTGGTGTGTGTTTTCCTTTATTAGTTATTTGTGTTGAGATTTTATCACCATATATATATATATATATATATATATATATATATATATATATATATATATATATATATATGTATTAGGAGGATATTGGGCTAAGCAAATAAGTTATTTGGGCTAATTTGGTGGTCTAAAGTTGTGGCCTAAGGCCGAAATCTGGATTATTAAGTTAATTAATAACTCCCTACCACTTTATATCCAAGAACCCTAAGAACACACTTTGGGAGAAAGAGGCAACAACCCTAGCAGGAGGTTTAGGAGAGAAAGATCCAAGGAAGAATCCAAGAATCAACCAAGAAGACATCAAAGATCTAAGGCAAGAATTTTCTTGCTTAATTTTTATTGGTTAAAATTACTTATTTATTCATTGTGTTGTGATCCTTGTAGAAATTCTGGATTTAGGTATCTTAGTGATTTGATGATGAAAATTGAATATACTAATGATATAAGTGAAAATTATGAGTAATTAGGGAATCCTAAATTTAGGATGGTTCGATTATAAGGATTAAATGAATAGAAATCATGCTTAGGACTCCTCTTTAAATGGTTGTGTTGATTCATATATAGAAGACTTTTACACGTATTATAAGGACTGAAATGATAATGATTATAGACCTTGTATGTAATAGAAGTCTGAGAGATTTATTATTAGAGATATTCTTAATTGATATGAACATAAATTGGTCACTCAAATTTTTGGAATTTTAGAATATGAATTCATAGTTAAAATACATGATTTATTTATCCTGGGTTAGTGAACTAACTCTTAGAAATTCATTTGATGGAGCATAAATTGGTAGGAACCTAGAAAATCAGGTTTTTCTTTAGAAAGTGTAAATCCCGTATAAAGAAAAAACTAGGAAAATGAAGTCTGGAGGAGCGAACAGGTTCGCTCCTGGGATGAACCAGTTCGTCTCCTGGGGGCTTATCCAGGAGATCAAATGTTGGGTCCGAGTGATTTTTAGAAGTTCATACAATGTTGGTAGGAACAAGTTTGGGCATTCATGGAATTTATAAAAAAATATAAACGTATGACCAGTTATCAGAGGAGGACTAAATTAACTAGATGGTTAATAATATCCTATAGATATGGACTATTTAATAATTCACATGTTGGTAAATAATTAAATAAGAATGAGTTTGGAATATTATTTTTTTGGCAGCTATGGGGTAATTATTAGGATAATTACCTTTACATATGATAATATGTAATTATATTTTTGTGTGGACATACCGATATTCGTGGATCGTCCTATCGATTGGGGTACGCGCATTCGGGACTGGAGCACACGTCGACACAGGTGGGCTAGGCGTAGTGTTAAGTCATATTTTAGGTACTACTTAGCAGTGCCACTTATAGGAGTTAAGTGTTGATGATGGATCCTTGTGGCACTACTTGGTATGGGTCGTGCAATGGTGAAACTGCGTAGGTACCGCCCCACTTTCTTGTGTTTTGTTTGTCCGTTTTGGATAAGATACTCCTATAGACTCATCGATAGAGAACAAATAAGACACTATAGGTAGATTCCTTAATGTTGCATATATAATGACATAAATGAAATTGGTTGAAATAAATGAAAGAATTCCTAAGTTTAATGTTGTGGACTAATGATATCGATACAATACTACATAGTATGAATGATATTACATGATATCTCTTATTGGGTAGCAAGTGGGGTGTTATGCAACAAGAGGATAACTAATAAATTAAAACAAAATTTTATAGAACAATTGTTAGTCCAACGACCATATATAGAGCGGAGTGTTGGGCTTTAAAGAAAAAAACATGAACAAAGTCTCCATGTTAGTGAGATGTTTATCCGGTAGATGATAGGAATTACTAAAAAGGACATAATTAAAAATCATTATGTAAAAAAAAAAGTTAGGAGTAGCTCCCATTAGCAAAAAATTAAGAGAAAGTAGACTTAAGTGGTATAGACATGTACCGCGTAACACGAGGAAGATAATTGAAAATAGAGGGTGAAAGAGAAAGGGACGCCCTAAGCTATGGTGGAAGAAAATTATTATAAGAGATTTTAGGTAATTAAACTTGAATAATAATATTTCTTATAACAGATTAGAATGAAAAAAGAGAATCCATGTGGTCGAACGCATATGATGGCATTTAGGCAAGGATGATGATGATGATGATGATGATGATGATGATCATGATCATATCGGGGGTAAATTGGAAAATAATTACCTGAGGGTATTTAACTCTGTTTCAATACATTATCTTGCTAGATGCATCTTTATACTACCATTTACACTTATCTTGTATCCATATCGAGTTATGGGTGGGTGATTCGAGTAGTACTTCTTTTAGGTGAGGGATGAGATATATTATTCACGAGAGTGACGACGGGAACACTCACTTTGAATTCAATATTCTTTTGCCCCATTAAAATAAGTTAATTCTTGCACACTTTAGGGCGCTGATCCAAAATTCAAATGTTTTCTCCCCCAGGTCTGCCTAGGCAAGGATAGCAGGATTATCAGGAGACCAGTCTTGCCATTACTTCCATTTCAGAGATTTCAGTTCTTGATTCTATCTTAGGTTGTCTTTTCATTTTGATTATTTCAGTATGGATTATTGTAAGGGCGTAAGCTCGAAGTTTATTTCCTTTCAGTTGGGTTGAGCTATTAGTCTATGTTGGAGTTTTATTTATTTAATTATTCATACTCTGGCTGTTGATTTAGTGGTGTGTGATTATTTATTCACTTGCAGTTAAATTCATTTATGTTTATAAATATTATTTTATGGTCTTGATGCTGAGAATGTTTATAAATATTTTTATTAGTCTATGTTGGAGTTTTATTAATTTAGTTATTCATACTTTGGATGTTGATTTGGTGGTGTGTGATTATTTATTCACTTGCAGTTAAATTCATTTATGTTTATAAATATTTTTTTATGGTCTTGATGCTGAGAATGATATAGATTGTATAACATGCCCCATCTTCAACGTATCGTATCTGAATAACCTTTACATGAGAAAATAGGTGTTGTTACATGTGCACTTCACAAGTCTTGGTGTCCATTGATCTTTGGCTAGCAAACTATCACCACAAAAAACCCAGAATCCATAGCGCAAAACCAATATTTTTAACAAGAGTAAACGTTCTTGTGAAAGAAAATTGAGAAGAGTGATAATTTCTTGCGAAAGAAACTATCACCACTCTACATTATTTTTGCTAAATTCGTACCAACACTTTTCTTTTCTATAAACCCATTTGTCGAATCTTGCCTTTTGGCACAAATTAATCACGAGGACTTCAAGTGCAACTGCATTGTTAAGGATATATTTGAGGACATCAACTTCATGTTAATAATTGTTAAGCCCATTGATCTCTAATTCATTGAGGTTCCTAAGAGGGCACTCGAGAAGGTGCCTATTACTCTCCATTGATTCGTTGTTGAAGCTTGGCGAAAACAACTGAAAACAATGAAACAAATAAATTTGGGCATCAAAATACTTTCTTTTGATGGACAGTGTTTTATGAAAATTTGTTCAATCCACATACAACACATTACATTTTAAATACTCACTCCATCTCAAGTTAATCATTGTCGTAAAGGTAATCATTAGAGTATA
The DNA here is from genome assembly GCA_949130495.1 of Sambucus nigra. NCBI lineage: Eukaryota > Viridiplantae > Streptophyta > Magnoliopsida > Dipsacales > Adoxaceae > Sambucus > Sambucus nigra. The sequence continues at coordinate 599,593,047 of OX422215.1, read as the reverse complement.
AGTAAGTTGGGTATGTCTATTTATAAGTCATGTAAAACATTATCACTACTAATGTCTTTCTTGAGTTGGGGCACGATAGTGGTTTTTCCACAAGGGATATTTCTTTTTCATAGATCAACATTGATATTCTAAAAAACATATAGTTGATTAATGGAATTTAATTAATAAACAAAATAATATTACACAAATATATATATACAACATAAAAAATTACACGTTTTCATTCGAATAGAATGCATATCTATATATTAGCATATGTACACATGAAATATCAAAGTACACTTATATCATCACACTTAAAATTTGTGTGTTTGTCCCGACAAAACATAAAACAAAATTGACACTGATTTCAAACAAATCATGAATGACAGGTTAAAACTACTATTCAAACTAACATAAAGAATGTCACATTAGTGAATTGATCTTCGTAAACATCGTATCCATCAAATTTTGCATGCAAAATCACCTGTGATTTCATTGATGTCGTATAAAAGATCTCGCCAACAACTTTCCACAAAAATCATGTAATTGTATTTGATATATATTTAATTTCAAAGTTCCGATGCCATTTTTTTCTTTAAGGAGTTACTTTAGCATACTTGTGCGTTTTAATCGATCTTACTCAGTTTCCTTAATATGTTATTACTTATTAATCAAATGTACGAGCACCTGATAAGAAATGTAATACAAAATCGATAAAAGATATTTTTGTTAGAATACATATTCAATGCCCAACAAAACCTTCGACACATGGTCCATGGAACTCCAAGATTATAAATGCAAGACATACTTTGGTTTAGGCTTCCTTGCGTTTTTAAATTCAACTTTTTTATTTGGAAGTCTATTTTTTAAAATTTGCTTTTAACGTGGTTAATGAACAAGATTGATAGTCTTCAAATATAAGTTATTATTTTTTACGCTCCAAAAAATTGTGGAATTCTAAATTTAAAAGAAATATCCGAGGGTTAATTTTACTTCACATAAATAATTAAAGTCGGGGTCCTACTCTTAGAGTATGTTAGGACATCTAAAATAAGTAACGAAAATAAGGAAATGAATAATATGTTATAATCTATTTGTAACATCTTTTTTATGTTCCCGCATTCATTCGGTTTAGCTTGAAATTAGGGGGATATTTTGAAAACTACATGATTAACTATTATAAGACATAATATGACACAAATTGATTTTAAATAAACACGTTAATCATATTCGTTTCGGGATTATTTGGCACAAGAGTAATGCTACAATTACCGAAATTTCTTACCACATTTTCTTACTCGATCGCTTTAACATGCTTAAGGTACAAACATTTAATACACTCGAGAAAAGAAGGTGGTAAGAAATGGTGATAACGATAGCAATTATGTTGAAAGTTCATTTGTAATTTTTTGACACGAATTCTTATCATGTTTGCTCATATAAAAAATATGGGTTTGCACATGTCATTTCATCTTCATATTTTAAATTGGGCTTCTTTAATCGTGTCGGGTCAAAACATGACCCATAAACCGATGTGCCATCATATTTGAAATAGACTTAAACACACACCACACTTGTTTTAGGGGGGTGATTGACGTTACATATTTTTTCTTTGACCTTAATATATTCCTATAGGGGAAGAAATCTCAAATGTGACATGTTTCATTTCTTATTTACAGTATCACATCATTCTTACCCACCCCCAAATAACGATGTCTCTCATTTACTAAATATATAATCAAATAAATCTTGTGGTTTATTTTTTATTTTGTTTTTTCTCTAATATCTCTCATTATAAAATATTTTCTCTACAATAGGTCTCATTAAAAAAAACAAGTAGTTACTACCTATGCAAATAACACCTATTGAGGTTTAATCTGACCAATCAAAGAATGTTTTTGTCTAAGCAAAACTCATTTGTCATGCTCCCTAAAATAATTTTTTTTATATCTTACTCAAAACTAGGGGTGTTCGCGGTCCAGTCCGATCCGGTTTTTAGGATTTTTACGGACCAAACTGATTAAACCGGTCCTAAAAAAAATAGACCAAGACCGAACCGATTGTACCGGTTTTTTGGGCATAGTCGATCCGGTTTTTTGTAGGGTCGCTCAGGTCTAACTTGTCGGTCCTAATATTATTAAAATAATCATTTTAAAAATTAAATTACCTTTAAAAATGTCCAACATATGTACAAAGCAAGAAATTAACAACACGAGTATAAAAGCAGAGATAATTATATGTATATTGGCAGACGAAAATAAAAATCATTGATATGTTGGGGTTAGGTATCAAACTCGTGACCTCTAGTGAACCTGAGCTCTCAATGAAAAGAACCATTGAAAAATAACAGATTCGATTAAACTTCCATCCAATGTAACAACCCGTCCTTTTTGGAGACAATTAAATTCCACATTTGGGCATAAATTGGAATTTGGAGATTTTCCCCGAAATAGTAATTTTTGGGATTTTCAAGGATTTGAGGATTGTCGATAGGTGATATATTCACTTTTGGGGTTAAATAAATATGTCGAGGTATTTTAATTATGTGTCGCAGTTGAGTAAAGCGACAAAAGGTAAGATTTTAATTAGAAAACTCGCATTAGGTTTTATGGGTTAGAATAGTGATTTGCGATCAAGTACCTCAGATGGAAATTTCGACTGCCCCGTGAGTATCGAAATGTACGAGATAGTCGAAAAAGAATGTCCGATTGTCAAAATTGAATTTCGGAGAATTTTAGAGTTAAACGGGATCGTAATTGAGTAAACGAGGCGTTTTGGGGTTTTTAAGGATTAAACCCTTATTTTTCTCCCTTATAAGTTAAGAGGGAGAGGAAGAGAAAGGGAAAAGGAAAAAAAAAGAGAAAAGAGAGAGAAGAGAGAGAGGAGGAGGAGAAAAGAGGAGAAAGGGAGGAACTCCGGCCAAACTCCGCGGGATTCGGCTCGAGGTCGTCGGATTTCATCCTCTAGGCAAGTGTTTACTTGCTTTATTTCAATTATGCATTTATTTCATATCATAGTTGGTAGAACCCCAAAATAAAAACGGGGAAAAACTTTTATACGAGTTTACATATTGATGTAATGTAAACTCTTGAGGTTTTCTAGCATTAAAACCATAATAATGGAGTAATAAAACGAATTGAATTGGGAGAAATGTCAAAAACTAGGGTTTTTGGGTTTTAAGATCCAAAAACTTAGAAAGTAGTTTAATACCCAAAATTTATGGAAGAATTAGTTGTAAATCAGCGTTAGGATGTTATTTGGGTTATTGGTTGATATTAGAAACCATAAAAATGGAGTTTGGGTTGTTATTGGGTATTTTGGAGATTGAAAAATTGCCCAAACTGTAGCCCTCGAACTGGCCGAATCGATTCGGGTACATACCGAATCGATTCGCCTAAGGGGAATTAGGTTTCCGCAGTGGGTCGAATCAATTCGGGTACAGACCGAATCGATTCGCCATTTAAAGACCTTTTTTCACAATACTTTTCGAATCGATTCGGATTGGGGACCGAATCGATTCGCCTACCCGAATCGATTCGCTAAAGGGGCGAATCGATTCGTCTAGGTCAGAATTACCAGTTTTCTCCCTTTAAGAGTATGGGGAGTTAAAGTACCATTTGGGATTTTTATGGGGGTTCCTAGTTATGATATTGGAACTCCTAAATAATAGTTTTGAGGGTAAATAAACCTCTAGTTGGATGAAGAGGCCTTGAATTGGTGTAGGGCATGATCCGGGGGATAAATCCCTAGGATATTATTAGTGGGCATTTAAGTCCTTATAATTATGCGAATAGAAAGCATAGTTATATGGATTATTGTTGGGTAAATCTTACGAGGTGATTAGGATGAATTGGGAATATAGAAATAGATGCATTCGATTAGTGCAGAGTATTCTAATTGGAGATATCCAATAGATCCGTAAATGGGATTAAGGTAAATATTACTTATTAAAGTAAGAAAATATTTTGGGTTTAGTATCATGCATATATAAATGCTTGATTATGATTCTTTAAAAGAATCTTTGGGATTATTGGTCATCGTTAGATGGATTGGCCGATATGGCTATTTGTATATATTCGAGGAGGAATATATGGTATATGTATACTATGTGATTCAAGTATATATATAATTTGAGATAAATGATTTTGAAAATAAAATATGAATGTTTTCAAAATGGAAAAAGAAAGGATTTTCATAATTAATGATTTATAGTCAACACCCTCTCTAAATGACATCATAAGGGAAGTTCGCGCGTGAGGTGAAGCCCCCTGACTAATGAATGCAGGGTGGATATAGTCTAGGCCGTATGAGCGTTTATGTTATGTTATGTTTTCTACGATGGTTAGGTAACTTGGGGTGTGGTTATGACTAGCCCGCAGGCATATGGTCGCTTCCCGACGTGTTGCGTATAGGTGCCCAGATGTCGTAATTGATATGCACTGGAAGATGATGGTCATTTAGGGGCGCGCCGTACGGGCGGTCCTAGAACGCGTTATATATGCTAAAGCAATTTATGATAATAAATTGGCTTTAATTTACATTTCTTGGATGGAAGAAGGGAAAGGGGATAAATGTTTTGGCTTCAGTAACACCTCCCGGATGGAAGAAGGGAAGTGGAAGCATATGTTATGGTAAAAGCATTTTTATGATAATAAAAATGGCTTTTAAATACATTTGCTAGATATAGGAAGGGAAATGGGATGTTTTGAAAAGGAAAAACATTTTTATGATAATAAAATTGGCTTTCAAAAGGTATATGATATGTTAAAACAATTCATGATAATGAATTGGTTTTTATGAATACATTTCCTGGATATAGGAAGGGAAATGGAAAATTTTGAGATAGTAATGAAAATGAATTCTCATTCCGGGAGATAGATCCGGATGTATATTTTAGTATGAATATATATATGGATGAATCGAGTACCGAGGGCCTAATGGATCCCGACGATCGACCTTGCCGCATAGTAGTGTATCGGGGGGTTATTTGTTTGGATTTCGCTTTGCGAAACACCCCACGCACGAATATAGCATTGTGTTGAGACTGGGGAGAAGTTTAATCCTCAGTGCTCTTATATTGATATCTGTTATATGATGTAAATATATATAGATATATATTCTGTACTGAGGGACTGGTTGATCTCGATGATCGACCTTGTCGCGTAGTAGTGTATCGGGGGGGGGGGGGGTTCCTTGTTTGGATTTCTCTCTGCGAGACACCCCACGCACGCACATGGCTTAGTTTTAAGACTGGGGAGAATTTTAGCCCTTAGTACATTACTTGGACTATCTAGGGTTAATAGTAGTTGGGTGTTAGACTAGTTTAGCAGGGTAGTGTGACTAGGATGTTTAGAGGGATGCGCTAGGAGTGCACTATTAGAGGAGAGGTGAGGAGTATCTCATGGGAGTGTGATACCAATTTAAATATGAGATAAAACATATCTTCAAAAATAAAGTATTTATGCACTTGCTCAATATTTTCACAACTCGGGCTCTGACCCGTTTATCTACTTTTCCCTCTCTAGTTATATATATATATTATATAGGTGTCCAGACACAGGGACGCCTGGATGGCACATCTTTCGAGTCAGACGTCAGCTGCAGCAGCTGTGGATGCCTGCAGGTTCTCGATAGAGGCTCCTACCTTTGTACTCTAGATAGGAGGTAATGTATAAGTATTCAGGCCAATGGTCCAATTGTATTGATTTATTCTTTTTGCACGACATTCGATATGGTTGTATATATTGACCGAGTGTTCGGTTATTTTATTTCATTTCAGTTTCATTTACGCATAAACTGTGTGGATGTTTTAATTTAGTTGTTTAAAAAGAGTAGTTAAGTAAAATTTTGACACCGACCTAATAGCTTATTAGTAATTAAATGGATTTTCGACAGTGATGCTAAGAATGATCCATATGAGACTCCTGTTTTAATTTGATATAGGAGTGATCGCCCGGTATTTTATTAGGCGGGGTGTCACATCCAACAGTTCTCATTGAATCAACGTTTAGTTTGTATAGAATCTATAGATAAACATCAATTGAAATGGTCCGGAACATAAAATCATCAATTGAAATGGACAAAATCAACGCGAAATACGCATATACTGATGTATCTAAGATTTTAAACACATACCTTGAAACTGATAATGGTAATCCCCCTGAACTTCTCACTATCAGGAAATGTCATGCAATCAATCTCAATAATGGACCCACAAACTTTAAAGAAACTCCGAATATCATCCTCAATGTGGAAGAATACCATGGTGTCTGTGATGACCAGCGAAATAAATGGATGAGAGCGAGCAGATGAGCGGCGCAAAACGTGGTTTTGAAAGAAAAAAGAGTAGAGAAGATGAGAGATCGGAGACAGCGGTCATGAGAAAGAGGAATAGAAAAGAAAGAATGGGTTTTTACTTTTTTCTTTTGTGCGTGCGTGTGTTAGCTAAATCAAATCTAAGGCTTGACTAGGATAGAATTAACTAGTTGGGCATGTATCACTGAAAATCCACTCTACATTCTTTGTTCCATATTGGTACAAATAACTTGCCTTTTCATAATCCCATTTGTCGAATCCTTCGTATACCTTCTGGCAAGGATCAATCGTGAGGACTTCAAGTCCAATTGCATTTTCAATGAGATACTTGAGGAGATAAATTTCATGTGGATTATTGTAGAACCCGTTGATCTCCAATTCGTTGAGTTTCCTATTAGGGAACTCTGGAAGGTGAATATCAATCTCCCTTGATTGTTTGATGAAGCTTGATGAAAATAACTGCAAGCAATCAAACAAGATTTAGGTCTCACAACATTTTCTATTGGACAGTGTTTTGTGAAAATTGGCTCAATTTGTACCCAACTCATTTATAATAGGAAAATACTAGAGCGACTTTTGATTGAGACTTAAAATTGGGACTCACGCTAACATGGGGTGTTGTCATTGGTTAATCCCTTATGAATATGGGTCCGCGTCAGCTGCACTAACCTATCACAATACGCCATGTCAGCGAGTTGCGATTTTGAGTTCCAATTTTGAATCGCTGTAAAAGCACTCTTTATAATAATGTAAAGTTGACTTTGAATATAGTGTTGGGTTCGTGTCATGTAGTGTTAAAAAACTTTTACCTAATATGCTGAAGAATAGATATTGTCACACTTATTTTCCATGATGGAGAGGAATAATTGTATATAATTTGAATTCATTTAAAAGCTCGTAGTCCACTACAAAACTACACCCTTCTGATAAATCAAGGTCGATTTCTTCAACTGCTTATCAATCGCAATACTACTCATCAATGTGGGAACCAAAATGTTGGCGCAAATGAAAATGAACAGCTAATTAGTCAATATTCGGACCTTAGTCAATATAAGAGAATCAAATAATAGATGAGGGTGACTTATCCAAACAAATCTCCAACTTTTTGACAAGATACTAGTACGGTATTGCCTCTTTGAATGAGAACATAGAAATTAGTGCACTGGGCATATCCTTCTTTTTCTGAAAGAATAATGATAGACTCTACCTAAGTGAGACTACCGTCATCACCCTTAATTTCATGTCAAAATAATTTTCACCCTTAATTTATTTTTAAAAACCAATATACTTGTTATTTATTTTAAATAAAATTTGAAATATATTTTCTTATTTTTAAAGGTTCGCGTTAACGACACATATTAAGTATTTTTATGTGGTTATGGACTTTTTGAAACATAATTTTTTTATTTATGTTGTGTTAAATAAATTTTATATCAAACTAATATTAAATGGATCAAGTACCCAAAAGTGGCTAAAATATTTTTAAATATACATTTAGTCCAATCATTTTTATTTTGTTCCAAAAAGTCCTCAAACACTAACTTAACCAATATTCTCTTATTTTTAAACGCCCGCGCAAGCGACACACATTGAATATTTTTATTTTGTTCCAAAAAGTCCTCAAACGCTAATTTAATCAATATTCTCTTATTTTTAACCTCCGCGCCAGCGGAACATATTGAGTGTTTTTATGTGATGAGAGAATTTTTGGAACATAGTTTTTATTTATTTATGTGGTGAGGGACTTTTTAATAGTAAACATAGTTTTTTTATTTATAAAAAATATTTGTTTTAATTTTAATAAAAAAAAAATGTTTAATTTGATGTCTTAGATTCGCGATTGATTAGTGCCGCACCTACATTCTCGGAGCAACATCATTTGTTGAATGTGGATCCGCGGTAATCAGCCACGAATGTAAGACATCAAATTAAACATTTTATTTTTTAAAACTGGTTTTATAAATAAAAAAACGCGTATCGTGTCTTAGTTAACACAATTTAATTGACGTTTGATAAGACATAAAACTGATTTTATAAAAAAAAAATTGAAAAAAAGTGTAAAAACTGATTTTAACAAAACAAAATTATGTTTGTTTTATTTTAATTTAGTCACGTTCGTGTTCCTTTTTTTTATATATATAAAATCACTTTTTTATATAAAAAATACAGATTTTTTATAAAACAAAACAGGTTTTTAATTAAAAAAAACAAATAAGACTGATTTTATTTAAAAAAACAAATAAAATTGATTTTAACAAAAAAATTGTTTTTAATGATATAAAACTACCTAAAAAAAAGATATAAAACAACCTATAAAACTGATTTTAACAAAAAAGAAAAAAAAAAATGAAGAGGCATTGGGTATAAAATCGGTAATGTTGGTTCGGTAAGTCTCGCACGACTCTTTCCGAAAGTGTAAGGATATAACTTAACAAGCTATTATAATTCATCAAATACAAAAAAAGAGTGATTTATTACCATTAGCTTGGTAGATTTTTCTCGCTGACCCATTTGTTGGCTGCTTCAAAGCTTGTGTAGTTATCATATGCTAACAACGGAATTTTTAAGACCAAAGCTTATGCATAAAGCTTGTGTAGTTATCATACGCTATTTGATTGTAGAATTTGCCGTGACATTATTTACCAGTGTATAACACCCTTTATGCATAAGCTATTGGCAATTTTTGCTTACGTATTTGAGTGAGAAATATTTGCCAACAAATTTGTTAACTTCTTAAACCGTTTTAATGTTTTAAAAACTATTTTAAATAATTAAAAAAACTGTTATGATTATTTTAAAACTATTTTGTAATGTTTTAAAAACTGTTTTTAATATTATAAAAAAAATTAAGAAAATGTTTTACCAATTTTTTTAAAAACTGTTTTTAATATTATAAACAATTGTTAAGAAAATGATTTACCAATTTTTTTAAAAACCGTAATATAGAAATAATGTAAAAAATATTTTTAACATTTTTAAAGACTGTTTTGAATCTAATATAAAAATAATTTTAAAGTTTTAAAAACTAATTTTAAAGTTTAAAAAAATAATTTTAAAAACTTTTTTAAATAGTTAAAAACTGTTATGAATATTTAAAAATTGCGTTGTAATATTTTAAAAAATGTTTTTAATATTATAAAAAATTGTTCAGAAAATGTTATACAAATTTTTTTTAAACCCGTAATATAAAAAAATTGTAAAAACTATTTTTAACATTTCTAAAGACTGTTTTGAATATAATATAAAAACAGTTTTAAAGTTGTAAAAAACAATTTTAAAAACTATTTTAAATAGTTAAAAAAACTGTTGTGAATATTTAAAAATTATTTTGTAATATTTTAGAAACTGTTTTTAATATTATAAAAAATTGTTAAGAAAATGTTTTTTAACAGTTTTGAATATAATATAAAAACTGTTTAAATAAATTAATTGGATTGACTTTAATTTCACCTTATGATTGTTTGATAACCTCATATGAAAAAACTAGGTAAAATTTGCCATGCCGACTCTTTTGTCCATTGTCAACCTATAAAATTGTGATTCATGAGTTAGAAATGGGAAAAAAATAATTTGTTTGTTTGTTTAGAAACTAGAAACTTCTATTCAATATACTAATAAGATACAAAGTGAATTAGTGAAATCCACTAGGAAGACATGAAAAATGGAAAGAAAAAACAAACGAAAAGAAAAGAAAACACGAATAGCCCAAAACAATATTATCATACAAACTGACATAAAATTAAATAAAATAAACAAAAACCAAAGGAATATGCTAAACTTTAAGTACTTACACATTCTGGATACGTGAAAGCATGTGTCGATTGTCAAACACATCAATGTACAGTGGCAGACCTGTTGTGTACCTCGGGGGGTCAATTGCCCCACCCAGAATTTCTTAAAATAAAATTAGTTCTTTATAATTTGTGCTTTAATATAAATTTCAAAATAACTTAAGAGTTAGAGAATGTAATTTTTATTAATGCCCCATCTAGAATTTCTATTAAACTTATTTTCTTTTACTTAATTTTAGTTTTGCATAAATTTATTTTTTTGTTGTTTAGTGTTTTTCTATTTAATATTATGTTTTATGAGTCGTGAATTTGTGCAATTATGATCTGAAGTAGTTTTACTTGAGTTATAATTGCCAAAAAGTGCAAACATTCAATTAAATATTTGAAAAAAGCCTAGAAATAATTTGTCTTGGGGCTCGTGCCCTAAACCCCTAATGGTGATAGATGCTTTGTACACATCCATCCCCCACCCAGAATTTTTTTTGGGCTTGCCACTATCAATATATATCGAAGTACTGAAAACAATAAAGAAGTCTCAGGCATGGATCCATATTAAAGAGTAATAGGAGAGTGTCGATGCCCCCACGTATGCGAAACAAACACATTACGTTACCTTCTCAAAAGTTTTTGTGCTTCCTAGAAAAATACATATATGCACAAATTGTTCATGGTCACTCCAAATTTTGGGAGGCTTTCTCCCTTTCCAACTATCTTTCTATCAAGAAAAAGGATATGATACCAAAGAATTACGTGCACTTAAAATGTTGATTTTTTTTTACTTAACCCCACATGTTAATGCGATATTCGACTTAACCCATACTTTTATAATCCCTTCGACATAGCACCCAATTTTCTAAGAGAAGCCTAATCCCGTTAAAAAATTCATAATTTATAATTAGACATTATCCTAGACAAAAATACCTCCAATTAAAATACAAGTCTTATACACAAACACCGTCCTCTTCCTCACTCAACAAACCCTAAATCTAATGCCATACCGAAATCAATTCTAAAATGTTGAGTCAAATAACATTAATTTTGGGTGTTAAGTAAAAAAAACCCTAAAATGTAATGTGATATGAGAGTCTAAAACTACTTCAAGATTTGTTATATGTCAAAAAAACCCTAAAATATATTATTTTTTGATATGTAGCCAACACACACGTGCACTAAATGGATATGGATTACACACACACACACACACACACACACACACATATATATATATATATATATACACACACACACACATCATTTAGCTGAAAACTTTATCCCCACAAGTTGTTCTCTTGCCATTTATTACCTTCACTCGACCTTCTCCTCTCTCTCTCTCTCTCTCTCTCTCTCTCTCTCTCTCTCTCTCTCTCTCTCTCTCTCTCTCTCTCTCTCTCTCTCCCTCCATTTTTATTCAATTTAAATTCGTTTTTATTCATCCTTTATATCTCAATATGTTACAATCATCAACATATTTGGTGTATTTGTAAATTGTATTGTGCATACCTTTTTTCATAAGCAAATGATTCAATATAACAAACCCGCCTAAGGGGGTGGAATCCCGTATACAAGAAGTATACAAATCATAAAGCAAGGTCCAGAACACATAACCGACTAGCTTAGCACCTGGAACTCCTCTAAAATTTCAATAAAGAGAGACAATGACGAATCATGCCTTTTCCTATACCAAGTAAGAAGAAGGCTTATAAAATTGTACCGAATTCAAGATGGATCAAGTTCGATCCCCTCCAAGCATATCTTATTCCTCTTTTTCCACACGTTCCAAAAAATACAATGAGGGACCATTGTCCAGACCACCCGCATGCCATTCCAACCCTTAGGGCTCCTTCAATCCACCATCACCTCACACGCCCTACAGGGCATTACTAAAAAAATCTAGCATAAAGAGAAGATCAAGTCCCAAATACCCTTAATCATCTGACAGTGTAGAAGAAGATGATTGGACATCTCATCCTCCTTCTTATATAACCAACATCTGTTGGCCAACCTCCTCACTTTTCTCTAAAGCCCCTCCATAGTCAAGATGCCCTATCTGGCAGAGGTCCACACAAAAAAGAAAACCTTGGGAGGCACATGACTCCTCCAGATGGGCTTCTATGGAAAAGACGCACCCCCACGTCCCCTCAACACATTATAACATTTCTTAACTGAAAAATGACCATCCTGAGAGCTTTTCCACCTCAATCCATTTGCCCCAAAGGACAGAATAAGCGCCAATTTATCCACTCAAAGAACTCCTCCGCCTCCTCTAGTTACTAATGCCAAAATTCTCTCCTAAACATCGGGTCCTACACCAAACAATCCCCTACCCTCCGTCTATGATCCTCAACTGGCCCCTCTTTATCTCCTTTTAATCCAAAACATCCCCGGGAAGAGATACTACATAATACCTCTCACCCCAATATCCCTCCAAAACCTAATATGACTCCCACTCCCGAGTTGGTAGGAAGTGAACATAGAGAACTTCCCCCACCAGGCACAATATGCCTCCACCACCCCACCCCATGAGCATAGTGCCCAACATAGGACCCCACTCATATGAACCGACCCCATTCCTAGCTACCACTTTTCTCCATAGTCTGTCGCCTTCCCTATTAAAGCTCGACAACCACTTTCCTAGTAAAGATTTATTAAAATGGGTTAAACTCCTCACCCAACCCACCCTCTTGTAGTGGCACGCACACCTCATCCAAACTCACCAAATAATATTTGAACTGATCATCATGCCTTCTTCATAGAAAATCCCTCATCAAATTATCAAGCCTCTCGCCAACAGAACCAGGTAAAGGGAAAACAAACATAAAATATGTCGTAAGACTCAATAAAACATTTTTTATCAATGTCAATCGACACCCTTTGAAAAGGTAACTATGCTTCCAACCTGCTAACCTCCTTTATACCCTCTCAAGGACCGGATCCCACATCGAAGAAGACTTACAATTATCCCTTAAAGGGAGGCCAAGATAATTATATGGGAGCGAGATAACTCAAAAACCAAGAACATTACACAAATAGACCACATTATGCACCTCTCCAACGACAATCATCTCACTATTCCTAACGTTAATACACAAACCTATCACAACCTCAAACCACACTAGAAGCAACCAGAATGTCTTTACCTCATCCATAAATTCCCCATAAAAAGTGATAGTATCGTCCACGAACAGAAGGTGAGAAATCTCAACTAGATAGGAAATAGAGTTCTCGATTAAAAAACTTGAGACCATATCACCCTCCATCGTATAACTCATTATCCGGTAGAATGCCTCTATAACCAAGATAAAGAGGAAAGCGGACAACGAGTCACCTTACCAAAGACCACGAGATCTCGAGCAGAAACCTTATGGAATCCCAATCGCAAGGACTGAGAATTCGACTGAGGAGATACACCTCTTCATCCACCTACACTACCACTCCCCAAAACCCATCCTCCTCACTAGATATAATTGAAGTCCCATCTCACATGATCATATGACTTCTCAATGTTAAGCTTATAGATAATACCGAAATCCCACCTTTCAAATAGAATTTGAGGACGTCATTCGCCACCAACGCCACATCAAGGATTTGGCGACCACCCACAAACATGCTCTGAGCATCCAAAATAAGAAGATCAATCACTTTTCTAAGTCTAATCGATAAGATCTTAGAGATGAGCTTATACACGCTGCCAACCAGACTAATGGGCCTAAAATCTCTCATATCTTTCACCCCCTTTATTGGGGACCAAAGTAATAAACGTGGCATTCAAAATCCTCATAAAGTACCCCCTATCATAGAACTCGCTGAAAATAACCATCACATCCCCCCTGAGAACCACCCAACAATGCTGGTAAAAAGACATAGTGAACCCATCCGAATCTGGAACCTTATCACCGCACATCAACCCCAAAACTTGGACTTACTCTTCCTCTGTGAACACCCTTTACAATTGATCCATCTCATCCCCTGAAATGCTCACCAGTGGAAGCCCATCCATCTTGGGATTCCAGGGCTCCTCTTTTGTACATAATCTTTCGTAAAACTGACTGATCTCCCTATGAACCTAACTCTCCTCTGTGAACTCCACCTCCCATGCTATCACATTCCGAATAAGGTTAAAGCGATGATGGGAGTTAGACGCTTTATGAAAAAAATTAGTAATTTTGTCCCCTCACCTAAGCCAAAGAGCCCTAGACTTTTGCCTTCAAATAATCTCCCCCTAAACCAACATCTTCCCTACCTCCATTTTTTCTCTTCCCTAGCCAACCTCTCCTCCCCGACAGACCGCGCGACCCTTATTTCTCATCGAGAACCCAGACATCCTCCATAAACTGCTCAATCACCCCCCATATTTCCAAACACATCTCTGTTCCACCGAATGATATCCCCATTGAGACAAAATAATTTAGTTGCCAGTCTGAAGCTCGTATTCCTCTCCACCTCATACTCCTTCCACCACTCCTGAACCCTCCCCGTAAAATCGTCTTTCTTTAAACACATATACTCAAATCTAAACGGGGTCTTCCCTCCCCCCCCCCCCCCCCCCCACTCCAAGAAAATAGGGGAGTGATCTAAAGTTACTTGAGGCAGAAAATAGTGAGTTGACCCCAAAAAATGCTCCTCCCTCTTATTAAAAGGTAAAAATATGTTGAGTTGAGAAAGCTAAGGATTGTCCCCATGATTGGACCAGATGAAGACTACTTCATCCAATGGGAGGTCCAAAGTTCCAACTCATTGATAAAGTCCAAGAAATCTCGCATAAAAGAATTTGAACTCCACCCAATGCTCCTCTTTAAGGGGAAGCGAACGATGTTGTAGTCTCCCCTATGCACCATGGAACACCCGAGACACTCTTGACCCCTACCAATTCCTCCCAGAACTCCCAACAAATTGAGTCCTCCATTGGTTGATAGACCCCCCAAAAGCTCCAAGTGAACCCGTCCTCCATATTCCTGAATAAGAAAGAAAGATACCAACACCCTACTAAACGTACATTTTTCCACCAATCTATTATCCCACAATATGATAATCCCTCTTGACACCCCCTCTGAATCTAGACAACACCACTCTACCCTACGTCCTCCTCAAATAGGCGTGCCAAATCCCTATCCATAGATACCAACTTAGTCTCTTGTAGGAATACAATTTGGGCCTCCACACCGAAATGGCCCCACTAACCACTCCTCTTTTTCTGAGGTAATTCAAACCTTGTACATTCCAAGAGACGAGTCGTAACTTCATTGGAAATCTCTTTAAATACCCCCCCCCCCCTCTCCCATATCCACTTTCTCCCTCTCCCTCTGCATCTCCTTTATGTTATGGAACAACCGAAGTGCCTCCTTCTCATTCCCTACAAAATTAATCCCTAAGGATTTACTAAAACCTACTATCATACTAAAAACCCATTACTTCGCCTCAACCTTAAAAACCCTCTTGTTTAACCTACCTTTAAACACCTCCCCTTACCCCTCGACACACCTAGCTCAACCCATAACCTAGGGGACAGGTTAACCATATTACTAAAATTCTCCTTCCCGCACAACGACTCCCCAGAGGTGCCAGAAAATTCCTACACATTATCCCCCCTCTAACTCTCCTTCACCCTCTCCATGATCGTGAAACGAGAGCCACCTCTATGAGGAACCATACCAGACGATCTAACTGGATTACGCCCCTCAGACACACCTGAAGTTGGAACTGCACCATCATAACAAGCCTCACCTCTAAACAAAACTTTTTTACCTTTATCAAGACATTTTTCCACTTATATATACCAAAATAGAGTCCATTATATGTCTATATGTTTTTTTTTAAAATCACCATTCTTTAACACTTTAACCGAATTTAGAAAAGTCCCGATCTTTTTAAAATTGGACAACTATTTATCATTTTTATCAATAAAAGGGAGACTATATTTACCCTTACCGATTGGATACAAATCAATCACTCCAAACAGACACATTACATTAGCATATGCACAGTTTAATGATCATAACCATTAAACACTATATTTTGCTATAATTTGTGTTCATAAATATTGTCTTTAATCACAACCCTATAAAACACTATATTATGATATATGTTATAAATCATGCAGGAACCTAGCTAAAAATGACATCTTCTAGTGGTGGAATGAATGACTCTATGAAAATAAACAGTAATAAAGAAAATATGGATGACATATATATATATATATATATATATATATATATATATATATATATATATATATATATATATATATATATATATATATATAATAAAGGAGGAGGGCTTTTTTTGTCCCTCCCAACTAACGATTCAGATTACACTTTGAGGGATTTGGTCTTTATCAACTGACGGCTCAGATTAAATGTGGAAGGATTGAATCTAAGGGCTTAAAATGGTGTTTGGCTGAGCTTAGAGGATAATATTGTAATTTGCATCTGACGACTGAGCACAAGGCTCGAGAACACGTAACCACGGAGCGCAAAAGGCTCAATGCACCGAAGTTTGATATTCAGTTTGTTCATCAATGAACATGCCTGCCTGAGGGGCATTAACTCTCTCATTCTCTTTTGTAAAAAAAAACTCGCTCATTCTCGCATGTCCTATTTGTTCATCTCATATCCATCGCTCTCTCATAACTAAATACCCAACATATTTACCATCATGGATCTTTCCATCATCGAGCTCGCCGAGCAGATCTGGGAACGAGAACCATATTCGCCGCCTGGCAGATCTGGGAGCTCGCCGGGGAGATTTGATAGAGTTCGGAAATACCAGATCTCCGGAAATACCACATCTCAAGTATCGTATCTTTTTCATTTTCTTACTTGACAGGGAACTGAATGCTACAAATGTAAGGATGGGATCTCTTTTTCTTTTTCATTTCTATTTTCTTTTTACTCTATAAATTGTTCCTTATATTTATATTTTTAAAATACAGAGTAAAAAAGAACAATTTGTATAAATTGTTCTTTTTACTGATTTGCTGGGGATCGGTGTTGTATTGAGGTTAATTTCTACACATAGGGTGAAACTACTCAACAAAGAGATCCCATTATCCGATTTGTAGAACTCAGTTCCCCAGCAAATCTCTTATACACGATCTAACGAAGCTTGAAATCAACATAGGGTGAAATGCAACCCAATTTTGATCTATATCTTTTTGCAGCAGCTTTCACTCTTTAGAGCTTTATTAGTCAATGTTTTGAATCTACTCTATGTATTGGATTTTTTGGCAACATTTCAATGACATTTTTTTCCTGCTTGATAACAGGGGATCGAGTTCGTGTTGCCGCCGACATTCGTATGAAAGATCACATCTCAAGTATAATATCTTTTTCATTTTCTTGCTTGATAGGGAACTGAGTCCTCCTACAAATATGAGAATGGGATCTCTTTTTCTTTTTCTTTTTCTATTTCTTTTTCTTTTTCTTTCTCTTTTTCGTTTCAATCTATAAATTGTTGCATTTGAGGAGATGATTTCTATTTTTTTGGGGGGGAGATTATTGAATTAACATAGTTAGTTTCATTTGCTTTAGCCAACGCCCTAACCCTAAGGTAAGGGGCCCTAACCCTAAGGTAAGTTTATTAACTGTTGCATCCCAATCTTGAGTTTCTTCTAATCATGCGTTGGTCTTTTGACAGTTGAATGGACATTGATGTTGGTTTTTGTTGTGATGGGTATTCTAAAAAATGCTCCGGGTATAATCAACTCCACCTAATTCCTATTAGGTGTTCTGAGAAATGGGTGATCTGTTTTACAATTTTCATATTTTTTTAATTCTACTATTTAGGTTTGCTGTGATGGATGATTAAAGAGGTGTTCAAACACGTATTGGATTCGAAATGTTAAAACTTGATGGTAAATATATATAGGATTGGTAGGATGGATGATATTTTTTTGATTGGAATCGTGTTTAAAGTTGGTGGATATATGTCGTTTTATAAGAAAATTTACAGCAAATTTACTCTCGGGATATTTTTTGTACTCAACTCATTATTCATTTATTTTAGTTTTTTTAAAACTTGATTGTTCATTTTTTCTACTTTTTCCAAAATTTATGTTTTTTTTTATATAGTTTTTTGGTAGATTTTAATGTGTAAAAAAACTAAAACATTGGGTTTGACACTTTTTATTTTTATAGTATAATTATATAACATATTGTCTATAAAAAAACCAGTTTCTCAAGGGTTTTTTATTTTCCAGTCACCTACAATTAGCTATGTGGATTTCCTTTCCTTTTGGGTACTTTACAATTAATACTATTTCAGTGTTTACTTTGTGATTAAATGATTTTAAATTTTAATGTTTTTTTAGGTGTTGAAGTTATCGTGTCAATTTATTATTTACTTTTTAATTTTGTTTTAGAAAATGGGACATCGAATGGGGCGACACATCCAAGTGGTGTATGTCAAGAAACTAAAACTAAATACTTTTCATATTTGCACCATTTTGTTTTACATGTGTCAGGGATCCATCATAGTGGTGTATGTTCTTTCTTTATTTTAACTCCCTCACATTGGTTACGGTTTGGATTTGTGTTTTATTTTCTTATTCTATTTAGTTTTTTTGTAATTAGTTTTAGTTTGAGGGTGTACTACGTACACTCATTATAAAATTATTTAGATGTAATTGGGTTTGAAATATGGAAGTGTAATTTGGTTCTCTCTCTATAGAAGACTTTTCATAGTGTTTAATGGCATAATATTTGCCTGCAAAAAATATTTTCTGACAATGAACAATGATGTGAACAAAGTGTGGTAGAATCCATTGTACTGAATATATAATATATTGGAACAAAATCTATCAATTAGATATATAGGAATGAAAGCTATCAAGTATAAGAAGGTTTAACACCACACGCAACACTAGGATAAAAAAGGAAAATATCTCTTATCTGACTTGCTCTAAATACAACACACAACACTTGCTCTAAAAAAGGACAATATATATTTTTATTTGGGTGGTATGTTATGTGTGGTATTAAAACATACCACAATAGTACATTGAGCATCAAATTATCATAGTGTCATCTCCCGTAATTAAGTAATGTAACAAAAATATGATGAATGGTGTGTTGCGATATGATGAGCGTGTCGCAAAGAAACTAAAACGAATATGCACCCGTGCACTATAACGAATATGCCCCCCTACAAGATCACAATTTTATATTATATATACATTTTAAATTTATTGGCCATGTAACTCAAGTTGCAAAAATTACCTATTTATGTGCCTTAAAGACAAAGACCATGTAACGAATATGTAATCGTTCAATCGGTACGGATACACCCTCTCCTGTTTGATAAAATGCAAATGATAATTTGTGTTTTAAGTTATTTACAACAATAATTCTTTTGGCCATCGACACGGGTACAAAATATGATGGGAATAAATTTATCGCTGTGCCATCGGTACGGGTACAAAATATCACGATTTTTTTTTTTATTTTCGTGCCATCGGCACGAGTACACCCTAGTATATATATATATACGCATAAGGAAATGGAAAATGTAATTGAGGATGGTAACATAAGAGATCCAAAAGTAAGGATGGAATTTAATTTATTTAAAGAGTTCTTTGACTATTACGAAAAATATAGTAATGAAAGGGGTTTACCGTTAAAAAAAGATATTAGGGAATGAACAAAGACGGGAATGTCATATACATTGTGATGGCATCCTCTCTTGTTGGAAAACCAGAAGTTCAAAAAATATTTTCAAAAGGTGTTTGATTGCTATAACAGATTGCAAAGCTAATGTAAGGATACGTTTTTGCTCTGATGGAAAGAGTATGATGACAGTGGTAAACTTCGATCACAACCATAATGTTAGAACCGAAAAACAAGATATTACAAGAACAACCGTGTACTAAGACTTTCTATTAAATGAAGGCTTGAAATGAATGATAAGGTATGAATACATCCAAACAAGAAATTCACTTTGGTGTTAGTTGAATTCGGTGGACACGAGAATGTGATTTTTTTAGAGAAAGATTGATATAATTTCATTAGTAAAGTGAGATGGTTAAGACTCGAGGAAGGCGATGTTGTTGCAATTCAAAAGTATTTTATGAAAATGCAATCTAACAATGCTAAAAAAATATTTAATGTATTTTAATGGTTAGAATCGGATAAAAAATATATTTTGGCCAGATGCACGAAGTAGGGCCTCATATGAAAAGTTCGAATATGCTATCATATTTGATACAACATACTTAAAAAATAAGTATGACATGTCATTTGGCTAGTTTGTTATTGTAAATAACCATGGCCATTTGACACTATTGGGGTGTGCATTAATATCTAAGGAGGATGTTAAGAGTTTAACTTGGCTTACTTGTATGAATGGAAAAGATCTTATCTAAATCATTATAGATCAAGACGAAGAAATGAAAAAGTCCATTGAAGATGTCTTCTCGGATATAATACGACACAAATATTGTGTATTTCACCCGTTAACCTACGCGTTATTATCCCCCCTCGGGTATCTTAATCCCTATATTTATGCTCGTTAACCAAAAAAATCTCGGATTTCTATGTTACCATGCTTTAAAGGGGTTAATTGAGCTTTTATAGGTATTCGGATGCTTAGTCTGAAGTGCAGACGCATTCCGGTGAAGTTTCGTACACGATTTCACATGCAAGAGAATTTTTATCATTTCATAGTTTGGGCACCTGGCCCAACATCTCCACAGAAGTTTTATCCCTCCTCGCAAGCTTCGCGTGGCCGTGAATGGTGCGTAATTCCGAGTCCAAACGAAGAAGTTACGGGATTTTTAGCGGAAGGGAATTATAAGGAAACCAAAAAAGGGTAGCTTGGATCAGATCTGTTTCGTCAATCGATTGACCAAAAGGTCTCTATTGACCCCTTATTATTTTTGAAATTGTGGGAGACAGTGGGCATGTTTTTGAACCATCGATCGATCGAACCCCTACTTTTCCTAGATATTTTGCCTTGCTTTTTCTTTTTCCTTTTCTTTTCATTTCTTATTCCAACTTACTATATAAGGGATATTTGTTGTAATAATAAGATATATTTAGTTTATGGAAGATATTTTATGTTGGGGTTTGGTTTTGAGATCTCATCTTCCTTCTTCTTGGGTTGACATCCATTTAGGTTTGTAAGTTGAATTATTCATTATCCTCTCCATTAATATAGTTATGTTCTTCATTTTCCTTGCCTAGATAATTATTTTAATTTAGTTATTTATTGTTGTAATCTAGTTATTTAGTTTAATTTAGTTTAATTCATGCTTAGCCCTTAGGTAAATAGTGTCGGGGTTGTGTTCCGCCATTAACGAGCTGAAAAAGCATTACTAAGGCCGTTTAATACAAGATTAAACTATTGAAGTAAGTCCAAACTATTTTTTGAAGAAATAATTTTCTTTAAATCAAAAGAATTAATCACAAGATGTGTTTAATGAAACATGCACGAGATTTGTTCAAGATTAGTTAACTAGTTTTGGAAAACAGTTCAAAGCAATTAAACTCAGCACACCAGCAAGAATGAGATGATGAGATATGGAAAGATTAAGTACAAGAGATTTTTAACGTGGTAAAACCTCACCCAACTGAGGAAACATCCACGGTGACTTCTAAGTCACAAACCAAAAATCCACTAAAACAAAATTCTCAAGTTACATACTATGTAACATACATGCACACAAAACAGTCCTATCTAGGTTTATAAATGTACCCACTGGTTGATTCTAACTTCTCTACAGGTCTGATGTTGATGTGGCTTTCTCAGTTTGATAACTTTTCCAATTTTATTCCAGTCTTTACGTCGACTCCTTAGATTGAAGATCTTATACCCAACACTACTATGTTGTAGTGTGACATGTGACAAGTGTTTGTGAAGGTGATTCTAGCACATGCATGCACACACACACACACACACACACATATTTTATACAAACAGTCCTAATGAATTACAAATCAGATCTAATATGAATTTTTTTTGGTTTCTCTCTTCTTTAGAAACAAAAAAAACTATATTCCACCTTTAATATAATCCCGGAATCCAAGGTTACCTTGCTCGTAAGACTGCCAAAGTCATATCCAATTTCAGAGGGTTTTGAAAATGATTTTGAAATTGGAAACCACCAATTGCGATTCCAACTAGGTCAACAGTCTTGTTTCATAAGAACTAGAAACAGAAAGAAGATTTGTTGATTCTAAGTTTTTGAAAAACATTTATAGATCAGTAATCAACAAAAGTGATTTCGCAAGATGAGAAACTAAAATATGCAGATCTATGTGTAATATGACATGCAGTGGCCAAATCAATAGTTTTTATTAAAGAGAAATATAGATCTAACACGCAATGTCTAAGTTAGAAACAAGATCTTAAACTCAGAGGATAATACTCTTGAAACACCCTTCAAACCACTACCAATAACACTCTCAAACACATAGGTATAGTGTTTGGTAAAACTGTTTATGAAAAATGAGTTAGGGTTTGAAACAGGGTTTGGAGGATTAGGGTTTCACTCTCTATGGCTTCTCTCTTCTCTATCCTCCCACTTCTCATTATTCTCTCACTTCTCTCTATTTGGATAAAATGGCAAAAGTCTTCAAAAGGATGAGGGTAAGCCTCCTTATATAGGGGAAAGGAAGGATCGAGAAGGTCGATGCAAATCCATGGGCTGAGATTCAGTCTTTCCCTTTTGACTTTGATCCAACGGTATGATAGAAGCGGTGGATTAAACGTCCTTGGATTGGACAAGAGAGATTACATGGGGATTGGGATCAAATAGATGAAGAGTGTTGATAACAGGAATCCAAGGGCTGAGATAAAGCTCGAGTTATGTGTCTATAAAGAAACACAAATCAGGCCGGTATGAGGACGACATGTATAGGGCTCAGATCTGTTCTCACACGCGCATTCCAAAATAATTACACTGGCACCCTCAAGTCTTAAGCGCTTTCGGAGCCTACCCAAACCAACTTTTAGGTATGAAAAAAGTAAAATCAGAAATTACAGAGTGACCCCAAAATTTTAATAAACAAAATTTTATTATGAATGAATTATTTAAAAAATGTTTTAAAAAATCCTAAAAATTATTAAAATCCAATTTAAATGGGATTAACCACACACAACTCACACACAAACGATTAAGGCAATATATGAACAATGTATGCAACCCTAGAATGTGTGGATGTGTTTTTATACCTCCAAATGAATCAAGAATGGCTATAAGAGGAAGATTTTGAGGCTCTTTGGTTTCTAGGGAATGAGACACTAATTTTATCACTATTTCCAAACTAGATGAGCACTTATACAATGTAGACTCAAGTGAGTCAAGAGTATAAGGTGCTTCACAAGCCTCGAGCTTCGAAAATTAGGTCTTGTGTAAAATTGCATTTAATTGAAACCGCGTGTATTAAAGTTGGATTGTTGTGCGTTTAACTTTATTTGTCACGCGACTTTAGTATTTATAGCGACAATCCGAATTTAATCTGCGTGTGACCATTTTTTATTAAATGTTTATTCAAGAAACTTTGGGTTAAATTCCTTCTTGAGTGAATTTTATGCTTAATTGAAAATGCTTGATTAAATTTCTCTTGAGACAGAATTCTGGTTAGTAGTTGTTTCGATCCGTAAGGTTGGATGCGATCCCGATCCTCACTTTACTTTTGTATAGCGTAACTTATTCTTGTCGTTTGTCACCATAACAACCTATCACCTTTTACGCGTTTATTCCTGAAGTACTAAGACAATTACCAGCCTAAAATTCGATCACTCCCTACGGATTTTTGATACTCGACTTACCATTGCACTTGCCTCGCAAGTGTAGTAGTAACTTAGGTTTTTGCGTGTGGAGCGGGAGAAAAAATCAACGACAGTGTCCCAACACGAACACTCGGTTCCCCTCGCATCAAAATGGCACCGTTATCGAGGAGTGTATTTTCGATAGTGATTATTTTACTATTTCGTAGTATTTTTTTTGTATTTGTATTCTTTATTTTATCATTTTTTGCAGGATTTGCTTACTTGAGCGCTTAAAAACGTTGATTCTCAGTCGCGCACCTTTTCAACGAATTCTCCATCTTCATACAATTTGGTAATCATGTCTTTCTTTTATAGTTATTACGGTCATTCTAATGATTCCTACTTTGGGGATAGTTTTCAAGTTTTCCATTTTGAAGATTTTCTTGAGATTGAACAACTTGAAAACAACTATCGAAATAAAAATTGTTATTGGGATCTTGAGTTGGATTCACTATTTGAAACCATTGATGAATTTTATTTTGATGATTTTAAAGACGAGTTTTAACCAAATGAGGAGTCCGGGGCTCTTGAGCCGAGGAAGCCTACTTTGGAAGGAACCCTCCTTCTTTTCCTCTAAAGCGCGGTTGACATAGAGATGATGAATTGAGAGTTGAAGCATTTTGCAATGATCTTGATTCTTATTTGCATATCAACGAGGAGGTGGAAACTAGTGTTTCACCTTATCTTTTTGAAGAATCTGTCATTGCAAATGAGTCGATTTCCCTCGAAATTCAATCTCCTTTCGACGATGAGTTGATTGAGATTGGATTTATTTCATCACCATATTCGTTTACCGTAATCGAACTATTAGAATTACCGGTTGATTCCTATGAGTCGGTAGAAATTATTGAAACGTGTAAACCTTTTGCCGATGATGACTTTTTACTGGAATTGTTTCCGATGGATGTTATCCCCGTGTGTGCGCCATTACCCATTCCATTTGAAAAACCTTTGGGAGATGATTCGATTTTCTTGGTCCTTTAGTGTACCTATCCCCCTTGTTATCCAAATCCCCTATCGTCCTTCCAAAATTTCAAATTGGCAACGGTTTATTTTTTATGCCTTACACATGCCTTCCGTTGTTCAAACGGAATTCTCTTTTTTCAGGAGGTATGCATGTTCGGGAGGGTCCACCATTGATCTTCCAAAACCAAAATGTTGTGTGGGTGGATCCTGAACTATTTAGACTTCTAATGTATATCTAGTGAGGAGTCTAAATAGTAGGTTGTACATAGTTAGCTTTTTATTCATTCTTTATTTATTTATTTTTCACTTTTTTTAATTTAGTCTAGCGTAATTAGTTAATCTCTTTTTATTGCTTTTTGTATGCTTGGTCCTAACTCTTTTTGTAGGTTCAACGGGCTTGAATTTGCGGAGATTGTGCATCCCGGCATACGTTTGTTAAGAAAAACCAAAAAAAGAAATTTAATCGCAAAAAAATTTCTTATTTTGCACACACTCATTCTCACGCATTTGCATTTGTTTGTTCTTTTTTTTTCATTTTATTTCTCATTTTTAGTTGTGAATGTGCGTGTGTGTTGCTCGTTGTATAGTTTGTTTGTTTCGTGTGCTTGTTTTGTTGTGTATATATATATATATATATATATATATATATTTGATTTATTTTATTTTTATTTTTATTTTTGTGTTTATTTTTATATTTATATTTATATATACTTTATATATATTTATACTTATTTATATATCCCCCCCTTTTAAATCCTTAATTTCCCATCCCCCCCCCCCCCCCCCTTATTGAATAGAATACAGTGGTCTTTAAACTGGGGAGTCGATCGATCAAGCCCCAGGGGTCGATCGATCGATCGACCAGTTTAAGCCGTGGTCTGCCCTATTTTCTCCTTTTGATTCTATTTCTCTCCTCCCCTCTTTCTCCCAAATTCATGACCTTGTTTTCCCACACCCAAAATTCACTCAAAACCAACCATATTTTCCTCATTCAAGGTAAATTTCTTCCTTTTTAACTTGGATATTTGGTTTTTAGGGTTGATTTTTATCATGTTTTTAAAGATTAAGCATGTTTTGACTAGTTTTGATTGTATTGTTAGGTGTGTCCCATTTTGTGTTTTTCCAACTTGATAATTGCTTTACCTCCAGTCATGAACACACATTTGTTGTTGAATTCTTGGTTTGTTCATAAATGGGGCTTGGTTGTTGGTTCCTACGACATTTTCACACCCTTATTCCACATTGTGAACACCAAGTGTTCGCTAAAATGCCTAAACAAATTTTTCAATCCATTTTTAGCACACACTTGGGTGATTTCCACTCATTGTCATACATCGACACATTCTATCTCAATGTTGAATGTATTCGCTCGGTTTCGCACACTTGCACCCACCATTTCAACTAGTTCACTAACTAACGTTTAATTGCGCTTACAATTCTTTTTGTATTGCCTAATTATTGTCTCGTAGGTTGAAATGACAGCGACAAAGAAATATGATTCTACCGGGTGTGTACCCATCTGGGGCTTCGAGGGATTCCGATGCCATAGGGAGCGGGATTGGTTTCAGGCCTACTTTTAGACTCCACATAGGCCATTGGACTACTATTTAGCTTGAAACCTTGTGGACTTACCGGAGGAGGCGCGTACTCTTTTACGCAGGCAGGGATGGCAACCCTTTTCCTGCCACGAATGGGCGTATCAATGAGGAGCTCGTGCGAATTTTCTATGCAAAATTCGTGGAAGTCAAAGGGGTGGGGACAACTACATATGAGGATATGGTCTGAGGGGTAAGGATTGCTTTCAGCCGCTCAGATTTGGCGGGCTTTATGAATGTTCCGGACCTCGAGGAGTCAGTTAATTTATCTGACGGGGAATTATTCGGGCTTACTATCCTGGGAAGGTATGGACTAATAAGAAAGCGTTTCGCTCGGCCGTAATGGATGATTTAACAATATTGCTTCATTACCTTAACGTACACTCCTTCATGTTGACGAGCAATCGATCTGAGGTGTGTCATAAGCACGCGAAATTTGTCTATTCACTGATGAACAATTTGGGCGATATTGGTTTGCCCAATATATTTATGGACATGATGTACGTGACAGCTAAGATGCGAGCCCAAAAAATTTCCCTTCCTTTTGCTGCCCTTATTATGAGGATCTGTTTATGACACGGCTGCCCTTAGTATTACTCGAACCACAAGCGTGATCCACTCGGGCTTCTGACCATAGATAACATCCAGAGAATGTTGACTCACCCTTGGGGGTAGCCTGGTGCTAAGAGACAGAGGACAGAGGTGACTGGTGAGGCTAAGGGGGAGGCCGAGATTAGGAAGATGGAGCGTGGGAAGAGTTCTCAGGTGCCACATACAGATTCAGATGGCCGCTTTTAGGCATACTAGGCACTGCAGGACCAGTGCAAGGAGGAGACCTAGGTTTGGCGGGCCTCTTTGGAGTCTTGGCTAGAGCGGCAGAGGGCTAAGTATAGACAGGTTAGAGTATAGTGGCGACAGAAGTTTCGCATGCTAAAAAACATGATGAAAGACTTGTATGTCGTCAGCATGGGCCGGATACTTCGCTCTCGCCAAATTTCCAGAATCCCTATTATCCTAGTGGTTCCGGCTACTAGGCTGCTGCTATGGGTTCATTTTTGTATTTCTGGGATCAGATATTATTATGTATTTTCCTTTTTTATTTATATATCTTTCTTTATATTAGTTGTTATGTATTAAGTTGTTTTGTGCTAAAGTTATGAAATGAGAAATTTAATGTAGTTTGTGGTTGTGTATTGGATTTTGATGTGTGTGACTTTCCATTTTTATAAAATCAAATGTTCACCATCAATTTATCTAGTATTTTTACTTCAGCCCCTCTATATTGTTGTGACTTACGACATAAATTCTTTTAACTTAATATATCGGCAAATATTATTACTTTGCTTAAACTTGTTTTGTAGATTCTTTTAGACTTGTACTTATGGAGATCCCTCCAATTTTGGAGTAATATCATTCTTTTCCTATCTTTGTGTTGTGTTCTTTAATGGACGCATTGGGTACAATGAAATATTTAAGTTAGGGGGTGTAGGATGTTAATTTATTTCATGTTTAGTCCTTGAATTTGACCACAATTTAGTTACAAAGCATGCTTTTTATTAAAAATTAAAAAATTTTAAAGAAATTTTGTTTTCTTTTTTTCCTTTGTTGGGCATTTTGCCTTTGTTTCTGATGATAAATTTCAATAATTGCCCGATCCAATAAACAACTCAATGATGCATGTTCTCAATTTTAGATGTTATTAGACTTTAGTCCTCAAATCATTGATGTTGTGAATAACTTCATGAATTAAACTTTTTCCCTTGAGCACGTGCGTTTTTCTTATTATATTGATTTGGTTTAAGATTTTTATAACTCGGTAATATTTTGTTGCATTGTATATACTTACACCAAGTGAGCTTTGGGATTTTTCTTCGTTTGTGAGTGTTATACACTATTCTTTCCTCATTGAAAATGTTAAATTCATCGGTAATCTCTATATTCTTTCATTGATCGTTCATTATTTAAGTTTATATCTTGAAATGTGTTACTTAAGCATGATTTTCAAATTTTATTCTGACACGATAATTACGTAAACTTTATGAAATGATCATAGGCAATCTTTGTTATATCACCCATATTAGCCTTAACCTCACCTTATATGTTTTTTCTAGCCAACCCCTTTGAGCCTAAATATTAGCCTTTCATTTCATTACCCAAAATCCCATAACTAACTCCACATTGGAGTTTTACACCATACATATTACCTTACATGTTGTTGTTTGGAATGATACTTGGGATTGAATGATGTTGTGTAGTGTGGTTGCAATTTGAGCGTGAAAAAAGTGAGGAAAGAAAAGAAAGTGTAGTGAAAAAGAAAAGAAAAAGCAAAAAGCAAAAAGAAAAGAAAAGAAAACATGAGAAAAATAAGAAAAGAAAAGAAAAGAAAAGAAAAGAGAAAGTTCGTATATAAGTTTGTATATGTTGTGGATAGTTCAATAATCCTTGTTACTCTCCAATTATTATATCTAATGCTTATTTTGGAACTTGTTTTCCAATTTTGATATTGCCCACTATTTCCCATAATCTCGAGTTTTCATCCCCGAACACTAGGAATCCTTACATATACCTTTCGTTCCGTACCCTAGCCTTGCCTACATTAAAAACCTACAAGTCCTATGTGATCTTAGGATGAATTTAATTTAAAAGTTTAAATAGTTTTGATAATCTGTGAAAATGCATTTCGCCTCTTTTAATGTGCGATATCTTTCATTGAGATTAAATTTTTTTATTTCCTTTATAGCGTTCTTCATTTGTGACATGTGCGCGGCCTAGTTTCCATTTACATTTACTCTTTATGCCTGCATGTCCCGTGTGTTACGTCCATTTTCATAATGAATTCATTTGTTGAGTGTAATTTCCGGTGAGGATTGATATAAGCACACTTTATATTTATTTGGTTTATTTAAGTTTATGCCAAATCATATTATGCATGTGCTCTCCCCCCCTCCCACTTTTAAAGTTTCAATTTTATGAGGTGCTTTCAACATGTTAATAACAACAGACTTTTGTTTGAATTCGTTCAATATGATAATAATATGTTGAAATCTTATTCGTTGTTGTTGAGTTTGTCGCATGTTGGGGTGGGCATATTTTGAGGAAACAGTATGATGGTTGTGGGTTTCATCCTTGAAAATCCTCACGAGATGACACTCATCCACTAGGGGTTTAACGGCTTATTGGATACGCTAAATTTAATCGAATCGCCCGTAAAATTGGCCTTATCCTGTTTTGCCCATTTTTTGATTTCTCTTGTTGTTGGTTTACTTGTAGCTCCTGTTGCATATTATTTCATTGCTAGGGACTAGCAATGTGTAAGTTAGGGGGTGTGATACGATGCAAATATTGCGTATTTCACTCGTTAACCTATGCGTTATTAGACCCCTCGGGTATCTTAATCCCTATATTTATGCTTCTTAACCAGAATACCTCTGATTTCTATGTTAACATCCTTTGTAGGGATTAATTGAGCTTTTATAGGTATTCATATGCTTAGTCTGAAGTACGGACGCATCCGATGAAGTTCCGTACATGATTGCATGAGCAAGCGCATTTAGGTCATTTAATAGTTTGGTCACCTAGCCTAACATCTATATGGAAGTTGTATACCTCCTCGCAAGCTTCTCATGTCCACGAACGGTGCGCAATTTCGAGTTCGAACGAAGAAGTTATGGGATTTTTAGCGGAAGGGAATTATAAGGAAACCAAAATAGGGCAACTTGGATCAGACCTGCTTTGTCGATCGATCGATCAAAAGGGTTGATCGATTGACCCCTTCTTATTTCTGAAATCGTGGGAGATAGTGGGCATGTTTTTGAACCATCGATCGATCGACCCCCTATTTTTCCTAGATATTTTGCCTTGCTTTTTCTTTTTCCTTTTCTTTTCATTTCTTATTCCAACTTACTATATAAGATATTTATTGTAATAAGAGGATATACTTAGTTTTTGGAAGATATCTTAGGTGAGGTTTGGTTTTGAGAGCTCATCTTCATTTCTTCTTGGGCTGGCATCCATTTGGGTTTGTAAGTTGAATTATTCATTATCCTCTCCACTAATATAGTTATGTTCTTCATTTTTCTTACCTAGATAATTAGTTTAATTTAGTTATTTATTGTTTTAATCTAGTTATTTAGTTTAATTCATGCTTAGCCCTTAGATAAATAGGGTCGGGGTTGTGTTCCTCCATCAACGGGCCTCGAGCTCCGAAAATTAGGTTTTGTGTAAAATTGCGTTTAATTGAAACTGCGTGTATTAAAGTAGGATTGCTATATATTTAACTTTATTTGTCACGCAACTTTAGTGTTTATAGCAACAATCCAAATTTAATCCGCATGTGACCATTTTTTATTAAATGTTTATTCAAGTAATTTTGGGTTAAATTCCTTCTTGCGTGAAGTTTATGCTTAATTGAAAATGTTCGATTAAATTGCTCTCGAGCCAGAATTCTGATTAGTAGTTGTTTTGATCTGTATGGTTGGATGCGATCCCGATCCTCTCTTTACTTTTGTATAGCGTAACTTATTCCTCTCATTTGTAACCATAACAACCTATTACCTTTTACACTTTTATTCCTGAAGTACTAAAACAATTACTAGTCTATGGATTTTTTATACCCGACTAACTGTTGTGCTTGCCTCGCAAGTGTAGTAATAGCTTAGATTTTTGCGTGTGGAGCGGGAGCCAAAATCAACGATAATATCCCTACACGAACACTCGGTTCCCCTCGCATTAGGATACACGATATAGATGGTGTTTATGGCATATAATGAAGAAATTGCTGAAAAGTTGCGAAGTTATAACCAATATGAATCAATGAAATATGTAATGCACATTGGAGTTTACGATTCATTGACAGTCGGTGAACGTGAATTACGTTGGTATAATTTCATTGAAAAGTTTCATCTACAAGTGAATGATTGGTTAAGTAGGTTGTACGAGGAAAGGAACCGTTGGGTTGAGACATTTATGAAGAATAATTTTTGGTAAAAATGTCTTCGACTCAAAGAAGTGAGAGCATGAATGCTTTTTTTATGGTTATGTGAACTCAAAGATGACACTAAAATAGTTCGTCGAGCAATATGAATATGAGTGCGAAGCAAAGTGCAAAAAGTGGACCAAGATGACTTCAACTCATTCAAATCCTTCATCACATGTTATTCTATCGAAAAGAAATTTCAAGATGCTTACATCACTATAAAATTTAAGGAGTTCCAAAAGGATTTAAGAGGGAAGTTATATTGTGAAATATGTATTGGAAAAGAAGAATATGATTGCATTATATATGAAATTTTGGAAGATATGATTAGAGAGATGAATCATCAAGACAAGTTTATTGTTTAGTTTAGGGAGGA
The DNA here is from genome assembly GCA_949130495.1 of Sambucus nigra. Taxonomy (NCBI): domain Eukaryota; kingdom Viridiplantae; phylum Streptophyta; class Magnoliopsida; order Dipsacales; family Adoxaceae; genus Sambucus; species Sambucus nigra. The sequence continues at coordinate 599,561,283 of OX422215.1, read as the reverse complement.
TGATATTGATATAAAGTGCACTTGTTAGTTTTTTGAATTTAAATAAATCCTATGCAGAAACTCTATCACGATGTAATTAATAAAAGGGTTCAAGTTGTATCAAACAAATACATTCTCCGCAGATGGAGAAAATATGCGAAGAGGTAGCACACACAGGTCAAAATCATATACTCTTACTAATCATTTTATCCTATAAATGAACGTTTTGATAGAATGTACAATGCCCTTTTTAAAGTGGCAGACTTTGTAACAAACGATGAAGAGAAGAGAAGAGAAAAGTGGTAATGCGTTGGATCAAAGTGATGGTTAACGAATTAAACAAAGTAGATGGAGTGTGTGGTGTTAGCGAACCAAGTCTTGTGGATGTAGTTTCAAACACAATCACCTATTAATACCACATCTAAAGAAAGTGCCAACATTCATAGTCCAATGGAAATTCGTGACAAAAGTTTCCCCCTTATCAAAAAGAAACAATCTAAGATGGAAAAAGTTGTTAGAAAGAAAAAAATGAAAGAAAATAAGTAATGAAAAAGAGAAAGCTAACAAAGTCGATGACATCAATTTGGATTTATAAATGGTTAGTTTTAGATTTATTTTAAATTATGATTTTTTTTACAAGATATCTTACAAGTTTACCGGAGATGGAATGCTACTAAGTCACTATAATAGTAATTTATTTGTTTCATATGAACATGATTTCAGTTACCTTAGTGTGATGAGGTATCGTTTTGTGATTTATAATTGATTTGGTTAGATTGGTGGAGCTTCACTATATTTTGTATAATTATTTTTTCTAGAGTGATTGTTGTGTGTGTTTTTCATGAGTTTCAATGATTTGTTTGAATTTAATGCCTTACTGTGATTTTGGTAAGTATTAGAAAGGAGTGGTGTAACAAAAAAAAAATCCAAAATGTGTTGTGCTTTGTTTCGGCCCGTAGCAAAGTCTTCTTTTGTTCAACATGGTTAGCTAAATGTTTGTTTCTGTTATGAGATATAAGTGGGGCCCTTTTTATTTTGTCATATTTTATGGGCATGGTTTTTGGGTATAAGTGTGGGATTGTCTAGTTTTATACTTTTATGTGAGGTTATCAAGGAGAATGGGTAAAGGGATGAAATTTTTGGGTGCCACTCGATGGATAGTGTTATCCTAGAATGATTATGGAGAGTCAAATAATTAATAACATTACATAAAAGTGCAAATGAATATGGAGTGTTTCAAACTGTAAGAACTAAATATTTATACAAGTACAATATCAATTTGAATTTGAATAAAATGATACAACCCAAATATTATAATACATCCTCTAAGTTAAAATCTTATCAACTGAACAATATATACAATTATATGGATGAATTCAAACCATATATCTGAATATAAAAATTACATTAACACTACAAAGTTGGAATAAAAACAAATCTATCCCCATGTGTTGTCCATTCCAATGAATCAATATGTTTATTCAAATCCTCCTATCCCCACTACAAAACCTAGAAATGTTAGTCAACAAAATGCAGGTCAAACCTCTGCCTAAACTTTTCCACATAACCTAATGTAATAAACATGTTATCCTCAAGATAAATAATATGTGAGTCTCCATATATCATAATCAATGACCTAAATTTAATATATCATAATTACATAAATAAAATGCAATCATACTTATAGCATATAAAGTCTCGAGAGAAATAAGTAACATGAAACCCTAAATATGATCACTATTATAAAGGATTTTACTTTCATATATAATCCACTAGGTCTACCACTAGCTTATACTTGAACTCTAAACACTAATCATTTACTCATCTCCAGACAGGTGCCACGATATGAATGTTATTATGGTCCTTCTTAGAACTAACAATCATATCACCCGTCATCTCCCAAATCCCAACTAGAACTCGAATCCATGCATGGGATATAAAATCCAAACAAGGATACCCATATTATACTAATGTCTAGACCAGTTGGTCATTGAGGTCTAACGATTATTGGACCTCAATCAACAACATATAAACATTTCATCCAAGTTACTTCGCTATCCGCAACAACCTATCTCAAGAGAGGTTACACTACTTAATCAACCCTTCAAATTTTAGAGTGTTTAATCCTAACTTCTCGTCATAACAATAAGTCAGGGTCCCACTCTCATTATTAAGTAAATAGTGTAATACCCTGTATTTTTGGGAATTAATTAAATGATTATTCAATTATTAATTAATATTTACCTGGGTGTATTAACTGGTAATTTATTGGGTTTAATTGGTCTTGATTATTAACCAAAATTTAAAATGAGAATTTTAAATAATTTGTGGACGAGTCGTAAAATAAATTAACTAGATTGTAATTAATTTGATATTCCAGGTTGATATACTTAGAAAGGACTCTAGGGGTGTACAAAGGACCAAAATGGTGTTTTTAATGTTGTAACTTGGGTCCCAAGGGAGGTATACCTTTGGGTTCAGTTTTAGGAGTATTCGGTTAGCGGTTTGGATTTATTTGGGGATCCAAATATTGGACCATAATAGACCTGTGGAATTAGGGTCTTTAATATGTTTATTATCCTCATTAAAAATCATAACTCAACATAATTAAATCCCTAGTTTAAAGAGTCAAGATTTGGGAGAGGAAGAAGAAAATTCAAGAGAAACTAATTAAGATTCAAGATTCTTTAAAGCAAGAAATACTATCGTGCTTATCGTGTTAATATGTAATCAATTAATGATTTTCATTGTTGTTTATGAAGTAGTGGAATTAAAAGCATGTTCTTAGAATATAATAACATTATTTAGAATCGTATAATATAATTTTCTAAACACGTTTAATGTTGAATCGATTGAAAAATTGATTAGACCGTTATTTAGATTAAAAACACATATTTAATATAGAATTGTATGATTTATTAGTGAAAATAACAGTTTGTGGTCTTCACTTGGCTTGGTTAATGGATCTTAGTTAATTGTGATCATGCAATGCAAGGTTATGAAATTGTCAACCAATATATCTTAGCCTTGTGATAATTAGACAATTGTGTACCGTTCGATGCTACGTGTTCTTTCTTTGGGAAAGACTTTGATGTGAGTGTTAAATTACTATGATTAACTAGAACAAAAGAAGATATTGTAAAGTGCATAAACTGAAATAAAAGTACAGGTTTGGAATTGAAGAACGATAAATGAGATAAATTAAACAACTACACTATGAAATGTGAAGTAAGAAAGTAAAATAAAATGAAATATAAAGGCAAGAAACATTTCATTAACAATAAAGAAGTTGCAATCTACTTCGAATAAAAGAAAAGGTACAAACAAAAAAAGAAAACAAAATAAAGGAAAACAAAAGATAAATGAGTAAATGTAGTTTTTTTTTTGTTAGGGAATCCTTTTTACCTTTAACTTTTAGTTGTTTATTTACCAAGTTTCTTGCCATAAAACTCAGCTGCATCGTAATCGTTAGGTGGTTACCCAGGTGCACTAATGCCCCTATATAAATAGTTTCTTTTATTTTCTATCCCACGTTCAAAGTCATAAATGTGTCATGAATGAGGGTTTACAATTTGTAACAATTTTATTTTCTACCCCTATACAGTTCTGTTATTGTTACCAATTTGTAACCAAATGTGGTAATACCTCGTTGGACTGTTATAATGTGGTGTAAGTATACCCCCTGAATTAATTAACTTTTTTTAAAAAATAATTTAGTGGATTGTTAAGATTCTCATGCCATCACTCTACATTTAGTTATCATTACTCAGGGGTAAATACATCATAAATATGTGTCTTTTGGCAGTGAGAAAGTATTTATGTCAATCCATCAATCATTTGGTCTTTCACTTAAGCTATTTGTTTCTTTATCTTCCTTTTCATCTTCACAAAAAGAGAATAGAATGTTGGCCCTAAATACCCTCGTGAATCTACTTCAAATTCATCCAACAATGATGTAAACCCATAGGGGGTTGTTGTAACTTCCCTAAATCATTTTTATGATGATGAATTATTCCCTGTTGGTCCCCGGGTTAGAATAAATTGTGAGTATTATGAAATTCTTGCTCCCTCTTATCTTGGTGGATTTGATTATAAAGTTAAAAGACCAGTTGATGTGGTACATCTTCTTGATGAGGAAGAAAACTATAAGGATGCTATAGAAATTAGGGGTATGACGGGGTAGAGAATTTTGTGTATAAATCCAATTACGAACTTTACAATTCATATAATAACAATGGTGAGCATCCCATTACAGTCCATGATGGCTTCCTGCCAGACCTTTATGTGGGAAGAACTTATATTATGAGCTTATGCCTCTATAAATATTTTCTATGATCTAGTCCTTCCTCGTCCATGATTTCCACTTGAATTCCAAATGCAAGTGATCTTTCCCATTTACACCAGTCATCATGGTAGAACTTACTCTTGGTCAAGGCATGTCGACACCTGTAATAGTGAGTAATTGAGCATCTTAGATGCCTAGAATCATCTGTCCTATAAGATTTCAAGATATGGTTCCATTAATGCCCATTGCCTATATTATTCTCTTATGTATCCCACACCTTACCAACTCACCAACGAGCTCGCCACCATATATGTCTTAGCTGGTGCCAGATTTGAGATTCTTACCATTCAGAAGCAAGTGGTGGAGACCAATTTATCCAATGTCATTTTTACTAGGATAATTAATTTACAATACACACTGTCTGAAGATCCCATCGGAGATTTAAAGAGGCTTTTCCAAGATGATATTGACATTGATTATAACATAATTACTCAAACTTCCACTTCCAGAACTATTGGAAAAGCTCTAGTACTCCTCCGCAACTTCTCACATCTTTCCCCATGGGTCCTCTTGAAAGGTCACGCCCTAAACAACCTAATATGGGTTGCTGTGATCATTAAAAGTTTCGAAGACACCCATCCAATCTATTGGGCTCAAATCTTCTTCTTCCTCAAGTCTTGTCCTTCTTTTATTAGGAGGTTGAGGGAACATGATATTGAGTTTCAAGATTATGACACAGGGATGAAATTTGAAGCTGATATTTTGGCAAAAGAAAGTCGTGTCGTGGAGTATTGGAAGGATTTCTCATTGGTTTTTATGTGTGAGGAGTGTGACCCCGAGGAGTATGTTTTTAATGCTCTTTCTCCTGAAATAAATTATCTTTAGATCTATGCAACTTCATAAGGAAGATGAAGACGCAGTTCAAACCTTTCTGTGATATGGGCCTTTTTTTAGTGAAGATGACTTAAGATTTTTCTTATTTAGAGTCGGAACAAAACCAAGTTGTCTCTCTATTGAACACGTTTTACCAATATATTACTTATGCATTCTCCCACTACAGTTTAATCTGAAAGAGGTGATGTTTTATTTTTTTCACCTTTTCTAATTTCCCACCTTAAGTGGTAAACGAAAAGATACGCCTTTAGTTTGAATGACTATTGATGGCTTTTGATTGAAATAGTTATGTCATGATTTTTTATTTTCTCATTTACTTGGTAATTAGTTTTCACATTAAACCAATTTTGTCACCCGGGTATATAATTAATTTTAGCCATTTGATGAATATTTTATAATATGAGCAAATTTGGTATGTTAAATGTACCCATAACTGTTTTTGTTCCTTTTAGAGCGAACATATTTTAATTTTAGATCCTTTTCTGCATGCATGTCTTTCTACTGATAGTGGTCCCACCACATCCCACCAAATCTCATAGCATGTGTGGAATCATCCAAACAATAACTTACTATTGAAATACTTAATTCAAACATAGACAACTTTTTTATAATAATCCTTCAACTAACTCATTTGGTTATCTTGGAACTCTCACTATTTGATTTAATTTTCTTCGGTCATTATGAAAAAGTTAATTTAATTATGAGGGTGTTTGGATTGATGGAGCCACTAAAGGTTCCATCTTGTCTCCCTACTTCCCTCTAATTCCATTTTATGGAGGAACATTCTATGAGACACATGTCCACTTGTTCTTGGCTTTCTTTGCATTTAAAATTACTCTCTTTTAGCTTGTGTCTTAGTTCACTCTCCTTTTTTACCATATGTCTTCTCTCTATATATACATTTTTAGATCTCGATAGTATTTTTTCTCCATGCTTTCACCATCAATGGTGTCCAACTATTCAAATATTTATGGTTAGCTTTAATTTTATATAACTTTCAATACACTCTCAGACAACAACTCCATTATTTTTGGGAGCATTGTTTGTCCCATAAAATATTCATATGGGGTTCACCTCTCAACTGTTGGTCCCTATTTTACGAATGAACTCCCATGGCCTATCTCCATTTCTATCCTAGATTTAGGTACAACAATTTCTTGATATAAAGCTCTGGCAACCTCAAAGCACATTCTTCATTCAGTTTTAGGGCTTGGCCCAAAACGTTGGACAATAGTACATGACCTAAATATGTGAATCAAATGCTTGTTAACAGAACACAAGGCATGGAGAAATATGACATTTTTATGACGTTAAACTCAGTTTAAGAGATACTAAACCTATCCCATAAATTATTTCAAGTGATATTCACTATTGAAATCCAACATTCAATTACTTTGGGTTCAATTTTAGGATGGTGGGTCCTATTATATTAGACATTTATCAACGGACTAGGTTCAAATCTGAAGGAAAGCATGTTCACCCACATATGCCACCAGTTGATATTCCATGGAGGTTAAAAAGTGGAAACATCCACCTAGCATACTTCACTTTCATGCAGGCACACATGAACATTTCTCAGAGAGTGGATAATAAGAAGTATTTTTATATTACCTTGCTATGGTTATCAAGACATAACTTTTGTTTTAATTCTCAGAGGGTAAAGTTAGAATACTCCTTTTTAGATGCCATCCTTGTGAAGGGTAGAGAAGTTTATCTTACTTCCTACCATTTAGGTTCCTCTTATAAGATATGCTCTGAGCTTCTAGATGACCCTTTCAATGTCAATCAAGGTGGGATACTGTGGGTCCTTCAAATATGGCTACATGCATATTTTCCATAGTTTATCCATGTCAAAGATAACTCTGAATTAATCCATTGTTATAATTATTATCACTTTAATCTTACGAACAAGAGATTCAAATCTCTTATTAAAATGTTTAGGGGTGTAGAATTTGACAAACCAAGGATCCACTTGCAACCCTTATATGAAGCCACTGAAGCTCAACTTTGTAAAAAATTGTTGACTAGGTCTTTAACTAAAAGTTAAATACGAAGCAAACTTTGAAATAAACTCGTTTAACAAAACTCCTTTTTAAATCACTACATAAGATGTGTAAAAACAAATTGGCCTTAAATGTTAGATTTGGTAGATATTTTACCTTAAGTTTTAAAATAAAAACCTATACTAGTTTTTTGATTAGAAACCACATCATATAAGCAGTAAGACTAATCAAAGCAAGTTTGACACGATATTTTTTAACGTGATAAAATTCCAAATTAGGGAAAACATACACGGTGAACTCTACGCCACAAAATAAAAATCCACTTTAATCAAACAAGATATACAAGATTACAAGGCCACAAAAAAACTCACAAGATCCTAAGCTAATAATAGAAATATACCTACTGAGCTTTCTCCTCCGCAATAATTATGTTTTGACTTTGATCTCCCTGGCTGTTTCCTTGCGTTAATCCTTGCTCCTTTGTTGAAGGACTTACTCAACAAAAAATCTCTCAAATGGACCACACTTTGACTAGCTGTTCATATGAGAGTGTAGTGACTGTGAAGTGAAGAACATGCAAAAATGCTACTCATGTCTCTCAATAGATTTATACAAACAAATCCTAATGAATTACATAGATCCATATGAAATGCAGATGTTCATATTTCTTTGAAAATCAGACTTCTTTTCAAAAGAAATATTTCAGATCTGAAAATAAACTTTCGAAGAATTAGATCAAATGTTTCAAAACACTTATTTATATACTAACTAATTTCACAAACTATGAAACTGATTTTTTCGAAACACAAGTTTCAGATCTGAAATATAGACTATACTTGAAGTCTCTTTTTCAAGAAACTTGAAAATGATAGTGGATTTACAAGAATATACAACAACAGAACAAGATCTAATATAGAAGGTAAAAGAAACCCTTAAAATAACTAGAAAAGTATCTCTGAGCAACTCTCATAATTTCTATAAAGAAAAATAATATTTATAAGGAGACATGGTTCCTAAGAGAGATTAAGTATGAAGAGTTTCTTAGGACTTATAAAACACCCAAACTCTCTAGAAGAACCTAGAGATCTAACTCTCAATCTATAGTTTTAAAGTTTAGATATAATAGGGACAATGTTTGGTTTTATGTTTTGGGAGAAAAAGCATAATTTTCATATCTTAGGCTTTAGTTTTCTCTGAAAAACTGTTACTAAAGCCGTTTAATACAAGATTAAACTATTTAAGTAACTTCGAACTGTTTTTTGAGGAAACTCTTTTCTTTAAATCAAATCAATTTAAATCACAAGATGTGTTTAATAAAATATGCACGAGATCAGTTCAAGATTTTTTAAAAAGTTTTGAAAAACAAAACAAAAACAGTTTATATTAGCACACCAGCAAGAATGAGATGAGGAGATGTAGAAAGACTAATGACAAGAGATTTTTAACGTGGTAAAACCTCACCCAACTGAGGAAACATCCACGACTCCCTCTACGGAGTAAAACGAAAAATCCACTAAAATAAAATATATCAGTTACAAACTATATAACACACATGCACACAAATCAGTCCTATACAAGTTTAGGAATGTACCCACTGGTGTCCTTTTGACTTTTCTGCAATTCTGATTGCTGATGTGGTTCTCCCAGTTTGCTAACTTTCACTTTGTTCCAGTCTTTACGTCGACTCTTGTTTCAAGATCTTATTACCAACACTTTCAGTGTTGTAGTGTGTAAGTGTTTGTGATGGTGCTCTAACACATGCATGCACACACTCACGCTTATTTTTACAAACCGTCCTAACAAATTACAAATTAGATCTATATGCTGTGATTTTCAGTTTCTCTCTTCTTAGGAAACTTAAACCTTATTTGGCCTTTAAAATAAACCCAGAATCCACGGCTATCTTGCTCAGAAGACGTTTCAAGATCTTAATCGATTTTAGGATTTTGAAAATGTTTTTGAAATTGAAAACCACCTAGTGTGATTCCAATAGGTCAAAGGTCTTGTTTCAAAATAACTAGAAACAGAAAATGATTTTATTGATTTTGAAGATGAAAACATTTACAGAAAATAATCAACAAAAGATTTCTCAAGATGAGAAACGAATAATGCAGATCTAGGTGTAATATAACATAAAATGACCAGATCTACAATTTCTATGAAACATAAATACAGATCTAACCTAATGTTTAAGTTGTACACAAGATCTTAAGACGAAGAGGTTACAACACGAAACAACTTTCAAACCAACACTCAAAAACTCTCAAACACTCAAGGTTGGTGTTTGGTATATACTGGTTTTTGGAAAAATGGTTAGGGTTTTAAGAGGTGTTTGGATGAATAGGGTTTCTTTTCTCTTTCTCTTGGTTCTCTCTCTTTTCTCTCTTCTCTTCTCACTCGAAATGACGAAGTGGCAAAAACTTCTCAAAGGCTTAGGGATGGCCTCTTTTTATACTGGGCTGAGAAGGATCAAGAAGGAGGTTTTAAATCAATGGCTGAGATTAAGTCTTCCCATATTGACTTCTATCCAATGGTTAAAGATAAGCGATTGGTTAAACACTTTCTGATTGGCTAAGAGAGGTGCACAGGGATTGGGACAAGGACGCATGCAGGGCATTGATAAATCCAATCCAAGGGATGATAATAAACACTAGTTTTGTCTCTTAAAAGAAACACACAACCAACCATAAGGAGTGCGATGGGTGTAAGGAAAATAACGGACCACAAATGTGCATCACAAACTAATTACATAGACACCCTTACAGTCTCCAGTGCTTTCGAATCCTACCCAAGTGAACTTTATAGGAATAAAACCAATAATCAGAAATTATAGAATGACCCCAAAATTTTTTAATTCAAATTTTATTTAAGAAAAAATTGTTTTAAAATCATTAGAAATTCCCCAAAAAATTATTAAAAATTGTTTTAAGGGAAATTAACACACACAACACACATTCAAATAATTTATGCAATATATGAACAATGTATGCAGTCCTAATATGTGTGAGTGTTTGTAAGTATACCTTTGATAAATCAAATAAGAGGAATGAATTGTATTGTAGTGTCTGAGGCTCTTTGGTATTCTAGGGAAGGGACTTAATTTTGTCTTTATTTTCAAACTAGATGAGCACTTATATAATGTAGACTCAAGTGAGTCAAGAGTATAAGGTGCTTCATTTTCTTTGTCTCTCTAACCTTTCTCTCTTCTCCCTCTACACTCTCTTCTCTCTCTTTTTTCTCTTAGAAATAATGAACTCTCCAAAATTTCTCAAATGGTAACCCTAAGTCAATTATTTACATAACTCAAGGAATGTTTTGGACATTCGAAGAGTTTGAACGGTTGAGATTAAATTGACTTTTTGACTTCTAATCTAGAAAATGATAAAGGACCCCATAATCTCTTGTTATTATTGTTAGATCTAACATAACAAGGACAAAAAAAAGATAACATACAGAACGTTTATAAGGTTTGATCTAACAACTATAAATGAGATGTTAAACTGTTAGAGAGAAGAAACACAAAGGGAACCAACTTGACAACAACACGTGGTACAATATAGATGGTTAACAAATGTGTGTTTTAGATGTTTAAAAAATGCAAGTTTCAACACCAAATGTCTCTACTGGATTGAGATTCTACCTGAAATTTTTTTAAGGAATTAAACTATTTCAGTTTTAGACGATAACATTTTAAAAAATAATTTTAAATTTCTAAAAAATATTTAAAAACATGTACACATACTCACACTCAAATATGTATGATTTGTGTCCTATAGTGTGTTCAATGCAATATTCTACTTCCCTTTTTAATAGATAGGATGTTTTGGACAAGATCATTATTGATGAAGCTTTGCAAACCAGGAAGAAGATTGTTCAAAACAAATCTAACCTATTTTATCACCATATCCAAACTAGTTGGAACTCTTTTATGGTACATGCTTAAGTAAATCAACCATATAGTGTGTTCTCAATATCCCTCTTTGGATATTGGAGACACAATTCCCTCGAGTAACCTGAACTTGTGGGTAAAAAATAGAAACACTAGATTTCCTACACAAAAGAGCTCTCTACCATTTCCCATCCTAGAATCGAAAATAAGATAGAAAAAAGATACATAACTCAACTAGTATATAGACCATTACCATAAATATATAAATCTTTAGAATCTGATCTAAAATAAGAACACTCAATGGGCATATTGGTTGAGTTCAGAAGCATAAAGATAAAGCCGGTTATTTAAGTACTTCACCCCCAATTTTTCTAAAATTTACAACGAGGTAAAAGAGATATATAAAACAGGGATATATAAAGAATTTATTCTGCACAAATTAAGTTATAAATAAGGGCAGATTGAAGGGTCACCTATATTAAATAGATTAAAGAGGCATCTTTAGTCATTTGTGAAACGTTCGTGCCCTAAATCCTTAGAAATTGATTATTAGTGTGAAAATACCGAGGTTATGATAATTTTACATAAGAGATTAAGTGAGAATTATCATCTCTATGGATTTTCTAAGGGATTTAAACCTAATATTGCCCAAAGGTTTTGTGAATAGGTGAACTAATTGATTTTTGGTGTTCAAATACTCAATATCAAGTTCTTTGGTTTCCATAAGCTCACGAATAAAATGATGCCTAATCTTAATGTGCTTAGTTCGTGAGTGTTGTACCGAATTTTTAGATATATTTATTTCACTCTGGTTATCACAATACATAGTCAATTTCTCTTAAATGATACCATAATCGCTAAGCATTTGTTTGATCCATAAGATCTTGGCACAACAACTACTCCCAGCTATGTATTCAACTTTAGCTATTGAAAGGGATATGCATTTTTGTTTTTTTACTACTCTAGCCTACTAGGTTATTTCCTACATAATAAATGGTGCCAGATGTGCTTTTACTATCGTCCGAACATCCTACCTCGTCGACATCAGTGTAGCCAACGATGGAACTAATGGTGTCCTTTGTGTACCAAATACCAAAATTTGAAGTGCCTTTAATGTATTTAATTATTCATTTATCACATAGCATATGAGCTTCTTTAGGTGTACATAGGTATCGAGCACAAACACACACAACAAAGGCTATATCCGGTCAAGATGCAGTAAGGTATAACAGGCTCCCTATCTTACTTCTATATAAGGTCGGGTCAACATCTTTCCTATTTTATTCCGTAGATAATTTCGTGGACGCGCTCATAGGCGTACGTACTATTTTTGAATGTTCAAGCCCAAACTTGTTAGAAGATCATTAGCATATTTTGATTGTGAGATAAATAGGCCATCATTAAACTGTTTAACTTGCAGTCCTAAGAAATACTGTAATTCCCCCATTGAGGACATCTGGAATTGAACGTGCATAATATCTAAAAAGTTTTTGACTTGATTAATGGAAGCTGAATGGAATATAATATCGTCGACATAAATTTTCCTAACAAAAAATGTCAGGTCTTTATCACTTTGCTCAAACCCTTTATTGACTAAAAAGGTCGAGAGGCACTCATACCAGAATCTAGGAGCTTGCTTTAATCCATATAAAACCTCCTTAAGTATAAAGACATGGCTAAGGATGAGAGATCTACAAAGCCCTTAGTTTGTTCTACGTATACTTCCTTTGTTAAAATACCGTCCAAAAATGCAGACTTGATGTCCATTTAAAAAAGCAAGAATTGCAAAAGACAAGATATGGCAAGGAGGAGACGAATAGACTCGAGTCTTGTGAAAGGGGAAAAAATATCGTCACAGTCTATACCCTCGATCAGAGAATATCCTTGAACTACAAACCTAGGTTTATTTCTAGTTGCCTCCTCATTCTCGTGAGTTTTAATTTTAAAAATCCAACGGGTGGCTATAACCTTTTTTTCTTGAGGTCGCGGAACGAGATACCAAATGTCATGACTTTGAAACTGGACCAGATCTTCTTGCATAGAATTGATCCATAATGAGTCATATAAGGCATCATTTATAGTTTTGGTTTACACTAGGGAAATATACATGCAAAAGTATCCCCATGTTGAAGTTGGTATCTCATTTCCATTGGCTCAAATGGGTTACTGACAACTTTTTCAAGAGGGCGGTCTTTAGAAACCCATGTCGATACCGCAGGGACCTCGGGTGGCAATTGGTCAGCTATTTCAGGCGAGTCAACGAAAAAAGCTTTTTCAGACTCATCCAGGACCACTGTTTGACTGTTATGACTCTGTGCTAGTGTCATTTATAACAAGATTAATAGACTCCACAATGACCTGGTTACGAAGAATATAAACATGATGAACCCGACTTATTTGGGAATAACCCAAAAAAATAGCCTCATCACCCCCAGTATAGAATTTTAAAAGATGTTCTCTGTCTTTGCAGACATAATAAATACTCTGAAAGGTTCAAAAATATTTTAAGTTAGGTTTTCAATTGTACTACAGTTCATATGACATCGATGTCACAACCCGCTTAATTCTGGCGTCGGTCGCCACCATAACTAAGTCGGTGCGAGTATATAAAATACTAATCTTATCATGCGATAAATATGAGACATATAAAATCAACCCACAAGGTGAATAATAACCAATCCCAATGAATAATTATAATATAAAAACTATCACATGTTAAACTTGAATTTAAACCAATCTCCAAAGTATGAATTTATTTAAAAGTCTGAATAATAACCAATTGTAAATATTTCTACTAAAATCCTCAAACAACTTTGGAACCGAATGGCCCTATAAAAACCCAAATGAAGTCTCATATTGAAATACGACTGAAAAGAAAGTCTAACTATATAAAGCAATAAAATGAATAAACTCCAGTGGCACCTCTAAACGATAAACTTCGATAATCCTATGCAGCTTCTCCAAAACTTATCATGAAAAAGTTAGTTAATGCACGAGGTCAGAGCCCTGAGCATGAATACACACTACTCCCCTCAAATAGGGTTCGTGAATCGAGACAGTAGCATTATATACAATAAATATCACAATAAAATATTTTAATTAATACGAGATAAGTAAACGCAAGAAAGGTAAATCACAAACCACCCCAAATATTTTTATAAAAATCACACCAAAATCATTTTAAATATCCCACAGTTCCAAATTGTTAATTTAATTAAATTAGCCCAAATTATTATTGTTCTCACTTTTTATTATGGCGGTCCTCCCGCCCCGGGTGATAATTTTCACCAAAGTTTAATACATCCCCTTGTCAAAACGACCGTTGATCCGTTTAAACTGTCAATCCCACAATTTGACAAGGTTCCACGGACGACACGACATAAAACACCGGCTGTCCCATTTAAACTGTCGCCCCTCGATATTTATGTCGCCCATATGTTAATACCCGCTTTTTTATCTTAGGCTTTAATTCTCAATTTCACAATTATCAAATCACCCCACCCATTTTATCGATGTGAGATCCTGAAAAATACCCCTTAATCCCATACCTAAGGGTCCCCAAGTATACATACGTCCTATTCTACATATAGGATAAATCACCAAGAGAAAACATGTCCAAGTCTCATGTCTAGGCTAGGGAAATGTCGATATAACGTAAAAATCTGCCCCACCCCGAAATATAAAATCCCCATAAATTTACACTAACTACTCCCACACCCAGCAAGTATAAATTATAACAAAAGTCTACCCACTAGTCTTATACCTAGTAAGCATCCTATAATAGAGGTGAGCAAAAGATACTACCCAAAAGCCCCTCGTCCCCACGATGGCAAACATGAATAAAATAAATCACACAATAATCAATTCATAACACTAACATAGCAATTAATCATAAGAGTCCCAATTAAATTTAATTCAAAGAATAACTCTGTCATTGTTTTCAACCTAATTATTTACGTTCAAGAAGGTTAAATTAATTAACATGCAACAAAATTCAATACGCCATAATTGTTCTCTTTTGTAAGTCATGTAATTTTTTTTATAAATGAACGCACCAATTAACCATATAAATAACCTCCATAAATTCTACATGAGAACCTACGCCCTAAGACATAAAAACCCAAAAATCTAACCTACACACCCAAGGGTTTCAAAGATTAATTCATATTAAATTTTTTCACAAAAACAATCCTAAAATTTAGTGTCCACTTTCTCTAATTAAGTTACTAATTGATTTTAATCAAAAACATGTGATTAGGGGTTTAGGCGACACTTAAAACGCATAATACTAATGGAAAGGAATAAAGTATTCATGCCTGTGATTTCTGAATTAAAAAACTGGGTAGATGGTTGGATTCTTCTAGAAAAATTAGCAAAAAAATGTTCTTGAGTAATCTTGAGTAAACCCCCAATTAAGCCTTCAAACCGTGTGACAAAACTTTGATTATGTTGGAGGTTAATGATTATGGTTGAGTGGAAAATATTTTAGAACTGTTCTCTGGAGAAAAACTTGTGAAAAGTGATTATGAGAAGTTCCCCCATGAATTATTAAGGTTATATACTAATTAGGAGTCCTAATCCCAACATAACTCTATAATAATAAGCTGACTTACGTCAGATCTGGGCGTAGTCGATCGATCAACTAAAAGTGTCGATCGATCGACTAAGAAGGAAATTAAAAAACTGATAGCAGAATTTTTTAAAAAGGGGCTAAACTTAAAACTGTCATAAAAACTTCATTTTAAATTCGATTTCGAATCCGTTTGAAGTTTTACTTTCCAAATAATAAAAACAACATAATTAATAAATAAAAATCCAAAAACCTAAAATTTATTTTTCTCAAAAATTCTCATTTAATGAAATAAATCAATTATAAAACATGGGGTGTTACATACTTCCCCACTAGCAAAGAATTTCGTCCTTGAAATTATACAACGCTTACACATCAACTATAAATCGTGCAAGATAAAATAAAACTCACGTATGCCTACTCATAGAATACTGTAATTAGGTGCCCATACACCTAATCCTATCTGAACGTACCCTCGAATAAAAATACCATATATATATATATATATATATATATATATAAAACAGCGTCCCACGCTCTCATATGAATTACCACTTGACCCTATCTTCAAAGGTCATCGCAACACCTAGATTCTTAAATTAAATCACCAAATTGATTTTCATAATTCTCAACATTTGTACTAACAATCTCCAAAACATATCTCTTCTCCAAAATTACTTATAAGTCTCTTCATTCGCAAAAATTCTAGTTTTATCCTCAATGGCTACAACGCTTAAATCCTCAAATTAAATCACCTCACTACACTAGAAATAGATATATTCAAAAATTAATAGCAACAATCTACCAAATAAATATCATCTCCAAAATAAATTCTAAGGATCTTCATATCCAAATTACTACTCTAATCTTAATGCTTATAATGTTCTTAGTACAAACTCTTTATCTCTAAGAAACACATCTAACACATATGCTACACCCACTATCTCTAGGATACGAATCAACAAAGGGAATCAAAGATCGATAACGTGGAAGCTAAACGAAGTCACAACCTACGAGACCTAATACCTGACTCTGATACCATCTGTCACACCCCTCTTAATTCTAGCATTGGCCGCCACCATATCTAAGCCGGGTGCGAGTAAGTAAAATACCATTCTTAGCATGCGATAAATATGAGACATATAAAATCAATCCATAAGGTGAATAATAACCAATTTCAATCAAGAATTGTACTATAAAAACTATCACATGCTAAACTCCAATTGGAACTAATCTCCAAAAAGTCTGAATAATAACCAACTGTAAATATTTCTACCAAAATCCTTAAACGACTTTGGAACCGAATGTCCCAATAAAAACCCAATTGAAGTCTCATAATGAAATATGACTCAAAAGAAAGTCTAAATAAATAAAGCAATATAATGAATAAACTCTAGCTGCACTTTCAAATGATAAACTCCAATAATCCTATGCAGTTTCTCCAAAACTTATCCTGGAAACGTTAGTCAATGCCCGAGGACAGAGCAATGAGCATGAATATACACTACTCCCCTCAAATAGGGTCCGTGAACCCAGACAGTAGCATTATACGCAATAAATATCATAATAGAATATTTTAATTAATACGAGATAATTAAACGCAAGAAAGTTAAATCACTAACCACCCCCAAAGATTTTTATAAAAATCACACCAATATCATTTTAAATATCCCACAGTCCCAAATTGTTAATTTAATTAAATTAACCAAAAATTATTATTATTCTCACTTTTTATTATGGTAGTCCTACCGTCCCGGGGGTAATTTCCACCAAAGTTTAGCACCTCCCCTTGGCAAAATGATTGTTGATTCGTTTAAACTGTCGATCCCGCAATTTGATAAGGTTCCACGCACGACACGAAATAAAACACCGGTTGAACCATTTAAACTGTAGGCCCTCGCTATTTATGTCACCCATATTTTAATATCCGTTTTTTTTTTATCTTAGGCATTAATTCTCAATTTCACTATTATTAAATCACTCCACCCATTTTATCGATATGAAATCCTAAAAAATACCATTTAGTCACATACCTAAGGGTCCCCAAGTATACATATGTCATATTCTACATATAGGATAAATCACTAAGAGAAAACACGTCCTAGTCTTATGTCTAGGCTAGCGAAATGTCGATATATCGTAAAAATATGTCCCACCCCGAAATATAAAATTCCCATGAATTTACACTAACTAGTCCCATACCTAGCAAGTATAAATTATAACCAAGGCGTACCCACTAGTCCCATACCTAGTAAGCATCCTATAATATAGGTGAGCAAAAAATACTACCCAAAATCCCCTCGTCTCCGCGATGGAAAAAATGAATAAAATAAATCACACTATACACAATTCATAAGACTAACATAACACTTAATCATAAAAGTCCCAATTCAATTTAATTCAAAGAATAACTCCGTTGTTTTTTTAACCTAATTATTTATGTTCAAAAAGGTTAAATTAATTAACATGCAACAATATTCAATACGCCATAATCGTTCTCTTTTATAAGTTATCTATTTTTTTTTATAAATGAACGCGACCAAATTAACCATATAAATAACTTCGATAAATTCTATATGAGAACCTATGCCCCAAACCATAAAAACCGAAAAATCTAACCTACGCGCCCAAGGGTTTCAAAGATTAATTCATATTAAAAAAATTCACAAAAAGAGTCCCAAAATTTAGTTTTCACTTTCCCTAATTAAGTTACTAATTGATTTTAATCAAAAACATATGAGTAAGGGTTTATGCGAAACTTAAAACACATAATACTAAAGGAAAGGAATAGAGTATTCATGCCTGTGATTTCTGAATAAAAAACTTGGGTAGACGGTTGGATTCTTCTCGAAAAATTAGCAAAAGAGCGTTCTTGAGTAATCTTGAGTAAACTCCCAATTAAGCCTTCAAATATTGTGACAAAACTTTGATTATGTTAGAGGTTAATGATTATGGTTGAGAGGAAAATATTTTAGAAGTGTTCTTTGGAGAAAAACTTGTAGAAAAATGATTATGAGAAGTATTCCCCATGAATTATTAAGGTTATATACTAATTAGAAGGCCTAATCCCAACCCAACTCTATAATAATAGGAAGACTTACGTCAGATCTGGGCATAGTCGATCGATCGACTAAAACTGTCCATCGATCGACCAAGAAGGAAATTAAAAAACTGAGAGCAGAATTTTTTAAAAAGGGGCTAAACTTAAATCTGTCATAAAAACTTCATTTTAAATTCGATTTCGATTCCGTTTGAAGTTCTACTTTCCAAATAATAAAACCAACATAATTAATAAATAAAATCCAAAAATCTAAAATTTTATTTTTCTTGAAAATTCTCATTTAATTAAATTAATTAATTATAAAACACGGGGTGTTACAGTCTATTTGGTATTTTCCCGAGGTATAAATAGTTAATAATGTAACACATAGTATGTACAACCTCAACCCAAAATTATTTTGCCATACTTTTTGCGTGCAACATCACCCTAGCTATCTCTTGTATGGTCATATTTTTACGTTTAGCATTGCCATTCTGTTGAGGTGTCTTAGGTGCACTAAAATCATGTTTGAACCCATTACCTTTAAAATAGTCCGTAATACCCGAGTCTTTGAACTCTCCATGTCTATCACTTCTAATAAGACCTACATGTGTATCCTTCTTGTTCCCAATTTTTAAAACAATTTTTTAGAACTCACGAAAGGTGTCAGACTTATTTTTCATAAAAGCGACCTAGTAAATCGTGTGTAGTCATCCACCATAACTAAAATATAATTGTTACCACATTGACTGACAAAGGGACCAATAAGGTCCATGTGGATAAGTTTTAGAGGCTTCGATATTAAAATGTTTTTAACTTTCATATGAGCAAATTTACTCATCTTCCTCACTTGGCAGGGACCACAAACAGAATTAGAATTATTTTTTATTTTGGGTAATCCTCTAATTTTTTCTTGGGAGCTTAACCTACGAATGTTATCAAAAATTTTGTGTACCAATCTATTATGCCATAAATCAGATTCCTCTAATATGGAAATCTTACAAGATCCAGTCTTTGGAATCACCGTGTAACAATTATCCGCAGTTCCTGATAGGATAAAATTACCCTTTTCATTCAAAAATTTAGAGTCAGTTTATGAGAAGGTAACGGTATGCTTGGAATCATAAAATTGAGATATACTTAATAGGTTAGCCGTATGACTTTTGACGAATAAGACTTTATCTAAATCAGGGATCCCTTCTGCACACAGTGTTCCCTTACCTATGATTTGAGATGAAATGCCATCTCCAAACAGGACACTACCTCCATGGAAGTCTGTCTTGTTCTTAAATTTCGTTTCGTCTTCGGTTATATGTTTGGAACACCCGAAATCCAAATACCAACTAGCTGAGGTGCATTGGGACTTAAAAGCTATTATCACCATATTTCACTTGAGATGGGGTAACAAGTCATCTTTTTCATCAAATGAGACTAGTTTTAACAATTTTATTTCCCTTGGATTTAAAAAAGGACTGATGTGTCTTTCTAAATGCTTTCTTCTTAGTCTTAGTTCCTCCTTTCTTCTTTTAATAGTTATATTTATGTGTGGTCTACTTTTGGAGAACTTACATACTCCTACTCTTTCTTAAATAGCTAATGTTTTGATAAGTAGGTGTATATATTCTCTTTTGAAAACACTTATTAATGGTGTGCCTATAGACATCACAATAAGAGCAATGTTGATGCGACATAGGCTTGATTTTATCACTAAGGTCCTTAAAAATAGTTTTTGTCTTGTAAAACACAGTAGTCCAATTACCACAAGTCTTAGTGTTTTGTTCGAGGTCTCTTACCGGGAGACATACATACGTAAGCTTTCCATTAGGTTTTGAATGTTGATCACACTGATTTTTCATTGCCTTAGAGACATTGACATTGTAAATTCCTTTATGTGAAAATTCTGGCCTTCTTTTACAAAAATTACATTTTCAGGAGACATTGTTGTTTTGTTAGTCACAACTTTTTCTCCAAATCCTAAGCAAGATTTATCTTCAGAATCCATCTTACTTCCTCTAACTATCTCTTCATAAGTTTTATCTTGAGTTTAAAAATGTAGGCATTTTCTAAAACATTTGAAACCTTCTGTTTGGATTCTTCCAATTCAACTAAGGAAGCCTTATATCTTTCCTAAAAAATAACATTGTTCTCATATATGTCTTTAAATTTTAATGAAAACTCTCTAGTCTCTATCTAATGAGCAACGTACCATGCAGTGTAATCTTCTATTTTCTTCCTAATAGTTTTACTAAGCTATTCAATACGTTTAGCTAACTGCTTAACCATATTATCAAGTTTAGCGCTCTTTTTAAGCATTTGAGTGTACAACTCCTAAATATCAAGAAGGTCATCATCGGACTCGCTAAGTGCATTGTGTGTAGTGTCCCCTATCGATTACTTTTGTCTAGTGGGACTCACACACACGTTTAGTTCGTAAAAAATATTTGCACTTTGACTCACTCATCTGCTAGGATTATCTACTTCATTATTAATAATAGTAAGTACAATAATATCAACATGCATAGTACATTCATCAATAGGTAGGAATGCATTATCATCAGAATAAACAATCTTGGCATAAAATGACATGCATTACTCATTAAACTGGATTGACTTAGTTTCATATTCATCAGAATCACTTGAGTCATGCCAAGTCTATTCATATTATCCCGAGCATTGTTGCTGTTAAGTTTGACTCTGCACTTACTAGAATAATGTCATATTTTACCACAACAATGACATTTGACATTTTTAATGTCCGTTTTGGGTTTATTATTGCCATAGATTTGTTTATCATCACATATTTTACGAGGTCTATAATTTCAATGACTTTGATAACCAGGTGTGCCTTGTTTAGAAGCCACAAAGTTTATAAACTTAATTGTTTTCTTAAAATGTTTGCTCATAAGAGTTATTTGGTTATCCAAGCTATCCAAATCACAGTCCTCACCAGGTCAAGGTTAAAGTTCAGGGGATTCATTTTAGGGGCAGTCACTTGGGATGAAAAAAAATTAGATTCAGAGGATCTTCTATTTTTGGCAGTCATTTTCTTTTTATATTCCAACTCCATCTCTACAATTCATAATTTACTACTACGTAATTCAGGAGTCATGTAAGGACATAATTTCCGTAGTCCGTAGTTTACATAGAGTATGTCGTATACTGTTATAACTGTCGAAGAATTTCATGTTTATTGTTCAAGACAACGGATCTCAATTTCAAGTATATTCGACATATGTGCGACATGAGGTACAATTTCATATAGAAAGTGTTTAATTTTTGTAAATGCTTTCCAGGAGTATTGGGATATTTTTCGAAACTATTTCTATCAAACTGAGGCATTTTTTCTAACTTAAATTATTTTTTGAAAGACCTGTAGGAGAGATTTTTAAAATAAAATATTTTCATTTATGTCGTTCAAACGACTGCTTCTAATGACATGTAATGTCATTTTCTAGGTCGCACGAAGGGTCATTTTTCTGGTGTTTCAAACGTCCATGTACTGCTTTACTTTTTTATAGGTCGTTAGTAATGACATCCAATTTCATTAAAATGACATTGAGAAGTCGTTCAAATGACCTCATACCTTTTTCATTAAAACTTTTGATACACGAAAAATACAACTCTGTAAACTTTTAGTCTTCATCTTTTAGGGTTAAAAACTTGGTTTTTGATTCACTGAAACATCCCAATCCTTATGTGAATCATTTGTGTAACCCAAAATACTTCTTGAAAGTTTATCTTTGTGAAGTGTCATCTCTACTGCTGGATTGGTAGTTCTTACGGGAGCTACTTGCTGATAACTGCGGTCATTGAGGTTCTCGAGGGGATCTTTATTGGTTACTAGGCTATGAGCTATGTGGGTTTTATGAGAAAATTTATTGCATATTATGCTACATAATTGTAAGTTGTGATTTACGTTAGATAGTGAAATAAAAGGTTTTACTCGAAAGGTTCTTTTTACTGAAATTGATTATCCCTCGATTTGTAATTGTTTGATTTGAATATTTTATTTATATCACATAGATGCCTGATTAGGGTTTAATTAATATGGATCAAATATAAATCTAATTAAATAAGTTTAAAATTGAAAAGTTGCAGTTTAAATAAATAATCGATAGCGCGCATTTTACAAGTTGGTATTCCAGCAGTTAACTCAGGATTTTTACCTCTACAAATTGGTATCAGAGAGGGTTACTCTAATTTACTGAGTGATTCTTTTTTTGCAAATTTTTCGTGATATCGATTTTTTCACAAAAATCTGATTTTGAAAAATTACAATTTTTTTGTTGGAAAATTTATATAATCGGTTGCCTATCTTTGATGGCACAAATTATGCCTATTGAAAAGCCCGCATGAAATCTGGTTTAAAGGTTATTGATGAACGTGTCTAAATTGTATGTGAAAGAGGGTGGACTCCTCCCACTGTCACTGTCAAAATTGCTACTTCTCCCAAACCTATGTCTGACTGGACTGAGGATGATTATAAATGGAGTACCCATAATTCCCATGACCTAGGCGCTATTTTTGGAGCCATCGCCCCTGACGAATTATGTCGTATTATGATGTGCAACACGTCTAAAGAGGCATGGGATATCCTCCAATTGACACATGAGGGTACCAATGCGGTTGAGGCATCTATGTCCCAAAATTTGACCACCCATTTAGAGGCAATCATCATCTCAGAGTTCGAGTGTTTTTACGAGTTTTATGCTAGGCTATTGGACATAGTTAACACGAATTTTAATTTGGGCGAGAAAATTGACGAGACGAGGATTGTTACAAAGATTTAAGATCACTTCCATCATGTTCTATTCCTAAGATCACCGTTTTAAATTCTTTATGAATATTAGACACACTTAGGTTAGAAGAAGTCGAAGGAGACCTTCAATCTTATGAGATCGCTATGTTTACCAAAAATGTTAAGCCTAAGGATAAATGGATTGCACTTAAGACACAAGCTAGAAAAGGTGAGGAAGTGTATAGGCAGAGAGAGAAGAAGAAGAAGAAGAAGAAGAAGAAGAAGAAGAAGAAAGAGGGAGTTTGTGAGCCTGAGTCTGAGGGAGAGTTTGATTTTGATGATGTGGCCGTGTTTGCTAAAAATTGTAAAAAGTTTCTCATTTTTTCCAAAGAAAATTCTTTCAATAAAAAGATGTTTGTGAAAAATAAAAAGAAATACGAGGCCAAAGAGAGTAGTGAGAAAGATGAATAGGTTAGATGTTTTGAGTGCAAGGCTAAAGGACATAAAGCATTTGAATGTCCCATTGTGTTAAAGAGAAAGGGCAAGAAAATTGCCATGCTAGCCACTCTTAGAGATAGTGATGTCGAGAATGATTGCGGGGATGAGTCATCTGATGATCTGTATGTCGCCTTTATGGCAAGTCACATGAGCATACCTATTTTGTCCCACGATGATGAGGACACTTGTGCACGTGAGAGTCCCGATGATGATTTGAGTGTTTCGAGTGAGTGTGAGAGTGAGATTAAAAGTGAGGCTGAAGGCAATATCCAAAATGCATTTAGATATTTGTACGCCGAGACCTTAAAGATGAAGAAGTTAAATAAAGAGTTAGGTCTTAAGGTGTTAGATTTGGAGAAAGAGATATGAGTTTTGAGGGGATATGAGGCATCGACGAGTCAACTCGAGAAGGTGAAGGTTTCTTTAAGGGAGTAGTTGATTGTCTTAGGCTGGGAAAAGTGCAAACTTGAATCCCGCCTGTCCCAACTAGAGAGAGATCATGAACGTGCTCAGGAGGTCAAGGTTACTATAGATGATACATCTAAGAAGGTTGAAAATATGCTCCTCGATCCCGCTTTGGGTAATGTTGGGAGACTAGGAATAGGTTATGATGGTGCATTTACTTCCCATGTTGCACTCGAGTCAGTTATTGAGTTTGTGATAGATCCATATGGCTCTCAACCTAACCCACCTAGTATCAGTTACCCGATAGAAAGTGCATCATATACTATTTAAGAGAGATGTTCCTAGGCCTTTGTATGTTTAAACCCATTGTAATAAGAGAGGACACCTTAGGGAATTCTTTTTTAAGTTGGGTAGTGTGTCATATAGATTTTTACCACGTGTTCCCACACACGCACCCACACATGATACTTTGATTGATCCTAAATATCACATGAGAGAGTTTGCACATATTCGAGAGCAAGTTAAGCTTTTAGTCAAAACTTCACATGATTTGATGGATGTTTTTCATACGATATCACCATCTTTGAAAAACTCCACTGCAGCTAATGTTTGAGCTTTTGACTAGTTTGATAGCATAGGATAATTTTCATGATAATATTTTACGCCTATTGCTAGTGAGTACCACTTTTGTATTTATTTTTTCCCATTTTGATATATTTTTTGAAAAACTAAATTTTTTTTGTTTTTAAAAAAAGTTGGAAAAATAAAAAATGATTTTCTATTTTTTGAAAAAAATTGAAAAAGCCAAAAAAAAATTATTTTGATAAATTTTTTGGAAAAAGACAAAAAGATTTCTGTATTTCATTTTACACCGTTTATGGATGGACATTTACGATGACCAAGTCATAACATCATTCCATATCCATGGCTATTTGATAGTGTTTTGAGACGATACATCATTTCATCCATGTATTTTATAATGTCTGGAGTCATTAAGATGAGATTTGAGCTTACTTTCTACATGTTTGACTCATGATTTATTTTAATGCACACTTGCACGGGTTTATTTGATTATTTTTCTTGTCTATCACATGTTGCTCTAAGTGTTTTCATCTCAATTCTATCTTTAAAATGAACCAAATGTGATAAAATTTGATAATGAAAGTAGTGCATGTAAGAACCGTTGCCTGTGAGAAATTTGTTTAATATGAAAAAAAACTAGGAGTGAACACGGGAAAGAGCTACGAAAGGAGCAATTAAACTTTGTGTGAAAACCGTCATTTGAAAAGAGCCAAAAAAGTGTGACATTATAAAAAGTAGCCAAGGCCAAACTAGTTTAGTTTAATATGATCATTCGGAAGAAAAAAAATATGATCATTTTTATATATGAGGGAGTCTGGTTGGAAATATATCAACAGGTTGGCACGTCCTGACGACGTCTAGTAAAATCAGTACATAGATTTAAATGTTATTGGTGTGAAAATCATTTTAGACTTTGATTTGTTGATTATATTGAGTCGATGCCATTTGAATTCAATGTTTTTACACCTAAGGACAATTTGGAGTTCATTCTTTAGGAGTATCCATATTCATCGTGCACATATGTTATGTATGTTCGACTTGATTTTTCTATTTAATATGTTATGAGTATATCCTTGCATGAGCGCAATTAAAATGTATTTGCTATGCTTTTCGTGACACTCCATATTTATTTTTATTTATTCTTTTTCTTGTCTAGTTTGGACAAATAAAAAGGGGGAGAACGAATTATGAATTATGCGGGAGATTTGAGACTTGATTTACTTACTTGAATTATGCTTATCTCATTTCAAACTAGATACGTCATGAATATATTTGCTTTGATTATTGTGTATAGGACATTTATGATCATTTTGATAGCACACAAAAGAGACACAAGGAAAACAAAGAGATTGATTTGAAGAAATTTAAAGTTGAATTTTTTGAAGAATTTGAAGACTTATATTTTCAGTATCTTTTTGGCTTTGGGGTTGGATGGGAAGCAATTAGTTTAGCATAGGCATTTGATTGATAATATAGATTGTTTGTATTTTTTACCAGCATAGACATGGGGGAGATTTGTAAGGACATAATTTCCATAGTCCATAATTTCCTCTATAACCATCGAAGAAGTTCACGTTCATTATTCAAGACGACGGATCCGAATTTCCAGTATCTTCAACATATGCACGACATGAGGTACAATTTCATATAGAATATGTTTAACTTTCGTAAATGCTTTACTTGAGTACTAGGATATTTTTTGAAACTACTTTTTTTTATCAAACTGAGGAGTTTTTTCTAAGTCAAATTAAATTTTAAAAGACCTGTAGGCGAGCTTTTTAAAATATTTTTTTACTTATGTCGTTCAAACGGCATTGATAAGTCGATCAAACGACTGTTTCTAACGACATGCAATGTCATTTGATAGGTCACGCGAAGGGTTGTTTCTTTGGTGCTTCAAATGACCACGTACTGTTTTACTTTTTTATAGGTCGTTTCTTAGGTCGTTAGTAACGACATCCAATTTCGTTCAAACAACATTAAGAAGCCGTTCGAATGACCTCAAACCTTTTTCATTAAGGCTTTTAATACACGAAAGCTACATCTCGCAAACTTTTACTGTTCATATTTTAGGGTTAAAAACCTGGTTTTTAATTCACAAAACATCTCAATCCTTTTGTGAATCATTTGTGGAACCCAAAATACTTCTTGGAAGTTTATCTTTGTGGAATGTCATTTCTATTTTCGGATTGGTAGTTCTTACGAGAGATGCTTGCTGATGACTATGGTCATTGAGGTTCTCTAGGGGATCTTTGTTGGTTTCTGGGATGCGGTCTATGTGAGTTTTCTATGAAAAATTCATTGTAAATTTTTCTATGTAATTGTATGTTGCGATTTACGTTAGATAGTGAAATAAAAGGTTTTACCCGAAAGGTTTTTTTTTCCTGAAATTGTTTGTCCCTCGATTTGTGATTGTTTTATTTGCATATTTTATTTATATCACATAGATGCCTGATTAGGGTTTAATTAATATGGATCAAATATTGACTCTAATTAAATAAGTTTAAAATTGAAAAGTTGCAATTTAAATAAATAATCGATATCGCGCATTTTACAAGTCACGTTTGGGCCGTCTATCTCTTCTATGGCATATCTTTTATTATCGAATTTATGAAGCAAAGATCTAAGGATTTTCAGTACAATTTCCTTTTTGTCGTAGCTTATTCCATTTCATGAAATTTTGTGACAATGTCTGTTAACTTTATATAAAATTCATCATATGACTCACTATCATCCATAATCTGGGTGTTATATTATTGGACTAACATTTGGTTTTTTCTAGCCTTAACACATTCAATACCCTCATGGGCAGTGACTAGTGTGTCCCAGGCTTCCTTGGAAGTAGAGCATATAGATTTGAGTTTAAACTCATGATCATTAATGGACATAAATATGAAATTATTTGCCTTATTGTTATCTACTGACATTTTTTTTCTTCATTGGTAAACTCACTAAGGTTTTTCTTAATTCTTGTAGGGTTGGTTTTAGACAAAGGCTTAGTTGGGTGTACGTAACTATTTTCAATCATGTCCCGTACGTCATCACCCAATGTTATTTGGATGAATGCAACCATTCTCACCTTCCAGTAAGGGAAGTTGTTTCCATAAAAAAGGTGTGGACGGGACAGGTTACATAACTTCTCAAATCTCTCATCAATTTTCAGAAATATATTCAAAAGAAGTTTTTGGAGTTTCAGGATAAAAAATGTTTTGACAAACCCGCTCTAATACCACTTGAAAACTATTCAATAGCTCTTTAACTAAAAGTTATATATTAATCGAACTCTGAAATTAACTCATTTAATGAAACTCTTATTTAAATCACTACACAAGATGTGTAAAAACAGATTGGCCTTGGATGTTAGATTTGGTAGATAGATTACCTTAGGTTTTTAAAGTAAAAACCTATACTGTTTCTTTTATTAGAAACCACACCATATAAGAAGTAAGAACAATGAAATCAAGTTTGACATGATATTTTTTAATGTGGTAAAATCCCAAATTAAGGAAAACATCCAGGGTGACCTCTACGCCACAAACCAAAAATCCACTATAATCAAACAAGATATACAAGATTACAAGTACACAAGATCCAAAGCAAAGAATAGAAATATACCTTCTGAGCTTTCTCCACCACGGTAATTCTATTCTGACTTTGATCTCCCAAGTTGTTTCTTTGTGTTAATCCTTGCTCCTTGCTTGAATGGACTTAGTCAACACAAAATATCTTAAATGAACCATACTTTGAATAGGTGTTCATGTGAGAGTGTAATGACTGTTAAGTGAAACACATGCAAAAATGCTATTCACGTCTCTCAATAGATTTATACAAACAAATCCTAATGAATTATAAGGATCTATATGAAATATAGATATTCAGATTCTTTGAAACTAAAACTTCTTTTCAAAAGAAATATTTCAGATCTGAGAATAATATTTCTAAAAATTAGATCAAACGTTTCAAAACATTTCTTTATATACCAACTAATTTCACAAATTATGACACTGAGTTTTTCAAAACACAAATTTCAGATCTAAATATAGATTGTACTTGAAGTCTCTTTTTCGAAAAACTAGAAAATGAGAGTGGATCTAAAAGAATATACAACTACAGAACAAAATCCAATAGAGAAGGTAAAAAGAAACCCTAAAACTAGCATGAAAATTATCTCTGAGTAACTCTCACAATGTTTATGAACAAAAGTGAGATTTACAACGAGACAAGGTTCCTAAGATATATTAAGTGTGAAGAGTTTCTTCATACTTGCAAAATGACCAAAATCTCAAGAAGAACATATAGATCTAAATCTCAATCTATGGTTTTCTAGTTTAAATATAATAGGGACATTGTTTGGTTTTGTGTTTTGGGAGAAAATGTATAATTTGGATATCTCAGGCTCTAGTTTTCTCTTTCTCTATAACCTTTCTTTATTCTCTCTATATATTCTCTTTTCTCTCTTTTTTCTCTCTCAAGAATGACAAACTCTCTTAAAGTTATTAAATGGTAACCCTAAAGCATTTATTTATACTAATCAAAGAACGTTCTGGAGATTAAAAGCGTTTGAATGGTTGAGCTTAAATTGACTATTTTACTTCTAATCAAACGACTAATAAAGGACCGCACAATTGCTTGCTCTTATTGGTTAGATCTAGCGTCGCATGTATAAAAAAAGATAACATGCAAAATGTTGATAAGGTTTGACCTAATGGCTATAATGAGACACTAAACTTTGTGGGAGAAGAAACACAAAAGGGACCAACAGGACAACAACACGTGGTACAATATAGACGGTTAACAAACGCGTGTTTTAGATGTTTGAAAAATACAAGTTTTATCTCCAAATGTCTCTGCTGATTTGAGATTCTACCCTAAGAAGCAAGGTTCTAAAAAACGCGGGGCGTGATTGAGGCGTGGAGGCCAAGCCTTAAGCCTTGGAAGCCTAGGCGGGCCTAGGCGTAAAAAGGCGTGAAATATTTTTTAACCATAACAAGGCTATTAAAATACAAAAATTGCACAGATCATAAAAATATGCCTGAATATATGCAAATTAAAATACTATTTGATTATTTTGGATGAGATAATGGTCCGGTTTGTAAACAAATTATTTAAAAGGCGACATCGTTTCACTAAATCATTTTAGTTTTTAGAAAAAAGTGAGCCTTAAGGGTTTTACCAAGAATAAGGCGTGAAAAGCGTAAGGCGAGGCGTTTCTCCCAAGCCTTAAGCCTAGGCGGGTTTTTTAGAACAGTGCTAAGAAGTTTTTAAGGAATTAAAATATTTTAGTTTTAGCCAACAACATTTTAAAATTATTATTTTGAATGTTTAAAAATGTTAAAAATGTTTAAAAAAATTCCTAAAAAATATTTAAACACAAGTACACACGCTCACACTCAAATATGCATGATTTATGTCCCATAGTGTGTTCAATGAAATATTTTACTTCCGTTTTTTGTAGATAGGATGCCTAAGACATGATCATTATTGATGAATCTTTGCAAACCATGGAGAAGATTGCTCAAAAGAAATCTAACCTATTTTGTCACCATATCCAAACTAGTTGTAACTTGTATATGGTACAGACTCAAGTAAGTCAACTATATAGTGAGTTCTCACTTTGGATTGCTTCAAAATTGAAGAAATCCACTCTTACAAAATAGGTAGAACATCACCTTTGAATTCCCCCAATTATAGTCTTTCCAGAGATATTTTATTTCCAGAGAATTTTTATTGGGGAATATTTTTTATTTCCAGAGATTTATTGGGGAAGACTTTTTATTTCTATAGATTTAGAGTGTAGAACATAACCTTCTAATGCCCCCAATTACAGGGTTTTGGGGTAAATTTTACTTGCATGCCCAATTTATAAGGCAATTTGGCTTTCATAATTCCATCCCAATCCCTACAAGGAGTATATCCAGCCCTCACTTGTTTGCTAGGTTCTTCCAAATTTAAAAATATCTGTTTTGAAAGGGATTTCTTACTATCACAAGGTTCGAAGTACCTTTGTCATATTTTGGGCTGGGTTTTAATGCAGGAGTGACTAAGGTCTTTGGTGGCTAAACTACATCACAGTTCACCTAGAGCTATTACATGCAGCCATAAAGCCTTTTAAGATCTCTTCTTTTGGTAAAGATTTTGTTACTTCTTATAATATTATATTTACTTGTTTTGGATTTTTCTCAACATCCTGAAGATTATAGTTCTTCTTGCAAGAGAAAATTAACCTCTTAGAAAATAGAGTCTTTAAAGGAGGAAACTTTAAGAGAGGAAAAAGAAGAAAAGGAATAAAATCCTTTAGTTTGGTAATAGAGGTCAAGGTCTTCCTTTGATGACCCAATTAGTACTTCTTCAGGGATAACTAAACCTCTCAAACCTCCCATAGGAACCATGTTTACAAAGAGGATACGAGTTAAAACACTGGCTAGGAAACAAGATCTAAGTTTCACTAGAAGAAGCTGACTTCCAACTAAAGATGAACCAATTGATGGGAGAGATGTAGGTCTCCACCACTAATGATGCTCTTTTGAGGAGAAAAGTTATCAAATTATAACCAAGAATCTTATGTATAAGTACCTCAAGAACAATTTTAGGTCGTATGTATTCATACGTTTCTATTAATATGTAATTGACGTATTTAATGGAATTGTGTTTTTTGTT
The DNA here is from genome assembly GCA_949130495.1 of Sambucus nigra. NCBI lineage: Eukaryota > Viridiplantae > Streptophyta > Magnoliopsida > Dipsacales > Adoxaceae > Sambucus > Sambucus nigra. The sequence goes on along the minus strand of OX422215.1, from coordinate 599,529,743 downwards.
CTTGTTGCCTTTCAGTCTTTGTTTCCATTCGAAGCAACAAACTGGAACATATTTTCATATTATTCCATACACTTGATTCATAGGTATTTCATGACTATTTATTTTGGGTCCTCAGTCATTTCAGACTTCTAATCCTTTTAGTCAGCTTTAGTCTTCATCTTAAATTCAAAAAGCACTTTTTTGAGGTAGTTGAATTGACTGTATATTTGATCTCACTTCTATTAGGTTGGAAAAGGGGACATAATCAACCCCTATGTTGTTTTATTCTTTATCAATAAACTTGAGTTTTCCTCTTTTTATTGACTCGTAAATCCTGTCACGAAAAATGGAACAAGCCTTAGTTGAGTGGAAGAAAACATTGTGCCATTTATAATAGTTTTTCCTTTAAATGGAATTTTAATATCATCAGATGGGATTAACATCTTTTCTTTTAAGAGATAATCAAATATTCCATCTTCCTTAGAAATATCAAATGATTTTTTTTAATTATTCCCTTTGATTTAGGGTCAAAAGACTCTTGTTGGTGTCTAAAGTTGGTATGATTATAATTTTGTCTTAGTTGAGTAATACCAATAATATAACACATATATAAGATACAAAGCTATTAACTAGAGACAAGGGGATGTGAGACAAAGAAGGAGAAAAAAGTATCTATGTGGTTCAGCCACAATGAGGTGCCCGTGTCCACGGGTACTAAGTCACTAGTTATTAGGGTTGAGTACAAAATCTTAATGAACTCTTTAGGGTTAAATGTATGCCATTTTGCACATGTCCCCCTCATGAGGGATGTGATGGGATATTTATAGTAAGGGAAGAAGAACACGCGGAAGGCCTTTATATATATCAAGCATTTACACCTTTTTACATTATAGATAACAACTAAGCATGAGCCAGTATGGCCTCACGTGCATATACATTGGTGACTATAGATATTCCCACATGTGCATGTTTTAATTTATTAATGGTTGGCCTTCATGAGGGTAATCAACCATTCTACCGACCACAATAATATCATGGGGTAGTCTAACTGACGAGTGTCCCACTCTTATTGGTCCATGGCATAATCTTATTTTAGGTTACAAAAAAAGCCCCAACTATTTTATTATTGATTGGAGTGAGCTGTGATTGGTAGATTGAAAGGATGGAGTATTAACCATCAGGAATTGGTCGAATTCATGAAAGCTTTGGTCGTAAGTATCCTAGGGTGGTTTTACCATGTTGAGGCGTATGGTCGAAAGTTGATCTCTCAGAGTTTGTAATTTTGTAAGTAATGGTTTAAATAGCGAACCGTCTAGAGGTACCTAAGGAAATTTTGTTCCTTAGGAACAGAGGTATGCTGGTCCCCAAATCATTTATTTTTATTATTTTGTCAATATTTTGATTTGGTCCATACTTAAGTGGCCCCAAACACTTGAAGAGTCATAAATGGAGTAAATCGTATTAATGAGCGGTGTGGGACATATATAGGAATAAAAGAATTGATGTACTGTTACACTTAGGGAATCATAAATAAAAAAAATTATTACTTGAAGAAGAAATTCTCAAACATATCCCTTGTTGTGAACCTACAAATTCAAATAAGGACTATTGGGATCACGATTTGATAGTGAAGGAGTAGAAATTTTGCCCATTTTCCTGAGGGTGAAGATTATACGAGATTTCATTGCCTTCGAGATGGTCAAGGCTTAGGTCAGCATTTACACACACACACACACACACACACATGTATATTTTCCTTTATTGAATCTTCCTTGGATTTTATAGTTAATTTTATATTTCTGTCTTTCTGTTTTTAAGGAAAAAAGGATAAAGAAATCCTCGACGTGGACAAAATTAAATTTACCAACCTAAAGTTCATTTGATATATCCAAAAGACCCTATTATGTCCTCTTCATTTGGTATCATCAGCGGGTTTTGGGCGGTTGTCATCGGCGCTGGACGAGACGCCTTGTTCGACAGCGGTCTTGGGCGCTTTGGGAGAGAGGTGGTGGGATACTGCCCACACCTTTCATTTCGGCTTCGGGGAGATGACTGTGACTCCCATAGACGTGCAGTAGCTACTGGGGCTAGATTGTGATGGAGAGAAGATAGGGGTGGATCGCTCTTTACGGGTGAGATCGGAGGCAGTGCATGCGACACTTGGTGATATAAGGAGGATAGTTTCTGGATATTCTATCCGGATGTCCCTGCTGAAGGACGTTCTGTTGGGTAGGGAGATTGATGTGGAGGACGGGCTACAAGTGAGGCGGATGGCTCAGTAATTCATTATTTTGGTGCTGAGAGGTTTCATGGTGGCGTCGAGCGACGACATCGTTCATTTATGGTTTATACCGTACCTGAGGATGTTTTCCAACATCCCTTTCTATGATTGGGGCAGTCTGACCTTGGCGACCCTCTACTCCTCTCTGGATGCATTCAGTCGGTGCTGCCTGCAGACCTTTACTGGGGCTACGTACCTTCATGAGGTATTCTTCAGTTTGTGCACTTCTTTTCACGCATTCGTATTTTCCTTTCATGCATTCGCATTTTCCTTATGCGTCTCTTTTTGTTTGTGAATTCAGACGTGGTTCTATGAGGTGATTGGGTGTAATACCCCGCTGATGAATTTGAAGGACGACACCGTTGGGGACTTCTGTCGATTGTATCGATGGCGTAAGGCCAATCGGCAGTAAAAGGGATCTCTCTCCTTGGAGGCGGTGCGTCAGGTCTTGAATGACCTGACCAGTGGTAGGGTAAAACTCTTTCCATTACAGTCTTGATTTTTTCACCTTCTGATCTTGTATTAATTTATGCTCTCTTGGATATTTTCAGGTAACCTTTTATCCCTGGGAGACAGCCATTCAGGATATGGGGGTGACTGGGGTGAATGCGCGGATGAGGCACTTGCTGGCGTATGAGTTTGGCCATTCCTAGTACCTCGGGGAAGGGTGATTCGTCAGATTGTCGAGGAGGTGGTGGTTCCACCCACGCAGCCTTCTACATCTATGAGGCGGGAGCGACTGCTGTCAGAGGATAAGAGGATCGCGGTGATGATTGGCGATTCCTACCTGCTATACACCGATACGGTTGCGCCATATGACTATATGGATTTCGTGACGAGCTAGTTGATGGCGCCCAGCATATATGATGCGTTGCCCTTCCTTCCTACGAGTTCGAATCGGGTGGTGGGTTCTTCCCACAGCGGCGGTGGTCCGTCGGCATCTGTGCTAATGATGACCTCGGAGGTCCCTTTTGTGCGATTGCATACCCCTTCATACAACATTCGGTGGGCTGATGGAGGGATAGTGCCTATATTGCACCGTCCTCATGTGATGGATCCAGAGGAGTTGGGTTTTAGAGAGGAGGTCCTCCGACCTACGGTATACCTTTCTGTTCTTTTCTCTCTTTCTTTTTTGTTTTGGTCATCCTTGCTTTGATACTGATTTTGCCTTTTCTTGCGGCAAGTTCGAGTGTCGACCACTTGGCTCAGGGACATCAGAGACTGGATATCTTCGGCGACTTCCCACATTCGGGACGTGGTTTCTGTTCCTTCTTACTTGGTGCCGTCTTCCTCGTCTGGAGAGGACTCTGGCTTGGGTAGTGGTGGTGCATCATCTCGCCGTAGGGGGAAGAGAGCACGTCGCAGGGGTGGAAGCTCTTAGTGATAGAGAGAGAGAGGATGTGGGTTCGGGCTGAGTCCCGTTGTTTTTGCTTTTTCTTTTTATTTCCTAAAATTTTTTTGTAACACAGAACACAAATATATGCAATGCAATAGAGTTTTTTTTATTATCTTTTATTTGTGATGAATGAATGCATGCATATGTGCTTTTTACTTCGCTACTGAGATCGTAAAATGGAATATTTTGGGAATTTTTTGAAGTAAATATTTTAATCAAAAAGGAAATTATATAAGGAGAAAAGGGGATTCTTGAAATTCTGTTGAGAATATCAATTTATTTTTAATGAATTTTCTGATTTGTCAAAAGAGGAAAAAAGGGAAATTTCCAAAAATGGGGGGTTGTCGATCGGCAAGCACCCTAACCTGCCTATCGGCAGATCATTCCAGTCCCACCAACTGAAAGCTTTAAATGGTACCCTCTTCAGCCTTTGGTACCTTGTGGGGTAGGATTCCTCTCGATTTCTACAGGGATTATGTCTCTTGTAAGGGTTCTCAAGTATAAAAAGGGGTAAGGGTGGAGTGTTTTCATCACACCTTTGCATTCTTACCCACTTCCCCATTATCTTTTAGCTTTGCAAGATGGCTCTCCCTGGTAGCACCGAGTTTGCCAACTACCTCGAAGCCTTGGAAGTAATGTGCCCTTATAATCTTGATTACGAGGCTTTCAACATGCGTCGAGTCTCCTTGTGGCGCAATTGGCCTATTGAGTGGAACGTGCTGATGGCGACGGTACAATTTTGGTACCCCGAAGACCATGTATTCCGATTTGGGTTGGAAGATGTTTGTCCTACTTACGAGGAGTTTTCTGCCATGATGGGTGTAAATCCTAGTGTTGCTGTGACTTTGCCCGAATTTTCCCGTTCTCCTAGGGATTTATTGGCCGAACTTCTTCGTATTTCGCCTTCAGCGGCTAGATCATTGGTTGCTGGAGGAATGATCTCCCTCCCAATGGTGCTGCAGTCTATGCATTTGCGAAAAGTATGTGATGCTGGCTATGCTGGAGCCGTTGTTCTGGGCCTGGTTTCAAAATTGTTGCTGGTGACTGGGGAGGTGCAAGTGGACCTACAACTTGCAGCCATTACCTCATTGATGTCATATCGTCGTAATCCGACGGCGGTGATACTGGAAGAGACCCTGAATGGCCTGGATTCCTGGAGAGAGGCCGTTCTGACTTTTTGAGGGGTAGCCTTGTGATGCTGTTCATGTGGCTGTTTGAAATATTCCTCTTGGCAACTCCTCCAGAGTATCCCTTATCGGCCGTACCCAACTTCTTTTCGCGCTACTTCATCAGCATTGGTCTATATATTGAGAACTGGGAGAATTGGCTTGTGGAGCGTGGGGCTCGTGGGATGTATTGGTCAGTGCCTTGGTGGGGACAGTTGCAGCCTATCCTGTAGTTGGGAGAGTATTCATATTTTCGGTTGGTTGGTCTCAGACAGACCTGTTTTTATTTCCCTTAGCGGCTTTTGCGCCAATTTGGTTGGGCGCAGGTCGTGCCCCCCGGACCTCAAATTTCTTTCCGGTAGAAGATTTAACTGAGCATTTACGTCTTTTGCTGGGATCTCTGTGGGAAAATCGGCGTCCGTCGACCCGTCCCTCTCAGTCTATCGGGAAGGTTTGGCATTCCCCCAAAGATGATATGAAGTGGTTGTGGAGGAAAGTAGTCAGCAAGATATTGGCAGTGGAGACTGGACAAAGATGGTTTGTTTTATCTAACACCATGGAAGGGGGTGTTGTGGTATTTTTGAAGATGGTTAAGGATCATCGATCCATGGAATGTTTACGGCACTCTATTCAGGCAGGGGAAACTTGGGGACCTCAGGATGTAGATGATGAGGGTGCAGTCTCCTCTGGTAGTTGTGGGTAGGACTATTGGAGAGTTTATTTATGTAATAGGGAATAAATGTGGGGATTTTATTTGGCTTTTTTTGGTATTGGGTAAGGGAGTTATCCGTTCCTTTTTCTTATATAATCCGTGCTGAATTTTCTTATTAATGAAATAAACAAGTTTTTGATCATCCAGCTGTGCCTTTCGATGAGTATTGTATTTTGAATTTCTATACTGATCGCTAAGGCATACATATTCCTTTTGTTCAAGTATTTTTAGAATGAACCGCCGTTCTCGGAGGTAAGAAAAGAATAGTATTTTATGAAAAAGAAAGGGCCGCACTCATGTGAGGTGTATGAGCTGCCTACGTACCTCTGGGGTTTTTAAAAAATTTTAAAATAGTTTTTTCTAGAGGCTCAATCCCACGTAGTTCTGGGTAGAGGGAAATGAAGAGTTTTTTTTTAGAATAGAAGGGGGATAAGAAGAGTCATAGTGCGCTGAGATTTCGAACATAGGGGTAGAATTTCTTGAGTCGGTCCAGGTTGACTGGACGAGCCATCTCTTCCCCATCTAGGTCAGTGAGCATGGCGGCACCGCCGGATAAGATTTTCTTCACAATGTAGGGGCCGCTCCAATTGGGCTTGAATTTTCCTATAGGGTCCCAGATGGATTCTATTATCTCCTTGAGGTCTAAATCCCCTTCCTGGACACCACGGTCATTGACTCTCTTGTTGAATGATCGGGCTATTCGGTGATGGTAACCCTGTATGTGGTACATTGCTTTTAATCTTCTTTTATCTTGGAGGGTTATCTCATCAAGACGGATTTGTCACCAGTCTTCTTCACTAACTTTAATTTGAGCATGACGTGTAGCGAGGGTATTTCCAGCTCCACAGGTAGGACTGCTTCCATGCCATAGACCAGGGAGTAAGGGGTAGCCCCAGTAGAGGTTCGAATTGAGGTTCGATATACCCAGAGGGCGTACGAGATCCAGTCGGCCCAGTCCCTACAACTTTCAATCATCTTGCTGATGATGGCTTTGAGGTTTTTATTGGCGGCTTCAACTGCACCATTGGTCTGAGGTCGATAGGGACAAGATTTGTGTCTCTGAATCCCGTACTCGTTGACTATTTCCGTGACTTCTGCTTCTTAGTGCAGCCCATTATCTGATACCAGCTCGTGTGGGACCCCATATCGACAGATGATATTTTTCTTAAGGAATTTAGCCACTTTCTTGGCGTTCAATACTACGTATGACTCAGCATCGACCCATTTGGTGAAGTAATCAATGGAGACTAGGATGAACTCATGTCCGTTTGAAGCCCTTGGCATAACCTTCCCTATGATATCGATACCCTAGGTGGAGAACGGCCAGTGAGAGATCATATTGTATAATTCTCGTGGAATTAGGTGTTGAAGATTGGAGAATTGTTGGCATTTGAGGCACCTACGAACATAGACGGTGCAATCCTGGATCATGGTGGTCCAGTAGTAGCCCTGTCGGATGATCTTCTTGGCAAGCATATGACCATTCATGTGGGTTCCGCATTCCCCACTGTGGACTTTCTGCATTATTTTCTCAATCTCAGCCCCTGCGATACAGCGTAGATGAGTTCCATCGAAGTTCCTCTTGAGTAGAGCTTTATGACAGATGATGTACTGGGCAACCAGTCTTCGGAGGGTTATTCGGTCCTTCTTGTTGGAACCCTCGGGATACCTACCATATTTGAGGAGGCACCAGATATCATAGTACCAGCAATCGGCTAGTTCGGTATCTTCGGTGGAGACAAACTCAATATGGTAGCAATGGGTCGGTTTGTCTTTCTTTTAAATGAGGAAGGGGGTCATTATTATTCCCTTGGGCATGTCGACCATGGAGGCTAAGGTAGCGAGAGCATCGGCTAGGTTTTTCTTTGCTTGGGGTAGGTAATGGAAGGTGATATCTCAAAATCGGGAGGCTAACTCTTCTAATTGGTCATGAAAGGGTTGGAGCTTTTCATCCTTGACTTTCCACTTTCTGAGCACTTGACCGTTGATGAGGGAAGAATCCCCGTATACATCAAGGTATTGAATGTCTTTCTTGAGAGTGACTTTGAGGCCCACTGTGCATGTCTCGTATTCCGTCATGTGGTTGATGCAAGGGAAATCCAATTTAATGGTGATTAGAGTGTGGGAATCATCTGGGCCGATAAGGAGTATCCCAATGCCATATCCCTTTTTATTGGTAGCGCCGTCAAAGAATATTTTCCATCGAAGGCGGTCTTGAGTGGTGCAGAGGATATTTTCATCTGGGAATTGGGAGATTCGGACATCTGCTTCATCTATGGGCTAATCAGCGAACTGGAGGTTGGTTCAGATATTGTTTGATTCGGTCAAAAGCTTATTAGCAGGCCTCATTCCAAACCTTGGCTGAATCCTTTTGAAGGAGCTTGAAGATTGGTTCACAGATGGAGGTTATCTAGCTGATGAACCGACTGATATATTGCAATTTCCCAAGAAAACCTCGAACTTCTTTCTCTGTTCGGGGCGGTGGCATCTCAAGTATGGCCTTGAGCTTTGCAGGATCTGCTTCTATCCCCTTTTTGCTAACCATGAATCCCAAAAGTTTTCCCTTTATAACGCTGAAGACCCACTTTTGTGGATTAAGTCGCATCTAAAATCATCGCAGTCGTTCAAAGAACTTCCGGAGAGCAGGAACATGACCTTCTCTAGTTTTGGACTTGATAATCATATCATCCACATAAACCTCGACCTCTTTGTGAATCAGATCGTGCAGGATGGTTATGGCAGCCCTTTGGTAGGTAGCCCCATCTTTTTTGAGATCGAATGGCATAATGGTGTAGCAAAAGGTTCCCCATGGGATGATGAATTCGGTTTTTTCTTGGTGGTCGGGGTGCATCTTGATTTGGTTGTATCTGGAAAACCTGTCGACGAATGACTTGAGAGCATGGTTGGCTGTGTTGTCCACGATCATGTCGATATTAGGTAGCGGATAATCATCCTTTGGAGAAGCGTTGTTTAAATCTCGATAATCTACACACATTCGAACTTTCCCTCCTGATTTTGGCACAGGTACAATGTTGGATAACCATATGGGATATTCGATCACACGAATGAAGCCCACGTTCAACTGTTTGACCACCTCTTCTTTGACCTTGAACGACCATTCTGTGCAGAGCTTTTTCAATTTTTGTTTAACCGGCTTGTAATATGGGAGAGTGAGGATCTCGTGTCGAGCTATTTCAGGATCAAGGCCGGGCATATCATCATAGGACCATGCGAAGACATCCACGGATTCCCTTAGAAATTCTTCGAGTTATTCGCGCTTATGATCGTCGAGGGTGGCCCCTATCCTAATCTCGTGCAGTTGGCTACTAGAACCGAGATTAACAACAACAGTGTCTTCTTCATTAACTTGAACGCGGTTATGTTATTTATTATTAACCTTATTTAGATCAGTTAAGAATTGTTCAATTTCAAAATCATCATCATGAAAAGTTTGATTAGAATCTAAGCAGTTAATGTAAGGCATATCAAGATACTCAAAATGTTCATTTATTTCATTGATAGGAAAAATAACTCTGAGAACCTCAACAAAAGAGGTCCCGGTTACATTTGAGCAAGGATAGACAACGGGAGAAGAAATAGGGTAAACATTGGGGTTAGGGGAGATTTCAAGAAGCAGAACTGGCGCAGCATGCCAGTTAAGGAGAGGAGTATTATCAGCTTTAATCAGTCGGGATGGGCCCATTGATGTAGTGCCTGAATGAACCATGCAGAGTGCCAGCCCCAGTATCTGCAAGTTGAAGCAATCTTCGGAATCATTTTCCTTAGTCTCTTCGGTATCTTTGATGAGCGGTTATACGCGGTGCAGGGAACTTTTGGCCCATGGGTAGCTATATTGGAAAAAGATCTCCATTACCGACCTCATTTTCTTGTCTGTGTGGTCATACCATGGTTCTGGAAAACCGCAAAAGGGGAAGTCTTCGCCTTCTTTGATGAATCGTCCATTTAAGGAGTCTTATGAGATAGCTCGGATGCAGTCTAGTCCTCTCTTTGGTCGATACTGGCGGATCATTCTGAGCTCTTGTTCTAATGGTTGATACCCCAATCCACAAGGAGGGAAAGCTTTATTCAGTTCGATGGGCTCAAGTATCCCTTGCTTCCTTTGCCCCAACCCCAGTCCGAGCATGAAGTGCATGCTTCTCAACATCTGAATCACATTGACATTGCCATGAGGGTCATATTCTGGACAAACCCTTTCTTTGAAACCGTCCCCTGCCGGGAGTAGGAGTGGCTCGACTCGAAATTCTGATAGGAGCATATCATTTGACCCGTGTTGTATCTCGAGAATTGGACTGTTGGTGTTTGCACCCTCGGCATTTTTGTTGTCGCCCAAAATGGTGATGACTCCCCCGTCGGTAAAGAATTTCAATTTATAATGGAGTGAGGAAGACACACCCTTGATATTGTGGAGCCAGGGGCATCCGAGCAACAGGTTAAAACAAGATGGGATGTCTATGACCTGGAACTCAACTACATGGTTTATAGGACCATCCCCTATTGCAACTTTTATGGATCCCATCACCTCTCGGTGGGTATTATCGTAGGCACATACAGCGACAGAGGTTGGAGCGAGGTCGCTTTCTTTTAGTCCCAAACACTTGAAGGTTCTCAGTGGGAAGACATTCAAGGCGGATCTGTTATCGACAAGAGAGAGTGGCACAGCCTTCCCCATAACTTCGATGGAGATGTTGAGTGCATGATTGTGATTCGACCCAATTCTGGGGATTTCTTCTTCAGAGAATGATAGCATTCAGGTAGAGGTTAAGGATCCGACCAAATTTACTGCTTCTTCTGGTGTGGTAGATGGAGGAACTATGGGTCTCGTGAGCATCTTGATTAAAGCATTTTTGTGCAGCCGAGAAGATATGAAAAACCCCCATAGAGTGATGTTAGCTTGGGTTTTCTTCAGTTGATCGAGGATCTTTCTCTCCTCGATGGTCATTTCTAGCATAGGAAGGTTTTCAACGCCCTTCCCCTTGTCATTTGCTAGTAGTGAGTTTGGAACTTGGTAATGTCTCCCTGATCTGGTCATGTGATTTACTGAAGAAGGGAAGAACATAAATCCTGTTTCCTCGTCAACCTCAAGTTATTCTGCCACCCTGTTTATTTCTGTGAGGAGTGTTTCGAATGATATCATCCCACACATGTTGGCTACTGGTCCAGTTCTTCCTGAAGCTTGTTCTTCACTCAAATCTTCGAATTCTTCCCCCATTCGGTGGTAACAATTCTGTCTTTCCATGTAAAGTCGATGCATTCCACAACTTCAACGGCTTCTTCATACAGGTCCTCCCATTCTGTGGGGATATGTGTGATTGAAGGGACCAAGCACCCTTGTATCTTCAAAGTGTCAAGTAACCCGGTGATACTGCAAATGCCGTTGGTTTGCTCGAATAATTCTTCAATAGTCTGGACAACATCATCTAAGCTGACTTCGTCGGTTGGTACCATCCACTTGTCTGAATCTCGAGCCCACTCTCATCCTTCCAAGAACAATTTATTGAATCTCTGGCAATCGATGACCATCTTTGAGGGAAATTTCAGCCCGAACTCAAGGAGTTAGTTTAACACCTCTCATAATTCTATACTTCCATTTTTAGAACGGGTACAGACAGCGATGCATGCTCTGGTAAGGAGTGACAGTGCCTGATCAGTGATGCTAGTGGGGTGTAGGAGGAAATATGGGCAAATTTGAAAAAGTTTAGGAGAGTATATGGGTGTGATTTGAGTTGAGGGATTGAAATCTGGGTTCTCTTCCAAGAAGATGGCATTGGTGTGATTAGGAAGTGGATTATGAGTAGTGTTTGGCTTAGGATTGGCGGGTGTGGCAATGGTACCCCGGTCAATGAGATCTTGGATTATGTTTCAGAGGTGAAAGCATTGGTCGGTGGTATGGCCAGCAGTTTTGTGAAAGGCGCAATGAGCATCGGTCTTGAAGTTTCTCGGGAGTGGATTTGGCAATGGACGTGGGTCCAAGGGTTTAATGAGGTTTCGGCTTAACAGAGCTTGGTAAACTTTGGAGAGGGGAGCATGGAGCTCAGTGTATTCCCTTTGGATGGGGGCAGGGCGGCCTTTGGTGCCCATGACGTGGTTGGTTGAGAGATGTTGTTGATGGTCAAAATGGTGGCACTGGAAAGCTTGTCATACTTTCTAGGGGTGAAATATCCGAACACCTTCTGGTTCAATCTATGTTTTAACAAGGATTTCCTCGATTTCTACTCCAGTCTCTCTAAGAGCTCGAAAGTGGGGATAATATTGTCCTCCCATCGTCACTCGGACATGGGGTAAGAAGTTCTTCTTCACTATGTTGACCTGTTCTTTCTCGGATGGCCGATTGGTCATGGTGGCTGCTTGCTCCCTCCACCAGGTTATGAAGTTACTGATTGATTCTCTAGGATTCTGTTTGGGCAGCTCTAAATCACGACGGGTGACCTAAAGCTCTTCGTTGTATTTGTACTGCGATATGAACTCTCAGGCTACATCCTCCCAACTATGGATTTTGGATTCCTCAAGAGATAAAAACCATCGGAGGGCACTATCCTTCAAAGTTTGCTGAAACAATTGGGCCATCACCTCCTCAGAAGCCCCAAGTAGAGTCATGGAATGATGATAACTACGAAGATGAGCAATAGGGGATCCACTCCCTCTGAACTTCTCGATATTTGGCATCTTAAACTTCTCGGGTAACCTTGCTTTAGGATAAGGAGACATGTGGGTGTAGTCCATGTAATTCCTAGAGATCCTGACTTGGTCAAACTTCTTGGTGAGCATCTTGAGATATTGTTTGACTTTATTCAAATCCTCATCCTTTGGATCAATGACCACAGGCAGGTTAGCCATAGGCTGGCCAATGTTTGGCATTGGAAGCTGGGCAGGCAGCGGCCCATTAGCAGGAGGGGCACGTGGAGCATGCTGATATTCTTTCGAAACCCAAATAGGCTCGGGTGGACCCATAGCACAAGGGAATAGGGCCTCGAGCTCTTGAGGAATAGGAACCTGGTTTCGTTGCAGCTCTCTAACCTCGGTTGGGAGGTTGTCAATCTCAGACACGAGATGAGCTAGGACTGTCGTCAGATCCGGCTGTATGACTGGTACTTGATTTGTATTCTCCATGGAAAATGGATGGATTCCGGACTCGAAAGAAGTAGTAGAGGAACAGATGAAACTCCGGGGTGATTTGATTGAAGATCGAAGCCAATAGGGAGCCAGGCCAAGGGCTTGCGATCGACCTGAGAAGGCGTAGGATGAGATTTATTTTTTAGAAAAAAGGAAGAACTATTTTTGGATTTTTGATAAAGAAGGGAGAAGTGTTTTTGTATTTTTAATAAAGAAGGGAGAAATGCTTTTAGAGACGGAACTCAGCATGATTATTACAATTATTATATTTTCACTTGTATTTAATTCTCCTAAATGCAATGCCGGACGGGACCCGAGCCTGGAAAAGTGGGGTTCTTAATATATGCAAAGATATGGCTGGACTTGTAACCAGGCTCATGGATAGGGCCCCGTTTTAAAACTGCGCGAAAATTGGGCGGCGAATAGACCCAAAATTTCGGCAGAGTTTCGGGTCGAAACCGGCAATCTAAAGTGTGTGTCCTAGGTTTGACACCTATATGCGGGTATGCAGTTGGTTGGGTGAATCAGCATGGGTTCCCCCCTTTGGTGTGACTTCTACGATATACGTCTTGCTCTTGCGGGCAATAGGTACGTGTGGATAATCCATTTGATATACTTGAGTGTACGTGAATTGCCTCACCATATACCTCGTGGGGATGGTACGTGTGAGAGCGAATTCGATATACTCGACGTACGTGAACGAATTCCCTGCGATATACCTTCCGTCATGACTTTTGTCAATCGGTACGATGCAGGGGAACCGTTCGATATGCATCGAAGGTACTTGGACAATGGAAGGTGAGAGTCATATCGCTTAGGCTAACTGCGCCCTTCCGGACTAGCGCCCATCACGAAGTGACCCTCCAGTTACTGAGTAAAATTTGGTCAATATCAATGCTCTTTGGTGATGTCGTGTGACTCATAAATGATTATCTTATTAGTATCTTATGATGAGAATGCCTTTCTTAATTATGACAAACTGGGAGAAAATTACAAGTACCCCAAAAGGTACACCAAGTATGGAGGGGTGATGCGTGCAACATGGGGATGTATGTGATCCTAGGTGCACGTGGTGTGAAGTGTACATGGAGAATTTTCTACAAGTGTGTGAATATAAGCATAAGCATGGGATACACATAGAGAAGGGGAACATGCAGATATGGTGGGGGGGGGGGGGGGGGGGGGAACATAAACAAATATAGCATCCATGCAAATAGAGTCAAGCCCACAAACAAGTAACACATTTCCTCCGCAAAGTCGCCATTGTGGCCATCCCCGATCCTCACCGTGCGGGTGGGCGCGTGGAGTAAGGATCCTTCGGGTCTCGCGCATCCCTCTCGGGAGCGCTTCGACCGACGTCGTTTGAGATGTGGTGTAGAAATGTAGAGAGATTCCGAGTCCCGAGTCTATTTTACTCAAAACAGACAAAAGAAAAAGGGGAAGCCACTCCGAAGGATGGCATCCAAAGACATACTGGTGCGTGCGAAACCAAAATGATTCGGGAAGGTTCGGAGGCTTAGTTATGAAATGGGAAGGTGTTAGGCACCCATTTCGCCCTTTCGGTCTCTCATAAATATTTGCTATTTTTCTTTATATTTCCCCACGTGATATGTGTGCATGTGTATATATAGAATGGAGGTAGTAATCCTTGACTTGTATCATGGAAGAGATAAAGCGAGTCATCTGTAGGAAGATATAAGAATAATATTACAAAATAAGATTTATGCGATTACCTCTACGTTGGTCATTATAATGGAACGATAAAGCATATGGAGTAATACGTCACTCAGAACAAGTATATAGATTATAAGGAAATTGGATTTAGAGAAAATAGAAAATAAGAGAAAAAGTGAGAAAAGGACTCGAGTCTCGGATTTTACCCCGAGACGCCTACGCAGCCTATAAAGGCATCAAAGTCCATGTAGTTCTCATACAAAACAAGGGGTGGGGTTTATCCCATAGATCCAAATGGGGAATCTCTTATTTATAAGAGTGTGTATGTGTGTGTGTGTGTAGAAAAAGTGTTTTAGTTGTGAGAAAAGTGTGGAAAAAGTGTGAGAATCCCTATTTGGAATTTATGAGCAAACCCTCTTTTTCTTGTTTTTTGGGTTTTATTTATATGAAAATAAGAGATGTGCAATAATACTAAATAAAAAGTATATGAGGATGTGTGAAATGAGATAATAAAAGTGATAAGTAAGAAAACAAGTTATTACGAATTTAAGAGAATTTGAAGAGAAAGGTGAGAAAGTTGGACCTTCTTGAAGATCTTGAGCTTGATCTTGAATATTGGAGAGCATCCCTTGCACTTGGATGATGATGGAGAGTGGTTGATTCATCAAGTTTGATGAAAAGGATGATGAAAAGTGGAAGTAAAAAAGGGATTTGGATGTTGAAATTGCGCTGCCTTCGACAGAGGTTTTTGGGATTCGCTGAGAGAGATTTTGATCAGATCTAGGCTCTCTTTGCAAACGAGGTGAAGGCCTCCTTTTATACTCCCAGGTAACTGCCGATCGGTATTGGCATGCTACTGCCTATCGACAGGTGCCGATAGGCAGGATCTGGAACCTGCCATTTGGTAGTGCGCTTCAGGCTTTTTCAAGAAATTGGTCGCCGAGGGCAAACCATTGATTTTAATTGTGCATGGGGCATACCTTTGGAAAGGTAATTCAGAGACCTTTAAAAGTCCTTTGGATCGCTCCTGAGTTTGGGAGTTGACTTTGGGTCAAATATGGCTCGGAAGCGTTTGTCGGTCCATTGGACGGGGAATCATTCAGACGCAAACGGATCGTTTATCCGTATGGTAAGTCCAAATCATGCATGGGGAAAACCGTTGGAAATTTTAAGAGATGTATTTCGACATTCCAAAGAGTTTGACCCGGTTTGGGGAGTTGACTTTGGTCAACTAGGCCCGAGAAGCGTTTTGTGACCTCTCAGAGTCAAATGGATCGTTCGTCTGCATGGTAAGTCAGAATCGCGCACAGGACGGACCGTTGGAAAGGGGATTTAGTAACCGTCGAAGATTCATTCAGCCTCAGTAGAGCTGAAGAGTTGACATAGGTTAAACAGAGCCCGAGAGCGCCCGGTGGCCTTTAGGTCAAGTTTCGGACGCAAACGGATCATTCGTCCGCATTATAAGTCAGAATCGCGCACGGGATGGACCGTTGGAAAGGGTATTCAGTGACCTTCAAAGATTCATTGATTCTCGATCGAGATGAAGAGTTTGACTTTTGGGTCAAACTGAGTCGGGGAGCGCCCGATGGCTCTAGGTCAGTACTCGGGACATGGCCTGGGTTTATAGTGATGAAGGGAGGTACTAGGGACCTAAGGAGAGTTAAAGGGGTAACAGAATGGGATGTATACACTTATGCTTTGCTCGTAGGGAGCTTGTTGTATGCACAAGTCTGCACTAGACCGGATATCAGTTTTGCCATTGGGATGCTAGGCAGATATCAAAGCAATCCAGGGATTCACCATTGGAAAGCTGTAAAGAAAGTGCTGAGGTACCTGCAAGGGACCAAGGATTACATGCTCACATATCAAAAGACTGATCACCTTGAGGTGATTGGTTATTCAAACTTAGATTTTGGGGGATTCCTTCACAGTAGGAAGAGCACTTCGGGTTATGTCTTCCTTATAGCTGGAGGAGTCATTTCATGAAAAAGTGCTAACCAAAGCGTCATTACATCATCTACTATGAAGGCTGAATACATAGCTTGCTTCGAAGCTACAAATCATGGATTATGGCTGCCAAACTTTATTTCATGACTTAGAATTATAGGGTCAATATTTGAGCCGCTGAAAATTTATTGTGATAATGTCGCAACAGTCTTCTTCTCGAAGAATGATAGGTATACTAAGGTTGCTAAGCATATTGAAATGAAATACCTATCAGTTAAAGAAGAAGTTCAGAAACAAAGAGTGTCAATTGATCACATTAGTATGCGTGATAACATAGCAGATCCTCTTACGAAAGGACTATCTCCGAAGACCTTTATGGAACATGTCAAAGAGATGGGTCTCGATTAGTTAGATTATGATTGTTATTTTGGCTTAGTTGTTTGACACTATTGCTTGAATTCAATAAAATTGTTTCTGATTTCTATTATTTCTGTCCTTTGTGAATGCATGCATATAATTATGAATTATTGTTGACAGAAATAGTCCTTATTCAAAAGGACATTATGATACCCAATATTAAAGGCTCAGTTGAATGAAACATTGGTGTTGTGGTACATGGAAGGAACCATGCTCTTGAATAGTATGGAACCGCCATGACTCGCATCCGTGAATCATTTGATTATGTAAAATAAATTTATCAATGATTGTGCACCTTATGATACCTAATCTAATTATACGAATTATTAAGACCAAGTGGGAGACAGTTGGAAATTAATGTCAAGTGACGAAATTAATTATTTACTTTCAATTGTATTAAATTCCGAATTTCCCATTTATGTGTTTTTAATAAATGTCAGATAATTAATTAGGAATGTGATAAATAAAGATATTAAAAGATTTGGGTAAACCTTATCCGTTAGTCACATGATGGTTAGTGGCATTAGTGGGAGACTTGATAGAGTCCCACCTCCACTAGGATTCCGTCCCTCTTCCCCTTATAAATAGAGACCTCTATACCATCTAGAGTCATCTCAATATACACTGTTTCTAAGGAGGGAGAGAAAATTTGAAATTCATTTTTCTCATATTCCGAGTTGTTCAAGAAAGGAATTAAAGGAGCATTCAAGTCACTTTAATTCGTTCAACAACGATGGACAAATGTCAGTTTTTTAAATCGTAGTTATAAGAAATTTTCGGTTCTGTGATTGCATGACGATAAACACCCTGGATTCATGTCAAAACTGTTTTATTCATGATGCAACCTTATGATTCATATTTGAATTTATGATTAACAAAACAGTATTAATTAACAATGAATTCATAGAATAATCAAAGTCACTCAATGTCCCAACTTAATTCAAACAACAATGATCAATGTAGTTGATTCATTGCTTTCTCAATCATCATTTACCCCCACTGTCTCCCACCTAAACCCACAAATACCCACCCCACCCTTATTAAATCCCTTCATTAAGAACTCAAACCAAACACTATTACTAAATCAATTTCAAAAGAACTATGGTTTTCATCCAGCAACCTTCACCCCTCATAGAGAACAATAATATTCTTTTAAGGTCTACTTAACGCCCCTATCTACCATATTAGTACTCAACTCAAAATCCTCAAAAAATAAAGGAAAAAGACAAAAAAGTACTTCAAACATTTCATCCAAAGCTTTTGAGGCATCTCAACCCATTCGCCATAATTGAACGAAAGAGGAACATGTGTCTTTAACAAAGGCATAACTATATGTCTTGATCAATTCACTTGTCATAACATATCAACCAATTGATAAATTGTGAAGCTGCATTCACCAATATTGGATTGAGTTCTTAGGTGGTGAATTTATAGAGAATCATCCATCAAACGGCTTGTGCAAACACTAGTGCACTATTCAAGCGTGTGTTGACAAATTTCATGGGATATATGAGCAATAAGGAAGGTCTCTAAAAAGTGGAACAAGCTTAGATAATTTGGTAAGAATATATATATTTTGTACTTTTACTTTGAATTATTTATTTTGTTTAGGTATTATGTTTTGTTCCTTCCTATTAAATCTTTTCATTCGTTTGCAAATGTAGAAAATGGATGCATACAAAATTTATGAAGAGTCATGTGCCGACAATAAAAAATTTATGTTTGAACATTATTGGGTTGAGTGCAAAACAAAATGTAAAATGGTGTACTTAAAAACTCACCATGAGTTGTCCAAAGCGGAATAAATCAAATGACAGTAACTCAACAACTCCTTAATCTATCAAAATGGTGACGAAACTATTAGCGTCAATGGACTTGTTATGCCTCCTGGAAGAATAACTACAAAGGAAAAAAGGAAAATTCAATGGCAAGATAAGGGTATGTCAAAGGTTTTGAGCAAATTACAAGTAAGACTAGAAAAACAATTCGATTACAGTCAAGAAGAATTGGAGTTGAAGAGGGAGAGCATGCTAACAATGAAGAAGGAATGAATTACGAGAGCAAGCAATGAAGAAGGAAATAGAATTCAAGGAGAAGGATATTGAATTGAAAGAACAAGTAATGAAAAAGGAATTGGAGTTAAAAGAAGAAGTCATTCGACACAGGGAGCAACAAAAAATATTGAATCTAGACCTCTCCATAATCGCACCTACAACATGCATGATTTTGGAAAAAAATGCAAGAAAGAATATTGAAGGAATGGGAGGAGGAAGACTTTGGAATTTGCTTATAAATATTTAAGTATTTTGAGTATTTTTACTTAAACAATATGAATAAGGCATTGGGGACAAATGTTAATAATTAATAGAGGGGTGTGTTATTTTTTTGAATTATTTATGAACTGTTAATTTTATTCTTTTCATATGAATCATGTTAATTTCTTATCTTTGATGACATGGAAGAAAGTTATTCTATTAATTGTTATTGCTGAAGCATTTCATTTTATGAATTTTTTTCATCTACTTAAACTGTGTACAACAAGTTGCTCCTTTCATACAAGTGGATTATATAGCCTAAAATTTCTTGCAGTGCTAACTGTTCTTGAGACTGATTGCGGGAATAGAAATTTGCTATCAATTTAGTTAACATACGTTTGGACTTGATATGTTTAAGTTAAGAAATTTTTGACAATAAACTTTTTCTCATAACTCACAACAGACTCGTGATGTTATTTAGTTCAATAATTTAAAGCTTAAATGAAACGAGGAATTGTACAAGTACTGAAAAGCACTTTTAGTTCAGAGAGCCACATATTCTCTCAAAAGCTCGAATCACAGCCTATTAGACTGCATATTAACCACATTTGTATATATGTTTTACAAATTACTTCATTCATTCTCATTCACGGGTTGTACCAATTTATGCACCAAAATTATCTCGTTCTCATTCCCATGTTATATCAATTGTGTACAGGGGTATGCAACAAGTGGTGAAAACATATGTCTCATTCTTAGGTTGTATCAATCTGTGTACAAGCTATAAATGTTGTGATTCATAAATCTAAGGGGATCATTTTAATCATCATGTTATTCCTATCCCAAAAATGAAATAGGTATCTTCATAAATCTCAGGTCGTATCAATCCATATGATACTGATCATTTATTCGTATACTCGGCATGTTACTGAATTAACAAAATTTTGTATACTCAATATGTTACTGACTTGGCATTTTCAAAGCTCAAATCAGTTTTGTCAAGCACAATTTAGTTTTAAAACTCAATAATCTTCTTAATCATACCGAGTTAATCCTTATGTAATATTCATTAATCTAAATTCGTACTTACTTAATAATCAGTAGTTTATGCTAAGTCATAATTCATACTCATTGTTGATACCAAATTTAGTCTACTGACATGGCTCAATCGAACGAAGACACATGGAAATCTACGTGGCAACAACAAACACTTTCGAGGAACTCAGACGCTCCGAGGAACCATACTACAACGAGGAAAACTGCTTCCCCGAGGAACTCAGACGCTCCGAGGAACAAGAACTCTACGAGGAACTTTTGAGTACCGAGTAACTCTTAAGTACCGAGCAACTCTTGAGTACAGAGAAGCTTAGGAGGTCTGAGCTGCACCTCGAACAAAGCATTAATAGCAGGATAACCAACAGTTTGACTGTTCATTAAATGCTTATACTTATCATTCAGATGTATACACTTAAGGGGCATTGAATGTATTACCCTTTCACATGTACAACATTGAATGTATTACCCTTTCACATTACAGCCTTAGGGCTATAAATACATTGTATTACCCTTATTGTAAGGGGACCGAAATTTCTTGATTTAACTTATAATCGAGAATTCCCAAACAGTCATCAATAACAGAAACAGTGGGTGTAGGCCATTCTTATAAGGCTGAACCACTTTAAAACTTCTTTGTCTCATTTATTTTATCTGTGATTAAATAATTAGATATAATCTAATTTTTTACATCAACAGATTGGCACCATCTGTGGGAAACGACTGGTAATATCGTTTTTCATCAAGAACAATTCATCACAAATGGTTGATATTCCAGAACCCAGCAATTGAAACGCTGGAAGCCCTCCAAATCCATCTTCTCCGCCAAATATTTCAGATCTGGCTGGAATAATGACAAATCTGGCCTAGGGCCAGACAGTCATGCAAGAAACGATGCGACAACTCATACAAACCCTCCATGGCGGTGCACCAACCCATTCAAGATTGCGAAGTATTCAAAGAAATACCCGTTTACCTTATTCACAACTGATTCATATCGTACTGAGGAATTTGAAGATTTTTCTTATCAACCTGGACGAACTTCGTCAGTGCGAGCCACAGATACTGAACAACGTATCACTCTCTCTCCAGAAAGGACTAGTGCGCTAGAAAGATTAAGCAGAGTATCTCCTTTTGATCGATTAGGTCCTAGGAGGATCAAAAGTCCTCCTAGAGCCGCATCAAGGAGTTTTCGACGACCATCAGATTTAAGGGAAGGATCCGCCCAGTCGCGACCAGCTGCTCGTCAAGATAGATCCCAGGAAGCCACTTCAACGCGATCAGTTGCTCGAACCAACAGGCCCGAGGAAGGAAACGATGCATGGAAAGGCTCTATTCAGAGGCTGGAGGATAGATTAGGGGAAATGGCTAAGGCCAAGAACCATCTACAACGAACTTTTATTCAAGGAACACCTTTTGTCCAGGCCATTGTAGATTTTCCAACACCATCAAAGTTCAAAGCACCTGTTGTGACCCCCAAATATGATGGAAAGACTGACCCTATCCTTCATATAGAACAATACCAAGCTGCACCCCACATCTATGCTGTTCCAGATGAGATGAGATGCAGAGCATTCTCGGGAACTCTTACCAAATCTGCTCAAATATGGTATAATAATCTTTCTCGGGCTAAGATCTCAACTGTCTTTCAACTGGCCGAGTTATTCATTGGGAATTTCTATTTTGGGGCAAAGCCGATTAAACGAGTAGCGCATTTGTTAAGTGTTAGACAAAAAGCTGGTGAAAGTACCAGAGATTATATAACTCGTTTTAATAATGAGAAGCTCGAAGTCATTGATTATGAGGAAAAGACAGCGATTACCGCATTGATGAGTGGACTACTGCCGAACAAGTTGTACTACACTTTGGCCAAAGATCCACCTAGAACCATGTCAGATCTGATTTGAAAAGTGGCCAAGATTATGAATGCCAATGAGGCTATGGCTGCGAAGAAGAATATGGATGCCAAAGAAACCAAGGTGGAAGGTGATAAAGCTAAGAAGAAGGAGCATAAGAACAATGGTAGTGACAAACACTCAAGAACAAGGTCGTCATGGGAGGTATTAAAGAAATTTGATAATTATACTCCTTTGAAGAAAGACATCAACCACATTCTAGAAGAAATGAAGAACAACGAGGAATTAAATTGGCCAGAGAAAATGAAGGCAGACCCCGAAAGGAGAAATAAGGAAAAATATTGCGAGTTTCATAAAGATCATGGCCATATGACTAAAAATTGCATAGCTCTTCCGAATGAGATTGAAACACTCATCAGACGAGGAAAACTGGCAAAGTATGTTGATCAGAGGAATGACAGAAGAAATAACGACCGAGCAAGAGAGAGGTCTAGATCTCCTCGTCAAGTAGAGGAGAATAAGAAGAGAGACTATGAAGTTAATCCAGAAGATGATCCCGATCTTCCCAAGAGACCAAGGAAGACAGAACGTGGGGTATTTTCAATACGCTTTGGGTCATTTGACTGTAATGTTATTACAAGTGGATATGCAGGAGGGGGAGACCTTACTGCCGAAAGAAAAGCTTATCTTTGTGAGGCTCAAGCTTGCTTATACATTCAACGAATAAATTTAGCTGAAGAGGATCGCTCGAGAAAGGTAAACAAAGAGAAATTGGTCATTGGCTTCTCAAAGAACGACCTCGCAGGTGTTCTATATCCTCATGATGACCCATTGGTGATCAAAATGAGGATGAAGGAGGTAATGATTTCAAGAGTACTGGTAGACAATGGTAGATCGACAGACATCATGTTCTACTCGTGCTTCGACAGTTTAAATCTAAAGTTATCTCAACTGGAACCTTATCATAGACCCCTCCTCGGTTTTGCTGGCGAGAAAGTATTTCCACTTGAGACGATCAAATTGGATATATTCATTGGTACGTGGCCTGCTGGATATATACAAAAAGAATACGCTTTTCGTGATGGATAACAATGTTCAATCATCATACAATATCATTATGGGAAGAGTAGGATTGAAGAAGTTCGAGGCTATACCATCTACGGTACATCAGTGCCTAAATTTTCCAATAAATTTTGGAGTAGGAGTTGTGAAAGGTGATCAGAAAGTAGCTCGGGAATGCTATTATTCATCCGCCGAGTAAGAGGAACTGGAGGAATCAAGGAAAAAGACCACTACCTATCAAGTGGATGAAGGTGTAGAAATTGAAACATTGGATCCTAGAGATGAGTCGCAACTCGTGAAGGGTCAAGTGGTGGAAGCTACTGAAAACATCATTCTGGACGACGAGCACCCTGAACGAACTACTCAAGTAGGTTCATCGTTGGAAGCCTCACTAAAACAGGAATTGATAACTTTCCTTAGAAGAAGAAAACAAACTTTTGCATGGAGTCACGAGGATATGCCTGGGATAGACCCAAATTTTTTATGTCATGAACTCAATGTGAATAAGGAGATCAAGCCTGTAAAGAAGAGAAGAAGAGTATTCAGTCCCGAGAAGAATCAAGCTATACAGGAGGAAGTCGAGAATCTCCATAAAGCTTGCTTTATTGAAGATGTTAAATATCCAGACTGGTTAGAAAATGTAGTAATGGTGAAGAAGAAGAACAACAAATGGAGGATGTGTGTAGACTTCACCGACCTCAACAAAGCATGCCCAAAGGATCATTTTTCGCTACCCCGAATTGATCAACTAGTGGATGCTACCTCAGGACACGAGCTTCTGAGCTTCATGGATGCTTATTCTGGTTACAATCAGATCAAAATGAAACCTGAAGACAGGGATAGTACTTCTTTCATTACCCCTAGGGGAACTTATTATTATAATATTATGCCTTTTGATTTGAAAAATGCAGGTGCAACACATCAGCGGCTGATGAACAAAGTGTTTACAGAATAAATCAGTTGCAATATGGAAGTCAATGTTGACGATATGCTGACAAAGAGCAAGAAAGCTGCCGATCATCTAGTTGACCTAAGCCAGACTTTTGATCAATTAGATAAATATCAAATGAAGTTGAACCCGACGAAGTGCATATTTGGAGTGCGAGAAGGCATGTTTCTCGGATACATTGTCAATCAGCGAGGCATTGAAGCTAACCCTGAAAAAATCAAAGCTCTGCTAGGGCTGCGATCCCCAACGACGAAGAAAGAGGTGCAAAGTCTTACAGGACGAGTAGCAGCACTCAACAGATTTGTATCGCGAGCAACTGATCGATGTCTCCCATTATTCAAGACACTCTGAAAGACTTTTGAGTGGAATGATGAATGTAAGAAGGCTTTTCAAGACTTGAAGAAATATTTGGGAGCACCTCCACTGTTATCCAGGCCAGTGATGGGAGAAAAATTATATTTGTATCTGGTAGTGTCCGAGAATGCAGTCAGTTCGGCATTGATAAGAGTGGATAATGGAGTATAAAAACTAATCTACTATACAAGTAAGGCCTTTCAAGGAGCAGAGATCAGGTATCCAAGGCTGGAAAAATTGGCACTAGCATTGATCGAGGCAAGTAGAAGAATGAAGCCATACTTTCAAGCTCATACCATAGTAGTATATACTGATATGCCATTGAGGCAAGCCCTTCATAAACCAGAAAAGTCAGGCAGATTGATGTGCTGGGAAATAGAACTCGGTGAATATGATATAGGCTATGAACCCAGGTCATCGCTAAAAGGGCAAGTTGTAGCAGACTTTATAGCAGAGTTCACCTATCCTGATACCCCTGAGGAGCAAAAGTTGCTCGCTGATCAACCTGTGGATGTTACAGGATCATCAAATGCAAGCCCAGACCAACTTAGCTTGGTAAAAGGGCAAGTAGATGTTACAGGATCATCAAATTCAAGCTCAGACCATCTTAGGTTGGTAAAAGGGCAAGAAAAGATGATCGACGAACAGTAAGAAAAATCAGGAGATGGTGAAAGGAAGTAACAAATTTTCCACCGAGGAACTCTGTCAGATCTGAAATTTGAAGACGAGTTTTCTATATGGAATCTGTATGTGGATGGTTCATCTTGCACTACAGGATGTGGCGCAGGGATAGTTTTGAGCAGTCCGAACGAGGTCGACATGGAATACGCCCTACGTTTCCAATTCAAAGCTTCGAATAATGAGGCTGAATATGAAGCCATGATTGCAGGTCTTAGTTTGGCAAAAACCATGGGGGCGGAACAAGTTATTGTCTTCAGTGATTCGTAACTGGTCATAAATTAAATGATGGGAGTATATGCAGCCAAAGGAGAATTAATGATCAGATATCATGCAAAGGCAAAGGAACTAGTGTCGGAATTTGCTGCCATTCAGCTGTTCAGAATACCAAGAATGGAGAATGAGAGAGTAGACGCCCTAGCTCGATTAGCATCAACTACTCATACCGAGCTACGAAGAATAATCCCAATTGAAGTTTTAGCTGGTCGGAGTATAGATGAAGATCTGACAATGAACTTTATTACCCTCGATTTAGGATCATCATGGATGGATCCCATCAGGGCATATATTGAGAAAGGGGAATTACCAACTAACAAACTTGTATCAAAGAAACTGAAGTTTAAGGTTGCTCGTTATGTACTGACCAACGGTATTTTATACAGACGAGGAGTTATAGCAGGTTTGCAGAGATGTGTTCATCCCACCGAGGTGAAATATTTAATTGAAGAGGTCCATACAGGGTCCTGTGGAGCCCATGTAACAGGTCAGACTCTTTTGCAAAGGGTGATGACGCAAGGATACTACTGGCCAACGATGAGGGTTGATTGTATAGCCTATGCTAAAAAATGTGACAAGTGTCAGCGATTCTCTTCCATTCGAAGAACTCCCTAAGCATTATTGACACCCATTACTTCCCCTTGGACATTTTCCATATGGGGAATAGATTTGGTCGGGCCAGTGCCGATGACCAGGGGAAGATTAAAGTATCTCGTGGTCGCTGTGGATTATTTTACTAAATGGGTTGAAGCTGAGCCTCTCGTTGATATGACGTACGACAAGGTGTACTAATTTATTTGGAAGAACATCATTTGTCGATATGGTCTTCCTCATGCCTTCATCACAGACCATGGAACACAATTTGACAACGAGGAGTTCGCTGCCTATTGTCATCAGTCAAATATTTGAAGATCCATTTAGCACCAGGCCATCCTCAAAGCAATGGACAAACTGAAGTGACAAACAAAATGCTGCTGAATGGCTTAAATAAAAGACTGAATGATGCGAAAGAAAATTGGATCAACGAGCTACAATTAGTAATATGGGCTTACCGAACTATTCCTCTAGTAGCAACAGGGGAATCTCCATATATGCTAGCATTTGGAAGTGAAGATGTTATACCCGCCGAATTGGGTCTCCCAACATACAGGGTACTGAATTTCAATTCCCCTGTCAGCGACTTAATGAGAAGGTTAGACTTGTACATGCTCGAGGAGGTTAGATAAGAAGCATCCATTAGAAATGTTGCTTACCAGCAGCGAACAACTTTGTTCTACAATAAGAGAGTGAAAAAGTGTGACTTGAAAGAAGGAGACTATGTGCTAAAGAAGGTGATTCAAATGCACAACAAACTGGAAGTAAACTGGCATGGACCCTACCGAGTTAAAGAAGTTGTTCGACCAGGGACATAAAGAATAGAAACTTTAGAGGGGGAAGAGTTTAAGAATGCATGGAATGCTGAACACTTGCGCAAATATTATCAGTAATGTAAACTCTCATGTAATGCAGTTTCATCAGTATGAATAAAGCGACAATGTTCTGCCCAGTTCTTTCCTTTTATTGGAATTTTTTTGCGGAATACTAGTGCTACACACTACTCAACAAAACTCGGACTACTCAAATCTATTCTCAAAAACGCCAACTAAGGTTGGTCGGGAAACCCGAAAATGCCAACTAAGGTTGGTCGGGAAACAAATGTATTCCTAAAAATGCCAACTTATGTTGGTTAGGAAGTAAATGTATTCCTACGGGAAGTAAAACTATTCCTAAAAATGCCAACTTATGTTGGTTAGGAAATGTATTCCTAAAAATGCCAACTTAAGTTGGTTAGGAAGTAAATGTATTCCTACGGGAAGTAAAACTATTCCTAAAAATGCCAACTTATGTTGGTTAGGAAATGTATTCCTAAAAATGCCAACTTATGTTGGTTAGGAAGTAAATGTATTCCTACGGGAAATAAAACTATTCCTAAAAATGCCAACTTATGTTGGTTAGGAAGTAAATGTATTCTCGAAAATGCCAACTTAAGTTGGTCGGGAGATAAAACTATTCCAAAAAGTGCCAAAGTTGCTTGCTAAGAAAAAATCCACTAACTATGGCTGGTCGGGGATAAAAACCCACTAACTGTAGTTGGTCGAAAAGGAAAATTTACCGACCTTGGTTGGTCGGAAACATTTTATGAATACGAGAAAGTGATCGAGCAAAATTTTTTATACTCGTAACTTTTTAAATTACTATTAAGTCGGTCGAGAAACAAAACATCATTTTTGTCAAGTGACTAGCACAAATTCAAATTACTCGACAATAAGTTGATCGACAAATAACACAATATTGTTATCTTTTTAACAGATACACATGCACAGATGTAAAGTGTTACAAAACAATAGCAGTTAAGATTTGCAAATAAAATTATTTCATTAAATGTAGAACAAAATACATCAGGAATGAAATATAAATTTATTACATCAATTTTCCTATTCTATTAGTTTCTTGCCCTCTGCTTTTGAAACAGGTTCCTCGCCAGCAGGTGGATCATTTAAAGCAAGAGGAGAATTTATAAAGTTAAGATCTTTTAGCATCCTGATATTCATCACGGATGGTCGATCTAGTAGATGCTCGGGACGAGATATCTCAACATTGGAGTGGAGATTGTAATCGCCGAGGTATTTTGAAATCAAACACCGAGGGATAGCCCGAGTAGGGATCCAACTCATATCAAGATTGAATGGTGGCACGGGTAGGTCGAGCAGCCCAGGATTATGGTAATCCCACAGGTAATGAACCTGTTCGAGTTGCAGCACACCTAAGGCATTTAGCCATCCCTGTTTGTAGCCCTCATTATTTGCATTCTGGATATGATCGTCCAAATGGTAGAGAGCCTCGTTTTAGCCAGCCATCCAGAACTCCCTGGGCTGCTTGTGGAATTGATATGTCAATATTTCCAGCTGCTCGTGGAGATTTTTGATAAAAAGTTCTTTATTCTCCAAGACAGACTTCTACGCAGAAAGTTTCTCTTCCAGGTCCCTGATTTTCTTAGAAATCTCAGCTGATGCCTGGTTCTTCGCCATCACCTGGAAGGACTGGTTCTCTAAAGCAGATAGAGTCCTCTGTTCCTCTACAGGAATCCGAGCAGCTCTTGCTTGACCCTGAGGAGCTCTTGCTCGTCCACGAGAAGATGTAGAAGGGACAGTTCTCTTCAAGATCTTCAATTCGTCCCTCAGGTTGGCATTTTCAACCTCCAAGAAAGAGAATCGCTCATCGTTCACAGGAACCAAAGCATTTGAGGTGGAGGCAACCAATTTTAATTGAGATACTTCTCTTTTCAAGTTGTTATTTTCTTGCTCCAACAACTCGGCTATTTGCCTGTGCTCCTCGACCTTGGCTTTCAAAGTTCTTTCCCTCACATCATAAGCAGCAAATCGTTTATCATATCCCTTGTCGACAATGATTTGCTGATACTTCTTCTCGTACACCTCGTGCAAAAGGGTTGTGGATTGCTTATATTGTTGCTGAAGTTCTTCAAGAGTGCCTTGGAGATCTTCAATCATATCATAATAAGAAACATTATTGGACACTGCACGATCAAGAAGACACTTCAAATATTGGTAGGCTTCAATCGCCTGTTCCGAAGCATCTTGGCCGAGGATGTTGACGATTTGTGCCGCACTCAGATCTTTGTGACCAGCCTTAAAATATTCATTGCATTGCTGTAACAGCTTTGTATCATGAGCAGACAATAATTCTATCCTCGCTAGAAACTAGTAGAGGAAGAAAAAGCAATAATCAATAAGAGTACTAACAGAGCACGAGGAGGAGAAACAACAGTATGCATAAACAAAAGTTCAAATTTTATTATATCACAAAGTGCAGAGTTACATGTTCAGGGTTACATTTTACAAAGAAAAATAAAATAGAAAGTAACCCGAACAACTCTACACCTTTTCCTTATCTCCCAAAACTTTCTCGGGAGGCTGGGAAGAGGAGGTAGGTTGCTCGGAGGGAACAAGAAAGTTGCTCGGGGAGCGCTGGCAGTTGCTCGGATGAAGTAACGAGTTGCTGAAGTTCCTCTTTAGTAGGCTGGATGGCTGGGGGATGAGAAACTTGATCTCCCATCACCATGGAAGACTCCTCAGAGGAAGCTTAATCCTCTTCGTCATCTTCAGAAGTTGGAGGGGGACCAGGGACGTGCCGCTGAAATAGTTCAGAAGTTTCATCAACTTTCATCTCTTGTAGAGCAGCGACCCACCCATCTCTAAAGTATTTGAGGCTGCCATATTCTACTCGCGACATCATGGAAGCCAAGCCTTTGTTCCACCCTTTATCCCAGCCAGCGCTGAAATATTTCTTCACAGCCAATTTCATCTTTAACTTATCCGAGGAAAGCTTCTCGGACAGAAGATTTTCAGCAGCCTTCAGTTTATTCTCAACTTCCTCCTTCTACCGACTTACTTCCCGAAGTTGACCCAGCTCCTCCTCAGCAACCTTAAGCTTATTTTCAAGCTCCTCAGCATTTTTGAGCTTCCCTTCGAGCTCTTTATTCTTCTTCTCCAAATCATTTATTTTTTTCTCCAACCCCTTGGAGACTTCAACAACTTGAGCCTTCTCCTGCTCGGTTGAGGTAAGTTTCTTCTCCCAAGCAGCCTTGTCAGCATCATGCTTCTGACGAGAATCTTCCAAAGACCGCGTCAGACCCATCAGAGCTTCCTCCACACCAGATGAGGAGCTTGAAGCTTTAATAGATTCATCTTTCTTTAAAATTGTATTAAAACAACTCACCAACTGTGAAAAGAAAATGAAAGAAAATCAGAGACAGATATAACAAGGGAAAGATGAAAAGTTCAAAACAATAAGACTTACAGAAGCAATATGGCGAGCAGCCAATGAGGTAACCATGTCCCGAGAAAGGTTTTCTTCAATACCTTGGATCTCGGGAATGATCCAAGTTTTCATCGAGCTCATGACAGAGCTCGGGGGAACAAAAGTAGGAACACTAGTTCCAGTAGTTGGGGGCTGAGAGATGGTTTCAGCCAAATTGACCGAGGATCTTTTCTTCAGCTTCCTCGGGGGAACAGGAATAGTTTCGACCAAGGAGGAACTCTTGGTCGGTGATATGAAAATCACTTATTTTGGAGCATCAGTCTTGCTCGGGGCCATTGGAGGCTTCTCGGCAACCTTCACAGGAGTAGCCAGAGGGGTGCATTAATTTCCTTTGTCCCCTCTCCTGGGACATCAATCTTACTTCTTTTTGCCTCTACAGCACCAGAGGCAGGTTTCTCAAAAAGGGTGGGAGGCCTTATTTTCTTCATCCTTTCACTCAAAGGAATATGTGATTCAGGCGAAGAACTTGTAGATGCAGGTATTGGCTCTACGTCGCTTATCACTGGATGAGCAGTGAAAGAGGAGGTGTAACTCTTGTACTGCAGCAAATATGAAGCTGACCTAATGTGCTCATCGGCAACAGTCTGATGCAAACTGCAGATAAGTTTTAAATGCCTTATATTAACGTTTGCCTCTTTGGGACACTTTCTTTTGTTGTCAACTGCAAATAAATCAAAATTAAAATATCAGTGGCACATTTTATCAAACATAAAGGAAGCATAATCTCAAAATAAATAAAATGAAATAAAAATAACCTATCCCATTGCCATAGGGAGGGCATCTGGGACCTTGATACACTTCATTTCCAGATAAAGGAGTATGTTGCCAATTTTTTATAACAACCCCGTGCTCAAAATAGTCCCTATTGGCATCTGGGAGATTGACCAGTAAAGCCCTATTTAAAAATCTAGTTTTTAAATAAAAAGTATTATCACCAACAACCCATCTATAACAAAACATGATTTCTGGAATTCCTATGCGAGTTCCATGAATTTGATTTAGTCTATAAACCCCAATAACTATTCTCCATGTATTGGGGGCTATTCTTGCAGGAACAACGTCAAAATATTGACAGAATTCCAGACATAAAGGATTTGGCGAAAAAGAAAAGCCACATTCAGCAATAAAGAGACTGGGGAACCAATGTCCCTCAGCCAAACGAAAATAATCGGAAGGTTCAGAAAGTTCCTCCAGAATAACCCATGAAGGAATAGAAAAATCAGAACGAAATTTATCAAGAGATTCAACAAGGTAAACCATAATGAATAAACGAAATGAAGAAGAAGGAAAAAGATCTTACAGAAAAAGAGTGGATCTATTGACAACGAATGATAGAAGAGATGAACGCACATGAGAGAGAGAGACGATGGAAAACTCAAAGAGACAAATTTGAAAAAGTAGAAGACGATGGTATTTTCTGCAATGTTTAAATACTTTGCCTTGGGAAAGGGTAAAAGTAATGATTACAAAAAGAGCCGGTTATGTTACCGGTGGCTAAACAGATAAAAGGGGCGCTGGAATCGAAGCAGTCAGAAAAATTCAAAAAAGAGCGATTCTACGAATTTGGAAGAAGAAATAAATACAAGAGAAAATACTCCTAAATTTCAGGATAACCATTTAAAATCGCCATATATCGAGAAAGAATGTTCCACACTCCTCAAATTTCAAACTATGAAACATTGGGGGCTTCTGTTGATACCAAATTTAGTCTGCTGATATGGCTCAATCGAATGAAGACACGTGGCAATCTACGTGGCAACAACAAACACTTTCGAGGAACTCAGACGCTCCGAGGAACCATACTACAAAGAGGAACACTACTTCCCCGAGGAACTCAGATGCTCCAAGGAACAAGAACTCTACGAGCAACTCTTGAGTACCAAGCAATTCTTGAGTACAGAGCAACTTAGGCGGTCCGAGCTGCACCTCGAACAAAGCATTAATAGAAGGATAACCAACAGTTTGACTGTTCATTAAATGCTTATGCTTATCATTCAGATGTATACACTTAATGGGCATTGAATGTATTACCCTTTCACATGTACAGCATTGAATGTATTACCCTTTCACATTACAGCCTTAGGGCTATAAATGCATTGTATTACCCTCATTGTAAGGGGACTGAAATTTCTTGATTAAACTTATAATCGAGAATTCCCAAACAGTCATCAATAACAGAAACAGTGGACGTAGGCCATTCTTATAAGGCTGAACCACTTTAAAACTTCTTTGTCTCATTTATTTTATCTGTGATTAAATAATTAGATATAATCTAATTTTTTACATCAACACTCATTTAATAGTTAGAAATTTAAATTGCAACGTTTCTCAAACACTCCAGTTACAAACCAGGTAGCTTAGAAACTGCATAAGCCATAAACTCCAATAGGAGAAGGCGTAATCTGATATCATTACTGCAGAAGGCATATACATAACACACAACATAAATATGTTTCATTACATAATAGACACTCACCCTAATCTGAATAGATAGAGGCCATAAATAAATTATGAATTATGTGGAATAAATACTCACTTTGATTAAGATGTATTAGTTTGACACTATGCATAATCAAAACATAATTAAACTTATTTAATATTACCAATTGTCCATTAGCAGCTGTGCATTACAAGCTGTGCACCTTGGGTTTCAAAAGACACCAAATATATGAATGAAGAACATTGTGCTGTAAATTATTGTATCCTGCCTAGATTTAAGCACTATATCATTATTTGAATTTGATTGAGCAACTGGATCCGACCCGCAACAGGATCAAGATTCAATCTAAATCACTAAATAGGTCAGACATACACAATGACCAATATGAACAATTCCACAGTGAACCATAGAATCCAATCTAAATCAATATGCCAATAATAAATTTCAGAATAATCTTCAAAATTCTTTTCTGTCAAAGTGAACAAGTTTTTTAAACGAAAACCAACTTAAAAGAGATGAAATAAAAATCACTAATCTATATCATTATCTTCATAGTATTCCCACAGGTGATCAATGAGATCTTTCTTCAAATTGTTGTTCACCCATTTGTTTCGACCTCTTTGAATTGATCAATCATTACGTCCAGAAGAAATTATTTATCATGCTCCACCTCAACATTTTGAATATTTTCATTTGTCGGTGGTTCCTAATTTTCTAAATTGAATCCCTGATGATATTAGTTCTCAATTATCATATTGTGCAAAATGATACATGTCTTCATTATTTTCCCAAAATCTTTTTCTTTCCATAAACGTGATGGGCCTTTGACACTATGCCACCGCTTTTGTAACACATCGAATGCTCGTTCAACATATTGTAACACCCCGCCCGCCCAGGGAGAGAGAACGGAGTGCTAATACGATAAAATAAATCCAAATCCACAAGTGACAAGGTATAGAGCATCTAAATAAACCCACAATAATATAAATCCACTAATCTCAATCTCTTCAATTACAACAAGTCTCTCGAATTAAAATTACAACTATCTAACTCGAATAAAAATACAAATCTCCAAAGCTCTATACATCAAAATATTATAAATCTTTCCCAAACAATCCTCGCTAAAATCAATCTCCATAGCGCCCCAAAATCCGCGCTAACCTGCCACAAAAAGAAAATATGGGGAAGTACACAATACGACAAGAAAGATGCTCAACAAATATAAGTTAGCGATGAATAAAAGGTAACAACACGAGTACGAATATTCAAATCGAAATGCAAATATCAAAGCATTTATCAATATAATTTCCCAACAACACTTTAACCGGGTCACCAGGCCTCACCACATCCGTATATGCTTTATCAAGCCATAGCCCGGGAAACAGGAATTTTGGCGGGTGCCCAACATCCGTGCCATATTAAAATCTCATGACAACGTGCTCATCAACAATATAATGATACCACATGAATCAAAATAATTTCAACAATTATTTTCCAGATTTCAATGAATTTATCAATTCAAATATGAGTTCAATTAAACAAGAATTCAAAGAGAATGACACTCGCGAGATTTAAGGAGCTTATTGTGTAAAACCCCATACCTCAAACCATGATAAGAAACCAACGATAACATCCTCAAGATCAACACAAAAGATCTACAGAAGCTCCTCCAATAAAATAGCCTCAAGAACACCTTTAATCTAAGGTTGGGACTCACAAATCTCAAGGGCCAATGTGTATATAAAAAGAAGAGGAATATAAAATATATTTGCTACCAAAAGTATGTTAAAAGGCTTGCCCACGACTCCTTTTATAATACAAAGAAATGAAGAGTTGGAATCCAAAAGACTCCTTTAAATAAGGCAAAAGAAATGAAGAGTTGGAAGTCAAAAGACTCCTTTAAATAAGGCAAAGAAATGAAGAGTTGGAAGTCAAAACAACTCCAAGAGTTAAAAACATTTAAAAATCATTTTAAAATCCGTTTTAACTCCGTTTTGGAAACCGTTTGAAATTCTTGCCTTTAAAAATAATATTCAACATATTTGAGCAATAAAAATAATTTTATCAAAAACTTTATTTTCCATCATTTTCCAAAAATTAATTAAAACCCAAAATTATGCGGGTTGTTACACTTCCCCACTAACAATGGAATTTCGCCCTCGAAATTCGCCGAATGCCTAACTCTCAAAAATCAGGCCAATAATCTCCAAAAATAATCTCGTCTTCAAAAATGATTCCTTACCTCTAATCTCGAAACCTATCAGGAATATCACCTAAAATTTACTATCTCCAAAATTGCTAACCACGCAATGAACCCAAAACTCAAGCCCCGAGGGTTTCCGTATACTTAAGCTCTGATACCATTTGTAACACCACGCCCGCTCGGGGAGAGCGAACGGAGCGCTAATACGATAAAATAAATCCAAATCCACAAGTGACAAGGTATAGAGCATCTAAATAAACCCACAATAATATAAATCCACTAATCTCAATCTCTTCAATTACAACAAGTCTCTCGAATTAAAATTACAACTATCTAACTCGAATAAAAATACAAATCTCCAAAGCTCTATACATCAAAATATTATAAATCTTTCCCAAACAATCCTCGCTAAAATCAATCTCCATAGCGCCCCAAAATCCGCGCTAACCTGCCACTAAAAGAAAATATGGGGAAGTACACAATACGACAAGAAAGATGCTCAACAAATATAAGTTAGCGATGAATAAAAGGTAACAACACGAGTACGAATATTCAAATCGAAATGCAAATATCAAAGCATTTATCAATATAATTTCCCAATAACACTTTACCCGGGTCACCAAGCCTCACCACATCTGTATATGCTTTATCAAGCCATAGCCCGGGAAACAGGAATTTTGGCGGGTGCCCAACATCCGTGCCATATTAAAATCTCATGAAAACGTGCTCATCAACAATATAATGATACCACATGAATCAAAATAATTTCAACAATTATTTTCCAGATTTCAATGAATTTATCAATTCAAATATGAGTTCAATTAAACAAGAATTCAAAGAGAATGACACTCACGAGATTTAAGGAGCTTATTGTGTAAAACCCCATACCTCAAACCATGATAAGAAACCAACGATAACATCCTCAAGATCAACACAAAAGATCTACAAAAGCTCCTCCAAGAACCTCCAACAAAATAGCCTCAAGAACACCTCTAATCTAAGGTTGGGACTCACAAATCTCAAGGGCCAATGTGTATATAAAAAGAAGAGGAATATAAAATATATTTGCTACAAAAAGTATGTTAAAAGGCTTGCCCACGACTCCTTTTATAATACAAAGAAATGAAGAGTTGGAATCCAAAAGACTCCTTTAAATAAGGCAAAAGAAATGAAGAGTTGGAAGTCAAAAGACTCCTTTAAATAAGGCAAAGAAATGAAGAGTTGGAAGTCAAAACAACTCCAAGAGTTAAAAACATTTAAAAATCCGTTTTAACTCCGTTTTCGAAACCGTTTGAAATTCTTGCCTTTAAAAATAATATTCAACATATTTGAGCAATAAAAATAATTTTATCAAAAACTTTATTTTCCATCATTTTCCAAAAATTAATTAAAACCCAAAATTACGCGGGTTGTTACACTTCCCCACTAACAATGGAATTTCGCCCTCGAAATTCGCCGAATGCCTAACTCTAAAAAATGAGGCCAATAATCTCCAAAAATAATCTCGTCTTCAAAAATAATTCCTCACCTCTAATCTCGAAACCTATCACGAATATCACCTAAAATTTACTATCTCCAAAAATTGCTAACCACGCAATGAACCCAAAACTCAAGCCCCGAGGATTTCCGTATACCTAAGCTCTGATACCATTTGTAACACCCCACCCGCCCGGGGAGAGCGAACGGAGCGCTAATACGATAAAATAAATCCAAATCCACAAGTGACAAGGTATAGAGCATCTAAATAAACCCACAATAATATAAATCCACTAATCTCAATCTCTTCAATTACAACAAGTCTCTCGAATTAAAATTACAACTATCTAACTCGAATAAAAATACAAATCTCCAAAGCTCTATACATCAAAATATTATAAATCTTTCCCAAACAATCCTCGCTAAAATCAATCTCCATAGCGCCCCAAAATCCGCGCTAACCTGCCACTAAAAGAAAATATGGGGAAGTACACAATACGACAAGAAAGATGCTCAACAAATATAAGTTAGCGATGAATAAAAGGTAACAACACGAGTACGAATATTCAAATCGAAATGCAAATATCAAAGCATTTATCAATATAATTTCCCAATAACACTTTAACCGGGTCACCAGGCCTCACCACATCTGTATATGCTTTATCAAGCCATAGCCCGGGAAACAGGAATTTTGGCGGGTGCCCAACATCCGTGCCATATTAAAATCTCATGACAACGTGCTCATCAACAATATAATGATACCACATGAATCAAAATAATTTCAACAATTATTTTCCAGATTTCAATGAATTTATCAATTCAAATATGAGTTCAATTAAACAAGAATTCAAAGAGAATGACACTCACGAGATTTATGGAGCTTATTGTGTAAAACCCCATACCTCAAACCATGATAAGAAACCAACGATAACATCCTCAAGATCAACACAAAAGATCTACAAAAGCTCCTCCAAGAACCTCCAACAAAATAGCCTCAAGAACACCTCTAATCTAAGGTTGGGACTCACAAATCTCAAGGGCCAATGTGTATATAAAAAGAAGAGGAATATAAAATATATTTGCTACCAAAAGTATGTTAAAAGGCTTGCCCACGACTCCTTTTATAATACAAAGAAATGAAGAGTTGGAATCCAAAAGACTCCTTTAAATAAGGCAAAAGAAATGAAGAGTTGGAAGTCAAAAGACTCCTTTAAATAAGGCAAAGAAATGAAGAGTTGGAAGTCAAAACAACTCCAAGAGTTAAAAACATTTAAAAATCATTTTAAAATCCGTTTTAACTCCGTTTTTGAAACCGTTTGAAATTCTTGCCTTTAAAAATAATATTCAACATATTTGAGCAATTAAAATAATTTTATCAAAAACTTTATTTTCCATCATTTTCCAAAAATTAATTAAAACCCAAAATTACGCGGGTTGTTACACTTCCCCACTAACAATGGAATTTCGCCCTCGAAATTCGCCGAATGCCTAACTCTAAAAAATGAGGCCAATAATCTCCAAAAATAATCTCGTCTTCAAAAATAATTCCTCACCTCTAATCTCGAAACCTATCACGAATATCACCTAAAATTTACTATCTCCAAAAATTGCTAACCACGCAATGAACCCAAAACTCAAGCCCCGAGGTTTTCCGTATACCTAAGCTCTGATACCATTTGTAACACCCCGCCCGCCCGGGGAGAGCGAACGGAGCGCTAATACGATAAAATAAATCCAAATCCACAAGTGACAAGGTATAGAGCATCTAAATAAACCCACAATAATATAAATCCACTAATCTCAATCTCTTCAATTACAACAAGTCTCTCGAATTAAAATTACAACTATCTAACTCGAATAAAAATACAAATCTCCAAAGCTCTATACATCAAAATATTATAAATCTTTCCCAAACAATCCTCGCTAAAATCAATCTCCATAGCGCCCCAAAATCCGCGCTAACCTGCCACTAAAAGAAAATATGGGGAAGTACACAATACGACAAGAAAGATGCTCAACAAATATAAGTTAGCGATGAATAAAAGGTAACAACACGAGTACGAATATTCAAATCGAAATGCAAATATCAAAGCATTTATCAATATAATTTCCCAATAACACTTTACCCGGGTCACCAAGCCTCACCACATCTGTATATGCTTTATCAAGCCATAGCCCGGGAAACAGGAATTTTGGCGGGTGCCCAACATCCGTGCCATATTAAAATCTCATGAAAACGTGCTCATCAACAATATAATGATACCACATGAATCAAAATAATTTCAACAATTATTTTCCAGATTTCAATGAATTTATCAATTCAAATATGAGTTCAATTAAACAAGAATTCAAAGAGAATGACACTCACGAGATTTAAGGAGCTTATTGTGTAAAACCCCATACCTCAAACCATGATAAGAAACCAACGATAACATCCTCAAGATCAACACAAAAGATCTACAAAAGCTCCTCCAAGAACCTCCAACAAAATAGCCTCAAGAACACCTCTAATCTAAGGTTGGGACTCACAAATCTCAAGGGCCAATGTGTATATAAAAAGAAGAGGAATATAAAATATATTTGCTACCAAAAGTATGTTAAAAGGCTTGCCCACGACTCCTTTTATAATACAAAGAAATGAAGAGTTGGAATCCAAAAGACTCCTTTAAATAAGGCAAAAGAAATGAAGAGTTGGAAGTCAAAAGACTCCTTTAAATAAGGCAAAGAAATGAAGAGTTGGAAGTCAAAACAACTCCAAGAGTTAAAAACATTTAAAAATCATTTTAAAATCCGTTTTAACTCCGTTTTCGAAACCGTTTGAAATTCTTGCCTTTAAAAATAATATTCAACATATTTGAGCAATAAAAATAATTTTATCAAAAACTTTATTTTCCATCATTTTCCAAAAATTAATTAAAACTCAAAATTACGCGGGTTGTTACACTTCCCCACTAACAATGGAATTTCGCCCTCGAAATTCGCCGAATGCCTAACTCTAAAAAATGAGGCCAATAATCTCCAAAAATAATCTCGTCTTCAAAAATAATTCCTCACCTCTAATCTCGAAACCTATCACGAATATCACCTAAAATTTACTATCTCCAAAAATTGCTAACCACGCAATGAACCCAAAACTCAAGCCCCGAGGTTTTCCGTATACCTAAGCTCTGATACCATTTGTAACACCCCGCCCGCCCGGGGAGAGCGAACGGAGCGCTAATACGATAAAATAAATCCAAATCCACAAGTGACAAGGTATAGAGCATCTAAATAAACCCACAATAATATAAATCCACTAATCTCAATCTCTTCAATTACAACAAGTCTGTCGAATTAAAATTACAACTATCTAACTCGAATAAAAATACAAATCTCCAAAGCTCTATACATCAAAATATTATAAATCTTTCCCAAACAATCCTCGCTAAAATCAATCTCCATAGCGCCCCAAAATCCGCGCTAACCTGCCACTAAAAGAAAATATGGGGAAGTACACAATACGACAAGAAAGATGCTCAACAAATATAAGTTAGCGATGAATAAAAGGTAACAACACGAGTACGAATATTCAAATCGAAATGCAAATATCAAAGCATTTATCAATATAATTTCCCAATAACACTTTACCCGGGTCACCAAGCCTCACCACATCTGTATATGCTTTATCAAGCCATAGCCCGGGAAACAGGAATTTTGGCGGGTGCCCAACATCCGTGCCATATTAAAATCTCATGAAAACGTGCTCATCAACAATATAATGATACCACATGAATCAAAATAATTTCAACAATTATTTTCCAGATTTCAATGAATTTATCAATTCAAATATGAGTTCAATTAAACAAGAATTCAAAGAGAATGACACTCACGAGATTTAAGGAGCTTATTGTGTAAAACCCCATACCTCAAACCATGATAAGAAACCAACGATAACATCCTCAAGATCAACACAAAAGATCTACAAAAGCTCCTCCCAGAACCTCCAACAAAATAGCCTCAAGAACACCTCTAATCTAAGGTTGGGACTCACAAATCTCAAGGGCCAATGTGTATATAAAAAGAAGAGGAATATAAAATATATTTGCTACCAAAAGTATGTTAAAAGGCTTGCCCACGACTCCTTTTATAATACAAAGAAATGAAGAGTTGGAATCCAAAAGACTCCTTTAAATAAGGCAAAAGAAA
Source organism: Sambucus nigra (assembly GCA_949130495.1). Taxonomy (NCBI): domain Eukaryota; kingdom Viridiplantae; phylum Streptophyta; class Magnoliopsida; order Dipsacales; family Adoxaceae; genus Sambucus; species Sambucus nigra. The sequence goes on along the minus strand of OX422215.1, from coordinate 599,489,375 downwards.
TGAAGAGTTGGAAGTCAAAAGACTCCTTTAAATAAGGCAAAGAAATGAAGAGTTGGAAGTCAAAACAACTCCAAGAGTTAAAAACATTTAAAAATCATTTTAAAATCCGTTTTAACTCCGTTTTCGAAACCGTTTGAAATTCTTGCCTTTAAAAATAATATTCAACATATTTGAGCAATAAAAATAATTTTATCAAAAACTTTATTTTCCATCATTTTCCAAAAATTAATTAAAACTCAAAATTACGCGGGTTGTTACACTTCCCCACTAACAATGGAATTTCGCCCTCGAAATTCGCCGAATGCCTAACTCTAAAAAATGAGGCCAATAATCTCCAAAAATAATCTCGTCTTCAAAAATAATTCCTCACCTCTAATCTCGAAACCTATCACGAATATCACCTAAAATTTACTATCTCCAAAAATTGCTAACCACGCAATGAACCCAAAACTCAAGCCCCGAGGTTTTCCGTATACCTAAGCTCTGATACCATTTGTAACACCCCGCCCGCCCGGGGAGAGCGAACGGAGCGCTAATACGATAAAATAAATCCAAATCCACAAGTGACAAGGTATAGAGAATCTAAATAAACCCACAATAATATAAATCCACTAATCTCAATCTCTTCAATTACAACAAGTCTCTCGAATTAAAATTACAACTATCTAACTCGAATAAAAATACAAATCTCCAAAGCTCTATACATCAAAATATTATAAATCTTTCCCAAACAATCCTCGCTAAAATCAATCTCCATAGCGCCCCAAAATCCGCGCTAACCTGCCACTAAAAGAAAATATGGGGAAGTACACAATACGACAAGAAAGATGCTCAACAAATATAAGTTAGCGATGAATAAAAGGTAACAACACGAGTACGAATATTCAAATCGAAATGCAAATATCAAAGCATTTATCAATATAATTTCCCAATAACACTTTACCCGGGTCACCAAGCCTCACCACATCTGTATATGCTTTATCAAGCCATAGCCCGGGAAACAGGAATTTTTGCGGGTGCCCAACATCCGTGCCATATTAAAATCTCATGAAAACGTGCTCATCAACAATATAATGATACCACATGAATCAAAATAATTTCAACAATTATTTTCCAGATTTCAATGAATTTATCAATTCAAATATGAGTTCAATTAAACAAGAATTCAAAGAGAATGACACTCACGAGATTTAAGGAGCTTATTGTGTAAAACCCCATACCTCAAACCATGATAAGAAACCAACGATAACATCCTCAAGATCAACACAAAAGATCTACAAAAGCTCCTCCAAGAACCTCCAACAAAATAGCCTCAAGAACACCTCTAATCTAAGGTTGGGACTCACAAATCTCAAGGGCCAATGTGTATATAAAAAGAAGAGGAATATAAAATATATTTGCTACCAAAAGTATGTTAAAAGGCTTGCCCACGACTCCTTTTATAATACAAAGAAATGAAGAGTTGGAATCCAAAAGACTCCTTTAAATAAGGCAAAAGAAATGAAGAGTTGGAAGTCAAAAGACTCCTTTAAATAAGGCAAAGAAATGAAGAGTTGGAAGTCAAAACAACTCCAAGAGTTAAAAACATTTAAAAATCATTTTAAAATCCGTTTTAACTCCGTTTTCGAAACCGTTTGAAATTCTTGCCTTTAAAAATAATATTCAACATATTTGAGCAATAAAAATAATTTTATCAAAAACTTTATTTTCCATCATTTTCCAAAAATTAATTAAAACCCAAAATTACGCGGGTTGTTACACTTCCCCACTAACAATGGAATTTCGCCCTCGAAATTCGCCGAATGCCTAACTCTAAAAAATGAGGCCAATAATCTCCAAAAATAATCTCGTCTTCAAAAATAATTCCTCACCTCTAATCTCGAAACCTATCACGAATATCACCTAAAATTTACTATCTCCAAAAATTGCTAACCACGCAATGAACCCAAAACTCAAGCCCCGAGGTTTTCCGTATACCTAAGCTCTGATACCATTTGTAACACCCCGCCCGCCCGGGGAGAGCGAACGGAGCGCTAATACGATAAAATAAATCCAAATCCACAAGTGACAAGGTATAGAGCATGTAAATAAACCCACAATAATATAAATCCACTAATCTCAATCTCTTCAATTACAACAAGTCTCTCGAATTAAAATTACAACTATCTAACTCGAATAAAAATACAAATCTCCAAAGCTCTATACATCAAAATATTATAAATCTTTCCCAAACAATCCTCGCTAAAATCAATCTCCATAGCGCCCCAAAATCAGCGCTAACCTGCCACTAAAAGAAAATATGGGGAAGTACACAATACGACAAGAAAGATGCTCAACAAATATAAGTTAGCGATGAATAAAAGGTAACAACACGAGTACGAATATTCAAATCGAAATGCAAATATCAAAGCATTTATCAATATAATTTCCCAATAACACTTTACCCGGGTCACCAGGCCTCACCACATCTGTATATGCTTTATCAAGCCATAGCCCAGGAAACAGGAATTTTGGCGGGTGCCCAACATCCGTGCCATATTAAAATCTCATGAAAACGTGCTCATCAACAATATAATGATACCACATGAATCAAAATAATTTCAACAATTATTTTCCAGATTTCAATGAATTTATCAATTCAAATATGAGTTCAATTAAACAAGAATTCAAAGAGAATGACACTCACGAGATTTAAGGAGCTTATTGTGTAAAACCCCATACCTCAAACCATGATAAGAAACCAACGATAACATCCTCAAGATCAACACAAAAGATCTACAAAAGCTCCTCCAAGAACCTCCAACAAAATAGCCTCAAGAACACCTCTAATCTAAGGTTGGGACTCACAAATCTCAAGGGCCAATGTGTATATAAAAAGAAGAGGAATATAAAATATATTTGCTACCAAAAGTATGTTAAAAGGCTTGCCCACGACTCCTTTTATAATACAAAGAAATGAAGAGTTGGAATCCAAAAGACTCCTTTAAATAAGGCAAAAGAAATGAAGAGTTGGAAGTCAAAAGACTCCTTTAAATAAGGCAAAGAAATGAAGAGTTGGAAGTCAAAACAACTCCAAGAGTTAAAAACATTTAAAAATCATTTTAAAATCCGTTTTAACTCCGTTTTCGAAACCGTTTGAAATTCTTGCCTTAAAAATAATATTCAACATATTTGAGCAATAAAAATAATTTTATCAAAAACTTTATTTTCCATCATTTTCCAAAAATTAATTAAAACCCAAAATTACGCGGGTTGTTACACTTCCCCACTAACAATGGAATTTCGCCCTCGAAATTCGCCGAATGCCTAACTCTCAAAAATGAGGCCAATAATCTCCAAAAATAATCTCGCCTTCAAAAATAATTCCTCACCTCTAATCTCGAAACCTATCACGAATATCACCTAAAATTTACTATCTCCAAAAATTGCTAACCACGCAATGAACCCAAAACTCAAGCCCCGAGGTTTTCCGTATACCTAAGCTCTGATACCATTTGTAACACCCCGCCCGCCCGGGGAGAGCGAACGGAGCGCTAATACGATAAAATAAATCCAAATCCACAAGTGACAAGGTATAGAGCATCTAAATAAATCCACAATAATATAAATCCACTAATCTCAATCTCTTCAATTACAACAAGTCTCTCGAATTAAAATTACAACTATCTAACTCGAATAAAAATACAAATCTCCAAAGCTCTATACATCAAAATATTATAAATCTTTCCCAAACAATCCTCGCTAAAATCAATCTCCATAGCGCCCCAAAATCCGCGCTAACCTGCCACTAAAAGAAAATATGGGGAAGTACACAATACGACAAGAAAGATGCTCAACAAATATAAGTTAGCGATGAATAAAAGGTAACAACACGAGTACGAATATTCAAATCGAAATGCAAATATCAAAGCATTTATCAATATAATTTCCCAATAACACTTTAACCGGGTCACCAGGCCTCACCACATCTGTATATACTTTATCAAGCCATAGCCCGGGAAACAGGAATTTTGGCGGGTGCCCAACATCTGTGCCATATTAAAATCTCATGACAACGTGCTCATCAACAATATAATGATACCACATGAATCAAAATAATTTCAACAATTATTTTCCAGATTTCAATGAATTTATCAATTCAAATATGAGTTCAATTAAACAAGAATTCAAAGAGAATGACACTCGCGAGATTTAAGGAGCTTATTGTGTAAAACCCCATACCTCAAACCATGATAAGAAACCAACGATAACATCCTCAAGATCAACACAAAAGATCTACAAAAGCTCCTCCAAGAACCTCCAACAAAATAGCCTCAAGAACACCTCTAATCTAAGGTTGGGACTCACAAATCTCAAGGGCCAATGTGTATATAAAAAGAAGAGGAATATAAAATATATTTGCTACCAAAAGTATGTTAAAAGGCTTGCCCACGACTCCTTTTATAATACAAAGAAATGAAGAGTTGGAATCCAAACGACTCCTTTAAATAAGGCAAAAGAAATGAAGAGTTGGAAGTCAAAAGACTCCTTTAAATAAGGCAAAGAAATGAAGAGTTGGAAGTCAAAACAACTCCAAGAGTTAAAAACATTTAAAAATCCTTTTAAAATCCGTTTTAACTCCGTTTTCGAAACCGTTTGAAATTCTGGACTTTTAAAATAATATTCAACATATTTGAGCAATAAAAATAATTTTATCAAAAACTTTATTTTCCATCATTTTCCAAAAATTAATTAAAACCCAAAATTACGCCGGTTGTTACACATATTTCCTCACTTTCTTGTTGTTTAGCAAATAGCCTTTCTTTTTCATTTGAGGGTTGAAGAATTGTTTCTATTAGAGTTTCATATAGGGGATAGATTCCATCAGATAAGTAATAACCCATTTTGTAACTATGACCTGTTAAAATTAATGAATAGCTGTTGTAGGGGCTGCTATCGGGGTTGTTGTAGGGAAATTAATGTGCCTTTAATGTGTACCTTAGTGGTCCTAAATTCTAGTCTACCTATTATATGTTATAGGGGAGTAAAATCAGCATAAGAATAAATGCATCTCCCCTGTTTTCTTATATGTATTCAGCTGCCAGAACTTTGCTGTCATTGAAATGAAAAGATTATCTTCTCCACAATACCTCTCTTGATTTCTTCTTCACTTCTTCTTCTAATACAACCACATAGTTCTCATTTAAACTCCAACAAAGTGGTATCAGATCCCTGTTCAGATCAAGAGCTGGGTGTATTTTCTTTGCTGGCCGAAAAACAAATCTGACGAAAATAGACAAAAAATTTATGGCAAGTTCTAGCAACCAAATGGGTACCCAACAACCTTTCATTCCAATTTTTGATGGAGAGAACTATGATTTATGGTCTGGAAAAATGAAAATCATTTTCCTTTCATTCGATTTATGGGAGTATATTGGAAGAAGAGAAAGTAATGAGTTTAAATCAACAAAAGTGTAGTATTTGCAAGAGAAGTAGCCATATTGATAAATATTATTGGTTCCGGGGAAAGCCACAATGTCACAATTGCAAGAAATTTGGTCATGTTCAAAAATATTGTTTGAATAACCAACAAGCTAACTTCACCGAAGAACAAGAATGTGAGGGGAATATGTTTTTTGCTTGTCAAACTGCATCGGAGCAAAGAAATAATTTGTGGTTTCTTGATAGTGGGTATAGTAATCACATGACCGGAGATCAAAATATTTTTACCTCTATGGATACTTCTTCTAACTCTCATGTGAAGATGGGTAATGGTGACTTAGTCCAAACAAAGGGCAAGGGTACTATAGCCGTTGAAACGGAGAAAGGAACAAAGTATATCCGAGATGTGATACTAGTTCCGGATTTAGAGAAGAATTTGTTGAGTGTTGGGAAACTTGCGAAACATGGGTACACTATTCTCTTTGAAGAAGACTCGTGCAGAATTTTTTATAAAAGGGGGAGAAGCCAAGTTGTTGCAAAAATCAAGATGGAAAAGAATAGAATTTTTTCTCTCACTTTTCGATACTCAAAGAATGAGGCCTTGAAGATGAATGAGGTTGACGACATATGTCTATGGCATAGAAGATATAGTCACTTGAATTTTCAAAGCATGAAGAATTTGCATCAAAAGAGCATGGTTTACGGGTTGCCAAACATCCAAGAAGTAAATGGAGTTTGTGAAGGATGCGCTCTTAGAAAGAACCACTGAGAGACTTTTTCAAAGGAGAAAGCATAGCGGGCTAAAGCACCATTGGAGCTTGTTCATACCGATGTGTGTGGACCAATTAAGAACATTTCTCATGCCGAAAATAAATACTTCATTACCTTTATTAATGATTTTACAAGAATGACTTGGGTGTATTTTATGTGGCAAAAATCAGATGTTTATGCCATTTTTAGAAAATTTCACAAACTAGTTGAAAAACAATGTGGTCACTACTTGAAAATTTTGAGAAGTGATAGAGGTGGAGAATACAACTCTAAGGAGTTTGATAAATTTTGTGAAGATATTGGAATGGAAAGACAACTAACGGTTGGGTATACTCCACAATAAAATGGAGTGGCGGAAAAGAAGAATAGAACCATTGAGGAAATGCCAAAATCCATGTTACATGAGAAAGGGTTGCCATATACTTTTTGGGATGAAGCGGTGTATACGATGGTTTATTTGATGAATAGATGCCCTACAAAGGCCGTAGAAAACCAAACTCCATTTGAGGCATGGAGTGGAAGAAAGCTATCTGTGAACCACTTGAGGGTGTCTAGTTGTATTTGCTTTGCTCATGTCCCTAAATAAGTGAGACACAAGCTTGATGAAAGTAGTGAAAAATGCATCTTTGTGGGGTATAGCTCAAAACCAAAGGGCCATAGACTCCTTAGCTTGAAGAGGAACAAAGTGATTATTTGTAGAGATGCGTTTTTTGATGAGAAATCCTTTTGGGATTAGAAAGAAAAAAAAATCCAAAATCAAGTTATCACCCTTAATAAAGAATCACAAAGCGTTGAAGAAGATGTAAAAGCTCCTCAAATGGCTCCAAATGCAGGTCCAAATGCAAGTCAACAACCATCCTCAAGTTCCCCATCAAGCTCAAACTCCTCATCTCCAAGCTCAACTCTAAGAAGAATAATAAGTCTAAATGATGTGTATCCTAAATATAATTTTTTTGTAGCTGAACCGGAGACGTTTGAAGATGCTAAAAATGAAAAAGTATGGCAGCTTGTAATGGAAGAAGAAATTCAAGTTACTAAGAAGAACACGGCTTGAGAATTGGTGGAGAGGCCTAAAAATAAAGAGTTCATTGGTGTGAAGTGTATTTACAAAAGCAAGGTTAATTTGGATGGCTCAATCCAAAATAACAAAGCAAGACTTGTAGCAAAGATTATTTTCAACAACCCGAAATTGATTTTTAAGAGACATTTGCACCCGTGGCAAGGCTTGACACAATTAGAGAACTTGTTTCCATAGCCACTCAAAAAGGTTTCTTTTTGTATCAACTTGATGTAAAATATGCATTCTTGAATGGTGTGTTAAATGAAGTGGTGTACGTTGACCAACCTCAAGGATTCATGATGAAAGGTGAGGAAGTCAAGGTATACAAGCTAAAAAAGGCCTTATATCGCTTGAAGCAAGCTCCCCGAGTATAGTATAGTGACATTGATGCATACTTCAATGAAAGAGGATTTCAAAGAAGTAAAAGCGAGCCAACCTTGTACATCAAAAGAAGCAGGGCAGCAGGTATTCTTATTGTCTCTCTTTATGTTGATGACTTGGTGTTTACCGATAGTGATGCAAAAATGATTGAAGATTTCAAAAGTGACATGATGAAAAAATATGAAATGAGTGATTTGGGTCTTCTAAATTACTTCTTAGGCATTGAAATTTATCAACAAGAAGATAGTATTTTTATTTTCCAAAAGAAGTATGCTAAAACCCTTCTTGAAAAATTCAAAATGATGAATTACAAATCGGCGGCTACGCTTTTGGTGGTGAATGAAAAATTATTGAAAGAAAATGGAACAAAAGAGGTTGATGCATCTATTTATAGAAGTTTGGTTGGAAGTTTGTTGTACTTGATGGCTACGAGGCTGAATATCATGTATGCTACTAGTTTATTGTCTCGTACATGCACAAGACGAGTCAAACTCATTTTGGGGCTGTAAAAATAGTGTTGAGGTACATCCAAGGAACTTCTAATTTTGCATCATGTATAAGAAGAATGTTGAGATAAAGTTACTTGGGTTTTGTGATAGTGATTGGGCTGGTTCTATTGATGACATGAGAAGTACTTTCGGGTATGTATTTTCTCTTGGCTCCGGAGCAGTTTCATGGGCATCAAAGAAGCAACAAACGGTAGCGCAATCATTCGTTAAGGCCGAATATGTGTCGGCATCATTGGCAACTTCACAAGCGATGTGGCTAAGAAGTTGGAGGATGTTGGTGAAAAGAAAGGAGATGCTACACCAATACTTTATGACAACCAATCCGCGATTGCCATGATAAATAATCCCATCTACCATAATCGTACCAAGCACATTGAAATCAAGCATCATTTCATTAGAGAGGTCGTGGAGGATGAAGAGATTCAACTCAAATATATCAAGACTGAAGAGCAAGTTGCGAATATCTTCACCAAAGATCTACCCAAGGACAAATTTCATTTTCTTAGAGAAATTATGGGTGTTCAACAAATGCATTAAGGGGTAGTGTTAAAATTAATGCATAGTTGTTGTAGGGGGCTGCTATAGGGGTTGCTGTAGGGCAATTAATGTGCCTTTAATGTGTGCCTTAGTGGACCTAAAGTCTAGTATACCTATTGTATGTTATAGGGGAGTAAAATCAGCATAACAATAAATGCATCGCCCCTGTTTTCTTATATGTATTCAGCTGCCAGAACTTTGTTGTCATTGAAATGAAAAGATTATCTTCTCCACAATACCTATCTTGCTTTCTTCTTCACTTCTTCTTCTAATACAACCATATAGTTCTTATTTAAACTCCAACACCTTGCACATCAAAATTCCAGGGGGAGAGAGAAAAATCATTTATACTATCATCAAATAATGGAGATCTATTAAAATTAATGTCGTTGTTTGTACCATCCATTCTAAAGAATGTGTGCCAAATCCACAAGTCTCTGAATGAAACAACCTCTAAGATGAGAGTGGCTACTCTTTTGAAGACATTTTTGTATATGTCGTGTCATGCCTTAGGATAATTACTCCAATGCTAATGCACACAATCAAGGCTACCTAGCATGTCTGGAAAACTTTGAGTTTTATTTTATTTTAGCAACATTGCAATATCATCTCTATATGGCTTCCTCAAATACCTCTCCTTGAAACAACATCATAAAAATGGATGGGCTTTCAATTGTTGTACACTGGATAATTTGTTCATTCTCATCAACATAATCGACTGGAACACCATAAGAAGAATTCTTAATGGTACTATCATCTTTTGTAATAGACTCAAACCTAACCTCCTCGTTGCATCGACCTTTTGTGTAAAGTAATCATCACAGCGCTTAATTGCTTAAAATATGCTATTAAAGAGGGATTCATCCATTCGAAAATGGCGTAAAAAATTCTCACGTGTATACTTTGAATTCTCACCCATGAATTAGACTTTTAAAATTTGTCCATGTCGCTTTTCTCATTCTCGATGAATATAACACCAACCGAAATTGGAACCACCATGTGGGCATTTTCTTGACAACATATTCACAACTAAAAGAGGAAAAAATGTTGCAGTGGTTAGAATCAAGTTATGATTCAAATTTGATGAAGATGCGAATGGATTTTGTTTATTAATTGGCTCAGCTCATAGGAGTTTACTATTAAAAAATGACTCATCCATAAGTGGCAGTAATGAAATAATATTTTTTGAGTTCGAATCCGTATTGGAAGAAGGCATGAGTTGCAATTGCACCTAAAAAATTATGTTCCATACACTATAAGAACTCTTGATATTAAATAATAATTAAAAAATTCATAAAACTGGTATCTTGAAAGCTCAATGAGAATTGCAAGGTTTTAATTAAACAACAAAGATTAACATTTGTATATATTAGTTTATGTTTATGATGTTGAATATATTAATTTTTGTTTTACTCACGGTTATAAAAACACACCTCAATTTTATTATTATTATTATTATTATTATTATTATTATTATTATTATTATTATTATTATTATTATTATTATTATTATTATTATTATTATTATTATTATTATTATTATTATTATTATTATTATTATTATTTTGGATTTCAAAGCCAACTTAAGTAATAAGTAAACCCTTAAACAATATAATAGCATACATATAAAATAAAATGATGAGTGCAGAATATGGATAGTGACATAGTAGTAATATTACCTGCTATATTCTTGTTTGCAATTATGTGGAGAATAAAAATTTAGTGTTGTTGTAGATTGATTATATTATTGTCTTTGAGTTTCGGAGAAGAAGACACTGAAGGTAGAGAGGCTAGGGCTTCATTTCATAAGAGGCAAAATAGAGGAACCACAAATTGGTTGGGAAGTTGATATTTAAAAAAACAACTAAAATAAATGGGCGGCTGACTACACATAGAAATAAAAACATCTGGAGATGTTTTTTATTAACTTTTCTACTCTTGTTAAAATGACGCCAACTGGATATAGAATTTTCTTGGAGCTAGTTGTCACAAGGGATAGAAATTGATGTAAAAATCCATTTATTAGAGATGGTCTAACTCCACCCATTAGCAACAACCAATTGTTGAACTCTTCTCTACTTTATTTCTGGAACCGTCCTTATTTCTCTAAGTTTATTATGTGTATTCTCCATTTAAACACATTAGTGTGATATGGATAAATAAAAAATAGAGAAGAGAGTTTCGTCTTATTGAATATCACACGTAGTTCTTAGCTTCTTTATGTTATGAGAGCCATTCTTCATAGTTGGGTCTTCTTCATATCTTTCCCTCTCAGCAACTAACTTGCATCACCTTATTTCCACTATTCTATTAAAATCAACCTCGGGTAGTTACATAATATGGAAAACCCAATTATACCCTCTAATTCGAAGTCTGAAACTATCAAACCACTTACATGGAATCAAAATAGTAACTCCTAGAAAAGAAGGAGAAACAACTAACACCCAAAGTGATGAATGGGACAGTACAGATATACTGTGTTAGAGTACAATCATATATATGACCTTATATATGAAATAAATATGAATTATAGGCTATAAAATAAAGTTGGGCAATTAAAGTGATCAATTTAAGTTTTGGAGCTTTAATAATGTATTATTAAAGTGTGGGTTGTAATGTGTAGAGATAAGCATAATTTCTATTTCTATAATGGGTTAAAATATAAATATGCGAAATATGAAAAGACACGATTGTCTTATAAATAGGGGTCATAGTCCCCAGATCATAATAGACCATTCTTCTGATTCCCATTGTCAGAGAGAAATTTAGAGAGACATTAAAAGTGTTGATATGGAAGATCATAAAACCTCAGACTCAGATATTTTAATTTTCTCATTATGGATTCAGATACGCTTCCACAAATTCAATACTTTTAATTCTTTATGATTAAATATAAAACTTTCTATTTGTATAATGGTTTTCACAAAATAGGAATTAATCTAACATGTGGTATTAGAGCTATTTCACGTTGAATTGTTAAGAACATATTATGAAAAAATTCAATTTAACTTTGGGCTAAAAATATTTTTTTGGAAAGTTCAATATTTTTGAAATTTTTTATAGAGAAATATTCTTCGTTTCATTTCTATTACAATAATATAAAATTCATAAAATTTGGACTAGCGGTTGGTTTTATATGATTTTTTGAAGATTAAGAAAAAACTTGGATTTGTTGTTCATGGCTATTTTGGAACAACAAAGAAGACGACTCAAAATGATGTTGTTTCAATTGTTGAGACACGTTTTAATTGCTGTTTTTGATAATTTATCCCTACCATTTTGATGTAGTGTGTTGCTGGTTCATTGGCAAGGGTTGCTTGGTAATGAAAGGTTAAGAGTTCGATTTTTGCTATTCCCTTTTTTAAGATATTAAAATGATATAGAAGGCATATTTAGGAGCCTAAGGGGTTTTGAACCCATGACCTTCCATATTTTAAGATCCATAATTTAGACCATCAACCAATAGGTTAAGCAACCAATTGGTCATGTTACTGTTATATATAAATATGTAGTATTTACAAAACATTACTTTCCTACTTGCTTGTATATAATACAAATTTAAATTCAAATAATGGTGTCTTTCAATATATATATTTCGAGATAAATTAATTTAAACAATATGTCACCAAAGTGGCCTCTTTTGTTGTAAAAAACATAATTTTATTTTGAAATATAAAAGGATTATGTTCATGTATTTTATGTGAATATTAATCGTCCCAAAGGAAGATTGATTTTTAACAAAATTGCATGTGCTCCTTTACTAATAAGCACGTGATAATTATTTGAGATTTTTAGAAATGAATAATAAATCAACCCAAAGTAAAAAAATATTGTTTGATATGTTCTTATTATTAATGTTCGATTACTACACCAAGATATCACTTACAAGTTAATATTTTATCAAAAGTAAAATATTAATAGAGTGTCCGATATCTTAAAATGGGTTTGACTTCATTTAAATTTATTTTTAATTTAATACTTATATGAGCTACTTTTATTTATTTGTTGTTTTGTAGATTCAGTTATCATTTCTTCTTCTAACATTACTGCCAGTATTAATTCTATTCCTATGCTTAATGGCACAAACTTTAGGTCATCGCAAGAGAACCTCCATATAGTTCTCAGTGTCATGGATCTTTACCTTCCGTTAAGGGTTCCTTCCCTTCCATCTCTTACGATTAAAAGTTCCTCTGATGACAAAAAGGACTTTGAAAGGTGGGAGAAGTCAAATCGCATGTGTTTTATGATAAAAAAAAGAAGAAGGCCATTCTAGAAGCATTCCGGGGCATACTATCGAAAACGATAAAGACAACCAAAGAGTTCCTAGAAGAAATTAGGAACAAATTTACTAATAATGAAAATGATGAAACTAGTATACTTTTGGCAAATCTCGTCTCAATTAAATATAAAAGAATGGGAAGATTAGGGAGTACATTATGCAAATGTCTCATCTCACTTTAAATTTAATAGCACTTACGCTTGATCTCTCTAAGAATTTTCTTGTGCATTTGGTTCTGATATGTCTTCCCACACAATTCAGTCAATTTAAGGTGCTCTAGAACTGTCAAAAGGAGACTTGGTCTCTTAATGAGCTCATCTCATATTGTGTGTAAGAAGAGAAATAACTGAAGCAAGATAAGATAGAAAGTTCTCATTTTTCTAGTACTTCAAAGGGCAAAGTGAAGAAAATAAATAAGGGTAAAGAAGCTGCGGTGGTTCCATATCCAAAGAAACAACATAAAGAAAAAACAGTTGATGGATGTTTCTTCTGTGGAGCCACTGGACATAAGAAGAAACAATGTACCAACTATCACGCTTAGCATGTAAAGAAAAATACACTTCTTAATTTAGTTTGTTATGAGATCAATTTCACTTAGGTACCTAAACACACTTGGTGGATAGATTCTAGAGCAACCACTCACATCAGTGTGTCTATGCAGGGTTGTATGAGCTGCCAAAAGCCAAATTATGGTGAAAGATACATGTTTATGTGCGATGGCAAGAAGGTTGGAGTTGAAGAAATTGGTGTATATAGGTTATTATTGAATTCTAATACTCATTTGGATTTGAATAAGACACTTATTGTACTATCATTTATACGGAATTTGATTTCCATTTCTGTATTGGACAAATTTGGTTATACTTATTTTTTTGGAAATAATAAATTTAGTCTTTTTTATAAATCAAATTTGGTTGGTAATGATTCTTTATCTTACATAAATAACCTTTATATGCTTGATACGGTTGCTTCATATCATGAAACCTTGCAATTCAGTACACGAGGTCTTAAAAGGAAATTAACTAATGAGAATTCCGCATCATTATGGCATAAGAGATTTGATCACATATCCAAACGAAGAATCGAAAGACTTGTGTCGGATGGGATTCTTCATTTCTTTAATTTTGCAGATTTTGAAATTTGCACAACTTGTATAAAGGGAAAACAAACAAACATAAGGAGATTTCGTGCCAATAGGGCTACAGACATCTAAGAACTAATACATATAGATATTTGTGGGCCATTTCCTATGGTTTCAGGGAACAGTTAGCAATATTTTATCACATTCATAGACAATTTTTTGCGTTATGGATACCTTTATCTCATCTATGGAAAGTCCCAATCACTAGATGTGTTCAAATAACTTAAGGCTGAAGTTGAAAATCAACTCATCAAAGGGATTAGAAATGTCAGATCTGATCATAGTGGTGAATACTACGATAGGTATAACTGGGCATTACTTGCGAGACTCGCTTGCACTTGATTAATATATACACATGTAGGCACACATTCTGCATCGTGTCAAGTTTTGATCACCGTTGTTGGGAATTAGCTAGACCCATAGGTTAGGTCGAATTGATATAATATTCTCTCGTGTCTTTAAATGAAAAATACTTAGCCAATTCAAATATCAAGCCCATAAAATAACTTCAACCCTCTGGAAATAACACTCTAAACACTCCAAATTTCTAGGTGCCACCTCGTACACTAAGTAGTCATACCACGAGTTTAATGTCTAGGAACTCCGGTGAGGAAAGTGATTCTATAAATGTGAGTGTGATGTTGGATAATGCTGTAACACCCCACTCTTCCACCACCAATATTGTCCCTACTTTAACCATTGCACCTAAAGGTATGGGGTTTTTATTAGCTCTATATCCACAAACTGGTGTCAGTGGGGTTCGAACCCCTGACATGTGCATCATCAATCATATGCCTTACCAGTGGAGCTAAAAGGCCTCGGTGTTAGAATAGTGTAAATCTACATATATGAACCATTACTTTCCCTCACCTAGGCTATATGTGATGTAACTCTCTGGCTACCAAATCAACTATGGCCCAGTCTGTTATAATCCACCCCCTTAGGGAGCCTAACGTCCTCGTTGGGATGAAATCAATCATCACCCAACATGTTAGCACACTTATTCCGGCTGGGTACTGGCTCTGATACCATTCTGTAACACCCCACTCTTCCACCACCAATATTGTCCCCACTTTGAACACCGCACCCAGTGGTATGAGGCTTTTATTAGCTCTATATCCACAAACTGGTGTCAGTGGTGTTCGAACCCCTGACACGTGCATCATCAATCATATGCCTTATCAGTAGAGCTAAAAGGCCTCGGTGTTAGAAGAGTGTAAATCTACATATATGAACCATTACTTTCCCTCACCTAGGAGATGTGGTATGTAACTCTCTGGCTACCAAATCAACCATGGCCTAGTCTATTACAAATGCTAGTTTCGAAACGGGAGAGGGTGTGATGTCGTATCACCCTATAAGAGACCTCTTATATTCGGAGTGAACCGTTACTCCAGGATACATTATATTCCCATATAATGAGGGGAAATTCCACATTAGAAACAAGATGATCCAAATTCTTGCTACTTTTCAAGGTATGGAGTCGAAGAAGCCTTATCTCCACATTTAGGAGCTGGAGGAGGCATGCTAAACGTTTAATGATCAAGATTTCACCCAATACATTGTATGTCTCATGCCTTTCCCATTCTCACTTAAGGATAAGGTCAAGACTTGGCTTTGGACTTTGTCACCAAACTCTATCAGTATGTGGAGAGACATGCAAGCTAAATTTCCCCAAAATTTCTTTCCCGATCATATGACCAACTCTATTCGGGCTCAAATCCAGACTTTTAAGAAAATGATAATGAGACCTTTGATAAGTGTTGGGAGAGATCCAATGAGTTAGTTAACATGTTCCCACATCATGGTATTGAGAAGTGGAGACTCATCTCCTACTTCCATCATGGGCTCAAAGAAACTAGTTGAAATAATCTGTCTGGGAGAATTCTTCGGGTTAGATGTGAACATTGCAAAGGCCCATTTTAAGTATGTTGCTGAGACTACTAAATTTTGGGACACGTCAGATTCAAACACCCAATTCAACGATAAAATCACGTCCACAATTCCTTTTATGTCTAGACTTTACTACTTGGGAAACGAAGCCGGGTTGAAGCTCCAAATTAATCAGACAGCTAAGCGTCTAGAGGATGTGGTAAAAGCTAAGGGAGATATATATTCGGCCCATCTTGAGAAATAAAGGAGGGGATTTTCATGATTTGTGAGGCGACAATTTTAATGAAGGAACGTCTAACTATACCTACTTACAAAGTTATGCTCCAAGAGCAAGTTGAGTAGGTGGGAGCTTATAAACGTAATTTTAACTCCCTCATGGGAATTACTTTAATCCTTTATGGTAGAACCATATAGAATTTAATTATAGGCAATCGAATGCATCATTAAATCCCAATTAACACGTTGTCCAATAATCACCGCCACTCCCACCTTATTAACAAGTGCCACCAATGCAAGCGCCTCCTTTCGCGCCTTATGTGATCCCATAATCGAAGAGTCTCGAAGACACTGTTGCCCAATTCATGAAAACTTAGTCAACGATAAATGCCCAAAATGCTCAAAAGTTTTTTGACATAAAGGCATCATTTTCTAAGTTTCAATCCTCTTTAAGTGTCCAAGAGAAGGGAAAGTTTCTCGCCCAAGACTAACGACCTCCATAAGGTCAGAACTATATGAGATCTACTCCCGATGAAAATAAACAGCAATGTCAAGCGGTAATCACTCTACGTAGTGAAAGAGTTGTTGACTTATCATCTCTTCCTCATGATGTGTAAAAAGACGAGGAGGTTTCAACTGGAATGCAAGATGCCAAAGATTCCCATTGTAAGAGAGTTGGAAAGAAGACATAGTTGGGCTTATAGTGGTAGTAAAACCCCTGATAGCCTCACTATACCCTCAAGGGTTGGTCCACCCTCCTAAAGGCACCTCCCGTGATGACATTTTAGAGGAGCTAAAGTAGGTGAAGCTAAACTTACCTTTTCTTGAGGCTATAAATCAAATTATCACGTATGTTAAGTTCTTAAAGGACTTGATCATAGTGAAACGTAAATTCAAGGTAAATAAGAAGGTTTCTTATAACCAAATGTCAGTTTGGTACTATTGAGTGACCTCCCACTCAAGTATAAAGATCTAGGTACCCCCACCATTTCGTGCATTATTGAAGAGAGTAAAATCGAGAGAGCTTTATTAGATTTAGGGGAAAGTGTCAACACTCTACCCTATTTAATCTATAGGAAGCTTGATTTAGGAGATTTTAAGCCCACCAAAATTAATCTCCAACTTAAGAATCGTTCCATAAAAGTATCTCATTGGGTAGTTGAGGATGTGATCATATAAGTTGACATTTTCTACTTCCCTGTAGATTTCATCATTTGGGACACGGAGCACTCCTGCCCATCGAGTCATCGCGTTCATGTTATTCTTGGTCTCCTTTTCCTAGCCACAGCTAACGTATTGATTAATATGCGTAATAGTCAAATGCAACTCATGTTTGGGAATATGATACTTGAAACAAATATCTTCAACATCACCAATAAAATGGGTGATGAGGATGATTCACACGATATGGTTCTTATTGGGGAGGTAGTACCCAAATGCTTTGAGGGTAATCATGTTAGGAATATACTCGAGGCGTGTTTAGTGATGGCTATCAAGAGAGGGAGAGAGTAGTTGGATTTTGATCCTGAGATGCATATGATGAGGGAAATGCTAGGTGAGAATCAAGTTAAGTACATTTAAGAAGCAAACGATGTCACTACCCATGGGATAGTGACACAACCGTTCTATGTGCTTAGCCACCAGATTTATCTTTAGATATGAGTCTTGAAAACTTGGAGAAAGAATTCGGCTCGATTGAGAGGATCTCACTGTTGAAGTCCAATCATTATTGGATCAATTTTGTCAATTAGATGAGAGAGACTAAAATGATCGGATATATAAATTCCTTTTTTTTGTGAACGTACACCCGAGCCTTTTGAAAATATGTTAAAATGCGAGATTTTATCTATGACTGATAAGATGGTGGAGAAAATAGTTTGAGCATTTCTGCTTGACGACACATATTTTGTCATACTGCATTGTCCTTTTCCACCATATCTACTCGTGCCATTTGAGTTTTTGGATGAGATCAAGGACAAGACTAGAGTGTCGTTTGATTTGGAGATCGATTTATTCATTATCGATTTTAAGTGAAACCTAGGATTAATATGTCATTCAGAATTTCAGTACGCTACTATCTTCAAGTCTCACCAATTATGGTATAATTTTAATGTGCATCTTCATAATTTCACTTACCGCATTCATTATGTGGCTCGATGTGTATACTTTGTCATTGGATTGACACCCAATTATTTAGACCTTTAATTTACGATATCGGGGAAGTGGAGAAAATTTTATTATCGAACCCCATATACAGGGATGAGTAGGTTTAGAAGAGAGATCGTTGCACCCCTGACACGTATGGGGTGAATTTATTTGTATTTTTGAGTCGTATGAGTGCGTAGAGTGTTTAGGAGTGAATCGGAAGCGTTTTAGCAAGAGACAAATTAATTCGGTTTTTTACTATGTAGTCTCCTTATTTTCATCGTTATATCTTTAACAGAAACTATGTAAACTTCTATATCTTGTTAATGAAATTTTGTTTCAGTTATATATGTCTATTTGCATTTTAAATTTTATTTGTTTTATTTTTTCACTATTTCTTATGTCATTTAGATTTTAGTAATTTTCATTGAGGATAATGCAAAAGTCTAACTGTGTGTATGTGTGTGTGTGTGGGGGCAGGTACATGTGCATCTTTCAAACTTCACAAATTTAAAAATTCCCCCCAAAATCGAAAAATATCAAGAACTCCAAAAAAGATTTAAAAAATTCAAAAATATTTTTTTCTTTAAAATAATTAAAAATTGAATTTTAAAATCTTCAAAAATATTACTCAATTTTTGTTTGAAGTCTCAATTTGTAAAAATCCATTGCACTAAGCCAAAATTAATCAAAAATAGAAATTGAGCGAAAATTTATGACTTATACGAATAACTCTGGAGATTTTAACCCAGTGAGATTTGTGTGCCTATCCTCAGTTCCGAGTAATTAAATAAATCTAAGTTAAAATTAACTTAAAGGTTCTTTTCAGTGATAAAAAGTCGTTGTTGATAACTGTAACACCCCGTAGTTTTGGTGCATTTAATATTTAATTAATTCGGAAATTTTAAGTTACTAGTGTGTTGTAATTTTAAATGAATTAATTATGGCAAAATATATTTAAATATTAATCGGGGAGTAAATGGTTAATATTTAGGGAAATTTATTTACTAAGTGAATAGTAATAATTTATTTACATCATTTCGAGTATTAATGACGGGGTCTGCACTTATCTTAACACGGAGTCGGTATAGACTAAAGGGGGTGGGGGATATGTATTTTTATAAATTAATTCAGATGCCAATTTTGAGTGTACAGTTGAATCCGAATGGGCCGAGATAGTCAGAAAAGTGTACCCGGGGGTAGTAAACGGGTCACGGGGCATTTTTAGACATAGCCGGGCCCACACGGGAGCATTTGGGTCACTTGGGTTTGGCCCATTAGGCAAAAAACGGGATTTAGGTTAATTGTTAAATTATAAGAAATAAGAAAATGGCTGAGAGAGTTTAGAAAAAGGCTAAGTGTGTTAAGGAACCCTATTAGCAGTTAAAGGCAGTTTTGGGATCACTAGAGAGCCAACAGGAGTCATCTTCAACCTTGGAATTCATCTCCAAATCAGACACTACGAAACCTAAGGCAAATGGATAACTTGCAATAGTATTGAATCTGTTTTCAATTCATATTTATGTGATGTGATTGATTAAAAATTCATTTTGGGTGTTCATGGCATAAACATGGGATTTTGAATACATTAATCTGATTTACGAATTTGAGTAAGGATTCATGTAAACCCTGATATTTATAAGTTGATACATATTTGGTAGGATGATATCTGGACAATTAGAAATGAATTTGATGAAGGAATTTGGAGTGTAAATGGGTTAAGGGCTAAAGATGATTTTTTTCCCTAATTTAGAAATTGTAGTAATGGATGAATTAATAATGTTGGTGGACATTCTGGAGATCCCTAATAAGTTTTCTAACATGTATTAAGGGTAAGAGGGCTTGAGGTTTATGGTAGAAGAAACTAGGGTTTGGAAAAATTCGTCTATGGCTGAATATGTCTTCGCGAAGAAAACGAAGACCTGCTCGATCGATCGATTGAAGGTCTGGGGTCGATCGATTGAAGGTCGGCAGATTTTAGCAGCTTCGCCCAGTTATGTATATAAAAGGGAATTTATATAATAATCTTTATGTAATTAATTATTGAGACATTAATACATGAGTTTAAATCTAATTAATCGTGAGTAAAGATAATTAGGATTTGAGGGAGTTTTTGGGTGACACGTCATGATTAAAAATTCGGGAGTCGGGAATTTAGACTCGAGTGAGGTTATTTCGGACTACGAGAGTAAGTCCAATTTTATGGTGGGGGCGACACCAAAGGTGACTTAATTAATTGATGTGCGAATTAATTAATAGTTAGGGTTGGACCATAAACTCTTAATAAATTAAATAGGCTTGTGTTACGGATTTAGTACATGGTGTAGCCGAGACATTTTATATTTATATATATATATACGGAGTGTGATAGTATATATATATATATATATATATATATATATATATATATATATATATATATATATATATATATAGTGTGTGTGTGTGCATTAATATCAGTGATTGAATATTATTATTATAGACTCTAGTGCTATAGGGGGAGGTTGCGCGTAGTGGATGAATCCCCTAGCTTGAGGAGTAGGGCGAGTATATTCCCAGGTCATAGCGTCCGTTATATGGGGTGAGGGGAATCTCACTTTCAGGGAAGGAATATGACCGCCTCCAATCGTATGCTAAACCAAGTTAGTGAGCGAATCTGACTTGGGTAACTAGGTTATGTGAATACACCTACTGGGATAGCACTTTAGAGAAATTATATTTCGTGAGTATTTTTGCTTGGTGGGATATTAGTATTAAATGTTGTTTCAAGTATGTTTGTGAATACTGCAATATGATTAAATATATAATTAGGTAAATAATTATATATGGGATAATTAATACATAGTGTGAAATGTATTATGTGCATAACAGGTGTGAGTGTTATATGAAATTAAAAAAAAAGGGTAATGATTTAATTAAGTTGATATTTATAATAACTTAAAAATCATGATTTAAGGCATACTCGGTTAGAGTAGGTTAATTGCAAGGGTTAACATAAGTATTGGGTCAGGAGCGTAGGACCTAGGTAAATTAAATGGAAGCGTTAGTAGTGCACCTTAGAGGAGGGGTAAGGAAGTCCTCAAGAGAGTGAGACACTAACTAAAATATGAAGAGCATGCATATTGATTTATTACTGCAAGTTAATCATTTGTTAAATGTTTTCAAATGTTTTTGGGTACTAACCCTTGCTATAAAAAATTTTAAAAACCTTTTAGGTGTCCAGCCACAGGGACGCTAGGCTTGACTCTATTCCAGGTATCCGTTGCTGCAGCACATGTGGATGTTGCGGGGTTTTGATAGACGCCTCCTTCTTTCATTCGTGTAGAGACTCTCTAGTAGTTATTTGAGCATGTCTCTCACAGTTCATTTATTAGTATTAGACTTGTTGAGGTTGTCTTTTTATCTTTACTTGTATTGGATATTTGGACCGATGGTTTATTTGGTCAGGTATTTATATTTGTGGATGGTTATTTCAGTTAACTGTGATTGTGTATTATTTTATGTTCCACATGAGTTTTATTTAATTAATTGAAAGATAAAAATTGGCACCGGTCTACTTTTCTCACTTAGGTGGTTAGTAATTAAAAAGACGACAATGATGCTAAGAAGGGACCAACTGAGGAACCTGTTCTAACTTGATTTAGGACTGATCACCTAGGATTAATTAGGTGGGGTGTCACAGATGGTATCAGAGCATCAGGTTCTAGTGTCCTTAGGATCTGTGCAGCTTTCTACGTTTCAGCGTAGCACTCGGTTGTTATAGAGCCCTATTATTAGGACTGTTGATTCATTTTCTGCTTGTGAGATATCGTATTTCTGCTGTGTATATTATTGTGTAAATTGTGTACTTATACAATTCAATCTATTTCAGATGCCAACAAAGAGGCAGAGAGCGGAGTGGGATGAGGCTAGGGATGAGGTGAGAGAGGCTCATTAGGAGCCACAGATGCTTCCACCACCACCCCCACCCAAGTTGATTTCTACTACTCAGGTTGCAGTGATAGTGGCCCAGGCAGTCGAGACAGAGAAAAATAAGAAAATGAGAAAAATATGAAAAATAGAAGTAAAAAGAAAAGAAAAAGAGAAAAATGAGCCAAAGCCCGACAAGTACCAGCGTACATCGCAAGAAAATTTTCCAACTCTTAATTTTTTTTAATATTTTCATTACTACCCAAAACACCCTTAACCTGAATAAGGCCCAACCGAGTCCGAATAAAGAAGTCAATTATCACGGGTAGAGCTAAAAATAAAAAAAGATAATAAGGAGACAAAATGGTGAAAATAAAGAATGATGATTTTGCTAGTTTTCCAATGAGCGTATTCCGTTCATGAGATCTTTTTTACCATAAACTTTCTGTCTTTCAATTTGTGTGCCTGAACTCATGTCCAATTACATTTTCTCTTAATTTTAGGCACGTTGAGAGAAAAAGTCACAATTCGAGTAATTCGTTTATGAGTGCATCCCGTGAGAAATTGAATCAAAGCGAATTTTCAAAAAGTAATATAATGATCAATCGGTGGACGTTAGTGGTTAATTTTCGACTTCATACACATACACACACAATTTAAATTGAGATTTATCGAATAAAAATTTATGGCGATTATATTTAGAGAATTTAAATCTTATGTTTTGTTTTTTTTTTTTTATTATTTTGATATTTTCTTTTTGTTGTACAATGTGGTACAAAATGAATTTTGTGGGTAAATTCATTGCAAACCCTCATTAAACACCACTCGTCCTACTAGGGTAACCTTGGTATTTAATGGCTTGTTGCATACGCTGAAGGCAATCACTTTCCAGGGTAAATCGTATTCTTTCTTTTTGTTGTTTAGAGGTATATTTATACTCTTATTCACATTTTTTTACATTGTTTCGGACGAGCAACGTTATAAATTAAGGGAATTTGATCATGCCTAATTATTCCATATTTATACCCTTAATATCGGTATTTTTAGGGTCATGAACAATGCATTTTTCCCGAATTTGTCTCATGCTACTAACCGTTTTGGCAAGTATTTTGTATTTTATGCATTTCTCTTCTGTTTTACAGGTAAATAGTGCAACTGGATGAGGGAGAAAAGTCAAGATAGTGAAAGAAATTACAAGAAAGGAAGTCAAGGAAAAATCAATAATTTTACATCTAGAACTTAGAGGAGTAGCCAACATAAAAGTTAAAGCGATCAAAGTCATGAGAATACTGGAAAAAAATGGTAGCTCAATCCGAGCTATGGTGAAAAAGTTATAACCATTTGAAATTAAGAAAAAAAATGGGGGAAAAATGCAATTAAGAAGAAACTCGATAAGCTACGGCAGAGATTCCGGCCAAATTGGTTCGATCACCGAATCAGATCGCTCTCAAGGGTTCGGTTGTGGGTTCAATTCAATCAATGAGTTCGGTTGGAGGCGGTAATTTCTTATCTCCTCCTAGATTTTTGTTAAATTTCTGGCTTCGCACACATGCACCATGATTTGAGACTCTGAAACATGAATTGATGATGACTATTTTCTGGAAAAGTTTGAATTATACAATTTTTGCATATTTTGAGTTTTCCTTGAGTCGAATTTTGTGGGTATATTCGCTGCAAACCCTCACGAGACACAACTCGTCATACTAGGGTAACCTAGGGGTTAAAAGGCTTTTTGCATACGCTAAATTCAATCGCTTGCCCGCGAAAGAGATATTTTATCCCAATTTGTTTTAGTTGGATCATGTTTTGATTTTTTTACATTGCTCGGGACGATCAGAGTTCTAAGTTAGGGGGTTTGATTAAGCATAAATTCTTTCGAATTTATCCCTTAATTTAGAGGCTTTTATTACCTCATACAATGTAAAATGGATTAAGTTATTTCATATCTTTGCTAACGGTCTCTTCTAACAAGGATCACGAGTTTCGTGTATTTTTTGACAATTTTACAGGTATTTAACGTATGAACGAAAGAAAGAAACCTAAAGAAGAAAGAGAAAAGAAAGAAGACGAATCAAAAGGGCAAAAGCATAATTTCTAGCAGGAATCCGGATGAGGACCCAAAAAAAAAGTCGAAGATCTCACATTCATGAGCACGTAGAAAGAAACGACGTCCCAATCAGAGTTCTGGATTATAAGTTATGAAGACCCAAAGATGGGAGAAAATCACGAAGAGAAATTGAAGAGAAGGTGAGAAGAGAGCCCAGACCAATCCGGTTGACTAGAAAAACGGATCAGTCCGGGGTCCCAAATCACTGTAAAGATGGTCGTTTACTGGACCAATCTGGTATCCCAAAAAAGGATTGGTCCAGCCCTTAAAATCACTGCATAATAATTCGTCTAGCGGACCAATCCGTTTTGTTTGGAAAATGGATCAATTCGGTTGCTGACCGGACCAGTCCAAAATGTCTTTGCCGGATCGATCCGGTGCTCAAAATTTTATTTGATCTTCTTCTTCTCAGAGTTTTGATTCGATCCAACTCTTCTAAATTACGTAGGATATAAATTTCTAACTCCTCCCAGAAAAGAGGAGGCTTCTAATTCGTTTTTAGATAAGCTTTGTAATAGTTTAGAGAGGAAAACAATAACAAAACCCAGTTTGATTCTAGATTGCAATTCAAGCAAATTCATTCCAAGTCTTTCTTTAATTATTGCAGTAGTTAATGCTTTAGTAGTAATTTCCTTATTGTTAATTTTCAGAGCTAGTAAAAATGTTGTCTTTCATTCAATACAAATTTTCTTTTAGGTTCAATATGTCTGGCTAGATTGTTTAGGGTTGGGATGCATGAATTCAAACCTATGTGAACGTTTCATGTGTATAAAATTAATCCTCTAAAATTAAGGATTTATTAAATCGTATTGTGTAGCAAACACAACCGTTGTAGATCTTTGGAGCTCGTTTGCTTCAAGGTAACCGGGATGTTTTAGAATGCAATGCAAGTGTAGCTATCGCGTTACCGCTTTACTCGTCCTCTGATTATGTATGGTGCGGTCTTGAACCTCATATATTGAATGCTTGGGAGTACTAAAGATTGGGTCTAATTAATCACTTAAATTTACGATTAGTTTTATACCAGCAATACACTAGGGTTGAGGGATTGTATTCCCTACCTGTTTTTCTCCTCATATTTATTATTTCCTTTTTAGCTATTAATCCTTGCTTAATTATGTAGTTCCATAGTTTTAATCTAGTTTCCTTTTACTAGTAGGATAAATTGAAAACAAATCATCTTTTCATTGTTCTTAGAGTTGAAATTAGGTTGACCGTCTATCCTTCCATCGTCACAATTTTTCTCGTCTTATTTCCCTGTGGAGACGATTTGGACTTACCGGGTTTATTACTAACGCGACAGGCTTGCACTTGAGCCTAAAGAGAATGAACTTTAGAGACAAATTCTTATTCACGTCAAGTTTTATGCGCCGTTTTCGGGGATTTTGGTAGACGTAGGTTAGATTCCGTTAATCTAAAACTTTAACCAAAAATAAAATCAAAAAATCAAAAATTCAAAAAGCAGAAAAAGTTACTTCATCTCTCAAAAGACTGTTAATGCAAAATCCTGAACTCACTCTAAATCCCCAATATACTCCAACCACCATTCACTAAAACTTAATAGTTGAGTACGACCCCGATAGCTCTCACACTCCAAACGTTCCACAATTCTGGGTTCCACCTCCCAAACCTCCACACTCAATTGCAAGTAACACTCCGACATCCCTCTTAGGACACACTGCAGAGAACGCTCCGAGCATACCAAGTGAGGATACAGAGTCATCAAGTGAGAGATCCATGTCACAACACGGTAGTGTAGCCGCAGGTGAGGAAGAGGTCCCATACCGCCCTTTGAGAGAAATCTTATATCCCGAGCGAACTGTCACTTCGGGATGCATTTTACTCCTATATAATGCAGGATAATTTCGTTTTAGGAATGGGATGATCCAGATACTTCCAAACTACCATGGAATGGAATCAGAAAATCCATATCTCAATATCCAAAAATTTAAGGAGGTGTGAGAGACCCTCAGTGATCAAACTTGCAAAAAAGATGTGATACGCCTCAAACTCTTCCCATTCTCGCTAAAGGATAAGGCTAAGACTTAGCTATGGTATTTACCTCTAAACTTGATTGCATCATGGAACGAATTGCAATATAAATTTCACAAGAAATTCTTTCCCCCCGCATCGAACGAACTCCATCAAGGCAAAAATTCAAACCTCCCGACAATTAGAAAATCAGTCGTTTGATCGATGTCACGAGCATTTTAATGAGTTAATCACTTCGTGCTCTCATCATGGATTTGATAAATTTCAAATCATTTACTTCCTCCATAATGGGCTGAATATAAATTCCAAATAACTCATTGAAACCCTGTGTGATGGTCCCTTTGTCGACCTAGACGCCAACGATGCTAAGATTCACTTGAGGTATGTCGCCGATACATCTGACCCTAGTGCTCATAATCGAATGTGCCAAATGACCACCACTCCATCGACAGCCGACCTATTTCATATAGTAAAGGATACTATAGACATTCGACTCAATCTACTTAATAAATGAATGTGAGAAGTACTTGAGATATGTACGAGAGGATCAACTCGCTCCATCCCGAACCCCATTGGGAATGTGTGTGCTATTTACGAGGCGGGCCATTCAACAGAGGAATGCCTGACGATACCCGCCTACAAAGTTATGCTTCAAGAGAAAGTGAGTGGTATATGAGGATTTAAGGGTAATTTTGTGCGCCGCACGGGAATTCCTACAACCCTTAGTGGAAATACCACCCTGGTTTTAGCTATAGGCAACAAAATGCTACGATGAATCCTAATTCACATGTTGCCCCTCCCCCACCATCACACTTTCAACAAGCACCTCACATGCAGGGACATGTGCAAGCACCACCACCTCCAGGTCCATATATCACTCCACCGTGGAGAAGTCTCGAGGATACGATAAACCAATTTATCACTGCCTAGAATGAAACCACTGCTAGATATGAGCGCATAATCAATTATATAAATGCGACTATTTGAAAGATGCAATCATCGTTGAGTATCCAAGTGAAGGGAAAGTTTACTGCCCAGGGCCAAAGACCTCCCTAAGGTCAAACTAGTGTTAGCTCCACCTCTACAGAACATCAGGGGCAATGTCAAGTTGTGACCACTTTTCATAGTGGGAGAGTTGTTGATTTATGACCTCCTCCACACGACACAACCAAAGATAAGGAGATTTCTCCAGGAACAAATGAGGCCGAATATGTCCCCTTGAAAGAGAATGATAAAGAAGACACTAGTGATCCTGAGGTAGTAGTGAAACCACCCTCTGTGGCACCATTTCCTCAAAGGCTAGTTCCTTCCTACAAAGGAAATCCCCGTGATGAAGTACTAGATGTGCTAAAGCAAGTAAAATTAAATTTACCTTTCCTCGATACCATTAAGAAGATTCCAGCTTATGCAAAAGTCATTAAGGACTTGTTAACAGTGAAGAGGAGGATGAAGGTAAAGAAAAACATATTTCTAGCACATAATGCGAGATCCATTCTACTTAACGATCTCCCGCCAAAATTCAAAGATCCTAGTGCACCTACCATTTCCTGTATCATTGGAGAAAATAGAATTGAAAAGTCCTTACTTGACTTGGGAGCAAGTGTTAATACCCTCCCTTATACCTTCTATAGGAAACTTGATCTAGGCGATCTCAAGCCCAAAAATATCACTCTCTAATTGGTGGATCAAACCGTGAAGATCCCAAAAGGTATAGTTAAGGGCGTGATCGTCCAAGTTGACACTTTCTACTTTTCGTTAGATTTTTTCATTTGGGACACGGAGCCCTCCTTCTCCTCGAACAATCATGTTCCCATCATTTTAGGGAATCCATTCTTAGCTAGGGCTAACATAATAATCAATAATCGAAATGGGCAGATGCAACTCAACTTTGGGAATATGACCTTAGAGACTAGCATATTCCATATAGCCCAATATGCAGGGGAAGAAGATGATCTTCACGCGGTGAGCTTAATCTACGAGATCATAGAGGAGTAATTTGAGGAAAAATATTATGGAGATGACCTAGGGACCTGCTTAGTGTCGAGTCATGAGAGTTAGTGGGCGTATAATTAATTTGAAAAGAATGTTAAGGAGTTGAGAGAATTACTTGATGAGAGTGCGTCGGACGAGGAGGCGAGCAATGTAAGTTGGGTTTCTCGATTCGAGGAGGCACGCATGGTTCCCTCCAGTGACAAATTTCCAAACCTCGAATTGAAGAAACTCCCCTCCCATGTTAAATATTCATATCTAGGAAAGGATGAGACATTTCCAGTTGTTGTCTCCTCTAGCCTAAATGGAGAGCAGAAGGGTAAGCTATTAGAGATTATGAGGAAGCACCAAAGTGCTTTTGGTTGGTGTATTGATGATTTAAAGGGGATAAGTCCTTTGATTTTCACCCACAAGATCAACCTCGAGGAGGATGTAAAGCCCTTGAGAGAAATGCAAAGAGGTTTAAACCCTAATATGAAAGTAGGGGTGAGAACCGAAATCATTAAGTTATTAGATGTCAGAATTATCTACCCAATCTTGAATAGAAAGTGGGTGAGCCCTATTCAAGTTGTCTCGAAGAAGTTAGGCATGACAGTGATTGCAAATGCTAAGGGAGAGTTAGTTCCCCAACATACCACCATCGGATGGCGCGTTTGCATTGATTATTGAAAACTCAATACAGGAACTACGAAAGACCATTTCCCTTTGCCATTTATTGATCAGATGCTTGAGACCCTTACTACTTCTTCCTTGATGGTTACTCCGGATATAACCAAATTGAGGTAGATATACTTGATCAGGAAAAAATGACCTTCACTTGCCCCTTTGGTATGTTTGCCTACAAACGTATATCGTTCGGCTTGTGTAATGCACCCACGACCTTTCAAAGGTGCATGTTGAGTGTATTTAGAGACATGAATGAGAGAGGACTCTAAGTGTTCATGGGAGACTTTATCATTTTTGGCACCTATTTCAATCGTTGTTTGGCGAATATGGAAAAAGTACTTACCCGGTGTGTGGAGAAGAACTTAGTGCTAAATTGGGAGAAATGCCATTTTATGGTCACTGAGGGAATAGTTCTTGGCCACATAGTTTCATCCAAAGGAATCGAAGTTGATAGAGATAAGATAGATGTCATAGCTGATCTACCCACACCAAATTCTTGGGCCACACGGGGTTTTATCGAAGGTTCATTAAGGACTTTAGCACCATCGCTAGGACCTTAAGCAACCTCCTTATGAAGGATACCCCATTCGAGTGGAATGAAGCATGCCAAAGTTCTTTTGAAAAATTGAAAAGCATGCTTGTTTCTGCTCCTGTCATGCAAGTTCCGAATTGGTCCTTACCATTCGGGCTCGTGTGTGATGCAAGTGATTTTGCAATAGGGGCTGTTTTGGGCCAACGAAAGGATAAAAAGGCTCATGTCATCTATTATGCTAGTCGAACTCTTACCGGACCACAACTCAATTACTCCACTATGGAGAAGGAATTACTAGCAGTAGTATTTGCGCAATAAAAAATTTCGATCCTATCTCATTGGGTCACCCATCATTTGTTTCACCGACCACACGGCTCTAAAATACCTCCTTGCGAAGAAGGACGCAAAGCCGAGCCTCATAAGGTGGATCCTACTCTTACAAGAGTTCAATCTCTCTATTAAAGACAAAAAAGGAGTAGAAAATGTCGTTGCCGATCATTTATCATGGATTTCGTCCGACATACCTCGTGATCCCACACCCATCAATGAATACTTTTCGAATGAGCAAATCTGTGTCACCTTTTATTTTCCATGGTTTGCGAATATAGTGAACTATCTTATCACGGGATCTGTCCCTCCCCAGTGGACACCGCAAGATAAGAAGAGGTTCATTACTTGGTCGTGCATGTTTTTCTTTGACGATCCCTTCCTTTTTAAATATTTCACTGACCAAATCATCCGACGATGCATACCGGATGAGGAGATACCGAAAGTCATCCAATTATGTCATTCGAAAGCTTATAGATGTCACTTTTCAATGAAAAAGACAGCCGCTAAGATTCTTCAAAGCGGATTCTATTGGCCTACAATATTTTGGGATGTGCGCAATGATTGAAAATCTTGCAATAGGTGTCAAAGGATGGGAGCGATTACCCAACGAGACATGATGCCATTAACCCCGATACTCATTATTGAGATCTTTGACTGCTGGGGTATTGACTTCATGGGCCCATTTCCCCCATCTTTTGGTTTCCTATACATCCTTGTCACGGTAGACTACGTTTCTAAATGGGTGTAAGCCATAGCTACCAAGACAAACGACAACAAAGTGGTGATTAGTTTCCTACATGAACACATACTTGCCCATTTTGGTGCTCCGAAAGAGATAATTAGTGATAATGGCAGGCACTTTTGCAACAGCCATTCGAGAAACTCATGGGAAAGTATGGCCTCATTCATAAGGTTGGAGCGACATATCATGAATGGGTAGGCCGAATTAGCTAATCGAGAAATCAAGCACATCCTCGAGAAGACCGTCAATCCCAACCAAAAAGATTGGTCACTTCTATTAAATGATTCACTATGGGCCTATCGTACCGCATATAAAAATCCACTCGGCATGTCCCCATTTCGCTTTGTGTATGGAAAAACTTGTCATCTTCCCGTCGAGTTAGATCACAAGGAGTATTGGTCCATTAAGAGATTAAATTACGATATGGAAAAAGCCGGTGAAGCTCGCAAGCTTCAACTTAATGAGTTAAAGGAGATACGTAATGACGCGTATGAGAATGCCAAGATTTCAAAAGCTCGGATGAAACTAGCACATGATAAGATTATTCGACGAAAAGAGTTTCAACCGGGACACAAAGTGCTCCTTTATAACTCTCGAATTCATCTATTTCCAAGTCAATTGCGGTCTCGATGGACTGGCCCATTCGTTGTGAAGAGCGGATTCCCCCACGGAGCAGTAGAATTAGAAGATACCGAAGGGGGGACGCATTCAAAGTCAATGGATAATGCCCAAAGCTATATGTTGAGGCGTGCGTAGAAGAGATTGACACCATCTGGTTGTTGGACCCCGTTTACAGGGTCAAGTGATTATGAATTGAGAGGTTGTCGCACCTCTGACATGTATGGGGTGAAGTCTTGTGTATAGTAGTTGCAGGTAGGATAGGATGAGCGAGGCTGTAGGATCACATCACATAAATGGAGAGGAAATTGAGCACCAACACATCTTAGGAGGCGAGAATTTTAGAGCCGTAAAAATTTTAAGGAGCGAGTGAATCAAGTCAAACAGGTGTCGGAACATAAGTAGGAGCACCCGAAAGTCATAGGCGGAGTTTATACCAGCCTATAGGTGGCCTAAGGATTTTTTGGGGACCGGACCAATCCGGTTCTGGGCACCCGAATCTGTTTGTTTGGGAAAATATTGAAATAAAAAAAAGTGGGTTCGGATCGATCCGACCCTGGAGACTTGGATCGGTCCGGTGTCTGCAACCCTTGGTTTTCCTTAGGTACACCTCCCTTTCCCCCAATCCTCCAATCTTTTTCTATGACTCCTACGATCCCAGCACACCCGAACCATCCAATCCACCGCCCAATGAAGCCCTTGCCTGTGTTGCTGTTTTTTTTTGTTGTTGGTTGTTTTTCAAACTGTTGGTTCTATGTTTCCTCCCCATCCCTTCTCACACAACATTTATGTTATCTATACAAAAAATTGCATTTATGTTTTATTTTCTTGCACTTTTAATTCACTTTGAGTTAGATTTTAGTCCTTTTTGGTTTGAGGAAAATGAAAAAGTCTAAGTTGGGGGGTGGGGGGTGGGGGGGTGGGGGGGTCTCAAGTGCATCTTTCTAAAACTTCACAAATCTTCAAAAATGCCCAGAAATTTCAAAAAAATTTAAAAATTTTGAAAAAGCCAAAAATATTTTTCTTCAAAATAAATAAAAATTGGAATTCAAATTTTGGGAAAATATCATTTAAAGACAGTTTAAAGTCTCAAATTGTAAAAAACATAATTAATACACAAAGCCAGAATTGACCAAAGATGGAAATTAAGTGAACGTAGACGACTTAGCGAGTAAATGTGGAGATTAACAAACCTGGTGAGATTCGAGTCTTTCATTATTGTGAATGTATAAATCAATTCGAGTTAAATGTTAACTCAAAGTTCTTTTCAGCGTTCTAATAATTCGTCAATGGATCCCAATTCTTTCACTTTGATCGGTTATGGAAAATGTGTGTGATATTTCCTTGAAAAATGTGCTAAATAGGTCTCTAAATTAAATTAATCTCGAGACCCATATGCTAACGCGATTAGTATTTCGGATAATGAATTAGGCCCTCGTTTGTCACCCAAAAATATTGGCCATAAAAAGTAGAGAAAAATTATCCCTTTTGTAAATCGAAATTGAGCCGAATAAATTTTTCCCTTTCGTTTGACAACCCGAGAATTCCCAATTGGTCCGGAATTCTGAAAGTGCATAATCCTAGAAATTAAGTCCGAAAAGTGCATAAAAGGGCAAGAAAAGAATAGCTATGCTCAACAAAAATAGCAAGAAAGAAAAGTGTGAAAAACAGAAAAAAAAATGGAAAATCAGAAAAAGGAGCAAAAGTCCGGAAAAAGCACTAATGGACATCATAAGAAAATTTTCCAATTTCGAAATTCCCAATCACCCCCTTTTTACCCAATATACCTCTAACCCAATAAAGTCCTAACCAAGTCCTTCATGTGAAATTGGTTACCACGTGGAGAACTAAAACACGAAAAGATAAAAGAGACTATAAATATGAATTAGAGGCAATGTTCCCATTTTTTATAACCGTAATCTAATAATGAGATCCGTTTACCATAATATTTTTATCTTTCTACTTGTATGCGTGAACTCGGTTCCAATACATTTACTCTTATATATCACGTATACCGAGAGAAAATAGCCACCCTTCTGAGAGACTCGTTCTAAAGAGCATCCCATGCGACTTTAAAATCAAAACGAATTTTCGGATAAGTAACATAATGATCAATCGGTGGAAATTCGAGGTTAAATTTCTGGCTTCGCACACACGCACTATGATTTGAGACTCTTGAACATGAATTGATGATGAGTATTTTCTGGAAAACTTTGGATTATAAATTTTTTGCATATTTTGAGTTTTCCTTGAGTCAAATTTTGTGGGTGTATTCGCTGCAAACCCTCACGAGACACAACTCGCCCTATTAGGGTAACCTAGGGGTTTGAAGGCTTGTTTCATACTCTAAATGCAATCGCTTACCCGCGAAAGAGGTATTCTATCCCATTTTTTTGAGTTGGACCATGTTTTGATTCTTTTACATTGCTCGAGACGATCAAAGTTCAAAGTTAGGGGGGTTTGTCTAGGCATAAATTCTTCCAAATTTATCCCTTAATTTATAGGATTTTATTACCTCGGACAACGTAAAATGGATTAAGTTATCTCATATATTTGCTAACGATCTCGTCTAACAAGGATCCTGAGCTTCCTGTATTTCTTGACAATTTTACAGGTATTTAACGCATGAAAGAAAGAAAGAAACAGGAAGAAGCCGGAGAAAAGAAAGAAGATGAATCAAAAGAGCAAACGTGTAGTTTCTACCAGGAATCTAGTTGAGGACCCAAAATAAAATTCGAAGATCTCGCATTTATGAGCACGTAGGAAGAAACGGCATCCCAATCGGAGTTATGGATTAGAAGTTATGAAGACCCAAAGATGGGAGAAAATCACTAAGAGAAATTAAAGAGAAGCTGAGAAGAGAGCCCGGACCAATCCGGTTGACTAGAAAAACGGATTAGTCCGGGGTCCCAAATCACTGTAAAGATGGTCGTTTACCAGACCAATCTGGTAGCCCAAAAAAACGGATTGGTCCAACCCTTAAAATCACTGCATATCAATTCGTCTAGAGGGCCAATCCGTTTTGTTTAGAAAGTTGATCAATCCGGTTGCTAACCGGACCAGTCTGGAATGTTTTTACCGGATTGATCCGATGCTCGAGATTTTATTTGATCTTCTTCTTCTTATAGTTTTGATTCAATCCAACTCTTGTAAATTACGTAGGATATAAATTTCTAGCTCCTCTCAGAAAAGAGCAGGCTTCTAATTCGTTTTTAGAGAAGCTTTGTAATAGTTTAGAAAGGAAAACAATAACAAAACACTAGTTTGATTCCAGATTGCAATTCAAGTAAATTCATTCCAAATCTTTGTTTAATTATTGCAGTAGTTAATGCTTTAGTAGTAATTTCCTTATTCTTAATTTTCAGAGCTAGTGAAAATGTTTTCTTTCATTCAAAACATATTTTCTTTTAGGTTCAATATGTTCCGCTAGATTGTTTAGGGTTGGGATGCATGAACTCAACCAGATGTGAACGTTTCATGTGTATAAAATTAATCCTCCAAAATTAAGGATTATTAGACCGTATTGCGTACCGAACACAATCGTTGTTGATCTTTAGATCTCGTTTTCTTCAGGGTAACCGGGATGCTTTAGAATGCAGTGCAAGTTTAGCTATTGTGTTACATCTTTACTCATCCTATGATTACGTATGGTGCAGGCTTGAACCTCATATATGTAATGCTTGGGAGTACTAAAGATTGGGTCTGATTAATTACTTAAATTTACAATTAGTTTTATACCAACAATACACTAGGGTTGAGGGATTATATTCCCGGCCTGTTTTTGTCCTCATATTTATTATTTCCTTTTTAGATATTAATCCTTCCTTAATTCGTTAGTTCCATAATTTTAATGTAGTTTCCTTTTACTAGTAGAATTAATTGCAAACAAATCATCTTTTTATTTTTCTTAGAGTTGAAATTAGGTTGACCGTCTATCCTTCCATCGTCACGATTTTCTCATCCTATTTCCCTGTGGAGACGATCCCGACTTACCGAGTTTATTACCAACGCGACAATCTTTCACTTGAGCCTAAAGAGAACGCACTTTAGAGACAAATTCTTAGTCGCGTCAAGGTTAATACGATGTCCGACTAAATTCTTCATGATTTGGGGAATGTGAACCCAACCAAGGTTTTTGACTTTAGATGTAAAATTTGAAATAATTATATGCTTAATTATTAGGGTTTGATATTTTTGTTGAGACTTATATAGTAGATCTCTTAACTTCGTTTGTCGTAGGCAACCAGGGTGTTTGAGGATACGATAAACGTGTCAATAATTTTATCAATCTCGTTAATTAAATTGTTGACTAAATATTGTGCAGATTAACATTCTCACATATTTAGTGCTTTGAATTAGTTAATTTTCTTCTTCCAACGAGAATTTTATATTTACTAGAAATTCCTACAGTTCAGGGGATTGGATCCTGACTCCACTTTTTCTAAATTGTTTTAGAAAAAAAGGTTTAATTTATTGCTTTTTCTTAGTTTACATTGCAATTTCTAAGCTTAATTTTCGTAGTTAACTATATATTTTCCCCAATACAAAATCATCTTTTCTTTACGTTCAAGAGTCGATACCTAAATTTCAGAAGATGACCCTACTATCATCAAAACGTTTTACGTCATATTCCATGAGGATTAAGCCCCGAC
Organism: Sambucus nigra; assembly: GCA_949130495.1. Classification (NCBI taxonomy): domain Eukaryota; kingdom Viridiplantae; phylum Streptophyta; class Magnoliopsida; order Dipsacales; family Adoxaceae; genus Sambucus; species Sambucus nigra. Next base: position 599,453,485 of record OX422215.1, on the reverse strand, counting down.
TTACCGGGTATTACTTGAGAAACCACCTTACACTTGAGCCATAGGTACACACGTAGCACATACATTTTGTGTCGCGTTAGATGTGATTGAGAGTTTTACCTAAGCTTTGGTCTCCACAACCTTATCTAACACAATAAAAGATTTGATGTGGTACATTGACACCGAGGCCATCTCACACATGACTCCTAACAAAGGTAATCTTATCTTCTTTACCCTATATATTAGGTCATCTATTCTCATTGTTGGAAATGGATCTCCCTTATAGGTCACAACTATTTTTATCACGAACTTTCACGGTCAAAGTTAACATAAAGTTTCATTTGTCATGGACTTATCACGATCAAAGTCCAGGACAAGTTCTTATTTGTCATGACCTTTGACCATAAAAATTTTGTGATAAAGGGAAACTTGTCACGGGATTTGACCGTGATAAGTCCTTGAAAAGGTCAATTCATTACAGACTTGTCATGGTTAAAGTTAGTACCACTACTGGGCAACAGAATAGAAAAATATTTGGGTAGTATGGCCACTACCATTGCCTAGAAGTATATTATCTAACTTGTAACAATAATCAATAGTATATTTTAATAATAACTAATAGCAACTAGCATAGATATTAATAATAATTAATCACTAACCAAATATAAATAAGAAACATAATATATTAACCTGATTTTGAATGTTAAATACAAATTATTACGTACAAAAGTAAATGTTCATTAACTTTATGGTTGGAGGATAAAGGAGTTCGATACAATATAGGAATCAATATAACCCTTAATATAATACATGACACACTATTCGTTCAACCATGGGGCTTCATTCTCTTTCCCCACTACAAAGTCAGTGACACGAACCCGAGCTTCACGAGGCTGTAGCGAACAGTTATGCACCAAGGAACCTGAGCATATACTCGGGTCCCTCATCCCCCTTGCAATTCTATAGTCTCCTCATAAGTATAGTAAATAGACTCTGTCCCAACCAATTGTGAATGGAGTCTGGACAGTTGGAATGGGGACTAGCGAATAAATAATACGGAGATGAACGGTCTATCGGTGAGGGTGAGGTTGAGAAAGAGAGAGCAGCGGTCCCTTCATCCACCCGGCTCTACTTTTAGGAGCTTGCTAAACCATCGAAAACATTTTAATCACTATTTTTTCGATGTTGTTAAACTTTTAGTCCGAATTAGTCTTTAGATCGTCGATATTACGTGATAGTCCACCGGTGCTCGACGTAATCCCGATGAGCCTTAACTTCCACACTCGAGAGATACCACCCCTAGGAAAGCCTTTATGATCAAGCCCGAGCACTTGGGTAAGTGCATCCCTACTCAGAGATGCCTTGTCGGCATCACTCTGCAAGTTGTGCACTTCTTTAAGCATTTCCTTAAATAAGACAAAAATATGTGATTAGATGAAATAACAAAAACGTATGTGATTATAAATTAAAAACTAATATCATAAATACAATTATATATTACAGTAATGTCGGCCAAGGATGGATTAACCTCCTTGTCCTTCTCTTTCTTCGTTCAAATTGCACATAGGCATCGAGCCTATATGGCTTACCCCTAGAACCACTCTCCATCTCATAAAATTAAATAATGCAAAATTAGTGAATAAGTATGTAATTACCACCAAACAGAATACAATAAAAGTAAAATAAAATAACATTCAAAACTTACCATCCTATGCCCCACCTCGGCATAAGTTGTACACCTGGAGTAGTGCACATCAACCTTCTTGGCCCGATTTTCCATTCTCGATTCATGAGAGGCCAACTGCCTATCTGATATCTCATTATCGACAAACTATTGCCAATTTTCCGGTAACATCGGCTCCTTCTAGAGTACCGTATCCCTATGTCGTAGAACGGACTCCCGATCCCTTCCAAAATACCATACACGCATGTTTTTCTTCCATGTTTTTCATTTCTCTCTTAGTTGTTCCAACATGGATTTGCATGCTTCTGGGCGCAATTCGAATTGTTCTTGTCAAACAAATACAAAAAAATGGAAATATGTTAGTATTATTTAAATTATAGAATAAAATTTAAATATTATTGAGTCAAGCATATACCTATAATGCTCCCTAAAGGTCCATCTTAAGCTCAACGAGCACACTCCTCCAATCAGTGTACTCGGGGCCAATAATAATTTTGAGAAATTCTAAAGCCTTAGCTTGGAAAGTCATCTTGTTATCCACTATGCTCCCCAACTTTCCCCACTTTAGGGGCTTAGTGCTAGATAATCCTTCCTTACCGCCATGCCCCCGACGCCCTGGTGAAGACACATCCTGCAATAATTTTTTTAGTAGAAACATATATATAAGAAGATGATTTAGAAATATAAATAATAAATTAGTTTGACAATGTTAGATAATTGTTTTAAATAATGCTTAAATTGATTAAAATCCAAATTAACATATTCACTAACAAATCAATAAAGATTGATTCAAATTCTCAAAAACTAATAAAATTCAAATGAATAAATCATTAAATATCTATCCAATAATAATATATCCAACAAAGCATTAAACTGTGATATATTAACAATGACATTAGAAGAATACTAATTAACAAGGAAAACAGAAGAATACAAATCCATATCATAAACCAAACTAAGAATTGTTTCAAATAATTGGAATTCTTATTACAAATATAAGAATTTATTTAAAATTAGGGTTATGATAAAAAAACATATTGATATTTAGTACGAGTAGTGATCACAGGGGAAAACCGCGGTGCAAGTGTATAAAGATATACATCGGTCGTTATGCTCGGTTCCTACTGCTATGCCAAAATCTAGACTATTGACTATAGTCTTTTAGGGGAGTACAACGGCTAGTCCGGGAATCAAAATCCACAGAGACTAGTTGTTAGAATTATATTGATTTTATACTTCAAGAATAAAAGTGTAAAATAAAATTATTAATAAAAGAAAAGATAATACAAGGCTTGTAATTAAACTAAGATTAACAAAGGGAATAAAAACAATATATTAAGACTAATATCCCTCACCTTGGATTAATACATATACATGGTTACATGGGAAGACGAGTTTATCAGGAATGAATCTCACTTACACAATTAATTAAATCTAGAGTTTTCACCCCCTAAATTATCATAAAAGATTAACTGATTTGGCATCAACAAATATCCCCAAGATTAGGCATTCAAGGTCGTAAATACAGAGCCTAAGTGTAAAATTAAGAAGAACCCAATCGAAATAAACAAGTCAACTCCATCCCTAAAGCAAAGAAACCCACTAATCCAAGGTGAGTTCAATCAATCTCAACCTAGATTAAACTAGCTACAAAACATCATAAATGAAATGTATTAAATGTAAGAAACTAAATGAAAGAAATAAATCTAAGTTACAAAGAAAGTAACAAATGACAAAGCAAGAAACAAAACAATGGAAGCTTGAATTTAAGGGAAGAGATAATGAATAGGTTCTTGCACAACATATATGGGTAAACCCTAGGATGGAGAAAAGGCACACTCATAATATTCTCCAAACCTTACCCTCCCTAACCTAAACTATATAAAATGGTATATCCCTAAAAAACAATACAAAGGTTCAATTTATACTAAGTGTAAAATGAAATGGAAAAAGAAATAAGAAAAAAAAAATCTTAACCTATTTGCTATGACTGGTCGACCGCGTCTAGGGGGGCGATCGACGAGGTTTCGGGGAAAAATGGCACTGTCTCACTTTAAAGGCTTATTCTGGATCACCGATCAATTGAGGCCTCAGGGCTGGCATACCGGTTCCCTATTTTCTGGTGGCCTTTGTTCCATCGTGAGGAGAAAAGGAGCTTTACGAAATTTGCCATAACTTCTTCGTCCGAACTCGAAACGACGTGTCGTTCGTGGACACGTTAAGATAACTCATTGAAATAAGCTTTCAAGGAATCCCACTGAGCCAGAGATGAAGTGAGAAATGTCTAAAATACCCTTTAAGTTGAGTCAAATGATGGAACTTCTCTGAAATGCAACCAATCCTCACTTTAAGCATTCTAATACCTACAAAATCTCTGCAAAGCATATATATATATATATATATATATATATATATATATATATATACACACACTAGGGTATGCCAGTGCCTGAAGGCACGTTGATAATTTTAAAAAGCATAAAGTCATGCCTTGGTGCGATGGCAAGTTACCTCGCCAAAGCTACGATTGGTCTAGGGTATACCCATGACTGAAGGCACGATGTTAATTTTTGAAAGTATACATCGTTGATAGAATCTTATATCCTGTTTAGTTCGCAACATATAATTTTTTTTATAAATAACCTATGATACGAACCTATTTGTTTATAAAAGTTGATGAATTATTCGATTATTTATGAGAACATCCAAGCTATTTAAAAACAAAAAAAAATCAAAATGTTGCTTGCACCGGGATTTTTTACACCAAGTTGTGTGGTATCCATGTAAAAATTGCCACTCGTGTTGGTCGTATCATATGTATTTGTCAAAATTACTACTATAGTGTCCTATGTTATTACATAAACCTTTATATTATTCATAGATACATACGAAGATATGTATTCATCCGATTTAAAAAATATAACAACCAATCAAGGATATGTACTTTTGATACCTAAACATGTCCACAAATTATATTAAATGCTCATGACCAAAATATTTATTTCGAGGTCTTAAATTTAATTGGTATTTTGAATTTGACCGAGTAAATAAATTATAGCACGTTCTAAAGAATAAGCTAAAATGAATACAAACCAACATAAATTACAAAAAAATGTTTAGTTTTCCATGAAATTTAATAAGAGGCCAAAGGCTATACTAGCATTAACTATCCCCACAACCTCATTTGATTTTGTTCGTATAACCTCGCCCTCATAGAAAATCATTCGGTACTGAAATAAAATAATGAATATTTATTAGGAAAAAAAAAAATCTTAAAACAATAGGAAAATTTAACAAAACAACAATTATAGTTAACTGTTATTTATTCCATGGTGATACATACTTATCACTAAAAAAAACTGTTAAAAAATGGTATATGATAGTTTCTTCACCCACATGTTATCCATTCACTACAAACATAAAAAACGTTTCATTCACTAAAAACTTAAAGAAACTCGAAAAGTACAAATTTTAACACCAGTATCATGAGCATAGACAAACAGATGCTTTAAAAAATGGTACGCATTAAAAAAATCTCATGGATAAAAAAATAGTAAAAAAAATATGGCACTAAAGCATAGTGAAGCAAATGTCTTGAAACACCAACGAATAAACTATTGTTACGCAAGTACTGCCCATCACCTCACCATTAAAGTTATTATGCATAAACATCAAGAAAAAGCAGTGCACATCACCTCAACTTTTACACCACTGTCATAATCAACATATTGAAAAAAGGATTTGTTGAATAAACAAAAACAAAATAAAAAAACAAAGCATTGAACAAATAAATATCTCAAAAGATAAACATTCAGATTTTCAGATCTCAAAGATAATAGAAACCTCCAGACTCCAACACAAACTAAATCATTCAAAACAAAATATTGAGACTATTACTCCACTGCTTCCACCAAACCCGGAACAAACATCAAAATCCCCCAAAATTCATTCAAGAAATAAGATATTGTAAGTAGGTGTAGTGTTTTTTTTCCCATCTCCGAAATGGACATTCGTCGGTGGCCTCCCAACCTTCTCTGCTCCAATAAATCCTCAGACTCCGCCGGCGAACTTCACAAACTCCGCTGGTGAACTTCATAAATCACCAAACCCCGTCGGCCTCCCAACCTCCACCGTTGGCTTGAAAAGATCGTCGACTTCACACCCACACCATTGACGTGAAAAGATCCTCCACAACCTCTACGTATTTCCTCCTCCACCCACACTCATCGCTATAAAATCATTCTTAAGAACACCCTAATATTAATCATGAACACATTAATATGATTAAAGTTTAACATACAATTGTTCTTAATAAAAGGATCTTGGATCTTCATGTTTTCACAAAATACGTCTAAAATATACAAAATAAGACTTACCTTGGTCCAATGCATTGATCAATCTTTTGATTAATTGGTCCATCAATCTCCCTTCTTGGAAAAATTACACTCAAAATAGAATCTCGGAATTTCTCTCCCACCTCAGAAATAGTGTGTTATGAGATTCCTCTAGATGGTGTAGAGGTCTCTATTTATAAGGAGAAGAGGGCCGGAATCCTAGTGGAGGTGGGACTCTTTCAAGTTTCCACTAATGCCACTAACCATCATGTGACTAACGGATAAGGTTTACCCAAATCTTTTAATATCTTTATTTGTCACATTCCTAATTAATTATCTGATATTTATCAAGACCACAATTATGGGAAATTCGGAATTTAATAAAATTGAAATTAAATAATTAATTTCGTTACTTGACATTAATATCCAACATAAACTTCGTACATTATTTTATTTCCAAATCATATGATACATATGACCATGATCAATAAACCTTGCCTGTAAAAGGACCATGAAATTTAAAAAATGGTAGTGTTTCTTGCTTTAGAGAGAGATTGCAAGTGTAGAGTTAATACGCCCTCCAACAAAACTGAATGAAAAATTACCAAATGAGAAAGAAACTCACCAAAAAAATTGCAATCTCTGCAATCCAAATCAACTATCAATGGCACCTTAAATCCTATATCAAACCTGCAAAATCCAAATCAAAGAAACTGGGTAAAATATATACCTAAAGAGAAAATTTGTTGGGCAAATATATACCGAAAGAGTAGAAAAGTTGTTACTGAACAACTTTTTGTTGTTCGTTGGAGGATGAGGAGTGAATGGGGGTTGAATAGTAAATGGAGGCAAAAAAAAAATGATACCAGAGTTAATGGAGGCTGAAGAAATGGAGGCCAAAAAACTCAATGACCGATTTGTGAAGTGAGAGAGAGGAGGGGGGGCTTAACTCTCTTTGTTGAAAATGAAGATGTTCCCTTCTCTCGAGCCTTGTGCCCTGTTGAGTCAGGCGCGTCTCCTTTATTCCAGGAAATCATTTGCATGTATTATATAAAAGTTGATAAAATTACCCATTTTCCATTGCCAGATATCCCACTAAATATTTGCCCCTCAGTCTCTGGCCCTTACACGACTTTCATCACATGTATTAAGTGCCAGCTTTCGTAATATAAAAAAAACAGCAAGGGCATTATTCCATATTAAAAAATAAATGCACATGAATGGTCCACAAAACCTACACAAAATAAATTACCCCGAGCCTTGTGCTCCTGTAATGTGTAAATGACTTGTTTGATAAAAGTGTCCTCTCCGTGCCAAAACATTCACAACCGTTAGATTTAAATACGTGGCAAATTGTAGGTTTTTTTTATTACTTTGATAAGCAAACATAAGTGATTTTGACTACAGTACCCTCAATTTTGAATTGAAGTATAAATTTGGTGAGTAAAAAAGAGGGGGAAATTAAAAAGTTAAGGGACAAAATAGGGAATGCAGGAAAAATTTATATGAATGACATCATCGATCAATCTTATGACATACATAAGTTTTGTAACTTATTGTATATATATATATATATATATCCAAAACCGAGGTTGTCAAGATAATAAGCATAAATATATGCATAAAGAACCCAAAAAGTGCTAGAATGCATAAATATAACAAAACTATGCAATATTTGTGATGTATGAGACCCCCTAACTTAGATATTGCTAGTCCCTAGTGATGAAACAACCAAAACCAGACCACAGAAGGGGGTGCAAAACATTTATTAACATAAAAATATATAAATGTCAATTTCATAGGGAACACAGTTCCATTTAATATATGCAATAAGCCGTTAAACCCTTATGTTACCTTAGTGGACGAGTGTTGTTTTATGAGGGTTTTCAGAGATAAAATCCACAAACATCAAAGTTTCCTCGAAAGGTATTCCCAACAAACATGAAACAAGCCCAACGATCATGAACAAAATTTCAAACACGTTATTAGCATAGTGAATAAATTCACACATAAGTCCATGGCATTAACATTATAGAATAAACCTCATAAAATTGAAACCTTAAAGTGGAAGGAAGAGTGATCATATGCAAAGTATGATTCGACAAAACTTAAATAAACCAGATAAACGTTAAAGCTTGTATATAATTAATCCTCACTGGATATTACACTCAAAAAATGAAATCAATATGAGTGGGAGGTAATACATGGGATATGTGGGAATAAAAAGTAAATGGAAATGGAAACTAGGTCGCATACATGCCACTAAAGAAGAACGTTATATAAAAAATTAAAAATTGTAATCTCAATAAAAGATATCATCATTAAAGGAGGCAAAATGTATTTTCACAGATTATCAAAACTATTTAAAATTTTGAATTGAATTCACCCTAAGATCACATAGGTCTTTTTTAGGGTTGTAATGTAGGCTTGGGGTTAAGGGTAGGAAAGGAAGGGAATATGTAGGGATTCAAAGGTGTACAGAGATGAAAACTTGGGATAATGGAAAATTGTGGCCAATTTCAAAACTGGAAAATAATTTCCATAACAAGCATTAGCTATGAAATTGGAGAGCAACAAGGATTATTGAACACTATATACATCATATACAAACTTTCTCTTTCTTTCTCTTTTTTCATGTTTTCTTTTTATTTTCTTTTTTCTTATCTTTTTCTTCTTTGTTTCACTTCTTTTTTTTTCTTCACTTTTCTCACTCTCTTCATGCTTAATTTCAACCATGTAACAAGAACATCATTCAATCCCAAGAATCACTCCAAGTAAAGGTATGGAAGATGATATATGTGGTTTATAACTCCAATGTGGAGTTGGTTATGGGATTTAGGGCTATGAAACTAAAGGGTGTATCGAGGCTCAAAGGGGTTGATGAGGGAAAATATTTAAGGTGAGATCAAGGCCAATACGGGTGATATAACAAAGAGGGCTTATGATCATTTCCAAAAGCTTACACAATTCTTGAGTCTAAACAAACTTTGAAAATCATGCTCAAGTAAAACATTTCATATATATATACTCAATTAATGAATGATTAATGAAAGAATAATGAGATTACCAACGGTTGTAATATTTTCAACGAGGAAAGAGAAGTGTATAAACACTCACAAATGAAAAAAAATTGCAAAGCTCACTCGGTGTAAGTATATACATTGCAATGAAAGATTACCGAGTTATAAAAATCTTAAACCAAATCAATAAAAGAAGAGAAGCGCATATGCTCAAGGGTTTAAAGTTTAATTTACGAAGTTATTCATAATATCAATAATTGGGGAAATAAGGTCTAATAACTTCTAAAAGTGAGAACATGCATTGTTAAATGTCAATTGGATCGGGCATTTTATTGAAATTTATCATTGGAAACAAAGGCAAAATGCCCAACAGAGGAGAAAAAAATAAAGAAAATCTTTTTGAAATTTTTTATTTTTTCAAGAAAACCATGCTTTGGAATAACATATAATCAAATTAAAGAAACTATCAATGAATGGATAGAATATCCCACACCCCCTAACTTAAAGCTGACATTGTCCTCAATGTGAATTAAGAACCAAACTAAAGAAGGGAAAATAACGATATTACCTAAAATGGAGTGATCTCATAAAAGTTCAAGACCAATGATTCGACAAAACATGTTAGAACCAAGAATAACAAAAAACAAATAATGAAAACTTAACTAATTACACTAGACAATAAGTAAATATAAAGAAAAATAAGGAAAAAAAATTAACTATTTAATTTTACCTTTTAAGTAACTATACACTAGATGTTGAAATTTTTTAGGGTCCACCCAAAAATGATTTGTCCTTGTAAGATCAACAGGGTAGGAATTTCGTTCATACTACGAAAGCAATGTGTAAGGCGAAAGAAAATAACCATCATCAATTAAAAAAATTTGGGGGATGATGGGGGGTTTGAGTTGAACGGGTGACAAATACACGTGGGATTCTAAAAAAACTGAATTTCCTCCCAAAGTTTTACAATTGGAATGGGAGGTGGCGCATATGGAGGCAAAATTTACCTTCATGGAAAGAAACTTGAGCAAGTAATCCTCATCGGTGAAAGGGTTAAATGTTTTAAAGTTTGGAACTGATTCATTGGATACTTGTATCTATTCGATCATATAGAATAAGGATGGGGAGGAAATAAATTCAAACTCAAGAGATGAGTCATCATCGCTTGAAGATTGAGTTTTAAAGGAAATAATACCATTTTCAATGAAATATTCTTCTTTGGGGACCAAAGAAGAAATCATTTCATTTAAAATGGATACTACGTCCATTTCTTCCTCATTTTCATTTTTTATTATACCATGGTCCAAGTCAAGAATGGTTTGTTCCAAAGTAGGCATAAAATCCTCATTTGGTTCAAAACATTCCTTGACTTTGAAAGTCTCGGAAGTTAAATCGTCGCTGAATTCGAATAATGCATCCAACTTTTACTCCCAATAATGATTTTCTTCCCAATAATGGTTTTCAAATTTCTAATTTTCAAGAAGGCACAAGCCCTCATGCAAGGTCATAGGTAGAGGCATAGATTTTTTATAATAAAAAGTTTGGAAAATATCATTGGTACAACTATCAAAATAATTATCATAAGAATTTTGAAAGCTATTGCTAATCGTTTCAACATTCTTATCATAAGGATTTTGAGGCCCAAAATCGGAATAATCATTCTCAAAATTACCTTAATCCCTAACATGACTTTGTTAATACTCACCCAAAGACATTTTAGATGTTTTAAGTTTTTGACTTTGCAGGTATTCACCAAAAGTAATAGGTTTAGGGAGATTTTGAGAATTATCACTACGATTAACGAAAAAATTAGAATAAGACCTGCTTACAAAAAAAATAGCTTAAGATAGCAAGTTCCAAAAAGTGATGTGTGTCCAGAAAATTCAAGCGTTTCTTGGGGATCAAATGTTGAAATCCTATAAAAATAGTTAACAAAGAATACAAATAGAAAGAAAATACTACGAAATACTTAATCAATTAAATTCTAAAACAAAAAAGTCCCCGACAATGGCGCCATTTTGATCACAGGGGGAAATCGCGGCACAAGTGTAAAAATATATACATCGATCGTTATGCTCGACTCCCATCATTATGAAAAAATATATACTATTGGCTACACTTTTTTAAAGGAGTACAGCGGCCAATATGGGTATCGAAATCCACATAGACTAGTTATTAGAATTATATTGATTTAGTACTTCAGGAATAAAAGTGTAAAAGAAAATTATTAACACAAGAAAAAATAATACAAGGCATGTAATTAAACTAAGATTAATAAAGGGAATAAAAACTATAGATTGAGACTAATATACATCACCTCAGATTAATACGTATAAATGGTTACATAGGAATACGAATTTATCAAGATTGAATCCCATTTACACAATTATTTAATTCTACAGTTGTCACCCCTAGGTGGTCTTAAAAGCTTAAGTGATTTTGCCGTCAACAAATATCCCCAAGATGACGCATGCAAGGTCGTAAAAGGTATGTGATCTTTGACCCTAACACGACCATGATAACAAGGGTAAGTGATTTTATTGGGTCAAAGATTGTGAAATAAGGTTGATAAAGAACTGTGGGTAATTTAATCTTATTTTGTTATCATTATCTTTGACCCTAACACGACCGTGATAGAAAAACAACTGCTATTACGTCCTTTGACCCTGACATGATCGTGACAACACTGTTGTCAAGGTCAAAGACTGTGACAACAGCTCCTTATTTTTATCAAGATTTTTTACCATGACAACTCCTTGCGGGTGAAAGGTGACAAAAATCCTTTTTTTGTGTCCATAAACAACTAAATTTAATGATTTATTAGTGGTTCTTAGCCTTACCAAAAACCTTATCTCTTTGAGTAGGCTAACAAAATGTCACTCTTGTGTGTTTGAATTTTCTTCTTTCAGTTTTAAGATAAAGGATTGGACCATGGGGATAATCTTATCCGCCGGATATAATTGAAATGGTTTCATTCTCTAGACGAAAAAGGAGAAGAAGTCACCCGCGCTACAATAAAAGCGTGTAAACAACCATCTGATGTATGGGACTAAGGACTATGGCATCCACATTCACAAATTTTATGTAATTTCTCGTCACATACCAAATATTAACGTTAGCATTTGGTTAAAGATTCCTAGAATTTGCAGCAGTTGTCAGATGGGCAAAAGTTCTCTATACTTTTTTCATTATCTAATAATGTTGCATCTTTTCCTTTAGAGTTAATTCATTATGGATTATGGGGACCAGCCTCGGCTTATTCCGTACAATATTTTTGATATTATGTCATTTTTATTGATGATTGCACTCAATTTACATGGCTTTATCCCTTACAAGGGAAATTTGATTTCTTTACTACTTTTCTTAGTTTTTAAAAATTGTTAAGAATCAAATTTCTCATAAAGTCAAAGTATTTCAATGTGATAGTGGGGGTGAATTTATCTAGAGAGAATTTCTAATACATCTTGACTCATGTGGTATTTAACGACATATTTCTTTCCCACATATACCAGAACAAAATGGCATTACAGAATGAAAACATCGTCATATTGTTGGAACAGGATTGGCACTTTTATTTCATGCATATATGCTGACCCATTTCTGGATTGAAACCTTATTTTCCAATGGTTTATCCCATCAATAGCTTGGCATCTCCCATTCTCCATATGGAAAGACCGTTTTTAAGTTATATAGTAAAATTTCTAGTTACATGTCCTTAAAAAAAATTTGGGTGTTGTTTTTTACATACTTGAGGTGTTACTCTTTGAAAAAAATTGATTTTAAGTCTTATATGTGTGTTTTTATTGGATACAGTGCAAAATATAAGGGATATCGTTGCCTTCATCCTGTTTCAAAGAGGGTTTTTCTTTTGCGTCACGTAATATTTGATGATACTATTTTCCCCCAAGGAGATCCATCCTTCACTCCTCAACCATTGGGTCCTAACAATACATATTTAAAATTTTTCACAATCATCTCCAACTAAATCTCCTCTTATTACTCACACACCTCCTATTGTTCTCCCACCCCACCCATTAATTGTACCTATTAATCCTTCCCTTTCTTCTAAATATATAACTCCCACTCACAGTCCATGCTCAATTCCCCCACCTCAACCCGATTATACCACCTCTTCCATGATACCCTCAACTAATACCATTTCCTCTCCATCTTCCCTCATTCATGCTCCTATCACCGCTACTCCTCCCTCTTCACCTATTAAAATTGATCCAATACTTTCTGCTACCTTACCCACCTTTTTTCTCACCATTCAACTACTATGCCCTCCTCCATCTTCAACCATCAATACCTATGCCATGTTTACCTGAAAAAATCGTGCATTTAAAATCTTCCACTCCACTTTCTCCTCACCCTCAGCTCCTCCCATCCGAGTGAAACCAAATTTATGCAGACTATTCTGTCCTTTACACATTGTCTTGCCTCTATGAAAGATGAAATTCAAGCCATTCGTACGAATGACACTTGGGAACTTGTTCCTCCGCTCGAACATTCATGTGATCGATTCTCGCTCATTTTTCAAAACTAAACTCACTTTTAATGATTCTATTGAGTGTTTCAAAGCATGACTTGTGACCAAATGATATAGTTAATTGTTTGTCATTGATTTTGGTGAAACATTTAGTCATTAAATCCATGACCATTCGCTTAGTTCGTTCGCTAGCTTGCAAGGGTGGGTCATTTGTCAAATTGATGTCAAAAATTCTTTTCTGTATGGATTCATTAAAGATCGTGTCTATATGGAACAACACCTGGTTTTGATTGATTCTGACTTCCAATCACATGTATGTTTTTTACGGTGTAGCTTGTATGGACTCAAACAAGCACCAAGTTCTTAGTTTAATCGGTTTAGTGAAGTACTTCTACATCTTGGTTTCTTTTTTAGCCATGCTGACTCTTCCTTATTTATTTTTCAGATTTCAAAAGTCACCATTTTATTATTGGTTTATGTGGATTACATTACTTTTACTAGAAACAATTATCCTTATCTCTTATAGTTCATTTCTCGACCTAGTCAAGAGGTTGCTCTTATAGATTTAGGGACTTTACCCTATTTTTTGGGCATTGAAGTTACTTACCATTATGATGGTATTTTTCTATCTCAACAAAAGTATGCCACTGATATTATCTCTCATGACCCATGATATATTGTAAACCTCTTACCTCACCCTTTGCTAAAAAAACCTACCATCAACTTGACGGTGGTTCTCCGGTTGATGTTACTGCCTACCACACCCTCGTGGGGACCCTCCAGTACCTTACATTGACTCGTCTGGATTTCTGTCATGTCATAAATGTAGTTTGTCAATACAAGAACCAAACTTCCATTAAATATCTTCAAGTCGTGAAACGCATTTTATGATATTTGTGAAATGTGACACCCTGCCTATTTTAACCAGGGGTGATCAGACCTTTACTAAAACAAATAAAAATCTCATTTGGTTCATTTTTAGCATCAATGTCAAAAAAAAATTAATTACTAACCATCTCTGTAAAATTAACTTGGTGTCAGATTATATTTTTCATTAACATAACAACATGTGGAAAATAAAGCTGAATAACTCATACACAACAAATATAGAAGTTTGAATCATCACAGGATAAATATATAAATAATGAATACCGAATAAACCACCGATTCCTAAAAAAAATTCAAACCATAAGTTTAGAGCAATAAACTAAATCCAAGTACACTATCTGATAAATAAAACTAAAATAAAGTATCAACTGGAAGGGGCAATATGACCAAATGAACCACTGAATCATCAACCTATTCTAGGAATGAATAATTGAAGCATCTACACAAGGTCCTGCAAGCGTCCACAATGCTGCAGTTACGCATCCTTGGAATGAGTTATCAAGCATGATGTCCCTGTGGCTAGACAACTATAATGTCTTGGAAAAATATTTTGATACAGGTCAAAGCCCAAAAACGTTTGAAAGATATTTAACAAGTAATTAAGATGCAACAATTAAATATGCATTAACACTTTTCATATTTAAGTGAATGTCGCACTCTCATTGAGATATTACTCACCCCTTGTTTATTTTCCACACCTAACACTTACCTTCTAACCCAACTAATTATACTACCCCACCTAACTAGTCCTGTTACAACCTTTATATCACCCTACTCTACCTCGAGTACTTATTATTTAAGCAAAATTAGTTAATCATTTCCACTTTAATTGATTATACAACATTCACACTAGTAATATAAATAATACATTCACACTTTGTATCTTTAACACGTATATAATTGTCTATTGTATTATATATGTATCAATATACAACAATAATCACACACATGTCGAGTATAATAACCATTCTCCCAATTAATAACTCACTGAATGCTTGTCTCTACAAGACTATAATATCCTAAGTGTGCTCACTCTAACCCGGTTATCACAAGTTGGACTAGATCACACCAACCTTTGGTAAAAATATCGCAAACATAGTGGAGCGATCAAATTTTCCTGAGAGTGAGACCGAATCATATCCTACTCAAAATGTCTCACCTCGAAAATAAATCACACAATATAATACCAGCAGATATGACACGGGGACTATACTCTCCCTGCATTCACTAGCCAGAGGATTCACCTACATAGCTCCGATGATAGCACTAGAGGAGTATGCTTTCACATAAATATCTTGCACACCGATATTTATAAAACACACACACACACACACACACACACACACACACACACACACACACACACACACACACATATATATATATATATATATATATATATATATATATATATATATATATATATATATATATATATATATATATATATATATATATATATATATATATATATATATAAATAAAGTAGGATGGTGTTTTTACTATTCATAAGTTGGGGGCATACTTTGTGGTTGATATTGAAGCCACCTAGGCTAGAAATGGAGGGTTGAGATTAAGAGTTTTCCTACAATACCTTTTTTACCCCTCAAATTTTTGGTTCCCCCTCTTTTGTTACTTTCCAAATTTACATTTTAATTTAAAATTGGGGGTATTTTGTTGAAAATGACAATTCTTCTCTACTTCTCTCCCGCTCACACAAATTGTTTCTCTAATTTCTCCCGTTCATTTCACTACATCCAACCCTACCTCACTCATCACTTCAGCTCCCCTACTCCTTGCTGCCGCCCCCTCTCCTCGATGCCGCCTTTCATTCCACTGCCACAGTAACCCGCTGCCAACCTCACCTCCAGCCTCTTATCCGCACTACCGCTAGGTACAAATTAGGAGGTTTGATTTAGGTTTCAGATGGTGGATTTTTATTTTTTAGTTTTATAGATCTAAATAGAAGATTTGAATTTTTTTTTTTTGGGGGGGGGGGGGGGGGGTTAGTAATGGTTAAATCATTCAGATCTTGGAGACTGTATTGTTTTGCAGAGTTTCTAGACTGATGTTTAATCGATGTGTATTGTTTTACAGAGTTTATAGATCTTGGAGATTGCCTAACTTTGATTCAAATTAGGTATACTATGTTTTTTTAGTATTTTTAATATGATATGTGCTTTCAAATGTGGTACTATGGTGGGGTTTGTGAGAATAAGATTTATTTTTTTTTTCTTTATGTACATATGAATTTTTTAAGGATGATTTTTTTAACTTCGATTACAATGCCACATACATAGCTGTTGAAGTGTAAGAGTGCATGTGACCCGGTGGTGGGTGATAGATGTTTGGATTCATTAATTTTCATTCCTAAATGGGTATTTTACTTTTCTTAATTTTTTACTCTTTATTTTTTAATAATTTTTAGGTGGATTTATTTACATCTATCCAACTTCTAGATTGTTTTTAGTGAAATAATGTAGTTTTATACTGAAATCCGAAGACATAATTTAATTAAAGGACGTCGCACTGATATGGGAGACATATGTTTCATTTATTCTATTATTCTTCTATTTGTTTGAATAAGTTTGATTAATTATAAAGTGACAGTAAATGCACATGATTCAAAATTACATATATATGATGAGCTAACCTATACAAATTGGGATGTGATGTTGTTAGAGGGGGATGAAGAGCAAGAGGTATTAGTTTCCTATATTTTGTATCTTTCATTATTTTTCTGGACCATGTTGTAAACTTCTCGGTTTAGTTGTAAAATTATAATGTTAGCTATGAATTTGAGTCTCTCTAATATCCTTGAAGCATAGTTTTAAATATTGGTTGATATTGTTACGTATTTCCAATTCTTAGTGGTTGAGGTTAATGTTCATTTTTTTACATTTTCACAAATCTCTTGCAGGGTTAAGCTTCGGAATGGGATTTGCTAAGAGAGGTCACTCATATAATGAATTGACTTGGGGACTTTTCAAAAGAGGTCACAAATCTTCAAGGTTTGATACTTTTTTGTAGCTATTTGGTTTGGATGTATAGTTTATTCTCTCTTTGTGGTTCACATTTGACAAATATTGTGTTCATTTTTACATATAGTATGTTGATACTATTTTTTGGGCATTGGGTTTTATTTTTAATTGTAATTTATATGGCTACGGGTATTAAAATGTCTGGTGATGCAGCAGCTCAATCTCAATCTATACCAAACAGTGACTCGAAATCTGATTTCCAAATGCAATATATAGCGAAAATGTTATCCAACCTCAATCTCAATCCAATGGCCAAAGAGTTTATCCTTCCTCATATTTTCATGGTCGCAATCGCAGTCACCTTCAATTGTTGCTCGCCAATAACCCAAGGCGAAGAAATAATTTTAACTAGGGAAGGAGGCGGTTGAATGGGAAAGCGTTTAGAGCTCTAAGAGATGACAATATTAGACGAACGGTGTATGTTCCTGATATCGATCATGATGTCATTGAAGATCAACTTGTCACCTTATTTCGTGGATATAGCCAAGTTGTTGATTGTCGAGTTTGTGGTGATTCCCACTCACGCCTTCGCTTTGTATGTGTAAAGTTTGCTGATGAGTACTCTACAACATTAACTCTTAACCTTTGTGGGACATTGCTCGGTTTCCCTCCAGTAAGGTTCTTACCTGCATTTATTTACAAGCGTGATAATAACTGTGCATTTTACGTGCATCTTTTGGTTTCCTCGACTTTTCTTCCTTTTGTGCATTTTAACACTAATGATGTTTTTTTTTGTTTTGTTTTGTTTTTGATATTCAGGTCTCCTTCATATATTTGTTATTATTAAGCATACTAGGTTGGCTATTTTGATATGCTACTACCGAGTCAAAGAATTATTTGAGGTACTTGATTGCTTAAGATATGGAGGAACATAGAGCTTCTACCACCGTTGATTGCTTAGGATATTTTTATTTTATTTATTTTTATTATACGCGATTGCATAACCTCTACCACTGCGGTTTCATGATAGTTAAAATTAAGTAATTGATATATCTTTTATGTTAGATCTATATCTTTTATGTTCATACAGTGTATATTGTTGCGATTTAATCGAAGCATCATATAATGTTAGTACACTGTATGTCAGTACACTGTATGTTATTACACTGTATGTTGTTGCGAATATACAAAGTACAGACATATTAGTTGTGGTTTGCCACACTATTAGGTATAGTACTATGGAAATTACATATTCAAATTAGGGGTTAAACCAGAAGATTAGGCATACATCTCTGTGACCCCTTATTAATTACATACTAGATATATCTTATTTTTTGGTGTTTGATGTTCAATTTATGCATCTTCCAAGTTTTAGTTGGCCCCCAAGTTTTAGGTGCCCTTGCCAGTGTCCCTTCTCCCCCGGCTCTGCAGTAGCGCCCCTCATCTCTCCCGAGCATCTCCCTTGAGTCAACGATTCGCAGAGGCATGCCAAGCCATACATGTAGCATTTGATTTTTTTTAATTCAATTTTCAAGCAGGTAACTTTATATATGTGAGACCGCATTTGGCATTTAATATGTTGGGCACAAGAAAATTAGGTTTGAGTTTATGATGCACAAAATAAATATTGATTCTCTCTTTGATCACATCGCCCCATTGGTTTTGTGAGATCTATCATCCAATTTGTCAACGAACGAACCTTATTATGCAAACGCCTTGCCAATTGAACCCATTTATTTTTTACAAAGAGGGACTACTCAACGAGATTGCAGAGAACGGGATGTCTGCCCTACCTGATCAAGTTTCGGGGATCTAATTTGGTTGGGAAAAAATTAACTCAAATAAGATGTTTAAGATTATGATTAGTATCAAATGGGACCACGGTTGCTGTAGTTCTAAGAGAATCATTCAAGTATATCTAATTGATGTAAAAAATGAGGAAATATGTTATCAACGAATGCTTTGAGTCATGTATCTATAGTACCACGGATGCTGTGTTTGAGTAACATTTTCTATGTAAATGCTTTGAGTCATGTATTCTATAGTACCATAATTCTGAATTTTCTTTAGTACTCGGATTTTGGGGGGTGAGTCGGTATTCGTCGTATGCTTTAAGAGATCACGATGTCTCAAATATATATGCATAACTATCTACCCTTTTGAAAAAAAAGTATTGAAAATATTTTCATATCAGTTCTCAAGACATCTAAGTGAAGGCATTACAAACAAGTTGCCTTCTAACCCTCTGTGCATCAAGGCATTACAAAGAAGTTGCCTCCTTACCCTCTGTGCATACAGTTCTTAAGACATCCAGGTATTTTATTTTTTTAATGTTGCCTTTCTGTGATGATGAAGCTATAGCTCATTTCTGTTAGTTTATTTCTTTTGGGGGAAAGAGTATATATGACCTGCATCTGTTAGTTACTATATGTTTTCTGATTTTGATATGTTTTTATTTACTACGTGGGAAATGTACCTACCCAAAATAAGTTTTTTTAAATTTTACTTATTTAGTATGCTACATGTTTGTTAATATGTTTAACAGTTACCGTAGTTAATTGCGAGTATATATGACATGCATCTGTTAGTTACTATATATTTTTTGATTTTGATAGGCTTTTGTTTTATAGGTGGAAATGTACATACACAAACTAGGTTTGTTTAAATTTTACTTATTTAGTATACTACAGGTTTGTTAATATGTCTAACAGTTATTGTATTTAATTTTTAGAGTATATTTGCGCTATTGTATGTTTATAGCTAAATTTAAACTCACTGGGGGTGATTGGATTATAAACTATGCATTTGGTTTCAAAGGCACTTCCGGAGTCCTTTTAGCAAACACAAAAAAAGGGTTTAGATACATTTAAGGGGATTTTAGCAACAATGCAAAATTCAGAGGATTTTCGTGCAAATGAATCAGAGGAATTTTTAGACTTTACCCCATTAACTAAATAGGGTCAATTAATGGGGAAGAAAATGCTCACCCTTTGGTTGATCCACCATTTGGTTCTCATACAGGGGTTTCTTCAGCCACACAGTCCCAGGAAACACCATCAGGTTAGTGTTACTCAGATTTTGTTTCTCACCATCTTCCAAAGGTTTGAAACCAAAACCAACTGTCCATGTCTCCACTAAACTGGGAATGGCAGATATGACGAGCTTCTCAACCTTGAAAGATTTTAGCAAGGGGTGAAAATCAAACAAGCAGATAAATGTATCACATAAACTTCTTACAGGATAAATAAGATTTTAGGATTCTCAATTTATTGGGTGAATGCTACTATAATCGTTGTGATATTCTAAGCGGCAAGCCATCTTTAACCACAATAATCGTTGTATCGTGAACGCTACTGTTGCGCAGTTTTGTGACTTATTATTGAAAATAAATGCATGTCACAACATGAAAGCTACTTCAGGCATGGTCGACCTATCAACAGCTAATTCTTACATGCCCAAAACCCCAATATGAATCCTTCTTATTAATTCATGATCTTGATATGACTCTCCCAATGATAAATCAACTATATCTAAGTCCTTGCCTTCAATCCATAGTTCGCAACCCTGAAGTGATGTAGTTCATCATTAGGTGAATACTTTAATACAAAATAAGTAACTGAAGGGATTAGCTGTGCAACGCTATTAGGAACTGTTATTAATCATCCCTTAATTATGGTATGCACAACATTTAGCTACAGATTTGTCGTGATTCAGCAATTCGCCCGCTTCATTATGTATAATTAGTCTACTTATTATACACAATGATTATATGTATGTTCATGTGTTTGTCTTATTTATATTTGTGTTTTCTTACATACCGTAGCATTTGTCCAATTGGATTTCTTAATTTATCAGGTTTTTTAAAATATTGGAGACATGTTTTTAATTTGGTATCTTATTTTACATTTTCACTTTTGCAAGAATTTTTTCAGTTTGGGTTTTTTGTATTTTAAGCGGATTGACCGTTCCATCTCTCTCTCATGTTGGAACTCTTCCAATGTCAACACCACCTTTAATCGTCAACGATACCATAATGTTATGCAACACTTAAATTGACACCATTAGACAAAGCCAAAACCAAAAATCTAAACAAAAAGTTTAATGATTAAATTGCAATGATTTGAACCCTCCATTTTTAGATGGCTAAATTGAACACCACTGATATGAGAGCTATATATATTTTGTTTTTAATGAGTAGTTAGTTATAACTTTATGTTTTTATATGTTAATATTAACGTTTTACTTTTGGTTCCAATTTAAATATATTGCACAAATGATGGTGGCGTTGGAAGGGGTAATAAGATGAGAGGATAAAACGTCGACTAGGTTCACATATTTCTTTTCATTCCTCAATTTATCCATTTTATTTTCATTCTTCAATATATTTTTCTTCTATTTTTGTGTAACCAATTTTGCAGGTTCCCATTTATACTTTTGATATTTTTCCCTTGCACTTTTGTATTAAGCCTCCTTACTTCACAACCATCCGGTCCTCTCTCTCTCTCTCTCGGGTTTCACCTCTGATCTTTATTACAGAACTGCTGCAATATGGTTTTACAGTGTATGGTTGGTTTATATTGTATAACAATAAATACATTAGTTGGCAAGACTAAAGGACTAAATATTTAGATTCTTAAAGAATCAGGTGTTATTGGGAAAGATGATGCGAATAATTGATATTAGGAAATTAAAACCCATGAGTTCGTCTATTGAGTTGTTGAGCCACCAATTTCTTCAGCGGTGCTCTATTAGGGGGATGGCTAAAGGAAAAGGTAAAATTAAAGCTGGGTAGACATTGAAGCGATCAAATTGTGAAGAAAGGGACGGTGGTAGAGCCTACACCTAAAGGTGGGGGTCCTAGGAGATTTGAATTCGAGCAGATAGTTGATAACTTCTTTAATGTTTTGTTAATCACAAGTTAATATGCTTTTTTGGGGATATTCTGTACTGGCTTAGCTATAATGGCTTATCTATAGTAAGGATGACGATGTATTTTAAATTAGGCGGGTTAGACATCATGATGGTAAAAGAGTGTGTGGGATCTGTTAGGTGTATTGAATGCATGTATGTGTGTTTATTTCCATCTTTTATTGTTATTTGTTGTATTGGATCTTTGTTTTATATTTCTATTCCTCGGTTTTTATTATTTTACCTGAACAACCACTTGATTCAATATTACTATCTAAATTTGGTGTCGAATGTTTCATAACTCTCCAAAGTATTAAGATTCAATATTACTATGAATCAGTTTCAGGTCAAAAGGCGAATACCTTAAAGCCATTTGTGGTGCTCCAAATACCTGACAGATTTTAGAGGAAGGAAAATTCAAGATATTACTTATATACAAATTAAATAAACTCCTTTAATTTATGTGTGCTTCCCCATTTTTACTAGGGATAAACTACATATATTTTCAGGAAATTATAGTTAATGTCTGGAAGTAGATATCAGGTTGGAAAGGGAATTTTTTGTCTACGGGGGCTAAAATAATCATCATTAGTCATATGCTTCAGAGTATTCCTCTTCATAAATTAGCAACAACTTATAATAGTAAGGTTGAAATTATCCTTTTCATTTAAATTTATATAATCAAGGTCTGCTTATCTAAGATATCTGAGGCATTCTTATTGGTATGATAATTGCTCTATATTACTCTTGATCTAACTCGGATGTGGTTTAACTGGGATACGGGTGATGGTGTCATGAATCATTTCTCCATCCTTATTTTTTAATACTATTGTTTGTTTTTTGGTTTTGTATTATTTGAGATATAAACTTTTTTTTGTGACTGCAGATCATACTAATGGTAATTTGTAGAACAAAATTTTCCATTTGTCATCAACCACAGATTGTTCCACATGTTCCTTGAATATAAGAGAGAGTTAAGTAATCCGAATTCCCATTTTGAACCACTAAAGTGCTTTTAGTTTTTATTAGGTTTGTAGAAACTTGCATTTTTTTCTTTCTTCCAATTTCATATATAATCTATATTGGATAGTAAACATTTAGTTAAAGGTTTTTTTAACGAAAGCATGAAAACAAAATTTCATAGTGTGTCATCACCACGGCCATCGATGATGGAATGTACGTCAATCGGTAACACCAGAATCAATGGCATCTGATCTTTTATGATCACTTGAAACACAATTGGAATAACCAGCAACATTGGTAACATAACCCTAGGCATCAATGATCTCTATTTCAGAGTTAAGGTCAGTTTTTTAATCCTCACTGATGTTCACTTTGGTCATCCTTTCTGCAGGCTGATAAGGTCGTGTTATTTAAGTTTGGTTTTGAAGATTAATTTGGCATTTGTTTTATAGATCTTTATGGAAATAGCTAAAATTCAATTTATGTATATTTTACACTGTAATACTAGAATTCAATCAATGTATGTTAATATATACGCATAAATCTAGGCATCATGTTTCTAACACTTTCAAATGTAGAAATCTTTATATGCTTCTAACAACTTGAAAGATAGCATCCCTACCCCTTAAAGCTGATGGTTGACAGCATCAGCTCAATGCGAGTCTCTGTGCATGGTTCATATTGACATTTTAATGTGAGAAACACCTGCCACGGTACGGTACCACATGTTCCTACAGCTGCAACGAAAGCCTATAACTACCATATCTTTTGCATCTATTAGATTTTGTTTTCAATGCTTCAATGCCACCTTATTTACTTCTGATGCTCTTCTCAGTCAAACATTAACAAAATGGTCTTTGTGTGTAATTGAGTAGGACTAGCTATTTCAGCTGTACCTCCAATGGGCCTCCAAAATTTGAATTTTTTTAATAGCAACATCATTTGGGATGACTACATGGCATGTTCATCCATAAGCAGTTGGAACATGGATATCTATGCTTCCAGCACTCCTATTTGTAACAACTCCGCCTTGAGATAGCAGTCCTGATTCTTTTCACTCTTCTGTTATTTTAACGGTAATCATATCTTCAGAATGATATTATGTATTCTAAGAATACACTTCTCAAGTAATATGAGTCTAATATACTGATTTTTGGGACTAATTTTCAGGCTACATGTTATTATGACAATTATTGATTTTGTAGGCTATATGTTTGTCTCTGTATCACTCTAATTGGCAACATTTATCAATCCAATCATCAATAACTGTTTGGGACTGATTTTGGGGACGATCTTTTGAATTTTACACAGTATCCTATATGTAAAAGCATTCTGATGCCATTTTATTATGGATTAAACAGAGTCCTACTCTGTTTTGATAAGGAGGTTGCATATGGCTTTTGAGTTGTACAAATTCTGTTTAGTAATTCGTTTATTCAGTACTATTTTTGAAAGACACTAAGAATATCTAACACTTAAGAAAAATGATTGGTGTCTGTTCCAATGACTCTAAAGACAATTCTCAAGTTGGTTTTTGTGTTCTCATGAACTTTCTATATATTGGTTTTTGAGTTCTGACGTGCATTGATTGAATTGATAGATCAGTCTAACAGTTACTTCTTCTATCATAGGTTGTCAAAAAACTAATGGAGAATTAAAGATCTTATGGAGGGAGATACATATATATATATATATATATGGTATTTTTAGTATTTTACATTTTAGAATTGAAGAGCTGATGAGGAGAAACAGAAAAGAGAGGCTGAAGAGATGGGAGATGCGATGAAGTCTTTAGAGAACAGAACGTTGGACTCAAAAAGAGAAATGGACATCCTTGCTGCACTGGATAAAGTCAAATCTATGAAGTCGAGGCATGCAACTGTATCCGTAGATTCAATGCTCGAGGCCCTCCAGTACTCAGCTTTGAGTATAGAGGAGAAGTTCGAAGAAGAGGACGAAGATTTTATAAAATCATTATTTCAAGGATCAAGAGAGGTTATCACCAGGATCCATGATGAAGATTTTGATGATGACGAGGTTTTCTACTTTATGCCTAGCATTTTCTATTAGTTTAAATCGATCATATTTATCCGTTAAGAATGTGGTTTCACTCAACTAAGTTAAATTCTGATTTATACAGCTTGCTTAAGATTTGGATCATGAATAAATGCATTGACATGGTCGGTGTCTTCAATTCCCAAGGTGCCCATTTGTCCAAACCACTAATGTTGATTCCATTGCTAAAGTTGATGAACCTGGTTGGAATGGGGAAATAATAGTTTCTGCATACATATCAGGTATTTGAACTGAATTCTACTCCACTAATGTGGAGATCACTCAGATGACCCCATTTATTTGATATACAAGTGGGGATAACATATGCATCTTTACATGTTTCTTTCTGTTTATTATGTATATTTGTCATGTACTTGCTACATCCATGGACACACATGTCGTATGTTGTATATATATATTACATATAAAAGTGTTATGTATATTAATGAGGTTGTAAATTACTTACTGATATATTTTATGTTCGAGTAATAAATAAGGTTTATCCTAACGTGTGAGATTTATTTGATCATTTTACTTCAATGTTTTGGTAATATTTTTTTTATTTGGTTTGTTGCAGATTTAAAAGCCGTGTGGGATTATGCACATATTTGGTTCATGACTACTTGTTTAATATTACACATGAAAGGTATTCAGATATATGCTTAGAAAACACTATTTGGGGGTTCTTATACATTTTTTTCTTAAACAACAACAACATCATCGTAGGTACTACTCTCTGCAATTTTTTGTTTAAAATTCTTAAGTAATTTTTCATTGTCCTTTTTCTACTTAATATGTTATGTTATGGTGTTTTTACTAATGGTAACAATTTCTTCTTAGTGCAATGAATGAATGAAACACAACAAGTCTGTTAGATATTAGATATTGGGGAATCTATGACCATGGAGAGAAGGAGGCGGACGTTGTGAGGAATGCATGGGTGGAGAAGTGTTGGGATCTTGATGCTGCTATGGCTCACAAGTTTAAGGATATTGAGGCATTTTTGAGTGACTGCAACTAAGATATCCGCAGGCTAAAACTTGGAATTTAGTTGGATTATGGTTTTTTGAATTTAGTTGGATTATAGTTTTTTGAATTTAGTTGTTTAGTTTGCTTTTGATAGATGAAGGTACCGGAGACGGTGTCCATTGTTTTCTAGATTTTCCTTAGTAGCTATAATTTTCTTTTGTTACCCCTCAAACAGGGTGGATAGTCCAATAAACAAAGGAGACTATGTCCATTTTTTTTTATAGAATTGATACTTTGTTAATTTGAGGCACAATGTGAATTTTATTGATGAATATTGTATATTTAAAGTTATATGTGAGTTTATTTAATGAATTTAGACTATATGAACATTATTGGATTATTTGTTATTTATTAAACAGGGTAGACAGTCCTAAAAATAAAGAAGATTATGGTTATTTTTTTTTTAAATTATAGTATTTGTTGGGGAATGAAATTTTTGCCTTTTTGCAATGACGTATTTTGAAATTTTTTATCGTTTTGCGATTATCAGCGTGCCTTCAGGCACGGGCATATCCTAGTATATATATATATATATATATACAATAAATCCGACTAACCCGTTCCTAACACACGTAGCACTAGCCCATAATACCCGAGTCTATTTCCCGAATCGTAATTTATTTAAATTCACGTTCATTAAATAATTAATATAGCATCACTTGCTAAAATACAAGGACTCACCCGATCGGCCCGAATTTAAATATTTATGAATTTATTTCACTAAACTCATTATTTAGGGTCCTTATTTTTCTCACCATTTTAGTCTCATATACATCCACCCATAATCCATAGGTAGAATAAACCCGTCATTCGTACCCGGGTTTGATTTTCAACTCAAGATTTCGATTTCGGACACCCTTTCGTTGAAAAATCATAACTAATTTAAAAAAATTAAAAAAATATAAAACTGGTGGCCACGCATTCGTAACGAAAAGACCTATCTCCATGTCTAAAACCTAGGGTCATTTGAACAAAATACTATCCTCGTTCGAACAAGATACTAATCTCGTTTGAACAAAAACCTCAACTTGTTCGAACAAGTTTCTGACGAATCAATCGATTGACCGATCGATACCTGGACAAGTCATCTTCCCCGAAAATCATTTTTCTCCATGTTTAACCCTCAAACCTTTATGGCTTCAACCCAATTATATCCAATGTTTATTACAAATCTAAAAAGGTCCTAACCCTTATATAAATCATCAAACATCATTGATTTCTATTAAGATTCATAAATTCAATGAATTGTTTTTTTTCCATAAACTTCATTCCATCATCTCGTTAAATTCGATTCTACAATCCAAATTGAATGAAATTACCTAATGGATTTCGAATAGAAATTAGATTCCAACATCATTACATGGTATTTCATCATTTGTTGAACATCAATTTTACATCTAATGCCCAAATCCCCCAAAACCCATTTTTCATGTGACAACTCTCCCTAAAAACAAGTTTGTCTACACCTACCATGATATGAACATGAGTTTTTGCATTTCAAAATAGAAGAATGTTAATTACTTGCCTTTTTAGGTTTATAGGGTCTGATTATACGTTGTAGAAGACTGATCGATGATCGCACACCCAATTACTCCTTGAATTTGGCCTTGAAAGTCCCCTTATTTTCTCCCTTCTCTCAAATTCTAGGGTTTAGATTTTGATTAATTGTTGTCTATAACTCTAAAACTTAGGTTAAATAACCCTAATCCCGAAATTAGGCTAACATACCAAGCCCAAATGATCCAAATATCCCCGTGTGGGCCATGTTATGTCTAAAAAGATCCCGGGACCCAATTACTACCCCCGAGCAGACTATTTTGACTATCTCGACCCTTTTGGACGAATTGTATCCTAAAAATCGCCATTCAAGTCACCATACAATAATTTTCTATCTCGACCTCATATAGTCCACACACAACTTCGGTTCTGATATAATATCATCATGTCACTATCACTCGCTATGACGTAAAATAATAATTTACTATTCACTTAGTAATTATATTTCATAAATATTAATCATTGTCTTTCCAGATTAATAATTTAATAAACATAGAATAATTATTACAAATAAATTACGTCACACATGTAATTTAAAATAATCGAATTAATTAAATTTTAGATACTCAGAAATACGGGGTGTTACATACTTCCTCCCTTACAAAAGAATTTTGCCCTCGAAATTAGGATAAGTGTGGTACTAAAAGTTTTGGATACTTTTCCACACAACATCCATCTCTTCCTAAACTCGAAACTATCATTTTTTTCCCGCTACACCTCTACTAATGCTACTCTTCTACCCCGACTGTCGATGCATTACCATTCAAACTAGTAATCACATTACTTCAAAATACTCCATTACATTTACCATTCCATCTTGGCGATTTTACCTCGTTAAAATTTTACCCAACTCCTTCAATTATGAGGGGCTTATATACTAATAGTTATAGCATTCCCTCCACTGGGGAAGGATCCAACATCCCCATGCCAACTCCTTCATTCACATGAACTTATGTTCAACACATTTATTTCCATGTCCTCTCATTGTGGATGATATTCAAAGTTCGACTAGCTAGGGAGCCTATACACCCTATACCCCCTGAATTTCTGCACCAATATACAAAATGTAACGTCTATATATCTCAAACTAGGCCTACTAGTTGTAGCTCAAGTATTCTTGAAATTATCCCCTCGATTAACAGTGGTGCAAATGTTCCACAATGTTTCATACATCAAAATAATACTCGGCTCCTATGGCCTTAAATCATAAAATAACTCTCAATTCACGGTTTTAACCACACATCCGTGCAATAACTACTGTACTAAAATTATGTCGCAAAGACCACACATCTCCCTACTTTAGACATTCGCTAAGGTTCATGCATGGGATGTCTCGCAAGCAAAATCCAAACAAAGATCCCCCCGATACACTACTACCTAGCATTGTCGGTCATCAAGATCCGTGGGTCCAAATCACATAACTAAGACACCTTAAATCCTATCTCCCGACACATATGTCAAATCGTTCACTCCCCATCACTCAAGGAGTAATACAACACTGTGCTATCACTATCACTAAGTTCTTAGCACTAAATCAATAACGAGTTAAATCTATTCACTCGACGACAATTTGATATATCCTGAATTACATCAATAAAAGTTCCTACGCACTAGAATCAAATATAACGAGAGAACTATACTCTCTGAAGTATCCTTTACAGCACATTATATGAAAATATATAAGCAAGCTCGACCCTCTTTCAGGTGATACCTTTCAAAATAATACATCTTACTATGGAACAATAAATACAATAGTCCTATTATAACAATCTACTATCGCTCAAACCCTCACTAACCAGTCACTACTTAGGATTGTAAAATGATATGCTCTTATAACTATCAAAAGTAGAAGAAATAATACATAATACAAGCATCCTATTAGTAACCACACCCTCTCCCCTACAGGCGGTACCGATAAGCCTTGATACCCAACGATAAACATATTCATAATAATAAGGTTGATACAGCTAACGCACCCACTAAACTCGATTCAAACTCAAATATTAATGTTCATAAGTATACATTGTGACGCACCCATGTCACCCAAAATCTTCCTCATACTCATAAGGATAAAAAAAATTTACCTTCATTTGCCATCTGCTTTTCCTGGTTAACAGTTCCCTAAATGTAATTCTCGTGTCAACAGTGACCCATGATCTGCTACAGTGGTTGTACATCTAGGACCTCATCCTGTAGGTGCTCCTTATGTCACTTTGGTTAATCCTTATTCCTATGGCTTATCTCTTCACAACTGAACAACGGTCCGAACGATCTCTCTACATCTGGTCCTAGCCCTGTTGGCCTCCCACATTATTCCCTTGGTCCTGGTGGCCCTGAGGAATATGTAACTGTTGCTGTTGAGGACCCTGTTGGACCTGCATGAACCCTCTCATTTCGGGTCTGAAGCCTCCTGATCTCAACCTCTTAGCTCGATCCCTCTGTTAGGAATCTTTCTCGCAATTGTTATGCCCCACTAGCACCATTCCCACCTACCTTCCCAGCCTAACTAGTCTCACTTACCCGATTGTTCCCCTTCATGTGTAAATGCTGGTCCTAGAAATGAAGTGTGATATTGATGACCTCAATATACATCTCTAATGTCAGTTTACCCAAAACGTTTTGTCAAATCCCCCAGGCAAGTCATGAACGTTCGCATCTTCTTCTCTTCAGTGTTTACCGCATCCTTTACAAAATTCTCTAAACGAGTGAACTCCTCCTCGTATTCCAGTACATTCCGATCTCCTTAAGAGATATTGAAAAACTTTCATCGCATCTATGTCTGAAATGCGGTTGGAAAATACTTGCTCTTAAACCGTGGCTAAAACTCCCCAATAATCATCACATCTCTCTCATATGTTGTGGTTATATACTTCCACCACTGCAAGGTTGTGCCCACTAACTTGAATGTTGCCAAGAACAATTTCTAAGTGTCATTACACTCAACCATACGAAGGTAGCGTTGCATGTCTTTCTTCCACTAACTGGCCACGACTATATCTGAGCTACCCTGAAACTTTGGTGGGTAGCTCTTATAAAATTCTCCCCTCACTCTCTACCAATCGGATGGCCCTAGGTGGGCTTGAACAACCGGTGCTACTAGTGGCTGTGGCTGACTCTGCGAAAAGTGTTGTCCCATTATAGTCATGCTGTGTTAACTACCCGTGCCACAATTTCGACCACCTCTGCTGTTGAAATACTTCCCTATAGGGCTCCTTCCCCAGCGTTCGCTCTTGTCCGAAGAGTCCCCTTTGGTGCCATCTAAAACAAGATTGGGGTTTATATAATCTCATAATCAAATACAAGGTAATCAGTAGAAGAACATAAGTGCGCATATATAGAGGAATACAACAATCTTGTAATAAGACTTTATTTCAAAGAACGCTATGCTGAAATCGTTGTATGCTATACGGATCCTAACCTGAAGAAACAGGGTGGCCCTTATGTGTGTTTCAAAATAAACCAATTTTTATAAAAAATTATCCAACTTTTAATGTGTACCAAACCAAGTTGTGAAAACCCAATTCTTACTTTAAACCAATTTTATCTTGATTAATCCTAAACATGCATCTAGTGATTAAAGCAAGTAAAGTAAAGAATGCTCACAACGCCGGATGTACGAGGAAAAAACCCAAAACAGGAAAACAACCTTAGACGGCCCAAGCCAGACAATCACTATGAACAAAGGTTTTATAAAGACAGATTGGCCTTACTCAATGACTCAATACCCATGGGTCTTGACGCTCCTTCTGATCTTCTACTGTTCTTCAATAGTGCCCATGCAGAAATTTCGTCGTCCATGATACCTGTCCACAACACACGCGTCCACGTATATCTCGATGTCCACTGAATGGCTTTGATTCGTCTACGATGTCGAATAAGAAGTCCTTCTCTTTTCTTCACCACAAAACCCTGATGTTCAATGGTAGAACAAATCTTCTTGGTGCACAAAGATCATGTAAACATATAAGAATGATAACTCGGATCTTTGCAAACTCGAAGGATGTGTTTAAGATTTTTAAACCTTAGAAAAGATGTGTCAAACTCGTACTGGAACGTAAACTATTTTTCCAGAAAGCACACACTTTTAATTCTGACGCAAACACGCTTTAAGTAAGATTAAAACGCTGCCTCAAAAACCGTGTCATTCAACCGACATATGGATGTCGTTCGCGCGACATACCCATCTCGTTTGAACGAGATTGGTTGTCGTTTGAACGAGCCCGCGTGTCAGTTTGACTTTTTGATTAAAATGTCTCTTCCAAAAGAGATCCAAATAAGTCAAACTCCTTTTCGAGCTTATTAGAATAAAAACGTAGTGTAAACATTTAAAACACTTTTAAAAGTATTTAAAAATATTTATCTTTATAAAAATGCGTCCTTATCTTTTATAAAAACAATTTCGAGCACCATTAATTATACGCATTCATACCTGTGCGATCTCGAAATGAAATTAACTTTGAAGACGATTAAACTTGCACTAATTAAACTTCGACATGATTAATTCTTTGAAGCTTTGCCGCAACGTCTTCAATTTCTTCAATACGTCATAGACCAAGTTGGATCGTGACAATAAAATCTTCCTATGACATATTACAAACACAGTTTTGTTCACGAAATTAAGTCAAAACAATACAGGGACTCAATTAGAAATTTATGTCCTTACAGATCTCCCCCTTTGACTATTCTGTGACAAAACTAAACCAGTGAAATGCCTAAGCCGGGCCATTAATCCATATGACGCCTTAATCCCATGCCATAAACCCAAAATAAAAAATTACAGGACACGGACTAGAATATGTAGCACTGTCAAGCATGAACTATCTGAATGTGATGTAGATTTGATTTCTCGAATCACTGAAGCATACTTACACACATGAAACAGACAAATAAATACCCAGTGAAGTATGGAGGAACAAATGAAACCAATATATATATATATATATATATATATATATATATATCCGAATGATACCAAACGACAATGGATACCAATATGAATAAACTCTGCAAAATCATTTGTTAAACAATTGAGCAACAAAATGATACCAAATTTAAACTACCAATTTGAAATACCAATTTGTAAAATATGCAATCAATAACATGCTCAAAACTCAAATCTCCCTCTACATCACATACATATCTCCCCATTTTTATCTCGAATAGACAATCTAGTGAAAAAGATAAACCAATCAAAGTATCTAGCATGAGAATATATCAATTTGAATCAATTTTAAATCTCTAGATAATCATGAAACAACCATCTAAATATGATCAAGTGATGACAAATCAATAGCTAGTAAACCAATGAATCACACAAAAAATATAGCAATTTAATCAGGTGTGATAAAAGGAATAATATGCAAAATATCAATTTTGAACCAATTATAACCCGCATATAAACCAATCAGTCCAGAAAGCTACCAGAAATACAAAGTATATACCAGAATAAACCAGTGGACTGCAAACCAATCAAAGGCAAGAAATCAGGTTGTCGTTCGAACGATCCAGGGACGTCGCTCGAATGAAGTACATATGTCGTTCATGCGATATGGAGATGTCGTTTGAATGTCATCTCGCTACCTGCCAAATTTTCCCAAATTCCCAGAAATATTATATATTTTTGCCCAGTGAAAAAATTTATAGAAAAAAATCAGTGGAAGGGCCTGACAGCAGAAAAATAGTGCTAAAACAGTAAGCTTTTTGCAAAATGCATAAAACTAACAATGTGAGTTACACGCAAACATAGTATCAATGTGCACAAACATGGACATGGAATGAATGGGAATAAAATTACAACAAATGAGTCACAATTCCAACACATCGAAAAGATCAAGAAGCTCTAATTGATAGGGATAAATCATCAAACTTTATCATAACCATATAACAATTAAAGTGTGAGCTTAATGACCTAAACATACTATATGCACTCAAATCAAAAAAATTTGACGATTCTACAAATTATAGCGTCAAACTGCAATGTTTCAACATTACGATTAGTTGTGCAAACCCGTTTAAATTTTCTCCAACCAAACTCCCTCATAAATATATTCTTTTTCAAGTTCTTTTGAGGTTTCTAGCATTCTGAACTTAGACAAAATCTTATTGGCCCTTTTTCATATTGCTTTTTCTTTTGGTCTTTTTTAAATGGTGGCTTTCACGACGAGTTAATTTTGAACTCTCGCAGCCCTTTCCCGTGAATCACTCGTCATTTTTTTAATTAAGTACCAATTTAAATCCTCACGGTAAACGATTCTTACGTGCACACTTCTCCTTAAGTCTACTTGTGCATAGATGACAAGATTGAGATAAGAACGCCTCACCAAATTCAAATATGCAAGAGAAGTTAAACATCCATATAAACTCGTCAATGTGTGAAATATTGGCATATATACAAAGTCAAATCAAAATGCATATCAACTTCGAAACAACACCATATAAACAATGGTTAAGATCATTCTAAACATCGATAATAATGACCAAATGTCCTAGACACATGGATAATGAAATAATGGGGAGGGGTCCAAGCACACCAATATGCCACATCAAACCTGTAAACTAAAAAACAAAAACCTAAAATCTTTTTGGCTTTTCAAACATATTTTGACCCAAATAAAAGCAAAATATTTTTGGTTTTTCAAAGGTTTTCTCAAAAACAAAATCTTTTTGTATTTTTCAAATAAGACTAAAACAAATGAAAAATAAAATATAAAATGATACACATGTCATAATACTAGCAATATATATATATATATATATATATATATATATATATATATATATATATATATATATATATATATATATATATATATATATATATATATATATATCATGAAGCAAACTAGCATATGACAAACAAGGCAACTCTACCAGCCTATAGATTTAGCATGGGAAGAATCAAGTGCACCCAAATGAGAATCATGAAGATTTATTCCTAAAGGCACTAAATTCGATTTCCTAACCCCAAGTAGGTGTAAAACTACGCATGGGGGTTTTGGGAACTGGGGCAACTTTATTCCTAAACTTCATAGGAGCTTGTATAAGGTCGTAACAATAACACCTAAGGTGACATTTCCTACCACAAAACGTGCAAGTCTAGTGATGGTGGGAATGGTTACCTATATGTGGACCTTTTCTAACCTTCCTAGTGTTTCTCACACGTGCGGGGGGAATGGGAACAACTCTCTCACCAAAACCTATACCTCCCCTATCTCCCTTAATTAGACGGTGCCTAGGATCTTATCTAACTTCTCCGACCTAGCCTCCAAATCAAACCTAACTCTAGACGAGTCTCTCAATCTCTCCTCCAACTCATGAATCATAGATTCTAGCAAACGCATAGACTCCTCAAATGCTAAAATCTCCTTTTTCAAAGACTCCGTCAAACTGCGGAGATTATCTCTCTCTTTCTCCACAAACTCTAGTTTCTCCTTAAACTTCTTCTCTCATTCCCTAAGATCCTCAATTAAACTATCATTATTTTTTATGGCACGCTCATTCAACTTAGCTTGCAATTTTGCATTTGCCTTTTTCACTTTCACAGTCTCGGCATACAACTCATTAAATGCAATTTGAAACTCTTTCACATCTACCTCCTCCTCGTCACTCTCTTCATCCTCACTAACATAGGATACACTCAAAACCTCCTCGAAAGTGTCATGAAAATGAGAATCGTCGTCGATCACATGACATGCTATAAACTCAACAAAGCTACGATCAATTGGGGAACTCTCTCCCTCTTCCGGATCACTATCACTTAAGGTGGAATTATTAACATTGGGTTGTTTTCCCTCTTTCTCAAGTCTAGTGGGGCACTCCTTAACTTTGTGACCGTACCCCTCACACCAAAAATAATTATCCGACTCATCTATCTTAGGCTTCTCAAACTTATCCATAGAGGTGGGATCTACTTTGTTGTTCTTGAATTTTTCAAATTTCTTGGCAACTTTTGATTGCTTTTGAAACATAATAAAGTTCTTAAATTTCTTTACCAACAAAGCAACATCCTCAAAATCGAAATCGGAATTGAAATCTGAAACTTTAATTTCCTCCTTTCGGATTTTCAAAGCAATACCATTTTCTTTCTGTAATACCTCGTGATTTTAATGACTTTTAAAATGGGTTATATTTTAAATTAATGGATTAATTAGATTTTATTATAAATTAATTCATTTGGGTTTTATCCGAATTGTGGATGTTAAAATGAATGATTCGGTATATTACTTAAAGATATTTAGGTAATATATGAATGTGATGTTACTGATATTGCTGTGAGTTATTAATTCAGTAAATTGGAATTTTTAGTCCGACGCGGTATGGGACGTATCGGGACTAATTTGTTAAATTAAATAGAGACTTCTTTTCAATCAACCTCATAGTCATTTTGAGTGCGTCATTGCGTTCGAAAGGGCTGAAATAGTCAAAAAAGTCCATTTGGATGTTGGTTTTGGGTCTCGGGTTATTTGGAAATGAAAAGACAACCCAAAAGGGCATTTTGGTCATTTTTACAAGGGGGTGAATAGTGATTTCATATTTTTTCATATTATAAGTATTTGGAGATTAGTTGTACGTGGGTTATTCATCTCTTCTACACAAAACTTGAGAGGTCACCTTGTGAGAGAGTGAAAGGTTGCTTGGGAAGAGAGAAGTTTGTTTGGAAAGGAAGAGAACCAAAGGCCAAAGGTCACCACCATCAACCACCACCGGAAGTTGGTAGGAGAAAGGGAGAACCACCTGTGTTATTCAACTCCAAAGGATCGGATCTTCATTTGAGGCAAGTGTTTGATCATTGCAATCTAAGTTTGGATATTGTCCATGTTAGGATAGTTATAAAAAGATGAGATTTTTCATGTTTAGAAGATGAAAAGATAGTGTTGTTAATGGATTTCTGGAAAATGAACATACATAGGAATCTAACTCATGTTGTATGTAGATAATAATGCACGAAATAATCAGTAAGTTATTGAAGAAATTATGAGAATCATTGTTGTGTTCTTGAAGATATCATGTTTATAATTTTCTGGAAAAAAATAAGGATAAATATAGGCTTTTAATTCAAACTCTTGATGATTCTAGGATGTTTAGACCATTAGAAATCATTCACATATGTTGCTATATCATATATTAAGGTTTATAAGGAATTTGGGTTGTTAATATGAATGTTTGAATGATCAAAAGTGATGAAACCCGTAGTAGAAGAAATGCAAAAAACTAGGTTGTTATCTGGGCGATCGATCGACCGACCTCCCCTGAATTTATGAAGTTGTTTCTTTTTAATGCTTGTTCTTATCCCAAACCTTTTCTAAATCTTAGGTGATTATTAATTGGATATAATGGGACTTAGGAAGGATCAGTAAGCCCTAGATAAGAATCGAATTAATTTGATTGGGATTTAATTAATTAGAATGATGATAATTAAATTGGAAGAAATTTCGGTTGCTAGATGCATGTGTTGGATTCTAATTGTTATTCATGAGGATTAAGGATAGGTAGAGTAGGGGAGATTTAATATAACACCTGGGTATCCTTAGGGTTACAATTTGAACATCAAGTTGTGAGTTTAAGCTCATTATTGATTGCACAATGACTGAGTGTAGTACAAGCGCTTAGTGGTATGGCTCCTGGATAGAGATGGGAGTTCATACCAAATTTTATTGAAAGAGGGGATGAGGTTATCCCGGTTGCGTAATTGAAGTTGACAGACCTCCACGACCGACAAAGTTAAGTTGTAGTATATTGGAGGGGTTTCTTGTTTGGATTTCGCTTTGCGAGATGCTATGCACGTGAACCTTAACGACGTCGGGAGTGGAGAGATGTTATAGGATGCGAGGATGTTGGTTGTGTTGATAAGTCATATAGTGTGAATGAAACACTATAGACTATGATCCATGTGATGATGGTATTCAGTCCTAGTTGATAGAAGATGTGTTTATAAGATATTAGATACTATCGGTTATAACCCTAATTAAGGGAGAGTTTAATTCGTAGTAATTCGAGAGATAAGATGATATGGACCAGTAGGATATTAGTGATTTCTTACTGAATAACATGTTGAGGAAAAACCTATTTAAACCTTGAGTAATGAGTGAGGCTCGGGTTAATTAAATTAAGGAAGTAAAGTCATAATATTTTAATATGTAGGATTTGAGAAATACAATACTACGTATGGAAATTATCGAAGGGTAGTGTGAGTACCTTGTTCATATTATATTATAGGTATAATAAAACCTATTTGATTGATTGATAATTTATGTATATGGCATACCTATCTTACTTTCTATCGGTGGGAGGTTTACGCGTGAGGGCAATCATATCCTGATGAATCCATGGGATTTTTGATTTGTCGCTCGAGGACATATGTCTATGAAAGACTTATAGGGGAGTTGATAAGTCCGCTGACTATGGGAACATAGGTATGTGTGTGGCCCGTGGGTATGAGAACTATGTTTGCCTCCAAATATTTGTGTTGTTATTTTTGGTTCGAGGAATCCTTACCGAACCTTTAGTCCCTATTCGGCGACTAGCGATATTGTGACATGATAGCAGAGTAATGCATGCACCGCAGCTGTGACTCGGGGTGTCGTATATATATATATATATATATATATATATATATATATATATATATATATATATATATATATATATATATATATATATATATATATAATGAATTAAATGTATGTGTATATCGTGGCTAAATCATCTACTGCGTGATAATTGTAGATAACGGTGAATTGAGAAAAAGAATTGAAATAAGTTAATGATTATTTATTGAAGAGCTTAATTCATATTAACGAGAAACGATTCATGTTAATGAGAAACGTATATGAATGATTATATTACGTATGGTATGGGACATACGGGGTTATGATATGGGATGGAAATCATATTATGGAAACTAGTGAGGAGGAATCATTAACTAGGAGGTTAATAGGAAACATTAAGTGTGCATTCTAGATGAAAGGTGAGAATAGCAAGTGAGAGTTGGATACTAACATGTACATGATAAATGCTTTATTGCACTTGTTAAATACTTATTGTTTTCAAAATCATTTTCACATCGAGCTCTGACCCGTTTCCTTTCATATTTTCTTTCTATTGTACCTTCTATATCAGGTGTCCAGCAACAGGGACGCCAACCTTAGCAGATGATGACGAGCTATGGAGATATGGAGTATTTCTTAGATGCCTATCTTCATTTGATTCGCAGCATTCTTATAGTTAGGGCATATTGCCCAAAGAAATTCAGTTATCTTTTCTATCTGGGTCAAATACTCTTGTATTCGTGTCATTTTAATACATTTAATATTGTTGGGATTACTGTATTGGATAATTATTTGGGAATGTTTATTCCAATTGCATTTAGATTCGTTTGTGTTTATCTGTTTGGCTATTAGTGTTGTAGAATAATATGTGTAGTGTTATTCATAAACTAAAAATGGATTTTGTTGAAATTAAAATTTTGAAAATTTTAACACAAGCTTAATTGGGTATCGGTAGATTAGTTAATATTTTCGACAAAGATGCTAAGAATGAGCCAACTGTATATTATGTTTTAATTTGGTATGGGACTGGACACCCGGTATTTGATTAGGCGGGGTGTTACAGGTGGTATCAGAGCATCAGGTTCTAGTGTCCTTTAGGGTTTGTACGGCTTACTGTGTTTCCAGCTTAGCGTTCTTTGATGTAGAGCCCTGTGTTTAGGATTGTTGATTTCTTTGGTAAGATTCTGTATATATTAGTGAATCTTATTTGTGTTCGGACGGGTTTGTACAAGAAGTATGGCAGATGAGCGCCATTGGACGGATAGCGAAGATCGTACGTAGGAGGTTATGAAGTATGTTCGAGTATGATGGCCGTAGTCGAGGTCACCCCTATTATGGAAAATTGAGGAGAGTCATCAGTAGAAGTTCTTAAAATGCGGGAATTGGGCGTGTTACCCAATGAAGGCGATATATTCAAAGGCTTGGGCATATAGTGGAGTGTGGTTAACTAGAACTGAAAATTTGGGGTAAAATTTTTCTTGACTCATCGGAGCAAAGTTATAATAGTGGGAGTTAACAACCACCGCCCTGAGGGTATGTTTTCTATCTAAGGAATTATGAGGCGTATATTGATTTTTGTAGCGATTAATATTATATGGGCAAAAGGGTTGCTAAACTTAGCCTATAGCAATTTTATTTACGTAGACTCACCGAGGGGTGTGGGACACCTATATTTTTCATGTCATCACGTGGGTTTGATTTTTATAATGAAATTAATTACTATAGGCATGTCCTAAAATGATGTGTCTATCATCATGGATTGACTTGTGGTATAAGAGAGCGTATGTACTACTACTATAGCCAACATCTTGTCTTTAATAAGAGAGTAGATAAGTAGACTTTTATTTGCAATCGATAAAACCTGTAGAGAGGTTATATACTATTGACTAAGGACCTGAGGAGTTTCGATGACCGACTACTTTAGGTAGTAGTGTATCGGGGGGGTTCCTTGTTTAGATTTCGCTTGCGAGACGCCCCACGCATGAAACTAATAACCGTTGGGAGTCGAAATAAGTTAGGTATTTAGGATATGAGTTTATAACCTTTGCGATAAATATTGTAATGAAAGTTGTACGATAGGGTGTATAGGCGCCCTGGATGGTTGGATTGTAGTATTTTTCATAATTGTGAAACAGTAAGTAGTTGTGACTTTAGGATTTATTTGTTTAATAAGTGAGGATTACTTTTCCCAAACTTTGTTACGAGGATGGTATGGGAAAGATTGCGTAAAGTTTAAATTCGATTCAGTTGAAACTATATGGTGAGGCTTGGCGTATAACATCAATGGGGATTTTTGATAATGTACTGTATTGGCGGTACGACATAGATTACTTGTGATGTGAGATTTATACTCAGAGTTGAACTTACCAGTATGATTTATTTTTTCCAATTTCGGGACGAAATTATGTTATAAGGGGGGAAGTATGTAATACCCCGAGATTTTAATGACTTTTAAAATGGGTTTTATTTTAAATTAATGGATTAATTAGATTTTATTATAAATTAATTCATTTGGGTTTTATCCGAATTGTGGATGTTAAAATGAATGATTCGGTATATTACTTAAAGATATTTAGGTAATATATGAATGTGATGTTACTGATATTGCTGTGAGTTATTAATTAAATAAATTGGAATTTTTAGTCAGACGCGGTATGGGACGTGTCGGGACTAATTTATTAAATTAAATAGAGACTTATTTTCTATCAACCTTATAGTCATTTCGAGTGCGTCATTACGTCCGGAAGGGTTGAAATAGTCAGAAAAGTCTATTTGGATGTTGGTTTTGGATCTCGGGTCATTTGGAAATGAAAAGACAACCCAAAAGGGCATTTTGGTCATTTTTACAAGGGGGATGAATAGTGATTTTGGATTTTGTCATATTATAAGTATTTGGAGATTAGTTATACGTGGGTTTTTCATCTCTTCTAAACAAAACTTGAGAGGTCACCTTGTGAGAGAGTGAAAGGTTGCTTGGAAAGAGAGAAGTTTGTTTGGAAAGGAGGAGAACCAAAGGCCAAAGGTCACCACCATCAACCACCACCAGAAGTTGGCCAAAAAAAGGGAGAACCACCTGTGTTATTCAACTCCAAAGGATCAGATCTTCATTTGAGGCAAGTGTTTGATAATTGCAATCGAAGTTTGTATATTGTCCATGTTAGAATAGTTATAAAAAGATGAGATTCTTCATGTTTGGAAGATGAAAAGATAGTGTTGTTAATGGATTTATGGAAAATGAACATACATAGGAATCAAACTCATGTTGAAGGTAGATAGTAATCCACGAAATAATCAATAAGTTGTTGAAGAAATTATGAGAACCATTGTTGTGTTCTTGAAGATATCATGTTTATAATTTCCTGGAAAAAATAAGGATAAATATAGGCTTTTAATTAAAACTCTTGATGATTCTAGGATGTTTAGAGCATTAAAAATCATTCACATATGTTGCTGTATCATGTAGTAAGGTTTATAAGGAATTTGGGTTGTTAATATGAAGGGTTGAATGATCAAAAGTAATGAAACCTGTAGTAGAAGAAATGCAAAAAACTGGGTTGTTATCTGGGTGATCGATTGATCGACCCCCTGCCTTCGTTCGATCGACCTCCTCAAAATTTGTGAAGTTGTTTCTTTTTAATGCTTATTCTTATCCCAAACCTTTTCTAAATCTTTGGTGATTATTAATTGGATATAATGGGACTTAGGAAGGATCAATAAGCCCTAGATAAGAATCGAATTAATTTGATTGGGATTTAATTTATTAGAATGATGATAATTAAATTGGAAGAAATTTCGGTTGCTAGATGCATGTGTTGGATTCTAATTGGTATGCATGAGGATTAAGGATAGGTACAGTAGGGGAGATTTAATATAACACTTGGGTAGCCTTAGGGTTACAATTTGAACATCAAGGTGTGAGTTTAAGCTCATTATTTATAGCGCAAGGACTAAGTTTAAGCTCATTATTAATTGCGCAAGGACTGAGTGTAGTACAAGCGCTTAGTGGTATGGCTCCTGGATAGATATGGGAGTTCACACCACATTTGGTTGAAAGAGGGGTTGAGGTTATCCCGGTTGCATAATTGAAGTTGACGGACCTCCACAACCGACAAAGTTAAGTAGTAGTGTATTAGAGGGGTCCTTGTTTGGATTTCTCTTTGCGAGACGCTCCGCGCATGAACCTTAACGACGTCAGGAGTGGAGAGATATTATAGGACGCGAGGATGTTGGTTTTATTGATAAGTCATATAGTGTGAATGAAACACTATATACTATGAGTCATGTGATGATGTTATTCAATCCTAGTTGATAGAAGATGTGTTTATAAGAGATTAGAAACTATCCGTTATAACCCTAATTAAGGGAGAGTTTAATTCGTAGTAATTTGGGAGATAAGATGATATGGACCAGTAGGATATTAGTGATTTCTTACTGAATAAAATGTTGAGGAAAAACCTATTTAAACCTTGAGTAATGAGTGAGGCTCGGGGTTAATTAAAATAAGGAAGTAAAGTCATAATATTTTAATACGTAGGATTTGAGAAATATAATGCTACGTATGGAAATTATCGAAGGGTAGTGTGAGTATTATGTTGATATAATATTATAGGTATGATAATGCCTATTTGATTGATTGATAATTTATGTGTATGACATACCTAGCTTACTTGCTATAGGTGGGAGGTTTGCGCGTCAGGGCAGTCATATCCTGATGAATCTATGGGATTTTTGATTTGTCGCTCGAGAACATAAGTCTATGAAAGACTTATTAGGGAGTTGATAAGTCCGCTGACTATGGGAACGTAGGTATGTGCGTAGCCCGTGGGTATGAGAACTATGTTCGCCTCCAAATATTTGTGTTGTTGTTTGTGGTTCAAGAAATTCTTACCGAACCTTTAGTCCCCTATTCGGCGATCAGCGATATTGGGACATGATAGCAGAGTAATGCATGCACCGCAGCTGTGACTCAGGGTGCCGTATTATATATATATATATATATATATATATATATATATATATATATATATATATATATATATATATATATATATATATATATATATATATATATATATATAATGAATTAAATGTATGTGTATATAGTGGTTAAATCATCTATTGTGTGATAATTGTAGATAACGGTGAATTGAGAAAAAGAATTGAAATAAGTTAATGAATATTTATTGAAGAGCTTAATTCATATTAATGAGAAACGATTCATATTAATGAGAAATGATTCATGTTAATGAGAAACGTATATGAATGATTATATTACGTATGATATGGGACATACGGGGTTATGATATGGGATAGAAATCATATTATGGAAACTAGTGAGGAGGAATCATTAACTAGGAGGTTAATAGGAAACGTTAAGTGTGCACTCTAGATGAGAGGTGATAATAGAAAGTGAGAGTTGGATACTAACATGTACATAATAAATGCTTTATTGCACTTGTTAAATACTTGCTATTTTCAAAATCATTTTCACATCGGGATCTGAACCGTTTCCTGGCATATTTTCTTTCTATTGTACCTTCTATATCAGGTCTCCAGCAAGAGGGATGCCAACCTTAGCAGATGATGACGAGCTATGGAGATATGGAGTATTGATTAGACGCCTATCTTCATTTGATTCACAGTATTCTTATAATTAGGGCATGTCGCCCATAGGAATTCAGTTATCTTTTCTATCTGGGTCAAATATTCTTGTATTCATGTCATTTTAATACATTTAATATTGTTGGGATTACTGTATTGGATAATTATTTGGGAATGTTTATTCCAATTGCATTTAGATTCTTTTGTGTTTATCTGTTCAGTTATTAGTGTTGTAGAATAATATGTGTAGTGTTATTCATAAACTCAAAATTGATTTTGTTGTTACACTTTCTTTGGCACTTGCTTGGAGGTAATCATGTCGATTTCATAGGTTTGAAAGTCACCTACAATCTCTTCTAGTTTCGTCGACTCTAACTTACCCAAGGAGTATAAAATGGTCACTTTCGCATCAAACCTACTAGGCAACGACCTAAGGATTTTCTTAATGACATGGTTGTCGAGAATTTTCTCACCTAGGTTAAATGACGAGTTGACAATATTAGACAACCTAGCATAAAACTCATCAAAAGTCTCACTCTCTAACATCCTAATGGTCTCAAATTGTGTAGTGAGATTTTAAAGTTTTGACGCCCTAACCATTCTCGTGCCCTCGTGAGGAGTGCAAAAATATCCTAAGCCTCTTTTGATGT
Organism: Sambucus nigra; assembly: GCA_949130495.1. NCBI lineage: Eukaryota > Viridiplantae > Streptophyta > Magnoliopsida > Dipsacales > Adoxaceae > Sambucus > Sambucus nigra. The sequence continues at coordinate 599,408,800 of OX422215.1, read as the reverse complement.
TTCACAAGTCATAATTCTATTATATTATTCCTGTGTGACATGTCAAGAAATAACGTGCAGACCCTTAGAATTATATTGTGAAAGTGTTCAGTTTCGGTCCATGACTCAACATGATTTAAACTAGTGACCTCACCTACAATAGTGACAAGGGGTGTCCAACCCTTCTCAACTACTAGCCACACACGCTCATCAATATATTTTAAGGCACATCTCATTCTCATCTTCAAATAAGTGTAATTAGTGCCATAAAAAATAGGAGTTCGAGAAAATTCGTTATATCCAAAATTCATCTTTGAAAGCACACAGGATCACAAAACAAATAAAATATGTTTTCTAGCTCTGATACCAATTTGAAGAAACGGGTTGGCCCTTATGTGTGTTTAAAATCAAATCAATTTTTACCAAAAAATTATCCAACTTTTAATGTGCACCAAACCAAGTTGTGAAAACCCAATTCTTACTTTAAACCAAATTTATCTTGATTAATCCTAAACACGCATCTAGTGATTAAAGCAAGTAAACTAAAGTAAAGAATGCTCACAACGCCGGATGTACGAGGAAAAAACCCAAAACGGGAAAACAACCTCAGACGGCTCAAGCCAGGCAATCACTATGAACAAAGGTTTTACAAAGACATATTAGCCTTACTCAATGACTCGATCCCCACGGGTCCTGATGCTCCTTCTGATCTTCTACCGTTCTTCAATAGTTCCCACGAAGAAATTCCATTTTCCACGATACCTGTCCACAACACACGCGTCCACATCTGTCTTGATGTCCATCGAATGACTTTGATTTTTTTACGATGTCGAACAAGAAGTTCTTCTCTTTCTTCACCGTAAAACTCTGATGTTCAATGGTAGAACAAACCTTGTTGGTGCACCAAGATCATGCAAACATATAAGAATGATAACTCGAATCTTTACAAACTCTAAGGATGTAGTTAAGCTTTTTAAACCTTAGAAAACATGTGCCAAACTCATATTGGAACGTAAACTGTTTGTCCAGAAAGCACACACTTTTAATTCTAACGTAACCACGCTTTAAGTAAGATTGAAATGCCTCCTCGAAAACCATGTCATTCGAAAGACATAGGGCTGTCGTTCGCGCGACATACCCATCTCGTTTGAATGAGACTGGTTGTCGTTTGAACGAGCCCGCGTGTCAGTTTGACTTTTTAACTTTTTGATTAAAACGTCTCTTCCAAAAGAGATCGAAATAAGTCAAACTCCTTTTCGAGCTTATCCGAATAAAAACGTAGTGTAAACATTTAAAACACTTTTAAAAACATTTTAAAATATTTTTCTTTATAAAAATACATCCTCATCTTTTATAAAAATAATTCTGAGCACCATTAATTATACGCATTCATATCTGTGTGATCTCAAAATGCAATTAACTTTGAAGACGATCAAACTTGCACCAATTAAACTTCGGCATGATTAATTCTTTGAAGCTTTGCCGCAACGTCTTCAATTTCTTCAATATGTCATAGACCAAGTGGGATCGTGACAAAATAAAATATCCCTATAACACATTACAAACACATTTTTGTTCACGGAATTAAGTCAAAATAATACAGGGACTCAATTGGAAATTTATGTCCTTACATAACCACCTATATTAAATTAACTTGGTGTCAAATTTTATCTTTCATTAATATAATAACATGCGGAAAATAAAATTGTATAACTCATGCACAACAAATATATAAGTCTAAATCATCACACGATAAATATATAAATAATGAATACCGAATAAACCATCGGTTCCAAAAACAAAATTCAAATCATAAATCTAGAGTAATAAACTAAATCCAAGTACATCGTCTGATAAATAAAAATAAAATAATGTATCAACTGAAACGGAAAAAATTTCCAAATGAACTACTGAATCATCAACCTAGTCTAGGAATGAATAATTGAAGCATCTACATAAGATCCTGCAAGCATTCACAATGTTGCAACTACGTATCCCTAGAATGAGTCATCAAGTTTGGCGTCCGTGTGGTTGGATACTTAAAATATTTTGCAAAAATATTTTGACACTGGTCAGAGCCCAAAACCATTTGAAAAATATTTAGCAAGTAATTAAAATTCAAAAGTTAAATATGGATTAACACTTTTTATATTTAAGAAGGTGTCGCACTTTCTTGAGATGTTACTCACCCCTCATCTATTGTGCACACCTAACGCTTACCTTCTAACCCAAATAAGTGTACCACCTAACTAGTACTGTTACAACTTTGTATTACCCAACTCTACCCCAAGTACTTCCTTCTTTTGATACCTAAGTTATTTACCCTAACTTGGTTAATCATTTCTACTATAATTAATTATATACCATTTACAGTAGTTATATAATAATTTATTCACATTTTGTATTTTTAACATGTATATAACGGTCTACTCTATTATATACATATGAATATACAACAACAATAACACATATGTCACATATAATAATCATCCTCTCGAGTAATGACTCACCGGATCTTGTCTCTACAATGCTATCATATCACACTAACCGCCTTACCAAAAGCGGACTAGCTCACATTAAACTTTGGTAAAAATATCAAAAACGTAGCGGAGACGATCATATTTCCTCGAGATTGAGACCGAATCATACCGAAAATATCTCACCTCGAAAATAAATCACATAATAGAATAACGGATGATATGACTTGAGAACTATACTCTCCCTGCGTTCACTAGTCATGGTATTCACCCACATCGCGCAACCTCCAATGATAGTATTAGAGGGGTATGCTTTCACATAAATATCATGCATGCTGATATTTATAAATACACACACACACACACACACACACACGCACACACACACACACACATATATATATATATATATATATATATATATATATACAATAAATCTAGTTAACATGTGTCTAACACCCGTAGCACTAACCCATAATCCCGAGTTTATTTTCCCGACTCCTAATTTATTTAAATTCGTGTCCATTAAAGAATTGATGTAGCTTCACTTGCTAAAATACCCAAACTCACCCAATTGGCACGTATTTAAATATTTATAAATTTATTTAACTCAATTCATTATTTATTTTCCTTATTTTTCTCACCATTCTAGGCTCATATACATCCACCCATAATCTCCAGGTAAAATAATCCCGTGCATCCATACCCGGGTTTGATTTCCTTCTAAAGATTTCGATTTTGGACATCCTTTCGTAGAAAAATCATAACTAATTCCAAAAAAATAAAAAAAATTAGAAATTGACGGCCATGCGTTTGTAACGAAAAGATCTATCTCCGTATCCCAAACCTACGGTCATTTGAACGAAATACTTTCCTCGTTCGAACTAGATACTAATCTCGTTTGAACGAAACCTCAACCTGTTCGAACGAGCTTCTGACGAATCGATTGATCAATATCCTTAGGTCGATCAATTGATACCTGAATAAGCCCTCTTCTTCGAAAATCATTTTTCTCCCATTTTAACCCTCAAACCTCCACGGATTCAACCCAATTGTGTCCAATATTTATTAAACATCTAAATAGGTCTTAACCCTAATATAAATCATCAAACATCATTGATTTCTATTAAGATTCATAAATTCCACAATTTATTTTTTTTCATAATATTCATTCTATTATCTCATTAAATTCGATTCTATAATCCAAATTGAATGAAATTACCTACTGGATTTCACATATAAATCAGATTCAAACATCACTACATGGTATTTCATCATTTGTTGAACATTAATTTTACATCAATTGCCGAAATCCCAAAAATTCTATTTTTTATGTGACAACCCTCCCTAAAAACGAGTTTGTCTACCCCTACTATGATATGAACATGAGGTTTTGCAATCTGAAACAGAAGCAAGTTAATTACTTGCTTTTCTAGGTTCGTATGGTCTGATTACATGTTGTTGAAGACGGATTGATGACCGCACACCTAATTCCTCCTTGATTATGGCCTCTAAAGTCCCTTTCTTTTCTCCTTTCTCTATTCTCTCAATTTGTAGGGTTTAGAGTTTGATTAATGGATGCCTCTAGCTCTAAAACTTAGGTTAAATGTCCCTAATATCGAAATTAGGCTAACGGGCTAAACTTAAATGATCCGAATACTCTCATGTTGGTCTGGTTATGTTTAAACAAGTCTCGGGACCCAATTACTACCCCAAGTACACTATTTTGACTATTTCGATTCTTCCGGACCAACAGTGACCTCGAAATCGCGATCTGAGTCACCCTAAAATAATTTTCTATCTCGACCTCATATATTCCACACGTGACTCCCGCTTGAGATATAATTATGTCACGTCACTATCACTCGTTAGGGTGTAAAATAATCATTTACTATTCACTTAGTAATTATATTACATAAACATTAATCATTGTCTCTCCCGATTAATATTAATAAACATGGAATAATTAATTCAAATAAATTACGTCACACCTACAATTTAAAATAATCAAATTAATTAAATTTTAAATATTTAAAAATACAGAGTCCTACCTGAGACACCTTAACCTTGTCTACCTCTCCAATTATGCTTTCTTGAATACGGGTTGGTGGGGTTGTCCTTACAGTCGCCTCTCAACTAGTGGTTCGTGCCAATTTCTCCGCACCAATTGCCTTTCTTGTACATCAAAGAAACAATCTACCGTGTTCTGCTCTAGTGCGGAAGCCGAATAGCGATTGATGGCTACTACGGCAGCTGATATTACTTGGGTGACTTTTTTGTTGCGTGATATTGGTGTTCGGATCCCCCGTCCCTCGGTTCTATTTTGTGATAATCCCAGTGTATTGTCCATGTCTACCAATCCGGTCTTTTGCACCCGCACTAAGCCTATTGAATTAGACTTTCATTTTGTCCGTGAAAAAGTTACTACTCGTCACCAGTTATGTACCATCACAGGCCTAGTTGGCTGATATTTTTACAAAAGCTTTGCCCAAAGCTGCCTTTTGGGGTATTCGGTCCAAGCCCGGAGTCCTTCCACCACCGTCCTCGAGCTTGAGGGGGACTGATAAAGGTTGCTCAACAAACTTCCCAGACAGTAGGTTTTATAATGTAAGCCCCTATAAGATATGCGACGGTGGAAAGCGTCTCCAAAAATTTTATTTTTAGCGACGATTCTAGAAAAACCTAATTGACTAAAACGACTATGTTAAAAATACATTGATAATGATAAAGTTGCTCAACTAACCTCCCAACCGGTAGGAGAAAATCAAGAAGACTCCAAGACTAACCCCATCCATTAGCAACAAGTAACTCTTGAACCCTTCTCTCCTTTACTTTAGGAACCGTCCTTATTTCTCTTATTATGTCTATTCTCTATTTAAACACATTAGCGTGAAGAATAAAAATAGAGAAAAGAGATCCATCTTATTGAATATCACACCCAGTTCTTGGCTTCTTTAGATAAAACTGTCGTTTGCGATACTTTTTTTCTGTATTTTTAGCGTTGTTGAATCATAAAAAACATAAAACTATGATCTGCGATGCTATTTACAATAAATAATTAATAGGAGTCTCTTCATTAAGATTATATGAACTGTCTTCTTACTGAATCCCTAAGGATATAAAACATAAAACCCGTTTTTTCATAATTCTTGGTCCTATTCCTCATTACTATTATTAAAGTATATTAGTATTCTAAGAAAGCAGTTTAACAATATTTTTTCATCTAAATTGAGTCCCTATATTTATTTTCATTTATTTTTACATGAGTTGTTTAGCCTCTATTAACGTAGTCACTTTAGTTTTTACCTCCACTAAAAAAATAAACGAAGTATTTTGTTCATAATCTTAAAATGTTTCTTCCAAATCTAAAAATTTCTAATACTATTTACTTGTATATTTGAGTGAGGTTAAGAAGAAAAAGAAGGATACGTACCGCAAACATATACTCTCAAAAGTCTCAAAGTCCATTCGGTACTCTACCTTACGTGGATTTCACCTCTATATATACACACTTAAATTAATGTATTTTAAAAAATATTTTGGTGGACATTTTTAAGTATCATTACTCAAATAAACGTTGCTAAAACAGGGTAACATTAAACACATGGTTCAGCCATAATGGGAATTAAAGGCACGTTTTAGCGCTCTTAAAAAATAATGATCTCAGATAAAATATTTTGCCAGTATTTTAATAATAAACTTTAATCGAAGGTAATACACATTTCAAACTCGAGTATATTTCTGTTGAGATAGCATTATCCTTACAAAAACCAACTCTTGAGTTGTCTTTAGACATTTGATGGGAGTCTCAGGGTCCATCAATGATCAAACGTCATTCACAGTTTTCGAAAGATTTGTGAACACAAAACGCAGCCGTTGGATACTGAAGGCAATTGATAAAAGTTAAAAATTTACTTCGCAGATCACAAGTCCCACCATGTATGTCTTGTTCAACTCACGTGGAAGTCCGGTGCGCCACAAAATCTGCTCTACGTGAACCACATGCATGGGAGCCCAGCTGTGTATATTTAACTATCGTGGGGACTTGATTTATGGCTTTTATCAGTTGCTCTTCATTTTCTCTTTCTGCCTGCCTTTTTAAGATTTCATGCCCATTCATAAATTGACTTTCTAGTTACATTTTGAGCAAGGGAATAATGCAAATTAACCCCAAAGTTTGGGCTTATTTTAGTTTTAGGTTGCGATTATTCTTTCATCTGAATCTGAAATGTGGAGACTGAATCTAAACTCTGGAATCTGAATCTGAAAAATATATTTATTTTTATGGCTGAATATATTCATCAGAATGAATGTATTTAGACTGAATCTAAAAATATATTTATTTCTATATCTGAATGTACATCTGAATAAATGTATTTAGACTGATTCAGACTTCAAATGTAACTCAACTTCTTAATCATTAAGAAGCAAATATAGTTGTTAGCTTCTTAATCATTTTGAAAAACAAACACTTTTTTATACCTCTTAAATCTTAATGGTTCGGATTCACACTTGTGATAAAAACAAACAATACCTTATAATTGATATTTTGAAAGTTGTAATACTTAAACTTTTAATTTGTGTAATTTTACAACTCCCTCGAGTGACTTAGCGAAAGTTTTGGCCACACACATAAGGGATATCAAGTGTTATGTGATTCACTAGTTTGATGTCATGCGTCAAAAAATACTTAGAATAAAAAAATATAAAAGAAACAATAACATTTTGTTCCCTCTGGCTCTTACATGTTATCCCTTATTCACATTTAAAAAAAATGATTATTTTGAGTCTTCTTCTCCCTTTTATCATCAGTTTTGCAATACGTTCCCATTTTTTTTTAGAGATTTGCAATACACCATCATTTAATTAACCATCCATCTAAACCGTTAGTATTATTTATATATTGTATTTTTCCCCACTTTTACGACAAGTTTTACTAGAGATCCCCATTAAAAAAATCTTTGTAACCTGAGAATGTTAAGGCTCTAATTTTTTATTTTTATATAAAGAAACTTCATCGGTAATATTTTAAAAAATAAAAAGAATTAAAAAAAATAGAAATTTTCAAAAAATATGAAATTTTGGAATAAAATAAAAAAGAAAAAATTTCTAATCGGCATCTACTAAAAAGTTGGAATAGTGTAAATTTAAATATGTGAAATATGTTTAAACACAATCGGGATATTTTTAGAAAAATCCTAATTGGGCATATTATAAAAAGATAAAAATAGTATAATTTTGAAAAAAAAAGTCAAAAAGTATAGAAAAGGTGAAATTAGTTTCAATTAAAAAAAATTGGAATTTTTTATAGTTAAAAAATAATTCAAAAAAAAGAAAAGAATTTGGAGTGTTATATATGCCGATGTAGTTTTTAAATTTCAATTTTTTTTTAAAAAATTGTCCAATTTTTAAACATTTTCCGATCTAGTTTATTTATATGAAAAAAAATTGAGTATTAACAAATAGTATTTTTGAACTTTGAAAATTTTAAATATTTTTGGAATTATAATTTCTTACTTTTTTTCAGAATTCTATTATTTTGATCTTTTTAAAATATGCCTAATTAGGATTTTTCTAAAAAAATTCAATTGTATTTCAACATATTTTTTGTGTTTGACTTTATACTATTCCGACTTTTTAATATATGTTGATTAGAAATTTTTCCCTTTTTGTTCTATTTCAATTTTTCTTATTTTTTTGACATTTTCAAAATTTTCAAAAAAAAATTGAATTGTCAACACTCCAATTTTTTTATATAAAGAAACTACATCGGCATATATTTAATAAAATTGAAATTTTTTCAAAAAAGTTTTGAAATTTAAGAACTATATTGGCCTAAATAACGTGGTGTCATAAAATTCGCCCGGAGGGAGGTGCCCAACAATCATGATGAGAGTATAAAAGTAAATGAGAGAGAGACATATATTTACATGGTTCGACCATCGATGGCCTACGTCTAAGGGGCTTCAACTATGCTGCATTATAAGTTTGAGAGAATTTACATGAGAGTGTCTCTCTAACCTCTGAGCACCCTTTTCACAATGAACTACACTCAAAATAGCAATCTGACACAGTTTTGAACTGTGTCAGAATTAGGTGTTCTAAAATAGCCATTTTTTTTCTAGCACAGCTTAAAAGTGTGCCATATTTCAACAAACAGGAACACTTCTGGCACACTTTAAAACTGTGCCAGAATTTGATATTTCTAGCACGCTTTTGGCACACTTTATAACTGTGCCAGATCAAGTACATTTCGATACTCTTTTGGCACAGTTAAAAACTGTGCCATTAATTGATACACTTTTGACACAATTTTGAACTGTTCCAAATTTTTTGGATCAAAGAAAAAAATAAAATTATTTGAAAACAAGAAAATTCACAAGTTGAGAATCTCGAAAGTTGTTAATAAACTAATATACATGCAAACTTCAAAATATTACAAGTAATAATAGTTCAGAGACCAAAAAAATTGGGCAGAGTTTCCTTTATTTTCCGGATATTCTAAAACCTGCTAATATAATACCTGCATACTGTAAAGCCGCACAGTCATAAAATATAAAAATAAAACTACAAAAGCCCGCACGACCATAAAAGCTAACAATAAAACTACAAAAATCCGCAGGACCATAACACAAAAAAATAGAATCTTGAATATTAACGACATTAAGTAAATAATCCCCTTGTTGTAGACCATTGACTTCATGTGTTCCACATGGATAAAAGCTAATGATAGAATATTATCCTGCAAAAAAATAAGATACAAAAGGAGATGATAATAGTAACCGAGTAATTTAAAAAAAAAATCTTATTCAAGCTGAAAATTTGCATATACGAATTAAAATTATTATTGTATTCACAAATCGAAATTCTTGTGACTACGTGATCAGCTCCTACAAGTTACATTAGGCCCATACGAGATGTTAGTGCCTCTTACGGGCCGTTTGGGACTGGTTTAAGTTTTCACCCTTTAACGTCTTATTTTTAAGCGTAATCTAAATATTTTCAAATTATCGTCATATTCTCAAACCGAGAGACCCCTCACTACGCGATCAATTCCTACGAGTTACATTAGTCACGTCCAAGGTGTCCGTGCTGCTTACGGGACCGTTTAGGGACTAGTTTAGGTTTTCACCCTTTAACAACTTGTTTTTAAGCCCAATCTAGATATTTTTAAATTATCGTCATATTCTCAAACTGGGAGAACCGTGACAACGCGGTTAGTTCCTACAAATTACTTTGGTCTCGTGCGAGGTGTTCGTGCCTCTTACGGGGCCATTTGGGGGATGGTTTGGGTTTTCACCCTTTAACGACTTGTTTTTAAGCCTAATCTAGATATTTTTAAATTATCATCATATTCTCAAATCGAGAGACCCGAGATTATGCAGTCAATTCTTACGAGTTACATTACTCCCGTATGAGGTGTTTGTACCTCTTACGGGGCCATTTGGGGATTAGTTTATGTTGTCACCCACTAATTGCATGTTTTTAAGTAAAATTCTAGATATTTTTAAATTATCATCGTATTCTCAAATCATATGTCCCGTGACTACATGGTCAGTTTTTACGAGTTACATTGGCCGCGTGCGAAGTGTTAGTCCCTTTTACGAGGCCGTTTGGGGGCTAGTTTGAGTTCTCACCCTCAAACGTCATGTTTTTAAGAATGACCTAAATATTTTTAAATTAACGTCATATTCTCAAATCGGGACACCCGTGACTACACGGTCAGTTCCTACAAGTTACATTGGTCCTGTGCGAGGTGTTCGTGCCATTTACGAGGCCGATTCGGAACTAGTTTGGATTTTCACCCTTTAACGGATTTTTTTAAGCCTAATCTAGATAATTTCAAATTATCGTCATATTCTCAAACCGAGAGAACCATGGCTACGCAGTCAGTTTCTATAAGTTATATTGGTCCCGTGCGAGGTGTTCGTGCCTCTTACGGGGCCGTTTAGGGGTTGATTTGGGTTTTCACCCTTTAACGACTTGTTTTTAAGCATAATCTAGATATTTTCAAATTATCGTCATATTCTCAAACCGAGAGAGCCGCGACTACGCGGTCAATTCCTATGAGTTACATTGGTCCAGTGCGAGGTGTTCGTGCCTCATACGGGGCCATTTGGTGTCTAGTTTGGGTTCTCACGCACTAACAACATGTTTTTAAGCCAAAATCTAAATATGTTCAAATTATCACAGTATTTTCAAATCATATGTCCCGTGACTATGCGATCAATTCTTACGAGCTACATTCACCCCGTGCGAGGTGTCAGTGCCTCTTACAGGACCGTTTGGGGGCTGGTTTGAGTTTTCACCCTCAAACGGAATGTTTTTAAGAATAATCTAAATATTTATAAATTATCTTCATATTCTCAAATCGGGAGACCCGTGATTACACGGTCAGTTCCTACAAGTTATATTGGTCCCGCGCAAGGTGCTCGTGCCTCTTACGGGGCCGTTTGGGAGCTGCTTTGGGTCTTCACCCTTTAACGACTTGTTTTTAAGCCTAATCTAGATATTTTCAAATTAGCGTCATATTCTCAAACCGAGAGACTCACGTGTACGCGGTCAATTCTTGTGAGTTACATTGGTCCCGTACGAGGTGTTCATCCCTCTTACGGGGCCATTTGGGGACTAGTTTAGGTTTTCACCCGCTAACGGCACGTTCTTAAGCTAAAATCTAGATATTTTCATATTATAATCGTATTCTCAAACCATATGTTTCGTGACTATGCGGTCAGTTCCTACGAGTTACATTAGCCCAGTGCAAAGTGTTAGTGCCTTTTACGAGGCCGTTTGAGGGTTGGTTTGAGTTTTCACCCTCAAACGACACTTTTGTAAGAATAATCTAAATATTTTTAAATTATAGTCATATTCTCAAATCGTGAGAACCGCGACTACGCGGTCAATTCCTACGAGTTACATTGGCCCCATGCGAGGTGTTCGTGCCTCTTACGGGGCCGTTTGGGGGATGGTTTGGGTTTTCACCCTTTAACGGCTTGTTTTTAAGTTTAAACTAGATATTTTCAAATTATCGTCATATTCTCAAACCGAGAGACCCGCGACGACGCGATCAATTCCTACGAGTTACATTGGCCCTGTGCGAGGTGTTTGTGCCTCTTACGGGCTGTTTGGGGTTTGGTTTGGGTTTTCACCCTTTAACGACTTGTTTTTAAGCTTAATCTAGATATTTTTAATTTATCGTCATATTCTCAAACCGAGAGACCCGCGGCTACACGGTCAATTCATACGAGTTACATTGGCCTCGTGCGAGGTGTTCGTGCCTCTTACGGGGCCGTTTGGTGTCCATATCGAAGTGCTCGTGCCTCTTTTCGAGAGGATTGTGTGATATAATAAGTGAAATTTTGAGTAATAATATAGGGTTTATAGACCACCCCTATGATAATCTAAATACAGTTATGTTATCTTGTAGAAATGAAAAACCAGTTATATTCTCCCTATATTATTTTGGGTGCTATGTGTTATAATGACAAATGAGGCAATAATTTAAGTTAAAATATAAGCACAAATATGAGAATTTCTATGCTCCTCTGATCGATCTATTTGTATATAGCATACCGTTGAACCCCCAAGTCTAGGTAGACCATAATGAACCACATACTCAAAATCCACGATTCCAACATTTTTGGTTGTATTGCCTTATAAAAAAAAGAACACTAAATAAAAGGATTGTTATATGTTGAATCATAAACCCGTAGGTCTCTCGACAACTAATTTCATTGTATTTATGTCATCCAATGGAAAACTAATTAACATTTTGATAAAAGAAGGGGAGGAAAGAAAAGTGAAATGTGTCAGGAAAAAATCTTCCCAAGCATTTAAATAAAACAAAAAAATGATAGTAGCAAGTCATTGACTTTGAGATCCAAAGATTTTTTTTCCTGTCTTCCATTTCTTGCTTTTAGCATTCCAATCACCATATTTACTTAATAAATCAATAGGTATAGGCTCTCTCTCTCTCTCTCTCTCTCTCTATATATATATATATATATATATATATATATATATATATATATATATATATATAAAATAAGTTAGCATAGTTTTTGAATTCTAAAAATGTAAAAGCACATTAAGGGCTTAGATGTTTTAAAGTTAAATGAAGGGTTAGGATGAAACTCCCCATTTTTCATATCTCGCTCCCAATACTCTTTTGAAACACGCAATACCTTTTTGACTCTCTCGTTACGGATACTCCTCTCTCACTACAGCACCAACGATCTCTTCTCTCACTACATCACCAACCACATCACCACATCAGTGTAGGATCTCTAACTCTAATGCACTATAACAATTGTAGCGCCTTTGTCAGCTACCATTAACACGGTAATGCCTCTTTCAAATCAAATTTTTTTTGTGATTTGCAGATTGGTCCATTTTATATTATTTTAAGTGTTTTTGTAAGGTGTTGATACACGAACATCAACTTTGTTGTAGGGTTAGTTTTCATTTATGTTATCTATTTTATAATGATGTTATTTCGATTTTTCTTATGTGTTAAGTTGCTCAGGAAAATGAGTGGGGTTATTTGTAGATTTAAAGCGATTGATATTGTTGGTGTTTGAATTTTTTTAGGAGTCGTCTTGGGAATTCGGGTTCTCTCTAATTTTAGCTTCCAATATTTATTGTCTTAGTGTTTGAGTTACTTCCAAAAGATTTATGGTTTTGACCTTTTGGTGGCTCAAATCCTATTTTAGAAATGTGCGATTAGGTGTTTTTCTCTTGCATTGTTAATTAGATTTTTTTACCCCTTAGACTTAGAATTTGATTTGGGTTCTTCTTCAACTTCAAGACTTGAGGTGTTATTTGACATACTAGAAGTCAATATTTATGTTATTTTTTTTCTACTGGAAGCTAGGATTTGAAAATTTTCTCTACTGGAAGTCAATTTTTTTCTTTTTTTAAGAAAATCCTTATAATGTTCATTTAACTGATATAATGTAGGTATGTTGTAATGCCTTTCTTACAGAAGCTACATACAAGAACCCCATATAGAATCCACACCTCATTCAAGGTCAAAAATCAACCATTTTAATTTTATGGCATCGCTGGAAGAATGGAATATATATTGTGGGTACCCGAAATTTAGAACTATGGGCCTGGACGAGCAGCCCAGTCCTGGCGGCCCAAAGTCCAGGACCCTCATCTTTTATAATTGATCCGGTCTCCCCCCACGATCCCATGAAGGGAAGTTATGGGGGAAATGGAAAACGTGGAGGAACCCATCACCCCCACTCATCTACATGCACATGTATATATTAAACCCTAGGTCCAGGGCAAAGGACAAGTTGTATTCTCTGTAATCACTCTCCGGAGTATATAGAAATAATATCGACTGCACCACCATGGACGTAGGCACATCTTGGCTGAACCACGTACATCCTTTGTTGTGTGATTGGCATCTTGTATTCCTTGTTCTCGTCTTGATAATCTTTTTCTCATATTTATTTGTGTTGCATAATAATTGCCTCTACAATTGGCGCCGTCTGTGGGAAGCGTTCATATTTCCCTGAGAAGAGCCCACATCAAGAAAGGAAGTTAAGATGTCTGGTCATAGCAGCAATGCCCCCCAAGCAGGAGATATTCAAGAGCCACCTGCTCCTCGCAGGATTAGGTCTGAAGTCCGACGCTCATATCAGAGAGCTCGCTTGGAAAGACCAGCTTCAGAAGAGAGTCAGGGACCAGCTAGGTCCACGCAGATATCCAGATTGATTGATGCGTACGAGGCAAGGCTCCACGAGCATAGGGAGTCTTCTCGCAGATACAAGGCTGAGAATGCTCGCTTGAAAAGAAGACTGGAAAGACTAGAAAGGGAGCTTTGCCCTGATAACCGGAGACGCCCATATCGCACTCCTAGCCCTCAGGCGAGCAAGTCTCGCAGCCGAGGAAGGAGCCCTAGGCGAGAATCTCAAAGGGACGAAGGAGGCGAGTCAGACGATGACCTCCGCGAACAGCTGCGAAGAGCTCGCCGCCACCAGAGCCCTGCTCGCAGCGACGATCACATACGAAACATGGTCCGCAGGGAGATGGACCAGCATCCCTCTCACCACGGAACAAGATCAACTATAGAGCTCGCGAGGAGAGCTCTCAAAACCCAGATGAAGTCACCTTTCACAAGACAAATCGAGGAGGAGCAAGCTCCCAAGAAATTTGCTATTCCAAGGTTCAAGATTTACGACGAAAAGACTGATCCCATCGATCACGTCAGGCAATATCGACAGGCCATGACCCTCTGGAGTCACCGGGATGCCCTGATGTGCCGTATTTTCCCCTCAAGCCTTTATGATGTAGCATAAAAGTGGTTCGAAAGGATCCCCCACCGGTCGATCAAGAATTTCAAATCCCTAGCCGAACTCTTTACGGCTCGATTCATTACCAGTAGCTCCCATCCCAAAAGAATGGATGCTCTACTGACAATGAAGAAAACGCCTCAAGAGACCCTCTGAGAATACACGAAGAGGTACTGGGAGTTATTCAATGAGATCGAGGACTGCGCGGAGGAGGTGGCAGTGGCCTCCTTCAAAATTGGGCTCCCTAATTCTTCCCTCCTCTACCAATCCCTGACGAAGAAGGAAGCTATGACTATTGGCGACCTTATGGCCGAATCGAGAAATACGCAAAGGTGGAAGATGTCACCCGCTCTAATACAGGAGAAAACGATCGAGCTAAGCTCACTACCAAGGTAGGTGAGAAAACTGAGAACCCAGAGGAAAGGAGGAAAGAACGGGGGCAAAAATGGCTCCAAAAACGGAGGGAACCAGGACGCATCGAAAGCATTCCATACGGTCAACACCATCTTCAAAGAACCAATTTATAAGGTTCTCGCAAAGATCAAGGATGAGCCATTCATCAAGTGGCCCAGGAAGATGGGGGGAGATCCCTCGAAGAGGAACAATGCGTTGAGATGCGCTTTTCACAAAGAGGGAGGGCACAAGACCGAGCACTGCAAAGCTCTTAAGTCTCACCTCGAAGAATTGGCCCAGTTCGGGCATTTGAACGACTTTGTGGAGAAAAGGGCAGAGAAAGTGACTGCCAACAGAGAGATGAGACCCGATAATGTGCTGGAGGATGACGCTGGACATGAGTTCGCCGTATTTAACGGAGTATCTGACGTCAAGCAGATACAAGGGAACTCAGCTCGAATGGAGATGAAAAAACTTACAGCGGTAATGCAGGCCTTTCAAATTGATCCAGTAAAATCACAGTCAGGAAAGCGTCGACGAGCAGAGGACGTCAACTATAACAAGCATATTGTTTTCACGGATGAAGATTTGATGGGAGTAAGGACCCCACATCATGATGCCCTGGTCATTACACTCAGGATAGCCAACTTTGACATCGACAAGCTGCTCGTCGATCAAGGAAGCCCATCCGAAGTAATGTACCTCGACCTGTTCAGGAAATTGAAGTTGAGCGTCGCCGACCTAAAGGAAGCTACTGTACCTTTGGTCGGTTTCGCTGGGAAAATGACCATGCCCCTAGGCAAGATAGTGCTGCCAGTTCATGCTGGGAACGTCTCCAAGATGATTGAGTTTTTGGTAGTTGACATCGAATCACCGTACCAGGCCATCCTCGGCAGAGGATGGCTTCATGCAATGAAGGCGGTCTCCTCGACCTACCATCAGAAGCTCAAGTATGTAATCGAGCGAGGAGTAATGGAGATCCACGGCGACCAAACGATGGCAAGGAAGTGCTTCATAACAGCCATCCGACCAAAGCCAGAGAAGAAGGCCGGTCAACCCAGCGAGGAAGTTGAAGAGGGTGTGATACCTTCTAAATAGCAACTAAAGTATGGAAGACCAGGAGTAGAGGAGACCAGGCTCCTCCCCTCCGAGCGTGTCATCGAGGACCTGGTAGAAGTTATAGCCGAAGTTGGTGACAGTAGCAGAGTCTTCTTGATTGGAGCATCCCTCACCGATCAAGAACATAAGGAGTTGACGACCTTGCTGAGACACAACGTAGATGTTTTCGCATGGGAACCATACGAGCTGCCTGGCATTGATCCTGATATGGTCTGTCATCAGTTGTACGTCGACCCCACGTTCAAACCAGTAACGCAAAAGGCACAAAGAACTGCACCTGATAAGGCTAAAGCGGTCGAAAAGGAGGTCGAAAAACTGCTGGATTCAGGATCCATACGGGAAGTAAAATTCCCCAAGTGGTTGTCCAACCCAGTAGTAGTTCCGAAGAACAATGGGAAGTGGAGAGTTTGCATCGACTTCACTGACCTCAACAAAGCATGCCCAAAGGATAGTTTCCCCCTCCCAAAGATAGACCAACTAGTAGATGCCACTGCAGCTCACGAGCGAATCAGTTTCCTGGATGCATACTCAGGATATCATCAGATCCCCTTGTATGCCCCAGACCAGGACAAAACGGCGTTCATCACGACGGTTGGATTGTATTGCTACAAAGTCATGCCATTTGGGCTCAAGAATGCAGGGGCAACCTACCAGCGGCTGGTCACAAAAATATTCAAGGATAAAATGGGAGAAACAATGGAGGTCTACATCGATGACATGCTCGTTAAGAGCAAGAAGAAGGAAAATCACCTCTCAGACCTGTCAAAGACCTTCGAAATCCTCAGGAAGTACCGAATGAAGCTTAATGCGAGCAAGTGTTCCTTCGGTGTCCAGTCAGGAAAATTTCTTGGATACTTAGTCAGCAAGAGAGGCATAGAAGCTAATCCAGACCATATCGATGCAATCAACAGGGTACAACCACCTCGAACAGTCCGGGACGTGCATAAGCTCACTGGAATGCTCGCTGCCTTAAATTGCTTCATTTCCAAATCATCCGAGAAGTGCAAGCCTTTTTTCCAGCTTCTAAAAGGGAATAAACCAATAGAATGGAGCCCGGACTGCTCGCGAGCATTGGACGAGCTCAAGTCTTACTTAAGCTCTCCACTGCTGCTTGTCATACCATAACCAATGGATTCTTTGTACCTATACCTCTCGGTATCCAGTCACACTGCCAGCTCGGTGTTAATATGCGAGGTCGAAGGAATCCAACACCCTATTTACTACACGAGCAAGGCCTTATTAGACGCTGAGCAAAGGTACCTGCCATTAGAGAAGCTCGTCTTTGCACTAGTGATAGCCTCGAGGAAACTGAAGCATTATTTTGAAGCTCATACTATCATTGTCCTTACATCGCACCCCCTTAAGGCGATCCTAAGGAAAGCGGATTTATCGGGCAAATTTTCTAAGTGGTCAGTCGAGCTCGGCCAGTTCGACATCCAATTTAAACCAAGGACCGCTATCAAGGGTCAGATCCTCGCTGATTTCATAGCCGAATTCACTGACGAAGAACTCCCCGACCAAACTCAACCAACAAAGTAAAAAGAGAACCCAACAACAGTGAAAACCTGGAAACTATTCGTTGATGGAGCCTCCAACTCAAAGGGGGCAGGATTAGGCATCGTCCTCATCACCCCAGAAAACACCATCCTTGAGCAAGGAATCAGGCTTGGATTTGCAGCCTCCAACAACGAAGCAGAGTACGAAGCCCTAATAGTCGGTCTCCAAAAGGCACAAATTCTGAGAGCAAAACATTTACAGGTGTTCGGCGATTCTCAACTAGTCTCCAATCAGATAAGTGGAGATTACAACGCAAAGGATGTAAGGATGGCAGCCTGCCTCGCCCTGATGAGGAAACTAATGACGAGCTTTGAGGAGATCAACATCCAACAGTTTCCTAGAGGGCAAAACAGTCATGCCGACGCCTTAGCAGCCCTAAGCTCGGCAGTTGATTCTAGTCTTAAAAGGGTCATTCCCATCGATTTCCTCATTTATCCAAGCATTAACCACAACAGCAAGTTTCCAAACGTGGAACAAATACTCCACTTGGGATCAGCCCCTAGCTAGATGGACCCCTTAAGAGACTATTTAAAGGAGGGCACGCTCCCCAAGGATAAGAAAATCACCCACCAGATAAGAGTCAAAGATGCTCGCTTTCACTTATCCACAGGAGGCGACTTGTATAAGAAGTCCTTCTCCGGTCCCTACCTTAGATGTGTCCACCCAAGCGATGTCGAGCAAGTGCTGCGCGAGCTTCATGAAGGAATCTGTGGAAGTCATGTCGAAGGAAGATCTCTAGCCTTTCAAGCAATGAAGGAAGGCTATTGGTGGCCATATATGCAAAAGGACTCCGCAGTATATGTCTGAAAATGCCCGAAATGCCAGCTTCACGCTCCAATGGTCCACCAACCAGCCAGCGACCTAAAATCCCTGACCAGCCCGTGGCCCTTCGCCCAATGGGGGATGGGCATCATGGGACCACTACCCACTGCTACCGGTAATCGCAAATACCTGTTGGTTGCAACTGACTACTTCACCAAATGGATCGAGGAAGAACCATTGGCAAACATCCGATACGCTGACATGATAAGATTCATATGGAGGAATATAATCACTCGATTCAGAATCCACAGAACCATCATCACTGATAATGGGACACAATTCGAGAGTGGCCCCTTTCAGGACTTCTGTAACGAGCATGGGATCAGGCACAACTTTAGTTCGGTGGCCTACCCTCAGAGCAATGGGCAAGCAGAAGCTTCCAACAAAACTGTGATCGATGGATTGAAAAAGCGACTAGAGCGAGCCATGGGCGCATGGGCAACCGAGCTACCCCATATCCTATGGGCATACCGAACAACTCCTCGGCGAGCAACAGGAGAAACCCCATTTTCGCTAACATATGGCATGGAAGTAGTCATTCCACTAGAAGCGGGCTTGCCAACAATGAGATCCGACCTTGTCGACCAATGCCAGAATGATGGGGCGTTGCTCGCTGAACTCGACCTCGCCGATGAGCCTAGAGAACTGGCCCTGATGAAGCTTGCGAGCTATCAGCAACAGCTCGCAAGGCATTACCACAAAAGGATTAACCCAAGAAGATTCCAAGTTGGGGACTATGTTCTAAGAAAAGTCCTGGGAAACACAGTAAGGTCATCAGACGGCAAGCTAGGCCCAAACTGGGAAGGACCCTTTAAAATAACTAGGGATGACCTGCAAGGTGCATATCATTTGGAAACAATGGAGGGCAGAGAGATACCACGAGCATGGAATGCAGCTAATCTCAAGAAATTCTATTTTTAAATTCTCAAGGAATTCTATTGTTGAATCTTTTTCTTGTATTTGTTATGTGAAAGGAATAGTTCATTCCCCTTATTACTAATGAAATCAGTAAACTACATTTTATCACACATCTTTTTCCAAATCACAGGCACAATGGTCGATATAGCAAGGGAATACCCCTCCTCAGGTCATCGTCATGAAACACGAAAGACCTCTTAGACTTGCCCTTGGCAATATATAAAGCCCTACAGAGGATTCTTAGGCAATACGATCAGATTTTATACTGGCCATCAAACCTACTTTGGTTGAGCAAAATCCTGATTGGATGAAGACATCCAATACCAGGTGTGTCCTCGCCAATTGCCTTACTTAGGCCTAAGGGAGTGTGATGACACAACCTAAAAGGTAAAATGGGGCATAATGGTATTATGGTATTATACTGGACTGGGGAGACACTTGCATGGAAAAATAAAAAGGATTATGAAGCAGCAAGAATATAAAAAGATTGGGTGAACACGTTTAGTCGGTAAAATCTCCCAAAACACGAACTTTTCATTGATCTCTTATATTTACAACAGTGATAATACATGTTTAGTCGGCGAAGCTCACCCAAAGCATTTACATTATCAAAAAGGACAAAAGAATAACAACTTGTTATATTTACAACAAAGATAATACACGTTTAGTCGGCGAAGCTCGCCCAAAGCGTTTACATTATCAAAAAGAAAAAACTTGCAAAAAATTCAAGAAGGAGGAAGCCTCCGAACAAGATAGTTTGCCACCCTAGCTCTTCGTCCATCATTAGGAGCAGGGACCAGCTCTTCCACAGCCTCATCTGCGTCCAACTCTAACAGTTGCCAAGGAATAGCATCAATAGGGATCCATCTATCATCCCTCCTGAATGGATTGGGCATCAGAGTGGAGGAGGACATCTCGTGACGATACCATAACACTGAGTTCCTCGGGACCTGGAGTTCTTTCAAGGCACTCAACCACCCTCTGATGAAAGAAATTTCTTCAAACTCGGATAATCTTGTGGGAGCATCTAGCCAGCCTTGATCATAACCGTCAGCCCATGCTTGTCGAGGACCTTTCTTGAATAAATGCCGCAATCGAGTACCGTCCCTTTGAAGCCCAGCAGCAGTTACATATGCTCGGCGGACATCATCACGGAGCTCTTCCATATCCTTATCCCGCTGTTCTTCTGCTTCCTTATTCCTGCCCCTGGTGCTCCTACCAGCTCGTGTGAGGGGAGGATGAGTGGAACCTCGCGGCATAGGAGGAGTATGTCTAGCTCACGAAGATGAGGAGCCTTGCAGAATCACTGAAACAGTGCTCGGCGCATGCTCTTTAAGTTGCAGGACTTCCCTCCTCAGGTTTTCATTCTCCTGCTGCAGGAATTCCCCAACTTGATTTATCTCGGTGGCCTCTAGCAACCTTGCTCTCTGTACATTGACTTCCTCTTGTACAGAGGCACCAATGCCTTCCATATCCTGGAGCCTGTCCTTTAGCTTAGCCACTAGCTCGGACTGATCCTTATATTTTTGGTTCCTTGACCTAAGAGACTTGCAAAGCCTAACAAAGGCCTGACGAACCTGAGGACTGCCATTGGGACCAAGAGTCCCGCCCAATTGAGATGTGGCAGGAATATAGTCTTCTACATCAGTCAACTACAAGACATAAAATGGCAAGGTAAAGAGAAATCAATCAATGCATTGGAAAAAGAAGCCTTTTATTTCATTAATGAAGGTCAAGTACATCGAGCAGGAAATGGAAAAATTACAAGCAAAAGTACAAAAATAGTCCTAAGGGAGGATTAACTAACAACCTCAGGCTGCCCAGAGGTGGCTGGCTGTTTCCCCTTGTCAGCAGCAGCAGAGGCATCCCCCTCTACAGAGGTGCCCTCATTCGCCTGGACAGGACCAATATCGGCAGGGGTTGTCTGAGAGGTAAGATCAACACCCTCGATGGCTGGGGCAGGGGCTTCTTCGTCCACGGTTGGCCTTGGACCCGAGTCATGCTCGTCGAACAGAGGAGACTCAGCATCAACACCAGCAGCTAGGAGGGCCTTGTTCCAGCCCTTCTTGAAGTTCAAACGGCTGATATAGCCTATTTGAACTTCGGCATCTTCATAAGCCGCAGTCCATCCGGAGTTGTATGAATCCTCCTTGATGGTGGCTACCTGGGACTCCTTCTCCTTCAGCTGCTCGGTCAGAACCTTATTCTCCTCCACAACACCCAGCTTGCTCGAGCAGACTAGGTCATAGGCCTGCCTCAACTCGCTCATCTCCTTGACCGCCGCATCCCTCTCTCGATTAGAATTGATAAGGGCCAGATCAAAGGAAGCTCGGGCGGCATCAGCAGCCTTCAAATCAGCCTCCAACCGAGAACCCCTGACTTCCAGAGTGGACTTCTGTTGCTCCAGCTCTCCATTCATCCTCATCAACTCGTCGCGAGAACAGTAGAGCACAGCGAAGTCCGTCACAAATTTCCAAAAATAAATAAGAAATCAAGAAGGAAAAATAATTAAAACTTGTTAAGGAATTGAAAAGGGAGAGAACCTTACCAAGGCCAGTCTCTGGCTAGCTTGGAGGGCTAATTGATCATACCCCAGCACCCTCTGGCGATCTGCAGGAAGAACTGCCCTCTCAAGCAATGCAGGAGCCAACTGAGGGGAAGTGGCAACTGAGGCCCCCTCAGGCAAAGCTGACACCGGGACCAAGGCTTGCCCAGCCTTCATCCTCGACTCCATCTTCCTCCTCTCTTCCTCTCTCTCCCTCTCCATCCTTTTCCTCTCCTCCACCTTTTTCTTTTCCTCCACCTTCTTCCTCTCCTCCTCCTTCTTTCTCACCCTCTCTCTCACGTGCTCTTCCTCTCTTGCTCCTGAGTGGAAGACCGAGATCCAGTAGCCACGGCCCCAGAAGAAGACCTTTGTTTCTTTGACCTCTGTGCAAGAAGCACATGGTCCTCATCATCATCGTCTCTAATCAGGTTCTTCCTGGGAGGCATCTCTTCGCTTGAACTACTGGAAGTGCTCGATGATCCTTTAGCTTCAGAATCCTCTTCAGAAGAACTGCTACTGTCAGAGCTCCCTCCACCCAAATTACTCACAGCTCCTGCAAGCTCACTCTCAGAGCTGCTCTCCTCTTCGTCCAACTGGATAGGCTCAACAGGAGTCTCTCCGAAAGAATCAAACTCTGGAACACTATCCACAGGCCGTGCAATGAAGCTGGAGCCTGCGTTCTTGTACTCGAACAAAAAGGCAGCAGACCTGGGATGCTCGCCGTCACCCAGAGGCTCCCTGATATTCCAAGCTTTCACCAACTCTGAGATACGAACCTCGCTGAGAGCAGGCTCCAAATTCTTTATCCTCGCTGTGGAAGAAAAAGCAAAGAAAGGTTAGAAAAGTCACAAGTCAGCAAAGGTTGAAATAACAATACAATGTCTACCTATATATTCTTCCCCGTAAAAAGGGACAGTGAACCTCTCAGACCTCGGCCCTTCAAACTGGGGAGGGAACTGCCAATTCCTAACGAGGAAACCCTCTTGCCAGTAGTCCTTATGGGAATTAGGTAGGTTTACTACCAATACCCTATTAGGACTCCTAGCTTTGAGGTATAAGACACCTGAGCTAGTTCGAGAGAAGGAATAGCAGAAACAGATCTCGGCAAGTCCTAACCTAGTACCATACAACTGGTTTATTCTATGGACGCCATTTACTATCTTCCACACATTGGGCGAGCACTGTGCGGGAACAATACCGAAATAACAAAAAAAATGCAGAAATAGATCATTAGGGGGAAAAGTAAGTCCCCCCTGGGAGAGCAACAAAACATGGATCCAGTGGGCATCCTCTATATCCCTAACGTTCCTAGGAGGGGAGGCACAACATTCAATATCTACCCACTCAGGAATATTGTAGAACTTCCTGAACTCAGAGATTGACCTATTTCCAATCTTCGCCATTAAAAAACTCTAGAAACTCTACAAACCAAAGAGAAAGTGCAAAGAAAGGGCACGAGAAACTTACAAAACAGAAGATCAGTTCGAGCGATGAAGAAGCACGAGCCCAAGACGACTAAGAAGCAATGGGAATGGGGATTCAGAGAAGAAGGTACGAGGCGCTAGAGTTCTCAGAAGAAGGAAGAGTACTGGAAAGGCTGAAACGACGGATGAAAAAGTGGCTATCCCGATAAGCCTTCAATTCTAATCATAGCGTACGGATAGCGAAGCGGGTGCCGCCAAAGCAACTTCACAGTTTTCGAAGAATCACAAAACAGCCATAATGGCTGATCATTTAAATCCATTGGACCCATAAACATGGCCCAACAAATTTAAGGGCAATTGTGGGTACCCGAAATTTAGAACTATGGGCCTGGACGAGTAGCCCAGTCCAGGCCCATCATCTTTTATAATTGATCCGGTGTCCCCCCACGATCCCATGAAGGGAAGTTATGGGGGAAATGGAAAACGTGGAGGAACCCATCACCCCCACTCATCTATATGCACATGTATATATTAAACCCTAGGTCCAGGGCAAAAGGATAAGTTGTATTCTCTGTAATCACTCTCCGGAGTATATAGAAATAATATCGACTGCACCACCATGGACGTAGGCACATCTTGGTTGAACCACGTACATCCTTTGTTGTGTGATTGGCATCTTGTATTCCTTGTTCTCGTCTTGATAATATTTCTCTCATATTTATTTGTGTTGCATAATAATTGCCTCTATAATATATATATATATATATATATATATATATATATATATATATATATATATATATATATATATATATATATATATATATATATATATATATATATATATGTATGTATCCATTTGAAATTGAACAAAACATGGGGATATATATATATCCATTTGAGGATACTGAGGCTGCTGGAAGAAAAATGCATTACCGTAAACATTGACATAATAATTTTGAAGGGAACGGTTGATATATTCATATCCACGTCCCTCGCGCTAACTGCTTTTTCTCTGTGTTGTGATAAATAGTGGTCAAGTGCTTGTCCATTCACTACCAAATGGGGCAGCCAAATGATGACTCTAGAATTCCATGGTATTTTTCCTATTTGGAGGGGAAACACACTGCCATAAAGAACGATATGCTGGAATTTTCGTTGCTTCTGCCCCAAGAGGAGTGGTTGCGCCCATAATCCTGAATATCAATTATTTTTCTTACTAATAAAAACACATAAATTGTTTTTCTTTGTTATTTGTGACTCTTTAATTAGTAAATCATCCTTTATATTTGCCACTTCTTGGAAGATATTTTTGAATGAGCTCCTGTTCAAAAACCATTAAATCATTTTTGAGCTTTTTCAGTTTGAGAGCAAAAGAATTAAGAGGGTTGCCATGTATGACACCATCCGAAGAGTTCTGCACTATAGACAAAATTTGATTATGGTTACACTACATACTTTGAATATTACAAAAAGATACTAGCAAAGGTGAGTTATCAGAGCTGTCCTTATTGAGAATATTCACAACAGTTGATGGTAATATATCTAGACATTTTTTATTTTATTAGACATTTTTTATTTTATTAAACCTCTGAGTTCCTATTTTTAAACCAAGTGAAATTAGTACCAAAATACCCAAGGTCGGTTAGGCCAGAATTGTGGATACACCTGTTGAACTTCTCTTCCCCTGTATAATCAGTATTAAGGCCACCAATCTTTTCAGTGTTATCAACCACTGTGTTAAAGTCTCCAACAGTTAAGTAAGGTTCATTATGGCATTGATTAGATTTATATTCTATATTCCTCCATGACTCCATTCTATCAATCCTAAAATACTTAAACATAAAATATATAAAGAAATATGCTTGAAGAAAGTAAAGGATGATACATTTTCAAAAGAACATCATGCTCTCCATGAATCATAATGTTGAAATCAACATCATATCTCTACAGGCCTATGTACAAGGTACTGCTTCCTTCTTTTTCATCTTCTTTTATTTTTTCCTTATCCTAGAATACATATACATATTATACATTGAGTTTTGACTAAGTTTTTATCGTAGTTAGTGGTATTTGTTGCTGCATATAAGTCGATGGAGTTTGTTGGATCTATGGTTGAAAGTTTACCAATAAGATTAATTGAAGTAATCTTTGTGTAGAATTTTTTAAGAGTAGTTCTAGACTGACCAAGTGATGAATTTTTTTAAGTCCAAATTTTCTCTCTTCTTTTAACCATATGACTCCGTGGGAGATAATCTCTTGGATAATGTGGGAGATAATTTCTACGATGATGGATTGAGTGGAGAGCATGACTCTGCGTTTGAGGAGTTGTTTACAAAAATCTACACGGCATAAACAAAAATCTACGCAAAATATATATGTTTCTACACACCTATATATGCATATGCCTAGTACATTCATCCACTGTTAAAGCAATGCAACTAAGCATATTGGAGAAGTCGGATGCTTTGGGTGAATACAATTTGAGGTTTTCGGCTTTTATTCTGCGGGTCATGTTGATTTTTCCTTTAGAATATGAACCTACAGAGCTATAACTTAGTTTAATTTATTCATGTCTATTGAATTTGTGCATTCTTTATGCTCTTGGTATCAATTAAATAAGATATGAATTGCTTGATAACGTGAATTTAAAGTTATTAGAATAATGATAACTCCATTAGTTTACTTGGTGTTGGATATTATTAATTTTCAATTGTATTACATATGATAAATCCTATGCCATTGTCGTGGTTTTAAACCCCTCTTAAGATATTCCAATACATTAATTATCTTTAAATACATTTTTTGGGTGTCGTTATCATTATATATTTATTCAAAAAACATAATTAACGATTATGGATTTTGATTTGTACCACACACGAGATGGGATGTCTAATTTTATACAAGTTCCTTTTTTTTATCAACTATATCTATTGTGTGACGTTAATTGATTAGGCAACTCACCATTTTCTTAAAATTCAGTTGATACAGAAGAAAATGTGCAGAAGGTGACGCCCCCGAAAAGCTTACAGGGATGAAAATTCTGACAAGCTGGGAAATTGCGAAACGGCAGGCCGTTGTAAACCCTAAGAATACATGTTAAGCTTGATTGCCCTGCTATTGGGAAACATTTTGCTATTGAAGAAATATCAGCTCAGTTATATCCATTTCTTCTCATTTTAGATTTACTTTACATGTTCCTTATGCTGAATTATAATGCCCATTCATTATCATTGGTTGGTTTTAACACTAAATCCTTATGCTGAATTACTTATGTTTGACTAAACCAATACCGAGAATGAAATATTCGAATGTTTTAGGATTTTAACACTAAATCTATGAAGATTTATGTACTATTATGGGATTAGCTGCAATTTAAGATTGTTATGGTCATGATGCACCGATTAAGTATAGATACTGACGCATCTCTTTAATATTTATAATTATCATGTGTTTTTTCTTTTGTTTTTATCCCGAACTCTTTAACTCTATGATTATTAATCTAATTCCATTTGTTCTGCAATAAAGTTTGTTATTTTGTCACTCTGTCTCTCTAATCTGGCTTATATAATTATTTATTCCTTTTTTATTCTAATTTGTTGATATAGGTGGATGGTGGATCGATTTCATTAGACGGAGTTCGATAATGATGGTCAAAGGAAGTAGATGGTTAGTGACTTTTCTTCTTCTTTTTACTTTCTATTCTTTTTACTTTCTATTCTTTTTACTTTTTAATTTTTACGGATTATATTAATTTTCTCATTTATTATGTTCCTCATCTTCCATTTCTTTTACAAATGGTTTGTGATTTTCAATGTTTTTGGTGTTTTTGTGGCTTTAAGAATCACGAGTTGTGATCCTAGGGATATTTGGAGGCAACACATTCTCAGTTATAATGTTTTCAACAATGCTCACTCCACCCATCTACTGTCAATGTCGTAAAGACACATTTCATGCACCAGAAATAATCTGGCAACTCTAATAAACATCTACACCCGAATAAATAACTGGGTAGCAAGGGGTTTGCAGTTGAAGAGATGTGTTTCTTAGCTCAGGAGGAAGGTTGACAAAATAATCGTAATTCATATTGATCCAGTCATCTAGCAGTCCCCCAATGGGTTGAATGATTGGATTATATGGCAATATAAAGAAATACTCCACTGCTGAATGGGTGACAGATATAAAGAAGAAACAATATAGGCGTCTCCTCAGTTTAATCTATTTCCATATTTTTCTTTAAGACATAGTATTGCCATAGTATTAGCTAAAAAATTATTATTTTTCTTACATGTAAACAACCAAACCAAGTTGTATTGAAATTAAATCTCTCCAATTGTTATTTTGTTGTGATTACGTTAGCTTTCCTAAATATCAACGTGCCTTCGGGCATGAACTATTTATTTGGTTATTGTCATGTTTTTTATACCTTAAACAAGTGGATAGTCCTATAAATAAAGGAAATTTTGTCCATTTTTTTTAAATGTAACTTATTTGTACGGAAATTATATTGTGTCAATCGTTATTTTGTTGTGATTACGTTAGATTTCCTGAATATTACCGTGCCTTTTTGCACGACCTATTTATTACGTCTGAAATTGATGTGAAAAAAATCTTTGGTAGTTTATTAAGACGTAAATTTTATTGGCGACTTAATTTCACCGTACATGTACTTTGTTTTAAAAAAATACAACTATGCCTATTCGTCGTTTTTTCGATTAGGTACTTTGAAAATTTTCACCGTGCCTTCAGGCACGGGTATCCGCTAGTATATATATATCCATATAATAAGATGGAATGGATTTTGAATTGTAAAAATATCAAAGGAGAATAATGGTTGGGATTCTCTGGAAGAAAATTAAGGGCCATGATCTGTTTACCAATTTCATTCCCCCGCCCAAATCACTATTTTCACCCCTCTCCAAATATGTCCCCTACCTTGGTAAGAGTGCACTTCCTATCTCCCCTTTTTCCTCTAAAATCGCATTTCCCTCTCTCTCCGTGGTTACGAACTCACGCTTCCCTCAAAATATCTTAGTCTGAAAACGATTGATACGGTTCATCACCACTCATGAGAATCACATAGTTGATACGGTGGTAACAGGTCCAAGTTGGGAAATTAGAATATCAAACACAGGAGGACATGATGGTGTAGACATTGCTTCTTCTACCGCAACACCCATCACCTCCTCTAATATCGATATTCAAGTAACATTTTTTCGCCTCTCTCTCTCTCTCTATGTATGTGTATGTGAGATTTCATGTAATGGGTATTTTGGAGATGCTAATGAAGCACGGTTGGAAAGAAGGAACTGGCATTGGTATTTCTCAACAGGTTCCACACTCTTTCTTTCTCTCAATAATCAAAATTTCATTGCTATTTTTTTCTTGCTAATTTTTTGTGGCAACCCACTTCTTAATTATCACGTATCAAAAACATCGGATATGCTTTTTGGGGTTTGGCTTAAAAATTTCTAATTTTCGATTTCCCTAATCGTACATGTTGTGATATTGTTGATACAAGTAGATTATTTGAGAATTTATTTGGAAACTGATATTGTGAGTATGCATTTTTTGTTGTTACCGACTATTGGTTTGTAAAGATTTGATTAAATAAACTAATATTATGTCAAACTAATTTATGGTTATTGTTATAGGTTCTCCAATGCTTCATAGGTTTATATATTGCAGAGAATGGTATTTTCCTTGGTTGTTAACCGACTATGATTTAAAATCAAGATTGGTCTTGGTTGTTCACTGGCTTGGAGAAAGTTACATTCAGGTTGTTGCTCTTGGCCATACCTTTGCTACCTATGTACTACCTCTCTCTATGTTTATTTGTTTTTTTATACAAATTGGATTTTGTCTATTATTTATTATTTCTTAATTTTTAATCTTTTTAATAGTCTTCATCTATTTTTAATGTGGTATTATTAATGCATATTAACTGTTGGATAAAGTCGTTTCTTCATACATGTAATTGCATCTTTATTGGTTTATAGTTCCATTATAGTCACCTATTATTGTATTTGAAATTAACATTTATGGATTTTGTTGGCATAAGCTATAAATGTAAATTGCAGATAATTAACATCCATGTTACTTATAATTGGTTTTTATATTGGTTTGTATTGCAGAATATAGACAAAATGCCATGTTCACTGATGGATGCAAGCTTTAAGAGAGGCAAAATTCTACAGTTCTCACACTCTTCAATTCTCACAGATTACAGTTAAAGTCTCTACTGAGGAGGATTTTGGATAACTTGATGTTTCCATTGGTGAATTTAGTAATAGCCTTGGAATGGATGTGGTCAATTCCCCTATCAACAAGAGGTGAGATTTTCATTCTTGAATCCCAGTCCACAGGAGTTATTCCTATGTTAGCTAATGTTAAGGTCAATATGGTAGGACATCAAAAAAATGAAGGAGACAAATGAGTGCAAAATATATGTATTCTACGATGTCAAAACATAGAAATTGAAGGTTAAAATTATATTGTTAGCAAAAATAATTAAATAAAATAGGTTGCAAAGCACATTGGAATTTTTATTTTCCTTTTCTGCATAACATATTTCGTGGCCTGGAAGTTGAGTATTTTTATCACCATGCACATTGCTATTTTTACCATTCGAGAATATTTATAAGCCAAAATATTGGTTCATGGTTTTAGCGTTTGCTAAGCAACATGTTGGCTTATAAAAATACTCAAATGGTAAAAATAATTAGAGTAGTTCTATAGCAACGCACTCATATTGGACAATATGCTGCTGAATTTAGATACTGCTGTAAAGAATTTTGGACAATACCTTTCCAATTAAGGACAATGTGAGGAGAAAATCTAAAGAAGTTAATAGACTAGAAACTGAATTTAGTTTCATTGTTTTCATTCTATATTTGGTTCTCTTTATTGTTATCGATGGTAATATATTGTACAAATAATATTGCATTTGGTTCTCATTACCGTAATTTATAGGATTGAAAGAGATGCAAACTTGGCTTTTATCATGTTAAAAAAATGGATTCAAACAAATATTCTTTTATTCCCCATTGTGTAAAAACATATATTTTAGGTAATGTTGCATCCTGCATTATTATTAAGTACATGATATATTAGCTTTACATAGTTTTTAATGTATTGGCAATTCATATATTTGCACTAAATTTATACTTAATGTGGATTATTTGTTCATCATAAAAATGAGGTATGGAAGCATGGTAAACTATGTGAATTAGAAAGGTATACTCTGCTTCAATGATTAGTAGAATAATTTGACAATTGCATGCACTTGGTTGTTAGGAACTCCCAATAACTGGTTTGGCTCTTATTGATTTAAATAATTTACTAGAAAAATATATCTAATCAGATAATGCTCAAAGTGTTTTGGTATAACTATTGACCTAGGTAATGATATAGTTAGTGAGCATTGGACATAGTCAGGTGCAAGAATCAAAGGGACGTGACATTCCGATAAAACAATTAAGAGGGAACTTGATGGAAGAACTGATATCCAGGGCTAGGAATTGTCATTAAGTGTGATATTTAGGTGAGGTTTTTTACATAAGTTTTTTTTTATTGAATCTTGCAATTCAGATAATCATTTTCTGTCATTAAATCTTGCAATTCAGATATCTCAAAAACTGAACTAGGAAGATGTCACTCAATGGTAAGTAAACATTAAAACATCTGGATTCTTTTGGGAAAAGCAAATACTTATTGAAATGATTTTTATGCTCTGATTTTTACGAACTACACTCACCAAAAATTGATACAGACTAGTAAAGCAGGAGGTCAGCAACAGTGGCTATGGAAATTCAACAAGTAGTACTCCAGTACTCCAGAGAATAATGATACCAGCAGTGGTTATGGAAAATCAGTAGCAGGGTCAACATCCCCAATGAAGTAGAAGTGATCTAGGCAACAACAGGTATGAAAAGTACATAAAAAGAGTCTCCAACATATAGCAACTAAAACAGTGACTACAGAGTGCATGATCAATCCATATGAGATAATTATGATTTCATTTGGTAGCCTTTGTCATTTCAAAATTAATTATGCTGGAATAATTTTCTAGTTTATCAAATTTGGGGAAATTCATATGAGATAATTGTGAATGTTAGTTTCTTAATTTTGTAAGATATTTCATAGATGACATTATAGCCTACATAGATAAAGTTTCATGCCAGATGTTTGACAAATGGACAAGTTATTATTTAAGGTCCAATGGTCAAGTAAAATTAATTTATGCTACGTCTGTGTTTACAATTTTAGTTGTTCTTACTTATTTTCTCATCCTATTTATTTCTAAATTTTAAGCTATGTTGGCCTTCCTTTAGTCTTAGTTATAGCAATGCTAACCTGCTTTACTTAGTCTTTACTCCTTTTATTTAACATGGGTTCTAATATGAATAACAATTACATGTTTATGGATTGCAATTATAAGGTTGTGTTTTACTTAAGTTTGATGTATTTGCATTAGACTAATTTTGGTGTGATAATGTTTTAACCTCTAATGTTACAATATGAAGTGGCAAGCAGTGTTTAAACTTATTTGAAGAGAAAGCACGCAAATTTAGGTTGTCTTTTTAACCTAAAATTATTGAGGCATTATTCATTTTTTAACATAGTGTTGGACGTTATTAAAAAATTTTAAGAGTATTTTACTGTTGTATAAACTATGTCTGTTAGTTGTTTTTGTTGTATTTACCGTTTATTTTTTTCTAATTAAATATCTTAATCATTCTGGAAGACATGACCAATATGCCCTGAACTGTTAGTGTATTCAATCTCCCTCATTGGACTGTATCTATAAGCTCCAAATCAACACCAGTTTTGACCCCTTCTATAAGCTCCAAATCTATAAGCTCATTGGACTGGATTTAATTCTTGATGTTATTGGAAATGTCATTTTAATCATGGAAATGCTATTTGAGATTATGTTTGATTCAAATTTAATGTCGAGGCACCTTAATTTGCTTCAAATGTCTTAATGTTATTTGTATTAATAGTACCATGTTATTTGTATTAACAGTACTATCATATAAATCTTGAGTACGTTGTTTGCAGTAGAAGCAGCGATTTGCAGTAGTAGTTTTCAGTAGTAGCTTGAGTACGTTGTTTGTAGTAGTAGCAAGATGCATTATGAAAATAATCTCAATTTCATCATCATCATAATCAGCGATTTGCAGTAGCAGCAACGCTCCTCATTAAACTTAAGCTGTTAAGCAAGGTAACTATCTCCCTCAGCAAACATTCGCATTAGCAGGGATTCGCAGCAGCAGACTAGTAGGGATTATGCCCTATTTGATTTATCTGAGAATCCCATAGGTTCTATTATGCCCTATTTGATTTATCAATGTAACAGACATTCCACACACGTACACACACTCAGATCTATTAATTTATCATGCCCAATTTGATTGTTCCATTGTATTAATTAGATACGGGCTTATGTAAACACTTTTTTCTTGCTTTACTATTTTCAATGATTCACTGACAAGGTTCGTATATGCAATGGTATTCAAGCATTAAAAACACTAGATGGATTGTTATTGTATCTCCATGATGGACATGTAATACATTCACACTTTCCTTCTGTAACACATTACCAAATTCTTGAATTTCTTTATCTGAGGTATTACACTACTAAATTTAGTATATATTTATTGTTGTTGATTTCAACAAATTCAAGAGGCTTATGGACATTTGGAAGGAGGGTAAACATTACATCATGAAGGACACAAAGTCAAATCAATGGGAAGTCCATTGGCTGACGATTTGAGGAACTCTTATATAAATGAGTCACCACAGTTATTTGAGAAAGAAGGTAATGGTTTGTTAAATGTGTTTTAAGTTTTAAGTCCAGAATAAACATATATTATATAAGTTGGATTTTTTCCGTTTCACAATCACGTACTTTGGAAATTTTTGTCATGCCTTCAAGCACGGGTGTCCTCTAGTGTATATATATATATATAGCAGCGCTATTGATAAATCAATAGGTATAGGCTCTATAGAAGCGGTCTCTCTCTCTATATATATATATAGCAGCGCTGCTGTTATATAACAGCAGTGGCACGCTTAATTGTCTTATAGAGAGTGAGATAAACTCGGTGATTGACCGTCCTATAGATTATCTTTAGTACACTATAGAGAGTGAGAGAAACTCGGTGCTTGACCGTCCTAGAGCAACTCCGTGTTAGAGATGTATGAAAAAAATGTAATGATAAATAATGTTCAATGTTCTTTGATCATACATATATCAATTAGAACCATCTTCAGCTTTAGACAGGAATATAACTAATAAATTATCAGAAGGAAACATAGAACCTAATGATTTTGAGTTTAGAAGATACACAAAAGACTCAAGAAAACATAAAATGGAACTTCACTAATAGGATTTCAGTCAACCAAAGTGGAGCTCATTTACGTCTCCAATAGTCTTCTAGGACAAAGTACAACAAAGTTCTAAGATGTTATTTACTAGATAAATACGTCTGGATTATACGAAACCAAAAAATTAAGTAATCTTCCTAATAAAATATAGCCTTATATTATAATAGATCTCAATAAGTAGTTAACAAAATTCTATACTTCTAAAGTTGTAATCAGAATTAAGTGCTTTAGATCATAAATGCCATAAAATTAATACAAGGTCCAATAACTTAAATAAAAAAAATACTAAATTGGAACAAAAACTTGAACAAATCAGCAAATCTATGTGAAGTTTTTCTATTTGCTCAAAGCCTCAAAGGTCAAAAGATTCAGACATCAAATTTAAATCTAGGTAAAAATTTAATCCTATCTATCAATGTACCATGACACTACTTACCCTTAATGAATGACCATAGGTCAAGAAGTGCCTGGAGTTAGGGAACTGTTGTGCCATTTGTATATTATTCTCATCTTGGTTAACACCTCTTATTTGGATGTCCTGCAAGAATTATATCACATAAGGAGGATTCAGTCTACAATCTAATGTTATACAAGTGATTCTGGAAAAAGGACAAACAAAGGTGATCTTAATTTTGGTAAGATGAAAAAGACGTACATTTTGGTTAGTGTCAAAATCAGGTTCTAACAGTCCTTGATCATCCTCGTAAAGATTGTACATAACTATACTCGTGCCATGCTCTTTCATCTGATTAAACTACGAAGTAATAGGGGGAAATTATCACAGTTAAACAACGCTGTCAATAGTAAAATGACAAAATATTATGACAATTATACATAAGGGAAATCATATTATTTTTGTAAAAGGAACAATATGAGAGAGCTAGGACATGATATGAAACTCAGAATGAGCAACCAAATGGATCAACATTGAATTAATAAAAAAACCATAAGATAGCCCATTAAATATATTTTAGACAAATGTGATGCTATAAAACAAAATATAATAAAGTAATTGATACATGTCTATGTGAGTGAAGCTCTTATACAGTTTCAAACAAGTAAAAAATAAACACTAAACAAAAATTTATGCCATTAAAGGAGTAAAAACAATAAACAATATCAATACTTCCTTAAAGCACATAAATTACCCATTGGAGAAGATCTGCTTCACTTGAAAATAGAGGCCATTACACTACTGTTTTCACATTGTTATCCCTGTCAGCAGGAGATGACCTCATCATCTTATTCCAATCTTGACCAGATATTCCAATCTTATTCCAATCTTTTATATTCAAGAAACATCAGAATAAACTGAACATATATTCTATTACCGACCAACTATAAAGAAATGCGTGAAAATATAGCAATCAAAATCGTAAAAAATAAACATAACTTTCTTGTTCGTGAAATTACAATATAAAAGAAGAAAGAAATGCGAGAGCACATGAGGGTTGCCGTGGCTGTGCCATGGGCTGTGTAGACCGAGGCAACAACAATGCGCTGGTGTGTGCATAAGGCAGCCCGCGACGATCCTCGCGAGGAGGTTTATTCTCCTCTATAGCAAGAGCTTTATTCAAGTCTGCTTTTATACTTATGAACCACTAATTTGTTTTAACGAGAGGGGTCATTGTGTAATTCAACCTCTACTGCAAGAAGTGTGTCCTCTGGATTCTGAATATTTCGAAATATATCTTGAAATTCACTTCTCCTCCATTGAAACATCTAGCGCAAAAAAAATTTGAACTGTGATCCCCATATCTGTCAAACAATTGTCTTGAATGCATACATTGAAATCTGATGCAACCCCTTGATCAATTTGGTTTCCCCTAATTCTCCCTTCCGCTTTTGTAACTATGCTAAATGAATTAGAAGGAAATGATAGATCGAAAAAGATGAATATTCACTGGCATTCTGATAAGAAATAAAAAGAAAAAAAATTCCATGGACCGTTATGATATGATAAACATGGATACAATGACTTGTGATACAAAATTACAATATATATCATTTGGGTTAATAGTTTTGTCCCCATTTTGGGCATAAATTTAGTTTCAGCCTAAATTTTGAGGGGGAAAACCTAAATGATTACTGAAAAGGCTTTATGCCTACACAATTCTCACACCCTGGACATATTCCCCAAAAGTCGTCACCAGCAAGTCTGTAATAAACATCTCAAGTCCATATCATATATCACAAATAAGTTACAAACAAATCAAAGAGATTATAAGCATATTGTGCAATTGGTCAGAAAGACGTCTTATTAAAAAAGATCTAGTGGGATGAAGAAACTATTGATCAAATACTTAGAACAAGCGTAATAGGTTTGATCGGCACGATACAGATAATTGAAACGCATCTTACAGGTCCTCTTATGAGCATTTTCGATTTCTTTAACTTTTTCATGGCATAAATATTGCCAGATTGTTTCTCCCAGCGTAATCGAAATTAATTGAATATCTAAGGTATTCATCTTATCTACACTAATCATGGGCTCCAAGATGGAAATGAAATAAAGTTTGTGAGTCTTAGCTTTTTTAACCTCAGATTAGGGATAATCCCCAATTAGCAACAGTGTTGGAGATTAAGCAACCGAGGCAGCTCGAGCGTTGCAACTCAGCGAGGTAGCTTGGCGCGGCAGCTTATATTTTAGCTTGTTGTATTAGTCATATTGTATTTCAATTATTGATGACTGTAAGCTATAACGGTTGTAATAACGTAACGATAATAATAAAAGAGTTTGTGTGAGGTCAAACGATACTTGCAAAAAACCAGGCTTGGCAGGGTCTGGGAGAGCTTTCATGCTCTATCGAATGACCTCACCATGGGAACTTTAGAGGGACTTGGTTTGGAGGATCGAGAAGTAAGGCACCGTTGGGGCTTGTCCTGGTCATCTTAGATACACCTGGCAAAACACCAAAAGACCCTGACCGTGGAACCTCGTACGGAGCAACGTCGAGTTCCATCGGACATTGAGTTATGAACCAAACAGCCCTCTACTTAATGTCACATCTACTGTAGGTGATGTCACTAGACAGCTAAAGAATGTCAGACATGCACTTGAGTAAACCAACGTGGTATTTGGGGCTGTCAGGCAGTTGGTAAGCCACCTCTGTGCCAATAGCCCCCTGACACACAGTGGTTAGGCAAAAGGCATGTCTTGACATTTAATGTTTATGACATGGAAACAACTAGTGCCTCAGGCATTTAATGTTGCGACATAAAGTATGAGGGATGTCTTTTCATAGTTTTAATGATTGAGTTGCCTCGGGGATGGTGTGGGGGGATATTTAAGGACCCCAACCACCCTGAGGAGAGACATGACCCTTTTGAGAACCCTGGAGTTATTACTAGAGATACACATCACAAAGAGAGATTTATTGCAAGCCAGAGGGTTTATCCCCTCACCATTGTCATTTATTGTGAAGCTTTTAATACTTGACAGAGATTCCTGAGGGTATATGGTGTGTTTTTACCTTCATACCAAGGTGTATCTAGGGTGCTTACTTCTCTCTCCCTCTAGCTAAGTTACTTCTAAGGTTCATTACTATTTCCTGAGTTATACACGAGGGTTTTGTGAGTTTAAGCCGAGTGTATCTTCATTGGGTCTGTGTTCGTGTGTCCTATCATTAATCCAAAGCTTCGGCCAGGATTAGCTTATCTTTACCATACACAAATAGGGGTTACGGCTCCATCTTATCTAAGGTACCCTCTTACATTTGGCGACTCCGCTGGGGAGGCATTCTCTTAGCTAGGGAGTATGGCGCAAGATAATGCTACTCTAAGACTCAACTTTGATGATGTCCAGCGTAATGAAGAACAGGCCGTGAGGGAGCAGGAGGCCCTAAGGGATGGGGCTCCTCGAGTAGAGGTACCGCCGGCTCCAACGATGTCAGAAGTTCCTGGGGTGGCACAACCAGCCACGAGCGCGGGGTTGGGACCCGCTCAGATGACGCTCCTCATGAGAAAATTTTATGCGTTTTTGCAAACCCCAGTAGCTTCAACTATGCTGGGAGGATTGGAGTCTAATGCTTTCGTAACGCCAAGGGTAGTTCCAACGGTCCCACCAGGTACATGCATTGCAGGAGCGCTCCCGACAAGCGTATCCCCTATTGCGAGCCCAGCAGTGGGAACCTCAGGAGCCTCAACGGTACCACCGGTGACGTTCGTTTCAGTTGCAACGGGCGCTCAGCCCATGGCCCCGTTGCTGGTGGCCACTGCGGCCTCGCCTATGGAAGAAATGAGAACATAGATGCAGAAGGAGATGTTGAAGTTCGTGCGGGCTTCCTCGCAATCAACCGACGAGGTGGCTTCAGTTTATGATTACTTCTGAACACCCTACCCTCAAGCATACAATGATGAGCCTTACCCAAAGGGCTATGTTCCCCGTATCTTCGAAAAATATACAGGGAAAGGTGGGAACCCGAAGGAGCACATTAAGCGGTTTGTTGAACACTTGGGAGCACATTGCAATGATAATAAGCTTAGATTGAGGGAGTTTTCCAAATCCCTAACCGAGAAGGCATACACCTGGTACTCTCACTTAGCTCCCAATAACATTTCTATATGGGTGGAGATGCACGTATTATTTGTCCAAAAGTTCTTTTTGGAAGAAGACGAGTTCACCTTGACCCAACTGGGAAGGGAGAAGCAAAGACCAGGGGAAGAAGTGGTGGCCTATGTTCGAAGGTTCAGGGAAAGGTCCCTCGATGTGAAGGATGAGGCCAAAGAGTCCAAGCTATTACAAATTTGCGCTGAAGGACTACTTCCTGAATACATCTACCATCTCATCAACGAGACGCGCGAGGGGACTTTTGCGGCGTTCTTGAAAGCCGCAAGGAATATCTCTTTGGTGGTATGACCCAATCCGGTGGTAGTGACCATGGTATTCAGGCAACCAATGCAACCCGCGGGGAGGGGGGGGGGAGGTCTCAACCCCCGCGGGTAGGGTACGCCGAAGGAGAAGATAGGGGCAAGACACTGAGGAGGGACAACAAGAGGAAATTTGGGAAAGATAGAGAAGACCCCCCACCATTGCCCTGCACGATAGAAGAGGCGATGAGATGTTATAACGTGATGGTTCAAGGGGGAACGATTTATGAACCAAAAGGCATACTGATGGAAGAACCTGATGCTACAACGAAGGCGAATCCGAAGTACTGCCAGGTTCATCGAAAGATCCAGCATCCAACAGAAAGCTGCTTCACGCTGCGAAGGATCATCGACAAGTACATAAAGGCGGGGACATTGCAAATCCCCCCACAGAACATTAACAACAACCCACTTCCGGCACACGGGGCCAATTTGGTGATGGTCTATGATGAGGAGGCAGAAAGAGGAGGAGGGTTGACGATGAAGCAGAAGGAGCTCGAAGAAGCTATGGAACATTTTACCACGGGAATGGCTAATGTAGTTTTAGCCTATGATGAAGCAAGCGTTAGGGACGTGGAAGATGTGTATAGCGTTGAAGATGAGGAAACAGATGCAGTCATAGAATGTAGTGAAGTTTCAAAATCCCCAAAATTCACTTGGTTCTTCGATCAAGTGGGGATACTGAAGGAGAGCAGGACGGAGATAACTCACGCGATTTTGGACATTGCAAAAAGGAACGCAGTCCCCTCGTTAAGGTGGAGGGGACCTGTGGCTAGGCTGGTGAAGAAATTTCTATCAGAAGTCACCTTCAGCGATGCAGATAGAGCTCTGAGGTTCCCTCATAACAGACCCCTATATGTAACCGCTAGCGTTAACGGAGTTAGCTTTGCAAGGACCCTTATGGATGGGGGTGCTTCCATCAATATTATGTGAATCAACTCCTTCCACATGGATGATATTCTAAAAGAAAGGATGGTCCCCATGCCTTTGGTAATTTCGGGATATGAAAATCAATCCTCCAAATCTATCGGGTATGTGAATGTTGGTATTACAATGGGAAATCTGAGTTCCCACATCAAGTTCCATGTAATAGAAAGTACAACTTCCTGCCACTTACTAATAGGGAGAGTATGGATGCACAACCAAGGCTTAGTTCCTTCGACTTATCATCAACGTGCCAGGGCAAATGTAAAGGGAACGGAGGTGACCATCAGGGCTACGAAGAGGCCTTTCGCTATCGAAGAAGCGCACTTAGTGGATGCGGCGTTCTATACAGAACTGGAGGAGGATGTACGGCTCCTGATAAAGAGAATGGAGGGGGCATGGGTTCCCTCAATTAGAGAGACGATGGGGCCCTTGAATGAGCAGGATAAATAGGGCGAAAGTGGCAAAGGGGTGAGGACCGAAGAAGCCCATCAGATGATCCCTCAACTCCAAAAGGTCTCAAGGCAACTCAAAGACAGGATGATGCTGAGAACAGACCCGATGGAGCACGAGGTCCAACGACAAAGCGTGTTAAGTCACTTTTTGGGAAAAAGAATTGTTGAGGCTTCCAGAGAGAAGAAGAGGAAGGCCGTGGCAACAGCTACCAACAGGCAATGCAAGAAAATTGTCACTGAAGAGGGAAAAGTAGTGTACCGCTTATAACGGTGTGAACGGGCGGCCTAAGAAACTAAGGATGAGGTCGACCCGGTGTATGAGTGTTTTTTGGTGGATCGACGGGGGCAGTGTATGGTGATAGACAACTTCAACATATAAGAATTCATAGAAGATATCACCGAAGAACCAGACTACATGGGAGATCGACCAAGGCCCCAGGCACAAGAGTTAGACCAGCTGAACTTGGCAAGATAAGGGGAAGATCTAAGGCCTATCTTTATCTCAAAAGATCTCGGTGAGGGAAAACGAGAAGCCTTGGTCATACTAATTCGAGAATTCATAAACGGTTTCGCATGGAAGTACACTGAAATGGATGGGCTGGATGAAGAAGTGAGTTTCCACAAGCTGAACGTGATGCGTTCAGCCATTCCGGTGAAGCAGGCAACGAGGACTTATAAGCCTGAACTAGACTTAAAAATTAAAGAAGAGGTCCAACGTTTGTTGGCAGTAGGATTTATCAAGCTA
The DNA here is from genome assembly GCA_949130495.1 of Sambucus nigra. Lineage (NCBI taxonomy): Eukaryota > Viridiplantae > Streptophyta > Magnoliopsida > Dipsacales > Adoxaceae > Sambucus > Sambucus nigra. Next base: position 599,367,876 of record OX422215.1, on the reverse strand, counting down.
ATACAACATCCCCTCTGGCTATCCAGCATTATGCCAGTGGGGAAGAGAGAGAAAAACCAAATAAGGATCTGCGTGGACTTCAGAGACTTGAATAGGGCTTGCCCCAAGGATGAGTTTCCCCTACCCTCCATCGACAGTTTGATAGATGCCACGGCTGGTCTTGAGATGTATAGCTTCATGGATGGGTATGTGGGATACAACCAGATCAAGATGGACCCCTCTGATGCAGAGAAAACGACATTCAGAACTCCGTTGGGTAACTTCATGTATAAGGTGATGTCGATTGGACTCAAGAACGCTGGAGCTACATACCAGAGGACAATGATGGCCATTTTTCATGACTTCTTCCATAAATTTGTAGAATTCTACGTGGACGACCTGGTCATCAAATCGAAGGAGGAGGAGTCCCATCTGAATGATTTAAGGAAGGTGTTTGCTCGGTGCAGGAGGTATAAATTGAGGATGAACCCATTAAAGTGTGTCTTCGGAGTAACAAGAGGGAAGTTTTTGGGCTTCGTGGTTGATCGGCAAGGGGTGAAGATGGACCAGGATAGATAGCGAGCAATATTAGAGATGTTATATCCTAGGACGGCGAAAGAGCTGAAGAGTTTTCTCGGCAAGGTCTCCTACCTTAGGAGGTTTGTGCCTGGATTGGCCGAAATAACACACCCACTGATGCAAATGTTGCGAAAGAACACGAAATTCTGGTGGGAGGAGGTTCACCAGGAGTCTCTTGTCAGGCTGAAGAAACTGCTCGTTTCACCACAAATTATGGTTCCCCTTAGGCAGGAGTACCGTTGCAACTATACCTCACGTCTACCACGAGGTCCGTTAGAGCGCTACTGGCACAAGAAGTGGACGGGTAAGAACGAACGATTTACTACCTTAGTAGAATTATACATGGGCCAGAGCTTAGATATAGTAGCTTAGAAAGGCATTGTTTAGCCTTAGTCTTTGTAGCACAAAAACTTAGGCATTATATGTTGTCTTTCACAATTCATATTGTAACTAGATGCGACCCAATTAAGTATTTACTTGCAAGGACTATATTGATTGACAGGAGAACTAGATGGTTCCTTATCCTCTCTGAATATGACTTGAAGTGTGTGGTTACTCGCATAATTAAAAGCCAGGTGTACGCTGACCTGTTGGCCATCTTCCCTTCAAGAACCTTTGAGCCACCTAAGGAAGACATTCCAGGAGATGATTTATAGGCTAATTACCTGGATACAACTGATGAGGAGTGTACGATGCAGTTCGATGCATCTTTGGCGGAAAAGAAGGGGGTGTAGGGGTTATTCTTTCAAAAGGGATGGAAGATATTTGCCTTTCCTACAAGCTAGATTTCCCTTGTTCCAATAACGAAGCAGAATACGAAGCGTTGGTACTGGGGCTGCTGGAGGCTCTTCGAAGGGGGATTCTTTCACTCTGCATTAAGGGTGACTCGAACTTAATAATTTAGCAAGTAAATGGAGAACATGCGTTGAAACACATGAGCCTAGCGCCCTATAAAACAATCATTCAAAGACTTCTCAACCAGTTTCATCGGACCAAGATCAGAAGACATCCCAGAATGATGAACCACCATCCAGACGCCTATGCCACTATTGCCCAGAAAATGGTCATGAAGACCGATGAGACTATAGTTGTGATCCAATGAAGAACAGCTCCTTCGGTGGCACTGTCAATACTACCGATGGAGGAGAACGCGAATTAGAGGGGAGAGATTAGGAAGCAACTGGAGTCTGGCGAAGGAGCTATGGGATTAAGAGAGTTGGCACAATACTTTACTAACTAAGGGAATCTTTACTATAAAAATGCTGGGGGATGGTTGTCAAGATGCATCAGCCCAGAGGAAGCCGAGCAAAGATTGAGGAAAACGTATGAGGAGCACTACGAAACGACTGAGATACCTCTATATAGGAGAATTCAAAGAGAGGGGTATTTCCGGCCTAGAATGAAGCAAGACGCGGCAGAGCTATAACAAAAGTGCGATAAGTGTTAGCTATTCTTTGAGGCGGCTGAGTGCCATTTCATTGAAGCTCAATCGGACTGGAGGCAGCCCTACATCGACTTAATTTAGGAGGGGGTCGTTCCAACGGAGAAAATGGATGAAATGGGTCTGAGGCGAAGGGCTCCAAGGTTCTATGTTCAGGAGGGTCAACTTTATCGAAGGGGTACTTCAACAGGCCATTGCGTTGCGTCACGAAGGAAAAAGCAGCGGAGGTCCTCAAACAAGCGCACGATCCAGCACACATAGGAGGGTCCAAGTTGTATGATCAGTTGATGACGTTGGGGTATTTTTGGCCAACGATGGAGAAAGACTCTGCTGAGTTCGTTCGAAAATGCAAAGCTTGCCAACTTCATGGAAATATGATCCATGCCCCATCGGTGGATTTACACTCTCTAGCAACACCATATCCATTTCATACTTGGGCGTTTGACCTAGTGGGGGCAATACATCCTTCTTCGAGAGGCAAGATATCAATACTAGTAGCAACAGAGTGTTTTACAAAATGGGCCGAAGCGATACCACTCAGAAGATCAACGGCTGGGGTGGTGAGCAGCTTCATCAGGGAATACATCATTTGCCATTTCGGGATCCCAAAAGTTATTATTTCAGATAACGGGACTCCCTTCGTCAATTTCGAAGTAACAATGCTCACAGAAAAGTACTCCATTATTCATCACACCTCAAAGGTGGCATATCCAAAGGGAAATGGTCAGGCCGAAGCAACTAAAAAAACCTTGGTTAATATTTTGGCCAAGATGATGGAGGACTTTCCAGGGGCATGGGATGACAAGATACCAGCTGTTTTGTGGGCCTATCGAACAACCAAGCAGAAACCCACATGATACACGCCGTTCTCTCTTGTTTATGGGGCTGAGGAAATCCTTCTAGTAGAGTTGGAAGTTCCCTCTGATCATTATGCCTTGCGAGGTAGCATGCTCCCTCATAGTAGACATGTACAGCTGGAAGCGTTGGATGAGCATAGAGATAAATCGATGTAGCACTTTCAAATATATACGAAATAACTCTCCAAGGCATATGACAACTTGGTGAGACCAAGGAAGTTCGTGGAGGGAGACCTCGTATTGAAAGAGGTAGTGAAGCACATCAGGGGACTTCCTATACCAAAGTTCGCAGCCAACTGGGAGGGACCTTTCTTTGTAAAGGAAGCTCATAACTCAGGTTATTATTTAATTTCGAAGTTAGAGGAAGACAAGCCATTTAAGATTAACAATAAATGGCTGAAGGTTTATCATGTGTAAACAATCAACTTCGAACTAATGTTATGACTGGCTATTGTTATAAATATAAAAGTTTTGGGTTACAATTTAAACATAATGAAAGAATTGCAGAAATATAAAACTTTGTAGCATACAACAATAGTCACAACACACGAAGGGATGGAAAAGTATATATTCATCATTCATAAACAATAGAGCATTACAAAATTTATTTTGGGAGCTATCGCCCAAGAATTACATAAATAAGAGCAGATGGAAGATCTGTATACAAGGGGCAACTAGTCTAAAAGAAACGATAAATCTGAGGAAGAGAAAAAATCTCCAGAAAGGCCCGAAGAAGCTGTTGTGAAAGACTATTGGGCATTAATAGAAACCTCCAGCCTAGTTTGCACTTGCGTACGTTCGATGAGGAGTCTCTCGCGTTTCAGTTTGACCATACACAAAGCTTCTTCGGCATCCTTTACCTCTTGATCCACTGCTTCCAAAAGGGGTGCCAATGCGACCAACCTAGCTTCCTCAGCTTGCTGGTCCTCCTGGTGCTTTCATAAAACTTCCCTCTGGCCGATCAGTTGCTGGTTCTTCAAAGTCTTCAAATATGTTATAAGCCAGTCAAAACGGAAGCCATCACGCTCCAGCTCCTTCAGGAAACCCATAAATTAGTTAAGTAGGGATTGGGTAACGCTTGCAGTGGGAGTACCGGCAATTTCAGCAACAATGATTGCCATGCCCTGAAGTCTGTGACTCATCACATGAATATTGGAACGTAGGCAGTTTGAGGTGAAGGTCTCGTGGTGACGATTCACCAGTTGTTCAATCACCAAGAGATGATTGATAGGCATTTGAGGAGACTGCCGAAGCACCATCAGGCAAAAATCGTGAGGAGCCAAGTCAGGAAGAGGAAGTTCGCACCCAGATTCGCTCTCTGCTGCAGCACCAGTCATGGAACCTTGATCATCATGACCAGAATTTTTCGAAGAAGCAGGTTCCCGATGGGGGGAGGCCATAGGCGAAAGAACTGTAGGAGAATTTTCCCGAGCAACCTGAAAAGAGAGGGCAGGATGAGTTCATGAATAATCTTAATAAGCGTTTTCGTTGTTAAGTCACCGTTATACGATGGAGTTTATGAAAAATCTTAACAAGCGTTTTTCGTTATTAAGTCACCGTTATAAGGTGGAGTTTACTAAAAATCTTAACAAGCGTTTTCATTGTTAAGTCACCGTTATACGATGGAGTTTATGGAAAATCTTAACAAAGCGTTTTTCGTTGTTAAGTCACCGTTATAAGGTGGACTTTACTAAAAATCTTAACAAGAGTTTTCGTTGTTAAGTCACCGTTATACGGTGGAGTTTATGGAAAATCTTAACAAAGCATTTTTCTTTGTTAAGCCACCGTTATAAGGTGGAGTTTACTAAAAATCTTAACAAGTGTTTTCGTTGTTAAGTCACCGTTATAGGTGGAGCTTATAAAAAATCTTAACAAGTGTTTTCATTGTTAAGTCATCGTTATAGGTGGAGTTTGTTAAAAATCTTAACAAGCTGCTTTCGTTGTTAAGTCACCGTTGTTTTTGGTAGAGCTCATTAAAAACATTAACAAGTGTTTTCGTTGTTAAGTCACCAAATAGGTGGAGTTTATGAAAAATAACTTAAAAATGCGTTCTGCGATCAAGTCACCCATAAAGGTGGATTTTGAGAAGTCAAGAAACATAGAGAAATTAGAGAAGCACCTCAGCAGAAGCAGGAGCAAGGGTAATCACCACGGGGGTCAAAATTCCAGGAACCGTGGGAAGCGGGCTCATTACCTCGGCAGCCTCAACGGGGCCCTCGGGTGAAGAAGCCTCCAAGGAGGGAACACCTCCCTCACCAGTATAAGGCATTATGGCAACCATGGACGCATCGTTAGAAGGAGATGTTGGCCCTTCAAAAGATGTCCCAACTAGAGCAGATACTCCAACCCGGGCCTGAGAAGGAATGAGGCCACTTAGCGCAAAAGGCGGAGAAAGGTTTGGAAAAAGCTACAAAGACAAAAAACAAATGTTAGATAAAAGGCGTAACTGCAAAAGGTAATGGAAAAAGGACAAGAGACAGATATACGCTTGGCTTACCCCCGTTATGGCACTAAAAAGAGGAACTGCAGCGGGGGGTCTTGAGAGTACATGAGGAAGGAGAATGTTGGCTACCAACGATGCCACATCCACCTAAAAAAGCCCCACATGTAATTAGGGAATAATTGGGACAAACAAAAGATACAAAGATCGAAAAGACACTTTACCTATGACACACTCTCTTCGACCACAACCAGGGGCAGAGAGACCTCCCGCTCCAAAGGCAACTCAGAGGAGGCTGGAACAGGTGCCTCGGGCTGGCCAAACAACCCAACTGCACCCACGGTGGCATGTCTGGCCTGACGGGAGGTGGAACGACATGAATAAGTAAGGCTTATTAAAGGAGAACGGGGAAGGGAGGAAGCGGTTGGAGGAGCACCACAAACGGCCCCCCACGAAACGGCTCACAGGGGGGACTGGGAGGACTGCCCCCCATTTCAACTCCCGGCAACAAAGATATCAAGCAATAAGCAAACGCCACATCAAGAAAAGAATTAAAAAAAAATGCTCATATACCTCAGATCCGGAGGGAGAACGAGACGATACAGCTATTGGTGAAGATGGCAAAGAGGCAGGGACAGAAGGAGCTAGTGATGAAGCACGCTCAGATGTTTGTTTCTTTTGGGGCTTGGTACCCAGCATCTTCCTTCTGGATCCCGTGGCTCCCCCAATTTTAGGCACCTTCGACCTTTTCCTTCTCTTTGCAGGGGGCTCACTGGGATCCACCACTACCTTCGGGAATGCACTCGAAGGGGGAACGAGAACTGCGCGCCGTTCGAACTCAGCATTTATCCGAGCAACTTCGGCCTCTACCCGCCTCCTCAGCTCTTCAGCTAATTTTGGGGGCATGGGGGGGGGGGGGAACGGATGTAATTGGAAATGCATTCCGTGGAGTCTTCATTTGATCTTTGATCTTGACCGTCTTCGACTTGGACTTCTTGGCCCTCTTGGCAGGTGGCTCAGAGGGGCCTTCTCCCGTGGCAGCTTTGGCTGTGGGGACAGATGGCTTGGGGGACGCAGTGGCCTTGGGTTTTGGAGTGGCAGTCGGGATCAAGGGGCAATGAGGGGGTAGTTTATCAGGAGACTCATTAATAATTTTGCTTAGGGGAAATTCAACCCCAAGCACGGAGTTCCCCTTTAGACCCAACTCAGAGGAAGAAAAAGAAAGGACAGGGGGATAGCAAGGAGGGGACTGAATATACTCGTTAATCCTGGCCAACTGCCCCGGATGGAACTTCGTGGCAAAGGATGTGGATACGTCTCCTTTCCTCGTGGCACTCGGGAGGGTGACACGCCCATCAATGGTGGATGTAACGCCAAGCACCGCAGCGACAGTATAGAGCGTACATGCCTCGGCAAAGGTGGCTTTGGGATGATTGTTCTGGAACACAGGTCAAGGAGCCCCCTGATCGAACCCAAATTATCTGTTGCATCTATCAGGGTTGTACAGCTCAGAGGCATACCCCCATTCAATGTAGGAGGGGAGGAACCCCGGGGTAAAAAGAAGCACTACGGCCTGCAAGGGATCCTTTACAACCGGAGTAAATCTAACCGTTATGGCTACAGTAAGAAAGAAGTCCCAAGTGTGTGTGAAGGTGGGCTCATTATATGGCCTCATTATGAAGGAGTCTGAATGGTCAAAAACTTCCATTATCACCTTTCGGCTCTACTTCTTGTGGAAACATAGGAGGCGTGGGGGCTTGATACCCTGGCTCATAGGTAAAGAACTGACTTCGCAGAAATGGCAGGAAAGTGGGTGTAGAGGAAGCCCGTCAAAAGGATGGTGTTGGCAAAATTCGCCAAATTATAGCGGCCTAGTGACCGTTCCATGTCAATATGGGTTCGATCCAACCATGTGTAGAGGGACCCCAAGGTAATGGCGGCCAGAGGTAGGTTGAATCCTCTGGCCAAATGAACAGAGATGTTTATCAGGTTCCTCCTAGGCTGATCGTTGGGCTTTCCAGTGAGAAATAAGCGTGAAATTAGTACGAGTATGTATGCCGGTAGTTCCAAGGAGGTACCTCTGCCACGACCCGTTACATCACTAGCATCCTTAGGCGTCAGAGCCTCAAAAAAAGAATTGATAAGAGGGGCAAAGGTAGCCTTGTTTGAGGAATCGGTGCAACTGCGGCAGATCCGATCCAACTCAACCCGATCGGCAGCCTCTTCGGCATCCAGAGGCTCATCGTCATAGGTATACTCACCCATGGGTTCGAATCCAAGGAAATCGTAGACATCCTCCAACGTAACAATAAACTCCCCCCACACAGCAAAGAAGGTGTGGGTTGTGATGTTCCAACGCGAGACTAGCACTTGAAGTGCTGCGTTGTGCTTCGAGAGAGTGAACTCGCCGAACCAGTAGGCTCGATGCAGCCCAACCTTCGTAAGAGAAGCAACGTGGGAGCTCTGCATATGTGTGTGCCATGCATAAAAATGGGCTGGTGACCCCCCAGGTGTTTCAAAATCGATATGGGAATAGGGAAAGTCACCACGATCCAGACGAAAGCGCATAGTCCCCTCGGGTAGAAGATAGCCCCACTTTGACGAGTCCACTTCCTCATCACCCAGCAGTAAGGGATCAAACTTGGATGAGAAATGGAATGTCTTGCACGCCTCAGAAAACTTATCATCTCCCTCTTCAAAAATGGGCGCACGACGGTAGAGGCACAGTTGTTCTTGATGAGCAGCGACCAAGGCAGCGCCGCTAAGGGTGGTGGCAGTGCCAGCAGCGGCAGAGGAGGAACTTGGCTGGGTAGCGGCAGCAACTTGGGAAACACTAGAAGAAGCCATGAGAAATTGATGATAAGTAGTGTAGATAGGAGAATAAGGCTAAGAACAATAAGAGAGGAGCACAACCGCAGGTGGTGGTGAAAAAGAGGAGAGAAAAAAGGAGGTTGGGCAAAGAAAGGGCAACAATGGAGGTCGCACAGGCTCTCTCTCTCTACAAGAAGCGGGGAATACTTAAGAAGACGAAGACAGAAGAGTTTGAAAAAAAAAGTAGAGAGATCCTTTTGAAGGGTTTCAAACTCGACGGTTAACATTCCTCACGAGCGCACGTGCAAGGGCGGCCCCTAATCATTTCAAATGAACACGTGGCACATCGGGAAGGGTCTTGATAGCTGAAAAGACAGAATTACGTCGACTACGAACGAAAAGACGTCTAGGGAATAAAAGGGGTTGCCTTCTTCACCAAGTTTATGTTTTGGCGCCAAAATGGGTGTCAGACTTATCCATCAGGGCCCAACGGATAATATGTTCTAACGATTAAAAAAAAAACCTTGTTAAAGGGTGACTCACAAACATCGGGAAGCATTTCTACCTTTTGGAACATAGCGAGACATCACAGGGGAGAATTTCATGTACCAGGAGTCCAAACGAGTATTTGGAGAAGGTTCATCGTTTTGAGAAGTTTCTTGTAGACATTCTCTGTTCCAACAAATCTCTCCACGAAGGGGCAAATGTAGAGGGGGCTTAAAGGTAGTCCTGAGATTAGGGATAATCCCCAATTAGCAACGGTGTTGGAGATTAAGCAACCGAGGCAGCTCGAGCGTGGAAACTCAGCGCGGCAGCTTGGCGCGGCAGCTTATATTTTAGCTTATTGTATTAGTCATATTGTATTTCCATTATTAATGACTGTAAGCTATAACGGTGGTAATAACATAACGATAATAATAAAAGAGTTTGTGTGAGGTCAAACGGTACTTGCGAAAGACCAGGCTTAGCAGGGTCTGGGAGAGCTTTCATGCTCTATCGAATGACCTCACCATGGGAACTTTAGAGGGACTTGGTTTGGAGGATTGAGAAGTAAGGCACCGTTGGGGCTTGTCCTGACCATCTTAGATACACCTGGCAAAACATCAAAAGACCCTGACCGTGGAACCTCGTACGGACGTCGAGTTCCATCGGACATTGAGTTATGAACTAAACAGCCCTCTACTTAATGTCACATCTACTGTAGGTGATGTCACTAGACAGCTAAAGAATGTCAGACATGAACTTGAGTAAACCAACGTGGTATTTGGGGCTGTCAGGCAGTTGGTAAGCCACCTCTGTGCCAATAGACCCCTGACACACAGTGGTTAGGCAAAAGGCATGTCTTGACATTTAATGTTTATGACATGGAAACAACTAGTGCCTCAGGCATTTAATGTTGCGACATAAAGTATGAGGGATGTCTTTTCATAGTTTTAATGACTGAGTTGCCTCGGGGATTGTGTGGGGGGCTATTTAAGGACCTCAACCACCCCTGAGGAGAGGCATGACCCTTTTGAGAACCCTGGAGTTATTACTAGAGATACACATCAGAAAGAGAGATTTATTGCAAGACAGAGGGTTTATAACCTCACCATTGTCATTTATTGTGAAGCTTTTAATACTTGACAGAGATTCCTGAGGGTATATGGTGTGTTTTTACCTGCCTACCAAGGTGTATCTAGGGTGCTTACTTCTCTCTCCCTCTAGCTAAGTTACTTCTAAGGTTCATTACTATTTCCTGAGTTATACATGAGGGTTTTATGAGTTTAAGTCGAGTGTATCTTCATTGGGTCTGTGTTCGTGTGTCCTATCATTAATCCAAAGCTTCGACCAGGATTAGTTTATCTTTACCATACTCAAATAGGGGTTACGCCTCCATCTTATCTAAGGTACCCTCTTACAAATATTGCCAGATTTTTTCTCCCAGCATAATCGAAATTAGTTGAATATCTAAGTATTCATCTTATCTACACTAATTATGGGCTTCAAGATGGAAATGAAATAAAGTTTGTGAGTCTTACTTAGCTTTTTTAACCTTCGCTTAGTGAACTTTTTGAATAGAAGCTCTTGTTTGTGTAAGGACATTTTTGTCCGTTAGCATTTTATATGTCGTACGCCGTTACACCGTTGAGGAAATTCAAGAATCATATGCTCATCAACGGATCCGAATATCAAAAGGAGAAAAGAAATCAAGGTAACTGACCGGACCGATCCGGCCTAGATAACAGAACCGATCCGGTTCATCCAGACCGATCCGCCTAAAGGGACCGGACCGATCCGCCTGCTGAGTTAAGACCAGTACACCCCGGATCCATAACGAACCGATGAAGGCAAAAAGGCCGAACCGATCCAATGCCAACCGGATGGATCCGGTTTCAGAAAAAGAACCAATCTGAATTCACCTGACCGATCCGCCTAAAGGACCGGACCGATCCGACGAGGATAGACTCTGCCAGATCGTGTAGCAGATTTTTTAGGGTTTTGACTCCTTATTTAAACCACGATCAGTAGTTGGTTTTCTTAAGACTTTCCCACGATTATCAGAGCATATCAACCCTAAAGTCTTCACCTATTGAGTCCTATGATTCTAGGTTTTTAGATTCACACATCTTCCATATCTATGTGAATCAAAGTTTGGTAACCCAAGAACACCATTGCTGTTGTTCAACCCTTTGTGAAGTGGACCGCTTCTTCCTCTTCATTGCAGCCCTACTGGACAGGGATAGTTCCAGCCGCCAACCCTACTGGAAAGGGTTATTCCAGCCGCGACTACAGAATCCGATACCCGAGGGTAATTCTTAGTCAACCTGTATTTCATTGTAAACCGATTGTAAACCGTTTTTTTACAAATTATAGTGATATACAAATGGTTTTGCCCCTGTGGGGGATTTTTCCTTAAACTTTGTGTGTTGAATATTTATTGCATGATTTCATATTGTTTCAATCACACCTAGTTGCATGCTTAGGGTTAATTTGGATTAAAATTGGTATTTATTATATTATTTCTTAATTGAACGCAAGCGCCAACTCTTTCAAATTGGTATCAGAGCAGGTTACGCTAATCTATCGCGTATTCCTATTTTCCGCAAAATTTTTCTAAAGATTACATTTTTTTTAAATAAATTGATCTTTGAAAAGAGCGTGTTCAAATGGAGAAATCATATTATAAAATGCCTATTTTTGACGGGTCAAATTATGCTTATTGGAAAGCCCGTATGAGGTCGGCTTTAAAAGCCATTGATGAACGTGTCTGGATTTTAGTTGAACGAGGGTGGACTCCTCCCACCGTGACTGTTGATAATGTGACCAACTTGAAACCTGACATTTCTTGGACTGATGATGAATTTAAATGGTCTTCTTTTAATTCTAAGGGTCTAAGTGCTATTTCTGGGTCTGTCACACCTGATGAGTTCAAACCCATAATGACGTGCACCACGTCAAAGGAGGCATGGGATATTTTGCAACTTACCCATGAAGGAACAAATGCTGTTAAAGAGTCAAAATTGCAAAATTTAACAACTCAATTTGAAACCATCACCATGCATGAAAATGAATGTTTTGATGAATTTTATGCTAGGCTTTCTGACATTGTTAATACTAGCTATAATCTTGGTGAACATATTCCAAATGCTAGAGTTGTTAAAAAGATTCTTCGTTCCCTTCCTAAGCATTTTATACCTAAAGTCACTGTGCTAAATTCCTTGGGTAATTTAAATACACTAAAATTGGAAGAACTGGTAGGAGATTTACAAACTTATGAAATAGACATGTTTCCTAAATCTGCCAAGCCAAAAGATAAGGGAATTGCCCTTAAAGCCCAAGAGAGAAAAAGTGAGGGGTCGGCAAGAAAGAGAGTCGAGTCATCTAGAAAGATAGAAACTTATGATTCTGAATGTGAGTTTGACATAGATGATTTGGCATTATTTGCTAAAAACTTCAAGAAAATTCTGAAATTTAAGAAAAATGGGAACTTCAAAGATAAAAAGAATTTTCAGAAAAATAAGGTTGAAAAGAAAGATTTCAAAGAACCCCCTAAAGACAGTGAGAGGTGTTTTGAGTGCGACGGTAAGGAACACAGAGCGTTTGAGTGTTCCACTCGTCTAAATAGGGAAAAGGGTAAAGCTGTCCAAAATGCTACCCTTAGTGACGACAGTGAGGTCGAGTCGGTGGACTCGGGAGATGAGTCACCGCATGAGCGTAACTTCACCGCGTTCATGGCTAGTCATGTGAGTACTCCTAGTGCATCTCACAACGATAAGGATGCTACTTCACAGGGACACCTCGACAGCGAGAGCGAAGAGAGTGAGGGAGAGGAGGAAGGTAGTGAGGACGAGAGTAACCTTCAACGCACCTACGCCGAGTTATATAATGAGTCTTTCAAAACAAAAAAAACGTAACATGGCGTTAGTTCTTAGAATCACCGCGTTAGAAGAAGAGTTAGAAGAGACGAGAGAGAGAGAGTCCTCCACCTGCACTGCCATGAGAGAGAGAGAGTCTGCCTGGGTTAGTAAAGAGAATTTGCTTAAAGAGAGAGAGAGCAGTTTTGAGAAAGAGAAAGCGGACTTGACTAAACAAGTGGCTAGTCTTACGAGTGAGCTCCATTCCTCCCTGGAGACTCGGAAGAAACTTGAAGCACTTATTGCCCAGCTTACTCATGACCTTGAGAGAGCTCGGAAAGTCAAGGTACAAATCGAGGACAGATCTGGGAAGATGGGAAAGATGCTCCTCGATCCTGCTTTAGGTTTTGGTGACCGGAAAGGAATAGGTTTTGATGGTGCCTCCACGTCCCAAATTGTACCCGGACCAATTCCTGAGTTTACTACGACTCCTTATGGCCGTCATAAAAAACCAAGAAGGAGAGTTCGACCAAGAAAAGCAAACCAAGGTCCTCCTAATACTGTGTCCTTTTGCTCCCATTGCAAAAGAAATGGACACCTTAGGGATGATTGCTATAAGTTGGGTCGGACACGACGTACGTTTGCTCCACCACATCATACTGATGAGTTTGCCAGTCTGAGAGAGCGAGTTGAGTTTCTAGCCTCCACATCACAGAGTTTGATGGAGGAATTCTGACGGATGACCTTACCATCAATGAATGCGCCCCGCATTCCGGATAAAACCAACAACAACAAGGGAATACAAAAAGGTACCTACTCTTGGGTTCCTAAGAAAGAGAAAAAGGCCCTTGTTGTCCATGTTGCTCTCAAAGCACATAATACCTCTCAGTGGTATTTTGATAGTGGATGCTCCAGACACATGATAGGTGATGCCTCATATTTTACCCATCTTGAGGATTATAATGATGGGAGAGTCACCTTTGGAGATGGTAGCAAATCTAGCATAGTTGGACGAGGTACAGTAGATTTACCAGGATTTCCAAAGCTAGACAACGTGCTGTACGTCAGAGGTTTGAAAGCAAACCTTCTTAGCATCAGCCAGCTGTGCGACGATGACTTTGCAGTAAAGTTTGATCGGGAAGCTTGTAAGGTCTATAATAAAGCCGATAAACTTTTAGTGCAAGGGGTGAGGACAGAGGATAACTGGTATGGGACTGAGCCCACATCCTCACTAGTTTGCAACAGCGCCACGATCACTCCTATGGATCTGTGGCACCAACGTCTAGGTCATATGAACGTTAGAGATTTATCTCGTTTAGTCAAAAAGGACCTAGTACGTGGCTTACCATCTCTTGGAAAGACAACTTCCATGATGTGTGGACCCTGTCAGTTGGGAAAACAAATCCGTAGCCCTCATAGGAAGTTGAATTCCATTACCACCTCCCGTGCTCTTGAGTGGATTCACATGGATCTTATGGGTCCTACTCGCACGGAGAGTCTAGGTGGTAAGAGATACATTCTCGTGATGGTAGACGATTTCTCCAGGTACTCCATTGTAGGTTTTCTGAGAGAGAAATCCGATGCTGTAGAATTTTTAATGACCAAGTGCCGTGTCCTGCAAAATCAACACGGGGTCACTATTAATAGAATACGTAGTGACAACGGCACTGAATTTAAGGAAGCAAAGGTGGATTTGTACTGTGATAGCCTTGGGATCAAACATGAGTTCTCTTCTGTGAGAACTCCTCAGCAAAATGGGATTGTTGAGAGGAAGAATAGAACGATCCAAGAGATGGCTAGATCTATGCTTCTAGGTCGTAAAGTTTCTAGGAGATTTTGGGCAGAGGCAGTGTCTACTGCATGCCACACGGTGAATAGGGTTTATCTTCGTCCACACACACTTAAGACGCCTTATGAATTGTGGACTGGCAAGAAACCCAACTTGGCATATTTCCGTGTTTTTGGGAGTAAATGCTACATTCTACGGGATAGAGAGCAATTAGGAAAGTTTGACTCCCGGAGCGACGAGGGAATATTGCTAGGATATTCATCGAACAGTAGAGCGTACCGGGTTTTTAACCTGAAGAGCTCTAAGGTTATGGAATCAATAAACGTCACTGTGCAAGATGACGAACCTCCGACGGTTATTGATCCCAACCTTCAGTGTGAGGATGAGGATTGTTCTGACAGTGATTTTCCTGTTCCTCTCCCACACTCTGTGGACCCTATTCCTGTGTTAGGGGACACACCTGCTTGGGTTCGCAAGAGTCATGATCCTTCAGCCATTGTTGGTGATCCCACTCTAGGGGTCAAGACTCGTGCTCAGCTAGAGAACGTTGTTAGTCATCTTTGCTACACGTCCAAAGTCGAGCCCAAGAACCATAAAGAAGCACTCAAGGATGAACACTGGATATCTGCTATGCAGGATGAGTTGCTTCAGTTTAAAAAGAATAATGTCTGGGAATTAGACCCCCGACCTAGTGAGACTAATGTGATAGGTACCCGGTGGATTTTTAAGAACAAAATGGATGAATATGGTACCATAATCAGAAATAAGGCTAGGTTGGTCGCTCATGGCTACACACAGATAGAGGGTGTAGACTTTGGGGAGACATATGCTCCTGTTGCGAGGCTTGAGTCCGCCCGTCTTCTACTCACCATCGCATGTCATCTGCGCTTCAAGGTATATCAGATGGATGTCAAGAGTGCCTTTCTGAATGGCATTCTACAGGAAGAGGTTTATGTGGAACAACCAAAAGGGTTTGAAGACCCTAAGCACCCTGATCACGTCTACTATCTGAGGAAAGCCTTGTATGGTTTGAAGCAAGCACCCCGTGGTTGGTACGAGAGGCTTACTTCCTATCTCTTAGCACGTGGCTTCAAGATAGGGGGAGTTGATATGACGTTGTTCGTCAGGAGAGATGACGGTGCTATCTTGGTTGCCCAAGTCTATGTGGATGACATAGTCTTTGGATCCACATGCTCCCAGCATGCTCATCACTTTGAGGAGGAGATGAAAAGTGAGTTTGAGATGAGCATGGTAGGTGAGCTTACATTCTTCCTTGGTCTCCAGGTTCGTCAGCTAGAGGATGGGATGTTCATCTCCCAATCCAAGTATGCTAGAGACCTAGTGAAGAAATTTGGTTTAGACTCCGCTAAGCATGCACGTACACCTATGAGTACCACTACCAAGCTTAGTAAGGACACTTCAGGCAAGGACGTAGAGCAAACCTTGTATCGGAGTATGATAGGCAGTCTTCTCTACTTGACTGCTAGTCGTCCCGACATTGCCTTTAGTGTTGGAGTCTGTGCGCGTTATCAGGCGTCTCCTAAAGAGTCACACTTACTCGCTCTAAAACGTATTATCAAATACGTGAGTGGGACTCTCTCATACGGTATTTGGTATTCCCTTGATACCGATGATCGTTTGTCCGCCTATTCGGATGCTGATTGGGCCGGGGACGTAGATGGATGTAAGAGCACTTCGGGTGGGTGTTTCTACTTTGGTTCTTCTCTTGTCTCTTGGTTGAGCAAGAAGCAAAACTCCATCTCTTTGTCCACTGCGGAGGCTGAGTACATCGCCGCCGGGAGTTGTTGCACGCAACTCATGTGGATGAAGCAAATGTTGGAGGATTATGGGATTTCACAGGACACCATGACCATTTCCTGTGATAACACGAGCGCGATACACATATCCCGTAATCCTGTCCAACATTCGCGCACAAAGCACATCAGGTTACGCGAGCACTTTATACGTCAGTTAGTTGAGGAGAAGGTCGTAACCCTGAGTTTTGTTCCTACCGACCGTCAGTTAGCTGATATTTTCACGAAACCTTTAGATGCCCTTAGATTTGAGAATCTTAGGAAGTCCTTGGGGATTTGCACAGTTGACTGAGGGGTTGGTCTATGTCTAGAATAGGATGCTTCTTCATGTTCATATCATAGGCTTCCTATTGCTAGTCTATTTTATATGTACCATAGATTTGTTGTACAGCTTTTATGTATTTTTTATTATTCTTTGAAAAATACAAAAAGATTCTCTTTTTAGAAAATTTTTAGAAAAACACAAAAAGATTTTATTTTGATAAAATTTTTAGAAAAATTCAAAAAGAGATTTACCTTTTATGGATGAGCATTTAAGATAGCCAAGTCACAACTTCATTCCATATATCCATGTGACCGTTAGATAGAGATTTGAGAGGCTACATCATTTCATCCATGTGCTTAGCATTGATTGGAGTCCTTAAGATGTAATTAGTGATATTTCCTACATGCTTGACTCCTATATCCTTTATTGCACACATGCACGGCTATATTTGATTGTTGCACTTGTCAATCTCATGTTGGCTTAAGTGTTTCCATCTCAATCCTGTCTATACAATGTATAAAATGCGATAAAACTTGACAAGATTGGATTGCATGTTAAAACCGTTTTGGTGAGACTGTGTGTACATTTTCATAACGGGGAGGGGCTGCGAAAGTTGATTCTTATCCTTTGCGCAAAAGCCACCGTTTCAAAGGACCTAAAAAATGGAGAAATTTTAATATCCGAGGTCCTAAGAGGTTAAAAGAGCCCGAAAAAATTGATAAGGCAATAAAAAACATTTCATGCCAAATATGGGCCATTTAGGTTTTCACCATCTATTCTCCAAAGTTTGAGAATTTAGTATACCTCTTTTAAAAATATAAATCTGAGGGAGTTTGGTTGGAGATTGAAAAACGGGTTTGCACTTCCTTGAAAGTCCTGAAAAAGCATGAAACTCATTTTGGACGTTATTGGTGTAGAAATAACTTTGAGCTTTGATTTGTCGATTTGATATAGTCAATATCTTATATTTCCACTCTTTTACACCAAAGGAAGCATTTGAGTTCATTCGTTAGGAATATCCAATATTCATCGTGCACATATGTCATGCTTGTATGCTTTGATTTTCCTATCGAATTTTGATCACACCCATTCTTTTACGTTATCACCGACTTGGTTGTTTTATGTTCATTCATGGTGTGATTTTATGCCTTGTGACATCCCGCACTTGCTTATCTGATTTATTTCTCTCATTTGTCTAGTTGGGGACATCATAAAAATGGGGAGAATGAATTATCTGATTGTGGGGGAGGGGTTTGAATCTTAAATTGGTATATATGTTTGTCTCATTTCAAACTCAATATGTCACTTGGTATTTTGCTTTGTCTCATGTGTGTAGGTACTACTTTGATAACTGAATTGCACACCCTGATGAGAAAAGCGTTAAGATCCCTGAAGATTTGAAGATCAAACGATGCAGTCTTATTCACTTGTACTCTTTCAGTTTTGGGTTCATGGAAGGGTAGATTTGTATAGGCAATTATGTATGATTGATAATTCGGATGTTTGTTTTTATGTATGTACCGGCATAGACATAGGGGGAGATTTGTAAGGACATTTTTGTCCGTTAGCATTTTATATGTCGTACGCCGTTACACCGTTGAGGAAATTCAAGAATCATATGCTCATCAACGGATCCGAATATCAAAAGGAGAAAAGAAATCAAGGGAACTGACCGGACCGATCCGGCCCAGATAAAAGAATCGATCCGGTTCATCCGGACCGATCCGCCTAAAGGGACCGGACCGATCCTCCTGCTGAGTTGAGACCAGTACACCCCGGATCCATAACGAACCGATGAAGGCAAAAAGGCCGAACCGATCCGATGCTAACCGGATGGATCCGGTTTCAGAAAAAGAACCGATCCGAGTTCACCGGACCGATCCGCCTAAAGGACCGGACCGATCCGACGAGGATAGACTCTGCCAGATCGTGTAGCAGATTTTTTAGGGTTTTGACTCCTTATTTAAACCACGATCAGTAGTTGGTTTTCTTAAGACTTTCCCACGATTATCAGAGCATATCAACCCTAAAGTCTTCACCTATTGAGTCCTATGATTCTAGGTTTTTAGATTCACACATCTTCCATATCTATGTGAATCAAAGTTTGGTAACCCAAGAACACCATTATTGTTGTTCAACCCTTTGTGAAGTGGACCGCTTCTTCCTCTTCATTGCAGCCCTACTGGACAGGGATAGTTCCAGCCGCCAACCCTACTGGAAAGGGATATTCCAGCCGCGACTACAGAATCCGATACCCGAGGGTAATTCTTAGTCAACCTGTATTTCATTGTAAACCGATTGTAAACCGTCTTTTACAAATTATAGTGATATACAAATGGTTTTGCCCCTGTGGGGGATTTTTCCTTAAACTTTGTGTGTTGAATATTTATTGCATGATTTCATATTGTTTCAATCACACCTAGTTGCAAGCTTAGGGTTAATTTGGGTTAAAATTGGTATTTATTATATTATTTCTTAATTGAACGCAAGCGCCAACTCTTTCAGTTTGTCTCCTTGAGAACCTGCAACAGGTTGTTTCTATGATAATTAGGATACATAAAAAGATGTGATAATTAGCACCCTCAAATGAGGATACTAA
This sequence comes from Sambucus nigra, assembly GCA_949130495.1. Classification (NCBI taxonomy): domain Eukaryota; kingdom Viridiplantae; phylum Streptophyta; class Magnoliopsida; order Dipsacales; family Adoxaceae; genus Sambucus; species Sambucus nigra. Next base: position 599,348,965 of record OX422215.1, on the reverse strand, counting down.
ATAATAAACACTGCTATAAAGTGATGTGATAATTAACACCCTCAAATGAGATAAGAAACTAATTATATACACATAAGGAACTACTTATGGTTGGTCCTAATAATCAAGAAAAGTTCACATAAAAACAAAATGAGGAAGAGAAAAGTTAAAAATATAGAGAATATTGTGCCTCTCATCTTACTGAGCATAGATTATCCAATACAATACGTACCTTTGAAAAAGCATCCCCTTCTGCTCTGTGTTAAAACATTGTTAGGTTCCGGAATAAGACCTAGAAAGTTCATAAGCAAACTAATATAAATTGAATAGACAAAAACTAATATCAATTGTGTTAAAACATTGCAGTTCTCCTAAACTTTTTCGTGATGATTCTTGAAGATTGGGGTCAATCGAGGAAGAAAATCCTTTATCGGATGGGTCATTTTAGTCATACCAATATCATTGACGATTTCTTTAAGATCTCCTAATATTGATCCCAAAACTTCAAGGTATTTCTCTCCCAAATACTCATATAAGACAACCCCGACATGAAAGGAATTATGACTAATTTTGTAAATACACAATTGTATCGTGTTAACATATATAAGGATTTAACACGTGAATTGCAAAAATGATGCAATGTTAACGCCAAGAACTTGGTGTGTGAGAGGGAATTCTACAAAAGAATTACATTAAGAAGCTATATATGTATGAAGCACACACTAACAATCGTAAAGGGTCATTTAATAAAATGTAGTGAAATTCAAGCCCAAGAATTTACTCTATTATATGCACCTCTCTATTAATAAGAAGATAACCATGTCCATTAACCATGTATGAAATCATCATTACTGAATTATACTCTCCGTCTTGATTATATTGACTATTGTTTCAATTCTGGTATCTCTAATGCATTCTCATGTCAATGAAATAAATAGGAAAAGAAATAATACATTAATCGAATAAAACAAGCCAAAAAAGTCTTTTATTACAGCCACATTTTAATATAAGACATGTCATTTTGTCTCCAGTTATTCTACAAACTAAACCGATGTAGTCACCTACACACCTTATAAATAAAGATAGTGAATCACCATTATTGGCAAGAAACAAACACAAACCCCGAGAAGTTCCAAACCAGTTCTCTATAATCAACTCTTGCAAAGAATTTTCATTAAGATGGTCATTCAAACTGGTGGGAGAACCTAGATAAGATGATTGATTAGAAAATCAAGGCACGTTGCTATAGACTCTCATAGATAAAAAAAAATTTATCTCCGACCCTCGGTTCAACTAAAGAAACACATAACGTGAAATGTTCAAATGGGAATTTAGAGACGGTTCAATTGAAAGAGATTTATGTTGGTCATATTTTCATTCACATAAAGAAACAGGGAGTTCCACGAATTAATTCATTCTAGGTTTCTAGTTCATGGAATTTTTATTGTGAACAAAAACTATTTGCTGAGTATAATGGTAAGTCTAGTATATAAAAACAGTTACATTATTTGCTGAGTATATAAAAATCATTGCATTATTCGATGAATCTCAAGCGTAAAGCCTTTAAATAACCTATTTACATACCCAAACACACTAAAGGCTCTATAAATCAATTTTTCCAATATATAAAAATTTATACACAAGAACATAGGTATTTATAATGTAAAGAAAGAAAAAACTCATAAATGCAAAAAATGGAGGTCAATAGCTGTCAAATAATTGATGGTGTTCAACTAAGAATTTTTTTCTCAAAATAAATAATTATTAGTGATAAAAAAAAACTAATTGCACATTGGAGATAAAAAAAATAACTAATTACCACATTGTCATAACCAAATCATAAATCTACAACTATCTAAAGATCACTTAGAAACTAAAATTGTAGATACAACTATATATAGAACACAAATAAAATCACAACTCAACCCAACTCATGCTCACAAGTATAGCGGGTGTACTGAAAATATCCATTTGAAACCTTCTATTTAGATCTGCAAAATCAAATAAAAACAAATAAAAATTCCTAATTCGATATAAATGCAACAAAGAACCCATAGTAGGAAAATTCCCTCATTTGAAACAAAACTAAACTAAACGATTAAAGAACAATTAGTGTTTTATGTGTCTCAAGTCCTGTATGTAAGCTTTCCTCTAAAATACATATATAGAGGGAGATCTAGAGAGAGGGATGGGGAGTTTTACCTATGATTTAAGAGAGACATGAGGGAGAGTTGAGAACCGAGAGAGAGAGTTGAGCAACGAGAGAGAGATAAAGGGATGGAGTTGAGGAACAGTGTGAAAGCGAGCTGAGCGTAGAGAGCGGGAAGGCTTAGGAATGAGAGGGATAAGAGAGCGGGATACTAAAATGAGTGGAGTGAATTTTTTTAGGGTATTTTATATTTTAGTGAAGTGTACTCAATTTGGCCCCCTTTTAAACAGTGCCAAATTTTGGCACTGTTTAAAAGTGTGCCAAATTATTATTAAACCGTCCCAGAATTTGGCAAAGTTTTAAACTGTTCCAGATTTTTAATATCAAGGTGTGCAAAATTGTTGTTTTTGGTGTAGTGATGGGAGGTGGCCCATTTATATAGAGTTAAGGGTTACAATTAGATAAATCATATCTTCATAGAGTTTGGGTTACAATAAAATAGTGCTTCTTAGTCTTCTACTTTATCAAGGACTCTGGTTGTCCTTATCTTGCTAGAGTGGATACGGGTCGCCATCTTAACCAATCTGCTCGCCACGAATCATGCTATTATTGAAGGGGAACTCTTTACCCCACATATATCACTCCAGTTTCTTTTTTTTGGAATTATTTTTTAAGTTTGAAAAATTCCAAATATTTTTTGAATTGAAATTAATTTCATCTATTCTATATTTTGTGACTTTTTTTCAAACTATACTATTTTGATTGTTTTAAAATATGCCAAATTAGAATTTTTCTAAAGTTATTCCGATTGTATTTTGACATATTTTATGTATTTGAATTTATAGTATTTCGACTTTTTAATAGATGACGATTATAAATATTTTCTTTTTTAGTTCACTTCAAAATTGCTTAGTTTTTTTGGTCTTCTTCGTTTTTTAATTTTTTTTTAAAATAGATGCCGATGAAGATTCTATATATAAAAATAAAAATTAATTTGGCGTTATAACGATTTTTAAAAAAAAAGTCTGTCGTAAAACTAGTCATAAAACGGAGGGAAGCACAAATGTAAAATAGTACTAACGGCGTGGATGGATAGTTAACAGAATGGGGGTGAATTGTAAATTTAAGAAAAAAGTGAGATTGTTTTACAAAACTGGTCATAAAAGATCAGGTCGGGGGGGGGGGGGGGGGGGGGGTGACTCAAAATAACCCCTAAAAAAGATAATGCGCTAATTCAATCATCTCACGCTCTTTTTTACCTATTTTTATTTATTTAACTTTTCAACCCTCTCTGCCTTCATAATGACACCACGGTCGACATCTCTCTCTCTTGCTCTCTCTCTATCTCACACACAAACACACACACACAAGTGTGTGAGGACCTCTTATATATACAAGATATTTTTCAAGCACAATAGTCAATCGATTGGATAATAGAATATGTTTTATGTCTCCATAGTTTGATATAATCTTTAGAAAATATCGGTAGATCATTTCTTTTCCAAAATATTTTTGAAAGTCTAGAAGTTATTTTTTATTTTTAAACTCAAACTATACTTTTCAAAATAAGTATATATGATCTAGGATTTGATACAAATTATTGGCCCCAAAAATATTTTCAAGAGGAGGGTGAATTTGGTATTTATTAAATTAGTAGCTATTTTAAAAACTTTTTGAGCTCTCATTTGAGATTAATTGAAATACAACAACTCAATTTAAGTATAAGCAATTAGTCAAACAATAAGAATAAATAGTTAAAAGAGATAGATTTTAGAGAAACTCTGTGAATCAAGATTTTAATGTAGTTCGGCTTTTCCTACGTCCACGCTCGAGATAATAATTGAGGAACTTCACTATCTTGGGTACACTAAGGCGGAATAAAAACCATATAAGGAATTATAAGACCTTACAAACTACAGCCAATAAGGAAAATATATCCTTCCTTGTCCAAGCGACACATGCAATAAGCCAAGGTCTTCTCATTCCTCGACTCCCCATAACTATGACACTATCGGATGTAAAGATAAAATGATGTTAAAATGTAAGTATCAACAATGAGATATGCTATTAAAATGTAAAGATATTTTTATTTACTAAAAATAATAATGAAATGAGTTTATGTTCTCTCTAGACTTTTAAGCAAATAATTAATCGCAAGTATGTTTCTCAAGTGGGTTTAGGGTTGGATCTTTAGCACAAGTGGTAATTGGGCTTCAAAATTTTATGAAAAATGGGTTGAGTTAGAAACTTTAGGTCCAATGGGTTTCAGTTGGAGCTTTGTTTCAATGGATTTTTTTGGGTTTAAAAGTCACACCTTGAAATAGGTCTTCATTTCTATCCCTAGAAACCCAAGAGTTTGGTTTTTATTCTCGACTTAAATTATATTAAGATTTCGGATACTATCTTAAGAATGATTTGGCATTGAAAATTTAGTCAAATGGATTTTCAGTTTTATTCCTTTGCTTTAATGGAGATTTTAGGTCTAAATCTCACACCTTTGGAAATGGAACATGGTTTCTCTCTTTAGAAAGCTCAAGTATGAGGGACAAACGCTATAAGTTAGATGTTTTTATCTTTGTAAGATGTTTTATAGAACTTGTGTATTTGAATAAGGAACCCAAATGGTCCTTTTATAAACTTTTTCAGAGACTAGTCGTTTGAGGTAGGGCTGGTAATTTTTGACACGATAACCCGTTTATCGAACATGACACGATTAGCTTATATAAATTTAAGATTACCCAAAACTTATATTCAAATCAAAACCAATGCAACCGGAAAATGGCACGACTAACCTAAATTGCCACCCTTACTTCGAGGTACTTTATTAAATTATAGGTATTTTTTAATTCTAATTTAAAAACTAAACTTTGGATTTTTGGAAACCTAGATTCTCAGGACCAATTTTGAAATTTTCAAAAACCTTATCTTTTCAGACTAATATTGAAGTAACATCTTGTGTAGTTTAAGTCGACTTAAAGTCACTTTCAATTAACTTAAATGTAACACCCCTAATAATTAAATACCGGGTAGATACTCCTTTATTAAATTAATACAGAATATCAGGTTGGTTCAGTCTAAGCTTCACCGTCGAAAAATAGTTTATCAATTACTAGCCACCTAATATTTAAAAAGAGAGATGTCAAATTTTATTAATTATGTTAACAAATAAACAAGAATTCATTTATAAACCATCAATCGCATAAACAATCTCATATAAATTCTCAACGAGATGAAGTCAAATAAGTCTGGAGTAAACACTCCAATAATAAAGATGCCAGAGTAAATAATGTCCCAATACAAGAGTCTGAATAAATAATAAAACGAAAACTGAAATAATGAAAGTCTGCAACTACAACCTCTAAATAAGAATGGGCGATATGCCCTAACTGATACAAATGACTCTGAAGGAATTAAGGATAGAGTGAGAGCATCTACTACCAAGATACTGTAACTTCCACAGCAGTTACAGCACGTCATCAGAATGGAACTCCTATGCTTGGCGTCCCCGTGGCTGGGCACCTAAAATATTTTTACGAAACAAAAATAAATTTTGAGGAAAACGGGTCAGAGTTCGATGTGAAAACAGTTTAAAAGTTTAGCAAGTGTTTAAATTACAATTAAATAACACATATTATAAGCACGTTAGTTGCGTACTCTCACATGAGTTTCTTACCTCTCAACTACTGTGCACGCTTAACGTATGCCTTTAACCCATCCTAGTTATGCCACTATCCAACTAGTTTGTACCACTCCTACTTTCGCATTCTAACATAGAGTATCTACACGTAATCACAAAATAAGCCATATTTGTAACCCATGTTCACATTCATTAAATTACTTATCTCAAGTATTAATTAAATTCCCATACTTAACCCAACCAAATATCTTAGTTATTCACATCTACTAGGCAACAATGAACCAGTCACAAGCACATAAGTATATCACTCTTAGTACATAAGTACATCTATGGCACCCCTAGGCTAAGCTGCAGTGCACGCATAATCTGCTATCAAATCCATATACATCACGTACGTAAGGATCACGTGTTCCAAATCACTCAGGAACCATCTAAATACAAATCACACATATTGGAGGCGAACATAGTTCACAAACCTATGGGTCACGCACATACCTACGCTCCCATGGTCAGCCGACTTATTAACTCAAAAATAAGTTATTCAAATCCCTATGTCCTTAAGGTACCAGTCTAAATCCCCCCAAAGCCACACAAGGATAAGAGGGTCCTTTTCGAAAATAAAACTAACCTCCTGTGATAGCAAGGCTAGGCATTCACACAACCTAAGTAATCATATCACACTATAACTATTCACACATTTCATCTAGTAATGACTCGTACGTAGCAAGTTTACCCCGAACATAATACGTTACAAATTTTTAGCTTCGTAACTCTCTCGTTGTATCAATTTGAGTACTTAAGCCTATCTCAAAAGGTTATTAGGTTTCTTATTAATTTTCACTTTTATCTCAGCACTTAAAGTCACTCCGTTCATGCCCTTAACCTTACATCATCATAAATTCCCATTATAGTTTCAATTCGAACGCTTTCTAAGCGTACCTCACTCGGTAGACCCTTGTAAGCAATAGCAATCAATTCCATAATTTATAACATTCTCCGATAATAACTAAGACCCTATTGAATTTATCTAAGTCCCACAATATTATATTAATCACCCTAATAGCCAACATCGACTTTGGAATAATCATTAAACCTTAAAGAGAAACAATTGTCAAAAATCAGAAGGGGTCGATCGATCAAAGAAAAGAGGTCGATCGATCGATGGTTCAATCGATCGACATTCTTGAGTCGATCGATCGATCAAGCAGGTATCAACCCATAATTTCTTAACAGTTATGGGTTCTCCTCTTTTTACACCTCAAATTCTTCATCCTAACGTCCAAAACTGTCAACTAAGTATACTAACTATCATACTAACATGTTTACATCATTCCCCACGTTTTAGAATCATCAAATCAACATAGAAAATAAATTTCTTGGATCAATGTAAGGACAATTTGTCCATCTTTATGTATATGTTATGTCATAAGCCGTCACAAGATTGATGGTTGAAAAGATCTCATCGTCATCAACAAAATCCGAAATCCGAAGATCAAAAGAAGAAGGAATTTGGGAATCAGACCAACTACCGGACCGAATGCAAACCGATGAAGCAATATTTAGCCGAACCGATCCGACAGCTACCGGACCGATCCGCCTCTGTTAAAAAGAACCGATCCCGAATAGCGGACCGATCCGCCTCAGATACCGGACCGATCCGACCTGGATAAGTTCAAACAGATCGTGGCCAGATTTTCTAGGGCAAAGAGTTCCTTATTTAATCAACGATCAGAGGTTGTTTTTCATAAGACTTTCCCACGATTATCAGAGCATATCAACCCTAAAGTCTTCACCTATTGAGTCCTATGATTCTAGGTTTTTAGATTCACACATCTTCCATATCTATGTGAATCAAGTTTGGTAACCCAAGAACACCATTGATGTTGTTCAACCCTTTGTGAAGTGGACCGCTTCTTCCTCTTCATTGCAGCCCTACTGGACAGGGATAGTTCCAGCTGCCAACCCTACTCGAAAGGGATATTCCAGCCGCGACTACAGAATCCGATGCCTACGGGTAATTCTTAGTCAAAAACTTGTATTTCAGTGTAATCCGATTGTAAGCCGTTTCTCTTACAAATTATAGTGATATACAAATGGTTTTGCCCCTGTGGGGGATTTTTCCTTAAACTTTGTGTGTTGAATATCTTGTGCATGATTTCATATTGTTTCAATCACACCTAGTTGCATGCTTAGGGTTAATTTGGGTTAAAAATGGTATTTATTATATTATTTCTTAATTGAACGCAAGCGCCAACTCTTTCAAATTGGTATCAGAGCAGGTTACGCTAATCTATCGCGTATTCCTATTTTCCGCAAAATTTTTCTAAAGATATCAATTTTTTTGAAATAAATTGATTTTTGAAAAGAGCGTGTTCAAATGGAGAAATCATATTATAAAATGCCTATTTTTGACGGGACAAATTATGCTTATTGGAAAGCCCGTATGAGGTCGGCTTTAAAAGCCATTGATGAACGTGTCTGGATTTTAGTTGAACGAGGGTGGACTCCTCCCACTGTGACTGTTGATAATGTGACCAACTTGAAACCTGACATTTCTTGGACTGATGATGAATTTAAATGGTCATCTTTTAATTCTAAGGGTCTAAGTGCTATCTCTGGGTCTGTCACACCTGATAAGTTCAAACGCATAATGACGTGTACCACGTCAAAAGAAGCATGGGATGTTTTGCAACTTACCCATGAAGGAACAAATGCTGTCAAAGAGTCAAAATTGCAAAATTTAACAACTCAATTTGAAACCATCACCATGCATGAACATGAATGTTTTGATGAATTTTATGCTAGGCTTTCTGACATTGTTAATACTAGCTATAATCTTGGTGAACATATTCCAAATTCTAGAGTTGTTAAAAAGATTCTTCGTTCCCTTCCTAAGCGTTTTATACCTAACGTCACTGTGCTAAATTCCTTGGGTAATTTAAATACACTAAAATTGGAAGAACTGGTAGGAGATTTACAAACTTATGAAATAGACATGTTTCCTAAATCTGCCAAGCCAAAAGATAAGGGAATTGCCCTTAAAGCCCAAGAGAGAAAAAGTGAGGGGTCGGCAAGAAAGAGAGTCGAGTCATCTAGAAAGATAGAAACTTCTGATTCTGAATGTGAGTTTGAAATAGATGATTTGGCCTTATTTGCTAAAAACTTCAAGAAAATTCTGAAATTTAAGAAAAAATGGGAATTTCAAAGATAAAAAGAATTTTCAGAAAAATAAGTTTGAAAAGAAAGATTTCAAAGAACCCACTAAAGACAGTGAGAGGTGTTTTGAGTGCGACGGTAAGGGACACAGAGCGTTTGAGTGTGCCACTCGTCTGAATAGGGAAAAGGGTAAAGCTGTCCTAAATGCTACCCTTAGTGACGACAGTGAGGTCGAGTCGATTGACTCGGGAGATGAGTCACCGCATGAGCATAACTTCACCGTGTTCATGGCTAGTCATGTGAGTAATCCTTGTGCATCTCACGACAATGAGGATACTACTTCACAGGGACACCTCGACAGCGAGAGCGAAGAGAGTGAGGGAGAAGAGGAAGGTAGTGAGAATGAAAGTAACCTTCAACGCGCCTACACCGAGTTATATAATGAGTCTTTCAAAACTAAAAAACGTAACAAGGCATTAGTTCTTAGGATCACCGCGTTAGAAGAAGAGTTAGAAGAGGCGAGAGAGAGAGAGTCCTCCACCTGCACCGCCATGAGAGAGAGAGAGTCTGCCTGGGTTAGTAAAGAGAATTTGCTTAAAGAGAGAGAGAGCAGTTTTGAGAAAGAGAAAGCAGACTTGACTAAACAAGTGGCTAGGCTTACGAATGAGCTCCATTCCTCCTTGGAGACTCGGAAGAAACTTGAAGCCCTTGTTGTCCAGCTTACTCATGACCTTGAGAGAGCTAGGAAAGTCAAGGTACAAATCGAGGACAGATCTGGGAAGATGGGAAAGATGCTCCTCGGTCCCGCTTTAGGTTTTGGTGATAGGCAAGGAATATGTTTTGATGGTGCCTCCACGTCTCAAATTGCACCGGGACCAATTCCTGAGTTTACTACAACTCCTTATGGCCGTCGTCAAAAACCAAGAAGGAGAGTTCGACCAAGAAAAGCAAACCAAGGTCCTCCTAATACTGTGCCCTTTTGCTCCCATTGCAAAAGAAATGGACACCTTAGGGATTTTTGCTATAGTTTGGGTCGGACACGACGTACTTTTACTCCTCCACATCATACTGATGAGTTTTCCAGTCTGAGAGAGCGAGTTGAGTTTCTAGCCGCCACATCACAGAGTTTGATGGAGGAATTCCGACGGATGACCTTACCATCAATGAATGCGCCCCGCATTCCTGCTAAAACCAACAACAACAAGGGAATACAAAAAGGTACCTACTCTTGGGTTTCCTAAGAAAGAGAAAACGGCCCTTGTTGTCCATGTTGCTCTCAAAGCACATAATACCTCTCAGTGGTATTTTGACAGTGGATGCTCCAGACACATGACAGGTGATATCTCCCTTTTTACTCAGATTGAGGATTATGATGATGGGAGAGTTACCTTTGGAGATGGGAGTAAGTCTAGCATTGTAGGACGAGGTACAGTTGAGTTACCAGGACTTCCTAAGCTAGAAAATGTCTTGTACGTCAAAGGTTTGAAAGTAAACCTTCTCAGCATCAGCCAGCTGTGCGACGATGACTTTGCAGTAAAGTTTGACCGGGAAGCTTGTAAGGTCTATAATCAAGCCGGTAAACTTTTAGTGCAAGGAACGAGGACAGAGGATAACTGTTATGGGACTGAGCCCAAATCCTCACTTGTTTGCAACAGCGCCGTGATCACTCCTATGGATCTGTGGCACCAACGTCTAGGTCATGTGAACGTTAGAGACTTATCTCGTTTAGTCAAAAAGGACCTAGTACGTGGCTTACCGTCACTTGGAAAGCCAACTTCAACGATTTGTGGACCCTGTCAGTTGGGAAAGCAAATTCGTAGCCCACATAGGAAGTTGAATTCCATTACCACCTCACGTGTTCTTGAGTTGATTCACATGGATCTTATGGGTCCTACTCGCACGGAGAGTCTAGGTGGTAAGAGATACATTCTCGTGATGGTGGACGATTTCTCCAGGTACTCCATTGTAGGTTTTCTGAGAGAGAAATCCGATGCTGTAGAATTTTTAACGACCAAGTGCCGTGTCCTGCAAAATCAACACGGTGTCACTATTAACAGGATGCATAGTGACAACGGCACTGAATTCACAGAAGCAAAAGTTGACCTTTACTGTGATAGTCTCGGGATCAAACATGAGTTTTCTGCTGTGAGAACTCCTCAGCAAAATGGGATTGTTGAGAGAAAGAATAGAACGATCCAAGAGATGGCTAGATCTATGCTTCTAGGTCGTAAATTCTCTAGGAGATTTTGGGCAGAGGCAGTGTCTACTGCATGCCATACGGTGAATAGGGTGTATCTGCGTCCACACACACTTCACACTCCTTATGAGTTGTGGACTGGCAAGAAGCCCAACCTGGCATATTTTCGTGTTTTTGGGAGTAAATGCTACATCCTACGGGATAGAGAGCAATTAGGAAAGTTCGACTCCCGGAGCGACGAGGGAATATTTCTAGGATATTCATCGAATAGTAGAGCGTACCGGGTGTTTAACCTGAAGAGCTCTAAGATCATGGAATCAATAAACGTCAGCGTGAAAGATGACGAACCTCCGACGGTTATTGATCCTAATCTTCAGTGTGAGGATGAGGATTGTTCTGACAGTGATTTACCTGTTCCTCTCTCACACTCTGTGGACCCTACTCCTATTTTAGGGGACACTCCTGCTTGGGTTCGCAAGAGTCATGATCCTTCAGCCATTGTTGGCGATCCCACTCTAGGGGTCAAGACTCGTGCTCAGCTAGAGAACGTTGTTAGCCATCTTTGCAACACGTCCAAAGTCGAGCCCAAGAACCATAAAGAAGCTCTCAAGGATGAACACTGGATATCTGCTATGCAGGATGAGTTGCTTCAGTTTAAAAAGAATAATGTCTGGGAATTAGTCCCCCGACCTAGTGAGACTAATGTGATAGGTACCCGGTGGATTTTCAAGAACAAAATGGATGAAAATGGTACCATAATCCGTAATAAGGCTAGGTTGGTCGCTCAAGGCTACACACAGATAGAGGGTGTAGACTTTGGGGAGACATTTGCTCCTGTTGCGAGGCTTGAGTCCGTCCGCTTACTTCTCTCCATCGCATGTCATCTGCACTTCAAGTTATATCAGATGGATGTCAAGAGTGCCTTTCTGAATGGCATTCTATAGGAGGAAGTTTATGTGGAACAACCAAAAGGGTTTGAAGACCCTAAGCACCCTGATCACGTCTACTATCTGAGGAAAGCCTTGTATGGTTTGAAGTAAGCACCCCATGCTTGGTACGAGAGGCTTACTTCCTATCTCTAAGCCCGTGGCTTTAAGAGAGGGGGAGTTGATATGATGTTGTTCGTCAGGAGAGATGACGGTGCTATTTTGGTTGCCCAGGTCTATGTGGAAGACATAGTCTTTGGATCCACATGCTCCCAGGATGCTCACCACTTTGAGAAGGAGATGAAAAGTGAGTTTGAGATGAGCATGGTTGGTGAGCTTACATTCTTCCTTGGTCTCCAGGTTCGTTAGCTAAAGGATGGGATGTTCATCCCCCAATCCAAGTATGCTAGAGACCTAGTGAAGAAATTTGGTTTAGACTCCGCTAAGCATGCTCGTACTCCTATGAGTACCACTACCAAGCTTAGTAAGGACACTTCAGGCAAGGACGTAGAGCAAACCATGTATCGGAGTATGATAGGAAGTCTTCTCTACTTGACTGCTAGTCGTCCCGACATTGCCTTTAGTGTTGGAGTCTGTGCGCGTTATCAGGCGTCTCCTAAAGAGTCACACTTACTCTCTCTAAAACGTATTATCAAATACGTGAGTGGGACTCTCTCATACGGTATTTGGTATTCCTTTGATACCGATGACCGTTTGTCCACCTATTCGGATGCCGATTGGGCCGGGGACGTAGATGGATGTAAGAGCACTTCGGGTGGGTGCTTCGACTTTGGTTCTGCTCTTGTCTCTTGGTTGAGCAAGAAGCAAAACTCCATCTCTTTGTCCACTACGGAGGCTGAGTACATCGCCGTCGGGAGTTGTTGCACGCAACTCATGTGGATGAAGCAAATGTTTGAGGATTATGGGATTTCACAGGACACCATGACCATTTCCTGTGATAACACGAGCGCGATCCACATATCCCGCAATCCTGTCCAACATTCGCGCACAAAGCACATCAGGTTACCCGAGCACTTTATACGTCAGTTAGTTGAGGAGAAGGTCGTAACCCTGAGTTTTGTTCCTACCGACTGTCAGTTATCCGATATTTTCACAAAACCTTTAGATGCCCTTAGATTTGAGAGTCTTAGGAAGTCTTTGGGGATTTGCACAGTTGACTGAGGGGTTGGTCTATGTCTAGAATAGGATGCTTCTTCATGTTCATATCATATGCTTCCTATTGCTAGTCTGTTTTATATGTACCATTGCATAGTTGTACAGCTTTGTTTTATTTGTTGTTTTTTTTTCTATTTCTTTTGAAAAAATACAAAAAGATTTTCTTTTTAGAAAATTTTTAGAAAAACACAAAAAGATTTTATTTTGATAAATTTTTTTGAAAAATTCAAAAAGAGATTTGCCTGTTATGGATGAGCATTTAAGTTAGCCAAGTCACAACTTCATTCCATATATTCATGTGACTGTTTGATAGAGATTTGAGAGGCTACATCATTTCATCCATGTGCTTAACATTGATTGGAGTCCTTGAGATGTAATTAGTGATATTTCCTACATGCTTGACTCCTATATCCTTTATTTCACACATGCACGGCTATATCTGATTATTGCACTTGTCAATCTCATGTTGGCTTGAGTGTTTCCATCTCAATCGTGTCTATACAATGTATAAAATGCGATAAAACTTGACAAGATTGGAATGCATGTAAAAATTGTTTTGGTGAGACTGTGTGTTAAATTGTAAAACAGGGAGGGGCTGCGAAAGTTGATTTTTATCCTTTGCGCAAAAGCCACCGTTTAAAAGGACCTAAAAAATGGAGGAATTTTAATATCCGAGGTCCTAAGAGGTTAAAAGAGCCCGAAAAAATTGAAAAGGCAATAAAAAGCAATACATGCCATATATGGGCCATTTAGGTTTTCACCATCAATTCTCCAAAGTTTGAGAATTTAGTATTCCTCTATTCAAAATATAAATTTGAGGGAGTTTGGTTGGAGATTGAAAAACGGGTTTGCACTTCCTTGAAAGTCCTGAAAAAGCATGAAATACATTTTGGACGTTATTGGTGTAGAAATCACTTTGAGCTTTGATTTGTAGATTTGATATAGTTAATATCTTATATTTCCACTCTTTTACACCAAAGGAAGCATTTGAGTTCATTCGTTAGGAATATCCAATATTCATCGTGCACATATGTCATGTTTGTATGCTTTGATTTTCCTATCGAATTTTGATCACACCCATTCTTTTACGCTATCATCGACTTGGTTGTTTTATGTTCATTCATGGTGTGATTTTATGCCTTGTGTCACCCCGGTACTTGATTGCTTGATTTATTTCTCTCATTTGTCTATTTGGGGACATCATAAAAAGGGGGAGAATGAATTATCTGATTATGGGGGAGTTTTGAAATTCTGAGAATATCATCTTAAATTGATATATATGATTATGTTTATCTCATTTCAAACTCGATACGTCACTTGGTATTTTCTTTATATCATGTGTGTAGGTACATCCTTGATAATCCCATGATACACACCCTGATGAGAAAAGCGTGAAGATTCCTGAAGAATTGAAGAACAAACGATGCAGCCTTAGTCATATGTACGGTAGTTTTGAAATTCTGAGAATATCATCTTAAATTGATATATATGATTATGTTTATCTCATTTCAAACTTGATACGTCACTTGGTATTTGCTTTGTCTCATGTGTGTAGGTACATCTTTTGATAAACCCATGTTGCACACCCTGTTGAGAAAAGCGTGAAGATTCCTGAAGAATTGAAGAACAAACGATGCAGCCTTAGTCACATGTACCTCTTTCAGTTTTGGGTTCATGGAAGGGTAGATTTGTATAGGCATTGTTCATACTTGATAATTCGGATTTTTTATGTTTGTTCTGGCATAGACATAGGGGGAGATTTGTAAGGACAATTTGTCCATCTTTATGTATATGTTATGTCATAAGCCGTTACAAGATTGATGGTTGAAAAGATCTCATCGTCATCAACAAAATCCGAAATCCGAAGATCAAAAGAAGAAGGAATTTGGGAATCAGACCAACTACCGGACCGATCCGCTTTGTCAGGCTCTAGTAGCCACCGGACCGAATGCAAACCGATGAAGCAATATTTAGCCGAACCGATCCGACAGCTACCGGACCGATCAGCCTCTGTTAAAAAGAACCGATCCAGAATAGCGGACCGATCCGCCTCAGATACCGGACCGATCCGACCTGGATAAGTTCAAACAGATCGTGGCCAGATTTTCTAGGTCAAAGAGTTACTTATTTAATCCATGATCAGAGGTTGTTTT
The DNA here is from genome assembly GCA_949130495.1 of Sambucus nigra. Lineage (NCBI taxonomy): Eukaryota > Viridiplantae > Streptophyta > Magnoliopsida > Dipsacales > Adoxaceae > Sambucus > Sambucus nigra. The sequence continues at coordinate 599,333,592 of OX422215.1, read as the reverse complement.
TCATAAGACTTTCCCACGATTATCAGAGCATATCAACCCTAAAGTCTTCACCTATTGAGTCCTATGATTCTAGGTTTTTAGATTCACACATCTTCCATATCTATGTGAATCAAGTTTGGTAACCCAAGAACACCATTGATGTTGTTCAACCCTTTGTGAAGTGGATCGCTTCTTCCTCTTCATTGCAGCCCTACTGGACAGGGATAGTTCCAGCCGCCAACCCTACTGGAAAGGGATATTCCAGCCGCGACTACAGAATCCGATGCCTGCGGGTAATTCTTAGTCAAAAACTTGTATTTCAGTGTAATCCGATTGTAAGCCGTTTCTCTTACAAATTATAGTGATATACAAATGGTTTTGCCCCTGTGGGGGATTTTTCCTTAAACTTTGTGTGTTGAATATCTTGTGCATGATTTCATATTGTTTCAATCACACCTAGTTGCATGCTTAGGGTTAATTTGGTTTAAAAATGGTATTTATTATATTATTTCTTAATTGAACGCAAGCGCCAACTCTTTCAATCAAAATACCTAATTTTCATATAAAAACCCTAGTTTTCATATTTCTTCAAGAACATCACATAATTCGATGAAATTTCATAATTCTCTACGCATAAATCATAAATTCGTGGCTGTTATCATCTCCAATATTAAACTACATGCAAGACCTACACAGATTATGATTTAAACCTTTCAAATCCATTCAATTTTCATTATTCATGATAAATCTTCAATTCTATAATAACACGTAAAATATATGCTTTGAATCTTTGCAAGATAAATCACTTGCCTAAAAATACCGATTCTGATCCGTTGATGACATTATTGGTTGTTTCCCCCTCTCTTTCCGGTCACAAATCCGGCGGTGGTGGTGTGTGGTGGTTATGGCCATGGAATCCCTTGGAACTTCTCCTCTCTTCTTCTCTAACTGCTACTATGATTTTTGGTTGTGAAAACTCTAAGGGACTCAAGTGTTGGCTGATAAAAACTAATTTAAATTCGTGGGTCACTATTCACCCAAAAATAGGAATGACTAAAATACCCTCCCGGGTTGCCGGTCATGCCTAAAAATGCCTTGGGACCCAAACTAAACCCCCGGCTAGTGTTTTCTGACTATCTCGAACCTTTCGGACACGTTGGCACGCTCGAAAAGCTCATATAGAGGACATAAAAATAAAATTCTTTTAAATTGATTAAATTGGGTCCTTACATGACTGACACGCGTGTTCCAACTAAATTATCGAAACTTGCGTATTTTCAACTCACGATATTTTTAATAAATTCAATGATCGTATAATACCATAATCACTCAATAATATTCAACAACATATTAATAACCAAATACTAACTCTCGTCTCGCTAGCATTTAAATCCGAATTAATTTTCCAATTAATTATCCCAAATTAATTTAATAATTCCCATAATTAAAATCAATTCCATTTCATTAAACTCATAATTAAAAGTCATAAAAATATGGGGTATTACATACTTCCCCCCTAATAACGGAATTTCGTCCCAAAATTGAGAAAAGTAAGGCATACCTGAAAAAATTAGGTATCCTCCAGTACTCAAAACAAAATATAAAGAAAGGCCCAATCATTAAAGCCCTCGCTTCACAATAAGCTTGTTTAACAGTCTTGATAATTTATCAGATTACACATTAATAAATGCACCTCGCGTTGTGCGCTTACTAATCAACATTCGAATAAAAATTGCCTATACATCGTTGGTCGCATTATCTTAATGTTATTGTGAGTCCGCACCTCACTACGCATTAACTCCCGCGTTTATCAAAACACAAAACTCCCATGCCGGAAGAAATCAATAACACATCTGACTAATCTTACCCATTCTTTGAATATCTGTTCCTGGCGTTTGTGACTTTTACACAAGGGAAAACCAATTCAGCCGGGTGGTGTTACACAAAACATTTGTAAGCACCTTATCCACTATAAATAGATACGGGTGATTTCCCCCAACCCTACCATTAGGTAATATCTTTTCCCCATTACTACAATATACCTCACTTACTAGTTATACCCAATTTGGAAATGAAAAGATCCCAATGAATCAAAAATTTCTTTCATACAATCCACCAGTCGTCAATCACCCTACGTCTACGCCTCGGGCTATAGGTGATACAACCCTCAGAACAAAGCATTATTTCCACTACTTCTTGCTACCCCACGTTGAAGGTGGATTTCGAGGATCTCCTATTGATTTTGAATAATATTGCGTAGGACCACGTACCGGCATGTTCACTATCTAATAGTGTAACTCACCCAAGTATATAATCATTTCTCTCCTTCGGGAAAACCTGTCCCACATATTCGAAGGAACTCGTTACTTATCAATAAGTTGTCAACCCCTCAAGGAAATTTACCAACTGGACTCTTCCATCCCTGGAATCATCGGCCTGATACAAAATTATCTGGTTGATCATCTAACCCCAAACGTTCTACTACTTACTACACCCCTTTCAATGCCGACTTTCACGTATAATTCTTCCCGTTAAGTGATACTTAATGATCTTCTTCTTCTCTCGGTGTATACCAAAAGTTTCGACCCTTGCACTTTTCACCATATTATGCACATCTGAACCCTTTATACCTTATTGACATCCTCATTCCATTTACTCTTGAGTCACCCTCAACATTCAATTGGTCGGAACTCTACTCCAAATTGCCCATAATAATTAAATATTTTCCTTCTCAAGAGATATCCCCTTATTAAATGGCTTTCCACTACCTTTTCACCAAATTCGGACGTGCTACACTGATTACACATGAGTATACTCATTAACACCTTCTCTTACTACGCTTAATCCCATAAGTAATAATTTTACCCATCTATATACCTTCTTCCGGCGATTACTACATTAGTAAAACAAGATGTATACACCTCTTATAACCCATGCATACGGGTTTAAGCATCATATACGCTTCATACGTACTCCAAACTCTTCATTTCCCCTACATTTGCAACGTGGCTTTACCACTTGGGCATTTTAAATCACCCCCGAATTTTGAAATCTTAAATCCTCCTTAACCTCAATGCATCCTTCAACCTGCCGCAACAAAACCAACATTATCAGTACTTACATCGTAATTCACTAATAACTGGGTCTACTGGCCTTACATCGTAGTTTACCATGTTAACTTCCCGTTATAACTACTTACTTCCATAACGATCGAGGTATCCAATTTATAGGCGAATGGTCAAACATCTCCCTACTAACAACCTTATGCTAAGTTTCATGCGTGGGATGTCTCGCAAAGCGAAATCCAAATAAGGAACCCCCCCGATACACTACTACCTAACATTGTCGGTCATCGGGATCCATTTCGACCTTAGTCCATAACATGTACCCCTATATTCTCATCTCTTAACAACAAAGTTACATCTCCTTTCACAATTACACTTAAACAAGGAACTCCTTCCGAAAGACACTTTCTCTTGACATTGATGGTAATCACATTTCATATACACCATGCAAATATAATCGGGGCTCTCAAAATCCCATCCCCAGACACACAACTATGAGTTTAAACTTCCAAATCTCTAAAGGGTGATAAAATAATGCACTCTTCTTATTACGACATCCTGAGCATTAATTATAATAACCAGCTAAACCTTTTCGCTGACTAGTAAACCAATTATATACGAATCATATCAATTAAATCCCTACGCATACTGGGATTAAATATCCGAGACCATTATACCTTTTTGAAATCACAATAATATATATATATATATATATACATATATACAAAAGTACAATTATGAGCCCGGCCCTTTCACAAATGGGGCCTCGTAAGAACGAAACATTCTACCCCAAGGTAGTAACCCCGATAAACTTACAATACCAGCACACTATCGGTATAATCATATATAAAACCATAATTAGGATAATATCATACTCATATAAAACAACACTAAAATGAGTAATTTCAATAAAGTATATACCGCTATCAATATACCAATTCATCCTCTGCGGACGACAATAAAGGTAACCCCACACTATCAGGGAAGATATTTTCATAAATAATAAAATTGTCGATACTCACTAAACTCGAGTCTCAAGCAAAAATAATAATAATAACAATTGTAGCAACTCGTTCATGCCACAAACAACATGCAATATCATCCGAGGATATAACTCATACTTCTATCCTGACAATCGTCCTGGCTGCTCAAATAGTTCCTGGACTTAACAAACCTATCCGTGCCAAACCGAATATTTCAATAATTGTTGCCCTTGCCAGGCACAATACCTTTATCCCTACACTTGCGTCGGGAAACATTTATAACGCACGGGTTTCACTCCCCACAAAATACCTCTACACATACTCCACTTATATTCGATCACACTGACCATGTTAAGGTGGTCCTTCTCTCGGACGTTGGTAGTCTCGGCTTTGATAACTAACTCCATTATTTCATTAGCTTGATGGACCTAAGGAACACACTACTAGTTTCCACATCTCTTACTGAAATCACCATCGCTTGGTAATAATTCAGTTATCCGAATCATTTTAACGGGTTCTCCGTAGGGTCTTCCCCTTTTGGTGCTTCTCCAATACCATTTTCCCAGTCTTACTCTATAGAAATTCCTCGATTCTTGCATATCCCCACCCAAGGAAACGTTTACCTCTAAATTAACACTACACGACATTATTACCATCTCCATTGATCGTCCAAGATAAATTCCCCAGAAGAGATAACGATTCTTCTTGTATGTAAATTCTCCCTTTAATATCCTCTTCTCCATTTCACCTACTTCACTCGGTGTAAGGTTCGCTACATAATTAAATTTCTCCTCACAAAGTGACCTCTGTCCAGCCCTCTTGTGTGAGTTCAGAATAACATTCGCCTTTCACCCTGAACATCAGATAAAGGAACTTATGGTCAAACCATACGTGTACGCCTTCTCTCGACGTCACAATCCACTTCTAAGTGCGGTGATTGTCTCTCACCATTAAAAATCCGCTCTTACGAGCCAAGAAATTTTTTTCCCAAATTTTCATTCTCGATTGGCCATACCCCGATATATGTCCAAGCCTTTGGATATATTACATTCGTTTGTCTAGCACACGCCATCTCCACATTTTGAGTATTTCCACTGCTAGTCCTCTTCAATGTTTCACCTAACTCTTTCTCTCCCATTCCAACCTTGTTGGGCGAGTCTCATTTGTGCTTTGAAGTCACAAGTTGCGCCTTGGTCATCTGTACCGTCCTAGACTTCCGTGCCATAATATGGGTAACTTCAACTACGGTCATCCTTCTTTAATAACTTAAATAACCTCAACTGATCTTTTGCTTCCCGCTGTTCGGCCAACTATTTTCACCTGACGTACTACATTGTTCGGCGCATGAACACACCCGATTGTAAATAAGATTCATTATCATTACATCATAGCAGGAGAGCGAAATCTTACCAAAGAAATCAACAATCCTAAACATAGGGCTCTATATCAAAGAAAGCTACGTTGGAAGCATAATAAGCCGCACAGATCATAAAGGACACTAGAACCTGATGCTCTGAGACCACCTGTAACACCCCGTCTAATTAAATACCGGGTAGCTACTCCTTTATTAAATTAATACGGAATATCAAGTTTGTTCAGTCTTAGCATCACTGTCGAAAAACATTTAATCAATTACTAGCCACTTAATATTTAAAAAGAGTGATGTCAAATTTTATTAATTATGTTAACAAATAAACAAGAATTTATTTATAAATCATCAATCGCATAAAAAATCTCATATAAATGCTCAACGAGATGAAATCAAATAAGTCTGGAGTAAACACTCCAATAATAAAGATGCCAGAGTAAATAATGTCCCAATACAAGAGTCTGAATAAATAATAAACCAAAAACTGAAATAATGAAAGTCTGCAACTGCAACCTCTAAATAAGAATGGGCGACATGCCCTAACTTATACAAATGACTATGAAGGAATCAAGGATAGAATGAGAGCATCTGCTACCAATATCCTGTAACTTCCACAGCAGCTACAGCACGTCATCAGAATGGAACTCCTATGCTTGGCGTCTCTGGGCACCTAAAATGTTTTTATAAAATAAAAATAGATTTGGAGGAAAACGGGTCAGAGCCCGATGTGAAAACAGTTTAAAAGTTTAGCAAGTGTTTAAATTACAATTAAACAACACATATTATAAACACGTTAGTTGCGTACTCTCACATGACTTTCTTACCTCTCAACTACTATGCACGCCTAACGTATGCCTTTAATCCATCCTAGTTATGCCACTATCTAACTAGTTTGTACCACTCATGCCTTCGCATTCTAACATAGAGTATCTACACGTAACCCCCAAATAAGCCATATTTATAACCAATGTTCACATTTATTAAATTACTTATCTCAAGTATTAATTAAATTCTCATACATAACCCATTCAAATATCTTAGTTATTCACATCTACTAAGCAACAATGAACCAGTCACAAGCACATAAGTATATCACTCTCAGTACATAAATACATCTATGGCACCCCTAGGCTAAGCTGCAGTGCACGCATACTCTTCTATCAAATCCATGTACATCATGTACGTAAGGATCACGTGTTCCGAATCACTCAGGAACCGTCTAAATACGAATCACACATATTGGAGGCGAACATAGTTCACATACCCATGGGTCACGCACATACCTATGCTGCCATGGTCAGCTGATTTATCAACTCACAAATAAGTCATTCCCAACCCTATGTCCCTAAGGTACCAGTTTAAATCCCCCCAAAGCCACACCAGGATAAGAGGGTCCTTTTCCAAAATAAAACTAACCTCCCGTGATAACAAGTATGTTAGGTATGTCATACACATAAGAAATTCGTACACTAGGCATTCACACAACCTAAGTAATCATATTATAATATAAGTATTCACACATTTCATCTAGTAATGACTCGTACGTAGAAAGTTTACCCCGACCATAATACGTAATATATTTTCATCTTGGTAACTCTCTCGTTGTATAAATTTGAATACTTAAACCTATATCAAAAGGTTACTCGGTTTCTTATTAATTTCCGATGTTATCTCAGCACTTAAAGTCACTCCGTTCCTACCCTTAACCTTACATCATCATAAATTTCCATTATAGTTTCAATTCGAATGCTTTCTAATCGTACCTCACTCAGTAGACCCTCCTAAGCAATAACAATCAATTCCATAAGTTATAACATTCTCCGATAATAACTAAGACCCTACTGACTTTATCTAAGTCCCACAATATTATATTAATCACCCTAATAAGCAACATCATCTTTGGAAAATCATTAAACCTTAAATAGAAACAATTGTAAAAAATCAGAAGGGGTCGATCGATCGAAGAAAATGGGTCGATCGATCGATGGTTCAATCGATCGACATTCTTGAGTCGATCGATCTATCAAGCTGGTATCAACCCAGAATTTCTTAACAGTTACGGGTTCTCCTCTTTTTACACCTCAAATTCTTCATCCTAACGTCCAAAACTGTCAACTAAGTATACTAATTATCATACTAACATGTTTACATCATTCCCCATGTTTTAGAATCATCAAATCAACATAGAAAATAAATTTCTTGGATCAAAATACCTAATTTTCATATAAAAACCCTAGTTTTCATATTTCTTCAAGAACATCACATAATTCGATGAAATTTCATAATTCTCTACCCATAAATCATAAATTCGTTGCTGTTATCATCTCCAACATTAAACTACATGCAAGACCTACACAGATTATGATTTAAACCTTTCAAATCCATTCAATTTTCATTATTCATGATAAATCTTCAATTCTATAATAACACGTAAAATATATCCTTTGAATCTTTGCAAGATAAATCACTTGCCTAAAAATACCGATTCTTATCCGTTGATGACGTTATTGGTTGTTTCCCCCTCTCTTTCCGGTCACAAACCCGGCGGTGGTGGTGTGTGGTGGTTATGGCCATGGAATCCCTTGGAACTTCTCCTCTCTTCTTCTCTAATTGCTACTATGACTTTTGGTTGTGAAAACCCTAAGGGACTCAAGTGTTGGCTGATAAAAACTAATTTAAATTCGTGGGTCACTATTCACCCAAAAATAGGAATGACTAAAATACCCTCCCGGGTTGCTGGTCATACCTAAAAATGCCCCGGGACCCAAACTAAACCCCCGACTAGTGTTTTTTGACTATCTCAAACCTTTCGGACACGTTGGCAGACTCAAAAAGCTCATACGAATGACATAAAAATATAATACTTTTAAATCCATTAAATTGGGTCCTGACACGACTCACACGCGCGCCCCCAACTAAATTACCGAAACTGCCGTATTTTTAACTCACGACATTTTTAATAAATTCAATGATCACATATTACCATAATCACTCAGTAATATTCAACAACATATTAATAACCAAATACTAACTCTCGTCTCGCTAGCATTTAAATCCGAATTAATTTTCCAATTTATTATCCCAAATTAATTTAATAAATCCCATAATTAAAAACAATTCCTTTTCATTAACCTCATAATTAAAAGCCATAAAAATACGGGGTATTGCATTAAAGTGGTGACTTAATGTATAGGCTATCCTGGGTTTGTTTTGGGTTTTAAGAAGATTTGGTTTGTTGGTTTGAACAAGTGCAAGGTTACAAAGTTCATTTACACTATTAGTAAAACTCCCTAACAATAAAATATTAAGAAGGGTCTTCTGTAGTTTGATAAAAAAAAATTGACTGTATGGAGCAAATCATTCTTCCTTTGGTTGTTTTTTATTAACAAGAGCTTTTATTGATATTTCACATATACGTTTGTATGGAATGAAGTTCTTTTGAGCCTTAGCGTAATATGATTGAATTGAAATTTCATAAATAAGTTGATCTTACCATGAACTGAATGTGCATCTTATGGCTGAAATTCAGATCTTCTTATTGTTTATTTGATTATGAATATATAGAAATGAAATCATGTTTTTGATATGGATGATGAACAAGACTTGATTTTGTTCGTATTTGATTCATGATTTTGTAGATATGATGATCGTCATATTTTCTATTATGTATGTTTGTTTCTTATCATGATATGATGTATATTACATGATTGATTCTTCTCATGATATCATCTACGGTGTGCCTTCTTCGTCTTATGTCATGATTGATACATTGTGGATTTTTTTTATTTAGGATTGGGAATCATGATATTAGCGGGGAGATGTATTTTAATTGTTCTTGATAACTTTTTTATTCCTTACATGATCACATGTATATTTTTTTAGACAGGTATTATTGATCACATGTATCTTTTGTAGGCAATGATTCTCTTTAGGTTCTTGTTGCTATACTTATACAATCTTGGAGATAGTTATCTTCATGTATTGAGTGCATGCTTCCAACTCAAGTACATTAAAGAGAAGATAGTGAAGTGATATCACATGCCAATTGGATTGTTTTAATGAAAATCTATATACTTGAAAATACTTTTTTGACGGAGTTTACTCTTGGTAAGGCTAAGCAATCACATGACAATAATGACATTAGTTTTTATGATGAAGAAAAAGGTGATTGCTTTGACACATCCAATATAATATCACCCATTTCACATATTGTGGTAAGAATTTCCACTCATTTTTTAAGTGGAAATATCATCTGAATGATAGAAAATTAGGATGGGGTCCTAGTGGAACATGGAGGCATATTGACTCCTATAGACCCGACAACTCTTGGGCAACAGAAGTAATGTTATTCTCACAATTTTGTAGGTGTGTATGAAAGCATCATTAAATAAATAAAGGTGATATTTAAGTAATGGGTGTTCATGATATATAATGGGAGGGAATAAAATTTCACTCTCATTACAACATGGAAAGAAGGCAAACACACATTAAGAGATAACTCAAAATGCAGAATCATTGGTGAAGGTAAATTTGGTATACCTAATTATCCTTTCATTAATAATTTATCACTTGTTAACGGACAAAACAAAAACTTAATTAGGGTAAATAAATCATTTGATAAAGGATACGATGCTATTTTCAATTCAAAACATTTCTTAGTAAAGAAATGCCTCATATCATGAAATGTTTTTTATGCATATGGAACCTCAAATATGTATACATAAGAATAAATGACCTAAAACATAAAAATTTAACGTGTCTCACTAATATAGGAGATTTTCATTAGTGATTGCATATAAGACTAAGTATGCTCATGTGGAACTCATTCTGATTTTTGTAATAAAGAACTTTTAATAAGGTTATCAAATTGAGAGTGCGCCAGCAATCAATGTTAAACTTATTTAATTAAATTTCAATTTCAGTTCCAATAAGTCCAAACTCTTGCAAACAAACGTGATTGACTAATGAAATAATCTAAGCATGCAAGACAATCACCATTGATGAAAAATACCCCTCAGGGGCAAAACCATCTTATTTTCACTATAATTTGTAAATATCACTTTACACGGATTACAATGAAAATACAAGTGACATGAGAAATACCCACAGACATCGGTTCGATGTCGTCGGCAAGAGGTCCCGCAAGAACTCCAAGTGGTCAGTAATGGAAAAGCTTCTTCTTCTCCACAAGTGTACTCAAGATGAGTATAACAATCTTCTTTGGGGTTTAAAGGATTCACATAAAGTATTGAGAATTATATGTGAATAAAAAAGGCATGAAAACCTTAAAAAATGAAGTTTGAAAACTGCTACTGTTATGCAGAAAACGAAGGTGTACAGGCTGGGAAAACGTGCAGTATGAACACTATATAAATACGCAATTTGAGGTGGTGGGTCATTCGAGAAACATACGATGTTGTTTGAACAAAATGAGCTCGCATTCAAACGACATACGATGTCGTTTGAACGATATCAGTGACGTGTCTAAAAATGCCTCTTTTAAAAAAGATATTAAGTGATAAACATTTTTCAGACTTCAAAATTTATTTAAAAATATTCCCAAATATTTATGCAAATAATTAAAACTCCAATTAAAATTATTTTACCATATATACGTGGAGTAGTGCGAACGATTGAAGAGCACGGTGCTTGAGACATGATGCACGTATGAAGATGATGGATGCATGGATTCGGATCAAGGGCCTCGAAGATGATCGTCGAGACGTGCCAAATGTAGCGGTATCAGACATATTAAATTATGATCTAGGACACTTAAAAAATTCATAGATTCTACCCCGAATATTTATAAATCATGTCCTTACACAAATGTTATATACAAAAAAATATAAACTGTGTGATGCGTGTTAATATGGTAAAAAGTACATAAAAAATTTGAAAATGAATACTGATTTAACTACTTTGAAACCTCTTAAGTGACTACAACAAAACTTTGTTTAGGGTTCACTATGTTGCTAGCATCACTAACAAGTTATATGAAGTTGTAATTATTGATAATTTCTCTAGGATTTGTTGTGTGTTTTTCTTGGCTAACAAAATTAAAACTTATAGAATCTTTCACTACACCATATATCGAAGATGGTCATGAACCTTGGTCGTTTGACCATTTTCGTCATGTCGTGACCAAAAGCCGTCGTCACGAACTTCATCTATGACCCTAAATAAGGGTCACAGTCTCCTTTATGGGTCAATATTGGCTCAATAGTCACAGACATAGATCGTGACCATGTGTAGGATGATGTTCAAATTGGATCATGGATCTGGGCCATGAATCCATGGTAATGGATCTAGGTCATGACCATGCATGGGATGATGTGCAAAATATGTCGCAATCTGAATTTGCTACCCATAATTTAAAAAAAATAAAAAAATTGCCTTAGTCTTGGACCTTGACCATTTTTTTTAATTAATTTTTTTTGGGGTCAAGGATTTGGGCTGTGACCATATTCATATAATAAAAAATTATTTTTAGGCAGCACCCCCAAAAAACTTATATTTAGCAATCAATTCATATATAATTAAGCAATATTGTAACCATGGAGTTAACAATTCAATGAAAAGAATCACTCCATCCTAGTTACTTCATAAATCGTACTAAACATTCATAATTGAAGGGAAATTTTCATAAATTAAACGAAACATATATAAATAAAACAAAAGCACCAATATCATAATAGGATACAAAGAGGATTGTCAAGGGGAAATATAATACGAGTTACAGGAGTCCCATGACTACGCGAACAGTTCCTATGAATTACAATGGTCCTAGGTGAGGGTTCATGCCTCTTATGGGGCCATTTAAGGGTTATTTTGGGTTTTTGCCGTCTATGGGCATGTTTTAAGCCTAAGTCTATATATTTAAAAATTTCCATCATATTCTCAAACCAGGAGTTCGTTGACTATGTGACCAGTTTTTATAGGTTATATTGGTCCCGTGCAAGGTGTTTGTGCTACTTACGGGGTCATTTGGGGGTTGTGTTAGGTTTGCACCCTCTATGGGCATGATTTTAAACTTAAGTTTAGATATTTATAAATTCTCATAATATTCACAAACGGGAGTCCTGTGACTATGCAGTCAATCGTATGAGTTATAATAGTCCTATGTGAGGTATTAGTGCCACTTGCGGGGCCGTTTGGGGATTATTTTTATTTTTCTCCCTCTATGGGTATGTTTTAAGCCTAAGTCTATATATTTACAAATTTTTATCATATTCTCAAATCGGGAGTCCCGCGAGTACGTGATTAGTTCCTATAAGTTACGTTGGCACAGTGTGAGGTGTTCGTGCATCATTTGTGTTTTTTTTTTTGTTTTCGCCCTCCATGGGCATGTTTTTAATCTTAAGTCTAGATATTTATAAATTTTTTTCATACTCTCAAATCAGGAGTCCCGTGACTATGCGATCAGTTCCAATGAGTTATATTGGTCCCTTAAGAGGTGTTCGTGCATCTTATGGAGATGTTGGGTGCTATTTTGGGTTTATGCCCTCTATGAGTATGTTTTTAAACCTAATTCTAGATATTCAATTTTATCATACTTTCAGACCGGGGGTCTCCCAACTATGCAATCAGTTCCTATGTGTAGACACCCCATTATGTTACCCCTTAGAATCTCCTTAGGTCCCTAGTACCTCCCATCATCACCATAACACCCAAGTCATACCCCGAGTACTAACCTAGAAGCCAGAAATGACCCTCGAGGAGAGTAAGATCCTCAATCAACTAAAGAAAACTCAATCTAACATCACTCTATGAGGGATTTTCATGTCTTCTCAGCTGCACCGAAACGCTTTGATCAAGTTGCTCACTAGACCCACATTTCCTCCTTCTACCACATCAAAAGAAACGGTAAATTTGGTCAGAGCCTTGACCTCTACCCGAAAGCTATCCTTTTTCGAAGAAGAAATCCCCAAGATTGGACCAAACCATAATCATCCAATCAACATCTCCGTCAAAGTTACGGGGAAGGTTGTACCACTATCTCTTGTTGATAATGGATCCACCTTGAATGTGTTCCCACTGAGAACCTTCAAATGTTTTGGCCTGAAATAATGCGACCTCTCTCCAACCTTCGCTGATGTACGTGCCTACGATAATACCCTTCGGGAGGCGATGGGATCCATAAAGCTTGTAATAGGGGCTGGCCCTATAAACCCTATCGTTGAATTCCAAGTTATTGACATCCCAGCCTGTTTCAACCTATTGCTAGGATGACCTTAGCTCCACAGTATCAAGGGCGTGTCTTCCTCACTCCATCAGAAATTAAAGTTCTTCGCCAATGAACGGGTCATTACCATCTTGGGCGACAATGACAATGCCGAGGGTGCAAGCACCAGCAGTATAATCCTCGAGATACAGTACGGGTCAAATGATATGCTCCTATCAGGATTCTGAATTGAACCACTTCTACTCCCGGCAGGGGACAACTTTAAAGAAAGGGCTTGTCCAGAATACGACCCTCATAGAAATGTCAATGTAATTCAGATGTTCAGAAACATGCACTTCATGCTCGGACTGGGGCTATGATAAAGACAGCAAGGGATACTCGAGCCGATTAAACTGAGTAAGGATTTCCCTCGTTGTGGTTTGGGGTATCAACCATCAGAACAAGAGGTCAAAATGATCTGCCAGTCTCGACCAAAAAGAAGACTAGACCGCATCCATACTATCCCAAATGACTCCTTGAACGGACGATTCATTAAAGAAGGTGAAGACTTCCACTTTTTCGTCTTTCCATAACCATGGTATGTCCATGCAAACAAGAAAATAAAGTCTGGAATGGAGATATTCTTCCAAGGCAGCTACCCATGGGCTGAGAGTTCCCAACACCATATACAACCGCTCATCAAAGATACTGAAGAGACTAAGGAAAGCAACTCCGAAGATTCCTTAAACTTACAGACACTAGGTCTGACACTCTTCATGGTTCACTTAGGCACTACATCACTGGATCCACCCCAACTGATTAAATCTGTTGATATACCTCTCCTCAACTGGCATGCTGCGCTAGTTCTATCTGCTAAAACCTCCCCTAATCCTAATGTTTACTCCTTTTCTTCTTATGTTGTCTATCCTTGTTCAAATGTAATTGAGTCCTCTTTTGATGAGGTTCTCAATGATATTTTTTCTATGAATGAAATAAACGAAGATTTTGAGTATCTTGTTGTGACTTACATTAACTGTTTAGATTCTAATCAAACTTTTGATGATGATGGTATAAATGAACAATTCTTAAATGATCTAAATAAGATTAATAATAAATAACATAACCGCGTTCAAGTTAATGAAGAAGAGACTGCTGTTGTTAACCTCGGTTCTAGTAGCCAACTGCACAAGATTAGGCTAAGGACTATCCTTGACGAGCATGAGCATGCACAACTCGAAGAATTACTGAAGGAATTCGTGGATGTCTTTGCATGGTCCTATGATGATATGTCTGGCATTGATCCTGAAGTAGCTCAACATGAGATCCCCACTCTCCCAGATTATAAGCCAGTCAAACAAAAGTTGAGAAAGCTCTGCACCGAATGGTCTCTCAAGGTAAAATATGAGGTGGTCAAAGAGTTGAATGCGGGCTTCATTCGTGTGATCGAATATCCCACGTGGCTAGCCAACATAGTGTCCGTACTAAAATCAGGAGGAAAAGTTCGAATGTGCATAGACTATCGGGATTTGAACAAAGCCTCTCGAAAGGCTGATTATCCACTACCCAATATCGACATGATCATGGACAACATAGACAGTCATGCTCTCAAATCATTCATTGACGGGTTTATCGAATACAACCAAATCAAAATGCACCCAGACTATCAAGAAAAAACCACATTCATCACCCCATGGGGAACCTTTTGCTACACTGTCATTCCATTTGGTCTAAAGAGCGTTGGGGCTACCTACCAGAGGGCTGCCACAACCATCCTGCACGATATGATTCACAAAGAAGTTGAGGTCTATGTGGACGATATGATTATCAAAACCAAGACTAGGGAAGGTCATGTTCCCTCTCTCCGAAAATTCTTCGAACGACTGCGACAGTATCAGATGAGACTCAATTCGTAGAAATGCATCTTCAGTGTTACATAGGGAAAACTCTTGGGATTCTCTTCACTTGTCTCTTTTGAGAGAGTTATTGCAGTGGAGGAGGATTAATGAGAGTGACGGGTGACACGTGCGACAGAGGGCCAGTTTATTGATTTTGCTGGTGTTGGGGGTCTTCTAGTGGCGACGTCGTCCATTTATGTTTTTTTCCATTCTTCAGAATGTTTTTGGACATCCGTCTTTGTTACTGGGGGAGCCTAACCTTAGCCCTGTATTATTCTCTTGATGCGTTCAGCCGGTTCTGTCGATAAACTTTTACAGGAGCCACGTATCTTCTTGAGGTATTCTTAATTTTTTGCATTTTCCTTTATGCATTCGCATTTTCTTTTGTGCGTTTTATTCTTGATTTCTTAATTGCTGACCTTTTACAGACGTGGTTCTATGAGGTGATTGGGTTTAACACCCAATTGATAGCTTTGAAAGGACGAGTCTATTGGGGACTTGTACCGGATGTATCAGTGGTGAAAGTCCAATCGTCAATCGAAGAAGTCCATTTCTCTGAAGATGGTGTGTCAGGTTTTGAATGGTACGATGAGTGAGCGGGTAAGTCCCTCTTTTTTCTTGAGACTTTCGTTCCTTTGATGATCTTTTATTGATGTTGATATTTTTTCTCTTGCTGGGAAATTTACAAGTGGCTTTTTAACCCTAGGGGATGGTTATCCAGCATACAGGGTTGATTGGGGGACATGCGCAGATGCGGCGTATGCTAGCGTATGAGTTTATTTATTCTTATTACCTTGAGGAGAGAGTAGTCCAACATATTATGTAGGATGAGGTTAAGGTGCCATCGACGAAGCTCCCAACGTATATGAGGCGAGTGCGGGAGATGTTGGATGATACATGGGTAGCGGCGATGATGGGTGAGCCTTAGTTGTCATATAACGGCACGACGGTGATGTATGACTACATGGACTTTGTGTTGAGCTGATTAATGACACCCATCATATATGACATGATGATTTTTTTCCCGTGCAGGTTCCAGTCGGTAGGTGGGGTCCTCTCACAGTGCTGGAGGTGCGATGACATCAACGGCGGTGATCACTTCAGAGGCCCCCTTTGTACGATTGTTCTCACCTGGTTATAATATTCGAAAGGCTAATGGAGGGTTAGTGCATATGCTGCACCATCCTAACGCGATGGACCCATAGGAGTTGGGCTTAACAGAGGAGGTCTTTCAACATGAGGTATACTTCTTATCTCTTTATCTTTTGATTTCATGATTTCTTCCTTTGCCTTAGACTGACTGATTTGCTCTTTTCTGTTTTCTGTTGCAGCACATCTGGGTGTCGACCACTTGGCTGAGAGACATTACAGATTGGATATCTTTGGCGATTGACCACATTCGGGATGCGATTCCGATTCCTTCTTATTTAGTGTCGTTTTCCTCATTTGAGGAAGGGTCGCGCTCGAGAAGTGGTTGCACATCGTCTCGTCACAGAGGGAAGAGAGCGCGTCATAAGGAAGGAGGCTCCTACAGAGAGGAGAGAGAGAGAGAGAGAGAGAGAGAGAGAGAGAGATTTATTGGTGAATCTAGAGATAGAAAATGTGAGTGAGAGAGAGACAAAGTAGGTGGGTTCGGGCAGAGTCCCGTTGTATTTTCTTATTTCCTACAAAACTGATGTAACACAACAAATATATATATGAAATTGGAATGAATTTTTTGTTAATTATTTGTCTTGTCGTGACTAATGCACATAAAATGGGATAAGTAAAAACATAAGGATAAGGAAATTCGGAATTCCCTTAAAACAAAAATTATTTTTTATTAAGTATCTTGGTTTTTGACAAAAAAAGGAAAAAGGGGATTTTCCCCAAAATAGGGGTTTACCAATCGACATGACCCATGTCCTGCCTATTGGCATGTGAGTCTAGTCCACTCAATCCAAGTCATTGATTGTACTTTCTCAAATTTCTTGGTACTTGGCGGGGTAAGTTTTCCTCTAATTTCTATAGGGTTCCTTGTCTTGGTTTGAGAGTTTTCAAGTATAAATAGGGATGTGGATGGAGCTTTTCCTTCACACTTCCCCATACCTTCTCCTTTACATTCTTCTTTACTCACTATCTTCTTATTTTGTGATATGGCTCTCCCTAGTAGTGTTGAGTTTGAGAACTACCTTCAAACCTTAGAATCAATGTGTTCCTACAACGTTGATTACAATTCTTTCAACATGCGACGAGTCACTTTGTGGTGTAACTGGCCCATAGAGTGGAATATGCTAATGATAAAAGTTGAGTTCTGATACCCCGAAGACTATGTCTTTCACTTCGGGTTGGAAGAAGTATGTATGACTTATGAAGAGTTCTCTGCCATGTTGGGACTAAATAATAGCATTGCAGCGGCTATGCCTGAGTTTTTACAGTCCCCTGAGGAGCGGGTGGTGGGACTTCTCCATATTTCACCTTCGACAGCCAGTTCGTTGGTTATAGGAGGAATGATTTCTCTTCATGAGGTGCTGCATTCTATACATTTATAAGGTGTTGACGATGCTGGTCACGCTAGGGACATCATTATGGGCCTGGTTTTAAAATTGATGTTAGTAAGTAAGGAAGTACTGGTGGACCCCCAATTTGCAGTTATTATTTCCTGGATGTCGTACCGTCATAATCCCTCGATTGTGATACTAGTGGAGACTTTGCATGGTCTGGATGCCTGGTGGGAAGGTTGTTCCAACTTTTCAAGGGGTAGCCCTGTGATTCTATTCATGTGGCTGGCAGAGAGGTTTTGTATGGCGGTCTCACCTGAGTATCCTATGTCGATAGTGCCAAAACTTTTTCTCACACTATTTCATTATTGTAGGCCTGGACATCAAGAGCTGGAAAAACTAGTTCATGGAGCACGGGGTTCAAGGCTTGTGATGGTTAGTGCCTTGGTAGGGGGAGCTATTGCCCATTCTGGAACTCTAAGAATACCAGTATGGTCGGTTACTAGGCCTCCGTTGGACCTCTTTCTACTTTCCCTGAGGGCTGTTATGCCAATTTTGTTAGGAACAAATTGTGCCACCGCAGACACTGGACTTATTTCCTATACAGGATCTAACAGAGTGTATACGCATGCGGCTTGGATCTTTATGGTAGAATCTCCAACAATCATCATATCCTATACAGTCTGCTCGACGGGTCTGGCATGTCTCAGGGTACTACATAAAATGGTTGTGGAAACTATTAGTGGCCAAGATGCTGGCTGTGGAGACTGGGCAAAGGTGGTTTGTTGTATCTAATACCATAAAGGGAGGTGTTGTGGCTTCCCCAATCTAGTCAGGTATTATAGCTCAATGGAGTGTCTATGGTACTCCATTCAGGCAGGGGAAGTTCGGGGACCCTAGGATGTGGGTGATGATGGGGCTGGTTCCTCCGGCAGTTGCGGGTAGGATATGTGAAGATTCTGTAATGGGTGTGATTAACTATTTGAGGGTTATTTTTAGGAGTAGAGGGACTTGCTTTTATTTTGGTTTTAGTAAGGTAGGAGTAAGTTGAGAAGGGAAGTTGTTTGACTCCCTATGCCGATGTAATTGTACCGAAATTTCGAATATTGTAATAAATGTGTTTTTGATCATCTAGTTGTGCCTCTTGATGAGTTTTGCATTTTATATTATCGATACAAATATCTAAGGCATACATAATCCTTTAGTTCATGTATATGTTAAAATGAACTATCATTCTCGGGATAAGAAAATAATAGCATTTTGTGAAAAATAATGGGGCATGCTCATATAAAAGGGACGAGCTGCCTACGTACCTCTATGAGTTTTGAAAATTTTCTGAAATTCATTTTTTACAAGCAACCAGTTTTTTAGAGGATCAGGCCCCACGTAGTTCTGAGTATAGGGAAATTAATATGTTTTTAGAATAGAAGGGATGTAAGTCCCCAAATATAACTATTAACAAAAACTTTTGCTTGAGTGGAATTAAGTTAAGGATGAATGCAAACTAACTTTCTCTTTTTGAAAAACTCTTTTACAATTTTATCAAACCAAGTTGTGACACAAATTAACTCAACCATTTTTTATCTTGTTTAACCATAAGCATGAAACTAGTGATTAAAGAAAGTAAAATAAAGTAAAGCAATACTCACAACGCCGATGTACGAGAAAAAACCCAATCGAAAAAAATCTCGGATGACCCAGGCCAGACAATCACTATGACAAAGGTTTTACAAAGTCAGACGATAGTCTTATACAACGACTCGATCCAACCAAGAGACTTGATGCTCCTCCGATCTTCTACCAATCTTCACAGTGCCCACGCAAAAAGTAACCTTCTTCTACGATGCTTGTCCACAGCAATCACCTCCACAAATGCCTCGGTATCCACCGATATGGCCATGTGTTGTCTACGATGTCGAAATCGGTATCTATCGAATCTTCACTGTAAAACTAGCAATGAATCTTCAATAGAACCTAAAACTTGGTGCCGACAAGATCACAAGACCATATGATAATGAAAAGCTCGGATCCTGAAACTCCAAGGATGTTTTTTTGTGAAAACACTTAGAAACTTTGTGCATAAACCTTTCTGTATGGTAAACTATTTTTCGCATTGCACACACTTCAAGGAAATAGAGAACGCCTTTTTATAAAAACATTTAAGGCAGTGGGGAATCTCGTTCGAGCGAGATACTGCGTCATTCAAAGGACAACAACTCTCGTTCGAATGATATCTCACAGATTAGAGTTTTGATGCATCTAACTTTGAAAACAGTGTTTTACTTAAAACCAACTCTTATCCATCTTTAATCTGTCCTCATCTGATTAAAACGAAGTCTAAACACTTAAAACACTTTTCAAACATTTTTCTTTTAAAAATAACATCCTTATTTTTGTAATATAAAATTCCGAGTTTCATTAATCATTATGCATTCACACCTTTGTAATCTCAGAATGCAATTAAACTTTAAAGACGAGAAACTGAACCAATTAAACTTCGGCATGATTAATTCCTTGTATCTTTGCCGCAACATCCTCAATTAACTCTTCGACAAGTCATAGTCTCGTAGTGATCGGACAACAAAAATCTACCTATGACTCAAATTTGTTTTGTTCCGAGAATAAGTCAAAACTACATTAAGACTCAATCAAAAATTTATTCCTTACAAATCTCCCTCTTTGACTATTCCGAGAAAAAACCATCAGTGAAATGCCTAAGCCGGGCCGTCAAGCCGTATGACGCCTAAATCCCATCCATAAAACCCAAAAAGAAAAATACATCATGAGTACAGGATAAGATTTTTCAACAAAGGACCGATAAGAATTAAAGTGTCTCAAATGTCTGAATGTGATGTAGACTTGAAATCTCGAATATCTTTAAGCATACCAACACACATGAAATAGAACCCAATGAAGTATTGAGGAACAAATGATATAAATCAATATAAAAACTCAATTACAAATCATTTGTTATTTGAATAGTCATGATACCAATTTGTGTAAACATGAACACAATATTTGAAAATGTGAAAGGCATATCAATTAAGCACAAGACTCACAAAACTCCCCCTACATCACAGACAACTCTCCCCCTTTTTGTCTCGAATAGACAATACGGTGAAAAGATAAACAAATCTAGCATGTGAAATAACAATGGATTACATTAACACATAATATACTTGATAAACATGCAACAACCAGTTAAAATTGATCAAGAATGTCAAATCAGTAGCTAGCAAATAGGAATCACACAAAAATAAATCAGTCTAAGTAGGTGTGATTAAACAAACTAATGTAGCAAAATATGTCAATGATCAAAGTAATCTGCATAAACAAAAACCCAGTACCAATATATGAATCAATATGCAGCAGGGTACTGAAATAAAAATCAACCAAATAAAGTCAAACTGGTCAAACTGGTTGTCGTTTGAACGAGCCAGGGATATCGTTTGAATGAGAAGCGAAATCGCTCGAACGAAACTGTAAGTACTTAGAACGACATTACCAAACTTTCATAGTCTCCCCGGAAAATTAAACAATGTTGTCCAGTAAAGAAATTTCCTAAAATTCGAACTAGAAGGTGCTCAAAACTACGAAACAGTGTTAAAACAGAGAAAAATAAACAGATGTGATTAACATGCTAACATAGTATCGATGTGCCTAAACATTAACATGGAACGTATGTGTGTGAACTAAAACAAATGAATCATAATTCAAACACATTGAAAATATCAAGAAGCTGTAATTGATAGCAATTTATCATCAAACTTTATCATAGCCATATGTAACAATTAAAGTGTGAGCTTAATGAACTAAATAAACATCAAGCACATGAATCTAGAATTTTGACGATTCTACTAACAATAGCGTCATGACACGATTTTTTAATGTTTAGGATTCTTTGTGAAAACCCATTTAAATTTTTAATCCATCTAATCTCCCTCCAATATAACATATTTTTTTTTGAATGAACTAAAATAATTTGACCCATTTTTTCCATATGATTCTTTTTATCGCCTTATGAATTTTTTCGGTCTCTTTTAAACGGTGGCTTTCATGATGAGTCAACTTTACACTCTCACAACCCTTTCTCGTAAACACTCATCATTTTTTTAAACTTTAATCCTCATGGGTAAATGGTTATTACATGCACATTCCCTCCTTAAGTATACTTACGCATAGATGAGAAGATTGAGATAATAACGTCTCACCAAACTTAAATATGCAGGAGTAGTCAAACATCCATATAAACTCGTGCATGTGTGCAAAGATAGCATCTATACAAAGTCGAATCAAAACGCATATCAACTTCAAAACAACAATAGTTAAGATCATTCTAAGCATCGATAATAATTACCAAATGTCCTATCCGCATGGATAATGGAAGGAAAGGGGTCCAAGCACACCAATATGACACATCAAACATGTTAACTCACGACACAAAAACAAACCGAAAATCGTTTTGGATTTTTCAAAATATTTTGACTCAAATAAAAGCAAAATCTTTTTATGCTTTTTTCTCAATTTTTTTTTTCAAAAAATAAAAATCTTTTTGTATTTTTCAAAAAATAAGCAATAAATGAAAAATATAATGCAAAGTGATAAACATGGTAACACACTCAACCTTTAGATTTAGCATGGGAAGTATCAAGTGCAACCAAATGAGAACCATGAAGTTTTATTCTTAAAGCTACCAAATTCGACTTCCTTACCCAAGTAGGTGAGTACTAAAGGTCGGGTTAGGTATTGCTTTATTCCAAACTTTGGTCGAATCCTTTTGGAGGAGTTTGAAGATGGGCTCACAGATGGAAGTTAGCTGGCCGATGAATCGATTGATATACTGTAATTTTCCAAGGAATTCCTAGATTTCCTTCTCCATCCTGGGTGGTGGTATCTCCAGTATGGCTTTCAGGTTGGCAGGATTAGCTTCTATCCCTTTCTCATTAACTATGAATCCCCAGAGTTTTCCCTTTGTAACGCCGAAAATATATTTTTGTGGGTTAAGTCGCATATGGTATTGTCGTAGTCGCTCGAAGAACTTCGAAGAGCGGGAACATGACCTTACCTAGTCTTGGACTTGATAATCATATCATCCACATAAACCTTGACTTTCTTGTGTATCGGATCTTGGAGAATGGTTGTGGTAGCCCTCTGGTAGGTAACTCCTACATTTTTAGACCTAATGGCACAACGGTGTAGCAAAAGGTTCCCCAAGGGGTGATGAATGAGGTTTTCTTTTAATGATCTGGGTGCATCTTGATCTGATTATATCCTGCAAACCCATCGACGAATGGCATGAGAACATGAGTGGCCGTGTTATCCATAATCATGTCGATATTGGGTAGAGGGTAATCATCTTTTGGAGAGGCCTTGTTCAAGTATCGGTAGTCAACACACATGCAAACCTTCCCTCATGATTTCGGCACGGGTATGATATTTGCTAGCCATGTGGGATATTCGATCACACGAATGAATCCTACGTTCAATAGTTTGACCACTTATTGTTTAACTTTGAGCGACCATTTGGTGCGAAGCTTTTATAGTTTCTACTTGACTAGTTTGCATTCTGGGACAATGGGAATCTCATGTTGAGCTATCTCAGGGTCGATACTGGTCATGTCGTCGTAGGACCATGCGAAGACATTCAAAAATTCCCTTAGTAATTCCTCGAGTTATGCATGCTCATGCTCGTCAAGGGTAGCCCCTATCCTAATCTCACGCAGTTGGCGTCGAGAACCGAGTTTAATAACAATGGCTTCTTCTTCATTAACTTGAACACGGTTATGTTGTTTGTTATTAACCTTATTTTGATTAGTTAAGAATTATTTATTTGCAAAATCATCATCATTAAGAGTTTGATCAGAATCAAGATAATTAATGTAAGGCCCAACAAGATGCTCAAAATCTTCGTTTATTTCATTAATAGGAAAAACAACATTAAGAACCTCACAAAGGAGGTTTTGATTACATCAGAGTTAGGAGGAACAACAAAAGAAAGGGAAATGGGATAAACATCAGGGTTAAGTTTAATATCAACAGGTAGCATAAGTGTAGCATGCCAGTTGAGGAGATGTGCATTAGCAACTTTGATCAAGCGGGATGGATCCGATAATGTAGCCCTTGAGTGGATCATACAATGTATTAGCTCGAGTGTCTGCACATTGAATGAATCCTCGGAGTCACCTCCCTCAAAATCTCTGGTATCAACTATTTTATTTTCCATGAGTGGTTGCACTTGATACCGATGAAAAGTGCAAGGACCCTCAATTTTAAATATTCTTTTAAAATTAAATATAATTTCTTATTAAGTGCGGAATGAAGATGGTTTAACACAACAAACAAAAATGATAAATTTTAATTTATTTTCAAATTAAAATTAAACTAAACACAAAGTGAATAAATTAAACAACAAATGGATTTTTCACATAAACCAAATTAATTCAACCCAATTCCTAGAAATTTTCCTAACAACAATTAATTCAATTTTGCAAATTAGGACAAACAAAATTATCAAATTAAAGATATGACTTGATTAAATTAAGTTAAATTTCACCCAATTAATTTTAGCACCAAAATAGATACGTGTGATAATTAAACCAAATTTTATCCTTAATTACCTAAGCATGTATCAACGTGTTTTGCAAGATAAAATAAAACAATCACACTACACATCGATGTACGAGGAAAACCCCAAACGGGAAAAATCGCTAACGACCATGACCTGACAAATCCATTAAGTACGGAATTACAAATTACAAGACAGTAGACTTACACCAACAACATGACTCCGTCCAAGCCTTGACGCTCCTTCTGGTAACCACCTACGCCTAGTTGATAACCATGGACTCCTCCACAGTCTCGGACTCTTCCGATGGGACTTTTTGACATCGTCACCCTCACACGAAGCTTTTCTTCAAGTGGGAACACCATAGCGTAAACCAAATGCTTTCTTCTTTGTGGGATGTAGAAGTAAACCCAAACTTCTCCTTTTTATGGTAGAGATGAACCAATGGTTCCAAAAAACTGCAAGAAAATATATTATATATGAGGTACTTGGATAAACAAACTATGGGTATGAACTCATGTGTTTGTTGTAAATATTTATTTGAAATTCAACACACAAAAATATGGAACTTATTTTAGTGTATGCTCTCTCAAAATGTACTCTCAAGGAAGGTACTAAAGTCTGTTGAAAAATGTGTCCCGGGTATATTTTAAACTGCCAAAAGGAAGTGGGACAAAAGAGTGGGAAAATGAGATCAAACTGCCAAAACTGTCCCCGCCCAGAAATCTCGTTCGCACGATTCGAACGACATTTCGTTCGAATGACTTTTCAAACGAAACGTCAATGTCCAAACAGGAAACTCGTTGTAAAAACTCGTTCAAATGAAATTATCATTCGAACGAAATTCCCGTTCAAACGAAATTCTCGTTCTAACGACGATTTTGAAGGAAAAGTCAGAATGTTCATTTTTCATTTTAAGCTCAAAAATTTCTGAAATTTCTTTTAAATAAAAATGACACCTATTAAAAATTATTCCAAGTCTCTTATATATATATATATATATATATAATGTGCATTCATACCTTTTGGAGACTTGAAATATGATGAATTGTTGAGGATGAAAAAAGGCACTTGAAACTCGGCAAGGATGGTGACTTCACATTAAACTAGGATGATACGTCTTCAAATCAAACTTGTCATAGTCTTGAAGGATACACATGACACTATGCTATGACTCAAATATTTTTGTTCGGAATTGAGCCAACACGACATAAGACTCAATTAGAAATTTGTGTCCTTACAAATCTCCCCCTTTGGCTATTCCGGGACAAAAACCAAACGAAATCCTAAACGGCCGTCAAGCTCTACTAGACTAAAAAAATTCCCACCCAAAAATAGAAAATACAAGCTTGACTCAAAACCCAAGGACGACTATCTTTGACGATGAAATTTGCCATTAGAATAATTCTTGCACACTTAACATTAAACGCATAGGGAATATCAAAATATTAAATTCTATTAAAGAAAATACTCCCCCTAAATTAATTCTCCCCTTTTATAAGATATGATCAACCTAAGAAGATAT
Source organism: Sambucus nigra (assembly GCA_949130495.1). Taxonomy (NCBI): domain Eukaryota; kingdom Viridiplantae; phylum Streptophyta; class Magnoliopsida; order Dipsacales; family Adoxaceae; genus Sambucus; species Sambucus nigra. The sequence continues at coordinate 599,307,570 of OX422215.1, read as the reverse complement.
ATCTCTCCCCCTAAGATAGGTCTCTTAAACTAAGATACGATTATAATAGGATTAGATACCATTTCTCCCCCTACCATTCTCCCCATTTTTGTTCAGGAATAGACAAAAGATAAAAGAACTAATAAATTACTCATTTCTCCCCTAATTTAACTAAGTACCATTTCTCCCCCTAAAAACTACATAAGGGATATAAGTATGGGGAAACAAGTAAAAAAGATGATGCATAAGGTGATAAGAACATGAAAGTATATGAGCAACAATAACATAACTAATCCATACAAATATTAATGGGTACCAACTATGATGCGAAAACAAATGATACCAATTTGACAAATAAGATACTAAGCATGTGATATCAAACAATATATGCAACAAGATAGATACCAATTATGAATTAGAAGCATTGATGGACTAGCAAGAAAGGCAAAGACAAAAAAAATACCATATATATGTATACATAAAGAATATCACTAACGCACATGCACATATACATAGGAATAAACACCAAACATGACACAAAATACATTAATCTTTTCACACTCGTATGGCAAAGATGTGTCCAAATGCATGTGGGAAACGGAAGTGTAGGGGTGTGAGCTAGTAACAATTAAATTTCGACCCAATCACTTAAAACATGTTCACGGAGTTCTCATTTGATTGCAAAAATTTATCACATTTAGATATAGCCTCATGTGACAATATAGATTGAATTCAATGAACAAACATACACAATGCACATAAGCCTAGAATTTTGATGATTCTACAAACCAATAGAGTCATAACAATAAAAGCTTAACTAGGATACAAAGTCATTGTGCAAACCCGTTAAAATATATCCAACCAAACTCCTCATAATTTTCTTTTGAACATATTAACTAAACTATTTTGGCCTTGGCAAATATTCTTTTTAATACCATATTTTTTATGGACTACTATTCAATGGTGTCTTTTCACGCAAAGAGATTTTGTCTTTCGCAGCCCAATTCCATTGATAAACAACTACAATGGATAAGTATATTTTTCTATTATTTTTAAATTCGGGAAACGATTGTTACATGCACAAATCCTCCATAGTCATTACAAAATGTAGATGACTAAATTGATGGGAGAACATCTCACTTAGCTCAAATATGCATGTGACATTTAAATTTCAAATGAGCTCGTGCATGCGTAAATATAGGCATATAAAAATTGAATCCATTAAGCAACACAAAATAAAACTACTCCATGTAAGCATGCCAAAGAAAATTTTAAGAATTACAATCTTAACCAAAAGTTCTAGCCACATGGAAGCGAAAAAGAAGGGATTCAAACACAAGTATATGCCACATAAAGTGTGTCAAACTAGAATACACACAAAACAAATCTTTTTGAGTTTTTGAAATTTTTTTAACCAACCAAACAAAATTATTTACTCAAAAGACAAACAAAATCTTTTTATATTTTTCATTTTTTACAAACTAAAATGAAAGAACTATAATACAAAAGATAAACAAAAATCATAATTCTAGCATGAGATATGTGATAAAGAAATGACTAGAAAATGATAAACAATCATACAATTAGCATGATAATATAACATGAAGCACAAAAGCTAAAGTATGCAAACAACTAACACATTCAACATTTAGATTTAGCAAGGGAGGAAGCATGTGAAAGCAAATGAGAATAAAAAATCCTATTTTGCAAAGCTACCAAGTCGGATCTCCTTACCCAAACTAATGATGAATGATGATCTCAGGATATATGAATCTTGGCTACCTTGGTTGCCTTATGTTGGGATTTTCTAGGACTTCTTTCTAAGATCAAAATAAAACTTCCTAAGATGACCTTTTCGATCACAATGTGAGAACTAAATTCTCGGCGAAAAGACTTCCTTAAGGAATGATCTATAGCATTGTTCCTAGGAGATTCTCCTAAAATATTGGTTTTGTCTTTATGAGTAGATTCATGGCAAGTATCGAAGCCTAAACCACATCTGTCATTTTTGACTTGGACGGTTCCTAATATTTTATCTTATTTCACGGACCTGCATTCCAAATCAAATTTGACTTTACTAGAGTCTTTTAATTTATTCTCTAATTCTAAAATGTTAGACTTTAATAAAACATTCCGCTCTTCAAATGCAAGAAGTTTATTTTTTAAGGATTCCATTAAGCCCTTAAGGCTATCTCGCTCGCCTTTTGTATATTCTAGCTTCTCTTGAAGAGCTATCTCTCGTGTCCTAAGGTCATTAACTAACACACTGTCATCGAAAACCTTGGCACGCTCCTTTAAACTCGCTTCTAACTTCAAATTAGGTCTTTTTAATTTAATAGATTCGGCATATAATTCTTAAAAATCAATCTGAAGTTCACTTACATCAACCTCTTATTCATTTTCACTCTCTCTCTTCTTCACCATCACAACCATCATTTTTTTGGTATTCATAAACAAAAGCCTCGAAAGAGTCATGTAAGTGTATATCTTCATGGGAAGATTCATTATCAGTGCTCACATAACTTGCCATGAACGTGGTAAAGTTATGCTCAATGGGGGAGTCGAGTCCCTCTTCCTTTTCACTTTCATCACTAAGGGTGGCATTATAGGAAATTGGTTGTTTCCCTTCTCTCCTTAGTTTAGTGGGGCACTCTCTCGCCCTATGGCCAAAACCCTCACAACCATAACACCTATTTGACTCGTCCCTATTAAGATTTTCATTATATGATTTAGGGATATTTTTGGCTTTGTCATGCTTAGAAATTTCAAATTTCTTAAAATCATTTTTAAACTTATCTTTATTAAATTTAAGAATTTTTTGAAATTTCCTAGCAAACATAGCCATGCCCTTCGAGTCACTATAACTCTCATCAACCACAACTTATTTTTCCTCCTTTCGGGCTTTCAAAGCAAATGACCTTATCTATTTTCTTTTCATTTTTGGAGGGAAACATATCTAGCTCATAGGTTTGCAAATCACCTGCTAATTTCTCAAGTTTGGTAGAGTGTAAGGTGGGTAAAGAATTTAAAACGGTCACTTTCGGGATAAATATCTCGGGTAGGGACCTCAAAATTTTCTTTACTACTCGATCATTAGGAATTTTCTCTCCCAAATTAAATGATGAATATACTATATCGAAAAGTCTAGCATAAAATTCATCAAAAGTTTCTTTTTCATTCATTTTGATGGTTTCAAATTGAGTGGTGACGTTTTGGAGTTTTGACGCCTTAACGACACTAGTTCCCTCATGAGTGAGTTGTAATATATCCCAAGCTTCCTTAGCGGTTTCACACGTCATGATACATTGGAATTCAGCCGGTGTGACCCCGCTAAGACAAGGCATTTAAACCTCGGTAATTACAATTAGAAAGTTTAAATTCATTCTCACTCCATCTATCTACGGGTGTGGGAAGTCTCTCATTTTCAATCAAACATGTGGGTGGGGACCACCCGTTAACAACTGACAACCAAACCATCTCATCGATAGACTTTAGTGTCGATTTCATATGCGCTTTCCACTACGCGTAATAGGAACCATCGAAAATAGAAAATTTTAAGAATGGGAAAAATTACATTTTTCACAAAAAAAATTCTAAAAGGACCTTAACGCAATAAATTAGCTCTCCTGCTCTAATACCTATCTGAAAGTACAAGGACCCCCAACTTTAAATATTCTTTTAAAATTAAATATAATTTCCTTTTAAGTGCGAAATGAAGATGGTTTAACACAACACACACAAATGACAAATTTTAATTTATTTTCAAATTAAAATTAAACTAAACAAAAAGTGAATAAATTAAACAACAAATGGATTTTTCACTTAAACCAAATTAATTCAACCCAAGTCCTAGAAATTTGCATAACAATAATTAATTCAATTTTGCAAATTAGGCCAAACCAAATTATCAAATTTAAATATATGACTTGATTAAATTAAGTTAAATTTCACCCAATTAATTTTAGCACCAAAATAGATACGTGCGATAATTAAACCGAAATTTATCTTGAATCACCTAAGCATGCATCTGCGTGTTTTTCATGATAAAATAAACCAATCATACCACACGCCGATGTAAGAGGAAAACCCAAAACGAGAGAAAACCTCAGACGATCCTGGCCTAACAAATCCACTAAGTACGGAACTACAAATTACAAGACAGTAGACTTACACCAACAACTTGACTCCGTCCAAGCCTTGACGCTCCTTCTTGTAACCACCTGTGCCTAGTACATAACCATGGACTCCTCCACAGTCTCGAACTCCTCCGATGGGACTCTTGGACACCATCACCCTCACACAAAGCTTTTCTTCAAGTGGGAACACCACAGCGTAAACCAAATGTCTTCTTCTTTGTGGGATGTAGAAGTAAACCCAAAATTCTCCTTTTTATGGTAAATATGAACCAATGGTGCCAAACAACTCCAAGAAAATATATTATATATATGAGGTACTTGGATAAAAAACTATGGGTGTAAACTCATGTGTTTGTTGAAAATATTTCTTTGAAATTCAACACATAAAAACATGGAACTTTGGATGGTGTATGTTCTCTTAAAATGTACTCTCAAGGAAGGTACCAAAGTCTATTGAAAAATGTGTCCCGAGTATATTTTAAACTACCAAAAGGAAAAGGGACAAAAGAGTGGGAAAATGAGATCAAGCTGCCAAAACTGCTCCCCCCCCAGAAATCTCGTTTGAACAACATTTCGTTCGAACGACTTTTCTAACTAAAAATCAGTGTTCGAAAGGAAAACTTGTTGTCAAAACTCGTTCGAACAAAAATCTTGTTCGAGTGACAATTTCGAAGGAAAAGTCAGAATATTCATTTTTCATTTTAAGATCAAAATTTTTATAAAATTTCTTTTAAATAAAAATTACACCTATTAAAAAATTATTCCAAGTCTCCTATATATTTATATATAATGTGCATTCATACCTTTTGGAGACTTGAAATATGATGAATTGTTGAGGATGCAAATAGGCACTCGAAACTCGACAAGGATGATGATTTCACGTTAAACTAGGCCGATACGTCATCAACTCACACTTGTCATAGGCTTGAAGGATACGCATGACACTATCCTATGACTCAAATGTTTTTGTCAGGAATTGATCCAACAAAACCTAAGACTCAATTGGAAATTTGTGTCCTTACAACTAAGAATCCTTGGCCCATGAGTAGCAATCTTGGAAAAAAATTCCATTCTAGGTTTCATTTTCTTGTCCACATGATCGCACCACGATTCGGGAAAGCCACAGAAGGGGAAATATTCATCTTCTTTGATGAATTTTCCTTTCAAGGAATCTCTCGAGAAAATTTTGGCACTTTTTAGCCTTCTCTTCAGTTGGATCATTCTGAGTTCTTCTGTCGATGGATGATAGCCCAAGCCATAGGGAGGAAAGGCCTTTTTCAACACAATAGGTTTAAGTGTCCCATATTTTTGTCGTCCCATACCCTGTCTGGGCATGAAGTGCATGTTCTTGAACATCTGGATTACATTGGCATTTCCATGGGGGTTATATTCTGGGCAAACCTTATCTTTGAAATCCTCCCTTGTTGGGAGTGGATGTGGTTTAACTCGGAGACCTTACAGAAGCATATCATTTGTCCCGTATTGAATTTTAAGTACTGGATTATTAGTCATTGCATTCTCGGTATTGTCTTCATCGGCTAATATGGTGATGACTTGTCCATTGGCGAAGAACTTTAGTTTTTGATGAAGGGAATAAGACACCCCCTTGATGCTATGGAGCCACGATCTTCCGAGCAATAAATTGAAACAGGTTGGGATATCGATGACTTGGAATTCAATGGGCTAGCCCCTATTGCAAGCTTTATAGATCCCATCACTTCTCAGAGGGTATTATCATAGGCATGTACGATGGTAGAGGTTGGAGTAACGTCACTCGCTTTCAGTCCTAAAGAATTAAGGGTCCTTAACGGACAAACATTCAGAGATGATCCGTTATTGACAAGTAAAAGTGGGACAATTTTTCCCATGACTTCGATAGAGCTGTTGAGAGCATAATTGTGGTTTGGTCCAATCTTGAGGATTTCTTCTTTAAAGAAGGATAGCATTCTAGTAGAGGTCATGGATTCGACTAGATTCACTACTTCTTCTCGCGTGGTTGAGGGAGGAACTATGGGTCCTGTGAGTAGTTTGATCACGGCATTTCGGTATAGCTGGGAGGACATAGAAAGTCCCCATAGAGTGATGTTAGCTTGGGGTTTCTTTAACAGATCGAGGATCTTTCTCTCCTCAAGGGTCATGTATGGAATAGGAAGATTCTCAACGCCATTTTATTTGTCGCTTACTAATGGTAGTAGGCTTGGGTTTTGGTGATGCCTTCGTAATCTGGTCATATGGTTCACAGAAGAAGGAAAAAATAGAAATCATATTTCTTCATCGATCTCGGGTTATTCATACACCTTGTTGATTTCTCCTAGCAGCTTCTCAAATGATATCTTCCCACATATGCTGACTATTGGACTACCCTTTTCTGAATCATTAAATTCATCCCTCCACTCGATGGCAGCGATATCATCTTTCCATGAAAAGTTAATGTAGTCCATAAATTCAATGGCCTTTTCATATAAGTCCTCCCCTTCGAAGAGTAGATGTAAAGGTGAAGGGACTAGGTACCATTATATTTTCAGAGAATCGAGCAACGCGGATATATTATAAATCTTACTGGTCGGTCGGAATAAATCCACCATCATCTGGACCAAATCAAGTAAATTGATTTCATCAGTTGGTACCACCCAATTGTCTGACTCTCGATCCCATTTTTGAGCTTCTAAAAATAACACACTAAATCTCTGACGGTCAATGGTGATCTGGGGGCAATTTTAGCCCAAACTCTAAGAGTTGGTTCAACACTTTTGTCAATTCCATATCTTTACCTCCAGAACGGGTGCAAACATCGATGCATGCTCTGATAAGGAGTGATAGAGCCTGGTCGGCAAAGCCGATAGGGTGTAGGAGAAAATATGGTCATGTTTGGAGAGGTTTAGGAGAGCTTATGGGTATGATTGGTGATTTGCTTGGTATGATCTAGGTAGATGGGTCAAATTTTGGGTTTTCTTCTAGGAAGATGGCATTTGTATGATTCGGGGGGGGGATTATGAGTAGTGTTTGGTTTGCGATTGGTTAGTGGGGCAATGACACCCCGTTCAATTAGGCATTGGACCACATTTCGGAGGTGGAAGCACATGTCGGCGATATGGCTAGTATTTTAGTGAAAGTCACAATGGGTTTGGTAATAGACGAGGGTCCAATGGTTTGATAAGGTTTCGACTTAAGAGGGTTTGAGAGAGGAGCATGAAGCTCGGTGTATTCCTTCTAGACTGGGTTAGCGAGGCTTTCTGGTGCCCATCAAGTGGTAGGCTGAGAGATGTTGTTGATGGTTGAAACTGTGGTACTGACTGGCTTTTTAAACTTTATGGGAGCAAATTGTCTAGATACTTTCTTCGGTTCAAATTCTGTCTTGGCAAGGCCTTCTTCAATCTCCACTCCTTCTTCTCAGAGGGCTCGAAAATGAGGGTAGTACTTTCCTCCCATCATTTATCGGACATGGGGTAAAAAGCTTTTCTTTACAATGCTGACTTACTCCCCTTCGGAAGGTCGGTTGGTCATGGTGGTTTATTCTTCTCTCGACCTTGACATGAACTTACTGACTGACTCCCCAGGATTTTTCTTGAGCAACTCTAAATCATGGCGAGTAACCTCTAACTCCTCGTTTTACTTGTATTGTGATATGAACTCGTGGGAAACATCTTTCTAATTGTGAATTTTGGAATCTTCGATAGATAAGAACCAACGGAGGTCATTATCCTTCAAGGTCTGTTGGAACATTTGGGCCATTATTTCCTCGGACGCCCTTAGGAGAGTCATAGCTCAGTGATAACTACAGAGATGAATAGTTAGAGGTCCACTACCCCCGAACTTCTCTATGTTGGGCAGCTTAAACATTTTTGGTAACATGGCTTTAGAATACGGAGACATGTGGGGGTAGTCCATGTAATTCCCAGAGAGTCTAACTTAGTCAAACTTTTGGTTAACATCTTAAGGTCCTCGTTGACCTTATTCAATTCTTCCTCCTTCAGATCAATGGTCACGGGTAAGTTATCCCCTGGCCGGGAAAGATTCGGTATAGGAAGCTGGGCTGACAGTGGCCCATTAGTAGGAAGGGAACATTAAGTGAGCAGGTATTCCTCGGGAACCCAAATAGGCTCGGGTGCAGGCAAACCCATGGCGCGAGGGAGTAAAACCTCGGGCTTCTTCGAGAATAGGGACCCAGTTTTGTTGCATCTTATTAGCCTCTGTTCGAAGGTTGTTAATCTTGGAAGTAAGTTGGTCTAGGACCATCAACAAATCCGGCTAGACATTAGGCATCGGGTCTACGTTTTCCATGGAAAGTGGATGAATTATGAACTCGAAGTAAGTGAAGGGACTGATGGAGCTTTGGAGGCTATTCGAATGAAGAATGAAGCCAATAAGGAGCCAGGCCAAGGGTATGCGATCAACCTGAGAATGAGAAAAATTGGGATTCCTTTTTGGAGTAGAGAAAGGGAAAACTTTTATTTTTAGAAAATGAAGGAAAATGTTTTTGACATTTTGTTTTTGGAAAAGATGAGGAAAAAGTCTTTCTGGGTAAAAGGGGGGAATAGATTTTTAGTAATTTTGATAAAAGAGGAAAAATGTTTTTGGAAACTTTTTTCAAAAAAGAAAGAAGGAAAATACGAGAGACGGGTCTCAGCATGAATATTTTTATTTTTATTAGGTTCTCACTTATTAGGTTTGCCTAAATGCAAAAAGAGAAATGCATGATAGGACCTGAGCCTGGAAAAAATTGGGATTGAAAAATATGTAAAAACTATGTTTGGACTTGTTACCAGGCTCATGGGCAGGGTCCCATTTTTTAAAAAAATTACGTGAAAGTTTGGGCGGCATGCAGACCCATGTAACAAGTTGCGTAATTTTTGGGGTATTTTCAAAATATAGAGGAAAATAAAGTTTTTGATAAAAAAATTTTTTTGCCCAAATATGTTGGATTTTATTTTTAAAGATGAGGATTTCAAACGGTTTCGAAAACGGAGTTAAAACGGATTTTATATGAATTTTAAAATATTTATCCCTTATAACATTTTTTAAGAGGAACTATCAAAATACCTGGGCAATCGATCGATCGATGCTAGGGGTCGATCGATCGATCCCAGCAGATTTCTGCGCTACAAGCTATTTTGAGGAGCTTTGGTTTGTTTCAAACTCTATCCATTTTGCCTTATTTAAAGGGGTCGTGGGTGATCATTTTGTGTCAAACTTTTGGCACAAAAAGATGCAGAAAACTTATTTTTATTTCCTCTCTTTTTATATACACTTAGCCCTTTATAATTATGCATTCAACCTTAGTTTTTGGAGGTATTCTTGGGGCTTTTTTGGTGTTGTATCTTGGAAGAGTTTTGATGATATTTGGGAGATGATTTTTATGATGTAATTTGAGATTTCTGGGCAGATTTATATTGGTTCCTTTTTATGGTTTAAGGTATGGGGTGTTACACAATATGTTTCGTTAATCTCGCAAGTGCTATTCCCTTTGTTTTCTTTGATTATTGGACTCATATTTGAATTGCTAAATTCAATTGGAATCTAGAAATTATTGTTGGAATCAGATTTTGATTCATGTGGTATTATATTTGTGTTGGGCATGTTGTCACGAGATTTTAATATGGCATTGATGTTGGGCGCCCGCCAAGATTCCTGTTCCAGCTACTTGATAAAGTATGGCACGGTATGGTGAGGCCTGATGACTCGGTTAATGTGTTGTTGAGAAATTATATTGATAAAATGCAGTGGACGGGGTGTTATAGAATGGTATCGGAGCTTAGGTACACGACAACCCTCGAGTTTTGGGTTTTGGGTATGTTGCGTTTTTGTGGCGCGTATTTGGAGATAGAAAATTTAGATGATCGTTTCGTGATAGGTTCCGAGATTAGATGTGAGGAATTTATTTTTGTGAGACGAGTTTATTTTTGGAGATTGTTGTAGTGGCCTAATTTTGAGAGTTAGGCATTCGGTGAATTTCGAGGGCGAAATTCAGTTGTTAGTGGGGAAGTGTAACAACCCGCGTAATTTTTGGGGTATTTTCAAAATATAGAGGAAAATAAAGTTTTTGATAAAATTATTTTTCTTGCTCTAATACATTGGATTTTATTTTTAAAGATGAGGATTTCAAACGGTTTCGAAAACGGAGTTAAAATGGATTTTATATGAATTTTTAAATATTAATCCTTTATAACATTTTTTAAGCGGAACTATCAAAATACCTGGGCGATCGATCGATCGACGCTAGGGGTCGATCGATCGACCCCAGCAGATTTCATGCGCTGCAAGTTATTTTGAAGAGTTTTGGTTTGTTTTAAACTCAATCCTTTTTGCCTAATTTAAACGGGTCGTGGGTGACCATTTTGGATCAAACTTTTGGCACAAAAATATGCAAAAAATATATTTTTATTTCCTCTCTTTATATATACACTTAGCCCTTTATAATTATGCATTCAACCTTAGTTTTTGGAGGTGTTCTTGGGGATGTTTTGGTGTTGTATCTTGGAAGAGTTTTGATGATATTGGGGAGATGATTTTTATGGTGTAATTTGAGATTTCTGGGCATATTTATATTGGTTCCTTTTTTATGGTTTAAGGTATGGGATTTTACACAATATGCTCCTTAATCTCTCAAGTGTTATTCCCTTTGTTTTCTTTGATTATTGGACTCATAGTTGAATTGCTAAATTCAATTAGAATCTGGAAATTATTGTTGGAATCGGATTTTGATTCCTATGGTATTATATTCGTGTTGGGCATGTTGTCATGAGATTTTAATATGGCACTGATGTTGGTCACCCGCCAAGATTCCTATTCCAACTACTTGATAAAGTATGGCGCGGTATGGTGAGACCTGATGAGTCGGTTAATCTATTGTTGAGAAATTATGTTGATAAAATGAGGCGGGCGGGGTGTTATAGAATGGTATCAGAGCTTAGGTATACGACAACCCTTGGGTTTTGATTTTTGGGCATGTCGCATTTTTGTGGCGCATATTTGGAGATAGAAAATTTAGATGATCGTTTCGTGATAGGTTTCGAGATTAGATGTGAGGAATTTATTTTTGGGAGATAAGATTATTTTTGAAGATTGTTGTAGTGGTCTGATTTTGAGAGTTAGGCATTCGGCGGATTTCGAGGACGAAATTCAATTATTAGTGGGGAAGTGTAACAACCCGCGTAATTTTTGGGGTATTTTAAAAATATAGAAGAAAATAAAGTTTTTGATAAAATTATTTTTCTTTCTCAAATATGTTGGATTTTATTTTTAAAGATGAGGATTTCAAACGGTTTCAAAAACGGAGTTAAAACGGATTTTATATGAATTTTTAAATATTTATCCCTTATAATATTTTTTAAGCGGAACTGTCAAAATACCTGGGCGATCGATCGATCGATGCCAGGGTTCAATCGATTGACCCCAGTAGATTTCGTGCGCTGTAAGTTATTTTGAGGAGTTTTGGTTTGTTTTAAACTCAACCCTTTTTGCCTTATTTAAACGGGTCGTGGGTGACCATTTTGGATCAAACTTTTGGCACAAAAATTTGCAGAAAACATATTTTTATTTCCTCTCTTTTTATATACACTTAGCCCTTTATAATTATGCATTCAACCTTAGTTTTTGGAGGTGTTCTTGGGGCTTTTTTGGTGTTGTATCTTGGAAGAGTTTTGATGATATTTGGGAGATGATTTTTATGGTGTAATCTGTGATTTCTGGGCAAATTTATATTGGTTCCTTTTTGATTGTTTAAGATATGGGGTTTTAAACAATATGCTCTTTAATCTCTGGAGAGTTATTTCATTGATTTCATGTTTAATTGAACTCATATTTGAATTGTTAAATTCATTGAAATCTAGAGAAATAATTGTTGAATTATTTTGATTCATATGGTATCATTATATTGTTGTTGAGCACGTTGTCATGAGATTTTAATATGGTACGGAGGTGGTGCGCCTGCCAAAATTTCTGCTTCCTGGGCTATGTCTTGATAAAGCATATGCAGATGGGGTGAGGCCTGGTGACCCATTGATGTGTTGTTGAGAAATTGTATTGATAAAATGCGTATGAGATTTGCATTTGATTTTAATATATTCGTACTCGTATTGTTCCGTTTTATTCACCGCTAATAATTATTGAGCATCTTTCCTGTCGTATTGTGTACTTTCCCATATTTTCTTTTAGTTGGAAGGTTAACGTGGATTTGAGCGTGTGGACCAATTAGGATGATTTTAGCATGGATTATTTTAGGAAGAGTACAATTTGGAAGATTTGTATTTATTTTTTTGTATAGAGCAATGGCGATTTATTTTATTTCGAGATAGATAGTTGTTTTATTTTTTTAGAGACTTGTACTTAATTTGAAGATTGAGAATAGTGGATTCTTTTATTCTTATTATGGGATTTATTTAAATGCTCTATATATTGTTGAATGTGGATTTAGTATTGTTTTTTTTAGAGTAGCGCTCCTCTTCGCTCTCCCCGGGCGGGTGGGGTGTTACAACCCAACATTTTGGCAAAGTTCCGGGTTGAAACCGACAAACTAAATATGTGTGCCCTAGGTTTGACACCTATATGCATGTATGAAGTTTTTGGGTTAATTAGAAGTTGTTCCCCCATTTGGCATGACTTCCACGATGTACGTCTTGCTTTTGAGGGCAATCGGTCCGTGTGGACAATCCATTTGATATAACTGAGTATACGTGAGTTGCCTATATACCTTGTCGGGACAGTACATGTGAGATAGAATTAGATATACTCTATGTACATGAACGAGTTCCCCGCGATATATCTCCCGTCATGACTTCGGTTAAGAGGTTAAGATGCGGGGGGAACCATTCGATATACGTCAAAGGTACTTTGCCAATGGAAAGTGAGAGTCATATTGCTTAGGCTAACTGCGCCCTGCCGGACCAGCGCCCATCATGAAGTGACTCCCTAGTTACGGGACAAAATTTGCTCAATAACAAAGCTCTTTGGTGATGTAGTGTGTAGCATGCATGATTCTTGATTAGTATATTATGGAGAGAGTATCTTTATTGATGAGCATCACGTCAAGTAGGATTATGATGTAGAAGAAAAAAATCAATACTAAGCATGGATATGTGAGAGTGAGTGGTGTATAATTATCTACAAGTGAGTGTGTGGTAGTGAACCTAAGCATGGATCAATTACAAGTGGTGTGTGATAAGTGTATGACAACATGGATATATACAAGTGTGGAGGAGTGTGTTAGTGACACCAAAGCATGAATTTCTAAGTGGTGTGTGCAACATAGGGATATAAGTGATCATGGGTGCACGTGGTGTGAAGTGTACATGGAGAATTTCTCTAAGTGTATGAGTGAGTAGTGATACAGGAATGAGGTATATGTGCAAGAAATAATGGAGGAGAGAAAGGGTACATACAGGCAGGTGCATACGCACATAAGAAAAAAAACACCCACGCCTATAGAATCTAGCCCTCTTTTGAAAAAAAGTCCCCAATAGAGTCGCCACTGTGGCCATCCCGATACGAACTTGGAACGACTTGGAGAGGTCTCACGTCCCGCAAGGGGATGCTTCGGGCCGTCATCGGTGTGGGTTAAATGTAACAAGATAGAGTCGCCAGTCTATTTTGCTCAAAACAGACAAAAGAACATGTCGCTTCTTTGAGAGGACAACATCAAAGACAAACTGATGCATACGAAATCAATAGTTCGAAGGTTTGGGCACTAAGTTACGAAATGGGAAGGTGTTAGGCACCCATCCCGCCTTTTTTGTCTCTCATGGGATAGTGTTGTTATTTTCCTTTATTTCTCCGTGAAGTGTGTGTGTGTGTATATATATAATGGAGATCGGAATCATTCAACTCACACCATGGAAAAGTTAGAGTGAGGTCATCCATAGGAATGTACACAAAATAATATATATATATATATATATATACATATATATGATTTGTACGTTTATCGCGACGAAATGCTAACAAACATAATGTGTATATTAGTACAAAAAATGGGGAATTTAGGAAAGTTAGAAAATTAGAAAATTGGAAAATTAGACTCGAGTCTCGGGTTTTAATCCGAAACACCTAGTAGCCTATAAAGGCATCAAAGTCCGTGTAGTTCGAATGCGGCATGGGGTGGGTTTTAACCCATATATCCGAGCAGGATTTTTATTTTATGTTTGTGTAGAAAAATATGTTTTTAGTTTTGAAAAAGCGCGATGGATAATCCCGTTTGGAATTTATGGGCGTAACCCTTTTTTTGTTTGTTTTGTTTTTTATATAAACTAAAAGTATGTGCAATATACTAATAAAAATGTAGATATTAATGGGTATGAACTAAAGTTGGAACTAGATTACATATCTAATGAAATTTATGTAAAACCAAGGAATTCAAAGAGAGAGGGAAGGAATTGGACATTCTTTGAAGCTTGATCTTTAGTCTTGGATGAAGTCCCTTGAATGATGCACGTACGAAGATGATGGATGCATGGATTCAGATAAAGTCCGTCGAGGATGATCATGGAGACGTGCCAAATGTAGCGGTATCAAACATATTAAATTGTGATCTAGGACACTTAAAAAAATCATAGATTCTAACCCGGATATTTATAAATCAAGTCCTTACACAAATGTTATATACAAAAAAATATAAAGTGTGCGATGCGTGTCAATATGGTAAAAAGTACATAACAAATTTGAAAATGAATACTAATATAACTACTTTGAAACTTCTTAAGTTACTACAACTAAAATTTATTTAGGATTCACTATGTTGCTAGCATCACTAACAAGTTATATGAAGTTGTAATTATTGATAATTTCTCTAGGTTTTGTTGGGTGTTTTTCTCGGCTAACAAAATTAAAACTTATAGAATCTTTCACTACACCATATATTGAAGATGGTCACAGACCTAGGCCGTTTGACCATTTTCGTCCTGTCGTGACCAAAAGTTGTGGTCAAAACTTCATCTATGACCCTAAATAAGGGTCACAGTCTCCTTTATGGGTCAATATTGGCTCGATAGTCACAGACCTAGATCGTGACCATGTGTAGGATGATGTTCAAATTGGATCATGGATCTGGGCCATTAACTCATGGTCACGGATCTAGGCCGTGACCATGCGTGGGATGATTTGCAAAATGTGTCACGATCTAAATTTGCGACCCATAATTTAAAAAAAATAAAAATAAATTGCCTTAGTCTTGGACCGTGACCATTTTTTTAATTATTTTTTTTGGGGTCAAGGATTTGGGCCGTGACCATATTCATATAATAAAAATTTATTTTTAGGCAGCACCCTAAAAAAAGTTATATTTACCAATCAATTCATATCTAATTAAGCAATATTGTAACCGTGGAGTTAACAATTCAATGAAAAGCGTCGCACCATCCTTGTTAATTCATAAATCATACTAAACATTCAAGATAAACATTCATAAATTAAACTAGACATATAAAAATAAAACAAAAGTACCAATATCATAATAGGATACAAAGAGGATTGTCAAGGGGAAATATAATACGAGTTACAAGAGTCCCATGACTACGCGAACACTTCTTATGAATTACAATGGTCCTAGGCGAGGGTTCGTGCCTCTTATGGGGCCATTTAAGGGTTATTTTTTGTTTTCCCCTCTATGGACATGTTTTAAGCATAAGTCTACATATTTAAAAATATCCATCAGACTCTCAAATCGGGAGTTCGTTGACTATGTGATCGGTTTTTATAGGTTATAATGGTCCCGTGCAAGGTGTTTGTGCTACTTACGGGGTCGTTTGGAGGTTGTTTTAGGTTTGCACCCTCTATGGGCATTTTTTAAACCTAAGTTTAGATATTTATAAATTCTCATAATATTTACAAATAGGAGTCGTGTGACTATGCGGCCAATCGTATGAGTTATAATAGTCATATGTGAGGTATTAGTGCCACTTACGGGGCCGTTTGGGGATTATTTATTTTTTCTCCCTCCATGGATATGTTTTAAGCCTAAGTCTAGATATTTACCATTTTTTATCATATTCTCAAATCAGGAGTCCCACGACTACGTGATTATTTCCTATAAGTTACGTTGGCACAATGTGAGCTGTTCATGCATCTTTTGGGTTGTTTTTTCTTTTCACCCTCCATGGGCATGTTTTTAAGCTTAAGTCTAGATATTTATGAATTTTTGTCATACTCTCAAATCGGGAGTCCTGTGAGTACGCGATCAGTTCCTACAAGTTATATTGGTCCCGTAAGAGGTGTTTGTGCCTCTTATGGAGCTGTTGGGGGGATATTTTGGGTTTACGCCCTATATGAGTATGTTTTTAAGACTAATTCTAGACATTCAATAATTTTTTATCATACTCTCAAACCGGGGGTCTCCTAACTACGCAATCAGCTCCCATGACTTACATTGGTTACGTGCAAGGGGCTTATAACTCTTACGGAGCTGTTTTAGGGTTTTACTCTTTAGGTTCATGTTTTTGAACGTAAGTCTAAATATTTTTTTTCATACTCTTAAATTGGGAGTCCTGTGACTATGCAATGTGTTCGTACGAGTTACATTGGTCCGATGCAAGTTGTTCATGCCTCTTATGGAGCATTTAGGGGTAGTTTTAGGCTTTTGACTCGTTGGGCATGTTTTTAGGTCTAAGTGATATTTTCAAATTTTTGTCATACTATTAAATCAGGAGTCCCGTGATTATGCGGTCAGTTCCGATGACTTACATTGGTCTCGAGTAAGGTGTTCGTGACTATTACAAGGCCATTTGGGGGTCGTTTTTGGTTATTTCACTCCATGGGTATGTTTTTAAGCATAGGTTGCGATATTTGACAATTTTCATCATACTTCAAAACTGGAAGTCCCTTGACTACGCGATCAGTTATTACGAGTTATATTTGTCTCGTGAGAGGTGTTTGTACCTCTTATGGCGTTTGGAGGATGTTTTGGGTTTTCGACCTCTATGAGTTTATTTTTAAGCCTAACTATAGATATGTAATATTTTTTTGTACATACTCTCAAATTAGGAGTACCATAACCACATGTTCCATTCCTATAAGTTGCTTTGGTTCTGTGCGAAGGTTTTATGCCTGTCCCAGAGCCGTTTGGGGGTTATTTTCGGTTTCTTCCCTCTATGGGCATATTTTTGAACCTAAGTCTAGATTTAAAAAAAAAATCATCATACTCTGAAATCGATATGCTCGTGACTACGCGATCAGTTCCTACGAGTTACATTGGTTCCGTGCGAGGTATTCGTGCCTCTTATAGGGCCATTTGGAGATTGTTTTAGCTTTTGCCTCTATGACAATGTTTATAAGCCTAAGTCTAGATATATGAATTTTTTTTTCATACTCCTAAATTGGAAGTGTCGTGACTACTCGGTCAGTTCCTATATGTTACATTGGCCTTGTGCAAGTTGTTTGTGCTTGTTACGAGGCGTTTGGGGTCCTATTTCTAGTTTTTGCCCTCTATGGCATGTTTTAAGGCTAAATCGATATATTTAAAAAATTTCATCATACTCTCAAACTAGGACTCCCATGACTACGTGATCAGTTCCTACGAATTATATTGGTCCTGTAAGAGATATTCGTGCCTCTTATGGGTTATTTGAGGGTTGTTCCCTTTATGAGTAAGTTTTTAAGACTAACTATAAATATTTAATATTTTTTAGCATCGTACTCTCAAATCAGAAGTCTCATGGCTGAACTGTCAATTCCCATGAGTTATATTAGTTCCGTTCGAGGATTTTTATGCCTCTTACGAGGCCGTTTGGGGGCTGAATTAAGTTTTCTCCCTTTATGGGCATGACTCTAATCCTAAGTCTAGATATTGGTAAATTTTCATCATATTCTAAAAATGGGAGTCCTGTGACTACATGGCTAGTTCCTTTGAGTTAAATTGATCACGTATGAAGTGCTTGTGCCTCTTACGGTGCCGTTTGGGATTCTCTCCTTCAATGGGAATGTTTTAAGCATAAGTCTAAATATTTGGAAATTTTTGTCATACTCTTAAACCGGGATTACCGTGACTATGCGATCACTTCCTACAAGTTAGATCGATCATGTGCGAGGTGTTCATGCCTCTTGAAAGGCTGTTTGGGGGATATTTTAGATTTTTCCCTCTATGGGAAAATTTTTAAGCCTAAGTGTGGAAATTTGTAAACTTTTTGTCATATTCTTAAATCGAAAGTCCCATGACTATGCGATCACATCCTACAAGTTAAATTGGTCCTATACAAGGTGTCCTATACTCTCCAATCGGGAGTCCTATAACTACGCGATAAGTTTCTATGAGTTACATTAGTCCCATGCGTGGTATTTGTGCCTCTCATAGGATCGTTTATGGGTTGTTTTGTGTTTTTGATACCCGTGGGAATGTTTTTAAGCCAAACTGTAGATATTTATAAATTTTCATTATATTCACAAATAGGGAGTCCCGTGATTAAGTAATCAGTTCCTACGAGTTACATTGGTCCCGTGTGAGGGGTCCGTGCCTCTTATAGGACTTTTGGGGATCGTTTTGGTTTTCCCCATCTATGGGCATGTGTTGATCCTAAGTCCAGATATTTGTAAATTTTCAACATACTTTCAAATCGGGAGTCCGGT
The DNA here is from genome assembly GCA_949130495.1 of Sambucus nigra. Lineage (NCBI taxonomy): Eukaryota > Viridiplantae > Streptophyta > Magnoliopsida > Dipsacales > Adoxaceae > Sambucus > Sambucus nigra. The sequence continues at coordinate 599,288,908 of OX422215.1, read as the reverse complement.
GGCTATGCGATGAGTACCTACGAGTTACATTAGTCCCGTGCATTGTGCCCGTGCCTCTTACGAGGACATTTGGGGGGTTATTTTGGGATTTTGCCTCTATGTGAATGTTTTTAAGATATTTGTAAATTATCTTCATACTCTCAAACTGGGAGATAGATGACTACGCGGTCAGTTCTTATGAGATATATTTGTCCTGTACGAGGTGTTCATGCCTATACAAGGCCATTTAGGGCCTGTTTTCGATTATGTCCCTCTATGGGAATGTTTTTAGGCCTATGTTTTGATATTTGAAATTTTTTGCCATGCTCTCAAACCCAGAGTTCTTTCACAATGCCATCAGTTCTAATAAGTTACATTAGTCTCGTGCACTATGTTTGTGCCTCTTACGATGCTATTTTGGGGCTATTTTGGGATTTTGCCTCTATGGGTATATTTTTATTCCTGGGTCTAGATATTTAAATTTTTTCTTCACTCTCAAACTGAGAGTCTCGTGACTATGCGATCAATTCCTATGAGTTATATTGGTCTCGTGCAAGGTGTTCATGCCTATTACAAAGCGGTTTTTGGTTTTCTCCCGCTATGGGCATGTTTTTAAGACTAAGTCAAGATATTTGAAAGTTTTCATCATACTTTCAAACTAGGAGTCCGGTTACTATGCGATCAGTTCCTACGAATTATATAAGGTCTCGTGAAAGATGTTCAGGCCTCTTACAGGCAATTTGGGGATTCTTTTGAGTTTCGCCCTCTAAGGGAATGCTTTTAAGTTTATGTCTAGATATTTAATAATATTTCGATTATACATTTAACTGAGGAGTTTCGTGAGTACATTACATTGAATCGGTTCGAAGGTTTTGTGCCTCTTGCGGGGCCATATGGGGACTTTTTTTAATTTTTGCCCTCTATGGTCATGTTTTAAAACTTAAGTGTAGATATTTAAAAAATTTCATCATAGCCTCTAATTGGGAGTCTCGTGACTACGCGATCAGTTCCCATGAGTTGGATGGTCCCATGTGAGGTCTCCATGCCTCTAACGGGGTGGTTTGGGTCTTGTTTTCCTTTTCTCCCTTTATGGGCATGTTTTTAAGCCTAACTGTATATATTTACAAATTTTTGTCATCTTCTCACACCAATAGTTCCATGATTACGCGATCAGTTCCTATGAGTTACATTGGTCTCGTGCAAGGTGATCATGCCTATTATGTGGCTATTTGCGGGATGTTTTGAATTTTCACCCTCTATGGGCATGTTTTTAAGTTTAAGTATGGATATTTCGAAATTTTCATCATGCTAAAAACTTTGAGTCCTGTGACTTTACAATCTGTTCCTATTAGTTATATTAGTCCAGTATGAGGTGTTCGTGCCTCTCATGGGGTTATTTTTGTTTTTCACCCTCTATGGTCATGTTTTTTAATCCTAAGTCTAGATATTTTCACATTCTCATCATATTCTCAAATCTAGAATTTCGTGACAATGTAGTAACTTCCTATGAGTTACAGTAGCCCTGTGTGAGGTGTTCGTGCCTCTTATGGGTACGTTTGGGGTTGTATTGTGTTTCTACCCTCTATGGGGATTTTTTTTTAATCCATGTCTAGAAAAATTTTCATCAAAATCTTAAATCGGGGGTCCCGTGACTATGCGATCAATTCTTACGAGTGACATTGGTCCTGTGCAAGGTGTTCGTGACTCTAATGGGGCCTTTTATGGCTTGTTTTGCATTTTCGCCCTCTATGGGAATTTTTTAAAGCCAAGTGTAGATATTTGTAAATTTTTATCATATTCTCAAAATGAGAGTCCCTGACTATGTAGCCGATTCCTACGAGTAACGTTAGTCCCGTGCGAGCTGTCTACCCTTATTACGGGACCGTTTAGGGGATGTTTTGAATTTTTTCTTTTTATGGAAATTTTTGAAGCCTAAGTCTATATTTTTACTAATTTTCATCATGCTCTCAAATCGGGAGTGCCGTGACTACGCAGTCAGTCCTTATGAGTTACATCAGTCCCTTGCGAGGTATTCGTGCCTCTTACGGAGTTATTTTGCGTTTTCACCCTCTATGGTCTTATTTTTAAGCCTAATTCTAGATATTTATAAATTTTCATCATATTATAAAATTGGGAGTCCTGTGACAACGTAATAATTTTCTACGAGTTATATTAGCCTTGTGCAATGTGTTTGTGCTGCTTACGGGGCCATTTGAGGGCCATTTTTGGTTTTTGCTTCTATGGATATGTTTTGAATCCTAAGTCTAGATATTTGTAAAATTCCATCATACTCTCAAACTGAGAGTCTAATGATTGTGCGATCAATTCCTACGAGTTACAGTGGTCCCCGTGAGGTGTCCGTGCCTATTACAAGTCACTTGGCATTTGTTTTGAGGTTTTGCCCTTTATGGGCATTTTATAAGCCTTAGTGCAAATATTTGAAATTTTTTCAACATACTCTCAAGTCGAGAGTCCCGTAAATACGCGATCAATTCCTAGCAGTAGCATTGGTCCCGTGAGAGGTGTTTATAACTCTTATGAGGATGTTTGGGGAAAGTTTTGGATTTTTGCCCTTTATAGGCATGTTTTTAAGCCTAGGTCTCGATATTTATAAATTTTTGTCATACTATCAAATTGTGAGCCTCGTGATTACACGGTTAGTTCCTATGAGTTACATCGCTTCTGAGGTGCTCGTTCCTCTTATGAAACTATTTTGGGTTTTTGCTACCTATGGGTATGTTTTAAACCTATGTCTAAATATTTGCAAAATTTCATTCTATTTTCAAATAGAAAATATTGTCACTATACGATCAGTTCGTACGACTTACATTGGTCTCGTTCAAGGTGTTCATGCGTGTTACAAGGCCATTTGTGAGTTATTTTTTATTTTCATTCTCTATGGGACTATTTTTAAGCCTAAGTCTAGATAGTTACAAATTTTTATCACTCTCAAATCGAGAGACCCGTGATTACGTGTCAGTTGCTATGAGTTATATTGGTTATGTGCGAGACATTCGTGCCTCTTATGGCGTCGTTTGTTTTTTTTCCCTTTATGGACATTTTTTTAAGTTTAACTCCAAATATTTGAAAATTTTCTTCATATTCTCAAATTAGAAGACCCATGACTATGTAATTAGTTCCTACGAGTTACATTGATTCCGTGCTAGGTGTTCGTGCCTTTAACGGGGCCATTTGGAGGTTGTTTTTAGTTTTCTCCCTCTATGGTCATGTTTTTAGGCCTACATCTAATTTTTTGCAAATTTTTTTCATATTATCACATCAGGAATCCTGTGACGATGCACTAAGTTCCTACGTGTTACATGGGTACCGTGCGAGGTGTTTATGGATCTTATGGGGCCATTTTTTTTTCATACTCTCGAATTGGGAGTCCCGTTACTTTGCAATTAGTTCCTACGAGTTACATTGGTATCGTTTGAGGTGTTCGTGCCTCTTACAAGGTCGTTTGGGGGCTGTTTTGAGTTTTTGCCCTCTTTGGGAATGCTTTTAAGCCTAAGTGTAGATATTCAAAATTTTTTATCATGTTTTTAAACCGGGAGTCTTGTGACTATGTAGTCAGTTCGTACGAGTTGCATTGGTTCCGTGTGTAGCCATCCCGATCCGAGCTTGGGGCGGATCGGAGAGGTCTCGGGTCCCGCTGAGGGATGCTTTGGCCATCGTCGGTGTGGGGTAAATGTAAGGAGATAGAGTCGACATTCTATTTTTCTCTAAATAGACAAAAGAACATATCGCTGCCTCGAGGGGACGACATCAAAGATAAACTGATGCATACAAAACCAATAGTTTGAAGGTTCTCTAAGCTATGGAATGGGAAGGTGTTAAGCACGCATCTCCACCTTTCGGTCTCTCATGGGCTAGTGTTGTTATTTTCCTTTATTTCTCCATAAAATGTGTGTGTGCGTGTATATATAATGGTGATCATAATCGTTTAACTCACACCATGGGAAAGGTAGAGTGAGGTCATCCATAGCAATGTTCCCAAAATAGTATATATAGAAAATTTGATTTGTGCGTTTAACGCGAGATTGAACATTATTATGAACAACAATATGTGTTGGATGAAACACTAACAAACATAATGTGTATATTAATACAAAAAATGAGGAATTTAGGAAAGCTAGAAAATTAGGCAATTGGAAAATTGGACTCGAGGCTCGGGTTTTAATCCGAAATGCTTACATAGCATATAAATGCATCAAAGTCCACGTAGTTCGAATGCAGCATGGGGGGTTGACGACGTAAGCGATTTTGTAATTTTGTTTTTAGATACCTTTTTTTAGGTTTTGAAGTGAGTGATTTTGATTTACTTTTGCGAAATTTGAATTTTTATGAAGAGGTGTTTAGATTGATTGTGTTTAGGTTTTAAACCTAATGATTTTGATTTATTGAAGTGATTTTGAAGAAATGTTTTGAGTTTTTGAGTTTTTGTTTTGAATGTAATGATTTTGATTTGTATGAAAAACTGATGAGTTCTGCACATTTGTATTTTTCAAAGATTTTTAAAAAAAATGTTGAAAATTATTTTGATTGATTGAGTTGGGGTTTATCCCATGGATCAGAACGGGATTTTATTATATATGTGTGTGTACAAAGATACATTTTTTGTTTTGAAAAAGTGAGATGGATAATCCCATTCCAAATTTATGGGCATACCCGTCTTTTTTTATATAAACTAAAAGTATGTTCAATATACTAATAAAAATGTAGATATTGGGCATGAACTAAAGTAGGAACTAGATTGCGAATCTAATGAGACTTATGCAAGAACAAGGAATTTAAAAGGAGAGGGAAGGAATTAGACCTTCTTTTAAGCTTGATATTGGGTCTTGGATAAACTCACTTGAATGTAATATGGATGTTGGATGAGGGAGAAATAGATTTTGATAAATTAGGTATGAAAAGAATGGGAATGTAAACTTGAATGGAACTTCACATGGAGGAACTTTGCTGATTTCGAGAGAATGTTGCTAAGATCACTGATGCAGACGGATCTGCGATGTTAGTGTGCTTGGTAGTGAGTTCATAACTTCCTTTTATAAGGTCAGGGAGTTACTAAACGGCATATCCCTTGTCCTACCAATCAGCAGGTGACTCTAGACACTGCCAATAGGCAGGGTCTGAGACCTCCCAATTGATAATCTCGTGCAGATTTCCCTGGAAAAATGGTCGTAGAACGTAATCTGTTGATCCGAATTGCACACGAGGTATACAATTAGAAAGGTAATACAGAGGCCTTTAAGGGTACTTGGGCTTCTCCCGGTTCTAGGAGTTGGCTTTGGGTCAAATATGGCTCAGAAGCGCACGTCAGTCCTTTAAACGGGAGATCGTCGAACGGAAACAAATCGTTCATCCGTATGGTAAGTCAGAATCGCGCACAGGGTGGACCGTTGGAAAGTTTAGGAGATTTATTTAAACATTATAAAGAGTTTTGCTCGATTCGGATAGGTAACCTTGGTCAATCGAGGCTCAAAAGTGCCCGGTGACCTCTCAAAATAAAACTAATTGTTCATCCATACCGTAAGTCAAAATCGCGCATGGGATGGACCATTGGAAAGGGAATTCAGTTCCTTTCATAGATTCATTCAGTCTTGTTCGAGATAAAGAGTTAACTTAGGTCAAAAGGAGCTCGGGAGTGCCTAGTGGCCTCTGGATTAATTTTTGAGGGAAAATGAATCGTTCGTTCGAACGATTATGCCGTTTTGCACACGGGGCTGATCGTTAGAAATGGATTTCAGTGCCCTTCAAGTATTCAATGAGATTTCACTCTGATGATGAAGTTTATTGGGGCCAAATCGGGGATCGAACGCACCCGATGGCCTCTATATCGGTACTTACAGTACGACCTTGGGTTTATAGTAAAATAGGGAGGTGCTAGGGACCTAGGGAGAGACTCAGGGGGTCCTACAATGTCGTGTTTATAAAGCCCATCGACAATTGAGATTGGAACAATTGAAAGCCTTCAAATAGACACCACATGATGTTTTTGAAAAGAGGTATATTCTATAGACCTAAGGGATGAGGATGACCGGTTCAGAGGGTCGAGGTCGATTATGAGGACCTAAGAGGAATGCTGAAGATGGAAAATTTTGAGGACCTAAAGGAGGTGGCGACTGAGGTCAAGGGTAGCGACCAATTCTGCAGGTCGTGGTGAATTCTAAGGACCTAAGTTATAGCGATCAATTATGAGGGTTGAAGCCAATTCTACGAGCTTAAGAGATGACTTATTTTGTGGGTCAAAGCCAATTCTGTGGGATTAATAGAAAGGTGACCAATTCTGCGGGCTTAATAGAAGGGTGACCAATTTTGAGGGTCAAACCCAATTCTATGGTCTTAAGGCAAGGGCGCCCAATTCTGAGGGTCAAAGCCAATTTTGAGGGCTTAAGTAGAGGTGACCAATTCTTAGGGTCAAAGCCAATTTTGAGGGTTAAGTAGAAGTGACCAATTCAGAGGGTCGAAGTCAATTCTACGGGCTTAAGTAGAGGTGACCAATTCTGCGGGTCAAAACCATTTCTGACGCCTTAAGTAGAGGTGACCAATTCTGAGGGTCAAAGATAATTCTGACGACTTAAGTAGAATCGACAAATTTTGAGTGTCAAAGCTAATTCTGCAGGTCAATGCCAATTCTGAGGGCTTAAGTAGAAGTGAACAATTCTGAGGGATTAAGTAAAGGTGACCAATTCTGCGGTCAAAATCGATTCTGAGGGCTTAATTAGAAACGACCAATTTGGTGGGTCGAAGTTAATTATGAGGGCTTAAGATAGGGGTGACCAATTTTGAGGGTCAAAGCCAATTCTGCGGGCTTAAGTAGAGGTGACCAATTCTACGGGTTAAAGTCAATTCTGCAGGCTTAAGTAGGAGAGACCAATTCTTTCGGACAAAGACAATTTTGCAGGCTTAAGTAGAGGTGACCAATTCTGCGGGTCAAAGCCAATTCTTAGGGCTTGCGACCGCTTCTGTGGGTCAAAGTAATTCTGAGGGCTTAAGTTTTCTTGGGGAAATTTGGAGACTCCAGTGGGGATATGCATTTTGTATTTACATTGGGGATTTAAGGAAGCATCTGATTTTATGTTTCAATGGGGAAGAGGGAATGATTCGAGGGTCGGACGTTTTTTAGTTGAGGAATTTGTGGTGTCCTTTGGAGACGTTGCTGGGGAGACATGAAATTGATTTCAGTTTTTCCACGGGGGAGATAAGAGTTCTTCCAGGAAGAAAATGTTTTTCTTGTTGAAAAGGGCTCTAAACTTCAATTGGCAAATTTGGGGCTTTTTTGGGATTTTTCGAGAATTTCTGGCATTTTTGGGGGAATTTTGTACAAAATTTTAAAGTGGGTGCCGACTTGCAAGGGTGCCAAAGGGAAGTAACACGGTCTTTTGGGGTACCTCAGGTGGAGGGATAGTGTTGATCAGTGGGTGGCATGTAGATGCCGATTAGCATGCCCCTTAGCCTCCTTAAAAAGGGGACGAGTTTTCCTCATTTTCCACATCTTTCTGACTTGCCTTCTTTTGTAATTACCTTTTGCAAATCGTTCTAATGTTTGAAAGTAAAAAATGGCTGAGTTTTCAAGAAGTGCAACACACATGGCATGGATTGATGGTGAAGGCTTGTAATGGAGGGCTAGGGTTCCCCTTGCTTTGGGCAGTGAAAACTCTTTTAACTCATTCGAGCTAGTGGCAAATGATAAGACTCTTTTATGTGAGAATTCACGCCATCTCTCTTCTAGGGTAGTGAACCCTGGAGGCTATGTAAGTATTGATGACTTTTGGTATTCTCTTCCCTTTTTCATGGCGAGACTTCCTTATATCTTGATCTTGACAAAGGTTTTTTTCTTTTTGATTTTGATAGTTTAATGTTTCTATATCGACTATGCACCCCCGAGGGACAATGGGGCTTAAGGATGTTTGGGAGCACCTTTTGTCTGTGGTGCGTTGGATGGTGTCATCAGCCAGTTTTGGGAGACTGGCGTCGGCTCTGGATAAGTCACCCTGTTCTACGGAGGTTCTCTGTGCTCTAGGGGAGAGGTGGTGGGATACCACCCAAACCTTTCATTTTGGCTTTAGGGAGGTGACGGTGACTCCCATAGACATGTGGCAGCTACTGGGGCTGGATTGCGAGGGGGTGCAGATTGAGGTGGATAGGTCTCTGAGGGTGACGCCGAAGGTGGTGATGGTGGCATTGGGTGATGGGGAGAGGGTGGTCTCAGGGGATTCTCTTCACTTATCTCTTTTGAGAGAGTTATTGCAGTGGAGGAGGATTAACGAGAGTGACGGGCGACATGTGCGACAGATGACCCGTTTATTGATTTTACTGGTGTTGGGGGGTTTTCTAGTGGCGACGAGTGGCGACGTCGTCCATTTGTGGGTTTTTCCATTCTTGAGAGTGCTTTCGGACATCCGTCTTTATTACTGGGGGAGCCTGACCTTGGCGACCCTTTATTATTCTCTTGATGCATTCAACCGGTTTAACCGATAAACTTTTACTAGAGCCACGTATCTTCTTGGGGTATTCTTGATTTTTTGCATTTTTCTTTATGCATTCGCATTTCCTTTTATGCATTTTATTCCTCATTTCTTAATTGCTGACCTTTTGTAGACGTGTTTCTATGAGGTGATTGGGTTTAACACCTAATTGATAGCTTTGAAGGACGAGTCTATTGGGGACTTCAACGGGATGTATCAGTGGCGAAAGTCAAATCATCAATCGAAGAACTCAATTTCTCTAGAGATTGTGTGTCAGGTCTTGAATGGCATGACGAGTGAATGGTTAAGTCCCTCTTTTTTCTTGAGACTGTCGTTCCTTTGATGATCCTTTATTGATGTTGATATTTTTGCTCTTGCATGGGAATTTTCAGGTGACTTTTTATCCATGGGGGACGATTATTCAGCATACGGGGATGACTGGGGGAGATGCGTTGATGTGGCATCTGCTAGCGTATGAGTTTATCTATTCTTGTTACCTTGGGGAGAGAGTTGTCCAACAGATTGTGGAGGATGAGTACGGTGCCACCGAAGAATCCCCCGATGTATATGAGGCGAGTGCAGGAGATGTCGAATGATGCGTGGGTAGAGACGATGATGGGTGAGCCTTACTCGTCATATACCGACATGGCAGTGATGTATGACTACATGGACTTTGTGTTGAGATGATTAATGCCACCCATTATATATGACGTGATGCCGGTTCCCCATGCGAGTTTGAGTCGACATGTGGGGTATTTTCATAGTACAGGCGGTACGATGACATTAACGGTGGCGAAGACTTCAGAGGTCCCCTTTGTATGATTGTTCTCACCTGGTTATAATATCCGACATGATAATGGAGGGTTGGTGCGTATGCTTCACCTTCCTAACGCGATGGACCCGGAGGAGTTGGGCTTGACAGAGGAGACTGACTGATTTTCTCTTTTCTATTTTTTGTTGCATCACATTCGGTTGTCGATCACTTACTTGAGGGACATTAGAGATTGGATATCTTCGACGATTTCCCACATTCAGGATGCGATTCTGGTACCTTCTTATTTGGTGTCATTTGCCTTATTTGAGGAAGGGTCAGGCTCGGGAAGTGGTGGCATATCGTCTCGTCGTATGAAAGGAGGCTCCTAGAGAGAGGGATAAGAAGGAGAGAGAGAGAGAGAGTAGGTGGGTTCGGGCCGAGTCCCGTTGTATTTTCTTACTTCCTGCAAAACTGATGTAACACAACAAATATCTATGAAAATGGAATGAATGTTTTGTTAATTATATGTCTTGTCGTGACTAATGCACATAAAATGGGATAAGTAAAAACATAAGGATAAGGAAATTCGGAATTCCCTTAAAAAAATATTTTTAATGAGTTTCTTGGTTTTTGACAAAAAAGGACAAAGGGGATTTTGTGACACCCCCCCTAATTAAATAATGGGTGATCAATCATATACTAAATTAAAACAGGAGTCTCATATGGTTCATTCTCAGCATCACTGTCAAAAACCAATTTTATTACTAGTGACCAATTAGGCTGGGGTCAAAATTTTAATTAACTAATCTTTTTATCCAAACCAACCAAATAAAAACATTCACATAGTTTATATACAAGACTGAAATGAAATGAAATAAAATAAAATAAAATAAAATATCCAAACACTCGATTTAACATTATACAACCCAATCGAATAGTCGGAAATCTGATAAATCGATACAATTGGTCTATCGGCCCGAATATTTCTACAATGCTTCCTATCTAGATCACAAGAATAGAAGCGTCTGTTAATGAACCTGCATGCATCCAAAGCTACTGCAGCAAACGCCTGACTCGAAAGGATCATCATCCATCCGTCCCTGTGTCTGGAAACCTATATATATATATATATATATATATATATATATAACAAGAGATAGAAAATATAGAAATGGATCAGAGCCCGAGTTTAAAGATATTTTTCAATTGCATAAATACCATATGTTTAAAGTATGATTTTTATCTCATATTTAAATTGGTATCGCACTCCCATGAGATACCCATCACCCCTCTTCTAATAGTACACAACTAACGCATACCTTTTTAAACAACCTAGTTAAGCTATCCTGCCTAACTAAATCCATTTCACCCAATCTCTAAACATCCTAATTAACCCGAGTATTAAGGGCTAAACTTCTCCCCATTCCCAACACTGTGCTACGTCCGTGTGTGGGGTGTCTCGCGAAGGGAAATCCAAACAAGGAACCCCCCCCCGATACACTACTCCCTGGTAATGTTGATCGTCGAGATCCATTAGGCCCTCAGCACATAACGTATATATAAAAACCATATATAAATATATAGTTCTCACTATAACCTCTGATTCATATAAATTTGGATATATATATCTATCGAAAAGGGAAATAAACTTATCATTCTTTCCATTCTTATATACGTTTACTTTGTATGATTATTCATCTTCATATACAAAAAATATATTATACACCACAAGTATAATTATACGTATCACAATAATAAGTATAATAACCATCCCACCGAGCTATAACTCGAGGAGGTGGTCTCATAGTGCCTATTCGAATCCGGGTTTACTCACTCATGGTCATGGTAAAAATACACAACGGTGGAGGCAGTCATGTTCCCTCTACAAGTGGAGTACACACATCGTACTCGAACGCGGGACGATATGACCTAGAGATATACTCTCCCTGGTCCTCAAGCTAGGGTATTCGCCCATATCGTGCAACCTCCCCGGATCATACTAGAGAAAATATATAATCTGGCTGGTCCAACCCTACGCCAAAGGAAAGCCCGTGGAACCAGCCTCTAAGATACAAATATACCAATCACACACATATATATATGTATTCGTATCATATTATATATACGGTAATAACGTTGTATATATAATCTATTATCACGTCTCAATACAAATGGCTATAATTGACAAACTCTCATAGCGATAGCCAATAACCCCAAATGTTCCCATTCGTAATAGTATATAAGCATTCATACACTAAAAATACTAAACCCAAAAGTATTCTCTCACTTGATATGTAACTTGTATATGAATCACTTGTAAGGATTTATATATACCTGAATATACCAATTCGTACTAACTAGATAAGTATACTATCGTCTTATCTTAATTCCATAGGTATCGTACCACCTATAGTAACCATCGTAAATAGACGTATCGGGTAACCGCTAAATCCTTTTTAGACTATATCCCAAATTTCATCATATCGCCTCGTAGGATTTTCTCAAACATAATTGACATATAATTATATATATATATATATATAATCGCCCGCCAAAATACCAACTCGAGTGTTATGAGTCATAGATTCAATTTTCCACGAACCCAAGGTTTATATTTCCCTCAAATAATAAATTAGAGGTCCCCACTCTATTTTTAGGAACCCCAAATGTCTAATCCTCAATTTATTTATTTTCCTCAAAAATATACTTTTAGTGTCACACAATTATTGCATCCTCCTAGTCCTAAATGTATTCCCTTAATTGACTAGGAATACGTTCCCCTGGTTGGATATTTGTTTCATCAAATAAACGAGCTAGGATTAATTAATTTGGGAATTTATCCCATTTAAAAAAAACACGCCGAAAATTTTCCAATTTTCTGAAGGGTCGATCGATCGACCTTTGGTCATCGATCGATCGATAGATCAGGGGGTCTTCTTCTCTGAGACTCTGTTTCGTCCATTAAAATACCCTCGAGATTTTAACTCCTTATCCCAACCTTATTTAACCACAATCAACTAATTTTATTCAAGGGAAATTGGTTCTAATCATCCTAGAACCAAGAATCAACAATTAATTTCTATAAATTTCTAAGTCACTCGAATCGAATATTATCCGGGGTTTATTCGTTAAACTTCCAAAAAAACCCGTTTTGATTGACGAAAACCCATCCCAAAATCATATAGTTTGTTATTACCAATTATGATATGCGATTTATGCTAAAAAAGAATAAAGCAAGTAAACACTTGCCTCGTGGATAAAGTTCGACGACCTCGAGTCGAATCCCGCGAAGTTTGTCCAGAATCTCCTTTTCTATGCTCTTTTCCTTCCTCTCCTCTCTTTCTCTCCTTTTATTTCTTCTCCCACTCTCACGAGCTTTTTATAAGAGAATAAAAAGGGGTTTATCCCTTCTAAACCCAAAAATGACTCGTTTACTCAATTGCGAGTCCCTATTAGTCCAAAAATCCCTGGAACCTAAACCCTACTCCCGGATACTCTATTCTAACTATCTCGGCCATTCCAAAATAAACTGCGCACTCAAAATCTCCATCTGAGTCACTTAACTATAATTCATTAGTTAAACCCAACACGTCTCACTACGCGTGTTTTCCAATTAAAATATTAGCCCTCATCGCTTTACTCAACGACGACATATAATAAAATAATCTAACTCATATACTTAGTCTCCTAAGAAAATATAACCCATGTAAATATTAATCCGCCCCTTGCAAACTAATATTTACTACTGACTTTATCAAATTACACTCATAAATTCCAAAATGACTATTTTCTTCCAAATTACACCCATTTATGTAATTTAAATATCCATAAAAGTACGGGGTATTACAGATTTTCCCCAAAATAGGGGTTTACCGATCGACATGACCCATGTCCTGCCTATTGGCATGTCAATTTAGTCCACTCAATCCAACGCTTTGATTGTACGTTCTCAAATTGCTTGGTACTTGGCGGGGTAAGTTTTCTTCTTATTTCTGTAGGGTTCCTTATCTTGGTTTGAGAGTTTTCAAGTATAAGTAGGAATGTGGATGGAGCTTTTCCTTCACACTTCCACATACCTTCTCCTTTACATTCTTCTTTTCTCACTACCTTCTTATTTTGTGATATGACTCTCCCTAGTAGTGTTGAGTTTGAGAACTACCTCGAAACCTTAGAGGCAATGTGTTCATACAACGTTGATTACGACGCTTTCAACATGCGACGAGTCTCTTTGTGGTGTAACTGGCCCATAGAGTGGAATGTGCTAATGATAAAAGTTGAGTTTTGGTACCCCGAAGACCATGTCTTTCACTTTGGGTTGGAAGAAGTATGCCTGAATTATGAAGAGTTCCCTTCCATGTTGGGAATAAATCCTAGCATTGCAGCGGCTATTCCTATTTTTTTCTTATCCCCTAGGGAGAGATTGGTTGGACTTCTCCATATTTCACCTTCGGCAGCCAGGTCGTTGGTCATAGGAGGAATGATTTCTCTTTATGAGGTGCTGCATGCTGTACATTTGCAGGGTTTCGACGATGATGGTCACGCTAGGGCCGTCATTATGGGCCTGGTTTTAAAATTGATGTTAGTAAGTAGGTAAGTACTGGTGGACCCTCAATTTTCATCTATTATTTCCTGGATGTCGTATTGTCGCAATCCTGCGACGGTGATACTAGCGGAGACTTTGAATGGTCTGGATTCCTGGTGGGAAGGCCATTCCATCTTTCTGAGGAGTATCCCTGTGATGCTATTCATGTGGATGTCAGAGAGGTTCCATGTGGAGGTCGCACCTGAGTATCCTTTGTCAACGGTGCCAAAACTTCTCACGCTATTCATCATTATAGGCCTAGACATCGAGAGCTGGAAAAACTAGTTCATGGAGCATCGGGTTCAAGGCTTATGTTGGTTAGTGCCTTGGTTGGGAGAGCTATTTCCCATTCTGGAACTCTTAGAATACCAGTATGTTCGATTAGTAAGCCTCTGTTAGAGCTCTTTCTACTTTCCCTGAGGGTTGTTGTGCCAATTTGATTAAGAACAAATTGTGCCACCGTAGACACTGGACTTATTTCCCATACATGATCTAACAGAGCATATGCACATGCGGATTGGATCTTTATGGTAGAATCTCCAACCATCATCTTGTCCTATACAGTCTTCTGGGCGGGTCTGGCATGTCTCAGGGTACTACGTGAAGTGGTTGTGAAAACTATTAGTAGCCAAGATGTTGGTTGTGGAGGCTGGGCAAAGGTGGCTTGTTCTATCTGATACCATAAAGGGAGGTGATGTGGTTTCCCCAAGCTAGTAAGGGATTATCCCACTATGGAGTGTCTACGGTACTCCATTCAATCACGAAAAGTTTGGGACCCCAGTATGTGGGTGATGATGGGGCTAGTTCCTCTAGCAGTTGAGGGTAAGATATGTGAAGCTTCTCTAATGGGTGTGATTAACTATTTGAGGGTTATTTTTTGGAGTAGTGGGACTTGCTTTCATTTTGGTTTTAGGAAGGTAGGAGTAGGTTGACAAGGGAAGTCATTTGACTTCTTATGCAGATGTAATCGTACCAAAATTTCAAATATTGAAATAAAGGTATTTTTTATCATCTAGTTGTGCCTCTTGATGAGTTTTGCATTTTACATTATCAATACCAATCTCTAAGGAATACATAATCCTTTAATTCATGTATATGTTAAAATGAACTATCATTATCGGGGATTAGAAAATAATAGCATTTTGTGCAAAATAATGGGGCGTGCTCATGTAAAATTGATGAGCTTCCTACGTACCTCTGAGGGTTTTAAAAAAAAATTGAAATTCATTTTTCACAAGCAACAAGTTTTTTAGAGTATCAGGCCCCACGTAGTTCTGAGTTGAGGGAAATGAATATTTTTTTTAGAATAGAAGGTATGTAGGTCCCCAAATATAACTACCAACAAAACTTTTTCTTGAGCGGAATTAAGTTAAGGATGAATGCAAACCAACTTTATATTTTTGAAAAACTCTTTTTCAATTTTATCAAACCAAGTTGTGACACAAATTAACTTAACCATTTTTTATCTTGTTTCTTCAAATACTCATAACGCTAATGTACAAGGAAAAACCCAATCAGGAAAAAACCTCGGATGGCCCAGGCTAGACAATCACTATGACAAATGTTTTGCAAAGTCAGACGGTAGTCTTATATAAAAACTCGATCCACCCACGAGACTTGACGCTCCTCAGATCTTCTACCAATATCCATAGTGGCCAAGAAGAAAGTGACCTTCTTTTATTATGCTTGTCCACAGCAGTCGCCTCCACGAATGCCTCGGTATCCACCGATATGGCCTTGTGTCGTCTACGATGTCAAAACTGGTATCCGCCGAATCTTCACCGCAAAACCAACAATGGATCTTCAATTGAACCTAAAATTTGATGCTGAAAAGATCAGAAGAAATTATGATAATGAAAAGCTCGGATCTTGAAACTCCAAGGATATTTTATTGTGAAAACACTTAGAAACTTTATGCATAAACCTTTCTGTATGGTAAACTATTTTTCTCATTGTACACACTTTGAGGAAATAGAGAACGCCTTTTTATAAACATTTTAAGGTAGTGGGGAATCTTGTTCGAGTGAGATACTGCGTCGTTCGAACGTTAGCAGCTCTCATTCGAACGACATCATTTGTCGTTTGAACGACGTTGCACATATTAGAGTTTTGATGCATCTAACATTGAAAACAGAGTTTTACTTAAAACCAACTCTTATCCAACTTTAATCCGTCCTCATCTGATTAAAACGAAGTCTAAACATTTAAAACACTTTTAAAACATTTTCCTTTTAAAAATAACATCCTTATTTTTGTAAAATAAAATTTCGAGTTTCATTAATCATTATTCATTCATACCTTTGTGATCTTGGAATCCAATTAACTTTTGAAGACGAGAAACTTTACCAATTAAACTTTATCATGATTAATTCCTTGTATCTTTGCCGTAACATCTTCAATTAACTCTTCGACAAGTCATAGTCTCGTAGTGATCGAACAATTAAAATCTACCTATGACTCAAACATGTTTTGATCAGAGAATAAGTCAAAACTACATTAAGACTCAATTGGAAATTTAGACCTTACAAATCTCCCCCTTTGACTATTTCGGGACAAAAGCATCAGGGAAAAGCCTAAGTCGGGCCGTCAAGCCGTATGACGCCTAAATCCCATCCCATAAAACCCCAAAAGAAAAATACATCATTAGTACAGGATAAGATTCATCAACAAAGGATCGGCAAGCATGAAACTGTCTTGAATGTCTGAATGTGATGTAGACTTGAAATCTCAAATATCTTTAAGCATACCTACACACATTAAACAGAAAAATACCAAGTGAAGTATCGAGGAACAAATGATATAAATCAATATGAAAACTCAAATACATATCATTTGTTATGTGAGTAGCCATGATACCAATTTGTGTAAACATGAACACAATATGTGCAAATGTGAAAGGCATATCAATTAATCACAAGACTCACAAAAATCCCCCTAGATCACAGACAACTCTCCCCCTTTTTGTCTTGAATAGACAATCCGGTGAAAAGATAAACAAATCTAGCATATGAAATACCAATTGATTATATTAACGCATAATATACTAGATAAACATGCAAAAACGAGTTAAAATTGATCAAAAATGTCAAATCAGTAGCTAGCAAACAATGAATCACACAAAAATAAATCAGTCTAAGCAGGTGTGATTAAACAAACTAATGCAGTAAAATATGTTAATGATCAAAGTAAACTTCATAAACAGAAACTCAGTACAAAATATGAATCAATATGTAGCATGGTACTGAAATAAAAATCAATCAGATAAAGTCAAACTGGTCAAACATGTTATCGTTTGAACGAGCCAGGGATGTCGTTTGAACTAGAAGCGACGTCGCTAGAATGAAACTGTAAGTCATTATAACGACATTATTAAACATTCATAGTCTCCCCAAAAAATTAAACAGTGTTGCCCAGTGAAGAAATTTCCTCAAAATTCTAACTGGAAGGGGATCAAAATTGTGAAACAGTATTAAAATAGAGAAAAAACAAACAGATATGATTAACATGCTAACATAGTATCGATGTGCCTAAACATGAACATCAGACTTATGCGTGTGAATTAAAACAAATTAATCATAATTCCAACACATCGAAAGGATCAAGAAGCTGTAATTGATAGCAATTTATCATCAAACTTTATCATAGCCATATGTAACAATTAAAGTATGAGCTTAATGAACTAAACAAACGTCATGAACATGAATCCAGAATTTTGACGATTCTACATACAATAGCATCATGACACGATTTTTCAATGTTTAGGATTCTTTGTGCAAACCCGTTTAACCCGTTTAAATTTCTTATCCATTCAAACTCCCTCCAATATAAACATATTTTCTTTTGAATGAACTAAACTAATTTGGCCCATTTTTGGCATATGATTATTTTTATTGCCTTATGATTTTTTTCGGGCTCTTTTAAACGGTGGATTTCAGGACAAGTGAATTTTACACTCTCGCAGCCCTTTCCCGTAAACACTCATCATTTTTTTAAAATTTAATCCTCACGAGTAAACAGTTATTACATGCACATTCCCTCCTTAAGTCTACTTACACATAGATGACAAGATTGAGATAATAACGTCTCACCAAACTCAAATATGTAGGAGTAGTCAAACATCCATATAAACTCACACATGTGTGCAAAGATGGCAGATATACAAAGTCGAATCAAAACGCATATCATCTTCAAAACAACCCCATAAAAAATAGTTAAGATCATTCTAAGCATCGATAATAATGACCAAATGTCCTAGCCACATGGATAATGGAAGGAAAGGGGTCCAAACACACCAATATGCCACATCAAACATGTTAACTCACGACACAAAAACAAACCAAAAATCATTTTTTTTTCAAATAAACAAAAGTGCAGTTTCTCTATTAACACGTAATCCAAAAAAATATTGAACTTGAGGCAACTGGATGTATTGTTCAATTTGTTTGACAGTTACCACTTGTCCCCAACTATTCAATTTTTTTCCTTCTAATATTTGATTCACTCAAAGGCCCACTGGTTTTATCTATATACCTCCTCTTCCTCCTCGGATGTAAATTCGTTCTTGACTTTGAAAGTCTTGCAAATCTCCTCTAGAGTTTTTCCCATGATCATGTCCGCCACCATCTGACATGTCAGATCCAAAAGGCTCTTGATATCCAAATAGTGTGCTACCTGAATGAGATAAAAAAGAGTTTCCTGATCAACCTTCATAAAGTCAACATCAAAGGTCTTCAACTCATCATCGGCTCCAGGGAGACGATCTTCAGATTTCGAAGCGTCGATGTGCTTTTTACAATACTCGATCATCAGGGACAAGATCTTGCTCGTAACATTAGGTATCCATATACCTTCGTCCGTACAATTATCTTCGATCATGTGTTTAATCGTTTGAAAATCCAAATTTTTTTTTTGATTTTTCGAAATATTTTGACTCAAATAAAAGGAAAATATTTTTATGCTTTTTTCTCAAAAAAAATTTCAAAAAACAAAAATCTTTTTGTATTTTACAAAAAATAAGCAATAAATAAAAATTGTAATACAAAGTGATAAACACGGTAACACACTCAACCTTTAGATTTAGCATGAGAAGTATCAAGTGCAACCAAATTAGAACCATGAAGTTTTATACCCAAATCTGACTTCCTCACCCAAGTAAGTGTATAATGACGCATAGGGGTGGGGCGAATCGGGGCAACTGTATTTATAAACTTCCGAAACTTTCGAGGAGCATTATTAAGTTCATAGAAAAACTTTCTAAGGTGACCTTCCCTACCACAAAACGTGCAAGTGTAGCGATGGTATGGAAAATGACCTATATGTGAACCTTTTCTAACGTTCCTATGTGGCTCTCTCACACGTGGAGGGGGAATGGGAACAACACGATCATCAAAGCCAATACCACCCCTACCTCTCTTAATTTGGACGGTGCCTAGCATCCTATCCAACTTCTCACTTATAGCCTCCAAATCAAACTTAACTCCAGAGGAGTCTCTCAAACTATCCTCTAACTCCTTATTCCTAGACTCAAGTATATGCCTAGACTCTTTAAACACTAGAAAATCCTTTTTCAAGGCCTCCATCAAACCTTTAAGGGTGTCTCTCTCTCTTTATCGACGTACTCTAGCTTCTCCCTAAGCTTCTTCTCCGATGCCCTAAACTAATGCATCATTATTTTCTTCGGCACGCTCTTTCAACTTAGCTTGTAGTTTTGAGTTAGCCTTTTTCACCTTCACCATCTCCTCAAACAACTCTCGATATGAAACTTGCAACTCTCCTACGTCGATCTCCTCATCTTCGCTCTCATCACCCTCACCCTCTCGGGAAGCACTCTCAACAGCCTTGGAAGTGTCATGCATATGCGTATCCTTATGGGAAGATATATCGGCGTTGCTCACATGACATGCCATAAACATAACAAAGTTATGCTCAATGGGGGAGTCCTCTGCCTCTTCCGGTTCACTATCACTTAAGGTGGAGTTATATGTTATCGATTTCTTTCCCTATTTTTTAAGTCTAGTGGGACACTCAACTACTTTGTGACCATACCCCTCACACCCAAAACACCTATCAGACTCATCTCTCTTAGGTTTCTCACTCTTATCCTTAGGTGTGGAGTCTCCCTTGTTCTTGAATTTCTTAAACTTTTTAGCATATTTTGATTGCTTATGAATTTGAAGAAACATCTTGAACTTTCTAGCCAACAAGACAACATCCTCAAAGTCGAAATCGGAATCGTCATTCGAAACTTTAGTTTCCTCCTTTAGGGCTTTCAAAGAAATGCCCTTTTATTTCTTTGTCACTTTCTTGGAGGTAAACATGTTGAGTTCATAGGTGTGAAGGTCACCATTTTGACGAGTTAAGCATGCCAAGGGAATTCATAACGGTCACTTTAGCATCAAACCTACTCGGTAACGATCTCAAAATTTTCGTAATCACTCGGTTATCGGGAATTTTCTCACCTAGGTTAAATGTTGTGTTAACAATGGTGGATAACCTAGTGTAAAACTCATCCAACATCTTACTCTCTAACATCTTAATCGTCTAAAACTGTGTAGTGAGATTTTGCAACTTAAATGTCCTAATCGTGCTCGTGCCCTCGTGTGTGAGTACAAGTGTATCCCAAGCTTCTTTCAAAGTTTCACAAGTCATGATACGATTATACTCTTTAGGTGTGACATGTGAGGAAATAACGTGTAGACCTTTAGAGTTATACTTTTCAAGCTTATGTTTAGTCTCAGTCCCTGACTCAACGAGTTTCAAACTAGTGACATCACCCTCTCGTGTGACAGGTGGTGTCCAACCTTTTTGAACAGCTAACCAAACACGCTCATCAATGGATTTTAAAGCATTTTTCATTCGCATTTTTCAGTAAGCATAATTAGTTCCATAAAAAATAGGAGTGCGAAAACTATCATAATTTTCGGAATTCATCCTTATAAGAAAAAGGGATCAAACAAAATAAAAATGTATTTCTACCTCTTATACCGATTTGTAGGTCCCCAAATATAACTATCAACAAAAACTTTTGCTTGAGCGTAATTAAGTTATGGATGAATGCAAACCAACTTTCTCTTTTTGAAAAACTCTTTTTCAATTTAATCAAACCAAGTTGTGACACAAATTAACTTAACCACATTTTATCTTTTTTAACCCTAAGCATGCAACTAGTGATTGAAGCAAGTAAAATAAATTACAGCAATACTCACAATGCCGATGTACGAGGAAAAAACCCAATCAGTAAAAAACCTCAGACGACCTAGGCCAGACAATCACTATGACAAAGGTTTTACAAAGTCAGATGGTAGTCTTATACAACGACTCGATCCACCCACAAGACTTGACGCTCCTCTGATCTTCTACCAATCTTCATAGTGCCCATGTAGAAAGTAACCTTTTTCTACGATGCTTGTCCATAACAGTCGCCTCCACGAATGCCTCAGTATCCATCGATATGGCCTTGTGTCGTCTATGATGTCGAAACCGGTATTTTTTGAATCTTCACCGCAAAACCAGTAATGGATCTTCAGTAGAACCTAAAACTTGGTGTCGGTATGTTCACAAGAACATATGATAATGAAAAGCTCGGATCTTGAAACTCTAAGGATGTTTTATGGTGAAAACACTTAGAAACTTTGTGCAGAAACCTTTTTATAGGGTAAAATATTTTTCTCAGTTCACACACTTAGAGGAAATAGAGAACGCTGTTTTATAAGAATTTAAAGGCGGTGGAGAATCTCGTTCGAGCGAGATACTGCATCGTTCAAATGACAAAATTTGTCATTTGAATGATGTCGCCCAGATTAGAGTTTTAATGAATCTAACTTTGAAAACAGAATTTTACTTAAAACCAACTCTTCTCCAACTATAATTTGTCCTCACCTAATTAAAACAAAGTCTAAACATTTAAAAAACTTTAAAACATTTTTCTTTTAAAAATAACATCCTTATTTTTGTAAAATAAAATTCTGAGTTTCATTAATCGTTATGCATTCATACTTATGTGATCTCAGAATGCAATTAAACTTTGAAGATGAGAAACTGCACCAATTAATCTTCGACACGATTAATTACTTGTAGCTTTGCTGTAATGTCTTCAATTAACTCTTCGACAAGTTATAGTCTCGTAGTGATTGGACAATAAAAATCTACCTATGACTCAGACGTGTTTTGTTCTGAGAATAAGTCGAAAATACATTAAGACTCAATTGGAACTTTAGTCCTTATAAGGGACATGATAAGATTTGTAGCGTGTTGAGATTTCAGTATAGGGATAGAATTAATTGAGATGGTCCAGGTTGACTGGATGGGCCATCTCTTCTCCATCAAGTTTAGAGAGCATAGCAACGCCACCTAACATGATTTTCTTCACGATTTAGGGGTCGCTCTAATTGGGCTTGAATTTCCCTCTGGGGTCAGAGATGGGTTCTACTATTTCTTTAAGGGCTAAGTCCCCTTCTTGGACACCACGGTCCTTAGATCTCTTGTTAAATGATCACGATATTTGGCGATGGTACCCTTATATATGGTATAGATCTTTTAATCTCGTCTCATCCAAGAGTAACATCTTGTCAAGATAGCTCTGATTCTAGTCTTCTTCATCGACTTTGCTTTCTAGCATAATGCGTAGTGAAGGAACTTCCATCTCCACGAGTAGGACTACATCCATGCCGTAGACTAGAGAGTAAGCGGTATCCCAAGTAGAGGTTTGAACTGAAGTGCGATATCCCTAGAGGGTGTAGGGGATCCGGTTAGCCCAATCTCTATAACTCTCAATCATATTGATAATGATGTCTTTGAGGTTCTTACTCGCACTTCAAGGCTCCATTGGGTTGAGGTCGGTATGGAGAGGATTTATTTCTCTTGATCCCATACTCATCGACCACCTCTGTTACTTCTTCCTTGAAGTGTAACTCGTTTTTTGATATTAGCTCGAGTGAAACCCTATATTGGCCTATGATGTTCCTTTGGATGAACTTGGCCACTTTCTTAGCATTTAGTACTGTGTATGATTCATATTCGACCCATTTGGTGAAGTAATCAATGGCAACAAGGATAAATACATGTCTATTGGAGGCTTTGGGCATGACCTTCCCTATGATGTCGATGCCCCATATAGAGAAAGGCCAGGGAGAAGTCATGTTGTATAATTCCCATGGAGGCAAGTGTTATAGGCTGGAAAACTACTGGCATTTGAGGCATCTTCGAACGTAGGCTGTGCAATCTTAAACCATGGTAGTCCAGTAGTAATCTTGTCGTATGATTTTCTTAGCAAACGTATGTCCATTCATATGGGGTCCATATTCCCCGCTGTGAATTTTTTGCATTATCTCTTCAATGCCAACCCCTATGATGCAGTGCAAATGGGTTCTATAGAAGTTTCTATTGAACAGTGCTTTATCACACATAATATACTTAGCAGCCAGTCTGCGTAGGGTTTCTCAATCTTTCTTATCAGAATCTTGGGGGTACCTACCATGCTGGAAAAGGCGCTAAATTTCATAGTACCAGTAGTTGGCTATCTCGAGATCTTCTTCTGTGATGAGCTCAATATGGTAGCATTGGGTTTATTTATCTTGCTTTTGGATAAGGAAAGGGTCCATGGTTATTCCTTTGGGCATGTTGATCATAGAGTCTAATGTATCAAGGGCATCAGCTAGGTGATTCTTTACTCAGGACAGGTAGTGGAAGGTGATTTCTTAGAAGCTAGATCTTCTAAATGCACATGGAAAGGTAATAGTTTCTCATCCTTGACTTTCCATCTTTTAAGTACTTGACCGATGATGAGGGATAAATCCCCATAGACATCAAGGTATCGAATTCCTTTCTTGAGGGAAACGTTGAGGCCTATCGTACATGCCTCATATTCGGTCATATTATTGGTGTAAGGGAAATCCAGCTTGATGGAAATGGGAGTGTGAGAGTCATCAGGGGAAATTAGGAGTAACCTAATGCCATACCCTTTTCTTGTTGGCAGTGCCATCGAAGAACATCTACCATTGAAGGTCTTCTTGGGATGTATAGAGGATATTTTAATCTGGGAATTAGAAATCCAGACATCAGCTTCTTCTATAGGGTAGTTAGCGAGATAGTCAGAGATGGCTCTTCATTTCATGGACTTCTGCGTGACATACGCAATATCGAACTTGGATGGAATCATCAACTAACGGGCCATTTGTCTAGACAAAGTAAGCTTTTCGAGCAAGTACTTGATAGGAACCATTTAGAATATGAGTTTTATGGTAAAGGACAACATGTAGTGTCGTATCTTTTGGGTAACCTAGACAAGGGAGACATATGCTTTCTCCAAGGATGTGTAGTTAACTTTGTACCCATCCAACTTGCGACTGGTGTAGTAGATGGCTCTATCTTTCCGAGTTTCTTCAAGGTGTTGGGCAAGAAAATCCCCAATTGTGGTATCTATTACGGTTAGGTAAAGGAGTAGAGGAAGGCCATGTTACAGTGTCATGAGTACCAAAGGTAGGGTTAGTTATTGCTTTATTCAGTCAAAGGATTCTTGGCAAGCTTCACTACAGACTTTGGTCGAATCCTTTTGGAGGAGTTTAAAGATGGGCTCAAAGAAGGTAGTTAGTTGGCTGATGAATTGACTGATATATTATAATTTTCTAAGGAATTCAAAGATTTTCGTCTCCGTCCGGGGTGGTGGTATCTCGAGTATGTCTTTCAGCATGGTAGGATCTACTTCTATCCCATTCTCGTTAACTATGAATACCTAGAGTTTCCTTTTGTAATGCTAAAAATATATTTATATGGGTTAAGTTGCATATGGTATTGTCGTAATCGCTCAAAGAACTTCCAAAGAGCGAGAACATGACCTTCCCTAGTCTTGGATCTAATAATCATATCATCTACATAAACCTCGACTTCCTTGTGTATCAGATCATGCAGAATGGTTATGGAATCCCTCTGGTAGGTAGCTCCTACATTTTTAAACTAAATGGCATGATGGTGTAGAAAAAGATTCCCCAAAGGGCCTTGGGGTGATGAATGAAGTTTTCTCTTAATGATTCGAGTGCATCTTGATCTGATTATATCCAGCAAATCCATCAACGAATGATATGATAGCATGAGTGTCCATGTTATCCACAATCATGTGGATATTGGGTAGTGGGTAATTGTCTTTTGGAGAGGCCTTGGTCATGTCTCAGTAGTCAACACAGATGCGAAACATCCCTCCTGGATTTTGGCATGGGTATGATATATGCTAGCCATGTGGGATATTAGATCACACGAATGAAACCCATGTTTAACTATTTGAACACTTCTCATTAACTTTGAGCGACCATTTGGTGCGTAGCTTTTGTATATTTTGTTTGACTGGTTTACATTCTGGGACGGTGGGAATCTCATGTTGATCTATCTCAGGGTTGGTACCGGACATGTCGTCGTTAGACCATGTGAAGACATTCATATATTCCTTTAGTAATTCCTCGATTTATGTATGCTCATGCTCGTCAAGGGTAGCCCCTATCGTAATCTCACGCAGTTGGCTACTAGAACCGAGATTAATAATAATAATTTCTTCTTCATTAACTTGAATACGGTTATGTTGTTTGTTATTAACCTTATTTTGATCAGTTAAGAATTATTTATTTGCAAAATCATCATCATTAAGAGTTTGATTAGAATCAAGATAATTAATATAAGGCACAACAAGATACTTAAAATCTTCGTTTATTTCATTGATAGGAAAAACAACATTGAGAACCTCTCAAAGGAGGTTTTGATTACATCACACTTAGGAGGAACAACAAAATAAAGGGAAATGGGATAAACACTAGGGTTAAGTTTAATATCAGCAGGTAGCACAAGTATAGCATGCCAGTTGAGGAGATGTGCATTAGAAACTTTGATCAAGCGGGATGGATTCGATAATGTAGCCCTTGAGTGGATCATATAGAGTGTTATCCCTAGCGTCTGCAAATTGTATGAATCCTCAGAGTCACTTCCCTCGAAATCTCTGGTATGAACTATGGTCTTTTCCATGAGTGGTTGCATTTGATGCCGATGAAAAGTGCAAGGACCCCCAATTTTAAATATTCTTTTAAAATTAAATATAATTTCCTTTTAAGTGCAGAATGAAGATGGTTTAACACAACAAACACAAATGACAAATTTTAATTTGTTTTCAATTTAAAATTAAACTAAACACAAAGTGAATAAATTAAACAACAAATGAATTTTTCACTTAAACCAAATTAATTCAACCCATGTCCTAGAAATTTGCCTAACAATAATTAATTCAATTTTGCAAATTAGGCCAAACCAAATTATCAAATTAAATATATGACTTGATTAAATTAAGTTAAATTTCACCCAATTAATGTTAGCACCAAAATAGATACGTGTGATAATTAAACAAAAAATATCTTGAACTACCTAAGCATGCATTTAAGTGTTTTTCAAGATAAAATAAACCAATCACACTACACGCTGATGTACGAGGAAAACCCAAAACGGGAAAAACCTCGAACGACCCTGGCATAACAAATCCATTAAGTACGGAATTACAAATGACAAGACTGTAGACTTACACCAACAACTTGACTCCGTCCAAGACTTGGCGCTCCTTCTTGTAACCACATATGACTAGTAGATAAACATGGACTCCTCCACAGTCTCGAACTCCTATGATGGGACTCTTGGACATCGTCACCCTCACACGAAGCTTTTCTTTGGGTGGGAACACAACAAAGTAAACCAAATGTCTTCTTCTTTGCGGGATGTATAAGTAAACCCAAACATGTCCTTTTCATGGTAGAGATGAACCAATGGTGACAAATAACTCCAAGTAAATATATTATATATATGAGGTACTTGGATAGACAAACTATGGGTGTAAACTCATGTGTTTGTTGAAAATATTTCTTTGAATTTCAACACATAAAATTATGGAACTTTGGTTGGTGTATGTTCTCTCAAAATGTACTCACAAGGAAGGTACCAAAGTCTGTTGAAAAAGGTGTACTGAGTATATTTGAAACTACCAAAAGGAAGTGGGACAAGAGAGTGGGAAAATGAGATCAAACTGCCAACACTGTTCTCGTCCAGAAATCTCATTCGCACGAGATTTTCGTTCGTTCGAACGAATTTTCTAACAAAAAGTCAGTGTCCAAAAGGGAAACTCGTTGGTAAAACTCGTTCGAATGAAATTATCGTTTAAACGACATTCTCGTTAGAACGAAATTCTCGTTCGAACGACAATTTCAAAGGAAAAGTCAGAGTATTCATTTTTCATTTTAATCTAAAAAATTTCTAAAATTTCTTTTAAATAAAAATTACACCCATTAAAAAATTATTCCAAGTCTCCTACACACACACACACACTCATATATATATATATATATATATATATATATATATATATATATAAAGAGATAAATTTCCAGTTGAGTCCATGTATTATTTTGACTTAATTCCGTGAACAAAGCTGTGTTTGTAATATGTCATAGGGAAATTTTATTTGTGTCACGATCCCACTTGGTCTATGACGTATTGAAGAATATTGAAGACGTTGCGGCAAAGATTTGAAGAATTAAATCATGCCGATGTTTAATTTGTGCAAGTTTATTCGTCTTCAAAGTTAATTACATTCCGAGATCACCCAGGTATGAATGCGTATAATTAATGGTGCTCGAAATTATTTTTATAAAAGATAAGGACATATTTTTATAAAGAAAAATATTTTAAATTTTTTTAAAAGTGTTTTAAATGTTTACACTATGTTTTAATTATGATAAGATCGAAAAAGGAGTTTGACTTTACTAGGTCTCTTTGAAGGAACGTTTTAATTGAAAAGTCAAAAAGTCAAACTTCTCGCTCGAACGACATTAGATCTTGCGCGAACGAGATGCCTAAGTCGCTCAAACGAGATCCTTAAGTCGTTCAAATAACACAATTTTTGAGGTGGCGTTTTAATCCTATTTAAACAGTGTTTGCATCAAAATTTCGTAAGTGTTCATTCTGAAAAACAGTATACAAACCAGAAACTTGTTTGCAAATGTTTTTCTAAGGTTTCAAGTCTTAAACACATCCTTAGAGTTTGCAAAGATCCGAGTTATCATTAGTTTATGTTTACGTGATCTTGCTGCACCAAAGAAGTTTGTTCTATCATTGAATATCAAAAGGTTTTGCGGTCAAGAAAAGAGAAGGACTTTTTGTTCGACATCGTAGACGAATCAAAGTCATTCGGTGGACACCGAGACATACGTGGACGCGCGTGTTGTGGACAGGTATCGTGGAAGACAGAATTTCTGTGTGGGCACTATTGAAGAACAGTTGAAGATCAGAAGGAGCGTCAAGACCTGTGGAGAACGAGTCTTAGTTTAAGGCCAATCTGTCTTTGTAAAACCATTGTTCATAATGATTGTCTGGCTTGGGCTATCCGAGGTTGTTTTCCCATTTTGGGTTTTTTACTCGTACATCCGGCGTTGTGAGTATTATTTACTTTACTTTACTTTACTTGCTTTAATCAGTAGATGCATGTTTATAATTAATCAAGATAAAATTGGTTTAAAGTAAGAATTGGGTTTTCACAACTTGGTTTGGTGCATAATTAAAAGTTGGATAATTTTTCTGAGAAAATTTAGTTTTGTTTGAAACACACAATATTGGAACCCACTCTTCAAATTGGTATCAGAGCCAGAAAACATAATTTATTTGTTTTGTGATCCCACGTGTTTTCAAAGATGAATTCTGGATATATTGAATTTTCTCGAACTCCTATTTTTTATGGCACTAATTACACTTATTGGAAGATGAGAATGAGATGTGCATTAAAATCTATTGATGAGCGTGTTTGGCTAGCAGTTGATAAAGGTTGGACACCCCCTGTCACTATTGTAGGTGAGGTCACTAGTTTAAAGCATGTTGAGTCATGGATCGAAACTGAACAAAGACTTGCAGAATATAATTCTAAAGGTTTGTACGTTATTGCTTCACATGTCACACAGGAAGAATATAATAGAATTATGACTTGTGAAACATCAAAATAGGCTTGAGATATTTTGGCACTCAATCACGAGGGCACTAGCACGGTTAGGGCTACATAGTTTGAGACCATTAGGATGTTAGAAAGTGAGACTTTTGATGAGTTTTATGCTAGGTTGTCCAATATTATCAACTCGTCGTTTAACCTAGGTGAGAAAATTCCCGACAACCGTGTCTTTAAGAAAATCCTTAGGTCATTTCCTACTAGGTTTGATGCGAAAGTGACCATTTTAAAATCATTGGGTAGGTTAGAGTCGACGAAACTAGAAGAGATTGTAGGTGACTTACAAACCTATGAAATCGACATGATTACCTCCAAGCAAGTGCCTAAGAAAGAAAAGGGTATTGCTTTGAAAACCCGAAAGGAGGAAATTAAAGTTTTGAATTCTGATTCCGATTCCGATTTTGAGGATGTTGCTTTGTTGGCAAAGAAATTTAAAAAAAATAGTTTCAAAAGCAATCGAAAGATGCCAAAAAATTTTAAAAATTCAAGAACAACAAAGTAGATCCCACCTCTAAGGATAAATTTGAGAAGCCTAAGAGAGATGAGTCTGATAAGTGTTTTGGGTGTGAGGGGTACGGTAAAAAATTTAAGGAGTGTCCCATTAGAATTAAGAAAGAGGTCAAGCAAGCCATTGTCTATAATTCCACCTTAAGTGATAGTGATCCGGAAGAGGGAGAGAGTTCCCCCATTGATCGTAGCTTTCTTGCCTTTATGGCATGTCAAGTGAGCGATGATGATTCTCATGTGCATGACACTTTCGAGGAGGTTTTGAGTGTAACGCATGTTAGTGAGGGAGAAGAGAGTGACGAGGAGGAGGTAGATGTGAAAGAGTTGCAAAATGCATTTAATGAGTTGTATGCCGAAATTGTGAAGGTGAAAAAGGCTAACTCAAAATTGCAAGCTAAGTTGAATGAGCGTGCCATAGAAAAGAATGATAGTTTGATTGAGGATCTTAGGGCACGAGAGAAGAAGTTTAGGGATAAACTAGTGTTTGTGGATAAAGAGAGAGATAATCTCCGTGGTTTAATGGGGTCCTTGAAAAAGGAGATTTTATAGTTTGAGGAGTCTAGGCGTTTGCTAGAGTCTAGGATTCACGAGTTGGAGGAGATATTGAGAGACTCGTCTAGAGTCAAGTTTGATTTGGAGGCTAGGTCGGAGAAGTTAGATAAGATCCTAGGCACCGTCCAAATTAAGGGAGATAGGGGAGGCAAAGGTTTTTGTGAGAGAGTTGTTCCCATTCCCCCCGCACATCTGAGAAACACTAGGAAGGTTAGAAAAGGTCCACATATAGGTAATCATTCCCACCATTGCTACACTTGCCCGTTTTGTGGTAGGAAAGGTCACCTTAGGCGTTATTGTTAGACCTTAAACAAGCTCCTAGGAAGTTTAGGAATAAATTTGCCCTGGTTCCCAAAACCCCCATGCGTCGTTTTTCATCTAGTTGGGTTAGGAAATCGGATTTAGTGGATTTAGGAATTAAACATCATGATTCTCTTTTGGGTGAACTTGATTCTTCCCATGATAAATCTAAAGGATGATAGTGTTTCCCTGTTTGTCATATGCTAGTTTGCTTCATGATACATTCATTGCTAGTATTATGACATGTGTATCATTTTGTATTATAAGTTTTCATTTTTTTTAGTCTTATTGAAAAATACAAAAAAAAAATTCTTTTTAGAAAATTTTTGAAAACCCAAAAAGATTTTGCTTTTATTTGAGTTAAAATATGAAAAGCCAAAAAGATTTTCGGTTTTTGTTTTTAAGTTTACATGTTTGATGTGGCATATTTGTGTGCTTGGATCCCCCCCCCCCCCCCCCCTCGTTTCATTATCCATGTGACTAGGACATTTGGTCATTATTATCGATGCTTATAATGATCTTAACCATTATTTATATGGGGTTGTTTCAAACTTGATATGCATTTTGATTCGACTTTGTATATACGCCAACATTTCACACATGCACGAGTTTATATGGATGTTTGACTTCTCTTGCATATTTGAATTTGGTGAGGCGTTCTTATCTCAATCTTTTCACCTATGCGTAAGTATACTTAAGGAGAAGTGTGCATGTAAGAACCATTTACCGTGAGGATTTAAATTGGTAAAAATGATGAGTGATTCATGGGAAAGGGATGCGAGAGTTCAAAATTAACTCGTCGTGAAAGACACCGTTTAAAAAATCCCCAAAAGAAAATGCAATATGCTAAGAAAATGGCCAAATTAGTTTAGTTAATTCCAAAGAAAATATGATATTATTGAGGGAGTTTGGATGGATTAAAAATTTAAACGGGTTTGCACAACTAATCCTAATGTTGAAACATTGCAATTTGACGCTATTGTTTGTAGAATCGTCAAAATTCTGGATTTACGTGCATATAGTATGTTTAGTTCATTAAGCTCACACTTTAATTGTTATATGGCTATGATAAAGTTTGATGATTTATTGCTATCAATCGGAGCTTCTTGATCGTTTTGATGTGTTGGAATTGTGACTCATTTGTTGTAGTTTCACGCCCATTTATTCCATATCTATGTTTGAGCACATCGATACTATGTTTGCATGTAACTCACAATTTTAGTTTTTATGAGTTTTTGTATTTTGTGTTAAATGCCTACTGTTTTAACACTGTTTTTCTTTTGTCAGCTCCTTCTTGGAATTTTTTTGTGGAACTTTTTTCACTGGGCAATATTATATAATATTTCTGGAAAAATCTGGGAAATTATGACATGTCGCGCGAAGTCGTTCAAACGACTTACCCATCTTGTGCGAACGACCGCAATACTTCGTTCGAACGACATCCTCAACTCATTTGAGCGATGTCCCTGACTCGTTCGAATGAGAAGTTATTTTGGAGCTTCTGATTTGTTTACAGTCCACTGGTTTAATTTGGTATTTTTTTGGTACTGCTGGAAATGTTTCTGGACTGACGGGTTTATATGCAGGTGTTCTTGGTTCTAAATTGATATTTTTGCCTATAGTCCGTTTATCACACATGATTAGATTGCCGTATTCTTTGTGTGATTCATTTGTTTACTAGCTATCGATTTGTCATTACATGATCATATTTAGCTGGTTGTTTCATGGTTATCTAGCGTTTTCAATTCTCAAATTAATTTAAATTTGTATATTCTCATGCTAGATACCTATTTGGTTTATCTTTTCACCGGATTGTCTATCCTCAACAAAAAGGGGGAGAGAGATATGTGATGTAGGAGGAGATTTGTTGAGCATTTTTACTGATATATGTATTCACAATTGTTTGATTATATTTCTTCCTAATTGGTATCAAATGATTTGTTTCAAATGATTTGTTTTTATTGGAACTATATTTTGGTATCATTTGTTCCTCCATACTTCACTACGTATTTATTTGTATATTTCATGTGTGTAGGTATGCTTCAGCGATTCGAGATTTCAAGTCTACATCACATTCAGACAGTTTATGCTTTTCGGTGCTACATATTCTAGTCCGTGTCCTGTATTTTTGCTTTTGGGTTTATGGGATGGGATTTAGGCTTCATACGGCTTGACGGCCCAGTTAGGCATTTCACTGGTTTAGTTTTGTCCTGGAATAGTCAAAAGGGGAGATTTGTAAGGAGATAAATTTCCAATTGAGTCCATGTATTATTTTGACTTAATTCCGTGAACAAAACTTTGTTTTTAATATGTCATAGGGACATTTTATTTGTGTCACGATCCCACTTGGTCTATGACGTATTGAAGAATATTGAAGACGTTGCAGCAAAGCTTCAAAGAATTAAATCATTCCGATGTTTAATTTGTGCAAGTTTATTCATCTTCAAAGTTAATTGCATTCCGAGATCACTCAGGTATGAACGCATATAATTAATGGTGCTCGAAATTATTTTTATAAAAGATAAGGACATATTTTTATAAAGAAAAATATTTTAAAATGTTTTTAAAAGTGTTTTAAATGTTTACACTATGTTTTAATTCTGATAAGCTCAAAAAAGTAGTTTGACTTTTGTAGGTCTCTTTGAAGGAATGTTTTAATTAAAAAGTCAAAAAGTCAAACTTCTCGCTCGAACGACATTAGATCTCGCGCGAACGAGATGCCTAAGTCGCTCAAATGAGATCCTTAAGTCGTTCAAATGACACCATTTTTGAGGTGGCTTTTAATCCTATTTAAACAGTGTTTGCATCAAAATTTCGTAAGTGTTCATTCTGGAAAACATTATACGAACCAGAAACTTGTTTGCACATGTTTTTCTAAGGTTTCAAGTCTTAAACACATCCTTAGAGTTTGCAAAGATCCGAGTTATCATTAGTTTATGTTTACGTGATCTTGCTGCACCAAAGAAGTTTGTTCTATCATTGAACATCAAAGGGTTTTGCGGTGAAGAAAATAGAAGGTCTTCTTGTTCGACATCGTAGACGAATCGAAGCCATTCGGTGGACATCGAGACATACGTGGACACGTGTGTTGTGGATAGGTATCGTGGAAGACAAAATTTATATGTGGGCACTATTGAAGAACGATTGAAGATAAAAAGGAGCATCAAGACTCGTGGGGATCGAGCCTTAGTGTAAGTCTAATCTGTCTTTGTAAAACCATTGTTCATAGTGATTATCTGGCTTGGGCTGTCCGAGGTTGTTTTCACATTTTGGGATTTTTCCTCGTACATCCGGAGTTGTGAGTATTCCTTACTTTACTTTACTTGCTTTAATCACTAGATGCATTTTTAGGATTACTCAACTTAACAAAGCCTTTTCCCAATTATTTGGGGTCGACTACATGAATCCTATTTTTCCATTCCACTTTTTCCTGTGCAATATCTTCGGTTAAACCACATGACATCTTGTCCTTTTTTATATTATCCCACCAAGTCAATTTAGGCCTACCTCTACCCCTTCTGTTACCATCAATACTAACTAAATCACTCTTCCTTATAGGAGAATTCATTGGTCTACACTTGACGTGTCCAAACCATCTAAGTCGATTTTCTCTCAATTTATCTTTTGTAGGAGCTACTTTTACCGTTTCACAAATTTTTTTCACTTTTAATTTTATCCTTTCGAGTTTTACCACAAATCCATCTTAACATTCGCATCTCCGCCACACTCATTTTCTGCACATTTTGTTTCTTGGTTGCCCAACACTCTGTCCCATATAACATGGTGGGTCTAATGTCCGTCTTATAATATTTACCTTTTAATTTCAAAGGTATACACCTATCATACAAAACGCCGGTAACACTTCTCCACTTAACCAAAACCTGCTATAATCCTATGAGTAACATCATCACTAATATCTCCATCTTTTTAGATAATCGATCCTAAATAACGAAAATAATAAAGATAATATTGGTTTAAAGTAGGAATTGGGTTTTCACAACTTGGTTTGGTGCATAATTAAAAGTTGGATAATTTTTCTGAGAAAAATTTGGTTTTGTTTGAAACAAACAATATTGGAACCCACTCTTCATATATATATATATATATATATATATATATATATATATATATATATATATATATATATATATATATATATATATATATATATATATATAATGTGCATTCATACCTTTTGGAGACTTAAAATATGATGAATTGTTGAGGATGCAAAAAGGCACTTGAAACTCGGCAAGGATGATGACTTCACATTGAACTAGGCCGATACGTATTCAACTCAAACTTGTCATAGGCTTGAAGGATACACATGACACTATTCTATGACTCAAATGTTTTTTTCCGAAATTGAGCCAACACAACATAGGACTCAATTGGAAATTTGTGACCTTACAAATCTCCCCCTTTGGCTATTCCGAGAAAAAAACCAAACAAAATACTAAAGGCCCGTCAAGCTCTACTAGACTCAAAAACTTCCCACCCAAAAATAAAAAATTCAAGCTTAACTCAAAACCCAAGGATGATTACCTTTGCCGATGAAATTTTCCGCTAGAATAATTCCTGCACACTTAAGCTAAACATTAAACGCATAGGGAATATCAAAATATTAAATTCTATTAAAGAAAATACTCACCCTAAACTAGTTCTCCCCTTTTATCAAATATGATCAACCTAAGAAGATATATATCTCCCCCTAAGATAGATCTCTTAAACTAAGATACGATTACAATAGGATTAAATACCACTTCTGCCCTATCATTCTCCCCCTATTTGTTCAGGAATAGACAAAGGATAAAAGAACTAATAAATTACTCATTTCTCTCCCAATTTAACTACGTACCATTTCTCCCCCTAAAAACTTCATAAGGGATATAAGTATGGGAAAACAAGTAAACAATAAGATGCATAAGGTGATAAGAACATGAAAGTATATAGGAAACAATAACATAACTAATCCATACAAATATTAATGGATACCAACTATGATGTGAAAACAAATGATACTAATTTGACAAATAAGATACTAAGCATGTGATATCAAACAATATATGCAATAAGATAGATACCAATTGTGAATTAGAAGCATAGATGGACTAGCAAGCAAGGCAAAGACTAAAAATAAATACCATATATATGTATACATAATGAATATCACTAACGCACACGCACATATACCACACATGACACAAAATACATTAAGCTTTTCACACTCGTATGGCAAAGATGTGTCCAAATGCATGTGGGAAACGGAAGTGTAAGGGTGTGAACTAGTAACAATTAAATTTCGACCCAATCACTTAAAACATGTTCACAGAGTTCTCATTTGATTACAAAAATTTATGACATTTAGATATAGCCTCATGTGACAATATAGATTGAACACAATGAACACACATACACAATGCACATAAGCCTATAATTTTGATGATTCTACAAACCAATAGAGTCATAACAATAAAAACTTAACTAGGATACAAAGTCATTGTGTAAACCCGTTAATATATCCAACCAAACTCCTCATAATTTTCTTTTGAACATATTAACTAAACTATTTTTTCCAGGGCGAATATTCTTTTTAATGATATATTTTTTAAGGCCTACTATTCAATGGTGACTTTTCACGCAAAGAGATTTTGTCTTTCGCAGCCCGATTTCTTTGATAAACAACTACACCGGATAAACATATTTTTCTATTATTTTTAAATCCGGGAAACGGTTGTTACATGCACAAATCCTCTATAGTCATTGCAAAATGTAAATGACTAAATTGATGGGAGAACATCTCACTTAGCTCAAATATGCATGTGACATTTAAATTTCAAATGAGCTCGTGTATGCGTGAATAGAGGCATATAAAAATAGAAACCATTAAGCAAAATAAAATACAACTACTCCATGTAAGCATGCCAAAGAACATTTTAAGGATTACAATCTTAACCAAAAGTTCTAGCCACATGGAAGTGAAAAAGAAGATATTCAAACACAAGTATATGCCACATAAAGTGTGTTAAATTAAAATACAAAAAAACACATTTTGAGTTTTTGAAATTTTTTTAACTAACCAAACAGAAATATTTACTCAAAAGACAAATAAAATATTTTTGTATTTTTCATTTAATGCAAACTAAAATTAAAGAACTATAATATAAAGGATAAACAAAAATCATAATTCTATCATGAGATATGTGATAAAGAAATTACTAGAAAATGATAAACAAGCATACAATTAGCATGATAATATAGCATGAAGCACAAAAGCTAAAGTGTGTAAACAACTAACTCATTTAACCTTTATACTTAGCAAGGGAGGAAGCATGTGAAAGCAAATGAAAATAAAAAATACTATTTTGTAAAGCTTCCAAGTCGGATCTCCTAACCCAAACTAATGATGAATGGCGATCTCGGGATATATGAATCTTGGCTACCTTGGTTGCCTTACGTTGGGATTTTCTAGGACTTCTTTTAAGATCAAAACAAAACTTCCTAAGATGACCTTTTCGATCACAATGTGAGAACTAAATACTCACTGAAAAGACTTAATTAAGGAATGATCTATAGCATTGTTCCTAGGAGATTCTCCTAAAACATTGGTTTTGGCTTTATAAGTATATTCATGGAAAGTATCGAAGCCTAAACCACATGTGTCATTTTTGACTTGGACGGTTCCTAATATTTTATCTAATTTCCAGGACCTACATTCCAAATCAAATTTGACTTTACTATAGTCTTTTAATTTATTCTCTAATAATAAAATTTTAGACTCTAATAAACCATTGCGCTCTTCAAACGCGAGAAGTTCCTTTTTCAAGGGTTCCATTAAGCCCTTAAGGCTATCTCGCTCGCCTTTTGTATATTCTATCTTCTCTCGAAGAATTTTCTCTCATGTCCTAAGGTCATCAACTAACGCACTCTCATTGACAACCTTGGCATGCTCCTTTAAACTCTCTTCTAACTTCAAATTAGCTCCTTTTAATTTAATAGATTCGACATATAATTCTTGAAAAGTAATCTGAAGTTCACTCACATCAACCTCTTCTTCATTTTCACTCTCTCTCTCTTATTCACTCTCAAAACCATCATCTTTTTGGGATTCATAAATAAAATCCTCGGAAGAGTCATGTAAATGTATATCTTCATGGGAAGATTCATTATCGGTGCTCACATGACTTGCCATGAACGCGATAAAGTTGCGTTCAATGGGAGAGTCGGGTCCTTCTTCCTTTTCACTTTCATCAATAAGGGTGGAACTATAGGAAATTGGTTATTTTCCTCCTCTCATTAGTTTAGTGGGGAACTCAATCTCCCTATGGACAAAACCCTCACAACCATAGCACCTATTTAACTCGTCCCTATTAAGATTTTCATGATATGATCTTTTCAGCTCTATTATGCTTAGAAATTTCAAATTTCTTAAAATCATTTCTAAACTTATCTTTATTAAATTTAAGAAATTTCCTAGCAAACATAGCCATGTCCTCTGAGTCACTATCACTCTCATCAACCCCAACTTATTTTTCCTCCTTTCGGGCTTTCAAAGCAATGCCCTTATCTATTTTCTTTTCATTTTTGGAGGGAAACATATCTAGATCATAGGTTTGCAAATCACCTACTAATTACTCAAGTTTGGTAGATTGTAAGGTGGGTAAAAAATTTAAAACGGCCACTTTAGGGATAAATCTCTCGGGTAGGGACCTTAAAATTTTCTTTACTACTCGATCGTCGGGAATTTTCTTTCCCAAATTAAATGATAAATTTACTATATCGGAAAGTCTAGCATAAAATTCATCAAAAGTTTCTTTTTTATTCATTTTGATGTTTTCAAATTGAGTGGTGAGGTTTTGGAGTTTTGAAGCCTTAATGACACTAGTTCCCTCATGAGTGAGTTATAATATACCCCAAGCTTCCTTAGCGGTTTCACAAGTCATGATACGTCAGAATTCATCTGGTGTGACCGCGCTAAACAATATATATATATATATATATATATATAATGTGAATTCATACCTTTTGGAAGCTTGAAATATGATGAATTATTGAGGACGCAAAAAGGCACTCGAAACTCGGCAAGAATGATGACTTCACGTTGAACTAGGCTGATACGTCTTCAACTCAAACTTGTCATAGGCTTGAAGGATACACATGACACTATCCTATAACTCAAATGTTTTTGTCCCGAATTGAGCCAACATAACATAAGACTCAATTGGACATTTGTGTCCTTACAACTGAGAATCCTTAGCCCATGAGTAGCTGTCTTGGAAAAAAAATTCCATTCTAGGTTTCATTTTCTTGTCCACATGATCGTACCACGGTTCGAGAAAGCCACAGAAGGGAAAATATTTACCTTCTCTGATGAATCTTCCTTTCAAATAATCTTTCGAGATAATTTTGGCACTTTTTTTCCTTCTCTTCAGTTGGATCATTATGAGTTCTTCAGCCGATGGCTGATAGCCCAAGCCACAGGGAGGAAAGGCCTTTTTCAACACAATGGGTTCAAGTATCCTTTATTTTCGTCATCCCATACCCTGTCCGGGAATGTAGTGCATGTTCTTGAATATCTGGACAACATTGATGTTTCCATGGGGGTTATATTCTGGGCAAACCTTGTCTTTGAAATCGTCCCCTGCTGGGAGTGGAAGTGGTTCAACCCGGAAACCTTACAGAAGCATATCATTTGTCCTGTGTTGAATTTTAAGTACTAGATTATTGGTGCTTGCATTATCAATATTTTCTTCGTCGAACAAGATGGTGATGACCTTCCCATTGGTGAAGAAATTTAGTTTTTGATGAAAGGAATAAGACACCCCCTTGATGCTACAGAGCCACAGTCTTCCAAGCAACAAATTGAAATAGGTTGGGATATTGACGACGTGGACTTCAACAACCCAATTTATAGGGTCAGCCCCTATTTCAAGATTTATAGATCCCATCAATTCTCAAAGGGTATTATCACAGGCACATATGACGGAAGAGGTTAGATTAAGGTCCCTCACTTTTAGTCCCAAATAATTGAGGGTCCTTAACTGGGAGACATTCAGAGATGGTCCGTTATTGATAAGTGAAAGTGGGACAATTTTCCCATGACTTTGATAGTGTTGTTGGGAGCATAATTATGGTTTGGTCCAATCTTGAGGATTTCCTCTTCGAAGAAGGAGATCATTCTAGTAGAGGTCATGGATCCGATTAGATTCACTACTTCTTCTGGCGTGGTTGAGGGAGGAACTATGGGTCCTATGAGTAGTTTGATCAGGGCATTTCGATGTAGCTGGGAGGACAAAAAAAGTCCCCATAGAGTGATGTTAGCTTGGGGTTTCTTTAACTGATCGAGGATCTTTCTCTCCTCAAGGGTTATGTCTGGCATATAAAGATTCTCAATGCCCTTTTATTTGTCGCTTACTGATGGAAGTAGGCTTGGGTTTTTGTGATGCCTTCCTGGCCTGGTCATATGGTTCACAGAACAGGGAAAAAATAGAAACCCTATTTCTTCGTTGATCTCGGGTTGATCAACCACCTTGTTGATGTCTTCTAGAAGCTCCTTAAATGATATCATCCCGCATATGCTGACTATCAGACTACCCTTTCTGAATCATTAAAGTCATCCCTCCACTCGGTGGCAACGATATCATCTTTCCATGAAAATTCAATGCACCCCACAAATTCAATGGCCTCTTCATATAAGTCCTCCCATCCAGAGAGGAGATGTAAAGGTGAAGGTACTAGGAACCCTTGTAGTTTCATAAAATTGAGCAACTCGGATACACTACAAATATTACCTATCTGTCGAAATAAATCCACCATCATCTGGACCAAATCATCTAAACTCATTTCATCGGTTGGTACCACCCAATTGTCTGACTCTCGAGCCTATTTTTGAGCTTCTAAAAATAACACACTAAATCTCTAACGGTCAACATCATATGGGGGCAATTTCAATCCAAACTCTAGGAGGTGGTTCAACACTTTTGTCAATTCCATATCTTTACCTCCAGAACGGGTGCGAACATCGATGCATGCTCTGGTAAAGAGTGATAAAGCCTAATTGGAAAAGCCAATAGGGTGTAGGAAAAAATATGGTCATGTTTGGAGAGGTTTAAGAGAGTTTATGAGTATGATTGGTGATTTTCTTGGTATTATTTAGGTAGATGGGTTAAATTTTCAATTTTCTTCTAGGTAGATGGGTTAAATTTTCAATTTTCTTCTAGGAAGATGGCATTTGTATGATTCGGGAGGGCATTATGAGTAGTTTTGGTTTATAATTAGTTAGTGGGAAGATGACACACCGATCAATCAGGCCTTGGATCACATTTCATTGGTGGAAGCACTGGTCGGTAATATGGCCAGTAGTTTGGTGAAAGTCACCATGGGCATCTGGTTTGAAATTTTTAAGAAGTGGGTTTGGTAATGGACGAGGGTCCAATGGTTTGATAAGGTTTCGGCTTAAGAGGGTTAGAGAGGAGCATGAAGCTCGGTGTATTCCTGCTAGACTGGGTTAGGGCATCTTTCTGGTGCCCATAAAGTGGCAGGCTGAGAGCTGTTGCTGATGGTTGAAACTGTGGTACTAACTGACTTTTTAAATGTTACGGGAGAGAATAGTCTAGATAATTTCTTCGATTAAACTTCTATCTTGGAAAGGCCTTTTTCAATCTCCACTCCTTCTTCTCAATGGGCTCTAAAATGAGGGTAGTAATATCCTCCCATCATTGCTCAAACATGGGGTATGAAGTTTTTCTTTACAATGCTGACTTGCTCCTCTTCGGAAGGTCGGTTGGTAATGGTGGTTAATTCCTCTCTCCATCTTGATATGAAGTTACTAACTAACTCCCCAGGATTTTGCTTGAGTAACTAAAAATCACGGTGGGTAACCTCTAACTCCTCATTGTACTTGTACTATGACATGAACTTGTGGGCAACATCTTTCCAACTATGAATTCTGGACTCTTCGAGAGATAAGAATTAACAGGGGTCGTTATCTTTTAAGGTCTGTTGGAACATTTGGGCCATTATTTCCTTGGAGGCCCTTAGGAGAGTCATAACTCAGTGATAACTACGGAGATGAATAATTGGAGTTCCACTACCCCCGAACTTCTCTATGTTAGGAATCTTAAACATTTTTGGTAACCTGGCTTTTGGATATGGATACCTGTGGGTGTAGTCCATGTAATTCCCAAAGAGTCTGACTTGGTCGAATTTTTTGGTCAACATC
Source organism: Sambucus nigra (assembly GCA_949130495.1). Lineage (NCBI taxonomy): Eukaryota > Viridiplantae > Streptophyta > Magnoliopsida > Dipsacales > Adoxaceae > Sambucus > Sambucus nigra. The sequence continues at coordinate 599,247,529 of OX422215.1, read as the reverse complement.
TTGAGGTCCTCATTGACCTTGTTCAATTCTTCCTCCTTCGAATAAATGGTCACGGGTAAGTTAGCCCCTGGCTAGGAAATTTTTGGTATAGGAAGCTGGACTGGCGGTGGCCCATTAGTAGGAAGAGCATGTGAAGTGTGCTGGTATTCCTCGGGAACCCAAATAGGCTCGGGTGCAGGCGAACCCATGGCGCAAGGGAAGAGGACCTCGGGCTCTTCGGGAATAGGGATCTAGTTTTGTTGTATCTCATGAGCCTCATTTTGAAGGTTGTCAATCTTGGATGTAACTTGGGCTAGGACCATCAACAAATCCGGCTGCACATTCGGCATATTGTCCGTATTCTCCATGAAAAGTTGATGAATTCTGGACTCGAAGGAAGTGAAGGGACTGATGGATCTTTGGGGCTATTCGACTGAAGACTGAAGCTAATAGGGAGTCAGGATAAGGGTATGCGATCAACCTGCGAATGAGAAAAATTAGGATTCATTTTTGGAGTATAGAAAGGGAAAATTATTATTTTTAGAAAATGAAGGAAAATGTTTTAGACAATTTATTTTTGGAGAAGATGAGGAAAAAATCTTTTTGGGTAAAAAGGGAGGAAAAGATTTTTAGTAATTTTGATAAAAGAGGAAAAATGTTTTCGGACACTTTGTTGGAAAAAAAGAAGAAGGAAAAGAAGAGAGATGGGTCTTAGCATGAATATTATTATGTTTATTAGGTTCTCACTTATTAGGTTTGCCTAAATGCAAAAAGAGAAATACCGGATAGGACCTGAGCCTGGAAAAAATTGGGTTTGAAAAATATGTAAAATATGTTTGGACTTGCTACCAGGCTCATAGGCCGGGTCACATTTTTTTTAAAAATTGCGCGAAAGTTTGGGCTGCATGTTAACCCGTGTAACAACCCGCATAATTTTGGGGTATTTTCAAAATAAAGAGAAAAATAAAGTTTTTGATAAAAATATTTTTTTTGTTCAAATATGTTGGATTTTATTTTTAAAGATGAGGATTTCAAACGGTTTCGAAAACGGAGTTAAAACAGATTTTATATGAATTTTTAAATAATTATCCCTTATAACATTTTTTTAGACGAACTGTTAAAATACCTGGGTGATCGATCGATCGACGCCATGGGTCGATCAGTCGGCCCCAGTAGATTTCGTACAGTGCAAGCTGTTTTGAGGAGTTTTGGTTTGTTTCAAACTCTATCATTTTTGCCCTATTTAAAGGGGTTGTGGGTGACCATTTTAGATCAAACTTTTGGCACAAAAATATGCAAAAAACATGTTTTTATTTTATATCTTTTTATATACACTTAGCCGTTTATAATTATGCATTCAACCTTAATTTTTGGAGGTGTTCTTGGGGCTATTTCGGTGTTATATCTTGGAAGAGTTTTGATGATATTTATGAGATGATTTTTATGGTGTAATATGAGATTTCTGGGCAGATTTATATTGGTTCTTTTTTTATGGTTTAAAGTATGGGGTTTTACACAATACACTCCTTAATCTCGCGAGTGTTACTCCCTTTGTTTTCTTTTATTATTGGACTCATATTTGAATTGCTAAATTCAATTGGAATCTGGAAATTATTATTGGAATCGGATTTTAATTCATGTGGTATTATATTTGTGTTGGGCATGTTGTCATGAGATTTTAATATGACACTGATGTTGGGAACCCACTAACATTCATGTTCTGGCTACATGATAAAGTATGGCGGGGTATGGTGAGGCCTGGTGACTCAGTTAATGTGTTGTTGAGAAATTATATTTATAAAATGCGGCGGGTCGGGTGTTACAGAAAGGTATCAGAGCTTAGGTATACGACAACCATCGGGTCTTGGGTTTTGGGTCTATTGCATTTTTGTGGCACGTATTTGGAGATAGAAATTTTAGATGATCATTTCATGATAGGTTTCGAGATTATATGTGAGGAATTTATTTTTGGCAGACGAGATTAATTTTGGAGATAGTTGTAGTGGACTGATTTTGAGTGTTAGGCATTCGGCAAATTTCGAAGGAGAAATTCCATTGTTAGTGGGGAAGTGTAACAACCCGTGTAATTTTTGGGATATTTTCAAAATATAGAGGAAAAAAACTTTTTTGATAAAATTATTTTTCTTGCTCAAATATGTTGAATTTTATTTGTAAAGATGAGGATTTCAAACGGTTTCGAAAACGGAGTTAAAACGGATTTTGTATGAAATTTTAAATATTTATCCCTTATAACATTTTTTAAGCAGAACTGTCAAAATACCTGGGTGATCGATCGATCGACGTCAGGGGTCGATCGATCGACCCACCCCAGCAGATTTCGTGCATTGCAAGCTATTTTGAGGAGTTTTGGTTTGTTTCAAGCTCTATCTTTTTTGCCTTATTTAAAGGGGTCGTGGGTGAGCATTTTGGATCAAACTTTTGGCACAAAAAATATGCAGAAAACATATTGTTATTTCCTCTATTTTTATATACACTTAGCCCTTTATAATTATGTATTCAACCTTAGTTTTTGGAGGTGTTCTTGGGGCTGTTTTGGTGTTCTATCTTGGAAGAGTTTTGATGATACTTGGGAGATGATTTTTATGGTGTAATCTGAGATTTTTGGGCAGATTTATATTGGTTCCTTTTTATGGTGTAAGGTATGGGGTTTTAGACAATATGCTCTTTAATATCTCAAGAATTATTTCGTTGATTTCATGTTTAATTGAACTCATATTTGAATTGCTAAATTCGTTGAAATCTGGAGAAATAATTGTTGAATTATTTTGATTCATGTGGTATCATTATATTGTTGTTGATCACGTTGTCATGAGATTTTAATATGGCACGGAGGTTGGTCCCTCGCCAAAATTCCTATTTCCCGAGCTATGTCTTGATAAAGCATATGCGGATGGGGTGAGGCCCGGTGACCCATTGATGTGTTATTGAGAAATTATATTGATAAAATTATCATGAGATTTGCATTTGATTTGAATATTCGTACTCGTATTGTTACGTTTTATTCACCGCCAATAATTGTTGAGCATCTTTCATGTCGTATTGTGTACTTCCCCATATTTTCTTTTCGTTGCCAGATTAGCGTGGATTTGAGCACTATGGACTAATAGGGATGGTTTTAGCGTGGATTATTTTGGGAAGAATACAATTTGGAAGATTTGTATTTATTTTCGAGAGACTATTGGTTGTACTTAATTTGAAGATTGAAAATAGTGGATTATTTTATTCTTATTGTGGGATTTATTTAGATGATCTATACCTTGTTGATTGTGGATTTAGTATAGTTTTATCGAGAGTAGTGCTCCGCTTCGCTCTACTCTCCCTGGGCGGGCGGGGCATTACAACCCGACATTTCGATAGAGTTTCGGGTTGAAACCGACAAACTATATATGTGTGCCCTAGGTTTGACACCTATATGCGGGTATGCAGTTGTTGGGTCAATTGGAAACTATTCCCCCCTTTGGAATGACTTCCACAATATGCATCTTGCTTTTGAGGCAATCAGTACTTGAGGACAAGCCATTTGATATACCTGAGTATACGTGAGTTGCCTCACTATATACCTTGTGGGGACAGTACGTGTGAGAGAGAATTCTATATACTCGACGTACGTGAATGAGTTTCCCATTATATACCTCCCGTCATGACTTCAATCAAATGGTACGATGTGGGGGGAACCATTCGATATACGTCAAAGGTACTTTTCCAATGGAAGGTGAGAGTCATATTGCTTAGGCTAACTGCGCCCTGCCAAACCAGCGCCCATCACGAAGTGACTCCCTAGTTACGGGATAAAATTTGGTCAATAGAAAAGCCCTTTGGCGATGTAATGGGTAACATGCTTGATTCTTGATTAGTATCTTATGGAGAGAGTATCTTTATTGATGAGCATCACGTCAAGTAGGATTATGATGTACAAGAAATAAATCAATACTAAGCATGTATATGTGAGAGTGAGTGGTGTGTAATTATCTACAAGTGAGTGTGTTGTAGTGAACCTAAGCATGGATCAACTACAAGTGGTGTGTGATAAGTCTATGACAGCATGGATATATACAAGTGTGGAGGAATTTGTTAGTGACACCTAAGCATGGATTTCTAAGTGGTGTGTGGAACATGGGATATAAGTGATCTTGGGTGTACGAGGTCTGAAATGTAAATGGAGAATTTCTACAAGTGTATGAGTGAGTAGTGATACAGGAATGAGGTATATGTGCAAGAAATAATGGAGGAGAGAAAGGGTACATACAGGCAGGTGCATATGCACACAAGAAAAAAAAAACCATGCATATAGAATCTAGCGCTCTTATGAAAAAAAGTCCCCAGTAGAGTCACCACTGTGGAAATCCCGATCCAAGCTTGGGGTGGCTTGGAGAGGTCTCACGTCCCGCAAGGGGATGCTTCGGCCGTCATCGGTGTGGGGTAAATGTAAGGAGATAGAGTCTCCAATATATTTTGCTTAAAACAGACAAAAGAACATGTAACTACCTCGAGAGGACAACATCAAAGACAAACTGATGCATATGAAATCAATAGTTCGAAGGTTCGGGGGCTATGTTACGAAATGGAAAGGAGTTAGGCACCCATCTTGAATTTTTGGTCTCTCATGGGATAGTGTTGTTATTTTCCTTTATTTTTCTGTGAAGTGTGTGTGTGCGTGTATATATAATGGAGATCGGAATCATTCAACTCACACCATGGAAAAGGTAGCGTGAGGTCATCCATAGGAATGTACCCAAAATAATATATATATATATATATATATATATATATACGAGAGAGAGAGAGAGAGAGAGAGAGAGAAACTATGATTTGTGTATTTATCGCGATATTGATCGTTATTATGAAACGAAAATATGTGTTGGATGAAACGCTAACAAACATAATGTGTATATTCATACAAAAAATGAGGAATTTAGGAAAGTTAGAAAATTAGAAAATTGGACTCGAGTCTCGGGTTTTAATCTGAAACACCTACGTAGCCTATAAAGGCATTAAAGTCCATGTAGTTCAAATGCGGCGTGGAGGTGGGGTTTAACCCATAGATCCGATCGGGATTTTATTTTATGTGTGTGTAGAAAAATATGTTTTTAGTTTTGAAAAAGTGCGATGGATAATCCCGTTCCGAATTTATGGGCGTAACCTTTTTTCTGTTTTTTTTTTTATCGAAAATAAAAGTTTGTGCAATATACTAATAAAAATGTCGATATTAATGGGTATGAACTAAAGTAGGAACTAGATTACGAATCTAATGAAATTTATGCAAAAACAAGGAATTTAAAGAGAGAGGGAAGAAATTGGACATTATTTGAAGCTTGATCTTTAGTCTTGGATGAACTCGCTTGAATTTAATATGGATGTTGGATGAGGGAGAAAGAGATTTTGCTAAATTGAGTATGAAAAAGATGGGAATGTAAACTTGAATGGAACTTCACATGGAGGAACTTCGCTAATTTCAAGAGAATGTTGCTGAGATGACCGATGGTGATGGATATGAGGTGTTTTTGTGCTTGGTAGTGAGGTCTTTCCCTATTTTTATAGGGTCAGGGGGTTATCGATCATCACATCCCTTGTCCTGCCAATCGACAGGTGACCCTAGACACACTGCCGATAGGCAGGGTCTGAGACCTGCCAATTAGCAGTCTCGTGCGGATTTCTATGAAAAATGATCATAGTACGTAATCCATTGATCCAAATAATGCATGGGGAATACCGTTAGAAAGGTAATTCAGAAACCTTTAAGATTCCTTTGGGCCGCTCCCTGGTTCGAGAGTTGAATTGGGTCAAATGCGGCTCGGAAGCGCACATCGATCCTTTAGACGGGACGTCGTCGAATGAAAACAGATCGTCCGTCCATATGGTGTGTCATAATCGTGCACGGGGTTGACGGTTGGAAAGGTTAGAAGATGTGTTTTTACATTACAAAGAGTTTTGCTCAGTTAAGACAGTTAACCTTAGTCAATCGGGGCCCGAAAGTGCCCAATGACCTCTCAGAGTAAAATAGATCGGTTGTCCATACCGTAAGTCAAAATCATGCACGGGGAGGACCGTTGGAAAGGGTATTTAGTGACTTTTGAAGATTCAATCAATCTCATTCGATCTGAAGAGTTGACTTAGGTCAAACGGAAACCCGAGAGCCCCTGGTGGATTCTAAATCAGTTTTTGGGGGAAAACAGATCATTCATGCGAATTGTTTTTCCATGTTGTGCATAGGGAAGACCATTGGAAATGGGTTTCAATGCCCTTAGAATATTCAAAGACCTTTCTCTCTGACGATGAAGTCGATTGGGGTCAAATCGGGGCCCGGGAGAGCCTGATGGCCTCTAGATTGGTACTCGAAGTACGACCTAGGGTTTGAAGTGAAATATGGAGGTGTTATGGACCTAAGGAGAGACTTAGGAGTTCTAGAATATTGTGTCTACACCGTGCAAGGTGTCGTTCCCTTCATGGGTCCATTTTGGGGCTATTTTGAGTTTTCGCCCTCAATGGACATGTTTTTGAGTTTAAGGCTAGATATTTGCAAATTTTCATCATTCTCTCAAACTAGGAGTGTCCTGACTACCGGTAAGTTTCCACGAGTATTAATTTTCCCGTGAGAAGAGTTCATGACCTTAACGGGTCCATTTTAGGGCTAATTTGGGTTTTCACCCTCCGTGGTTATGTTTTGAATACTTAGTCTAGATATTTGTAATTTTTATCATACTCTAATTTTGGATTCTCGTGACTACGTGATCAGTTCGTGTGAGCTATAGTGGCCCCGTGTAAGGTGTTTGTACCTCTTACGGTTCCTTTTGGGGTTATTTTGGGTTCTGGACCTCTATGGGCATGTTTTTAAGCCCATTGGTAGATATTTTCAAATTTTTATCATATTTTTAAATCGAGAGTCTTGTGACTACGCGATCACTTCCTACAATTTACGTTAATCCCGTGCGAGGTGTCCATGCCTATTACGGGGCCATGTGCGAGATGTTTTGAATTTTCGCCCTCCATGGGCATGTTTTTAAAACAAAGTATATATATTTGCAACTTTTTCTCATTCTCTATAACCGAGAGTGTCGTGAGTTCACAATCAATTCCTAAGATTTACAATGGTCCCGTGCAAGGTGTTTGTACCTCTCACGGAGTTGTTTTGAGTTTTCTTCCTTTCTGATCATGTTTTTAATCCTAAGTCTATATATTTGAAATTCTTTCATCTTATTCGTAAATCGGGAGTCCCGTGATGATGCATTGAGTTCCTACGACTTACATTGGTCCTATGTGAGGTTCTCATGCCTCTTATGGGGCCTCTTAGGGGTTGTTTTGGATTTTCACCTCTATGCGCATGTTTTTAAACATAAGGCTAGATATTTGCAAATTTTCATGATAATTTTAAATTAGGAGTCCGGTGACTACGCGATCAGTTCCTATGAGTTACATTAGTATCGTCTAGATATTTGAGATTTTTCATTAGGGGTTATTTTTTATTATAGTTACCATGATCCTATGTGAGGTGTTCATGCCTTTTACGAGGCCATTTTGCAGTTTTATGGATTATCACCCTCCATAGGCATATTTTGAAGCCCAAGTGTAGCTATTAATGAATTTTTGTCATATTCTCAAAAAAAGAGTCTCATGGCTACACGATACGTTTATACAAGTTGCATTGGTCCAGTGAGAGGTGCACATGCCTCTTCCGGGTTCGGTTGTGTGATTTTTTGAATTTTCACACTCCGTGTGTATGTTTTTAAGTCTAAGTCTAAATATTTGCATATTATCGTCATGCTCTCAAAGTGTGAGTCCAATGACTGTGCGATCAGTTCCTATGACTTATATTGGTTCCATGGGAGGTGTTTGTTCCTCTTATAGGGATTCTGTGGTTTCACCCTCTATGGGCATGTTTTAAAGCCTAAGTCAAGATATTTAAAATTTTCATCACACTCTCAAATCGAGAGTCCTGTGACTTTGTGATGACATTCCTCCTATGGGAGGTATTCGTGCCTCTAACGAAGTCATTTTTGGGTTGTTTTGGATTTTTTGCCTCCATGGGAATGATTTTAAGCCAGAGTCTAGATATTTACGAATTTTTATCATGCTGTTAAATCGGGAGTCATGTGACTACATGGTCAGTTCCTACGAGTTACATTGGTTCTACATGAGGTGGTCGTTCCCTTTAGAGGTAATGTTGGAGATGTTTTGGGTGTTCACCCTCTATGGGCATTTTTTTAAGCCTAGGTCTAAATATTTGCAAATTTTCATCATACTCTAAAACCGAGAGTCTTGTGACTACGCAGTCAATTTCTACGAGTTTCAATGGTCTCGTGGGTGGTGTTTGTACCTCTTACGGGTCGTTTGGGGGATATTTTGGACTTTTACCCTTTATGGAATTTTTTTGAGCCTAAGTATAGATATTTGAAATATCATATCTCAAAGAGGAAGTTCTGTAACTATGTGTCAGTTCATATGAGTTACATTGGTCCCGCATGAGATGATCGTGCCTTTAACGGGGTTATTTTAGATTTCTCCCTATATGGGAATGTTTTTAAAACTAATCCTCGACATTTGCAAATGCTCTCAAACCTAGAGTCCCGTGACTATAAGATCAAGTCCTACAAGTTACTTTCATCACGTGCGAGTTGTTTGTACCTATTAAAAGGTCATTGAGGGATTGTTTTGGATTTTCACCTTTTATGGGCATGTTTTTAAGGCTGTCTAGATATTTATAAATTTTCATCGTACTCTGAAACTAGGAGCCTCGTGACTATGTGGACAGATCTTATGAGTTACATTGGTTCTGTGAGAGGTGTTTATGCCTCTTACGGAGCCGTTTGGGGGATGTTTTTAGTTTTCACCCTATATGGGAACGTTTTTAAGCCTAAATATAGATATTTACAAAATGTTGTCATACTATCAAACTAAAAAACTTGTGACTACATGGTTACTTTTTACGAGTTACATTGCATCTTTATGAGGTATTCGTGCCTCGTGAGGGGTTGTTTTGGATATTAGCCCTCTATAGTATTGCCTAAGTCCAAATATTTGAACATTTTGGTCATACTTTTAAATTGGGAGTCCCGTGAATGCACGATTAGTTCCTACGAGTTACAATGGTCTCGTTCAAGGTGTCCATGCCTGTTACAAGGCCGTTTTGGGGTTATTTTTGGTTTTCGCCCTCTATGGGCTTGTTTTTAAGCCTAAGTATAGACAGTTAGAAGTTTTTTTCATAATCTCAAACTAGGAGTCTTGTGACTATGCGGTCAAATCGTACGAGTTACATTAGTTTTAGGGGTTATTTTGGGTTTTTGCCATCCATGGACATGTCTTGAAGCCTAACTCTAGATATTTGAAAATTTTCTTCATACTCTTAAATTAGTAGTCCCGTTACTACATGGTTAGTTCCAACGAGTTACATTGGTCCCATACTTAGTGTTCATGCCTCTCATTGGGTCGTTTGGAAGTTGTTTTTAGGTTTTGCCCTTTGTGGGCATATTTTTAACCCTAAGTCTAAATATTTACAAAAAATTGCCATATTTTTAGAGCGGGAGTCCCGTGACTACGCGGTCAGTTTACACCAGTTACGTTGGTCCCGTGAAAGGTGTTCATTCCACTTACAGGGATGTTTCGATGCTATTTTGGCTTTTTTCTCTCTAGACGCATGTTTTTAATCCTTATTATAGATATTTAGAAAATTTCTCCATGCTCTAAAATTGGGAGTCTCGTGACTATGTGATCAGTTCCTACCAGTTACATTAGTTTTGTACGGAGTGTCCATACCTCTTATGGGGCTGTTTGTGGGTTGTTTTGAATTTGTTCCCTTAATGGGCATGTTTTAAACCTAATTCTAGATATTTACAAATTTCAATTATGCTCTCATATTGGGAGATCATTGACTTCGTAGTCAGTTCCTACGAGTTATTCAGTCCCGCGCCATCCTAGTTAATTTATAAATCATATTAAACATTCATAATTCAAACTAACATTCAAAAATCAAACTAAATATTCATAAATCAAATTAAGTGCTAATATAATGCCAATATCATAATAGGATACGATTTGGATACAAATAGGATTGTCAAGGGTAAATCAATATTTTGATACTCAATATTCCTCTAAATCAACTAAAAGATGCTTCTTATCAGGGTTGTCATCAATATATGAATAGAACTCTTTAGGAGACTTAAATTCGTCTGACTGATCAGTCATACCCTTTGGTACATGCACAACAATAGACCAATTGTGATCATATATGCACTTTGAGTAGAATACCTTATTTAGGTTCTCAAATTCATAAATAAAAGTCTCATCGACTATGTGATAATTGCCTTCATCTTTGATTAATATATTATGATAAGTTTTAAGTCGGGATTAACTTTAAAAGCATTTGTAATGTTCTGCACCTTCACTTAGTTATAATAGAATGCGATTACTGTGAAATCTAAATAATAGAGTTCCAAGATTTGTTGGATAATCCATAATCGGTTAGAATGCGATTACTGTGAAATCTATATCGTTTGGATTCAAAAATAAAAAAAAAATTATGTTTTGCGTCAAAAGCTTTTCCTCATATGGATATAAAAAAAATCAAAGCTACTTGTGCGCAATTCCTTAAACTCTTTTGCATGAAAGGTGGGTTCTTTTGCCAGGCGTGAAAGCCTTGATGAGACATCACCACTTTTTAGAAGATGCATTTATTAATGAATTTGTATTAAGGAATGTTTTTACCACAAATGAATAAATAAATGCACGCATAATATGTGGAAATTACCTTTTTGATATCCAAGCCCTAAAATCATTGTTCGTGCAATTTTTCCTTTGATGTTGGGCAATTTTTTTATCGTACTTTCTAAAGGTAAATTGTAGAGTTTAGATTATAATATAAAGAATATGGTTATTCAAACAATAATGATTGAGTTAATTATATAGGTACTTAATGTCTCTAATCTATAGCTTCATCTTGTGATTCGAAGACATAACGAATTACTTTCTCGTATTGTACATTAGTGAGTCTCACCACATTAGGGTTCCCAAATAGCAATTCATCCTCAAACTTTTTAGGTTCCATAATCACTCATTCTCCATGAGGATCGAACCTCCTCATCTCTTGTTCTTCCATATGTTCCAGAGTGTATATCAATAATTCCATAATTATATATCCTTTAGCAATTGACCCTCAATATATTGTGTATTCTTAACATGATCTTTGAAGGTTTTCATCAAGCACTCAAAAGGATACATCCAGTAATACCTAATGGGACCACACAACAAATCCCCATCGCATAAATGCATAAGTAGGTGGATGCTGATATCTAAGATCGATGAAGGAAATTAATTCTTCAATACACAAACTACCTCGGCCAAAGTTGATTCTGCAGCTTTTCGGTTTACTACTTTTGCATAAAGTAGGTTAAAGCACAACTTATTTGCATAATTGTCCAACGAAGATCTTTGTTCTCGGAGAAGGAATGCCTAAACAAGAGAGAGATTAATTGAATGATGACGTGCCACTCGTGAGACTTGAATTATTTTTGGTCATTTGTTTGGTATCTTACTACCCTACACAAATTATGAATAATGAGTTAGAGTCTTCATGTTGAACAACATGTCTAGGAGGATTTTTCCAGTCTCATTTGGGTATTTTAACCCAATGCATATATACACACAAATACACATAATTCATACATATACATAAACACACACAATACACACATATACATATAGTACACCTACACCTACACCTACACCTATAATTTAAATAAAAAATGTAGAGGATATGGAAAATAAGTGGAAAGAGGGTCGCCGGAGAAGAGAGATATTATAGAAGGAGAGAAAGACGTCGCTGGAGGAGAGAGAGGTCGGTCAGAAGCAATGTAGAGAGAGAGAGAGAGATGGAGAGAGAGAGAGAGAGAGAGAGAGAGAGAGAGTTTACGTGAAATGACAAAATTATATGGTATGTTTATATGTACAGGTTGTGGTTACGGTCTTAGTTTGTGACCCACCTACCATGGCTATTTATTTTTTAAACATCAGCCACATGTTCAAGGTCTAAGTCCGTGGCCATGTTGTGTGGCGTGTAAAAAATAAATGGTCATATTAGAAGGGTCACGAACTAGGATCGTGACACCCATAGTGACTATTTCAAAATGGTCATGGCCCAGGGTCATGACCAACTTAACTGAACGCCTTACATTTTTCACGAATCTAGTCCCAATGTCGAGTCGGGATCCATTCTAGCATGAGTTTTGCGCCCATTTGGTCATGGGTTGGTCACGTACAATAGTCGTGATCCCCATGGTCACGGTCTTTACATGACCATGTCTAGTGGTTGTCACCCTTTGGCTTGGTCACGATTTGTGTCATGCATTTTTTTCCTCTAGTCACGGTCCTAGGCCTTGATTACCTAATCACGATCATGGGCCATGACCCACCTGCCATGACCATTCTCGATTTGTGGTGTAGTTTTGATAAGGTTTTGTAAGAATATGCCAATTGAAAAAAGGGAAACCATTAAGTTTGTAAGTGATAGAGGAAGAAAATTTAATAATAAAAAGGTGGAAGATTATTGTGCTAATCAGTGCTATGGACAAAACTTATTTACACAAGTTGGCAAAATATTTTTGGGCGATAAACAAACACAAGTTGGCAAAATATTTTTGGGCAAAGGTCGTTAACACTGCTCGTTATTTTATCCATGGAGTGACAATTCGAAAAGTGTTTAACAAAACTTTTAATTAAATTTAGAAGGGAAAGAAATCAAGCATTTGGTACTTGCAGGATTTAAATTGCAACTTATTTACATTCAATGATGGATACAACTTGATAAAGTTTTATCCAAAATCTAGCTCGGGGAAATTCTCCGATGACTCAAAAATAGAAAAAAATTAACTCGAGCCTTCAATAAGATAACACTACTTGTGTTACAATCCATTCATGTCATATTTGATTAAATAATGCCGTATAGACCCTAACAATGAGATTATCCGAACATTGACCAAGTTATAAAACAATTAGAATATATCTCTTTAGGATAAAAACAAGTGGAATTGATTAAAGAGGAATCTTATGTGCAAGTTGATGAAAATAATTCATATTTACGAAGGAGTTGGAAATTTACAATGACCATCTCAAGGGCCAAATTATTGGTGAACTTTCAAAAGGAGCTTTAATAAGATATGCTTCGATAAATTTGTGTAACAACTTCACATTTCTATCATAATTAGTACCTACAAATATAAAATAATACAAAAACTTGATAGTCATAGTTAATAGAATGTAATAGGAACTTGGGCATATGTAAAGGAATCAACTATGGCCTCTTGTTCCACCACCAAACAACCTCACACCCAAGTCACGGAATGAGTATTCAAAAATAATACAGAAGAACCCAATGTCATTGTTCACAAGTAGGCTAGACTAATCATACAAGGAAATAACTAAGAAGAATGAATGAATTATGAAAACGCATTCATGTTCATTGCAATGTTTAAAGCTATAAGCGTGACACTTTAATTATTATGACCCAAAATTTTAATTTCTTACGTAGATGAACGAGTTTTTCTCAAATCACCCCTGTAGATATCACATTCTAGAACCCCTTAAGTGTAATCCCCCGCCCTAAATAATTTAATTATTCCCCGTATAAAGTTGCGATCATACAAAGAAAATGTTAAAATTTGAATGAGTATGACCGAATTATATCTCAAATTAAATTAATGAGGGGACATGATAGTAATTACTAGTAGTGGCAAATGGGAGATTATGGGCGGGTCAAAATCGGGTCGGACATAATAATTTGGATGGGTTTGGTCGGGTCAAATCCAGGTCGGGTTGGGTCAAACCCGAATCGGGTCGGGTTGACCCGCTTTTTTTTTTTTTGAAAAAACAAATATTATACCATATACGGAAAAATATGGTATAATAATTTTGAAAAAAAATATAAAAGTAGGTACTTAAATAAAAAAAAAAATTCTTTAAACTCTTTAGTAATTTGAGTTTTTTATTTTAGAGGTTCCAAAATCATTTTGACCCGCTAATGACCCGCCAACAAACCGTCTTATTGCATCGCTCAAGCCATTTTGACCCAAAAACACAATTAATGGGCCCTAAACACATTATTTTGGGTGGGTTGTGGACGGTTTCATCCTCAAGAGTCCATATTGCCAGGCCTAGTAATTACAGGAAATGTTGTGGTGAAAGATTAATTTAAGCTAGAGGATTATAGGTTTTATAAATCCCCTCCTTTATTTAAAATTCCGTTGGTAATCGAGGGCATTGTAGGGAATTAATGGTCCAAGATGGGTAATGGGATGCTTCTGTCGTTTAATGAAGAGCATCATCGTTCAAATGACTCAGCACATCATTCGAATGACTGGGTCTGTCGTTTGAACAAACAAAAATATATGAGTTTTCCAGTAAGCTTTCAAGCTCTCTTTCGTTGCTCAGTTCTTTCATATCTGGTCGTCTATCAAACGCATGGAAGCAATAATTAGCTTAAGGGTTTTGGGAAGTTTTGTGCATAAGAGAATTGGAACCTGAGATAAGCCGCCCACCTGGAAAGTCTCTTCACGATGTTATCACCCTTTTGAACCGTTGATCAAGTAATTGTGTTAGCCTTGGAGCCTTACAATTTTAGAGATAACAGTTGGATTATTTTATATATTCCTTGTGTGTTTATCCTTGGTCAGTAACCCACACATGGAGACCAAGTTGCCTCTTTCATATCTCTCTCTCAACAATATCAAATAATTCTCCCCACAAGTCTGTAACCCATTCGAATTATTTAACTACAATGACTACACTCACACCTCTAAAGACATAAATAGAGTTGCGAAGACAAAAGTATTGCTGGAAAGATTGATGAGTATTTGAAGAGGGGTTATTTTGGAAGACGATAAATAGGCAGTGTTTTTGGGAGTTTGGAAGAAGGCTTTGATGGAGTATTTTGGATCTTCCATGGAGGTCTGTTGGTGGAGATTTTATTACTTCCTTTTAGGGATACCTTTGGAGGTGGGGAGTCACCCATATTCATCACCACCAACATCTTGGAGTCATTTAGGTGGGATAAACTAACTTTGGTTTAAAGTTCAATAAGTAGTTTATTCAGCATGATATTTTCATATATTAGATTAAATATATGGGTATGTAGTTTATTGGCCTACATTTTACATAACGATGTTAGTGTTGGTATGAAATGGTATCAAAAGGTTGATATAAAATTGTAATACCCCATAATTTTAATGACTTTTATTGAGAGCTAAATTAAAAGTAAATGAGAAATTAATGGGGATTAATTGGAATTTATTTGTTTAAATAATTGGAATTAAATCGGATTGAATATTACTAAAGAATTAAGTAGTACGAGCATGATATTGAATATTACTAGTGCTTAATAGTAATATATGATTTTGATGATGTTATAAATTATCGGTTGTGCATAATACGACAATTATGGATCTTGTGTCGGGACGCAGTTATGGGACGTGTTGGACTAATATTATTAAATAAAAAGTGAATTATTTTTATGACATCCAAATGGTCGTTTTGACTGCACCAAAGTGTCCAGAATGGCCTAAATAGTCAAAAACGTATACCCGGTGGTTTGATTTAGGTCTCGTGGCATTTTGAAACCGAATAGACACCCAGAAGGGCTGTTTTGGTCATTTTTGCATGGGAAGGGAATAGTAACTCCGAAAAATGTGTTTTATTATATAAGTTTAGGAGTTGGTTTATCAAAGGTTCATTCACCCAAATCAAAGGAAAGGTTATTTAGGAGAGTGAAGAGTTTTCTCTGGAAAGTGAAGAGCTTTCTAGGAAGTTCAAGGGACAAACCACTTTGCGCCACCATAATCCACCACTGAAATTTCACCAGAAAGGGGGAGGATCATCCTACATTATCATCACCAAAGGATTAGACCTACATTTTAAGGCAAGTGTAATTCTCGCTCTAATTGATGCTTATATTATCTATATTAGATTATGATTCATAAACATCCATGAAACTTCTATAATTAGGTTGAAAATTTATTGATAAATCAAATGGAATGGATGGTGTGGGTACCTCGATGAACCATTCCAGCCTAGATGAGTAGCCCAATTGAGTCCGGCCCAAATTCTAAAGGCCACGTGCATAACTAAGCCAGTTATGACCCATTCAACCCCTAAAAACTCCACTCTCCGGAAATAACATGTATAAATTAAACCCTCAGCCCGGGGCAAAGGGCATGCAATTGTAACGATCCCCTGGAGTAAATATAAACATAATACAAAGAGAGCACCACCATGGACGTAGGCCATTCTGCCAAACCACATATATCTTGTGTTGTGTGTAATTGTAGTTGTTTGATGTTCTTTATTTATTCTGGTGATTGCATTTGCTTATTATTTTGTGCTGAGATTTATTGTCACCACAATTGGCACCATCTGTGGGAAATAATTGTTTCCCTTTAAGAAAGCCTTCACCAATAAGAACATAGAATGTCTGGTCACTGGAGCAACGCCCCTCAAGTAGGGGATATTCAAGAGAAACCAGCCCCTCGCAGGGTTAGATCTGAAGTTCAACGCTCAAATTCTAGGCCTCGCCTAGAACAATAAGCTTCAGAAGAAAGTTAGGGACCTAGCAAGTATCCAGACTGATCGACGCCTATGAGGCCAGGCTCCAAGAGTAAGAGGAATCCACTCACAAGCAAGAGGCTGAGAATGCTCGCCTCAAGAGGAGAGTGGAGAAGATGGAGAAAGAACTCCATCGCAGCACGAGGCAACGTCACTATAGCACTCCTAACCCTTAGGCGAGCAAGTCTCGCTGCCGAGGAAGGATCCCTAGACGTGGATCTCAAATATTTGAGGGACACAAGTCAGATGACGATTTTACCAAGCAACAACAATCAGCTCGCTGTTATAAGAGCCCAAGTCGAGGAAACGACGACATACGAAATTTGGTTCAAAGAGAAATTGACCAACACCCAGCACATCGGGGTGCCAGGTCGACCAGAGTACTGGCCAGGAGAGCTCTCGGGACCCAAATGAAATCCCCTTTCTCAAGGGAGATAAAAGAAAAGTAAGCCCCCAAGAAATTCGCAATGCCTAGATTCAAGATCTATGATGGAAAGATCGATCTTATCGACCATGTCAGACAGTATAGGCAGTCCATGACCTTTTAGAATCATAGGGACACGTTAATATGGAGGCTCTTTCCGTCGAGCTTACACGACGTGGCTCAAAAATAGTGCGAGAGATTACCTCACAGGTCCATCAAGAGCTTCGAGTCCCTGTGACCAGCAGCTCCCATTCGAAGATGATAGATGCTTTGTTGACAATGAAGAAAATGCCCCAGGAGAGCCTCAGAGACTACGCGAAGAAATATTGGGAGTTATTCAACGAGGTTGAGGACTGCTCGGAGTAGGTCACCGCGACATCCTTTAAAATCGGTTTACCCAGCTCCTGCCTCTTACACCAGTTCCTCACTAAGAAGGATGACATAACCAGCGATGACTTAATGGCTCATATTGAAAAATACGTCAAAGTTAAAGATGTGACACAACTCAACGCAGGGGATAATGGTCGCACCAAGTTCGCCAGCAAGGGCATCGACAAAACTGAGAATCAAAAGAAAGGAAGTAAGAATGGGGGCAGGAGCGGCCCTAAGAATGGGAACATGAGCGATGCTTCGAAAGAATTTCAAGCAGTGAATACGATTCTTAAGGAACCAATCTATAAGATTTTGGAAAAGATAAAGGGAGAACAATTCGTAAGGTGGCCCACGAAGATGGGTGGAGACCCCTCAAAAATGCATAATGTGCTAAGGTATGCATTCCACAAGGAGGGCGGGAAAAAAATGGAGCATTGCAAATCTCTCAAGTCTCAACTTGAGGAGATAACCCATGCTGGACACTTGAACGAGTTTGTAGAGAAAAAGGCAGAGAAGGTGGCTGCCAATGGAGATCGAAGACCCGATAACGTGCTCGAGGAGGACATCGACCATGAGTTCACTGTAATACATGGGGTGTCCGACCTAAAGCAAATTCATGGAAATACAGCTCGAATGGACGTGAAAAAGCTAATGACAGTAATTCAACCTTTTCAGATCGATCCAGCGAAGACACAAGCTGGGAAGCATCGGCGAGCAGATGATGTAGACTAAAACAAACATATTGTGTTCATGGATGAAGACCTAGTGGGAGTAAGGACCCCACATCATGATGCCTTAATCATTACACATAGAATAGCTAACTATGACATCGACCAAGGTAGTTCATCCGAAGTAATGTATCTCGACCTATTCAGAAAGTTGAAGTTAAGCATCGTCGACTTAAAGGAAGAAACCGTTCCTCTAGTTGGCTTTGTTGGTAAAGTAACCACCCTTTGGGAAAGATTGTATTTCCGGTGAGGGTAGGAAGTATCTCCAAGATGATTAAATTTCTGGTGGTTGACATTGACTCACCCTACCAGGCGATCCTTAGCAGAGGGTGGCAACATGCGATAAAAGTCGTCCCCTCTACCTACCATCAAAAACTCAAATATGTGACTGAGCGAGGAGTGATGGAGATTCATGGAGATCAGGAAATGGCGAGAAAGTACTTTATAGCAGTCATTCACCCTAAATAGGAGAAGAAGGTCAAGAAAGCCAAGGAGAAGGTTGAAGAACAGGGAGGTTTGATACCTTCCAAATAGAAGCTAAAATATGGAAGACTTGGAGTGTAGGAGACAAAGATCCTCCCCTCTGAGTGGGTCATTGAGAACCTGGAGGAAGTCGCAGCTGGCGGCAATATGAAAGATAGGATGTTCTTGATCGGAACCTCTCTCACAGATCGAGCGAAGAAGGAACTGACAGTACTTTTGCGGAATAACTTGGACATTTTTGTGTGGGAACCCTACGAGCGACCTGGGATTGATCCCAGTGTGGTTTGTCATCGGCTGCACATTGACCCGACTTTTAAGACGATCACACAAAAGGCACGACAAACTGAACTCGAGAAGGCCAAGGTCATGGAGAAGAAAGTGCAAAAGCTGCTTGATACAGGATCCATATGGGAAGTTCAATTTCCTAAGTGGATGTCCAACCCAGTAGTGGTCCCGAAAAGGAATAGAAAATGGAGAGTCTGCACTGACTTCACCAACCTTAACAGAGGTTGCCCTAAAGACAATTTTCCTCTCCCAAAGATTGACCAGTTGGTGGACGCCACAGAATTTCATGAAATAATGAGTTTCCTAGATGCATACTCCAGGTATCACTAAATCCTTCTACACGAGCCAGATCAAGATAAGACAACATTCATCACCACCGTCGGGTTGTATTGCTACAAGGTCATCCTTGTTGGGATAAAAAATACAGGAGCAACTTACCAGCGGTTGGTCACCAAACTGTTCAAAGACCAAATGGGAAGCACTATGGAGGTATACATCGATGATATGCTCGTCAAGAGCAGGATTAAAGAAGACCACCTCTCTGTCCTATCAAGGACCTTTAAAATCCTCAAGAAATATCGAATGAAGCTTAACGCATGTACGTGTTCCTTCGATGTCCAGCCAGGAAAATTTCTTGGGTACTTGATTAGCAAGAGAGGCATTTAAGTCAATCAAGACCAGATCGACACCATCAATAGGGTGCGTCCCCCTATACGATGAGAGACGTACAGAAGCTCACGGGGATGCTTGACTCCCTAAATCGGTTCATCTTGAAGTCATCTGAAAGGTGTCAACCATTCTTCCAGTTGTTGAAGA
Source organism: Sambucus nigra (assembly GCA_949130495.1). Lineage (NCBI taxonomy): Eukaryota > Viridiplantae > Streptophyta > Magnoliopsida > Dipsacales > Adoxaceae > Sambucus > Sambucus nigra. The sequence goes on along the minus strand of OX422215.1, from coordinate 599,227,843 downwards.
AAAGCAAAAGTGTGGAATGGAATGAGGATTGCTCGAAGGCATTAGAGGAGCTCAAAGCTTACCTCAGCACACCACCCTTGCTCGTAATACCTTAAGAGAATGATTCTTTATACCTATACCTCACAGTTTCCAGCCATGCTGTATGTTATGCAGGGGTATGCGAAAGAGGAGGGATCCAGTATCCAGTCTATTACGTGGGGTAAGACTCTCTTGGATGCTAAGAAGATATATCTACCACTGGAAAAGCTCTCATTTTCCCTATTGGGTGCCTCGAGGAAATTAAAACATTGCTTTGAAGCCCACTCCATCATTATACTCACATCCCACCCTCCAAAAGAAGTCCTGAGAAGAGCTAATATGTTTGGCAGATTATCAAAGTGGTCGATCGAGATCGAAAGATTTGACATCTAGTTTCAACCACGGAATGCCATCAAGGGACAAATCCTCGCCGACTTCATCACAGAATTTGTAGGAGAGCATCCATGCCACCAACCTACACATCAGGAGGAAGTTTCCCCAACACCAAGTGTATAGAGACTATTCATTGATGGAGCTTCCAATTCCAAAGGGATAGGAGTAGGCATCATGTTGATTACCCCTGAAGATGCAATCCTCGAGCAAGGAATCAGGCTTGGATTTTAAGCCTCCAACAATGAAGCGAAATATGAAGCACTGATCGCAAGACTTCAAAAAGAATAAGCTCTTAGAGCAAAGCAATTCAAGTGTTCGACGACTCCTAGTTGGTCTCCAACCAGATAAGCGGTGACTTCAATGCTAGGGATGAGAGGATGGTAACCTACTTCGCCAAGACAAAAGAATTGATGGCCAACTTTGAACAAGTCAACGTATTATAATTTCCTAGAGGACAGAACAGCCATGCTGACGCCCTATCAACCTAAGCTCAGCAATCAATTCTAACTTGAAGAGAATAATTTCGATTGACTTCCTCACCCAGTCGAGCATCAACCAGATCGATGAAATGCAAAATGTGGGACATGTCCTCCAGATTGAGACAATTCCTAGATGGATTGACCCTCTAAGGGATTATTTGAAGGATGGTGCACTACCAGTAGATAAGAAGATTGCTAATCAGATAAGAATCAAAGCTGCTCGCTTCCACTTATCTCCTGAGGGCAAGTTGTATAAGAGATATTTTATGGGACCTTACCTCCAGTGCGTTCATCCAAAGTACGTCGAGCAAGTTCTAAATGAACTCCACGAGGGAATCTGTGGGAGTCACATAGGGGGCAGGTCGTTAGCTTTTCGAGAAATGAAAGAAGGTTACTGGTGGTCGTACATGCAAAAGGACGCTGGAGTATATGCTCGCAAAAATAAAAAAAAATGCCAACTTCACACTCCAATGGTCCGTCAGCCAGCTACTGACCTAAAGTCACTTACCAACCCATGGACTTTCGCCTAATAGGGAATGGACATCACAGACCCTCTTCCTACCATAGCCGGTAATCATAAGTATCTGTTAGTCGTAATAGACTAGTTCACCAAATGGATAGAAGTGGAACCGCTGGCAAACATCAGAGACGCGAACATGATAAGATTCATATGGAGGAACATTGTCACTCGTTTTGGGATCCCTAAGAACATCATCACTGATAACGAAACCTAATTTGAAAGTGGCCTCTTTCAGGGTTTTTATAGCGACCACGAGATCAGGCACTACTACAGTTCTGTAGCATACCCTTAGAGCAACGAGCAAGCCAAATCTTCTAACAAAATAGTGATCGATGGACTCAAGAACCGGTTGGACCGGGCCAAAGGGGCATGGGTAAACGAATTACCCCACATCCTATGGACTTACTGCACTAACCCATGATGTGAAACTAGGGAAAACCCATTTGCTCTAACTATGGTATGGAGGCAATTATCCCTTTAGAAGTCGGACTCCCTACCATGCGGTCCACCCTGGTCGATCTAGGCCAGAATGATGTAGCATTGCTCGTTGAACATGACCTTGCTGAGGAACAAAGAGAGTTAGTTCTAGTGAAATTAGCTAGTTATCAACAACAACTAGACAAGCACTACAACAAGAAGGTCAATCCAAGAACATTCCAAGTTTGGGACTACATACTAAGGAAAGTTCTTGGCAGCGCTGTAAAACCATCGGATGACAAACTAGGGCCACACTGGGAGGGACCATTCAAGGTGATAAGAGACGACCTACAAGGATCCTATCACATAGAAATGTTGGAGGATAGGAAGATACCTAGAGCTTAGAATGCAGTCAATTTGAAGAAATTCTATTTCTAGTTTTTCTTTGATTGTTTTTAACCTAGTGTCAAAATTTTTAATTCTTTTATGATTAATATAAATTTGTTTGGAAATAGCATTTTATGAAGTGTTGATTTTTCTCAATTACATTATAATTCATGCACCTTTTCCAAGTCATAGTCTCTCCTCTCAATATATAAAAGCAGGGTATTACCCTCCTTAGTTTTTCATTATCAAACATGAATAACCTCCTAGCATTGCCCCTGACAATATATGAAGCCCTACAGGGGAACTTTAGGCAACACGGCCAACCCAAGTTGGTCGCCAACATTGTTTGGCTAAAAAAATCCTGCTCGGATGAAACATCCAACAACATGTGTATCCTCACTATTGCCATACTTAGGCCTAAAGAAGTGTGACGACACAACCTAAAAGGTAAAGTAAGGAAGAATGGTATAATGAAAGCATACTGGACTGGGGGGATACTCACTCAGCAAACCAACTCTGCCTATGTCAAGTCTAGTCAGCTAAAAAAGCCCAAGATAGTAAATGCCCAACACATGTTTAGTCAGCAAAATTGCCCAAAACATAAATATTTTATTACATCGTTGCATATACAGAGAGTTACATATGCTTAGTCAAATAAATCCCAATAAGGATTAGGTCGTTAAGCAAGAAAGTCAGCCACTCGCGCCCTGCGACCATCATCGGGATGAGGAGATAATTCCTCTTCGGCTTCGTTTGGGTTTGGCTGAACGAGCTTCCTTGGGATCGCATCTATGGGAACCCATCGATCATCCCTCCTAAATGGATTCGACATTAAAGTTGAGGGAGAAATCTCATGACGATACAAGAGGACGGAGTTCTTAGAAACCTATAACTCTCTAAGAGAACTCAACCATCCTTTAATAAAGGACAACTCCTCAACCCTCCTCAACTTCTTCGGAGCATTGATCCAACCCTGATCATAACCATCAGCCCACACCTGCCGAGGACCTTTCTTGAACAGGTGCCTCAGCGAGGTAACATCTCTTTGAAGACTAACAGCTATCACATACACCCTGCGAACATCACCTCAAAGCTTGGTGATCTCCCTAGCTGAGCCACTATCATCAGTATCAGCTCGCGGACCAGTCAACGAATAGTGTAGGAGAGCAGTGAGACTGGGGTCTATGAATAACTAAAAAGGGTGAGGCATGACCCACTCCAATGGATGATGTCTTCAAGGTTCTCAAGAACTTCTAGAACAGCTTCTGATGAAACCTTCTCCTTTTGGTAAAAATGGAGCTCAAGCCGTAACTCCCTCCCTGGAAGAAGATGAACTTCCACAACAATAATAGTAATTTTATCAAGCGTAACTCCTGAGAGTGATGGTTGTCAGTGGAGAGGGAAAGAACAAGGCACTCAGCACTTAAATAGAGAGAATTGAGAGAATACTAGAGAGGTTCTGGTGTGATTTTGACAGAGTGACTTCACTATTAAGCTTTTTCTATTTTTTATGACCTTGCCCAGGGGTCCTATTTATACTTGGGCACTAGGGTTAGGTTGGTACTTTTGGCATCAAAACTTAGAGGGTTGGTGAGGGGCAAAGTCTACAGTATACTATTTATCCCTACCTACAGGTAGCTCTTCCTGTCCCCTCTAGTAGGTGCCACTTGGTGCCAACCAAAATCAAAAAGCAAATATGTCTTCTAATGGAGACAAAATATCTTATTTGCTAAATATCTTATGAAACGGTAACTTGTGGTGCAATCTTTGCAAATCTTGAGAGAGGAGGCCTTAAGGACCCATCTCTTCTAAAATCATTATTTTTCTTGAGAGGGACCTCAAGGACCCCCTCTTCTGAAAAAGTCATTTTTTATAAAGAGCTTATTCCTTATGAGCAGCCAGCTCTTTGGCTTCTCACTTCACTTGTGACTAGGTGTAAAGTGTGTGTAGTCTTGAGTGACTTCTAGGTCTTCCTACTAGTATTATCTCAATCCTATAGTGCTAAGTGGTTGAGCTTTCTCAACATACCTCATCCCTCCACCGCCAAGCCAAAACTCCCAAGAGATCCCAACTGGCCTACTTGATCCCTCCTTGCTCAACTAGGCAACCTATACAAGAAAATAAGTGTTAGTACTTCTATTCATTTTCATGATGATGCGGGACTTATGTTAGACAACCCATTATCCTAACTTGGTTCTTTGGGAGCTAAGGGGGAAGGACCTTACGAGTCCCTCCTCCCATGTAAGTTTCTGCTATTGAGGAACCCTTGTTGGGGTTCCTTATCAAATGTCATTTTTACAGGGATCCTTATGGTAGACATTATCAACTTGGATTTTTACAGTGACCCTTGCAGTGGCCCTTCTCAAACTTGGGTTTCTACAGTGACCCTTGCAATGTCCCTTTTTAACTTGAGTTTCTACAGGGACCCTTGCGATAGACCTTCTCAACTTGGGTTTCTGCAGTGACCCTTGCGGTGTCCCCTTTTGTACTTGAGTTTTTACAAGGACCCTTGCAGTGGCCCGTCTTAACTTGGGTTTCTGCAGTGACCCTTACGGTGGACCTTCTCAACTTGAGTCTCTGCAGGGACCCTTGCGATAGCCCTTCTCAACTTGGGTTTCTATAGTAACCCTTGCGGTGGCCCTTCTCAACTTGAGTTTCTACTGTGACCCTTGTGGTGGACCTTCTCAACTTGAGTTTCTATAGGAACCCTTGAGGTAGCCCTTCTCAATTTGGGTTTCTGTAGTGACCTTGCAGTGGTCCTTCTCAACTTGAGTTTCTACAGGGACCCTTGTAGTAGCCCTTCTCAACTTGGGTTTCTGCAGTGACCCTTGTTGTGGCCCTTCTCAACTCCAATTTCTGCAGGGACCCTTGCGGTGGCCCTTCTTAACTTGAGTTTCTACAGGGACCCTTGTGGTCGCCCCTCTCAACTTGGGCTTTTGGAGTGACCCTTGCGATGGCCCTTCTTAACTTGAATTTCTATAGGGACCCTTGTAGTGGCCCTTCTTAACTTGAATTTCTGTAGTGACCCTTGCGGTGTCCCTTCTTAACTTGAGTTTCTACAGGGACCATTGCGATGTCCCCTCTAAACTTGATTTTTTGCAGGGACCCTTGCGGCGGCCCTTCTTAACTTGAGTTTCTGCAGGGATCCTTGTGGTGGCCCTTCTGAACTTGAGTTTCTACAGGGACCCTTGCGGTGGCCCTTCTCAACTTGAGTTTCTGTAGGGACCTTTGCGGTGGCCCTTCTCAACTTGAGTTTCTACAGGGACCCTTGCGGTGGCCCTTCTCAACTTAGGCTTCTTCTGCTACCTAGGTGGGGTTCGTTCTTAAATATGGCACTTCTGTAGTGGAGGGACCCTGGGGGTTCCTTCTCCAATATGGAACTTATGCGGTGGAGGAACCCTAGGGGTTACTTCTCCAATATGGAACTTCTGCCGTGGAAGGACCTTGAGGGTTCCCTCAACCTCATATTTTCTATAAGCAGAAGGAGGCTCTTTGAGGGACCCTCACCCATAAATATAGTGGTGAAGCTTGAAACACCCTTCTATAAAGAGGAACCATGCAGAACTTGAGGGTCAATACTCGTAGCATTCTCCCTAATTCGTGAGACTTTTCTCCTTAGAGCATCATTCTCTTATTGAATTACCTCTCCAACTTGGTTAGCTTCATGGGAATCCAGAAGCTTGGCCTTCAGAGCATCCACTTTTTCTTGAACAGAAGTGCCGACCTCCTCCATCTCATGGAGCTTATCTCTGAGTTTGGCAATGAGTTTCCTCGACCCCAGAGAATTACAGATTTATACAAAGGAACGGTGAACTTGACTTCTCGCTTCAGGACCAAGAATTTTTCCTAGTTGGGAGGAAGAAGGAATATAATGCTCAACATCAATGATATATAAACCATATAAGCATTAAAGAACAAATGAATGAATCAGTACGCAGAAGGGAGAAAAATTTCATTTCATTAAGACAAAGTTTGAATACATCAGTGAAAAGAAAGATCAATTGAAATGAAAACAAAATAAATATAAAAAGCTCCCTAAGGAAGACTAGCTGGCCACCTCAGTCTTCTCTGAGGACGCCGATTGCTTCCTCTTATCTGCAGCAGTCACCATCCCCTGATCAAGAGGATCATCAACATAAGTGGTCTGAGCAGCTGGAGCACCGTCATTGGCAGCAGGAGGGGGCATTTCTTCCACCACAAGCTTGGGGCCAGGATCATGCTCATCGAAGACGGGAGAATCAATATCCACCTCGACTGCGAGCAAGGGTTTATCCCAACCCTTCTTAAAGTTGAGACGACCAATGTAGACAATCTGAGTATCAGCATACTCATACCTTGCAACCCATTTGGCATTGTACGAACTCTCTTTAAGGGTGGTAGCCTTGGATTCCACCTTTTTCACTTTCTCAGCAAGAGATTTGTTCTCCTCAACCACTACCAGTTTGCTCGTGCAGACCAAGTCATAAGACTGCCTCAGCTCCTCGATCTCCTTGGACGTCATCTCCTTTGCCTGGTTAGCTTTGTCCAGGGAAAGGTCGAAAGCCATCTGAGCGGCGCTGGAAGCCTTCAAACTCGCCTCCAACTTGGCATTCTTCCTCATCAACTCATCGCGACTACGATAGAGGACGGTGAAATCAGATACGAACTGCAGAAAGAAAAAAGAATGTTAGTAAAAGAGGCACTAAAATAAGAACTGCAAAAATAAAGAAGAAAAGGATAAACTTACCAAGGCTAGCCCCTGACTTGCCTTTAGGGCTAACTGGTCAGTTCCCATCGACCTCTCGCGATCAGCTGGTAAAACTACTCTTTCGAGCACCGTCGGAGCCAATTGGGGGGAGGGGGCAACAGAATCCCCCTCAGCCAAGGAAGATACGGGCACCAAAGACTTCCCTTCCTTGGTCCTCACTTATTATCTTCTTCTCTCTTCTTATTTCTCCTTATTCTTCCTCTCTTCTTCTTTCTTTCCCTCTCTCTCTTTCACATGTGCATCTTCTTTATTCTTCCTCTCCTGCTCATGATCAGCAGTCTGAGAGCCAGTGGTAATATCCCCACTCCCATATTTCTACTTCTTCAACCTACGAGCAAGCAGCACATTATCTTCATCATCATCCCGTATCAAATTTTTCTTGGGGGGGAGCCATATCATCCTCGCTCAAACTTTTTGAGTCCTCAAAACCCGCAGAGCCCTCGTCCGAACTGGAAGATTACTCACTTCTTGAACTCTCCTCATTGTAACCACCCTTAGCTCCGCCCCTATCATCTCCCTCACCCTCTTCACCAAAACTCCTTTTCTCCTCATCCAATTGAATGGGGTCAGCAACAACCTCTTCTGTGATATCTAGCTGAGGAATACTATCCACAGGTCGCGCGATGAAATTGGACCCAATGTTCTTATACTCCAAAAGGAATGTCATTGATCGAGGATGATCACCGTCAGCTAAGAGTTCCCTGATCTTCCAAGGCTTGATCATCTCAACAGCTCGGATCTCGTGAAGAGCAGGCTCTATGTTCTTTGTCTTCATTGAAAAAGATGAAGAGAAAAATATAAGGAAAACAAAAAAATAACAAAAAATCCACGAGCAGAACAAGGGCTATGCTTATTACTTATATATTCCTCCCCATAAAAGGGAATCTCAGGTCCCCTTCCAGTTTTTGGCAATAAACCCCTCGTGCCAGCAGTCCTTGTGGGAATCAGGTAGGTTCACTACCAATACCCTATCAGGACTCCTAGCTTTGGGATATAGAAGAGAAGAGCTTGTTCGGGAAAAAGGAGTAGCAATAATAAATTTCAGCAAGACCTAGATTGGTGACACATAGCTGATTAATTCTATGTACACCATTGACAATTTTCCAGACATTTGGTGAGCACTATGAAGGAACTATATAGAAATAACTAAAAAATGCAAAAACAAGTGATTTGGGGGAAAAGTAAGACCCCTTTAGGATAACAGAAGAACATGTATCCAGTGACCGTCCTTAATGTCTCTAGCATTACGAGGAATAGGGGAACATTTCATGTCTACCCAGTTTGGAATATTATAGAACTCCCTAAACTCAGCTATTGATCTATTGCCTATCTTCGCCATCAGAAAAGAAAAAGAAAAACCCTAGCAACGACAATGCATAAATTCCAACAGAAAAAGAAAGGAGACTGAGTTTGAAGAACTTACGAAGTAAGAGTCAACTTGATACGATGCAAAGCCACAAGCAGAGGAAATTGAAAGGTAAGGAAGAACACGGAGATGAGGGAAGAGACCTGGAGATGATCAAATGCGATAAGAAGCAATATATATCTTGAGAATTCAAAAGTTTGTGAAATGACACCAGAAGTGACTAATCCAAAACAAATTTAAACCCTATCAATCATGATGCATAATAAACGAAGCAAAATCTGTCACCTGAATCTACTCAAAAAAGGCGCTTCTGTCCAAAAGTTCTATGCGATTCACAAGAATTCCACTAAGGCTATTATGTAAAAGTATTGGTCCCAAATTGTGGCCCAAAAATTTTAGGGGAAATTGTGGGTACCTCAATTAACCATTTCGGCCCAGATGAGTAGCTCGATTCATTCCGGCCCAAAGTCTAAAGGCCACATGCATAACTAAGCCAGTTATGACCCATTCAACTCCTAAAATCTCTCAAGAGATAATCTTGGAGTTATAGCCTAACAGGAAGGAGTTCAACATCCCCACTCTCCGAAAATAGCATGTATAAATTAAACCATCAGCCCGGGGCAAAGGGCATGCAATTGTAACGCTCCCCTGGAGTAAAGAGAAATATAATACAAAGAGAGCGCCACTGTGGACATATCACTCTGTCGAACCACCTACATCTTGTGTTGTGTGTAATTGCAGTTGTTTGATGTTCTTTACTTATTCTGGTGATCGCATTTGCTTATTATTTTGTGCTGAGATTTATTGTCACCGCGGATGGAATTGATAAGTATTGCATATAGATGAGATATACACATGTAGAAGAAATAGAAATGATGATTTGTAAATTTAAATCAAGACCTAAATTCTGGATTCATTTTGAATGTCAATGGAGAAGTTAAATTTGGTGATACTTAGAGAGTTTAAATGATTTTAAGTGAATCTTTGAAATGAGAATTATATAGGATTAATTTGTTGTTCAAGATATATTTTAATCCACAAAATTAGAATTATTTGGTGAAGAAATTCTGAGTTTATATGTTGTTCTTAGAGAAAATCATTAAATATGAATTTTTGGAATTTAAGAGAATTAACATTTTTTAATCCAACCTTCTTGATGATTTTAGGTTGTTTGATTAATAGAAATCAATTATATATCATGTTAAAACATTTGGGTTGAATAATGTGGAGATTTGGATTTATTGATATTGGTTTTGATGTTGAGAAAGTATGAAACCCGTAGGAATTATCATTCAAAAATCTGTCCTAAAAACTAATCGATCGATCGATCGACTCAAGAATGTCGATTAATTGACTGATCAATCGATCGAGCCAAGACCATCGATTGATTGACTCCCCTTGGAAATGTGAAATGTTTTCATTCTGAGTTTTTATTGAATCCCAACTGTTAGAAATCTTTAATGATTATTAATTGAACATAATGGAACTTAGTAAAGGGCAATAGGATATACTTAAGACCCGAGAAGTGAGATTATGGATGGGATTGAATAGGGGGAATTATGGACCGTTAATTGAATAAAATATATGATGAATTATGTTTGAATAGCTTTGGTACATTAACGAGGAGCGTGGGACTTGGATTAATGCTGGAAAATTATATTAAGGTGAGAATAACATTATATGAGTGATAACTACATAATAATAATATGGTAAAGATAATAATCGTAATTAACAAGTACGGGTAGTATTGATAAATGCAACAGGTACTTGGGATATGATAATATACGGTAAAATCGTAATTAACAAGTATGAGTTGTATTGAGAAATACAACAGGTATTTGGGGTTAGGATGAATTCCTAATATGATATATAGGTCGAGTGCGTGCCTATTTCTATATAGGTTGAATATTTGCCTATTGTTTGATAATTTATGTGTATGACATACCTAGCTTACTTGCTATCGATGGGAGGTTTACGCGTGAGGGCCGTCATATCCTGATGAATCTATGAGATTTTGACTTGTCGCTCGAGATCATAGTACTTAGGTCGATTACCATTAGTGAGAACAATGGTATAAAATCGTCATTTGGGTGTATAGGTATGTGTGTAGCCCAAAGGCTTAGGACTATGATCGCCTCCACTGTTTGTGTTTGATGATTATGGTTCGAGGAATGTTTACCGAACCTATAGTCCCCTATACAGTGACGAGATGTATTTGGACATAATAACAGAGTAATGCATCATCGTAGCTGTGTCTCGGGGTGCAGTATATTATATATATAAAACAGTGGATGTATGTATATATATATATATATATATATATATATATATATATATATATATATATATAGGAGAAGGATCACAAGTGGACCAAAAGAATGGACTTTTTAATAGACTTAACAAAAAAGACTAATAACCCACTAATTTTAATTCTTTGGTGTAATGGGTCCGCGCCAGCGACACCCAATAACCGAGACTTATTAGTCTTTTTTGTTAAGTCCATTAAAAAGTCCATTCTTTTGGTCCACTTGTGAACCTCTCCCTATATATATATATATATATATATATATATATATATATATATATATATATCTATTGTGTAACTAAAGATGAATTGAAAGATAATGATATCTAGAATAAATTAAGTACGAGAACACTTAATTGAATTGAATTAATAAGAAGCTTATCCATATTGAATCTAAATGGGTATATATGTTTATAACATTATTACATGTATTATGAGATTAATACGTGGGAATGAATTGGGCTAAAAATAGTGGACACATTGGGTTAATCTAGTTAGCGAGAGAACCGTAACTAGGATGGCTTAGAGGTACGTTAGGTGTGAACTCTAGATGAGAGGTGAGGATTTCAAGAGAGAGTCCGATAATATAGCATGTATATAGTAATTGTTGAATTTAGTATTTATTCACTTGTTGTTTTCAGAACTATTTTCACTATCGGGCTCTGACCCGTTTCCTTGCATATTCTCTTCTCTCTTTTGTATCTCCTATAACAGGTGTCCAGCCACTGGGACGCCATCCTTAGAGGATTATGTTGTTGATGAGTTATGGATGCTATGGAGTCTGGAGCTTTGTTTAGACGCATTCATATTTGTTGATTCCTACTCTGCAGTTGATTATTATTTAGGGCATATCGCCCAAAAGGATTCTAGTATTTCCCTTCCATTTGAGTCGGGATTTTATACTCATGTCGTTATGATACATTTGTTATTGTTGGGACTTATGTACTGAGATATTTTCTGGAAAGTATTATTCCAGTTGCATTTAAATTCTTTTGTGATTCATTTATTGTTGTGGATTGGATTACTATGAAATTGTTCATAATGGTAAAAAATGGAATTTTATTAAATTAAAATTTGAAAAGTTTAACACCTGCTTAGTTGGATATTAGGTGATAAATGTTTTTAGACGGTGATGCTAAGAATGAACCAACTGTAAATTCTATTTTAATTGGGTATAGGAATGATCACCCGATATTTAATTGAGCGGGGTGTTATAGGTTGTATTAGAGCATCTGGTTCTAGAGCCTTTTAGGATTTGTGCGGCTTATTACGTTTCAGCGTTGTGTTCTTTGTTATATATCCTTGTCTTAGGTATTGTTGTATTCCTCTACGTATTATGACTTACATTCTCCTACGAGAATCATTAGCAGGACATCATGAGGAGGACTTAGCCGAAGATTTAGAAGATTTTGGAATTGGTGATGGCGATAGAGCCCACTATAATTATTGTTCATGCTGAGGACTCTAAAGAAGACGTTCGGGAGTTATGATTTCCCAAGCACCGTCACAAATGCCGTTTGTGTCGTTCCAGACTCACCAGTATAGTTGGAATGGGAGTGAGTCAAGCGGACTTTTTAAGAGAACCATCCGTAGAAATGTTAAAAATGCGAAGATTGTGTGCATTAGCAAATGTATGAAGAATATCCAAAGGCTTTAGCATATAGAGGAGTGTTCAATACCCTGAAGTAAAAATTGGGGTAAAAATTTTCTTGGCTGTAGAAGCAATGGTGTAATGGTGAAAGTAAATCACCATGCTTGAAAAGTGAAATATTATGCCAATGTAAGGATCTTAAGTACAGTTTAACCGTAAGTTCCTTCATCTATTATTTTGAAGGTGATATTAATGACATTTTAAAATTTGTACCCAAAGAGGTAGGTACAATGAAGAAAAGAGACCTTAATTGGGTGGTGAACTCTCGAGAGGAGTCGCCAACTCTTAAGGCAACTTCTATTTTGACACTCGATGCAGATGGAGATAATGGAATGTTTTGATAATGAAGATAGAAATGCTTCTATATGAAGGAAGCAAAGAATTAATGATCTAGCCAAGGAGTAAGACTGAATGTAATGGTGTTAGTGAAGCACCATGGGGGGAGACCCATCAGGGGAGCCATTTAAATAATTCAGATAGTTGAATTTATACCAAGTGACAGTGAATTCAGTAAAGGTTATTGAAGCTAGTAGTGGGTTCCTTAGGTCCATCGAAACTAAGGGAACAATGAAGGTGGCCATCGAAATTGAAGCTACCAGGGTCTGAGAGAAGGATAATTATAATATATGGTTTGTATGGCCTAGAATAGAGAATTATATGAAGAAGTATTATATGTAGAGAGTAAGACCACATGCATTGAAATTTACCTGAAGCAAGTAAAAGGGAAAAGAGTCTGGTGTCTATTCGGGCAACGATTAAGATAGTTTTGGTTCAGTTCGGACAAGCGTGTTATAGTTGGGGAACCATTTGAGTGGCCAGGGCGATTGGCAAGGTAGGAGATTTCGGTTATCCTTGGAACAATGAGGTATGCTTTATGTGACCAGAGCGAGTACGATATTTTTATTAGCACTATATTTGCGTGTGAGATGACTTTAGTGGTTTTATCCCATTATGGGTATTTGTATTTTTCTGGGGTTTTACGGGATAAATTTTTGGTCTCATTCACTGGGGAGTGGGTGTAGATAGTAGGTATATTTTTATTAAGATTACTCATTCTAGCGCTGTGTTATATGAGTACGATATCATCCTAGATGTGGTTATTGATGGTTAGTATGATAGTGGGTTGTTATTGCAAGGCTATCATGGTTTTTGTTTCAAGATATGATGTGTTATTTTGGCGATGCTTGGAGGGTTGAGCTCGCATTTATATGATGCTAAGTACTGATAAGAGACTTTGAAGAGTGTAGTCGTTTTGAGATATGTAATCCCGATGCATAGGGACTTTACTGATATGATTCAGATTTTTTGGATTTATTATCGAGCGTAGAGGCTTAGCTCATTTTTATATGTAGCGCTCAGGACTTGGTGAGAGGTAGAGCGCATTGTTATGGCACTCGTGTATAGACATGGTACTTGAGATTTATATTTATATGTCCGAGGAATATGATTTTAAGTGTCTCAGTTATGTGCTTTGAGCCTACTATTCTCGATAATCGACAATGCTAGGTAGTAGTGTATCAGGGGGTTCCTCGTTTGGATTTCGCTTGCGAAATATCCCACCCATGAAACCCAACAAATGTCGGGAGTTGAGAGTTGTATTGGGTGATAGGAAAATGTCTATATCTTTAGTTGTTCCTCACTTTTACGTGGAGAAAATTTCACGAGCATATGACTTGAGGCTTGTAGAACCGATATGCATTGTGTAGTAATGCATGGATTAGAGGGTGTATGGGCACCCTTGTTAGTTTGATTTCATATCATCTGAGATAGAAGGACGTGAGAATAAATATGCGGAATATATGATTGTTAGACAGTTATAAATAAATCTGGAATGTTAGGATGGATTGAACGTCGTGAGAAAAAGACAATAATCCAAGTTTATATGTGCGATGAAAGTTATATACTAGAGGTGGGTTGAAAGACAGTGTGAAGACAATCATAAGGATATCTGTGGAGAAGAGGAAAAACTAATTATTATGGGGAAGTGGAATGGAGTCCTACTCGGTTGAATATTGAGACTTTATATGGTGAATTTATACACCACTCAGGGAATAGGTTGATTCAAGAAGATCAGCCAGAAACTTCATATCAATTCGTCAATTACAGAGACGGAATGGATAGACGGGCTATTATGCAACCCAATATTATTGTGAATCAGGATGAGATCCTTGAACACCACCTCGGATGGAAATCTTTTAGGAAAAGTGGGGATCACTTTTGGGTGGGCAAGTAGTGTCGCCTGGGGCCCGGTGAGTAGACAGGAGGTGATTGTTGACTAATGGAGCAGGATGAAAGGAGGAATTGCTAAGTTCATCTCTTAGTGGGCCACTTGTCATTTAGTGAACGTGGATCATCAGAAGCCAACAAGGTTTCTTCAACCATTACAGATCCCGATGTAAAAATGGGAGAGAATTACATGGACTTCATCACAGGGTTACCTACTTTATAAAGAGGCCATGATTCCATATGGGTGATTGTTGATCGGTTGACTAAGGTAGCTCACTTTTGTTGAGTTCGGATTGATTAATCTATGACACAGTATGTCCAGATTATTATAGCCGATATAGTGAGGTTACATGGGGTACCGCTTAATATTATGTCCGATCGGAACAAGATTTTTTTTTGTATCTCGATTTTAGGAGAGTTTTCACGAGGCTATGGGTACAGAGGTGCATTTGAGTACAACCTATCACCCACAGATAGATGGGTAGATAGAATGTACTAACCGGATGTTAGGGGATATGTTACGTATGTGTATCCTGGATTTTGGGGGAGGTTGGGAGAAATACCTTCCGCTAGTGGAGTTTGCATATAATAACTCCTATCAGTCACCATTGGTATGAATTTATTTGAGGCTTTTTATGGTATCCCTCGTCGTTCTCCCGCGTGTCGGTTAAAGGAGGGGGACAACAAGCTACTTGGGGACATCTGCCAAAACTTAGATAATTAGTAGTTGTATTCGGGTAGCCCAGGTTTGACAGAAAAGCTACGCTGATGCAAAGCGGTTCTTTCGTGAAATGGGGGACCAAGTGTTATTGCAGGTATCGCCTATGAAGGCGATTATGCATTTTGGAACGAAAGGGAAATTGGTGCCTAGATATGTAGGACCATTTTCTATCATTGAGAGAGTTGGACTGGTTGCTTATAGATTGGTTCTGCCGGAGCACTTGTGTAGGAGACATGACGTTTTTTGTATTTCTTCGCTGAGGCGATATCTCCAAGATGAGTTGGCACACACTCATATTGCATGAGTGGAGATTGATTTGCATCCAGATAGTTCTTATGTCGAGCGACTGATGGCGATCTTGGATCATCATGAGAGACGTTTGAGATCGAAAGTAGTTTCATTGGTGCGTGTCTAGTAGGAGCACCATAACATAGAGGAGTCTACTTGGGGCCGCGAGGATGAGATGCGCGACAAATACCTGAAGTTGTTTTTACTGGGCATGCTTTTTCGAAATTTCGAGATGAAATTCCCTTATAAGGGGTGAAGTATGTAATACCCCATAATTTTAATGACTTTTATTAAGAGCTAAATAAGAAGTAAATGTGAAATCAATGGGGATTAATTGGAATTTATTTGTTTAAATAATTAGAATTAATCTAGATTGAATATCACTAAAGAATTAAGTAATATGAGAATGATATTGAATATTACTAATGCTTAATAGTTATATATGATTTTGATGATGTTACAAATTGTCATTTGTGCAAAATATGACAATTATGGATATTATGTCGAGACACGATTATGGGACGTGTCGGGACTAATATTATTAAATAAAAAGTAAATTATTTTTATGACATTCAAATGGTCATTTTGACTGCGTCAAAGTGTTCGGAATGGCCGAAATATTAAACAGGTATACTCGGGGGTTTGATTTAGGTCTCGGGGCATTTTGGAACCGAATAGACACCGAGAAGGAGTATTTTGGTCATTTTTGCATGGGAGGTGAATAGTAACTTTGGAAATTGTGTTTTATTATATAAGTTTAGGAGTTGGTTTATCAAATGTTCATTCACCCAAATCAAAGGAAAGGTTATTGAGGAGAGTGAAGAGTTTTCTCTGGAAAGTGACAAACCACCTTGTGCCATCATCATCCAGCACCGGAAGTTCACCGGAAAGGGGGAGGGATCATCCTACACTATCATCACCAAAGGATCAGACCTACACTTTAAGGCAAGTGTAATTCTTTCTCTAATTGGTGTTTATATTATCCATGTTATATTAGGATTTATAAACATCCATGAAACTTATGTAAATTGGTTGAAAATTGATTGATAAATCAAATGGAATGGAAGGAATTGATAGGTATTGCATGTAGATGAGATATACACGTGGAAGAAATATAAATGGTGATTTGTAGATTTAAATCAATAACTAAATTCCGGATTCATTTTGAGTGTCAATGGAGAAGTTGGAATTGGTGATACTTAGAGAGTTTAAATGATTTTAAGTGAATCTTTGAAATGAGAATTATGTATGATTGATCTTTTGTTGAAGATATATTTTAATCCACGAAATTGGGATTATTTAGTGAAGAAATTTTGAGTTTATTTGTTGTTCGTAGAGAAAATGATTAAATATGAATTTCTAGAATTTAAGAGAATTAACATGTTTCAATCGAACCTTCTTGATGATTTTAGGTTGTTTGATTAATAGAGATGAATTATATATCATGTTAAAATATTTGGGTTGAATAATGAGGATATTGGAATTGATTGATACTTGTTTTGATGTTGAGAAAGTATGAAACCCGTAGGAATTATCATGCAGAAATCTAGGCGCTAAACTGATCGATCGATCGATCCACTCAAGAATGTCGATCGATCGACCCAAGTCCATCGATCGATCGACTCCCCCTGGAAATGTGAAATGTTTTTCTTTTGAGTTATTATTGAATCCCAACTGTTAGAAATCTTTAATGATTATTAATTGAACATAATGGAACTTAGTAAAGGGCTATAGGATATACTTAAGACCCGGGAAGTGAGATTATGGATGGGATTGAATAGGGAGAATTAACGATCGTTAATTGAATAAAATATATGATGAATTACGTTTGAATAATTTCGGTAAATTAAGGAGGAACGAGGGACTTGGATTAATGATGGAAAATTATATTAAGGTGAGAATAACATTTTGTGAGTGATAACTACATAATAATAATACGGTAAAGATAATAATCGTAATTAAAAAGTACGGGTAGTATTGATAAATACAACGGGTACTTGGGATATGATAGTATACGATAAAGAGAATAAATCGTAATTAACAAGTATGGGTTGTATTGAGAAATACAACGGGTACTTGGGGTTAGGATGAATTCCTAATATGATATATAGGTCGAGTGTGTGCCTATTTCTATATAGTTTGAATGTATGGCTATTGTTTAATAATTTATGTGTACGACATACCTAGTTTCCTTGCTATCGATAGGCGGTTTACACGTAAAGGCAATCATATCCTAATGAATCTATGGGATTTTGACATGTCGCTCGAGAACATAGGACTTAGGTCGATTACCATTAGTGAGAATAATGGTATAGAACAGTAATTTGGGTGCGTAGATATGTGCGTAGCCCAAAGGCTTAGGACTATGTTCGCCTCCACTTTTTGTGCTTGATGATTGTGTTTCGAGGAATCTTTACCGAACCTATAGTCCCCTATACAGTGACGAGATGTATTGGGACATGATAGCAGAGTAATGCAGCACCACAGCTATGTCTCGGGGTGAAGTATATATATATATATATACCTACATGTGATGATATCTAATGTGTAACTAAAGTAGAATTGAATGATAATGATATCTAGAATTAATTAAGTATGAGAACACTTAATTGAATTGAATTGAATTAATAAGAAGCTTATCCATGTTGAATCTAAATGGATATATATGTTTATAACATTATTACATGTATTATGAGATTAATACGTGGGAATAAACTTGGGCTATAAATAGTGGATATATTGGGTTAATCTAGTTAGTGAGAGAACCTTAACTAGGATGGCTTAGAAGTACGTTAGGTGTGCACTCTAGATAAGAGGTGAGGATTTCAGGAGAGAGCCCGATAATATAGTATGTATATAGTAATTGCTGAATTTAGTATTTATTCACTTGTTGTTTTCAGAACTATTTTCACTATCGGGCTCTGACCCGTTTCCTTGCATATTCTCTTCTCTCTTTTGTATCTCCTATAACAGGTGTCCAGCCATTGGGACGCCAGCCTTAGAGGATTATGTTGTTGATGAGTTATGGATTCTATGGAGTTTAGAGCTTTGTTTAGATGCCTTCAAATTTGTTGATTCCTACTCTGTAGTTGATTATTATTTAGGGCATGTCGCCTAAGAGGATTAGTGTATTTTCCTTCTATTTGAGTCACGATTTTATACTCATGTCATTATGATACATTTGTTATTATTGGGATTTATGTATTGATATATTTTGTTGGAAAGTATCATTCTAGTTGCATTTAAATTCTTTTGTGATTCATTTATTGTTGTGGATTGGATTATTATGAAATTATTCGTAATGTTAAACAATGGAATTTTATTAAACTAAAATTTGAAAAGTTTAACACCTGGTTAGTTGGATATTAGGTGATTAATGTTTTTCGATAGTGATGCTAAGAATGAACCGACTGTAAATTCTGTTTTAATTGGCTATAGGACTAATCACCCAGTATTTAATTGAGCGGGGTGTTATAAAAATAAGTCTTGAAAATGGAATAAATTTCATAACATAATAATAAATAATTTTATGAATAAAAGTGTAAGAAAATATTGTTTGAGTATATTTTCTAGTAAAACTGAAAATGGGCATTTTTTTGGAAATAAAAATGCAAGATAATATTACTTTAGTGTGTTTGCTAATAAAACTGAAATTTATACATTTTTATAGAATAAAATTTTAAGAAGTGTTATTTGGGCATATTCCCAGTGAAAAAGAAATAATAATCATTTTATGGAATAAAATGTAAGAAATTCAATTTTAGTGCATTTCTAGTGAAAAAGAAATAATAGCCATTTTTATGAAATAAAAATGTAATGATGTTAATGTTGTCAAAATATTTATAAAATAAATATTTTTAAGCTTATTGCAAATTGGAGACATATGAATAAATGGACATTTGCTAAGTTTAATGAAATTGATACAATGTCTTGA
The DNA here is from genome assembly GCA_949130495.1 of Sambucus nigra. Lineage (NCBI taxonomy): Eukaryota > Viridiplantae > Streptophyta > Magnoliopsida > Dipsacales > Adoxaceae > Sambucus > Sambucus nigra. The sequence goes on along the minus strand of OX422215.1, from coordinate 599,208,391 downwards.
TTTCGTGAAATGCATGTTTAATCCATTTGGTAGGATTTTAGTATTTAAAGTCTACTTTCTATGCATATAAACCTATAGTATTTGATAATAAATATGTGAACAAGTTTAAGAAAGATTTTATTGGGTTCAAACATGAAATAATAAAAGTTGGAATTTTAGTCTTCAAAGTATCTGTAATTAGGACTAAAAGACATAATAGGTATGAAGTTAAAGGACTACATGTTAAATAAAAGAAATGAAAAGTTTCTTATAAAAGTGGTCTTAAGTATAAATGTATTACTTGAATAAAAAAGTAAGGAAATACGAATGTTGGTAAAAAGCACTAATTAAGTGTTAAGGGGCAAATATGAAATAGTTAGTGAGTATAGCTAACTAATGTTGTGAAATATTAACACTTATGGGATAATGAAAGGATTAAAGGTGTAAAGGTATTTGTAATCAAGAATAATGTATTCGAAGGGTAAAATGTGTTAAAGTGTTAAAACACTTAAGAAGTTGGCATGTATAACTTAATAATGTTTTGGGTGAAATTAACACTTGTGAAAATTGATTAAAAGTGTAATTTGGAAACAAATAGATAAATAGCAATTTTACTTAAAGTGAAATATTTTTATGAAATAAAAATGTTGGAAAGGGAATTACACAAAGTTCTCCTAAATGAATATGATTTGTGGAATAAAAATCAATGTTAAAGTGTAAAGGACATAAAATGGCAAATTTTTAGGTGTAACACAAATGGGGGCGGTAAAGTCCCGGGTTTTGTCTTCGACAGGGTAAAATACAAAGGTAATAATGTGGGCATTACTAAAATGTTAAATCACATTAAAGGCCCTCGGATGATACCAGGAATAAGAAAAAAGGGACAGTAGCTCTTGGATGAAAAGCCCTAAACCATTGGTCAGAGCATACGGTGCGCATAGCCGTCGGTGGAGCCTGTGTAAGTATGCGGTAAATGATAAAATTCTGAGAAAAGAAAAGGAGCAAGGAACAAATGAAAGAAAATGGGTTGTGTGGTGAAACGTGTTAATACAACCTCATTTTAACGGATGAAATAAATTATTTGGTAAAGGTTAAGTGGACAAGTAAATGCGTAAATCTAAAAATGTCCATGTTAAGGCAAAAAGGCTAAAGTAAAGTCGGAAAACGGGTGTTTGAGTGTGGAACTGGGTGTGTTAAATAAAGTGAGAAAAGCTAAGTATGAATAAAGGTGGTCTTTGAAGATTAAGGTAAATTACTCTAAATGTGTAAAGTTTTGGAAGTAAAACTGTTATTTCATTTGAAAATGTATTTTCAAAGGTATATCTATATGTATGTAGCTACGTATATATTTTCGCGTGCATGTGATTGTAACGTGTGAGTATTCTTTTTTGCCGTTCGTTTATATACTTCTTATATATTTCCACTTGGCATCTGCTCACATCCCCACTTTGTTACGACAGGTTGGGTGCGGGTTTGTATTTTGAGGGCATTTTACAGGTAAGTATATCTTACTTATGTTTTACGTTAGTAGATCTATTTACTTGGACACATGGGTGATCTCCATGGGTCCCTCACGTAGTTCATCTTGAAATTATAATCGCATGCTAACAAGTGAAATGTTAATTAAAATAAAAACTGACTAACAACATTAATTATGTTGTTTCATTGCACTTCACACCTAAAGCTCGGGTCTAGTCGGGTTGAGTAACGGGTAACCCATAAATTCGGGTCGGGGCGCTATATTAAGCATATCCTTATTTCCCTATCACTTCCTTCGCTGCATCATCCATTGTTGTTCTTTCCTGTTTCAAATTTTAAAACCCAGAATAGTTCATACGAAACCTAGAAACAAAATATATTATAACCAACAATTTACACTTGTTAATGATTTTAATGATCAAGGCATTCTCCAAATTCCAACCCTATTTAATTCACAATAAGAGGCATCTGCATGGGATCTACATCCAAATTTCAATTCTTGAACTAAACGTGAAATCCTCTACATCAATTAATCAAATATCCCCAATTACCTACCCTAAATTTCAAGATTTCGATACCTAAATTTCTGACACTAATTCTATATTAAATTCAATCCTCTACATGCATATACTATTTATTCATCATCAATTCATTCATATCAAACTTAAATCCGATAAATTTAAGGGTCATTATAATGCATCAAGAAATACATTTGAAACTTAAATGAAGCAAGACAATGCTTGCCTTAATAGATTCGTAGAACAAGCCCCTTGAATTTCGTTTGATTTCTTGCCCCTTTTCTTCCCTTTTTTGGTTTCTCTCCTCCCTCTCTTGATAGTAAATACGTTAGGTCTTTCTGAATAATAGCGGGGGAGTGGTTTATCCCTACTTAAACAATTATTAGATGTCTACTCCCAAGTTGGTCTTAAACCCAACTTTTGGACCCCAAAATGGATCTGAATCCACATTCAAACTAGCCCAAAAGTTCCCCAATTCATATACCCATGAACCAGGACCATTTATAAATATTTAAAATACTTAACCGAGCATTTAACACTTCCCAAATGCATCCCAATTATTTCTATTTCACTTAGACATTTTTATTATGTTTAAACGACATGCGCCCGTAAATTTATTTATGTGTGATTTATTTTTCACTAGTAAGCCCGTTATGTCCAATTGAGTTTTATATTTATCTAATCATGAATAACTGTTTTTTTAATTTAATTTTTTTACTCATTTAATTTAGATCCTCCTAATATAATTTTTTCTCAAGTTAAATCTGAAGTTGTTAAATTTATTTATGTCGTAATATTTTATTGTAAGAAATTACGGTGTAATACATTCTTCTCCCCTTATAACGAAATTCCATCCTCAGAATTCGCTAAAGCTCAATATTATGTTTTAATCTGCGTCATTAACTCAAGTTTTACGCTCAATTAGTCCAAACCCATATCCCATGAGATAAAAGAAAAGTCTCACCCATGCGTATCATAACATCACAGAGGTGTTCTTATATTCCATATTATATGTACACACAAGTAACATTTAACAAGGTTAATGACACTTATACATATAATGTGTACCATATATACCAATAATATCCATATATCAACCATACCACAACCTATGTACATGAAAAAGAAAGTAATGATATTAGTATTTGACTTCCTTTAACTCTCGAATTTTTCCAATTTCATGCATGGGACGTCTCGCAAGCAAAATCCAAACAACGAACCCTCCTGATACACTATTGTACGTCTTAGTCAGTTATTCAGATCCATCAGGCCAAGATTAAAAGAAAATGGAAATAAAAATAAATGTGTGGAGTAATCATGTAAATTCCAACTTTTGCCTATTGTTAACTAAAGTCTCCTATCGCCAAAGGGATACAATAAATCCCAATAAATTATCCCATTTAATTTTACTAATAATAATAACTAAAAATTTCCTAAGGTATAACATATCCCATCTCCTAACATTTGCTACTTTCATGCGTGGGATGTCTTGCAAGAAAAATCCGAACAAGGAACCCTCACGATACACTATTGTATAGTATTGTCGATTGCTGCGATCCATCAGTCCAGGACCCACGTCTATAATGTGCTCAATTAATTTATAAGACTCTTTAGGCCCCATAGTCGACCTTTTAACCATATTTAAACTCAAGGTATCACAATTCCTTTAGTATTTTTCATCGTGAAAATAAACATTAATGCTAACTAGTCACGCTATATTTGACTATTAGTTTTAATTTGTTTCCATGAAAATCAACGCAACCCCCGTGGTTAAAGTCCTCCTGGGGTATATTACCATACCCTTACACACAAGGCATTATAGGTATCTGTCATTCAACTTGCGGGCAAAATAATGTAAAGCGCTTAGATAAAACGAAGTCTACTCACCCTAATGTGCAAATAAGATATTATTTATTACGGAGTACTGTGCCCTAGTACTAAACTAAGTATATCTTACAAAATAAAGGAATTTGGGATCATGACATCATTGTTTATGCTTGCATTGGTTCCTCTCTTGATGCAAGGTGATATACACATCTGTACTGTAACTGTTGCTGCTGTCCTTGAGGTGGATCAAGTAGTGCTGGTGCGGCTGACACTACCGCCACTGGCTATACCTATAGTTGTTAGCACTCCCCATGGGGTGCTCGATGTCCTTGTTGTTCCCCTGACTCCTGTGCCACTAAATTTCCCTGAGGGAACATCTTCGAGAAGTGGCTCTTCTTTCCATAAACATAGCAATTTCCCTAGAACTGATGCATAACTGGTTATATCCCCTATTGGCCATGATTTTGATGCCTTTGGACTTGGTGGCCTCTTTGTTGTTGGCCTTACTGACCCTGGCTATGTCGGCCCTATTTGTATCCATTATCGAAAACCCTAGATCTCTTATGTTTCTCTAAAGGTTGAGGACCCTAAGATTGCTAAGTCTCCTGGATATTACTCCCATTCGCCCTACTTTGTTGGTTGGACGTCTCAGAGTGGTGTCCTTTCTCCCCTCATCTTTTTGGATGTTCTATGATCCTGGTAATGGAGTAAGGTAGCATTCACTACCTGTTTATATGTGGTGAAAGAAGGATTCCCCAATAATGACTGTCTGGTGTGTCAGGCCGTCCCTGATACAAATTTCTCTATCTTCCTCTACTTTGTACTCACATCCTCCTTAGCAAAATAGGAAAGAGAAGTAAGATCTTCATCATATTCTTCCACAGTAAGCCTCCTCTTCTTGAGATCCATGAACTTATTTTGCATTTCGAATTGCATCTCCTAAGGGAAGTACTTCCACTCAAATATCTCCCAAAACTCATTAATAATGAGACTGCCCTCTTGGTAATCATCATAATTGCCTCCCACCATTCAAGTGCACCCCCACTAGTCAAAATGACGCTAACATCTACTTTTGCATGGGTGTGCACTCTACCATCCATAAATGTCTTTGAATATCTCTCTTCCACCTACTCCCACTAGAATATCTGGAGCGCTAACAAACTTCGATGGGTCACCCTTAGTGAAGGCCTCCCTAGCTCTATGCCAAATTAATCCAGGTGTCTGGACTAGTAGCATTGCCTTTGTGGGTGTGGTGGTTGTTGTTGAGGTTACGGAGGTGGAAAATTCCTTAACATAGCTGCCATGGTAGTGGATACTTCCTGAGCCACGATAGTGGCAATCTCTGCCGATCCTACCGCTTGTGGGACTATAGGTGGGTATTGCGGCTCCCGCTGGGCCCCTTCCTCTGTAATAAGTGTGTTGGCACGCCTCGGACTTCCTTTCCTACCATTTTCCATTTGAAAGCAAAGGAGGTTGTGTAAGTAACTAATCATAAAGAATATAATGATTCCTAAACATATGGCTCTATATATCAAAGAATGCAATGCAGAACGTAACGAGCTCAAACAGAGATCCTAAGGACACTAGAACAGTGCTCTGATGACAACTGTAACAACCCCCATTTTCTCACGTAAAGGTTGGCTAGTACGATACGCCGAAGATGGGTCTTGTCGGTCAATTAATACCATTCTTAGCCCAAATGTAAATATAAATAATTATATTAAAGGTCAATTATTGGATTTTAAATCAACATTTCCTTAATAAGTATATAAATTCAATCCAACAGAAAGTGCATGATAAGTCTGACATAACAGTGAGTATCACAACCCAACATAATGTAAATAAATAAATCTTGGGCTTATGACCATATTAATATCTCAAATAAATAACTATGACTGGAAAATCACCTAAGCTGGAGTTAAGAATCTGAAAAGTACGAGAGATCGCAAGGTTTGTATAGCAACGGTCCCCCAAGCTAGAAACAACATTGGGGGGGAGGGGGGGGACATTTAAATTTGGGTCAGAGCCCTAGGTGTGCAAGAATTAACTTATTTAATTTAAGATACAATAATACAGTTGATGCAAAAATGAATAATCCCCTTCGTCACTCGCATGCATTTGGCACCTCACCCCTCATATAAGTGCGATATTATCTGTATCCCAATAAGTCCCCTAATGACAATTATGACAACACGTCAAATTAATAATGATGGATTTGACGATAATTAAATGCTTAAGTGTACCGACTACATTTAACTGCCAATGCTCATAATATCTCAGTCTCATAAATTTCACATAAATGGCATAAACATCTATTATGCATTATAGAATCAAAGTTGTAGTTTACGTCCACATTCTTATACATTTCCAATTTGTCTCATATAAAGTCTGGGTAATTATCTATATATGTCCATCATATACTTGACACACAAAGGCATCTACCGTTAGTGTCTAGTTCGTACTCTATCGGCAAGTCTGGAGGAATCTCTTATCCTAAGTGGACATCACAAAACACATATAAGTTGGGGGAGGTCCCTATGAAGTATATCTATTCATGGTCCATACCAAGCAGTGACATAGGCTTGGTTAGTGTCAACACCTACCACCTCGTAGATGGAGCCTCCACGTAGTACCTATATGACTTAGACAATTGCCAAACGCACCTGTGTGCTGACGTGTGGTAACCGGTCCGAATGCACGTACCCTTGAGCCGATAGGACTGTCAATGAACATTGGTATGTCTACACAAATACATATAACTACATATTATTATCTCATATAATATGTATAGGTAACTACTCAATAATTACCATGAGGAAGTCCCAAGATTCACAATTTTTCCATTTATTAATAATTTACCATCTAGTGTATTATTAATTCCGCTCCATTGAATAATTACTTAACCAACTAGTTAATTGTAATTTTTTTCAATTTAATGTGGGTACATCTATATTTTTAATAAATTCTTTATTGTCCCAAACCCTGTTCCATTCACTCACTTGGGCTCATAAAAATGCTCATAACCAAACCCCAAGCCTAATACCCTCATTAGTATTAATATTCCTTAATACCCAATCTCCCAATACCCTAGGTATTAAACTTGCATCTATTTTTTCTCTAATAAAATCTCAAAAAAATAATCCCAAAAGAAATTCAGGAAAAGGAACGAAGGTGTGAGATTTCGGCCCTATCGTTCGAACGACTTGCAATGTCGTTTGAACGACATGCAAGGTCGTTCAAATGACCTCCAACATCGTTTGACGCTACGCTTCTACTTCTTCTTCCTTCGGCTACTTCTGCCATTTTTTTGTTCTTAGATCCAAAACTCAAAAACCGAGAAATTGTGCCTTCGAACCTAGAAAGTAAGCCCAGAAGTGATATATTCACACACACACACCCCCCCCCCCCCCCCCCCCAAAAAAAAGAAAAAATAATTAATATCTACCAACATTGTTGTCAATTAAAACATTTTCCAATTTCCCATCATATTTAATCCATAGTAAGGGCATATATCATGGGATTTACATCAAATTTTAGTTCGTAAATCATCAGTAATATCCTCTATAATAAATAGTCACAATGTCCCAATGTAACTATCAAGACCCTAAGGGATCTACCGTAAATTTCAAGATTTCGATACCTAAATTTCTAGGACCAATTCTATATTAAATTCAGCCCTCCACATGCATAAAATACTTGTTCATCATCAAATAAATCATATCGAACCTAAATTCCAGAAATTTTAAGGGGTTATCATCATGCATCAAGAAAATACATTGAAAAACTTAAATTAAGCAAGACAATTCTTGCATGTTTTCGGTGGTGGTTGATGTCTTGAATTCTCTGTTCTTACTCCTCTCAGACCTTTTTTTCCCTCTCTCTTGAAGTCGGGCTTCTACGGTTAGGTTATGATTAGTGGTGGGGAGTTATTTATCTTCCTCCTGATCTTATATTTTACCCAATTCCCGAGTTGGACATATAACTCCATTTTTGGATGCCAAATGGGCCCGAATCTATATTCAAACTAGCCCAAAAGTTTTGCGACTCATATACCTATGAACTGGGACCATTTCTAAATATTTAAAACACTAAATTGAGTCTCCAACTCTTCCCAAAAAGCATCCCAATTATTTCTATTTTAGTTAGACATTTTTATTATGTTTATCGACATGCATTCATAAATTTATTTATGTTTGATTTATTTTTCACTAACAAGCCCATTATGTCCAATTGATTTTTATATTTATGTAATCATGAATAATTTTTTACTTAAAATTAAATTTTTTTTACTCATTTAATTTTAAATCCTCCCAATTTAATTTATTTTCAAAATAAATCCGAAAGTACTAAATTTAATTATGTCGTAATATCTTATTATGAAAATACAGGGTATTATATTCTCCTCCCCTTATAACTGAATTTCATCCTCGGAATTCGTTAAAGCCCAACCTTATGTTTTTATCCTCGTGATTAACCCAAGTTTTTCACCCAATTAGTCCATACCCATATACTATGAGATCAAAGAAAAGGCTTACCCATGCTTATCGTAACATCACTAGGGTGTTCATATATTCCACATTATATGTTCACACCCATTACATTTACCAAGGTAAATCACACATATACTTCTAATTTGTACCATTCATACCAAGCATATCCATATATCAAGCATATCATCACATATGTACATGAAAATGAAAATAATGGCCTTAGTATCTGACTTCCTTTAACTCGTGACTTTTGCCAATTTCATGAGTGGGACGTCTCGCAATCGAAATCCAAACAAGGAACCCTCTCGATACACTACTATACGTCTTAGTCAATTCTTGAGATCCATTATTCCAAGAATAAAAGAAAATGGAAATAAAATAAATGTGTGGAGTAATCATGTAAATTCTAACTTTTTCCACTGCCAACTAAAGTCTCATATCGCCAAAGGGACACACTAAATCCCAATAAATTTACCCATTCAATTATACTAAGAAAAGTAACCCAAAATTTCCTAGGGTATAACATTTCTCGGCTCTTGACATTTGCTAATTTCATGCATGGGATATCTAGGCCCTATAGTCGCCCATTTAAAATCAAGGTGTCACAATTCCTTAAGTATTTTTTCATAGTGATAATGAACATTAATGCCCGATAAATTATCAACATGACAATTCCAAGAATAATAACAAAAATGTCTTAGAATCCAACATCTCTCTACTCCCAACATTTGCTACTTTTGTGCATGGGATGTCTTCGTTCGAGCTACAGATGAAGTCGTGCGAATGACTCGTTTGAGTGATGTGAAGAGGTTTTAGGCAGTTCGTTCCTTTCATGATTTGGGTCTCGGGTTTGATTTACTGTATATGAGCCAAAATGGGAAAATATTAAAAGCAAGAATATGCCATATTTAATTGGGAAAATTACATGGCTAAGTAATTATTCTATGGAATGGAATTAATAATTCACTAGAGAGTAAATTATTAATAAGTAAAAATGTTGTGGCCTTTAGGTGAGCTTTCTATGGTAATTATGAAGTAGTTACCCATACATATTATATGAGATAATAATATGTACTATCATGTATTTGTGTGGTCATACTAATATTTATGGACTATCCTATCGGCTCGAGAGTTCGTGCCTTCGAACCGGGTGCCACACGTCGCCACAGGTGGACTTGATGTTGTATAGGTCATATAGGTACTACATGGAGGCACCATCTAGAAGAGGTGGGTGTTGATGCCGAACCAGTATGGGCCATGAGTAGGTATCCCGCATAGGGACTACTCCCAATTTATATGTGTTTTATGATGTCCGCTTAGGATAAGAGAATGCTCCGGACTTGATGATAGAGTACGAATTATACACCAATGGTAAATGACTTTGTGTGTCAAATATATGAAATGACTTATATAAATAATTACCCAGACTGTAATGAGATAAATTAAATTATATAAGAATGTGGACATAAACGATAAGACCCTACTTTGTGTTGCATAATAGATGTTTATGACTATACGTGAGACTTATGAGACTGATATATTATGGGTATTGGTAATTAGTTATAGTTGGCACATTTAAGTATTTTAATTACTGATGAATTCTGCATTATTAATTTGGCACGTTGTCATAATTAGTAATGGGGACATATTGAGATGCAAATAATATCACACTTAGATGAGGAGTCAGGTGTTAAATGCATGCGAGTGACGAGGGGGAATATTTATTTTGCATCAATTGTATTATTCCATCTTAAATTGATTAAGTTAATTCTTACCCACCACGGGCTCTAGCCCAAATTTCAATGTCTCCCCCCAGGTTGTTTCCAGACAGGGATAGCGGGACTGTTATTGTACCAGCCTTATGATCTCTCGTACGTATCGGCTTTCTAGATTCTTGACTCTAGCTTATGTGTTTTTCTAGTCATAGTTATTTATTTGAGACATTTGTATGGGCACAAGCCCGAGATTTATTTATTTATATTATGTTGGGTTGTGATACTGACTTTTATGTCAGACTTAACATGAAATTTATATTGGATTGAATTTAAATACTTATTATGGAAATGTTGATTTCAAATCCAATAATGGACCTTTAATATAATTATTTATATTTACATTTATGCTAAGAATGGTATTAATTGACCGACCAGCCCAAGCTTTGGTGTTTCGTGCCTGGCCAATGGGACACCCTGCCTAATTAAATAGCAAGTGATCAGTTCTTTATTAAATTAAAACAGAATATCCAGTTACTCCATTCTTAGCATCATTGTTGAAAACTTTTTAATATTTACTAACCACCTAGTATTTGAAAAGCTGGTGTCAATTTTTTTCTTATTAATTAACATAAAACCAAATAAATAATTAATTAAGCATGCACCATTCAGTAATCAATCTCATAAGGAATACAGAGACATAATAAAATAAATGTGACTGGAGTAATCACTTCCAGCATAAATCCCAAATACAGTAATCCGATATGAAAACAAATCCCATCACCGAAAAGGAATAAAAATATAAATCCACTATCTCTGAATAACTCTGAATAATGATGGGCATCATGCCCGACTCGAATAAGTAATTCATGAGAAAGAAATGGTAAATGTGGAGGCATCTAATAACTGGGTCCTGTAACTTCCACATCAGTTGAAGTACGTTAAGGATAGGACCTCCTAGTCCTGGCGTCCTTATGGATGGGCACCTAAAATATTTTTACAAAAGAAATAGATGTGGAAGAAACGAGTCAGAGCCCGAGTAAAAACGGTTTAAAAGTTTAGCAAGTATTTAAAGTGAATAAATACCAGATATTGTATACATGTTAGATTCTCGTACTCTCACTTAATATTCTCACCTCTCAACTATTGTGCACTCCTAATAAAGATTTCTAACCCACCCTAGTTATTCTACCTTGCCTAACTAGTCGATCCAAGTCCGTTATTACATGAACTAACCCTTTGTGGCCTCTCTGTTTACCCATATAATAGTGTACCGAAACTCTCAATATCGTTCAGCCAATTTTGGGGGTCTTATTTGTTATTTAAGTTTCCACCCACTTAAATTAATTAGGATATTATTATCTTTCTCATCTACGAGTCGCATAGTAGAACACTTCAAATATACACATATTTATTTTCCTTACAATATATATACATATATATATATATATATACACACACACAATAAAGCACCCGTAGGCTGAGCTGCAGTTCATTCATACTATGTTATTAAGTCCCAGTACATCACGTACTAAATAAAGGATTACCAATTTGAAATCACTCTCGAACCATATAAATACAATTCACACACAGTTGGAGGTGAACATAGTTCCAAGCCTGTATGATACACATATACCTACGCACCCATAGAACTATCAACACTACCATTTTCAAAGATAGCCCGTACCTATTTTCTATGTTCTGAGGAACCAATCTAAAATCCACCCAACTAACTCATCGGGATAAGACTGTGCCCTTTCTAAGACCTCCCGTGATACCAAGCAGCATAGGTGTGTCATACACATAAGTCACATAATTAGTATTCATACCACGTGTACATTTATCTCATTAAGATTGGTATACTCACAACCAATAACACAATAGTTCATAAAAACCATAAAATTTCATCTCTTAACAACCCGAGTGTTTCATATTACTCATTAGGATTCCTAAGTATCCCTTAAGTTAATTTAGTAGGTAACACACTCTTTCATACTAGACTAAATCATAGGTACCCTAAGATATCCGCAACATCATTGTATTTCTCCTAAATTTAAATTCCATACTTTAACTAAGTATAGTTAGCCTCGACCCTATATTGATCTCACAGTATTAAGTCTCAACATCTAATATATGTCTACTGATGTTTCGTATATATCCAACTATAACGTAGAAATCAATTAGAAGGTTAATTCTATCGTTTCCCATAAGGTCTAAATAAAAAGGAGAAGAACTTTCAAAATCCGGGGAATCGAATCGATTCTCCCTTTTAGCCGAATTAATTCTCCTTTGGGCCAAATCGATTCGAAATGCTACAGGTTTCATCTTCTTCCATACGTAGTTACGTTTCTCCAAATTTCATAACCCAACTCTCATTGTTCCTCACCAATTCAACAACCCAGATTCCCAACCACTTAATATACACTTATGGGTGATTTCAACGTAAAATTATCATTAAAACATCAAAGATTCAACCTTAGAACTGATTTATCCATGATTATCAACAAAACCCTAGTTTCATGTTCATCCATGTTCATCTCCCCCCAAGTCCAGATCATGATTTATTTTGTTTTCTAAACATCCAAATTATTTTATTTTCTTTCTTCCTTAAAATCTAATTTCGATTTCTAAACATATAATATTTCAGTCTACATGCAATACTTATCCAAGATCATGTTTTACATTCTCTAAATTAATCCAAAACGCGTGATACTCGTGAATAAACCACCTACTTATAACATGGATATTATATCTTTTCTAAGTTAAGAAAGATAAATACTTGCCTTTAACAATAGGTCTAACCCGTTGTATATGATGGTATGGTTTCCATCCTCCTCTCTCGATCTACGCGATGGTGGTGACGGTGGTGCAAAAGTGGTGGTTCTTGGCCTTGGAACACCTTGGGCACCTCTCCATCTCCCTTATGTAAACATTCTCTATTTTTGGGTTTGGTAAACCTAAATCCCTCACTGTAAATGATGATATAAATATTAGAATCTCGTAGGTTCTTTTTCTCCAAAAGTAAAAATGACTAAAATACCATCCTGAGGTGTCGGTCTAGTTTAAAACTTTCCCAAAATCCAAACTGAACCCCCTAGTAGACTTTTCGGACGATCTCGACCCTTACAGACAATTTGGCGCATTCCAAATGACCATTTAGACGACTTATTTCCAACTTACTTTTTTATTCGATCATTTATGTCCTAACACGACTAATACACGCATCTCGACTAAATTACTGTAATTGCCGTATTTCGCACTCACGGCATTTATAATATCTTATTATCATTATTATTAATCATTTACTGAGTAATATACAACATAAATAAATATTAACCATTATCTCACTAATAGATATTTATTTCAAACCAGATTAATTTCTCATTTTAATTTAATTAAGCCCTATTTTAAAAATCATTAAAAATACGAGGTATTATAGCCAAACTTTACATGAGAAAATGGGGGTTGTAACATGGCCTGAGTGTATGCTCAATGAATATTCAAAAGGCCATGAATCCCCTTCCAACGGTATGTCTCGTGCGCGAATCAACCTTACAGTTTGGATGAACGAACCATTTCCCCTCGAAAACTGATCCGGAGGCCACCAAGCACTCTCGGGATCCATTTGACTCAAGTCAACTATTCATCTTGAATGAGACTCAATGAATATTCAATGGTCTCTGAATACCCTTTCCAAGGTTCTACCTCGTGCATGAATCAACCTTACTGTATGGACGAATGACCCGTTTTACTCCGAAGGGTCATCAAGCACTTTTGAGACATGTTTGACCAAGATTAACTCTCCAAACTGAGTGAAGCTCTTTGTAACATTGAATAGATTTGCATAACCTTTCTAACAGTCTACCCCGTGTGTGAATCAGCCTTACAATTCGAACGAATGATCCATTTTCCTCTTGTCTAAAAAATCATCGGGTTTTTCTAAACCCCGTTTGACCATAGTCAATTCCCGAACCCGGAAGAGGCCTATGGATTCTTAAAGGTATATGAATAACATTTCCAATATTTCATCTCGTGCGCGATTTAGACTTATGGATTGCTTTTACGACCATTTTTTAGGAGAATCTACATGACAATGACGAATGGAACCCCATTTCCCTGCCCATCGACAATGTGTCTGGGGTTGTTTGTCGATAGGCATATCAAGGACAATTCCGATCGGCAACCCCTTGAGCCTATATAAATGGACCATGATCTCATTTCGAAAGGTACCTAAAAAACATCCCTCTTAGTTATCTCAGCAATATTCTCTCAAAGTCAACGTTGTTTCCATATTGAAACCTCTCCCCCACATTCCATTTCCATCCTTTCCTTACATAATTTAGCAAACTCCTTTCCCTCTCATCCTGCCACCTTCATACACTTACAAGATCGGTCCTTGAACAACCAAGATCAACCTTAAAGCTTTCGAAGAAGGTCCAAACATTTCACTCTCTCTTTAAACTCGCTTATTTTTGCATTAGTTTTTTAATTCTCACTTTTGTGTTACATATTTATTGGGTCACACATAATAGTATACAACTTTTTATTATTATTAGTATTGCATATACTATATGTTCTATAAAAACCCAAAAAATAAGAAAAAGGGTAAAAATTCCAAACAAGTAATTTTCACTACATTTTCTCACACTAAAACATTCTTTTTCTACAAACACACTGTAGACACCCCCTTCTGTTACCCCTTAAACTCTCCTAGATCCCTAGCACCTCCCGTCATCACCATAAACCCAGGTCATACCCCGAGTACTGACCTAGAAGCCATCGGGCGCTCCCAGGCTCTGTTTGACCAAAAGTTAAAGTCTTCAGCTCGACCAAGACTGAATGAATATTCAAAAGGCACTAAAACCCCTTTCCAATGGTCCACTCCGTGCGCGATTCCAACTTACGATATGGATAAACGATCCGTTTTACTCCGAAAGGTCACCGAATGCTTCTAGGATCCATTTGACCAAATTCAACTCTCCAAACCAGATCAAACTCTTTGGAATGTCGAACTAAATCTCCTAACATTTCCAACGATCCACCCCGTGCGCGATTCAGACGTACCATGCAGACGACCGATCCGTTTGCGTTCGATGATTCCCCGTCCAATGGACTGACGAATGCTTTCAAGCCATATTTGACCTAATGTCAACTCCCAAACCTGGGAACAATCCAAAGCACATTAGAAGGTCTCTGAATTACCTTTCCAACGGTCCACCCCGTGCGCAATTCTGATCAACAATTTGCGTTCTGCGGTCGATTTTCCAAAAAGGCCTGAAAGACACTACCAAACGGTAGGTCCCAGACCCTGCCTATCGACAGTGTGCCTAAACGCACCTGCCGAATGACAGGAACAGGGCTATGCCGATGCCCTGGGCCTATAAAAAGTAGGCCTGACCTCACTTGCAAGAAGAGCCCAGATCTGATAGATATCACTCTCAGCAGATCCAAAAAACTTCTCTCGAAGTTCGCGTGATTTCTACACCCAAATCCCTTTCCAACCTTCACTTTCCATCATCCTTTTCACCAAACTTGGTGAATTCACTACCCTCCATCATCATCCAAGTTTAAGGGCTGCTCTCCAACATTCAAGATCAAGCTCAAGATCTTCAAGAAGGTCCAATTTTCTCAACTTTCTCCTTAAATTCTCATAAATTCGCAATATCTTGATTTATTACTTAGCACTTTTATTATCTCATCTCATACATCCTAATATACTGTTTATTTAGTATTATTGCACATCCCTTATTTTCATATAAATAAAAACACAAAAAAATAAGAAAAAGAGGGTTTGCTCATAAATTCCAAACGGGAATTCTCATACTTTTCTTACACTTTTCTCATACTAAAACACTTTTTCTACACACACACAAATAAGAGAATCCCCGGTTGGATTTATGGGATAAACGCCACCCCTCGTTTTGCATGCGAACTATGTGGGCATCTCGGGGTAAAACCCGAGACTCGAGTCCTATTTTTTACTTTTTCTCTCATTTTCTATTTTCTCAAAACTCCACTCTCTTATATTATATTATATATATATATATATATACATACATATATATATATATATACATACATATATATATATATATATATATATATATATATATATATATATATATATATATATATATACTCTTAGTGGCGTATTATCCCACATGCATTATCGTTCCCTCATAACGATCAACGTAAGGATAATCGCCTAAATCCTATTTTCTAATATTTTTATACCTTCCTACAGATGACTCGCTTTACCTCTTCCATGGTGCAAGTCGACGATTGCTATCTCCACTATATATACACATGCACACATATCATGGGAAAAATAAAGGAAAATGGAAAAAATTCATGAGAGACTGAAAGGGCGGAATGGGTGCCTAACACCTTCCCATTTCGTAACTTAGCCTTCGGAGCCTTCTCGAATCATTTTGGTTTCGTATGAACCAGTATGTCTTTGGATGATGTCCTTCTGGATGGCTTCCCCTTTTCTTTCGTCTATTTTGAGTAAAATAGACTAGCGACTCTAATCTCTCTACATCTTTCACCTCACCTTAAATGACGCCAATCGAAGCCCTCCCGAGAGGGATGCACGGGACCTAAGGATCCTCCACCACGCCGCGAGGGCTGGGGATGGCCACAGTGGCGACTCTCCTGGGGATGTGTATCTTTATTTTTAGGGCTAGAATCTATTTACATGGATGTTATGTTTGCTTATATTCTCCACCATTTTTCATGATCCCCTATTTACATGTGTACCTCATGCTTATGCTCCTATTCACACACTTGTAGAAAATTCTCCAAGTACACTTCACACCACGTGCACCTAGGGTCACATATATCCACATGTTGCATGCCCCATCCATACTTGGTGTACCATTGGTACTTGCACTTTGCTCCCTGTTTGGCATAATCAGAAAATACATTTCTCATAAGATACTAATAAGAGGATCATGCATGATTCACACAACATCACCAAACAGCATTGATATTGACCAAATTTTACCCATTAACTGAAGGGTCACTTCGTGATGGGCGCTGGTCCGTCAGGGTGCATATATCCTAAGCGATATGACTCTCACCTTCCCTTGGCCAAGTACCTTCGACGTATATCGAACGGTTCCCCCGCATCATACCGCTTGATCGAAGTCATGACGGGAGGTATATCACAGGGACTTCATTCACGTACGCCGAGTATATCGAATTCGCTCTCACACGTACCGTCCCCACAAGGTATATGGTGAGGAAATTCACGTACACCCAGGTATATCAAATGGCTTGTCCACACGTACCGATTGCCCGCAAGAGCAAGACGTATATCGTGGAAGTCACGCCAAATGGGGGAACCCTTTCCAATTCACCCAACCAACTGCATACCCGCATATAGGTGTTAAGCCTAGGACATACATATTAAATTTTCGGTTTTAACTCGAAACTCTGCTAAAATTCGGAGTCGACTTGCCACCCGAATTCTCGCTCATTTTTAAAATGGGACCCTATCCGTGAGCCTGGTCACAAGTCCAGCCATAGCTTTGCATATATTACAAACCCAATTTTTCCAGGCTCGGGTCCCGTCCGGCATTTCATTTTGCATTTTGGAGAATTAATACAAGTGAAAACATAATAATTATAATAATCATGCTGAGACCGTATCCAAAGGGAAAATTCTCCTTTTTTTTTACCAAAAATCCAAAAACATTTTTTCTTTCCATCTCGAAAAAAAAAATGTCAGAAACCTTTTTCCCTTTTTTTTCTCTCTCAAAAATAAATCCCATTTTACGCCTTCTCAGGTCAATCGCAAAGCCTTGGTCTGGCTCCTTATTGGCTTTGGTCTTCAATCATGTAACCCCAGAGTTCCGTTTGTTCCCCTATTACTTCTTTCGAGTTAGGTATCCATTCGCTTTCCATGGAGAACACAGATCAAGTACCTGTTGTGCAGCCGGAGCTGACGGCAGTTCTAGCTCAGCTTGCGTCCAAGATTGACAACCTCCAAATTAAGATCCGAGAAATGCAACGAAACCCGATTCCTATCCCTAAAGAACCCGAGGCCCTATTCCCTCATGCGATGGATTCTCCCGAGCCTATTTGGGTCCCCGAAGAATATCAGCACGCTCCACGTGCCCCTCCTGCTAATGGGTCGCCGCCAGCTTCCTATGCCGAACCTTGCCCACTATTGGGCTAACTTGCTTATGATCATTGATCCAAAGGAAGAAGAGCTGAAAAAAGTCAAAGAGGACCTCAAGATGCTCACTTAGAAGTTTGACCAAGTCATAATCTCAGTAAATTACATGGACTACACCCACATGTCTCCTTATCCTAAAGAGAGGTTACTCGAGAAGTTCAAGATACCAAATATCGAGAAATTCGAAGGAAGTGGACCCCCGATTGTTCATCTTCGAAGTTATCACCGTCCCATGACTCTACTAGTTGCTTCTAAAGAAGTGAGGGCCCAATTATTTCAGCAAACTCTGAAGGATAGCACCCTTCGATGGTTTTTGTCTCTCGAAGAGTCAGAATTCATAGCTGGGAGGATGTAGATCGGGAATTCATGTCACGGTACAAATACAATGAAGAGCTTGAGGTCACCCGCCGTGATTTAGAGATGCTCAAACAAAACCTTGGAGAATCAGTCAGTAACTTCATCGCCTGATGGAGGGAAAAAGCAGCAACTATGACAAATCGGCCTTCCGAGGAAGAACAAGTCAGCATAGTGAATAAGAACTTCTTACCCCATGTTCGAGCAACGATGGGAGGACAATACTATCCCCACTTTTGAGCTCTCAGAGAAATAGGAGTCGAGATCAAGGAAGGTCTTGCCAAAGTAAAAGTTGACCCAAAGAAGGTGTCCGAATAGTTTACCCCCAAAAAATATGATAAACCTGCCAGTGCTACAGTCTCAACCATCAGCAACATCTCTCAACCAACCACATCATGGGCACTAAAAAGCCACCTTGTCCTAGTCCAAAAGGAATACACCGAGCTCCATTCACCTCTCTCTAAAGTTTATCAAGCCTTGTTAAGCCGAAACCTTATCAAACCTTTGGATCCCCGTCCATTTCCAAATACACTCACAAGAAACTTCAAGGTAGATGCCCATTGCGCCTTTCACCAAACTGCTGGTCATGCCACTGACCATTACCTTCACCTTCGAAACATAATCCAAGGTCTAATTGACCGGGGTACCATCGCTCCACCAGCCAATCCTAAGCCAAACACTACTCACAACCCACTTCCAAATCATACCAATGCCATCTTCTTAGAAGAGAACCCAAAATTTGATCCCTCAACTCAAATCACACCCATATATTTTCCTAAGCCTCACCAAATTTGCCCATATTTCCTCCTAAACCATCCTCACTGATCAGGCACTGTCACTCCTTACCAGAGCATGCATCGATGTACATAGTCATTCTAAAAGAAGTTCGGGCTGAAATTTCCCTCACAGATGATCATTGATTGCCAGGGGTTCAGTACGCTATTCTTGGAAGCATGAAAATGGGCCTGAGAGTCAGATAGTTGGGTAGTACCGACCGATGAAGTCAGTCTGGATGATGTCATCCATATTATGGAAGAATTATTTAGGCAAACCAACAACATTTGAAGTATCACCGAGTTATTCGATGCTTTGAAGTTACAGGGGCACTTGGTCCCCTCACCCTTACACATCCCCGCAAAATGGAATGACCTGTATGAAGAAGCCATTGAAATTGTGGAATGCATCAACTTTACATGGAAAGACATAATTGTTGCCACCTTATGGGGGGAAGAATTTAGAGATTCGAATGAAGAGCAAGCTTCAGAAAAAACTGGCCCGATAGCCGACATGTGTGGAATGATATCATTTAAAAAACTCCTCGAAGAAATAAATAAGGTGGCAGAATAACCCGACATCGACAAGGAAATGGGGTTCATGTTCTTACATTCTTTAGTAAATCACATGACCAGATCAGGGAGGCATTACCAGATTCCAAGCTCACTACCAGCCAATGACAAAGGGAAGGGTGTTGAAAACCTTCCTATGCCAGAAATAACCCTCAAGGAGAGTAAGATCCTCGATCAACTAAAGAAAACTCTAGCTAAAACCACTCTATATGGTCTTTTCATGTCTTCTCAGCTGCACAAAAACGCTTTGATCAAGTTGCTCACTAGACCCACAGTTCCTCCTTCTACCACACCAGAAGAAGCGGTAAATTTTCTTGGATCCTTGACCTCTACCCAAATGCTATCCTTTTCCAAAGAAGAAATCCCCAAGATTGGGCCAAACCACAATCATGCACTCAACATCTCCGTCAAAGTTATGGGGAAGGTTGTACCACTCTCTCTTATCGATAATGGATCAGCCTTGAATGTCTGCCCACTGAGAACCTTCATGTGTTTAGGACTAAAAGAAAGCGACCTCGCTCCAACCTTCGCTGATGTGCGTGCCTATGATAATACCCGTTAGGAGATGATGGGATCCATAAATCTTGTAATAGGGGATGGACCTATAAACCTTATCGTTGAATTCCAAGTTATTGACATCCTAGCTTGTTTCAACCTATTTCTAGTTGGACCATGGCTCCACGGTATCAAGGGCGTATCTTCCTCACTCCATAAGAAATTAAAGTTCTTCATCGATGGACGGGTCATTACCATCTTGGGCAACGATGACACTTCCGAGGGTGCAAGCACTAGTAGTACAATCCTTGAGATACATCACGAGTCAAATGATATGCTCCTATCAGGATTCCAAATTGAACCACTTCTACTCCCGGCAGGGGATAACTTCAAAGAAAGGTTTATCCAGAATACGACCCTCAGGGGAACGTCAATGTAATTTAGATGTTCAGAAACATGCACTTCGTGCCCGGACTGGGGCTAGGATAAAGACAGCAAGGGATTCTCGAGCCAATTGAACTGAAGAAGGATTTCCCTCCTCGTGGTTTGGGATATCAACCGTCAGAATAAGAGCCCAGAATGATCCGCTTGTATCGACTAAAGATAAGATTAAACCACGTTCAGACTATCCTAGGTGACTCCTAGAATGGACGATTGATTAAAGAGGTTGATGACTTCCCCTTTTGCGGATTTCGAGAACCATAGTATGACCATACAGACAAGAAAATGAAGCCTGGAATGGAGATCTTCTTCCAAGATATCTACCCATGGGCCGAGAGTTCCCAACACCATGTACAACCGCTCATCAAAGATACCGAAGAGACAAAGGAAAGCGACTCCAAAGATTCCTTCAACTTACAGACACTGGGGCTGACACTCTGTATGGCTCACTCAGGCACTACATCACTAGATCCACCCTAAATGATTAAAGTTGTTGATACACCTCTCTTCAACTGGCATGCTGAGCCAGTTCTACCTGCTAAAATCTCCCTAATCCCAATGTTCACCCCATTTCTTCTTTGTTGTCTATCCTTGTTCAAATGTAATCGATTCCTCCTTTGATGAGGCTATCAATGCTATTTTCCTATCAATGAAATAAATGAAGATTTTGAGTATCTTGATGTGCCTTACATTAACTGTTTGGATTTTAATCAAACTTTTGATGATGATGATTTTGCAAATGAACAATTCTTAACTGATCTAAATAAGGTTAATAATAAATAACATAAGTGCGTTCAAGTTAATGAAGAAGAGACTATTGTTGTTAATCTCGATTCTAGTAGCCAACTGCGTGAGATTAGGATAGGGACTACCCTTGACGATCATGAACATGCCAAACTCGAAGAAATGCTGAAGGAATTCATGGATGTTTTTGAATGGTCCTATGATCATCCTGAAATAGCTCAACATGAGATCCCCACTCTCACAGATTACAAGCCAGTCAAATAAAAGTTGAGAAATCTCCGCACTGAATGGTCGCTCAAGGTCAAAGAGGAGGTGGTCAAACAGTTGAATGCGGGATTCATTCGTGTGATCGAATATCCCACGTGGCTAGCTAACATAGTGCCCGTACCAAAATTAGGAGGAAAATTTCGAATGTGCGTAGACTATCAGGATTTGAACAAAGCCTCTTCAAAGGATGATTATCCGCTACCCAATAATGACATGATTGTGGACAACACAACCAGTCATGCTCTCAAATCATTCATCGACGGGTTTGCCGGATATAACCAAATCAAAATGCACCCAAACCACCAAGAAAAAAACGCATTCATCACTCCATGGGGAATCGTTTGCTACACTGTCATGCCATTTGGTCTCAAGAACGCTGGGGCTACCTATCAGAGAGCTGCCACAACCATCCTGCAAAATCTGATTCACGAAGAAGTTGAGGTCTATATGGACGATATGATTATCAAATCCAAGACTAGGGAAGGTCATATTATCGCTCTCCAAAAATTCTTCGAACGACTGCGACAGTATCAGATGAGACTCAATCCGCAGAAATGTGTCTTCGGCATTACAAAGGGAAAACTCTTGGGATTCATGGTCAGTGAGAAAGGGATAGAGGCAGATCCGGCCAAGCTGAAATCCATACTTGAGATGCCACCTCCCCAAACAGAGAAAGAAGTCTGAGGCTTCCTTGGGAAAATGCAATACATTAGACGATTCATCAGTCAGTTAACCTCCATCGGTGAGACAATCTTCAAAATCCTCTGAAAGGATTCAACTAAAGTTTGGAATGAAACCTGCCAAGAAGTTTTTGATCGAATCAAACAATATCTGACCCAACCCCCGGCACTCATGACACCATAGCCAGATCTCCCCTTGCTCCTATACCTAACCATAATCGACACTGCAGTTGGGGCTTTGCTAGCCTAATACCTTGAAGATTCCCTCAAAGAAAGATCCATATATTATGCCAGTTGCAAATTGGTCGGGTATGAGGTCAACTACACTACTTTGGAAAAGGTGTGTGCCGCACTTGTCTGGGTCACCCAAAAGCTACGGCACTACATGCTCGCCTTCCCCATCAAACTTGTATCCTATATGGACCCCATTAAATACCTGCTTGAGAAACTCGCCTTGTCCAGTCGAATGTCCCGATGGTTGATGCTCCTATCCAAGTTCGATATCATATACATCACGCAGAAGTCCATGAAAGGAAGTGCCATCTCTGACTACCTCACTCATTACCCCATGGAAGAAGCTGATGTCTGGATCTCCAAATTCCCAGATGAAAACATCCTCTACACTGCTCAAGATAACCTTCAATGGCAAATGTTTTTGATAGCCTGCCAACAAGAAGGTACATGGCATTGGGATACTTCTGATCGCCTCAGATAACTCTCACACTCTTATCGATATCAAATTGGATTTCCCTTGCACTAACAACATGACTGAATACAAGGCATGCACAGTAGGCCTCAAGGTTACTCTCGAGAAAGATATTCAATGCCTAAATGTCTACGGGGATTCCTCCCTCATCATCAGTCAAGTGCTCAGAAAGTGGAAAGTCAAGGACGAGAAACCCCAACCCTTACATTCCCACTTAGAAGAACTAGCCTCCTAATTCCAAGATATAACCTTCCATTACCTACCCTGATCAAAGAATAACCTAGCCTACGCCCTTGCTACCCTGGCCTCCATGGTCGACATGCCCAAAGGAATCAAAATAACCTCATTCCTTGTTCAAAAGCAAGATAAACCAACCCACTGCTACCACATTGAGCTCGTCACCACAAAAGATCACAACATAGCCAATTGTTGGTACTATGATATATAGCGCCTCCTCAAGTGTGTTAGGTATCCCGAGAGTTCCAAAAAGAAAGATCGAGTAACCCTTCGAAGACTGGTTTCTCAATACATCATCTGTCACAAAGCACTGCTCAAAAGAAACTTCGATGGAACTCATATGCACTGCATCGCAGGGGCTGACATTAAAAAGATAATGCATAAGATCCACAACGGGGAATGCGAACCTCACATGAACAATCAGATGCTTGCCAAGAAGATCATCTGATAAGGTTACTACTGGACCACCATGACCCAGGATTGCATCACCTATGTCCGGAGATGCCTTAAATGCCAACAGTTCCCCAACCTTCAGCATCTGCCTCTGCTCAAATTAGACAACATGATCTCTCCCTGGCCGTTCTCCACCTGGGGCATCGACATTATAGGGAAGGTTACACCGAAGGCTTCCAATGGGCATGAGTTTATCCTAGTTTCCATTGATTACTTCACCAAATGGGTCGAAGTGGAGTCATACGCAGTGCTAAACGCTAAGAAAGTGGCCAAATTCATCAAAAAAAACATCATCTGCTGGTATGAGGTCCCGCACGAGCTAGTGTCAGATAAAGGGTTGCATTTCTAGGCAGAATTTACAGAGGTGGTGAACGAGTATGGGATTCAGAGACACAAATATTCTCCCTACCGACCTCAGACCAACGGTGCCGTTGAAGCCGCCAATAAAAACCTCAAACCATCATCAGCAAGATGATCGAAAGCTGTCGGGATTGGGCTGATCAGATCACGTACTCCCTCTGGGGCTTTCGAACCTGTACTGGAGCTACCCCTTACTCTATAGTTTACGGCATGGAAGCAATCCTACCCGTGGAGTTGGAAATACCCTCGCTACGCGTCATGCTTGAAAGTAAGGTCAGCGAAAAAGACTGGTGCCAAAGTCGTCTAGACGAGCTGACCCTCCTAGACGAAAGGAGATTAAAACCTCTATACCAAATACAAGGCTACCATCGACGAATAGCGCGGTCATTCAATAAAAGAGTCAAGGATCGCGGTGTCCGAGCGAGGGACCTATCCCTCAAAGAAATCATACAACCCATCTAAGACCCCAGAGGGAAATTCAAGCCCAATTGGAGTGGCCCTTACATTGTCAAGAAGATCTTGTTCGGCGGTGCCTCTATGATCACCGACTTAGACGGGGAAGAGATGGATAATCCAGTCAACCTGGACCGTCTGAAGACGTTCTACCCCTAGTCCGAAATCTCGGCGTGCTACAACTCTTCTCATCTCCTTTCTATTTTATAAAAAAAAGAATAAAAATCTCTTCATTTCCCCTTACCCAGAACTACGTGGGCCTGATCCTGTGCAAAATAACCATTTTCAAACAGAATTAAAACTATTCAAAAAAAACCATAGGTACATAGGCAACTCATACACCTTACATGAGCACGACCCTTTCTTTTTCACAAAATACTATTCTTTTCTTATCTCCGAGAACAACAGTCAATTCCAACATGTATTTGAACAAAGGATTATGTATGCCTTAGTGATCGGTATACATAATTCAAACAATACAAAATTCATCAAAAGACACAACTGGATGATCAGAAACTTGTTTATTTCACTAATAAGAAATTACGGTACAGATAGTATAAAGGAAAAGATAACTCCCTTCCCCCTACCTTCCTAAAAAAGATAAAATAAAATCCCCACATTTATTCCCCATTACAAAAAAACCATCCTACCCACAGCTACTAGAGGAGCCCATTCCGTCATCATCAGGTACATCCTAGGGTCCCCAAGTTTCCCCTGCCTGAACCGAGTGTCGCAAACACTCCATGGATCAATAATCTCGAATCAACTTCGAAAAGACCACAATACCTCCTTCCATGGTGTCAAAATAGATAAGCCACCTTTGTCCAGTCTCCACTACCAACATCTTGCTAAATAATTTCCTCTACAACCACTTCATATAATCCCCAGGGATAATCCAAACTCTCCCAACCGACTGAGAGGGATCGGTCGACGGATGCTGATTCTCCCACATAGAGCCAAGCCGCATGCGCAGACGCTAGGTCAAATCCTCTACCGGAAAGAAATTCAGTGTTCGAGGTGGCACGATCTGTGCCCAGCCAAATTGGCGCAGAAGTCTCCAAGTGAAATAGAAAGAGGTCTGTCTGAGACCAACCAGCCGCACATATGAGTATTCTCCTATCTCCAGAACAGGCAGCAACTGTCCCCACCAAGGAACTGACCAGTACAGATTCCGAGCACCATGCTCCACAAGCCAATTCTCCCAGCTCTCAATATCCAGGCGAACGCTGAATAAGTGGTGCGAAAAGAAGTTGGGTACAGCCGACAAAGGATATTCTGGAAGAGTCGCCAGGAGGAGTCTTTCAGACAACCCAATGAACAGCATCACGGGGCTACCCCTTAGGAAGTCAGAATGACCTTCTCGCCAGGCATCCAGACCGTTCAGGGTCTCCGCCAGTATCACTACCATAGGATTGCGATGGTATGACCTCCATAAAGTAATGACTGTAAGTTGCGGATCCACCCGTAGTTCCCCAGTCACTAGCAACAATTTTGATACTAAGCCCAGAGCAACGGTTCCAGCATAACTAGCATCGCCTACTTCCCACATATGTACGGACTGCAACACCATCGGGAGGGAGATCATTCCTCCAATAAACAGTAATCTAGCCACCGAAGGCGAAATGCGAAGAAGCCCGGCCAACAAATCCCTGGGAGAATGGGAAAATTCAGGTAAAGTCGCAGCTACATTGGGATTTATCCCCATCATGGCAGAAAAGTCCTCGTAGGTAGGACAAACTTCATCCAACCCAAAATGGAATACATGGTCTTCGAGGTACCAAACTTGTACCTCCGCTATCAGCAGGTTCCACTCAATGGGCCATTTGCGCCACAAAGAGAGTCGACGCATGTTGAAAGCATCGTAGTCGACGTTATAAGAGCACATCGCGTCCAAGGCTTCAAGGTAGTTAGCAAAATCAATGCTACCACGGAGAGCCATATTACAAAGACGAAGAACCAGTAGACAAGTGAAGGTGTGATGGAAATACTCCACCCTTCCCCTCTTTATACTTGAGAACCCTCACAAGAGACACAATCCCTGCAGAAATCGGAGGGAATCCTACCCCACAACGCCTCATCTGCGCATTCACCCCGGTCGCCCTCGTATTCTAAATTGTTGTCCCCCAAGGATAAAAGGTCACCTGAAAATCCCCAAGCAGGCATAAGTCAATACAGAATCAGAACATGCCAAAGGCCAAGACTGAAAAGGAAAGAGTCTTACCCTACCACTTGTGAGCCATTCAAGACCTGACGCACCACCTCTAGAGAGAGAGATCCCTTTGACTGCCGACTGGCCTTCCGCCATCAATACAATCAACATAAGTCCCAAACGGTATCATCCTTCAGAGCGATCAGCTGGGTATTGCACCTAATCACCTCATAGAACCACATCTGCCAAAGACACGAATTTGCAATAAAAAAGAAACGCATAAAGAAAATGCGAATGCATGAAAGGAAAATGCGCAAAATTAAAGAAATACCTCGAGGAGATACGTGGCTCCAGTAAAATTTTGTCGGCAGCACCAGCTGAAAGCATCCAAAGAAAAATAGAGGGTCGCCAAATTCAGGCTCTCCCAATCATAGAGAGGGATGTTCGAAAACATTCTCAAGTACGACAAGAACCACAAATGGACGACGTCGCCGCTTGACGCCACCATAAAGCCTCCCAGCACCAGCAAAATGAACAATCGAGCCATTTGCCTCACCTGCACCCCATCCTCCACATCAACCACCCTATTCAGCAAAACATCCTTCATCAAGGACATCCAGATGGAATCCCCAGAGACTATCCCCTACATCGCCGAGCACCGTCCGCACCGCCTCCGGCCTCACCCTCAGAGAGCGATCCACCTATATCTGCTCCCCATCGTAATCCATCCCCAGCAGCTGCTGCATGTCTATGGGAGTCACGATTATCTCCCAAAAACCGAAATGGAAGGTGTGGGTAGTATCCCACCATCTCTCCCCCAAAGCTCATAGGATCGTTGTCAATCGAGGCGTCTCATCCAGCGCAGACGCCAACCTCCCAAAACTCGCTGATGATACCATCCAATGCACCACAGGTGGAAGATGCTCACAGACATCCTTAAGCCCCGTCGTCCCACAGGCACGCATGTTCTTTAAAGAGATATCACACTGTTAAAAGAAGAAACCTTATCAAAATTCATGAAGGAAGGAAAAATCACCAAAAAGAGAAGAATGCCAAAGGTCGGGTTACTTACATAACCACCAGGGTTCACCACCCTCAAAGACCGATGACGCGATAGCTCCCGTAGCAAGGTCCACTCATTCATAATCGGATCGAACGCATCAAAGGAGTTCTCGCTCCCTAAAGCAAGAGGCACCCTGGCCCTCCACTTCACGTTCACCCAGTCATCAACGATCAACCATTCCCTATGCGTTGCAGTTCTCACAAAGGCGGCCATTTCTTACAGATCGGGACGCTAGAATGATTTGTAGAAGAAAATCATAAAGAGAAAGAAAGCAAGAAGCTGTGAAAAATGAAGGGAATTCGCCCCCTTTATATAGGATGCTAAGCGTCATGCCGATCGGCATTGACTCCCCACCCACCGATCCCCACTGAATCCTTACCTTCCCAGGGAAGTCAAAACGTTCGTGCCACTGCCGAATGTCACCCTCTGAACCGTGCCGACCGGAACCCCCTTAATATTTTGTACAAAAATTCCCACAAAATACCAGTAAGCCCTAAAAAATCGTCAGAAAATTCTTAAAAATCTCAAAAAGGATTTAGATATTTTCGCCAAGAAAATTTCACACTCCCTCAAGCAGAACCCCCGTTTCCCCAGCGGAACTCCAGAAAGACATTTTCAAAGTCTCCTAAGGAGACTCTACTTTTTCCCCAGCTCATTCCCCAGCGGAACCCAAAATCCAATCTTCATCCTCTCTTAGGTCAGAATTGACCTCGGTCTTGGATCATCACCATAGTTAGGTCAGAATTGACCTCGATACTCGGTCGTCATCTCTTTTAGATCAGAATTGACCTCGATCTTGGATTGTCACCTCTTTCAGGTCAGAATTGACCTCGGTATTGGATCTTCACCATAGTTAGGTCAGAATTGACCTCGGTCCTCGGTCGTCACTTCTCTTAGGTCAGAATTAACCTCGGTCTTGGATCGTCATCATAGTTAGGTCAGAATTGACCTCGGTCCTCGGTCGTCACCTCTCTTAGGTCAGAATTGACCTCGGTCTTGGATCGTCACCATAGTTAGGTCAAAATTTACCCTGGTCCTCGATCGTCACCTCTCTTAGGTCAGAATTGACCTCGGTCTTGGATCATCACCATAGTTAGGTCAGAATTGACCTCGGTGCTCGATCGTCACCTCTCTCAGGTCAGAATTGACCTCAGTCTTGGATCGTCACCATAGTTAGGTCAGAATTGACCTCGGTCCTCGATCGTCACCTCTCTCAGGTCAGAATTAATCTTGGTCTTAGATCGTCATATCTTTTAGGTCATAATTGACCTCGGTCTTGGATCATCACCATAGTTAGGTCAGAATTGACCTCGATCTTGGATCGTTACCATAGTTAGGTCAGAATTGATCTCGGTCCTCGGTCGTCACCTCTCTTAGGTCAGAATTGACCTCAGTCTTGGATCGTCACCACAATTAAGTCAGAATTGACCTCAGTCCTCGGTCGTCACTCTCTCAGGTTAAAATTAACCTCGATCTTGGATCGTCACCATAGTTAGGTCAGAATTGACGTTGTTCCTTGATCGTCACCTCTCTTAGGTCAGAATTGATCTCAATCTTAGATAGTCACCATAAGCCCTCGGAATTGACTTCGACCTGCAGAATTGGTCACCTCATCCTTAAGCCCTCTGAATTGGCTTCGACTCGCAGAATTGGTCACCTCATCCTTAAACCCTCAAAATTGGCTTCGACCCACAGAATTGGTCACCTCATCCTTAAGCCCTCAGAATTGGCTTTGACCCACAGAATTGGTCACCTCATCCTTAAGCCCTCAGAATTGGCTTCGACCCGTAGAATTGGTCACCCCACATAATTGGTCACCTCATCCTTAAGCCCACAGAATTGGTTTCGACCCGCAAAATTGGTCACCTCACCATAAGCGCACAGAATTGGCTTCGACCCGCAAAATTGGTTACCTTATTCTTAAGTCCTTAGAATTGGCTTTGACCCGCAAAATCGATCACCCTCATCTTCAAGCCCTCAGAATCGGATTCTACCCACCAAATTGGTTATCCCCAGCACACTTTGTAGGTCCTCAGAGTTGTCCTCGACCCTCTGAATCGATCATCCTTGCATTTCGTCGGTCCTCAAAATCGGCCTCAACCCTCTGAATTGGTCATCCTCCCTCAAAAGCATCATGCAGTGTCTATTCGATGGCTATCATTTGTTCCAAACTCACCCGTCGAGGGGCTCTATTGACACCCCATTATGTTACCCCTTAAAGTCTTCTTAGGTCCCTAGCACCTCCCATCATCACCAAAAACCCAGGTCATACCTTGAGTACTGACCTAAAAGCTATCGGGCGCTCTCACCCTCCGTTTAACCAAAATTCAAAGTCTTTAGCTCGACCGAGACTGAATGAATCTTCAAAAGGAACGGAAACCCCTTTCCAACGGTTTGCTCCATGCGCGATTCCAACTTACGGTACGAACGAACGATCCATTTTACTCCTAAAGGTCACCGATTGCTTCCAGGACCCGGTTGACCAAAGTCAACTCCCTAAACCAGATCAAACTCTTTGGAATGTCAAAGTACATCTCCTAACATTTCCAATCATCCATCCCATGCATGATTTGAACGTACCATGCGGACGAACGATCCGTTTGCGTCCGATGATTCCCCGTCCAATGGACTGACGAATGCTTTCGAGCCATATTTGACCCAAAGTCAACTCCCGAACCCAGGAACAGTCCAAAGGACTTTTGAAGGTCTCTAAATTACCTTTCCAACAGTCTGACCCGTGTACGATTCTGATCAACGACTTGCATTCTACGGCCAATTTTTCAAACAGGCCTGAAAGACACTGCCAAACGGCAGGTCCCAGACCCTGCCTATCGGTAGTGTCCCTAAACGCACCTGTCGAACGGTAGGAATAGGTCTATGCCGATCGGTAATGCCCTGGGCCTATAAAAAGGAGGTCTGGCCTCACTTACAAGAAGAGCCCAGTCTGATAGATATCACTCTCAGTAGATCCAGAAAACCTCTCGAAATCTGCGTGATTTCTACACCCAAATACCTTTCCATCCTTCACTTTCCATCATCCTTTTCACCAAAATTGGTGAATTCACTACCCTCCATCATCATCCAAGTCTAAGGGTTGCTCTCGAACATTCAAGATCAAGCTCAAGATCTTCAAGAAGGTCCAATTTTCTCAACTTTCTCCTTAAATTCTCATAAATTCTCAATATCTTATTTTATTACTTAGCACTTTTATTATCTCATCTCATACATCCTAGTATACTTTTTATTTAGTATATTGCACATCCCTTATTTTCATATAAATAAAACCCCAAAAAAGAAGAAAAAGTGGGTTTGCTCATAAATTCCAAACGAGAATTCTCATACTTTTCTTACACTTTTCTCACAACTGAAACACTTTTTCTACACACACACACACACAAAAATAAGATAATACCCGATTGAATTTATGGGATAAACCCCACCCCTCATTTTGCATGCGAACTACGTAGACTTTGATGCCTCTATAGGCTACGTAGGCGTCTCGGAGTAAAACTCGAGACTCTATTTACTTTTTCTCTCATTTTTTATTTTCTCTAAACTCCACTTTCTTGTATTTTATATATATATATATATATATATATTCCTAGTGGCTTATTATCCCACATGCATTATTGTTCCCTCATAACGATCAACGTAAGGATAATCGCCTAAATCCTATTTTCTAATATTTTATACCTTCCTACGGATGACTGGCGTTACCTCTTCCATGGTGAAAGTTGATGATTCCTATCTCCACTATATATACACATGCACGCATATCACGGGGAATATAAAGGCAAATAGAAAAAATCCATGAGAGACCGAAAGGGCGGAATGGGTGCCTAACACCTTCCCATTTCATAACTTAGCCTCCGGACCCTTCTCGAATCATTTTGGTTTCGTATGCACCACTATGTCTTTGGATGTTGTCCTTTGGGATGGATTACCCTTTTCTTTTATCTGTTTTGAGTAAAATAGACTGGCGACTCTAATCTCTCTACATCTTTCACCTCACCTCAAATGACGCTGACCGAAGCTCTCCCGAGAGAGATGCGCGGGAGCTAAGGATCCTCCACCACGCTGGGAGGATCGGAGATGGGCACACACGGATATAATAATGTCCCTGATTGAATTTATGGGATAAACCTCACCCTCATGTTGCATGCGAACTACGGGGACTTTAACGCCTTTTTAGGCTACATGGGCATCTCGGGTAAAATTTAAAATTTGAGTCCTCCTTTCCTATTTTTGTTCATATATTACATTTGTGATTATTGCTTGTGTTTGTCCAAACTATACCATCGTCTTTCTGTAAACGATTGGTGACCCGATAAATGTTCACATTATACTTTTAATTACTAATTTGGGAACACTCTTATGGATGACCTCACTCCACCTTTATCCATGACACGAGTCGAGTGATTTCGCTCCCTATTTATATATACATGCACACACTTCATAAAGTTATTAAGGATAAGAATATCACATGTCCACGAGAGACCGAAAGGGTAGGATGGGTGCCTAACACCTTCCCATTCCGTAACTTAGCCCTTAAATCCTTGAACTAATTGGTTTCATAGGCATCAGTATGTCTTTGATGCCGTCTCTCAAGATGGAAACATTTCTATTTGTAAGGACATTTTTGTCCATTATCTATTTGTATGTCATAAGCCGTTACATCGTTGAAGAAATTCAAGATCGCATCTCGCATCTACATCAACGGATCCGAATATCAAAGCTTCATTTTCATGGAATCAAGTTTTATATAGCCGGACCGATCAACCTATTTTATAAAGGAACCGATCTGCCCCGGACCGATTTTCCATTTTAGAAAAAGAACCAGTCCGCTTCCAGACTGGTCCGCTATGCTTCAAACCAGTAGACCCCGGACCGATTGCGAACCGAATAATCCCTTTTTAAAAACGAACCGATCCTCTATCGGACCGGTCCGCCTAAGATAAAATCGTGCAGATCGTGTTCAGATTTTTTAGGTCCAGTTTTTCTTTTATTAACCAACTTCGGGGATTTGTTTAGCAAGACTTTCATAGACTTTGTGAGTCCCAAGACTCATGTTTCGATTCACATAACTTTCCAAACCCTTGTGAATATGTTTGCAACCTAAGAACACAAATGTGTGTCTGTTCATACCCTTGTGGAGAAGACCGTTCTTCTTCTTCATTGGTGCCCTCCTGGAAAGGGAAACTTCCAGCCGCCGACTACAGATCCGATGCCTGCGGGTAATTCTGTGTCACTGTATTTTCATTGTAATCCGAGAAATTGTATGTTATAATATTATAATGAAAATAAATGGTTTTGCCCCTTTGGGGGATTTTTCCTCACATATGTGTGTTTGGATGTTCTTGCCTGCTTAATCATCTTATTCAATAACATATAGTTGCATGTTTAGGACTTAACTGATAAAACGGAGTTTAATTAAATAATATCTCTATTTGGACGCACGCGAACTCTTTCAAATTGGTATCAGAGCCAATTACACAACTTTACCGGGTAATTTTCCACAAAATTTTTCTAAGATATCAATTTTTAAGAAAAAATTATTTTTGAAAATGAGTGTTCATAATGGAGATATTATATAATAAAATGCCAGTTTTTGATGGGCAAACTATGCATACTGGAAAGCCCGCATGAGATCTTCATTAAAAGCCATTGATGAACATGTCTGGATTTTGGTTGAAAGAGGGTGGACTCCTCCCTCCGTCACTGTTGAAAATGTGACTAATTTAAAACCTGTCACCTCATGGACTGAAGAAGAATTTAAATGGTCATCATTAAATTCTAAAGGGTTAAGTGCCATTTTCGGATCCGTCACTCCTGACGAGTTCTGACGTATAATGACGTGAACCACGTCAAAAGAGGCATGGGATGTTTTGCAACTTACCCATGAGGGTACGAATGCTGTGAAAGAGTCTAAACTTCAAAATTTAACAACTCAATTTGAGACCATCACCATGCATGAAACTGAATGTTTTGATGATTTTTATGCTAGGCTTCCTGATATTGTTAACACTAGCTTTAATCGTGGTGAACATATTTCTAATGGTAGAGTTGTTAAAAAGATTCTTCATTCTCTGCCTAAGTGTTTTATCCATAAAGTCACTGTGCTAAATTTAATGAGTAATTTAAATACGCTAAAATTGGAGTAACTTGTAGGAGACTTGCAAACATATGAAATTAATATGTTTACTAAAACTGCTAAACCTAAAGATAAGGGAATTGCACTTAATGCCCAAGAGAGAAAGAGTGAGGGGGTGGCAAGAAAGAGGGGAGAGTCATCTAGAAAAATAGAGATAGATACGTCAGATTCTGAGTGCGATTTTGACTTAGATGATTTGGCCCTTTTTGCTAAAAATTTCAAGAGAATTCTCAAATTCAAGAAAAATGGTAATTTTAAAGATAAAAAGAAGTTTGAGAAAAATAATTCTGAAAATAAAAATGAAAAAGGGTTTAAAGATCCTCCTAAGAAAGAAAGTGATAGATGCTTTGAATGCGACGGTAGGGGTCATAGAGCCTTTGAGTGTGCTACTAGGATGAACAGAGAAAAGGGAAAAGTTGTTCTTAATGCTACCCTTAGTGACGATAGTGAGGTTGAGTCGGTGGATTCCGGAGATGGGTCACCGCATGATTGTAACTTCACCGCATTCATGGCTAGTCATGTGAGCACTTCTAGTACTTCTCACGACGATGAGGATGATTCATCATAGGGACACCTCGATAGCAAGATCGATGTGAGTGGGGGGGAGGATGACACAAATGAGAGAGAGAGTGATCTTCAACGCGCCTACACCGAGCAATATTCTGAGTCTTTTAAAACTAAAAAGCGTAACAAAGCGTTAGTTCTTAGGATCACCGCTTTAGAGGAAGACTTAAAAAAAGGGAGAGAGAGAGAGAGTCCTCCACCTGCACTGCCTTAAGAGAGAGAGAGTCTGCCTGTGTTGAGAAAGAGAGATTGTTTAGAGAGGGAGAGATTTGTTTTGAGAAAGAGAGAGGGGACTTGACTAAACAAGTGGCTTGTCTTATGAGTGAACTCCATTCCTCCGTGGAGACTCGGATGAAACTTGAAGCCCATGTTGCCCAGCTTACTCATGATCTTGAGAAAGCACGGGAAGTAAAGGTACAAATCGAGGACAGATCTGGAAAGATGGAAAAGATGCTCCTCGGCCCCACTTTTGATTTTGGTGATTGACAGGGAATTGGTTATGACGGTGCCTCCACATCTCAAATTGCACCTGGACCAGTCCCTGAGTTTACTAATACTCCTTATGGTCATCGGTAAAATCCACGAAGGAGAGTTCGACCAAGAAAAGCAAATAAAGGTCCGCCTAAGACTGTGTTCTTTTGTACATATTGCAAAAGAAAAGTCCACCTGGGGGAGTTTTGCTATAGTTTGGGTCGGACACGAAGTACTTCTGCTCCACCACACCAAGCTGATGAGTTTGTCAGTCTGCGAGAGCGTGTTAAGTTCTTATCCGCCACATCTCAGAGTTTGATAGACGAGTTCTGACGGATGTCCTTGCCGTTAGTGAATGCTTCTCACTTTTCGGCTAAAACAAACAACAACAAGGGTAAACAAAAGGTTACCACTTCTTGGGTGCCTAAGATAGATAAGAAAGCCCTTGTTGTTCATGTTTCTCTCAAAGCATATAATACCTCACAATGGTATTTTGATAGTGTGTGCTCCAGACACATGACAAGTGATGTCTCATTTTTTACCTACCTAGAGGAATATAAGGAAGGTAGAGTCACCTTTGGAGATGGGAGAAAGTCTAGCATTGTAGGATGAGGTACTGTAGAGCGACCAGGATTCCCTATGCTAGAGAATGTTTTGTACGTCAAAGGTTTGAAAGCAAACCTTCTCAGCATTAGCCAGTTGTGCGACACTGACTTTGCAGTAAAGTTTGATTGGGACGCATGTAATGTCTTTAATCAAGCCGATAAACTTTTAGTGCAAGGGGTGAGTACCGAGGATAATTGCTATGGTACTATGCCCACTTCCTCACTTGTCTGCAACAGCACCACAAGCACTCCTATGGATTTGTGGCACCAACGTCTAGGTCACGTGAACGTTAGAGATTTGACTCGTTTAGTCAAAAAGGACTTATTACGTGGCTTACCATCTCTTGGAAAGTCAACTTTCATGGTTTGTGAACCCTGTCAGTTGGGAAAGCAAATTCGGAGCCCTCATAGGAAGTTGCATTCCATTACCACCTCCCGAGTACTTGAGCTGATTCACATGGATCTTATGGGTCCCACTAGTACTGAGAGTTTGGGTGGTAAGAGTATATCGTCGTGATGGTAGACGATTTCTCCAGATATTATATTGTAGATTTTCTGAGGGAGAAATCTGATGTTGTAGAGTTTTTAACGACCAAGTGTCGTATCCTACAAAATCAACATGGAGTCACTATTAATAGGATCCGTAGTGACAACGACATAGAATTTAAGGAAGCAAAAGTAGATCTCTACTGTGATAGCCTTGGGATCAAACATGAGTTTTCTCCTGTGAAAACTCCTCATCAAAATGGGATTGTTGAGAGAAAGAATATGACAATCCAGGAAATGGATAGATCTATGCTTCTAGGTCGTAATGTTTCTAGGAGATTTTGGGCAGAGGCAGTGTCTACTGCATGCCACACGGTGAATAGGGTTTACCTGCAACCACACACACTTAATACGCTTTATGAATTGTGGACTGGCAAGAAACCCAATCTTGTATATTTCCGTGTTTTGGGGAGTAAATGCTATATCCTACGGGATAAAGGGCAATTAGGAAAATTTGACTCCCGAAGTGACGAGGGAATATTGTTAGGCTATTCATCGAATAGTAGAGCGTACCGGGTTTTTAACCTGAAGAGCTCTAAGGTTATGGATTCAATAAACGTCACCGTGCAAGATGACGAACCTTCAACGGTTATTGATCCTAACCTTCAGTGTGAGGATGAGGACTTTTCTGGTAGTGATTTACTTGTTCCTCACCCACACTTTGTGGAACCTACTCCTGTGTTAGGGGAAACACCTTCTTGGGTTCGCAAGAGCCATTACCCTGCCTCCATTTTAGGTGATCCCACACTTGGGGTCAAGACTCGTGCTCAGCTAGAGAACATTGTTAGCCACTTTTGCTACACATCCAAAGTCGAGCCCAAGAAGCACTCAAGGATGAACACTGGATATCTGCTATGCAGGATGGGTTGCTTTAGTTTAAAAATAACAATGTATGGGAACTAGTCCCCCGACCTAGTGAGACTAATGTGATAGGTACCCGGTGGATTTTTAAGAATAAAATGGATAAAAATGGTACCATAATCAGAAACAAGGCTAGGTTGGTCGCTCAAGGCTACACACAGATAGAGGGTGTATACTTTAGGGATACATTTGCTCCTATTGAAAGGCTTGAGTTCGTCCGCTTACTACTCGCCATCGCATGTCATTTGCGCTTTAAGTTATATCAGATGGATGTCAAGAGTACCTTCCTGAATGGCATTCTATAGGAGGAGGTTTATGTGGAACAACCAAAAGGGTTTGAAGACCCTAAGCACCCTGAGAAAGTTTATTATCTGAGGAAAGCCTTGTATGGTTTGAAGCAAGCACCCCATGCTTGGTACGAAAGTCTTACTTCCTATCTCTTAGCCCGTGGCTTCAAGAGAGGGGGAGTTGATATGACATTTTCGTCAGGAGAGATGATGGTACTATTTTGTTTGCCCAGTCTATGTGGACGATATAGTCTTTGGATCCACGTGCTCCCAGCATGCTCACCACTTTGAGGAGGAGATGAAAAGTGAATTTGAGATGAGCATGGTAGGTGAGCTTACTTTCTTTCTTGGTCTCCAGGTTCGTCAGCTAGAGGATGGGATGTTCATCTCCCAATCGAAGTATGCTAGAGACCTAGTGAAGAAATTTGGTCTAGACTCCGCTAAGTATGCACGTACACCTATGAGTACTTCTATCAAGCTTAGTAAGGACACTTCAGGCAAGGACATAGAGCAAACCTTGTATCGGAGTATGATTGCTAGTCTTCTCTACTTGACTACTAGTTGTCCCAACATAGCCTTTAGTATTGGAGTCTGTGCGCATTATCAGGCGTCCCCGAAAGAGTCACACTTACTCGCTCTAAAACGTATTATCAACTACGTGAGTGGGACTCTCTCATGAGGTATTTGGTATTCCTTTGATACCAATGACCGTTTGTCAGCCTATTCGGATGTCGATTGGGCTGGGGATGTAGATGGTTGTAGGAGCACTTCTAATGGGTGTTTTTATTTTGGTTCTGCTCTTGTCTCCTGGTTGATCAAGAAGAAAAACTCCATCTCTTTGTCCACTGCGGAGGCTGAGTACATCGCCGTCGGGAGTTGTTGCACGCAACTCTTGTGGATGAAGCAGATGCTGGAGGATTATGGGATTTCACAGGACACCATGACCATTTCCTGTGATAACCCGAGTGCGATACACATATCCCGCAATCCATTCCAGCATTCGCGCACAAAGCACAACAGGATACGCGAGCACTTTATACGTCAGTTAGTTGAGGAGAAAGTTGTATCCCTGAGTTTTGTTCCCACCGATCGTCAGTTAGCCGATATTTTCACGAAACCCTTAGATGCCCTTAGATTCGAGAGTCTTATGAAGTCTTTGGGTATTTGCACAGTTGACTGAAGGATAGGTCCGTGTCTAGCTTAGGATGCATTTATTTCATATCATCTGATGCCTATTGCTAGATTGTATCATATGTTTTTCTTTTTTCTTTTTTTAAAAAAAAATCCAAAAAGATTTTCTTCTTATAAATTTTTTTTAGAAAAACACAAAAAGATTTTTGTATTTTTTTGCACCTTTTGTGGATGAGCATTTAAGATAGCCAAGTCACAACTTCATTCCACTTATCCATGTGACTATTTGATAGAGATTTGAGACGCTACATCATTTCATCCATGTGCTTGGAGTCTTTGAGATGTGATTATTGATATCATTATACATGTTTGACTCCTATCTCCTTTATTGCACACATGCACGACTATATTTGATTATTGCACTTCTCTATCACATATTTGCTTGAGTGTTTCAATCTCAATTTTGTATATACAACGTACAATATGCGATAAAACTTGACAAGATAGGAATACATGTAAAAATCGTTTTGGTGAGAGAGTGTGTTTAATTATGAATGGGGAGGGTCTGTGAAAGGTAATTATCTATTCTTTGCGCAAAAGCCACCGTTTAAAGGGACCTAAAAAATGGAGGAATTTTATTATCCGAGGTCCAAAGAGCCCGAAAAAATTTAAAGGCAATAAAAAGCAATACATGCCAAATATGGGCCATTAGGTTTCATCATCAATTCTCCAAAGTTTGAGAATTTAGCTTACCTCTAAAAGAAAATATTTATGAGGGAGTTTGGTTGGAGAATTTAAACGGGTTTGCACTTCCTTGAAAGTCCTGAAAAAGCATTAAACCGTTTTGGACGTTATTGGTGTGAAAATCACTTTGAGCTTTGGTTTGTTGATTTGATTGAGTCAATATCTCATATTTCCACCTTTTTACACAAAAGAATGATTTTGAGTTCATTCGTTAGGAGTATCCGATATTCATCATGCACTTATGTCATGTTTGTATGCATTGATTTTCCTATCGAATTTGATCACACCCCTACATTTTCGCTATCACTGACTTGGTTGTTTTGTGTTCGTTCTTGGTGTGATTTTTGTTTCTTATTGTTGAAAAATTTTGAAAATTTTCAAAAATAGTAGTTTATTCCTTGTGACCCCAGCTTTGCTTGCTTGATTTATTCTTCTTTTTGTCTATTTGGGGACATCATAAAAAGGGGGAGAAGGAATTATCATTTTATGGGGGAGTTATGAGTTTTGAGATTTGATAAAGTATGCTTTCATCATAATCTATGTTTATCTTATTTCAAACTCGATACGTCACTTGGTATTTGCTTTTTGTCATGTGTGTAGGTACTTCTTTGATGATCTCTGAATTGCACACCCTGAAGAGAAAAGTGTTGAGATTCCTGAAGAGTTGAAGATCAAACGATGAAGTCTTATTCATTTGTACCTTTTCAATTTTGGGTTCATGGAAGGGTAGATTGGTATAGGCAATTTAATATTTGATAATTCGGATTTTTTATGTTTGTACCGGCATAGACATAGGGGGAGATTTGTAAGGACATTTTTGTCCATTATCTATTTGTATGTCATAAGCCATTACATTGTTTAAGAAATTCAAGATCACATATCGCATCTACATCAACGGATCCGAATATCAAAGCTTCATTTTCATGGAATCAAGTTTTCTGTAGCCGGACTGGTCCGCCTATTTTATAAAGGAACCGGTCCTCCCAGGATCGATCCGCCATTTTGGAAAAAGAACTGGTCCGCCTCCAGACCGGTCCGCCTCAAGTTAGACCGGTCCACTATGCTTCAAACCAGTAGACCCCGGACCGATTACGAACCGTAGAAGCCCTTTTCAAAAATGAACCGATCCTCTATCGGATAGGTCCGACCTCAGAAGCGGACCGGTCTGCCTAAGAGAAAATCGTGCAGATCGTGTTCAGATATTTTAGGGCCAGTTTTTCTTTTATTAACCAATTTCGGGGATTTGTTTAGCAATACTTTCATAGACGATTTTTAGAGTCCAAAAAACTCTAAGTCTTCACCTTTATGAGTCCCAAGACTCATGTTTCGATTCACACAACTTTCCAAACCCTTGTGAATCTGTTTGCAACCCATGAACACAAACGTGTGTCTGTTCATACCCTTGTGGAGAAGACCGTTCTTCTTCTTTATTTCTTCCCTCCTGGAAAGGGAAATTTCTAGCCGCCGACTACAGATCCGACGCCTGCGGGTAATTCTGTGTCACTGTATTTTCATTGTAATCCGAGAAATTGTATGTTACAATATTATAATGAAAATAAATGGTTTTGCCCCTTTGGGGGATTTTTCCTCACATATGTGTGTTTGAATGTTCTTGCCTGCTTAATCATCTTATTCAATCACATATAATTGCATGTTTAGGACTTAACTGATAAAACTGAGTTTAATTAAATAATATCTCTATTTGGACGCACGTGCACTCTTTCACTATTGCCTATTTTGTGCAAAATAGGCTGGCTAGTCTATCTCAATACACCACCCAATTGACAATAGTCAAAGCTCCCCAAGGGCACGATACCCCCGTGTGTGCATGCCAACCGAGAGGGGATGACCACAACCCCCATTCCCCCCCTCCCCTCCAACCCGATTTTAAAATTTATCAATTTCTATTTTCAAACTCATAAAATCTTTATAAGGATAAAAAAAGGCCCCCGTCTTTGTATTAAAGAGTTAGCATGTTTCTCACCTCAAATGGGTTCAAGAGAGATTTAGTAGACACGCCCCTCTTGTCCAAATTGAAGCCTAAGATTTAATTCTTCTCCAAAATGTATATTGATGATATTATAGTTTTACTTAGAAATGAAACAAAAATGTGCGATGAATTTTGTATCCAAAAATAATTTAAAATTATTTGGTTGGGTGAATTAAATATTTTTGGACTTACAAGTTAAGAAAATGAAAATGGTAATTTTTTTAACAAATTTAAGTATCTTCATCATTTAATTAAAACTTCTGATTGACTAATTCTAAACAATGTATATAACCAATGAGCGTGACTATTAAATTTAAAAGTGATGAAAATGGAAAGTGATTGATAAAAATATACCGTCTAATGATTGGATGTTTGTTAGATAATTATAAGTCATCCGTATATCATGTTGTGTTTGTTCATGTGCTTGTTTTCAATCTAGACAAAAGAATCACATGTGATTGTTGTGAAACTATTTTTTGTAGCTTATGAGGACCATAGATTTGAGTATATGCTACCTAAGCGCACAAATTTTGATATCTAGAAGGTGGACAGGGTCGGGTGCAAATTGAATAAAAAAAGCAATAGTGGATTAGGTCACTTTCTTTTCCATTTATTGTTTCATGGTTAAACAAGAAACAAAACTCGATAGAATTTTATGGTAAAAACGTAATAAAATACACTTGGGAGTTGTTGCTACAAAGGTTATATATGAAACAACACTTAGCACTTTTAAATAATTTGAAATAAATTATCTATTTTATGTTATGGTACAAGTAAAATTTTAAAATACCAAAATTCTAATGCAACATTCTAGAACAAAACATATTGAAATCGAAACCATATATTATAAGATCACGTTCGAGGGGAATGTGTAAGTTCAATATATTTGTTCCAAAAATAACTTACTGAAGTTTTAAAAAACCACTACTTTTTCAATAGGATGAGAACTCGACATGACTTACCTACGTCACATTGTTGAATTTTTATACCATTACACACTACAACACATGGGGACACTTATTATCAAGGTTGTTCCACACCTTAGTCCCTCCAATTAAAAATTAATATTTCCTCTCCACATTCTTAATAATCCCTCGTATTATCCACGATTGATGTACTTCGCAAACATAATTTTCCTTCCCGACTCCCCATACCATTTTATAATTATAAAAGGGGAGAAAAAATTATCTTCAAATAGTAGGTATCCAAGTAAGGAGTGGATTTTAAGAAAACTCTTCAAATTATATCAATTAAATTATAATTATCAAGAAGGGGATATTGGGGAACAAAGAATTTCAAAATAATAAAAAAAAGATTTAGATGACAATAGTACAATTGAAAATTATATAAACCATTATCTTTTATATAACATTCTTGATC
This sequence comes from Sambucus nigra, assembly GCA_949130495.1. Lineage (NCBI taxonomy): Eukaryota > Viridiplantae > Streptophyta > Magnoliopsida > Dipsacales > Adoxaceae > Sambucus > Sambucus nigra. Next base: position 599,165,726 of record OX422215.1, on the reverse strand, counting down.
AATATTATCAAGACAAGAAATCGTGAAACACATCAAATGAAATTGAAACTAGACGATGGGAAGTTACATATCCAAGGATATTCAAGATTAACTTCAATAACCACTCTAGCAAGGTACGCAATTCTCATCATTCGCGCATGTAAAGAACAAGAAAGTAATACAAATCACATGATCATTAATTCAATTCATACATCAAGAAAATCTCTTTTAATGTCAAGTGATCCATGCAACTCTAATGTTACATCAACAAAGTTTCAACCACTCACATATGCTCAGGTTACAATGTTTTATGAGAGAGTTGTATGGTTTAGTAATGATGTCAATATATAATACTTAATAGACATGATATATGTATTGGTTGAAACAAATACACATATTTAAAACAATTTTTATATCATTAAAGCATTTTCTAAAGAAAAATTACTCACATAACTAAATATCCCTACAGTTGACTGTATCAATTATTCTCGACTTGACTTTCATGAGAACAAATACCCAAGGATTTATAGTCAACAAATTAGAGACTTGGTTGAATAAGTGACACGTATTCGACTAAGTCTCGATTATAGTAAACAATTTTAGGTTTCTTCAGTCTGTACGTTTAGTTTTATAAAGTAGAAAAATTAACTTTATTATATAAAGTCTGAACGACTATATTTTGTTCCCCTCATATAAACACTTCACTAAATAATATTTTAACCTGCACAAGATCTTACGAACAAAATGTAAACTAAAAATAATTCATACAAAGGTTGTGTTAATAATTTATATCAAAATAAAATGAAAGAGAAAACATTATAATTTTATTTGCCCACTTTGAGCTATCGGTTCATTACTCAGAAGAAATGTTATCCTATATACAAAGATATATATTTTATTCAATCAAATATCCTTTAGTTGCTTCTCAATAATAATATTCTTTAGTTTTGAATTGAGTTGTAAAGATTCATTGTATCGTCACGGCCGGTAATTCCAAAATTGTGAGGAGTCAAGGAAGGAGATAATGCTCTTGAGTTTTCCCGTGTACACATTAGTGAGAAAAGATGTAGTTGCCTTACTAAGTGAGATTTCAAGGTGTTGTAATTACGTGTAAAGTATTGATTTCATCAAAGTGAACCAAAGATATTGAAGTTCTTGACTCCCATATCGAGTGTGGATATAGTTTAGAATAAACCATGTAAAATATTATATGAAAGTTTCTTTTACCATTCCTTACTTTCTGTTAATTTTTATTATTTAATTTTTGTACACAGACACTAACTGCATACTTCAATATAGATAAAGAAAATTTTAATTTGTCATTATTTTTAATAAAATAGAATTCATCCCTCCCCTTGGGTTATTTTCGAGGCCAGAAATTAGAGTTATGACACTACAATGTAAACAAGATTTGTGCAACTAATCAAAATAAAAAGATATACTAAAGATGAACATTAATAACTATCAAATAGTGTCCGTCTAGTGTATGGAACTAAGGAATAGTCGAAGAAAATGATGACTAAAAGAAGCTACCCTAAGTTAAAATATTTACAAAGTTCAAGTAATATCTTTTAATTAATATTAAGGTAAAATAAGATACCCCACGTATATGTTATAAAGTTTAACAAAGGCGTAGGAATGGAACAACCCACAATGGAAAAATTATCGATTTGAATGAATGACAAATAAACTATGGTAGGACTTAAAATGATGTAATTGAATATTAAACTCATTTCCCATAAATTATACTAATTCTCTTTCACGCCATATTTTTGGCAACATCAACGCCCTAACACATGGAGAACAATTAATAACCATGATCAGTTTAGTCCTCAATAATGTTTTTATAACCCAAATCAAACATCTTCTTTTAAGTTCAAGATCCAAAAAATTTCCTCCCAATAATACCGGAACTATGAGAATCCACTAATGTATATTTATCCTTCTTAGTATATGAGATTCCTAAAGGTTAATGAAAGTATTTAAAGTAATTGGCTTAATCAAAATAAACTCACAAACTAATTTTGAGACATAAAAAATTTAAAGTTTCTCAAAATGAAGATAAAAAAATATTTATTCAAGTATTAAGGAGTAATAAAATTTTAAATAAATAAAACATCTAAATGAAACAACATCTCACAAATACTCAAAGTCTTGAAAACAACTCAAGCGAAAAGTAATTTTTAGCAAATGTTTTTCTCTCTAATAACTTTTAGCTCTCCAAAATTAGCCTCTAGTAATTTACGGAGAGAAAAAGAGCCTATATATCCAAAAGTAACTTGTGGACATAATTTATCTAAGCCTTAACTTGAATCTTGTTTAAAAAAACGTCAAAAAAAATCTAGCAAAATATAAAAATAAAAAAAGTGTTTTTTGCGAAATTTGAGGCTAAATAGTGCACCATATTTTTGTCAATTTTTATTGGAAAATGGCACAACCAGCACTAAAGCGAACGAAGTCATGATGAAAACTAGAAACTTTGCCTTTTTCATTTTTCACATAGCTTATCACAGACGAAGATTTATTTCACTGCATCAAATTTGGGAAATGTTTTTTAGCAGATTTTAAAACAAAATAAGGAGTCTTTTAAATATACATTATGAAAACTTTCAAAGTACGTTTATATATGAAGAGTATGTGGAAAATATCCTTCGTGGTCAATTTTGAAGGGATGAATAACCCCTTAGTTGAATAAGATAATCGTTTAAGTGAGAACGAGTGATGGTGTAAAATTATGTGAAGGACAGTAAAGACTCTTGCGTTAGATTTGGGTCTCAAAAATAATAACTACTCGTTATTTTGATCTATAATAAACATTATAGTTCCTAAAGTGGGAGTTCATTTGGATCATAATGTGTAAAATAATAAATATAATTTTCCTTTTGGTCAGGACAGACTTGGAAAGGTCTTCCTTTGTATCCCATAAGGGTAATCATGTCAAATATACTTCACATCAAGAGGGATTTTGAGTTCGGTTGGTCTCGAGTCCTTCGGATAAGTATTGGATATGGATTTACCATAATTATAAACTTTTTATAAGTTTTATTCACTCCGCAAATGATATGTTTTGGATCAAATATTATCACATTTAAGATAGGAGACTTTGATGTCATTCTTGATTGAATAGAAGTTCGTGAAATAGTATGATTTACTTGATTGACTTATCTTTAAAATGATAAATTTCTTTATTCCAAGACCTTAAAATGTGAATAGGAATGTTGATTACATGATTAAGTATAAGTTATGAGTTATAAGTCAGTGTTGGGTGTTAAACATGTTAATCATCATGTTTAGGGGATGCATACTCATGTGATATATATATATATATATATATATATATAGTTTACATTAGATGCTAATCAAGCTTATGATCGGGGCTAACATGTTTAGAGCATCTTATTAGTTTTATGGTTACTTGCATAATAAAATATATTTTTAAGGCATCATTATGTTCATAAAAGTAAACTAGGGTGTTGGTGCGAAATTGACAATGTTTGGTCGCCAAATGTGAAAGTTTTGAGATTACCGGTAAATTGCTACTTTTTTATTCGAATTCAAATAAGGCATACTAATTTTATGATTTTGGGAAAACACAAAATATGAAAGTTGTAGATATATAAGTTATCTATGCGTTCAAGCAAAGTGAGAGTAAATCGGGGTCCGTAATAGTGAGTTCTAATGATTTTACCAATGTGGGACATATCTGTCATTAGCGAAATTATTTGATTGGACCTTTTTTCCAACCAATCATGCATAAGCACAAGACTAATTGCTATTGAACCCCTGAAACGTATTTGATGATTCAAAATCTAATATAAACCTTCTTCCTCGTGGTAAATGAGGAGGTTTGGAGGTTTTTGCCTAAGGAGAGAGAAATGAAGGTTTAAGGAAGAAATTCCTTTGGAAATTTACCATAAATCGAGGAGATCTTATAAGGTAATTACCTTTTTGTTAAAGTTGATCACGTGAAAGAGTTTTACCCTTTATTTTTTTTTCGTTTGTGATTTTGATAAATATTTGAATGATACCCATATTGCCAAATGGTGATAAAATAAGGATGGTTTAAGAGCGTACGTGAAAGCTTGTGCTAGGATTGTAAATGTTAACTTTAAAGTCCTAGATTCGAATCACCTTCTTGAGAAGATTTTTAATTGGGGAAATTTTTGTATATGATATGTGTATATGTTGAAAACATGTTTAGTATATGTTTCTATGATTTATTCCTGAGGTGGAGAGTATGTATGCTTAATCATGTTAGGTTTTTCTTTAATACCCTATTGCGACCTGGTTGTGTTATAAATGACATAAATCATTGAATACTCATTGGAATCAAGAAATTCCCATTGGATATTTAGAGAACATATATGGGTATAACATACTCAAATTTTATAATAAAATACCATCTGGTTTAGCTTGGGAGTTGTGTTGAAGTTGAAGTTTTGTTGTTGTTTTTCTACAGAAACGATTAGGAAAAGGTTGTAATTGAAATGGGCATATCTTTGTCTAGAGAATTCATAATTTTGTTCCATAAATTTTGTTAGAATCCTAATGAATAGAGCTACAGAAATGTGAAGTGTCATATTTAATTCCTTTTTTAGTTATTTCAGATTGACGAAATGATGTGATGTATTACTAGGTTTAATGTTATTTGGTGTATTAAAATACTAATTATGTTGAATTGTTAGGTGGGGAAGGAGCTAATAGTTCCATACTAATGAAATAGTTTTGGTATTAATCTTAGTACCTGCTTCAAGGTGAGTGACCTTCCCTATGAAATATAAATCCTTATATTTTCATATGGAAATGTATAGTTAAATACATGTGTTGGAATGCTTATGGAGTGATGCGGTATTTATTAAACATATGCACATGGTTAAAAATGTTAAGTGAAGCTATCTAATGTTATGGCCTATGGAGGGTCCTTTATCTAATGTCAAGGACTGTGGTGGGTCCTACGGGGTGTGGCAGTCCTGTTAATCCAACTTAAAGGTTTGTGTACTTTGGACTAATAATGGGATGTGGTGGTCCCCATTAACTATGGTGGGTTAATTGGACTATGGCGGGACCAGGCTTGCGAGACTTTCATAATTCCTATCTGGTGATCTCATTAGAAAATAAAATTGGTTATTCAAATTAGTTATATGTGTGGTATGTGTGTGTCTATGGTCATTTACTAAGCCTTTATTGCTTACACTGCTATAATATTATGTTTTAGGTATGCCTATCATTTGGAGTTCACTGCTAAGTTAGGACATTAAATGGTTGAGTGGAGGATAAATAACGTCGATTGAATATCAACAGGCTTTTTGGGTAAATATTAAACTAAGAAACTTATGTAAGTAAATTTGTTTACTACTTGTAAGTTATATGTAAAGGTAGTTATGTTTTTTTTAAACATGCCAAAGAAAGAAAAAAAATCTTGTTCTATTTTCCTAGATAAAATAAAGTATTGTTTAACGGAACTCATCTCTAAATAAATGGATGGTTTTAACATAATTAAGTCGGGGTGCAATAACTTGGTATAAGAGCATGGTTATTAGGTTCTGGACAGGGTGTAAGGGTCTAGATTGGCACTGGACAATAGAAAGTGAGTTTGTTATGGGTCAGGATTTTGACTAACAGTATTAATGTTACACTGGTGCTATTGTATTTTGTTTAACTATTTGTATTGCCATAAATAATTGATCCACACAAGACGCAACATGGAGCAGAGGGCGAGGCATCCTATGTACCTAATAATCTGCAAACAAATGGACATATTGAAGTGGATGAACCAGAGGTGCAACAACAACCTATTGATGGGGTGGTAAGAATATTACATGATGTGGCATAACTAGTGGAAGAAGTTAGAGGTGGATCACTTGGTGGAGATAGGTCACATTGCATAAGAAGTTAATGAAGTTAAATCCTCTAGTATTTACTGGGACTACATATCCATTAGTGGTAGATGGGTGGATTAGAAAGATGGAAACAATATTCAAGGTGATGGAAGTGCGAGATGAACAAAAGGTTTTGTTAGCAACCTTTAGGTTAGAGGATGATGCAAAGTTATGGTGGGATGATACAGAGAGGTTACTTAGTACGATTGGGGGAGCAGTGCCAGCAAATCCTCCACCAATTACATGGGATAAGTTTGTGAATATGTTCTTTAAAAAATATTTCAAAAGGTTTATAGGAAAGAGAAAGAGGAGGAATTTATCATGCTAAACTGGGAGAACTGAATAGTGGCTAAGTATGAGACTTTTTTTCTATATTTATCTAGATTTTCACCTGAATTGGTGAGGACAAAAATTTATCATTTTTAAACTGGGTTGGATGTGGATATAAAAACCATGGTTTCTAATGTGAAGATAAAAAATTACGTGGACTTGGTGGATAGGGACATGGTGTCAGAAAATTCTATGAACGAAATTCAAGATGAACATTCAAAGAAAGCTAGATATGGTGGTACAAAATCATATGGATATGAGATGGTAACCTCAATACAGAATATAGCACGGGGGTACCCAGCGGTCAAGGATGTAAAAATATTAGAAATACACAAGGAAGATTTCAAGCTTGAGGTGGAAGGACTGGGATGACCCGATTATAAAATGCATATTTGTTGGAAGTAAGGGCCATGTTTTGTTATAGATGTGGTGTTCAAGGGCATATGTCTCGGGAGTGTACAATAGCTGAGACGACACCTTTATGTTTCCTTTATCATTAATTAGGGCACTTACAAAAGGTCCAGTGATGGGAGCTACAACATCAGTTGGGAGTGTGACGGTAGGAGGTAGGAGTTCTACATATAATGTACATAGGGGAGGTAGAGGAGTTATATCTCAAAGACAAGGTCAAGGCAGAGTGTTTGCACTGACATGATAAGATGCACAAACTGCACCGAATATAGTGACAGGTACACTTCATATTTATGAGAAAGATGCTTATGTTTTGATAGATCTTGGTTCTACACATTCTTTTGTGTCTTTGCTCTATCGTTTGCATCTTAATAAGCCATTATCATCATTAGATTTTGGTTTATCTATCATTACTCCAGTGGGGAGAGTGGTTTTTAGTGATAGGATGTATAGGGAGTGTGTAGTGTGAGTAGGTGAAAAGGAGTTGTTGGTTAACTTATTACCTCTCGATATGCGTGACTTTGATGTAATAATAGGTATGGATTGGTTAGCCTCATATCATATATGTTTAGACTTCTTAAAAAAGAAGGTAGTGTTTTGATTACAGAGTGAACCTGAATTTAAATTTATAGGGTATCGAAATATCACTCCAACATGTTTGATCTTTTATACAAAATCATATAAAGTTATAAGGAAAGGCTGTCAACGTTATCTTGCTCATGTGGTGGACATACGACAAAAGGATGGAAAACTATCAGATATACTAGTAGTTAATGAGTTTGAAGATGTCTTTCTAGAAGAACTTCCAGGGTTACCACTAGACTGTGAGGTAGAATTTGTGATTGATTTGGTACCAGGCACCACGCCAATATCTGTTGAACCATATTGCATGGTACCTGCAGAATTATAAGAGCTAAAAATACAGTTGAAATATTTGTTAGATCGTGGTTTTATAAGGCCTTGTGTATCACCGTCGGGAGCCCCAATGTTGTTTATAAAGAAGAAAGATGGAACCATGAGATTATTCATCGTGTATCGTCAGTTGAACAGGGTGATGATCCGTAATAAATATCCATTACCCTACATTGATGAATTATTTTATCAGTTGCAAGCACCAAAGTATTTTCTAAGATTGATCTCAGGTCTAGATATCATTGGTTAAAAGTAAAAGACTATGACTTTTCTAAAGCTGCTTTTTATTCCAGGTATGACCATTATAAATTTCTTGTCATGCCATTTAGGTTAAGAAATGCACTAGGCATATTCATCGACTTTATGAACCGCATATTTCACCCATGTGTGGATTCTTTTGTTATTGCCTTCATTGATGATATTTTGATATATTCTCATAGTAGGGACGAGCATCAAGACCATCTGCATATTATTTTACAAACCTTGTGAGAGAAGTAGTTATATGCTAAATTTACTAAATGTGAATTTTGGCTGATAAAGTAGTATTTTTAGGGCATGTTATGTATGCTTATGGCATTTGTGTTGATTCCAAGAAGGTGGAAGCAGTAATGAATTGGGAAAGACCAACTAGTGTGATAGAGGTACATAGTTTTCTAGGATTGGCCGGATATTATAGGAGATTTATTTTGGGAATTTGTTCTATTGCATTGCCATTGATTAAGATTACTAGAAAGGAGAAAAATTTTGTGAGGAGTGATGATTGTAAGATAAGATTTGAAAATTTAAAGGGTAAGTTAACTTCATCTCCAGTATTGACTATTTCAATGGGTAAAAAAGGTTTAGTTATTTATAGTGATACCTCATATCAAGGGCTCGATTATTTGTTAATGCAGTATGGAAAGGTAATTGTTTTTGTATCTCGATAATTAAAGATACATGAACGCAACTACCCTAAACATGTTCTTGAGTTAACTGCAGTAGTTTTCACAATAAAGATTTGGAGATGTTACTTATATGGTGTTAGTTGTGAAATTTGTACTCATTGTTAGAGTTTAAAATACTTGTTTATTTAGAAAACTTAAACTTAAGACTTAAACTTAAGGCAAACAATGTGGATGGAACTTATAAAGGACTATGACTGCACAATACTTCACCATCCAGTTAAGGCTAATGTTGTTACTAATGCCTTGAGTACAAAATCTCTAGGACGAGTATCTTGTATTTATTGTATTCGAGTTGACTTACTGAGAGATTTAACTTTAATGAGGGTGGAATTAAATTTGAATGAGTCTTGCGAAATACTAGCACATTTAAATGTTAGACCTACACTGACAGACTGGATAAGACAAGCACAAGTAAGAGATATAGAATTGGAGAAAGTTTGAGACAATATAAAAAAGGGTAAAGCAAATGAATTTTCTATTAGTGATGATGACATTGTTATGTATGATAATCGTTTGTGTGTAACTAATGTGCCTGATTTAAGGGGAACAATTTTAGAGGAAGCCCCATTATTCTTTATATGCTATCCATCCAGGAAGCACAAAACTTTATAGATATTTGAAACAATGTTATTGGTGACCGAGAATGAAACATGACATTGTAGGTTTTGTTTTCAGATGTCTAGCTTGCCAATAAGCGAAGGCGGAGCATCAAAAGCCAAGTGGTTTACTAGAGTCCTTACCTATTCCTGAGTGGAAATGGGAGTATGTTACCATAGATTTTTTTATACGTTTACCAAAATCATCACGAGGGTTTGATTCTATTTAGGTTGTCGTTGATAGATTGACTAAGTCCACATATTTTCTTCCTGTTAAAACTACTTACTCTATGGATAGATATGACAAAATATATGTCGATGAGATAGTGAGATTGCATAGTGCACCTGTTTTTATTATTTTCGATCGAGATCCTAAGTTTACTTATCATTTTTGGCCTAGTTTACAACAAGATTTGGGGACTAAATGAAATTTAGTACATCTTTTCATCCTCAGAATGATGGGCAGTTAGAAAGAACGATCCAGACACTCGAAGACATGTTACGAATTTGTGTTTTAGAGTTCAAGGGAAGTTCTGATAAACACTTATCACTAATAGAGTTTTCTTATAATAATTGTTATCATTCGAGCATTGAGATGGCTCCTTATGAAACCTTGTATGGGAGAAAGTGCGGGACTCTAGTATGTTGGACTGAAGTAAGATAACGAAAACTACATCGGCAAAAAATTATGTAGCAAACTATTGAGAAGATAAGTCTTATTCATAATCACTTGAAGGTGGTGCAAAGTAGACAAAAAATCTTTGGAGATAACCAAAGGAAAGAATTCAAATTTGAGGAAGGTGATTGAGTATTCCTACGTGTTTCTACTTAGAGAGGGGTTATGAGATTTGGGAAGAAGGGAAAATTAAGTTCTAGGTACATTGATCCTTATGAGATAGTGAAACGGGTTGGAGCTGTAGCTTATAAATTGGCTTTACCTATCGAACTATCTCGGATACACAATTTTTTTCATATATCAATGTGACGTAAGTATGTACCCGATCCTTTTAATGTGTTTATTTCACAACCGATAGAGATTCAAGATGACTTGACCTACGTGGAAGAACCAAATGAAATTTTAGATCGAAAGGAGCAAGTGTTATGTAATAAAACCATTCCATTAGTTGAGGTAATGTGGAGAAGTCAGAATGTGGAGTATGACACTTAAGCAGGAGAGGATAACATGAAAATCAATATCCTCATCAGTTTGGTAAGTTTCTTAGGCAATAAATTTTGAGGACGAAATTTTATAAGAGGGGTAGAATTGTAAGGCCCTGAAACGTGATTAGGAATGATAATTACATGATTAAGTATAAGTTATGAGTTATAATTTAGTGATGGGTGTTAAACATATTAATTGTCGTGTTTAGGGGATGCATACCCATGTGATATATATGTTGTTTACATTAGATGTTAATTGAGCTTATGATCGGAGATAACATGTTTAGAGCATATGATTAGTTATGTGGTTAAATGCATAATAAAACATGTTTTTAATTCATTATTATGCTTATAAAAGTAAACTAGGGTATTGGTGCAAAATTGGTAATGTTTAGTCATCAAATGTAAAAGTTTTGAGATTATTAGTGAATTGTTACTTTCCTGTTTGAGCCCAGATTAGACATATTAATTTTATGATTTTGGGAAAACACAAAATATTAAAGTTTTAGATATATAAGTTTTATACACGTAGACGTAACATGGGAGTAAATCAGGGTTCGTAACAATGAGTTGTGATGATTTTACCAATATGGGACAAATCTGTCATTAGCAGAATTGTTTGATTGGGCCTTAATCCAACAAATCATACGTAAGCACATGGCTAATTTCTATTGGAGCCCTTATAACGTATTTGTTGATTCAAAATCTTATATAAACCTTATTTCTCATGTGAAATGAGGAGGTTTGAAGGTTTTTGACAAAGGAGAGAGAAAGGAAGGTTTAAGGAACAAATTTCTTTGAAAATTTACCATAAATGGAAGAGATCCTATAAGGTAATTACATCTTTGTTAAAGTTGATCACATGAATGAGTTTTACCCTTAGTATTTTTTTTCATTTCTGATTTTGATAAATATTTGAATGATACCCATATTGCCAAATGGTGCTAAAACAAGGATGTCTTAAGAACATACGTGAGAACTTGTGCTAGGATCGTAAATGTTAACTTTAAAGTTCTAGATTCGAATCACCTTCTTATGGAGTTTTTCAATTTGGGAAATTCTTGTATATGATGTGTGTACATGTTCAAAACTTGTTTAGTGTATGCTTCCACGATTCATACCCGAGATGGAGAGTATGTATGACTAATCATGTTAGGTTATACTTTAATGCCCAATTCCAGCCTAGTTGTGTTGAAAACAACATATATCATTAAATACTTATTAGGTTATACTTTATAAGAAATTCTAGTTAGAGATGTTAAAGAACATATATGAGTATAACATACTCGAATATTAGAATAAAATATCTTCTTGTTTGGCTTGGGTCTTGTATTAAAGTTGAAATTAAATTGTTCTTTTTCTGCATAAATGATTTGGAAAAAGTTGTAATAAAGGGCATAACTTTGTCTAGAGAATTCGTAATTTAGTTTCGTAAATTGTGTTAGAACCCTAATGAAGGTATTACAGAAATGTGAAGTATCATATTTAATTCCTTTTTTAGTTATTTCAAATTGACCAAATGATGTGATGTATTACTGAGTTTAATGTTATTTGGTGTATTCAAATACTAATGATGTTTAATTGTTAGGTGGGGAAGAGGTTAATACTACCATACCAAGGAAACATTTTTGGCATTAATATTAGTACCTACTTCAAGGTGATTGACCTTCCCTATGCAATATAAATTCTTATATTTTCATATGGAAATGTGTAGTTAAATACATGTGTTGGAATGCTGATGGAGTGATGTGGTATTTATGAAACATATGCATATGATTAAAAATGTTAAGCGAAGTTATCTAATGTTATGGACTGTGGATGGTCCTTTATCTAATGTTAAGGACTGTGGTGGGTCCTACGGGATGTGACGGTCCCGTTACTCCAACTTAAAGGTTTGTATACTCAGGACTAATAAAGGGATGTGGTGGTCCCCATTAACTGTGGTGGATTAATTGGACTGTGGCGGGTTCAGGCTTGCAAGAGTTTCAAAATTTATGTTGGGTTATATCATTAGAAAATAAAAATGGTCTGTTAAATTGGTTATATGTGTGGTATGTGTGTGTATTTGGTCATTTACTAAGATGTTATTACTTACACTCCTATAATGTTATGTTTCATCTATGCCCATCATTTGGAGTTCACTGCCAAGTTAGGACTTTAAACGGGGGAGTGGAGGATAAATAACTTGGGTCAAATATCAGCAAGATTTTTGGGTAAATATTAAAATAAGAAACTTATGTAAGTAGATTTCTTTAGTACTTGTAAGTTATATTTAATGGTAGTTATGTTTTCTTATAAATATGCCAAAGAAAGAAAAAAAAATCTTCTGCTATTTTTCGAGAGGTTGAATAATGTATTGTTTAACGGAATTCATATCTAAATAAATGTATGGTTTTAACATAATTAAGTCGGGGCACGACATTTAGTTTCATTTATATTACATACCATACAATGACAATCTGAATGACTCCTTGCGGGAAATGATTCGAATAGTTCTCCCTTAAAGCAATCTCTTATTTCCCTTTGTTCAAAAAATTTCTGTGGGAGGGTATTATTTTTTATTTTGTGACCTAATTTTTCGTATAGAGCCTTGGTTAGGCAAAGGTTGACCTAAAAGAGTTTTATTCTTTTCTTTTTTATTAATCCTTCCCTAGGAGATACATGCTCATTATATTGTGCGTTTGAGTAGCCATGGGATTCCTTTTATGTAGTGTTATGATAAAAAACTTGCTAAGGTCTTCCTGTTGTCATTTCATGAAAATTATCATTAGCATTTTCCTATTAAAGTGGAAATTTATTTCGAGAAAAGGCGATAGGAAATTCTAAAATGGATTCTACACGCCCATAGCCCAAAACATCATTTTTAAGGATATAACGTGTTTTGAACGAGATCTAGATTGTAATTTTTATTCAAACTAAATGATAGAGTGTCTTTAATTGGTCATCGTTACTCCTTTTGAAAAAAATTACATTATGATTTGAAGTGTGAAGTAATTTAATGTGGAATCTATTGAAAGAGGTGGTTGAAAAGGGTGTTTTGATGGCCATTAAAGTCAAGGAAATAGGGTATTTCCACTCTTATTTTGGATTAATCTTTTTAACTCAAGCTTAAATTATCAGATAAAATACAAAACAATTCTGGAATTTTAGAACCTTCATTTTATTCGTCAATAAAAGTTCAAACCTAAATAGGTGACTCGACTTAAATATAGATATAGGAAGATATACCCTTATTTGTACAAATCTTTCTTAAAAGAACACATATTTTTATACTGGTCCAAATCATATTACAATAAGAATATGAGCTCCTGAGTTGGTATAAGCACAACACTGACACTCCTTTAAATGTAAAAGTTTTCCTGTAAAGGTATGAAAGTTATGCCTAAATAAGGTAGGAACATGCCTATAGATACAAGGTTGATAGGTCCGTGAAGTCGGGTGTGTGACTTGGGAGCCACATGTGGCGAGATGATTGCCTAAAATTCCAAGCAATGCCTCTAGTGGCAGGTGGAGTGATTTTAAAAGTGATATGGCCTAAAAATTAATGATATGCTTGAAAAGGAATAATAATGCCTCCAAAGGAAATAATGGTTAAACAATCATCTGCTCATGACAAACCTTCATCTTCAGATCTATGTTCAAAACCTTTAAGTGTCCATCCACAAGAATGCAAAGGATGATTGTTCTTTCTAAGTACACATAACAACAGTTGATGTTGAAGCTTCCAATAATCTTAAGTAGCCGATTTTATTCTTGATATTCTAAATTAATTTTTCTATTCTAGTATTATTGGGTATGTTTTCCCTTTTATTCCGATTTTGTTTTCAGACTTTTCTTATTCGATTGGATTTATTGTAATGGATTCTTTACCGATGGTTTCTTCCATAACCTTATTTGTTTATCTCAGTTTTAGAGTTTATCTATTGTTTCATTTATATTGTTACTATGCATGGACGTATTTAGCATTCGTTAATCTTGTTACATGTTAATGAATGATAAAATTTAATATTGATTATTAAAGTAATTAGGTGGTTAGTGATTAATTATGTTTCGACGGTGATGCTAAGAATGGTCACTTATTATTTTAATAGGGGGTATCACAAATGGTATCAAAGAAGCAGGTTCTAGTGTCCTTAGGACATGTGTGGATTTTTACGTTTCAGTATAGCATTCTTTGATATAGAGCCTTATTGTAGGATTGTTGCATTCCTCCTTACATACGCGCATTTACGTTCTTCTACTTATTATTTAGTATTTGATTGTGAGTTTATACAAGCTTTAATCTTGTTTAAGATGCCGCCAAAGAAAACCCATCAGACAAAAGCAAACGCTGGGAAGGTAGGTGGGAATAGTGCCAGTGGGTCATAACAGCAGCAAGATTCCCGAAAAGGGGATCCAGCTAAGAAGTTCGAATCATGAGGCTTCAGACCCTAGGGTGGTGGGTTCAGGTGGGGATAGAAGGATCCTCATTTGCAATAGCAGAAACATCCCTTTCCTAGAGGCCTCTAGGGTAAAGGTAATAGCAGGGGAGGCCAGTAGGGCCAGGGCCAAAGGCATGAAGGTTTTTTTGGAAGTTTTTTCGATTGTGGAGAGACTGACTAAAATGAAGCAGGGGTAACTTCAGGATGCTATCCTAGAGGTACACGCATTACAATAGATCTTGGGTCAGTTCCAATATGAGAATCACGTCCAGGAACTCGTCGACTAGGAAAAGAAGTTAGCAGCTTTAGGTAAAAAAAATTAATTTATCCTTACGAGTATGTGGTAAGTTTCGGGTGACATGGGTTCATCACATTATATGATTATTAACACTAAAATCCATGTGTGAGTCGGGTATAATGCGTTGGTAATCTTAGCCTTATTATAAATATATTTATAGTGGGGTAGCGGGTCTCTTCGGTGTTGCCTGTGAGGAAGGAGGTATGGACACTAAGAGAATGTTTATATTGTGTTTTAGTTTTTCTCCTTTTCAGAGTTATGTGAGTATAGCATATTATTATCCTAAGTGGTGACTGGTTAGCGAGGGTTTGAGCAGTAGTGGATTGTTACAGTAAGACTATCGTATTCGCTGTTCCTGGGTAAGATGTATTATTTTGCAAGGTATCACCTGAAATAAGGTCAAGCATGTATATATTATATTATATAGAAGACTTCGGAGGGTATAGTTGTCTCGTTATATTTGATACTAGTGTATTGGGACTTTTAATGATATGATTCACGTTATATTGGGTTTACTGTCGAGCGAAGACATTTAGCTCGTTATGCATTTAACGCTGGAAACTTAGTGCTAGTGAGAGCACCGTAACGTATGACTCCTTTAGTGATGAGGGAGTCAACGATTAGATGTAAATTTGTGGCGACAAGATTTTGAGTACCCTGGTTATGTTCTTTAGGCCTACGGATCTCGATGACCGATAATGCTAGGTAGTAGTGTATCTGGAGGTTCCTTGTTTGGATTTTGCATTCGAGACATCCCATGCATGAACCTTAGTAAGCATCGAGAGTTGAGATATGCGTGGTCATTAGGGCATGGAGTTAGCAGTTTAGTTGTTACACGTGTATATGGATAAAACTGTGAGTTGATAGTTATTTGATGATTTAAGGTTAGTGGCACCAAATGGTATGTGCAGATATGCACATGATATAGGGTGTATGGGTGCCTTAATTAGTTGGGTTTTTTCAGTATCTTGCGTGACGAGTTACATGGAAATGTATGGGTTGAACGTATGAATGTGGTTAAGTTAGAAACATGATTAGAATATTGGGTGATCGAGGTGATATGGTAAATAAAATAGTGGGTAGTTCGGTGTAAGGTGACTAAATCGGGATGGTCTCTAGTTTGAACGGTAGTGTATAGACCGTCAGGCGGAAGAGCACAGTTAATGGATGTGTAGTAGGAACATCATAATGGTTTCATCATTATGAAGATATGGATATTGCGCAATCTCCATAGGTATTTGTATAAGACTTATCAAAATTTTGAGGACGAAATTCCTTTGTAAGGAGGGAAGTATGTAACACTCTAAAATTTTGAGTAATTTATTTTAGTGGTTAAATTGCATGTGTGACAAAATTTAATTTAAATGGGAAACAATGTGAAATTAGTAAATATTAATTTTTGAGAATAAAGATTAATATATATGTGGTAAATTTAGTAGCGTTTTTAAGTAAATTTAATTAAATCAATTGTAGTGTGTCGTATGTGAGTAGAAACGGTGGAAATTGATGGTATCGCAATTGGGGTACTTGTGCATGCTATTTTTGGGATGATATAGGATAATTAGGTTTATTGACTCGGATGGTGATTTTGAGTTCACGATTTATCCGGAATAGGTAGAAATAGTCATAATTATATATTCGAGGGCAGTAATTGGGTTTTGGGGGCTTTTTAGACTAACCCGCGCTCACGTAGGGGTATTTTGATCATTTTGATGTAGGATAATAACCTAATTTAGGGATGAGTGAATTAAAATATAAGGATTATAGATGTGAGGCATCCATACATTTATTTTAAACCGCAAAAGAAAAGGGAGAGAGGAGGAACAAGAGAAATCAAAGGAGAAAACTATAAGAGGCTAATTTAGGAGGAGATTCAAGCATTCTAACATCAAATCAACACACACAAGAGAGAAATCATCCCCAACAAACAATCCAAGGAAAGTAATTAACTTTATTTAAATCAAATTGAGGTGTATTCATGTTTATATAATGGTAACAAAAGAAATTTTGGGAAAGGCTCTCTCATGTAAATGGGGGTTTTCGATGAAATAGATATCATGTGTAGTTTAGATGATCAATTAATGAAGTAAAACCAATTATGAGTACCCTAATTAGATTATATTAAAAAAAACTGATTTATAAAAGACATAAATATGGGATCCTTTTGGTTTCTTGGTTGAAGAACATGGATCTTGAATAGCTTAGGGTTTAATTGATGAACATAAAATGGCAATCTGCCAAAATTTTGGACATTACTTTAAACGTATGACATTTTAATTATCTTATAATTAGATTTAGTTCCATAGATTTAAGGAAATTTCTAGGTATTAGCTTTCTAATAATCTTTGAATGAGGTCATTTGGAGTTTTGTAGAGGGAGAAATCATAATTTTACTACAGGGTGTTTAATCTGCCAGAATATTTATGGCCCAGAAAATGACAATTTTGTTAGTTTAAGTGTAAAACTTGAAATAAATTATTGAAAAGCGTAACTTTAGTAGTTTAGGGTTATCGATCAATAGATGACAACTGATTTTTGGAGAATTGGGGGGTTTGGTTATTGGGTAAATTTCGGGGAGTTCTAAATGAAATTTATAAGCCCTAAAGGTTAAAGAAAGTATATAAGAGTAATTCAAAGAGAATATATTACCTAGGGGTGAATGAGTACTTAAATTTTATTTATAAATCATGTAAGGACACGTTTTATAAATGTCTGAGTTCGTATCTAGGCTTTTAAGCTTTATCCTAGATCTCAGAATATATGTTATATATTGCTACTATCGGCTCATTTCAGCACGATCATCTCCTGACGGCCTCAATCCGAATTCTATGTTTCACGTGCCCATCATCACCAACATCGTGCGTAGTGCTCAGTATCTACACCGTGTGTTTGAGAAACTATTTTTTTTATTCATATATCTATACAGGAAAAGCTTTCTGGTCGAACGGATCCAATGAAGAGAAAAAATGAATTGATCCGGTACTAGATAATTTTATGTAAAGGGAGAACTGATCCGATAGAGAAGAAAATGAATTGATTTAGCTGTCAAATCGAACCGATCCGATCCTTTTCGAACCAGTCTAACGATCTCAGAAAAATCCGGCGCATCAAATTTTTTGAGTATCTATAAATTCCATCTTCGGAGATGGTTTTGTTTAAGACTTTGAGGGACACTTTATAGACCTAATACTTCTATTATTCATATGTTTCAAGCCCAAACATCTTGACATTAACCAAACACTCATAATTATATGTGTGAATCTTCCTAAACCCTATCATACCCAATGGTGGAGCATCTTGTGTGGAGAAGAAGGATCTCTACACTACTGATCTTGGAACATCTTGAGGGAGCTCTTGCTGAAGACAATGAACCGATGCCTGAGGGTCTTTGATTGTCAAAATTTATTTCATTATGTATGTAAGTGTTTATAAATCATATTGAAATAAAAAAATTTTGCCCCTTTGGGGGATTTTTCCTCATTTGCTATGCGTGATTGATCCTTTCTTGATTTGAATATGTTTAATGTTTAATCAATAACCTTTAGATGCATGACTTAGGTATGTATTTAAATCTAGATAATTAAAAATTGGATTTAATTAAATTTGTTTCTCCGGTTGAACAAGCAGCGCACTCTCAAATTGGTATCATATTCATTTACACAATTTCACCCTATAATTTTGCACAAAGTTTTTTTTTCTGAATATAATTTTTTTCAAAAAAATTGATTTCTTGAAAAGGTGTTTGTTCAAATGGAAAAATCATTTAATAAAATTCCAATTTTTGATGGGTCATACTATGCATACTGGAAAGCCCTTATGAAATCCGCCCTTAAAGCCATTGATGAGCGTGTGTGGATTCTTGTTGAAAATGGATGGACACCACCCACCGTCACTGTTGAAAACGTGAAAAGTTTAAAATCTGTGGCTCAATTGACTCATGATGAATTTAAATGGTCCACGTATAATTCTAAGGGTCTTAGTGCCATTTATGGATTCGTCACTCCTGACGATTTTTTACGCATAATGACGTGTACCACGTCTAACGAAGCATGGGATGTTCTTCAACTTAGCCATGAAGGCACGAATGCTATTAAAGAATCTAAATTGCATAACCTAACTACACAGTTTAAGACTATAACCATGCTTGAGACTCAATGTTTTGATGAATTCTATACACTATTGTCTAATATAGTTAACACTTGTTTCAACCTTGGTGAGCAAATTCCTATTGCACATGTAGTTAAGAAAATCTTACGTTCTTGACTAAGATGTTCATCCCCAAAGTCACTGTGTTAAATTCTTTAGGAAATTTGAACTCTTTTAAATTAGAAGAATTAGTAGGTGATCTTCAAACCTATAATATATATGTTTTCTAAAATTGTTAAAGCAAAAGGTAAAGGGATAGCTCTTAAATCCCAAGCCAAAAAGAATGTTGAGTCAGCTAGGAGGAGGGTATAATCGTCTAAACGGAGTGAGGAAAATATGTTAGATTATGATTTTGACTTTGATTTAGATGATTTGGATTTGTTTGTGAAGAATTTTAAAAAATTTCACAAGTTAAAAAATAGTGGCCAGTTTTATGATAAAAAGAAATTTGAGAAAAATAAAAATGTCAAGAATTTTGAAAAAGAAAAGAAAGATGCACCCAAGAGAAATGAAGAGAGATGTTATGAGTGTGATGGTAAGGGTCATAGAGTTTTTGAGTATTCTACAAGGATGAACAGACTAGACAAAGAAAAAGGAAAAGTTATTCTTAATGCTACCCTGAGTGAAGATAGTGAGGTCGAGTCGGTGGATTCAGGAGAAGAATCAACGCATGAGTGCAACTTCACCGCATTTATGGCTAGCCACGTAAAAGATTATGATTCACGTCACATCATTGAGGATGCCTCTTTGCATAGAGACCTCAACATTGAGAGTAAGAGAGAGGATGCAGGGAGTGAGCACGAGAGTGACCTTAGTCAAGCTTATGCTTATTTATATGATGATTCATTTGAAACCAAAAGGCGTAATAAAGGTTTAATTCTTAGGATTGAAGCATTAGAGAAAGAATTAGGAGAGATGAGAGAGAGAGAGTCCTCCTTTTGCATTACTTTGAGAGAGAGAGAGAGAGAAGTGTTTTTAGAAAGTCAAAGGGGACTTGACAAAGAAAGTGGATAATCTGATGAGAGACCTATGTGTATTTGAAGAGGGTCGAAAGATTTTGGAAGCCCTTGTTTCCCATCTCACTCATAATCTTGAGAGAGCACGGGAAGTCAAGGTTTAAATCGAGGATAAATCTGGAAAGATAGGGAAGATCCTCCTCGCTCTTGCTTTGGGATTTGGTGAGAGTCCGAGAATTGGGTTTGATGGTGCGTCCACTTCATAAATTGCACCCGGACCAGTCCCTAAGTTTATGACGAATCCGTATGGTCATCCACCCAAACCCAATAAAGTTATTCGGCCAAGAAAAGAAAATTGAGGTAGGCCTCAGACTGTGTACTTTTGTACTTATTTTAAGAGGAAAGGCCACTTGAGAGAGTATTGCTATATTTTGGGTCGAACAGGACTTACTTATACT
This sequence comes from Sambucus nigra, assembly GCA_949130495.1. Lineage (NCBI taxonomy): Eukaryota > Viridiplantae > Streptophyta > Magnoliopsida > Dipsacales > Adoxaceae > Sambucus > Sambucus nigra. The sequence goes on along the minus strand of OX422215.1, from coordinate 599,145,235 downwards.
CCATCACATCCCATGAGTAATATCATGAGACTAAAAGAGCAGGTTGAGTTTTTAGTCGCTACTTTGCAAATTTTAATGGGAGAATTCCAACGGTTATTTGGACCGTCTGCGGATACTACCAACTTTGTGACTAGAACCACCATCAATAAGGGCAGACAAAAGGTTACCTCCTCTTGGGTACCTAAGAATGACAATAAATATCTTACTGCTCATGTTTCTCTGCAAACTCAGAATACCTTACAATGGTATTTTGACAGTGGGTGTTATAGACACATGACTAGTGACGTCTCATTTTTTACCTCCTTAGTGGATCACAAGGAAGGTAAAGTCACCTTTGGTGATGGGAGCAAGTCTAACATTGTAGAACGAGGTACTATAGAGATACCAGGGTTTTCTAAGATAGAGAATATGTTGTACATCAAAGATTTGAAGGAAAACCTTCTCAGTATCAGCCAGTTGTGCGATGCTAACTTTGCAATTAAGTTTGACCGGGATGCTTATAATGTTTATGATCAAGATGATAAACCAATATTGTAAGGGGTGGGGACAGACGATAATTGCTATGGGATAGTGCCCAAGTCCTCATTTGTCTGCAACAGCTCCACGATCACCCCTATGGATCTGTGGCATCAACATCTAGGTCATGTGAACTTTAGAGATTTAGATCGATTAGTGAAAAAGGACCTAGTTGCAGCACCCTATATTTTTTACTCACTTTAGTCTATATTATATAGGTGCTCATCTAGTTTGGAAATAGTAACAAAATTGAGTCATATCCTTTTTCAACCAACAAGCCTTTAAACTCTACATTCTATTTCCTCTAATACTCCAAAGGTATAAACACCACCACCACACCTAGGATCATTTATGTGTTGCATATGAGATTGAATTCTTCATAATATGGGTGTATGTGAGTCAAATCCCTTTAAAATAATTGTCTATAATTTTTTGGGATATTTCATATAATTTCTAGGATTTATAAATGATTTTTTCTAAATTCACATTGTAGTTATTAAGTTTGTGGGCTGATTTGTAAATTCTTTAAGCTGCTAAAAACTTGCTTGGGTAGAAACCAAATGCGCTTGATAATTGTGTGGGTGCAAATTGTATTTCTGTAAGATAAAAAACATGCATTTTATACGCCATCTCAGCCTTACACGTGTTAGACTCACCACGACTGGATTTGTGTTTTCTTGCCCTCACATACCTGTGTTTGATTGTGAACCCTTGGATCAATTTCATCGATGGTATGCATGTGACCTGAAGCAATCCTTATGATACCTGAATCAACCAGTAAGAGAACGTATAATAGCGGTGCATCGATAGCCATCAGATTTACCTCGATCTCTTAAGACTCAATCGTGACCATTCATTTGCTTCGAAGTTCCATAGGCTTCCATGGCTTAGTATAAATAGATTCCTTATGTGTTGAGATTACAATATTTTTTTCACCTACCTTTTGAGAGAAAATAAAGAGAGAAGAGATAGATAGATAGATAAATAGATAGATAGATAGATAGATAGATAGATAGATAGATAGATAGATAGATAGATAGATAGATAGATAGATAGATAGATAGATAGAGAGAGAGAGAGAGAGAGAGAGAGAGAAAGAAAACCCTGACCTAAACTCTGGCCAAATCTCAACAAAAAATCATTTCTGAGAGTGTGTTGGTTCAAAAGTTGTGAAGATCATTCCTCTTCTGTTCTTAATCTCTTTTCCAATTTAATCACACCAGTTTGATCTCATTTTCTTTAATAGAAAACTGAGATTGAAATTCCATGATACATTTCACATCTATCTCTCTTAGATTTGATTTCTTGTTTTGAGAAATCATATTTTTGTTGGTTATTTTCATCTTTTATGTTTTCAAACCCTAAAACCAATAAAATAGTTTCTGATTTCAGTTCCTTTGAACATTCAGACTCAGATCTAGTTTAAGATCTTGATTGAGGATTTACACTTTCACATATTTCATATTTTGTGGAATAATATGTATATTTTCAAAATAAGAAAGTGTTTAGGATCTTGGCTCGTGTATATAGAAAGATTCCCTCTTGATTTTGTAGATAAATTAAAAGATCCAAAGTATGATAGTTTCGATTAAACTGATTTTGGAAATCTTTATATATTTGTTATCTATTTGAAATTTAATAAGCATCATGTCTATAATTAAGTGTGTGTGCGTTGCATATGTGATATAGATCACATCACCACTTAAACTTTCACACTACTACACTAAAAAGTGTTGGTATTGAGATTTTGAACTTTTGAGTCGATGTAAAGCTCAAAGGAGTAACGTAAAGCTAAAAGGAGTGGAGTTACAAAGCCGAGAGAACATCAACAACATCAGAGCCTTGGGAGAAGTCATAAAATCCATAGGAGTTGGTATATTTATGAACTTAGAATTATATTTGATTGTGTGTCTTGATTGTTAAATAGTTTGTAACATATTACTCTATTTTAGTGGATTTTTATTTTTGAGGTGTAGAGACCTCTATGGATGTTTCCCTAATTGGATGGGGTTTTACCACGTTAAAAATTGTACTTGTATACTTCCTCTTCCTCTCATACCTTTCTTGAGGCTGTGTTAATTTAATTTCTTTATAAGTTTTGGTTTTCAAAACTAGTAAACATATATCTTTAATAACTTGTTCATATTGTTTTACACATCTTGTGTTAAGAAATCTGTTTTAAGAAAAGAGTTTCTTCAACAAACTGTTCAAATCCATTTAGATAGTTTAATCTTGAATTAAATGACTTAAGCGGTACTTTTTCAATAGTACGCGACTTACTATCTCTTGGAAGACCATCTTCCACAGTTTATGGACGCTGTCAGTTGGGAAAGCAAATTCTTAGCGCCTACAGGAAGTTGAATTCCATTACCACCTCCAGGGTACTTGAGTTGATTCACATGGATCTTATGGGTCCTGCTCGTATAGAGAGTCTGGGTGGTAAGAGGTATATCCTCATCATGGTAGATGATTTCTTTAAATACTCTATCATGGGTTTTTTAAGGGATAAATAAGATGATATTGAGTTCCTAACGACGAAGTGTCGTGTCCAGTAAAACCAACATGGTGTCACTATCAATAGAATGCATAATGATAATGGCAGTGAATTTACGGAGCTTAAAGTAGATCTTTACTCTGATAGCCTTAGGATTAAACATGAGTTTTTGGCCGTAAAAACCCCTTAGCAAAATGGGATCATTGAGAGGAAGCATCGGACGATTTAGGAGATGGCTAGATCTATGCTTCTTGGTCGTCAAGTTTTTAGGATATTTTGGGCAGAGGCGGTGTCTACCGCATGCCATACGGTGAATAGGGTTTACTTGCTTCCACACAAACTTCAAATGCCTTATGAATTGTGACTGGAAAGAATCCCAACTTGTCATATTTCCTTATTTTTAGGAGTAAATGTTACATCCAATGGGATAGATAGAAATTAGGAAAGTTTTACTCTTGGAGCGATGAAGGAATACTATTAGGATATTCATCGAACAATAGAGCAGACCATGTTTTTAACCTGAGCAACTCCAAGGTTATGGAGTCAATTAACGTCACCGTACAAGATGATGAACCTCTAGCAATAGTTGACCCTAGCCATTTGTTTGAGGATAATGACCTTTCTGTTAATGACCCCCTTGTCCTTTACATACCCATGGTGGACTCTACTCCTATCTTAGGAGACACACCTGCTTGGGTTCACAAGAATCACGACTCTACTACCATTTTAGGAGATCCCACCTTAGAAGTCAAGACTCTTGCTCTGCTCGAGAAAGTTGTTAGTCATGTCATCTACACGTCCAAAGTCGAGCCCAAAAATTATAAAGAAGCATTTAAGAATAAACACTGGATATCTACTATGGAGGATGAGTTGTTGCAGTTTAGAAAGAACAATGTCTGGGAACTTATCCCCTAACCTAGTGAGTTTAATGTGATTGGTACGAAGTGAATTTTCAAGAACAAAATGGATGATATGGTACTATTATCCGCAACAAGTCTAGGTTGGTCACTCAGGGCTACACACAGATTGAGGGTGTAGACTTTGAGGAAACATTTGCTCCTCTTGTGAGGCTTGAGTCCATCCTCTTATTACTCGTCATCCATGTCAGTAGAGCTTCATGTTATATTAGATGGATGTCAAGAGCCCCTTTTTCAATGGCATTCTATAAGAGGAAGTATACGTGTAACAACTAAAAGGTTTTGAAGACCCTAAGCATCCAGAACACGTCTATTATTTGAGAACATCCCTGTATGGTTTGAAGCAAGCACCTCGTGCCTGGTATGAGAGGTTTACTTCGTATCTCTTATCCCGTGGCTTCAAGAGAGGGGGAGTTGATTATACGTTATTTTTCAGGAGAGATAATGGTGCTATTTTGGTTACCCAGGTTTATGTGGGCGACTTAGTAATTGGATCCACATTCTCACAGCTTTGAGGAGGAAATGAAGAGTGAGTTTGATATGACCATGGTTGGTGAGCTTACATTCTTCCTTGGTCTCCATGTTCGTCAGCTAGAGGATGGGATGTTCATCTCCCAATCCATGTATGTTAGATACCTCATGAAGAAATTCGATTTGGACTCCGCTAAGCATTAACGTACACTTATAAGTACATATACAAAGCTTAGTAAGGACACTTCAAGCAAGGATGTTGAGAAAACCTTGTATCGAAGTATGACAGGAAGTCTTCTCTACCCAACTGCTAGTCGTCCCGACTTCGCCTTTAGTGTTGGAGTCTGTGCATGATATCAGGCGTCCCCAAAAGATTCACACTTACTCGCTTTAAAACATATTATCAAATACGTGAGTGTGACTCTTTCCTACGACATTTGGTATTCCTTTTATATCAATGTCCAATTGTTTGCCTATTCGGATGTTGATTGGGTCAGGGATGCAGATGGTTGTAGGAGCACCTCTGGTGGGTGTTTCCATTTTGATTCTGCTCTTGTTTCATGGTTGAGAAATAAGAAAAACTCCATCTCTTTTTCCACTACAGAGGCTGAGTATATAGCCGTCGAGAGTTATTACACGCAACTTATGTGGATAAAGAAGATGCTGGAGGATTATGGGATATCACAGGACACCGTGACCATTTCCTGTGATAACACAAGCACAATACACATATCCCACAATCTTGTCCAGTACTCGCGCAAAACACATTAGGATACGCGAGCACTTTATCCATGAGCTTGTATAGGAAAAAGTCGTATCCTTGAATTTTGCATCTACCGACCTCAAGTTAGCCGATATTTTGACGAAGCCTTTAGATACCCTTAGATTCAAGAGTCTTAGGAAGTCTTTAGGAATTTGCACAGTTGAGTGAGGGGTGGTCACCATGTCTAGATTAGGATGCATTTTTCATGTTAATATCATCTGAATCCTATCTCTGTATTGTATCATTTGTATCATTATTTTTTTTTTTGAGAAATTGAAAAATCCAAAAAGATTTTATTTTTTGAAATTTTTTAAAGAAAATCAAAAAGATTTTCATCTTATAAATTTTTTGAAAAACATAAAAAGAGTTATGTATTCCTGTTTACACTTTTTATGGATGAACTTTTAGGATGACCAAGTCACAATTTCTTTTCCATATTCCATGTGACTGTTTGATAGTGATTTGAGATGCTACATCATTTCACCCATGTGCTATACATTATTTGGAGTCATTGAGATGCGATTATAGATATCCTCTACATGTTTGGCTCCTTATCTCCTTTATTTCACACATGCAAGGTATTATTTGAGTATTGTACTAGTCTATCATATATTGGCTTGAGTGTTTCCATCTCAATTCTGTCTATATAATGACTAAAATGCGATAAAACTTGACAAGATAGTAGTCTATGTAAAAACCGTTTATCGTGAAGACTTAATTGCAAAAAAATATGATGAGAGAATCTCGAGAAAGGTCTACGAGAGTTCAAAATTAACTCATCATGTAAGCCACTGTTCGAAAAAAAAGGCTGAAAAAATCAAATGGCAATATAAAAAAAATATATGCCAAATCAAATGGGCCAATAGGTTTTAGTTTCATCACCTCAAAAGAAAAATATAATGCATAATTATTAATGAGGGAGTTTGGATGGAAAGAAATGAAAAACGGGTTTTCACGTCCTTGAAAGTCATGAAAAAGTATCACATCATTTTGGACGTTATTGGTGTGAAAATCACTTCGAGCTTTGATTTATTGATTTGATTGAGTTAATTTCTTTTAATTCCACAATATTTGCACCTAAGGAAGATGTTGAGTTTATTCGTTAGGAATATCCAACATTCATCATGCATATATGTCATGGTTGTATGTATTGAGTTTCATGATGAATTTGCTCACATCCTTTCATTTCTACTATCACCAACTTGGTTGTTTTGGTGTTCTTTCATGGTGTGATTCTTTGTTGTATATTTTGTGAGAAAAATTTTGAAAATTCATAAAGAGAAAATGGTTCTCCTCGTCACATTCTCTATTTTCATTTATTTATGTTCTTCTTATTTTTCTATTTGGGGACATCATAAAAAGGGGGTGAACGAATTATGGGGGAGATTTTTAAGATTGATTTCATAATGATTTTCTTGAGCTTAATTGATAGTTATTTTTTTCTTATCATTATATTTCAAACTGTTGCATGTCACGGGTATCTGTCTCTTGCCTCATGTGTCTAGGTATCAAATTAAGGATTATTTTTGCACACCGTGATGAGGACAAAGGAAAAGATTTGAAGATGTTAAAGTTTGTTGTAACACCCCTCCCTCCCGGGGGAGCGAGCGGCGTGCTACTGTCGATAAAACTAAATCAATTCCACAAATAACAAGGTATATAGCATCTAAATCCCACAACAATAAAAGATAACTATAAATCTCAATCTCTTCAAATAAATTCCAAGTCTCTAGAATTACATACAACTATCTCGAAAATAAAATACAAACCTCCAATGCTCTATACATGAAAATAATACAATCTTCTCTCTTGTATTAAAATTCTTCCCAAAATAATCCACGCCAAAATCAATCTCCAAAGCGGCCAAAAATCCGTGCTAACCTTCCACTAAAAGAAAATATGGGGAAGTACACAACACGAAAGGAAAGATGCTCAACAAATATTTTAGTGGTGAATAAAACGTAGCAATACGAATACGAATATTCAAATCAAATGCGAAACTCAATAGCATTTATATCAATATAATTTCTCAACAACACATTAATCGGGTCACCAGGCCTCACCACCATACCGTGCCTATGCATTCTTAAGCATATACAAAAAAAGTAATATTAACGGGTGCCATACCTCCGTCCCATATTAAAATCTCATGACAACATGCTCAACACAATAATACCACATGAATCAAATTTAGATTCCAACAAATATTTCTAGAATTCCAATTGGATTTAGCAATTCAAATATGAGTCAATAATCACATGAAAATAATGGGAATAGCACTCATGATATTAAGGAGCATATTGTGTAAAACCCCATATCTCAAACCACCAAAAGAAACAACATAAATCTGCCCAGAAATCACAGAAATAGCCATAAAAAATCTTCTCCAAGAATCAACAAAAACTCCTCCAAGAATCAACACCAAAACATCCTCCAAGAACACCTCAAAACCTAAGGTTGAATGCATAAATTAAAGGGTTTGTTTCTGTATAAAAAGAGATGAATTAAAAACATGTTTGTTGCCACAAAATTGTACCAAAAAGGGTCGCACGCGACCTTATTTTATAAGGCAAAGAAGTAGGAGTTGGAAACAAACACAAACTCTTAAAACTGCTTGTTGCGCAGGTTTTTTGAAGGCATCGATTGATCGATGCCCAGACGTCGATCGATTGATCACCCAGGAAATCTAGCAGTTTGCCTGGAAAATTTAATATGGGGAAATTTATTTAAAAATCAAAATAAAATCCGTTTTAAATCCGTTTTCGAAATCGTTTAAAATTATCTCTTTTAAAAATAATAACCAACATATTTGAGCAATAAAAATAATTTTATCTCAAAATTTATTTTTCCTCTTTATTTCAAAAATACCCCCAAAATTACGCGGGTTGTTACACTTCCGCACTAACAATGAAATTTCGCCTTCGAAATTCACCGAATGCCTAACTATAAAAAATCAGGCCATAAATCGCCAAATATAATATCGTCACCAAAAATAAATTCCTCACATCTAATCTAGATGCCTAACACGAAACGATTCTTTAAAAATTTCTATCTCCAAAAGACAAACTGTCTAACCCGCATGCTAGACCCAATACCCAAGACCCGAGGGTTGTCGTATACCTAAGCTCTGATATCATTCTGTAAAAACCCGCCCGCCCGGGGGGAGCGAGCGATGCACTACTGTCGATAAAACTAAATCAATTCCACAAATAACAAGGTATATGTGACACCCCGCCTAATTAAATACCGGGCGATCACTCCTTTATTAAATTAATTCAAGGTGAACAGTTGGTTCATTCTCAGCATCACTGTCGAAAAATAAAACTTTTCCAATTTAAACACCCTAATTAATTAATCTAAGTGTCAAAACCATTTAAACCCTTTTTTCTCATTTTATTAAATCCGGTTATAAAACCTTTAACCATTTACATTTTTAAGAGTCACACAATAAGTAGAAGAATAAAATGATCATTCAAGAGTTTACCCAACAATGATAAATCCCAACATTAAAATACTAAGGAAAACCTCCTGACATTAACAATCCCGAAATAAAGATACTGAAATAAAAAGAATTACAATCTCTGACAATACCAACTAAATAATGGAAAAGGGGCGACACATGCCCTGCTGGATAAAGATGAACTAGAAGTAGAGTCAACAATGAGGTCGTCTAAGCAATGTCCTGCAACTCCCACAAAAGCTACAGCGCGTTCCATCCAAAGAATCCTAAGTAAGACACCCCTGTGGCTGGGCACCTGTAATACATATATATATAGACACAAGAGAGAACAAGTAACAGTAAACGGGTCAGAGCCCGAATGGAGAACCGTTTTAAAAATAGTTTAGCAAGTATTTAAAATGCTACTGACTAATGCAACAGTCATATTAGTAAGCGACACTCTCTTGAGAATTCTCACCTCTCATCTAGTGCGCACATCTATCGTACTAATGAGCCCCATCTATCTCTCTAACTTCTTCCCCATAAGTTTTAACACGTGGAATTAAGGTTATGATATTCACTTTAGCAAAGTCTAACTCTCCAAGATTTCTTACGTTATTTAGAATAATTTCATATTATTGTAACGTTTCCGAATACTTATAATGAAGCTGATTAAATTTCATACTTTCCTTAACTACTATTTTACTCAGTAGAAAGTTCTCATATAGTTACACGTATATATATTAATTTCTCGTATAATATATATATACAAATAGCACCCCACATAAAATCAATGGTGCTAGATTTCCATATCTAAGTATATATATACCAATCACTCATAAATTATATATATACTAACGACACCCCACATAAAATCTATGGTGCTAGATTTCCATATCTAAGTATATATATACCAATCACTCATAAATTATATATATACTAACGGTACCCTACATAAAATATATGGTGCTGGCATACTCTGCTATCAAGTCCCCGTATCACACAAACTAAGGGAAATACTAGTTCGGAATCACTCTCGAAGTGTATTAACACAAACACAAACAACATTGAGGCGAAGCATAGATTCCAAGTCTCTAAGAGGTCAGTACATACCCTCACGTCTCTTAGGACCGTCTGAACTATCGATTCGATAGCCTGTACCAAGGATATCTATCTTCTAGGGTATGAGTCAATATCTCCCATAAAGGCACATCTTGATAAGACTGTCCCAGCGCGGTAACCTCAGGGATAGCAAGTAGCGCGGGTACGATTTTTACACAGAAATGATATATGCACAATCACACCGTTATATATAGATATGTAATCACATCCACATTATTAAATTAGGTACTCTCACGACCCAAAATTATCATTATCCGTTATTACACGTCTTTCTCCATTATATCGTATAACGACCTCATTCCTTTCTCTTCTCGTAATTAATTCATTCTAAACTCACTTCTTGTCACTCGAAGTGTTTTCTTTATTTAAGTACAATTTCAGTAGGTCCTCTCACGCCTTCTAATCCAACTTATTAGATGTTTCGATTATTTAATCAACACATGTATGATTTCTTAAATCTGAAAATCTCCCCGTTTATCCTTTATTTCCCTTCGTATTAAAGTTCCACTTTATGGGATTTTCTCTTGACCCTACTGGTCCTCTTTATGTTCCATTATATTCTAGCAACCCTAATCAAGGTTTACTACGCATAAAATTGGATTAAGCTAACACGAGCAAAAATGCAGTTTTCCCAGGAGGGTCGATCGATCGAATCTTCGATCGATCGATGCTCTGGGCTCGATCGATCGATCAAGAAGTTATGCAGATTCTGCAGCCAACCCAGTTACGGGATTCTCACCCCAAACTCCTCCAAATCATCATGTTACAGTCCCAAACTCCCAATCAATTATAATATAAGTGTTGTATACCCATTTAAACAATTTCCTACGTAACACATGCGAATTTTCTTCAAGAATCATGGGTTAAAAAGGGGCAAACTGTACATAATTCTTATGAATCCTAATCTTTCCTTTAACTTAATCTCTTTCATTCTTTTTCCAGATTTTTTTATCTCTAATATCAAGGAATTTTGTGGCTCATCCTCTATATGTGAAATGGGTTTCCAGAATTATGATCTCTAACATTATAACATGCAATTTGTGTCTCCAATTTATGTTTTTCTTCAAGAATACTAATCTAATCAACCTAAGACTAATATAAAAGGATGCATTAACTTGATAAAAGCAAGATAGATACTTTCCTGGAAAATTTCAGTTCTGATTTGGGAACAATTTTGGTGTGGTTGTGTTCCCCGTCGCGCGATCTACGCGTTGGTGGTGACGGCGGTGCAATCGGAGGTGTTCTTGGCCTAGAATTCCTTGGAGAGCTTATCCTCTTCCTCTCCAATGGCCGTCATTAGTATTTTATTGTGTTAACCCTAGAAGATGACACTTTCCATCTGATATAACCCTATAAAATTCGTAGGTTTAATTACCCATAATTGCGAAATGTCCAAAACGCCCTCCCGGGGTACTAATTAAGCCTAAAAACGCCCCGAGACCCAAACTAAACCCCCGGGTACACTTTTCTGACTATCTTGACCATTTTGGACACTTTGGTGCACTCAAAATGACCATACGAGCAACTTATAATTTATTCACTTTTATAAATCAACATTTAGTCCCGACACGATACAGGCGCGTCCCGACTTAAATTTCCATAATTGTCATTTTATTCACACGTGACAATATTATAAAAATGAATCTCATATATTACTATACTCATCCAGTAATATTCAACAAATAACAAATTTCCAATAATTACTAACTCTCGTCACGCTAGTAAATATTTAAAGCAACATTCCGGATTAAAATTAAATTAATTTATCTCAATTAAATTTAATAAATCCCATAATTTAAAAGCTATAAAAATACGGGGTATTACAGTATAGAGCATCTAAATCTCACAACAACAAAAGAAAACTACAAATCTCAATCTCTTCAAATAAATACCAAGTCTCTCGAATTACACACAACTATCTCAAAAATAAAATACAAATCTTCAATGCTCTATACATGAAAATAATACAATCTTCTCTCTTGTATTAAAATTCTTCCCAAAATAATCCACCGCAAAATAATCTCCAAAGCCCCCAAAAATCCGCGCTAACCTGCCACCAAAAGAAAATATGGAGAAGTACACAATACGATAGGAAAGATGCTCAACAAATATTTTAGCGGTGAATAAAACATAACAATTTGAATACGAATATTCAAATAAAATGCGAAACTCAATAGCATTTATATCAATATAATTTCTCAACAACACATTAACCAGGTCACCAAGGCTCACCACCACACTGCGCCTATGCATTCTTAAGCATATTCGAAAAAACAAATATTGACAGGTGCCCAACCTCCGTGCCAGATCAATCAAATTTAGATTCCAACAAATATTTCTAGAATTCTAATTGGATTTAGCAATTCAAATATGAGTCAATAATCAAATGAAAACAACGGGAATAACACCCGCGAGATTAAGGAGCATATTGTGTAAAACCCCATACCTCAAACCAACAAAAGAACCAACATAAATCTTCCCAGAAATCATAAAAATAGCCATAAAAATCTGCTCTAAGAATCATCAAAAACTCCATAAGAATCAACACCAAAACATCCCCCAAGAACACCTCAAAAGCTAAGGTTGAATGCATAAATTAAAAGGTTTGTTTTTGTATAAAAAGAGAGTAATTAAAAACATGTTTGCTGCCACAAAATTGTACCAAAAAGGGTCACCCACGACCTTATTTTATAAGGAAAAGAAGTAGGAGTTGGAAACAAACACAAACTCTTAAAACTGCTTGCTGCGCACATTTTCTGAAGGCATCGATCGATCGATGCCCATGCGTCGATCGATCGATCGCCCAAGAAATCTGGCAGTTCGCCTAGAAAATTTAATAAGGGACAATTTATTTAAAAATCATAATAACATCCGTTTTAACTCCGTTTTCAAAATCGTTTGAAATTCTCGCCTTTAAAAATAATAACCAACATATTTGAGCAATAAAAATAATTTATCTTAAAATTTATTTTTTCCTCTTTATTTCAAAAATACCCCAAAAATTACGCGAGTTGTTATATTTGTTTGAAGACATGTCATCCATTTAGTATTTCCAGCTTTTGGGTTTAATAGGGATATTAAATTGTATGTTATTTGGTTTTCAATTTGAGGTAACATAATTCTAATTTTTTATGTATATACGGGCATAGACATAGGAGGATATTTGTAAGGACATGATTTATAAATGTCCGGCACAGTTTCTAGGCTTTTTAGTTTTATCCTAGATCTCAGTATATATGTCGTATACCACTACTATCGGCTCGTCTCAACACGATCATCTCTTGATGGCCTTAATTCGAATTCTGTGTTTCAGGTGCCCACCATCACCAACATCGTGCGTAGTGCTCATTATCTACATCGTGTGTTCGAGGTACTATTTTTTTCATTCATATATCTATATAGGAAAAGCTTTTTGGACGAACCGATTTGATGAAAAGAAAAAACAAACCGATCTGGTACTGGCTAATTTTTTGTAACGGGCAAACCGATGCGATAGAGAAAAAACAAACTGATCCGATTAGCGAACCAAACCGATCTGAACCTTTTCGAACCGTTCCGACGATCTCAAAAAAATTCATCGCATCAAATTTTTTGAGTATCTATGAATTCCATCTTCGGAGGTGGTTTTGTTTAAGACTTTGAGGGAACACTTTATAGACCTAATATGTCTAGTATTCATATGTTTTGAGCCCAAACATCTTTAGATTCACCAAACACTCATAATAATATGTGTGAATCATCCTAAACCCTATCATACCCATTCGAGGAGCATTTTGTGTGGAGAAGAAGGATCTCTACACTGATGATCTTGGAGCATCTTGAGGGAGCTCTTGCTGACAACAACGAACTGGTGTCTGAGGGTCTTTGCATGTCAAAATTTATTTCATTATGTATGTGAGTGTTTACAAATCATATTGAAATAAAAAGGTTTTGCCCCTTTGGGGGATTTTTCCTCATTTGTTGTGTGTGATTGATCCTTGCTTGATTTGAATATGTTTAATGTTTAATCAATCACCTTTAGATGCATGACTTAGGTGTGTATTTAAATCTGGATAATTAAAAATTGGGTTTAAATAAATTAGTTTCTCCAGTTGAACAAAAAGCGCACTCTCAAATCATGTGAGATATAATTGATGGTAAAGTTTAAATATCGAATTAGTGAGATAAATTCAGGAATAAATGAACGGGCTAGTTAGGTTAAGTCCGGGTGTTTTATTGAAGTGAGATTACTTAATAAACTTGAATGATTATACAATGGGATGGTTGGGTAAGTCCGAACATTTTAGCAGCGTGACGCTATTGTATTTTAATTAAAGAATGAAAATTTATTTAATTAAGAGTCAAGAGATAGACTCGGGATTTGTAGGCTAGTGCTTTGAGCGATAGGCACGGGTTAGTCGGGTTTTGTGATTAAGAGAGAGCATATATATGAATGTTAATAATATCTCTGTTTATGATATTTATATGAAACATATATATCCTATCCGTTATGCTATCAGGGAGGTTGCGAGCCTTGGGAGGTCACGTTGGCGAATCCTAGTAAAGGTAGTACCATTCCCAAGGGTCATAGGTGTTTTGCATGCCCGTGTGATATAGGGTTAGAGTACCGTGGAACAATGTTGTGTGGTTATGACAATGGACTTAAGGCCATGACCACCTTCAATGTTCATTTGCTGGTTCGATAGTGATATTTTGGCCCAATTGACCAGAATGTGATGGACATTCCTAGAAACGATAACATGCTAGTGAGCTCTCTTTCAGAATGTGGAGGGCATTCGAAAATGCGACTGCGTATATTATAAGGCATATGTATGTGGGGGGAAATAAATATGACTACATAATAGCATGACATGTGGCGAGCACCCCGGTCAAGATGGCGAGCAACAGACGCTCCAATAAGATAGGGACGACTAGAGTCCTAGATAAACTAGAAGACCGAGGAGCAGTATCTGATTGGAATCAAACTCCATGAAGATAGGACTCATCCATATTTGTTACTCTTCCATATTTGTAACCCCTAACTCTATATAAAGGGGACACCCCCTATTGTGAAAAGGGTCTTAGAAGGTAGAGAAACACTCTCATGTAAAACTCTCTCGTCATTCTAATGGAATACAGCAGCAGCCCCATGGACGTAGGTCATTCATGGTCGAACCACGTAAATATTTTTATCTCTCATATTTTCTTTATGCTCGTATTGTGATGAATTCTCACCCCCCAACGGTTGACATTTTTTGCACCTATAATTGGCGCCGTCTGTGGGAACGACACGAAAAGTCTTTCCTTCTTGTTGTCAAGACGAAGATTTATGTTGCGACGCAATGGTTTACACGCACATAATCAAGAGATAAGTTTTCTTCCTTTAATCTATGCACTAATAGTTATATGTTTTATATACAATTATTTGCTTTGCACTAGGACCGATGCATTTATGTATGGTTTTCGTACATTTATGTTCATAAATCTTATAGTTGGTGTATATTTATCTGGGAATCTGCAAATGTACTGTTCATTTTTTACGAATCTCAATACCTAAGGTGTGAGAGGACTCTCCAACTATTTGGACTCTTGTATGGTTATGCAGATACGATCAAAATTTGAATATGTTCTCTCTCTTTTGAGATTTTTGGATGACAAAAGATTTCAATTACTGGGTCCGGTAACACCCCCTTTTTAGAGAACATCTTGATAACTGTCATCTTTCATCCGGGCACACGGCCCCGCCAACCTGAGACAAGGGCAAGTCGACGAAGACTGGGTGACAGGGCCCTTATTTCCAACCCATAGAGGTAGCACGACGATCAAGAGGTCAGAGGAAAGATAGGTTAGCCACCATCTGATAATTTCATTTCTGTGGCAAAATTCAAAATATATACGAAGATGCACTTAATCTTTCATTCTCCGGTCAATAGCTACCTGCCTTGAAATCAAAGGTCCTATGAATTTGTAACTGCCATTTTCTTAGTGCTGGACCATAATCACAGGTCGACGAGCATCAGCTACAACGTTGGACCATAATCAAAGGTTGGCGAGCATTAGTTACAATGCTGGACCATAATCACAGGTCGGCGGGCATCAGTTACAACGCCAGACCATAATCAAAGGTCGACGAGCATCAGCTACAACGCTGGACCATAATCAAAGGTCGCCAAGCAACAACTACAATATCGGACCATAATCAAAGGTCAACGAGCATTAGCTACAACGCTGGACTATAATCAAAGGTCGACGAGCATCAGCTACAACGCCGAACCATAATCAAACGTCAATGAGCATCAACTACAACGTTAGACCATAATCACAGGTCAGCGAGCATCAGCTACGATGCCGGACGATAATCAATGGTCAGTGATCCTCAGCTACAATGCCAGGCCATAATCACAGGTCGACGAGCATTAGATACTGCTCCTCAGACGATCACTGGGCAACCAATCGAGCATCAGCGAGCTCCTCCATCTCACTTCGCTTATTCTCTGTCCTGCATGTTCCATGTGTTTCAAACAGGGGTAGAAGCCTTTTGAGGCGCGTGGGTTTTCACACCTGCTTTGATAAAATCAATCCCCCTTTTTATTAAAATTCTTGTTATTTGTAATCCTAATTCGAAGCTTTATGAAGCCTCCTAAGGAAACAATTTTGCAAATTGATTTATAACTCATTATTTATTTTGACTTCAAATAATTTTAGCAAAAATTCTAAATCAGTCGCGTGTCTTACATTTAAGATATATTTTTGACTAATTTTTGCATTGTTCGGTTCTCTCTAAATTATTTTAAAGGACCAGGTGATTTTATTACAACGAGTTTAGTTGGCACTTTTTTATGCGACCTTATTACAAATTATTTTTCTCACATAAATAAGTGTGGCTCACTTATATAGCACTCATGTCATTTATTCGAACATTTTAATTTTTAATATTGTCGGTCAGCTACAACAATTTAATCTCTCCGTAAGGAGATTATTGGTTATTTCGCTCAGCCCCGACGGATGCTCGGGCATGGTTATCTCAGTGGGATTTTTATCATAAAATCCATTGGATCATTTATTACATTCATACGCTACTATGAATTTTTTCCCCGGCAAATGGTCGAACGGATGCATATCTTTTATACGTTGTTGAACATATTATCTTCATGATAACTTCTATTTTGATTTAGCCTAAACAGGTGGTCAGGGAATTTACTAACTTCCACATGTATAAGATTCAGTCCCGACGGATGCTCGGCAACAATCTTAAGTCCTTGGAAATCTCTTTGATGTTTTGACAGATGCTCGAGCACAAATTGCTCGCTATATCTACTCGGTGTTCTACAACTTTTCCCCGGAAGACTATCCAGACACCATTCATTTTATTAATACTCCGATCGAAGAATCGAGCACACTAACACTTTAGACCCAAAGAAATGCTTGGGAAAAATTATTGTTACTCCGACTGAAGCTCGGATTCTATGATTCTTGACCTGAAGGACGATCAGGCACTTTCAAGATTCATCTTGGCAGATAATCGGAAAAATATTTCTATATATTTGGTCCCAAAGATATTCGCAACGCATGTAACACTTTATCCCCAACAGATGGTTCAGGATAATTCTTATATTTAGCACAACCCCAGTTGATGAATACCCACATTTATTTGTACATTGTTCATTTCTGCCTCATAATATCTTATTTTCTCACAAATTATGCTCACAATTTGTATCATCATAAATTTGTTAGTAGGGGGATATTTATACTGCATACTTCACAATTGTTAACACACAAATTTTCTGTGAAAACAAATTTTTTTTTTAAACCAAAGTATTTGCTTAGAGCTATTTGTAGAAATTCCAAAATAACTCTTATGCCATACATGTGGGTATATTTGACAAATTCTGCATCTCTTGTTCGACTTTATTACAATTATTTTATTCACATAAATATTGGGGGGCACTTATTGAGCACTCATGTCATTTATTAGATCATTTAATTTTTGATATTGTCGTCTTCTATTTGATTTAGCCTCGACAAATGGTCGAGCAATGTATTAACTTCCACAGGTACAAGATTCAATCCCGATGGATGCTCGACCATAATCTTAAGCTCTTAGAAATCTTATTATAATGCACCTATTGATGCTCGAGCACGGATCGCTCTCTATATCTACTCGAACCTATACAACTTTGCCCCGGCAGACCAGCCTGGCACCACTTATTTTGTTAATGCTCTGACGGATGCTCGAGAACTTTACACCACTTTAGACCCAATAAATACTTGGGCAATATTATTTATGATAACCGACGGATGCTCGGATGTTGATATTTCTTCAATTTCAGTATTGATGACATGGCTCTATGATTCTTGACCTGAAGAATGATCAGGCATACTCAAGGTTCATCTCGGCAAATGATCGGTAAAATATTTCTATATATTTAGTGCCAAAAATATTTGTCGCACACATCGCATTTTATCCCTAACAAATGGTTGATCATGATAATTCTTATATTCAGTCCCGACAAATGGTTGGCACAATCGATTAATGATCAACGTCACATTTATTATTGTTATTCAACCCTGATAAATAGTTTGGAAATTTAATTTTCACTAACACTCAGGATCGTTCATAATACTTTCTCGATCCTTTTTTCCTCGACGTACGTTCGAGCATGGATCACTCCTAATATCTACCAGATCCTCTATATTTTTTGCCTCGATAAGCATTCAGGCATCATTTATCTTATCAATGCTCCAGGAGATGCTCGAGCATGGATCATTCGCGACATCTACTAGGTCCTTTGCAATTTTGCCTCGACGAACCCTCAACTTCGATGGATAGTTGACATTGTGTGATCACGTCTCAATCTCTAATAAACAGTTGGGCAATACAGTTCTTATTTAATTCAACCTCATCGAATGAAAAGTTGGGCGATCTGTACAATAAAGATCCAAAACACATAAAGCAACATGAAAAGCAATGATCAACTATGTTTATCAACAAGGATGAATCCAACCTGTAAGAAGTCACATATCCAGCAAAATCACAGTCAACGAGAAAAACATGTTGATAACAACACTAGACCACCTTGAATGTATCGAGCAACATCGTTAGATAACCCTCGGTGATCGAAGATCACCAAACAACGAATTAACGCATCATCAACACTAAGATATCCACTCCAGAGGAACAACGTTTCTTGAACGCCATATCAGATCAACGCATTTCTGTACAAGGACACTTTTAACTCATATCAATTTCTTTGGGTGCACGAGCTACATGGAGTCTTCTACAGTCGCTTGGAACCACTATGAATGGTCAACGAACAAGTGTTCCCCGAGGAACGATACATTACGTATAGATATATGAGCAAGATAATCCTTAATTATATCCATCTCGATGAATGATCAACGTGACACTCTTCAACATAACAAAGCCCCAAAGAACGATCGGGCATACTTATCATCTCGTTTATACAGATCAAATAACTCGATGGACGGTCGGACAGTCTTCTCTTCACAGCCCGATTGGGGGCTCCATGGCAACAATGACACGTTAATAGATTCACTACAACATTTACAGAAAAATAGAAAAGGTCAGCTTAGGATGGATGCCAATATGGTTAACATCAGAATTAGTCTTTCAAATGAAGATCAATACTAAGCTTGATTTAATTATAACAGCCTTCATGCTTGTTCCCATTAAATTAAGTACGTCCACAGGCCTTTGTCATCTCCACACACAAATGGCCTCACGAGTTGCCCCGGTAATAATAAAAGCCTTACACGGGATCCTTAGGCAAAAATCCAACTCAGATTGGTCGCCAACTATGTTGGTCGGTTAAAATCCTGAACGGGTGGATGGCCCTTAAACCAGGTACATTTTTTCCATCACCTTTTAGGACTAAGGAAGTGTGACGGCACAACCTAAAAGGTAAAATAGGTGGATATTTACATGTGAAGCATTAGAAAATGGAAAAATGCAAGCGTAATTGGTATTACATTGACTTGCGAGAAAGGCCTAAGTGAAATAAGCATATCGATTACATATCACATGTTATAAAACCTAATGCAGGGTCTTACCCCTACCAGGTACACGCTTGAGCAATGCTCGACGCATAGGATTTTGGTAGGCCTCTCTAATTGGACCATATAAAAAACTTAATGTAGGATCTTACCCCTACTAGGTACACGCTCGAGCAAGGCTCGGTGCATAAGCTTATGGTCGGCCTCTCCAATTGGACCATATGAAAAACCTAAGGCAGGGTCTTACCCCTACTAGGTACATGCTCGAGCAAGGCTTGACGCATAGGCTTCTGGTCGGCCTCTCCAATTGGACCATATAAAAAACCTAAGGCAGAGTCTTACCCCTACTAGGTACATGCTCGAGCAAGGCTCAACGCATAGGCTTCTGGTCGTCCTCTCTAATTGGAACATATGAAAAACCTAAGGTAGGATCTTACCCCTACTAGGTACATACTCGAGCAAGGCTCAACGCATAGGCTTCTAGTTAGCCTCTCCAATTGAACCATATGAAAAGCCTAAGGCAGGGCCTTACCCCTACTAGGTACATGCTCGAGCAAGGCACAACGCATAGGCTTCTGGTCGGCCTCTCCAATTGGACCATATGAAAAACCTAAGGCAGGGTCTTACCCCTACTAGGTACACGCTCGAGCAAGGCTTGGTGCATAGGCTTCTGGTCGACCTCTCCAATTGGACCATATGAAAAACCTAAGGTAGGATCTTACCCCTATATAACTTTAAATCCAAATGACTTGCAATGGAGAGTAATAAGAAAACGGAATCAAGCCTCGCAACAGGAGAAAATGTCTCCTCAAAGTCTACACCCTCTATCGGTGTGTATCCCTCAGCGACCAACCTATCCTTGTTTCGGATAATGGTACCATTATCATCCATCTTATTCTTATAGATCCACTTGGTACCAATCACATTCATCTCACTAGATTAGAGGACAAGTTCCCAGACATCATTCTTTCTTAACTACAGCAACTCATCGTGTATATTGGATATCTAACGTCCACCTTGAGTATTTCTTTGGCATTCTTGGGCTCGACTTTAGACGTGTATCAAAAAAAGCTAACCATATTTTCTAGGTGAGAAAAGTCTTGACCCCTAACGTGGGATCTCCTAGAATGGCGGAAGGGTCATGACTCTTGTGAACCCAACAAGGTGTGTCCCCTAAGTCAGGAGTAGGGTCCACCCTGGGTGTGTGAGGGACAGTAGAATCATCAGCTAGAAGTGCATCATCCTTACACAAAAGGTTAGAGTCAACAGATGTCGGTGGTTCCTCATCTAGCCTGGTGACATATATTGACTCCAAAACCTTATAGCTTCTTAAGTTAAACAACTGGTATGCTCTATTTGTTGACGAATATCCTAACAATATTCCATTATCGCTTCGGGAGTCAAACTTTCCTAATTTCTCTATATCTCGTATGATATAACATTTTATCCCAAAGACACGAAAATATGAAAGGTTAGGATTCTTTTCAGTCCACAATTCATAAGGCATATGAAGTGTGTATGGATGAAGGTATACCCTATTCATCATGTGGCACGCGATAGACACCGCCTCTACCCAAAATCTCTTAGAAACTGTACGACCTAGAATCATAGATCTAAACATCTCCTGAATCGTCCAATTCTTACTCTCAATAATCCCATTTTACTGAGGAGTCTTCACGGCCAAAAAATTTTATGAGGCTATCACAGTAAAGATCCACCTTTGCTTCTGCAAATTCAGTGTAATTCTCACTATGCATTCTATTGATAGTGATATCGTGTTGATTTTGTAGGACACGACATGGCACTTGGTTATAAGAAACTCTACAGTATCAAATTTTTCTCTTAAAAACCTATTATGGAGTAATGAGAGAAATCATCTACCATCATGAGGATATACCTCTTATCACCCAAACTCTCAGTATATAAGATCAATGTGAATCAACTCAAGCAGTCGTGAAGTGCTAATGGAATTAAACTTCCTGTGGGGGATACAGACTTTCTTTCCCAATTTAAAGGGTCCATAAATCGTGAAAGTTGGCTTCCCAAATGATGGCAAGACACGTACTAGGTCCTTTTTAGCTAATCGCTCCAAATCTCAAAAATTCACATGACCTAGACGTTGATGCCACAAGTCCATAGGAGTCATCAGGGCGCTCTTGCAGATAAATGAGGATATGGGCACAATCCCATAGCAATTATCTACAGTCCTCACCCCTTGCTATAGAAATTTATCGACTTGATAAAAAACATTGCACTCGTTCCGGTAAAACTTTACTGCAAAGTCAGTGTCGCACAGTTGGCTAATGCTGAGAAGGTTCGCTTTCAAACTTTGATGTATAAAACATTATCTAGATTAGGAAATCCTAGTATCCCTATAGTACCTCATCCTATAATTCTAGACTTTCTCCCATTTACAAAAGTGACTTTACCTTCCTTGCGATCCTCTAGGTAGGTAAAAATTAAACATCACATGTCATGTGACTAGAGCACCCACTACCAAAATAGCACTTTGAGGTATTATGTGCTTTAAGAGAAACATGAATAACAAGGGCTTTTGCGTCGTGCTTAGGTACCCAAGAAGTGGTAACCTTATGTTTATCCTTGTTATTATTGGTTCTAGATCGGATTTTGGAAGTATCCTCTAACGACAAAGACATTCCTTAGAATTTTCCATTAAACTCTGAGATGTGGAGACTAGAAACTCAACATGCTCTCTAAGACTAGACAGATCGCTAGTGGTACGTGGTGAAGAAAAAGTACGTCGTATCCGACCCAAACTATAACAAAACTTCTTAAGGTGGCCTTTTTTTGTAGTAGGTGTAAAAATACAGAGTCTTAGGCCGAACTTAGTTTGCTTTTCTTGGTCAAACTCTTCTTTGGGGTTTTGGATTATGTCCATATGGATTCATAGTAAACTCAAGAATTGGTTCCGATGTAACATAAGACGTGGAAACACCATCAAAACCTATTCCTTCCCTTCCACCAAACCCTAAAGCATGGGCAAGGAGCATCTTTACCATCTTTTTAGATATGTCCTCTATCTTTACCTTGACCTTTAGGGCTCTCTCAAAATCATGAGTGGGTTGGGCAACAAGGGCTTCAAGTTTGTTTCGAGCCTCCAAAGAGGAATGGAGTTCACTCCTAAGACTATCCGCTTGCTTGGTCACGTCCCCTTTCTCTTTATTAAAATAACCCCCTCTCTCTCCCCCCCAAACAATCTCTCTTTCTTTTTAAACTGACTTTCTCTCTACACAAACTCTCTCTCTCAAGGCAATGCTAACGGAGGACTCTCTCTCATCTCTCCCAAATATTTCTCTAAGGCGATGATCCTAAAAACTAATGCTTTGTCATTATTTTTATCTTTAAATGAATCAGCATACAAATCGGCGTAGGTGCGTCGTAGATCACTCTCACTCTTACTTGCAACATCCTCCCCCTCACTCACATCTCTTTGATTGTCGAAGTGTCTTCCTCATCATCATGAGGTGCACTATTAGTACTTAAATGACTAGCCATGAATGCAGTGAAGTTACATTCATGCGGTGACTCATCTCCAAAATCCTACGACTCGACCTCATTGTCATCACTAAGGGAGGCATTTAAAGCAGCTTTGCCTTAGCCTTAATGCTTCAACCTAGTTGGACACTCAAAAGCCTTGTGACATCTACATTCACACTCATAACATCTCTCTTAATCTCTTTTAGGCGCGTCCTTTTTATCTTTATCATTTTTATTTTCAAATTTATTTTTCTCAAAATTCTTTTTATCTTTGAAATTGCCATTATTTTTCTTTAATTTGAGAAATTTCTTGAAATTTTTCACAAACAAAGCCAAATTGTCTAAATCAAAATAAAACTCCGAATCTGACGTCTCTTCCTATTTTCTCTTAGACGACTCACCCCTCTTTCTTGTTGGCCCCTCACTTTTTTTTATCCTGGGCATTAAGTGCTACCCCTTTATCTTTTGATTTAATCGTATTATGAAACATGTCAATTTCATAAGTCTGAAAGTCTCCAACCATTTCTTCTAATTCCAGACTACTCAAATTTCTTATAGAATTTAGCACAATGACTTTAGGTAAAAACACTAAGGCAATGATCTCAAAATATTTTTAACTACTCTAGCATCAGGAATATGTTCACCAAGATTGAAACTAGTGTTAACTATATCAAATAAGCGTGCATAGAATTCATCAAAACACTCAGATTCAAGCATGGTAATTGTTACAAATTGAGTGGTTAAGCCCGTTTGGTTCGCTACTCAGAAAACTCGATTTAAACGATATTTTTAAATACAGTTTTAAAATTCAGTTTTTTGTGTTTATAATTATCGGTGTGCATTTGGTAAACTTGATTTTAAATACAGTTTTTTGAAAATTTGATAAAATTGGCAATCATGTATATATATATATATATGAATGTATGTATGTATGTATGTATATATACATTCATATATACATTCATATACATATACATATACATGTATCATGTATATATATATGAATGTGTATGTATGTATGTATATATACATTCATATATACATTCATATATATATATATATACATATACATGTATCATGTATATATATATATATATATATATATATATATATATATATATGAATGTGTATGTATGTATATATACATTCATATATATATACATATACATATACATGTATCATGTATATATATATATATATATATATATATATATATATATATATATATATATATATATATATATATATATATATATATATATATATATATATATATATATATATACATGATACATGTATATGTATATGTATATATATATGAATGTATGTATGAATGTATATATACATACATACATATATATACATATATATCTATATAATAAAGTACCAATCTTATGTATGTCATAAGAGCAAAAGATGATGTCATCTATTAAAATTTTTCATGCACTACCTCTTTTACCCTTAATTCCTTGGTTTCCCCCTCATTTTTTACTTAAAAAATTTAGACTTCAATTCAAAATTGGGGGTACTTCGGTCCCAACCACTTCATCAATTTGTTCACAAAGATAACATGCCTCCCATTCTCTACTTCTCACCCGTTATCTCTCTCATCAGCAATGCCAAAAAACCCTATCCCCACTGCTTTAGCCCCCGACGCATCTGGCTCCATGTAACCTCTCCTCTCTCGACTTCACCGCCCCTCTCTTCACGACGTCTGATGTAAGTTTGAAATGGTTTCGATTTTAGGTTTTGATTGGTTTAAATACATACCCATCTCCAGACACTATGTTGAGACACTATATTTGATCTGAGTTTGATGATAAAAATATGTTTGAGACACTATATGGTGCGATTTTGTAATTTTCTTTTGTAGATCTGCTCCAAGATTCTTTGGATTTATGTATATGGATTTGATTGTTTTGTTCTTTCATATATAGGAATGGAGTTTGGTTCAAAATTTGGGACTTTATGTGCTGACAGTATCTTCTCAAGTTTTTTTTTTCTTTTCATCTTTTTGTTGCCGTTGAAATCATCTATTTGAGTTTTTTTTTTCTTTTCATCATTTTTTTAGATTTTGGACAAGTATATTTGAGGTAAAATATTTATCACCCTATTTTTTGTTCTTGAGATGATCTTTTTGTACTAACAAATTTCTAGAAAATCATTTGTATTCCAACTGTTGATCTACATGATTTCAAATGAATAAGAAAGCATTTCGAATGCCCATAAATTACTAATTTAATTATAGTGTTTTTATGAGATTGAAACCATTTTTGTAAATAAAAAATTCCGGATGTTAGTATATGTGAGATACAATACAATGTATTAGATAGTTTATGATCAAGAGAATTGTATAATTACTATTTCTAAGTTTATGTTAACACTTAGATAGTTTGTGCATTTTGGTGTTGAACACAATATTCACTAACATGTACTTTTCTTTTTGTATACAGGACTTCTTATAGCATCAATGCTCTTAAATAAGTAGGTAATGTTTAGTTTAATAGATCATTTACTCAAGTACGTGAAATAGGGTGAAATTCGACGGTGAACATACGCGGTTTGGCCTAACAATATTGTTGTCACTTTATTGAAGTCCGCATAACAATCTTTCTCCTGTTTTCCCTTTTATAGATTGTGCTTCATTACTTTTTTTTTGGGTTTTGCAAAATTTTGCATTGATGCATTAGTTTTTTATTTGTTTTCTTTACTAAATGGATTACCATGTTTTTACTTAAAACCCACAAAGATAGATAGAGAAGTTCATAGATTATCTATTCATGTTGGTATCATGTGTTTTATAGATACTTATTTATGCAATGAATTGTTTAATATCATTTCATTGACTAATCATTTTGTTTCAGGTATGGTAGGAAAAATGTAGTCACTTACATGGTTGCTCTTATGTTGAATCCACCAAAATCTCTTCATGTTTTAACACAAAACATGTTGATTCAATTGGAGATATAAGATAGATATAAAATTATTCAGGTAAGGAGTTTTAATAGAGTTGATTTTTTCTATTAATACACCAAAGTTGATCTACTTATCTTGGTCTACTTATCTTTCATGAGAAACTTAAGATGGCAGTCAAGTAATCCTTAAATTACCATATGCTTATGTACTCAATTTGTGTTATAGTAGATATCGCTGAAGGTATATTGGACCATAGTTATCTTCTTACGCTTTTCAGTTTTGTTGATTTAGTTTTTTTTCTTTCATATCTCTTATATGGTGCATGTTTTAAGCATTGGGAGCGATGTGCGTGGGAAATGCCGATTAACCTACAGCAAACCATTCCACACAAATTACAGAGGTTGATCTTGAAGCGCTAATTTTTAATCTTGCTATCGTGGGACTTCAAAACAGGTAATGCAAGTTCCTTTAACCATCTATTTTACAAGACATAATCAAAATAGGTGATGAAGAGATCTTATTTCTAATAAAATAAGACATAATCAAAACAAGTAATAAAGGGCTCAACATTTTTATTGTTATGACAATATGGTAAAGTCCCTGACCATCATTCTCAAGAAAGAGGCTTTCCATTGGGGTGAAGAGTCTGATCAGGCATTCAAATTACTCTAGCAAGCCTTAACCATAACTCAAAAACTGGCTTTACCAGACTTTAAACAACCTTCTATTGTAAAATCTCAAAGTTAGCTCATCAAGCTAATTTTAAAGAAGGTTGTAAGGATGTTAGTCTAAAAATTCATCAAATTTTCCATTTGAAAAAACCATTGAAGAGTAGTAGCCCCTAGCAGAGTCCTTATCAATTAAAAGAGGTCCAAACTATTGTCTTCTGGCAGAGGCCTTATCAATTAAAAGATGTCTAAACTACAGTCTAGAAAGAGGAAATGACTTTATAGATGTGGAATCAAGCTCCTCCATATTAAATATTTTGGATGACTTTAAAGATATAAGGAAGATTATCTATTTATCCAAAGTTATTGCAAGATTAGAATTAGATTAAATAGTTTAAGTTCTAAATTTCTTTCATAAAGACACTTTATTTTATTTCAATTCATATATTGCAGACTGATTTCTTTGTGACATGACATATTGCAATTATCATTTTGTGACAGGTCTATGGTAGCCCCAGTTGATGCTCCGATAAGGAAGTACGTGGGGTACTACAAGGACGTCGTGTTGGAGCTTAACAAAGCCCCAACTGCCGATCCAATGATTGAGATTTGTATGCTTCCCATTGTTGATGGGATTTCTCTGCGATGCAGTGTCACTTGATACCCCAATGTCCAATCAATTCTTAAAGGAAAATCTTGGCCAACGGCCTAAAAAGAAGCCATTTTTTCCCTTCTCTTTTTCGTAAATATTTTCTTTTGTTTGTCATCTGTTTTATTATCTTACACGGGTAAAGAAACGTATCAAGTATTTGATGATTTTGTTTGATTAATACATTCATATGTCCTGTGTTAGTCATATGAATAATACAATTTTTTAGCAGGGCATGTGTTATTAGACATATCACTAATGTCACACAGTCATACACTTTTGATCTGTTATTAGACATATGACCAACATTTGAAAAAGGATTTGAGGAGCCTCAAAGTAAAGTACAATCAAAACACATCACTTTA
Organism: Sambucus nigra; assembly: GCA_949130495.1. Classification (NCBI taxonomy): domain Eukaryota; kingdom Viridiplantae; phylum Streptophyta; class Magnoliopsida; order Dipsacales; family Adoxaceae; genus Sambucus; species Sambucus nigra. The sequence continues at coordinate 599,117,424 of OX422215.1, read as the reverse complement.
GATTTTATTTTGTTAGCTATTCAGAAGCAATGCCCCAATATTTTGAATTTACATCTAAATTGAATGTTATTTTTGTCTTTTGATTCGACTTATTGTGGTCCCCCATCTGTACTGCTTGGATCTGTGCAGGTCCGTTCCTCGATAATTTTGCGGGTCTTGCACCTGGAGTGGGTCCCAGAATTCTTATGCCTGCAGGTTTGTAGTAAATTTCACACAGTATGTATGCTAATGTACAGTGATTAAAGCTTGCATAGGCCGCTAAGGCCCAATCTACACAGGCTGCAATTTTTGGTGCTACAATTTTTTGTGAATGATTAAAATTAGAGTTTGGTGCTACAACTTTTGGTGAATGATTAATATTAGATTTTTTTTCTGTAGTTTCTTTGGATTGATAAAATTGTTAGTTTGTTAATGTATTTGGTTGTCGCTATCTTTCTTTGATTGTTAATTTGCTACTGTATTAACTATGACCGTTCTCATTCAACTTTGGATTCAAATTTTGAATGAACTTTGAATTCATTCCAACAATTACCATTCTTCGCCGGGGTTGACCAAGTCTTATTTATGGTCATGCTCACGACATTTTTCATTCACAGGCCACCTAGAAAATAAGGAGGAAAAGTATACGAAAAATTAAAGATGATCATGGAGACGTTCATATGGATGAAAATGAAATTTCTCAATGCACGATCCACTATTTTAAGAATCTGTTCACACCAGTGGAGTCCCAAAACGATGATCATCCTACATGAATTCAGCGTTGAAGAGGTATTTCTTGCACTCTAACACGGTTTATACTAAAGCTACATGTCTTAATGGAATGTATTCTCTTTTCATTCAATGACATTGGGATGCCAACGGGCCAAAAAATAAAATGACATACAGACTTGAATAGGTCGTTTAGTGATTGGTAGCTGGTGTAGACTTGAACAGAGTGCTAACTTTGAGCAGAGCGCTAATGAATTCAGGTCCCATGTCGCTGCCTCCAACCCTTCCCCCCTTGGAACCACTGCCAGCCAGTTCTCTCTCTTGGATAGCACTGCCATCCAGCCACTGCCAGGAAGCACCAAACAGTAGCATCCCTATGCTACTGTTTTATGCTACACTATGGGCTTCACGTGCTCCAAAGCTAAGAAAACTATTCAAAACAAAACACCACGTGACATTTAACTTCTTTTAGTTTGAAACTATTTAATTCAAACTTTGGCTTTGGATTATAGTATTTTTATTTTTATTTTTTTTGAACTCCTTTGGTTTTGGAATCTCAAATATCTGAGGTAAAATAAACTTAGATCTCTCAAGTAAACTCTCAAATTCTCTTCATTATTCATCCTCTAATGCTTACTGTTTTATTTAATTTTATTTCTCAAGTAATGATTTTGCAATTTGTGTATTCTTTTTTTATCCACTTCTTTTACTCGGTAGCAAATGGGGCTCAACGAAACAAATATCTTGGATGGTCTTGAGTGTGAGACCAAGTGTGTCCAAATAACGCCCAAACCAAGCCCTAGCAAGTATATGCCTCACACTAGGGCACATAACAAGGTATTTCACTCCATGTGGTCTATTTTGTTGCTTTTGTGTTCTAAATCATGATTGGTCGACACTTGACATGTAGATACATCGCTTTTGGTATGGAAATGTTCTTGATAGGAAGCATTATCCTTTGAAAATAAATCCCATAAGCTTTCAACAAAATATATGACTGTTTGTAATTAAACTCGACTTTCGTATTTATGAAGATGCACGTAAAAATGCATCAAAGGTACTGAAAATTGCTTAAACTACGTAGATTTCTACTTCCTATCTTTGTTATATAGATACAATTTATGAGTAATTTTCTTGATGAGATTTTCATAATATCGCACTAACATATTGTCTTTTCTATTTATTTTTTCAGTAAAATGCCAACAACTCGAAATTACAAAGGAGTGTCTACTATTAAGGCAGTGGAAAAAAAAGCTAAATCTGCGTAGTAATTTGGTTGTGGCGCAAAGTATAATTTGTGATGGATCAAGTTCTTTTGAATTGTTTATACGATGTCTGTTATGACGTATGAGTCACTATTTACATAGGACATATGAGTCACTATTTATTTCCTTACACAGGACGTATGAGTCACTATTTATTTTGTTATCGAAGCGTTTTTTTATACCTTAGACAGGTGGATAGTCCAATAAATAAAGGAAACTTTGTCCAATTTTACATAAATTATTAGGTTTTTCACCACATGTGGTTTATATGGAATGTTGTTAAATTAGTGGAGTAGGTTATAAAAAGTCCATGAGTGACTATTTATTTGGTTATTGAAGTGTTTTTTATACCTTAAATAGGTGGATAATCCTATAAATGAAAAAAAAATTGTCAATTGTTTTTTAAAATTTAACTTATTTGTATTGACATTAAATCGGGTCGACGATTATTTTGTTGTAATTATGTTAGCTTTCCTGAATATCATCGTGCCTTCAGGCACGGGCATACCCTAGTGTATATATATACATATATACATATATATATGTATATATATATATACATATATATATGTATATATGTATATATATACATATATATATGTATATATGTATATATATACATATATATATGTATATATGTATATATATGTATGTATGTATGTATGTATGTATCATGATACATATACATACATATACATGTATCATGTATATATATCATGATACATGATACATGAATGTACATGTATGTATGAATATATGTATGAATGTATATATGTATACATATACATATTCATATATACATTCATACATGTATACATATATACATTCATACATATATTCATACATACATGTACATTCATGTATCATGTATATATGTATACATATACATATTCATATACATACATATACATATACATATATTCATATATATACATATACATATACATATATTCATACATACATATATATATATATATATACATACATACATACAAACATACATACATACATATATATATATATATATATATATATATATATATACATACATACATACATACATACATATATATATATATACATACATACATACAAACATACATATATATATATATATATATATATGAATATAATTCACTATAAAATTATATACATACATGAATTGATAATATTTTTTAATACACATGTATTATATTTATATTTTATATTATTCCATACATTAATAATACATGTATAAAACTATACATAAGTATCATGTATCTATTGATAATATTATTTAACTTTATATTATTCCATACGTAATTTTGTGTACATGTGCATATATATTTTTTATTTATAAGAATTACACACGTATTAATGTATTATGTATGTATATTATATATTAAGGTATAACTGCATTCAAATATTAAGAATGCATAATTTTGAGTTGAAAAATAAAAAACAAAAGTTATAAAACACCCTAAACCTGTTTTCTGAAAAACACAATTATAACACAGAAATATTATAATTCTGTGTTTAAAAACAGGTTGCCAAACACAGATTCTTATCAGAATTGTATTTAAACACAGAAAACAGAATTTTAGTTGCAAACCAAACAGGCCCTAAATTTTGTAATTTAGATTATTTAACTACATTAGTTCCTTCATTGGTAAGTTGAAGATCATCCCGTGCTTTTTTTGACACGGTATGTTGGAACACGAGGCCCTCAATTTTAAAATTCTTTAAAATAAACGAGATGGTTCAATTAAATTTCCAACTAAAATTCAATTCAGATTTTAATTAAAAAAAACTTCAAATTTTATTTTCTTCCACATTATAATTAAGTTAAACTAGAAGTGAAATAAAAATACACACACAATAATTTTCACTAAAACCAAATTAACCCAAACCAAGTTCTAAAACTTTGCCTAACAATAATTATTCAATTTTCTATTAAGGTCAGACCAAATTTTATCAAATTAAAACTAATGACTTGAATTAAATTAATTAAACATCACCCAAATTTAATTAGCTCAAAATTAAACTAAAGTGTGATTAAACGCAATTTTATCTTACTTAAACCTAAGCAGGCATTCTAAGGTGTTTTGCAAGATAAAAATAAATCACATCACACTACACGCCGATGTATGAGGAAAACCCAAATGGAAGAAACCTCGGACGACCCTGGCCTAATAAATCCACTAGGTATGGAATTACAATTACAAGATAATAGACTTATACTAACAACATGACTCCGTCCAAGCCTTGACACTCCTTCTTGTAAACACCTTCGCCTAGTCGATAACCACGGACTCCTCCGCAGTCTCATAATCCGCCGATGGGGCTCTGGTCACTGTCACCCTCACACGAAGCCTTTCTTCCAGTGGGAACACCGCAGCACGCAAAACAAACTCTTTTGGGGGGTGGAGAAGAACCCAAACTCTCTTCTTGATGGTATAGAGAAAACCTGGTGCCAAACAACTCTCCAAGCACAATGTATATATATGAAGGCTTGGAATTAAACAAAGATATGGGTGTCTGTGTTTTGGTAGAATTTAATCCGTGAAAACAAAAACATAAAACTTGAACTTTTGATGCTAATCTTTTTTGCTCTCAAAATATAGATGATAGTATGTCAAAATTTGGATTAGAAAAAATCTTTGCCGCACTTTGTAATCATGCAAAAGGTTAGTGGACAAGTGGGAAAGTGGGTGGTTGAAAATAAAAAACTGTCAAAAAAATTTCAAAATTTGCCCAGGTTATTCGAACGACGTCATTCGAACGACTTTTCCAACGAGAAATACTCTGAAATGTCATCAGAAGAGAAAACAAAATCTCGTTCGAACGAATTTTACTAACGAGAATATTTATAAAATCTAGTTGGCAAACTCGTTCGAATGAAGATCTCGTTTGAACGACAATTAGAACGAAAAAACAGAATCTTTTATTTTACATTTTTAAGCCCAAAACTTTATAGAAAGTTCTAAAATATTTTTCTGAAAATAAAAAGTCGTTTAAACTAAATAACACCCACAAAAATATTCCAAGTCTCTTATATATATTAAATGCATTCATACCTTTTGGAGACTATGGAATCCTCAACTTGATGACATAGAAACTAGGCACTAAACTCGGAAATGATGAAGCTTTAAATTCTAGGCCACTACATCTTCAACACAAACTCATCATAGGATTGGATGGATACACTTTACACTCTATCCTATGACTCAAATAGTTTTGTCCAGAATTAAGCCAATACTACAAATTGACTCGATTGAAAATTTGTCCTTACATGGTACACGTCTCTCACGTATCGCCCAAATTAGTGCATTACTAATCATAACCGTGTCACGTCCGTTCCTTAGTATCTTCGCATCAAACTTAACCAATATACTAATATATATCATATGAACACAAATATGCAACCATGCATACCATGCGACGCAAGAAATTTATAAATGACGAATCGGCACAATAATGACATTATATGATAAACGACATAAAGTACATCTCAAAAGGGGAGGGTATTAAATTCAACTAATATACCTTCTCAAGTGTTGTCGCGTGCATTCTAATACAAATTTTGGATCTCATTGTTCAATATTTTACAATAATGGTCTGTATTTTAGTCAAGTTATGTATTTTTCATTTCTATTATTTATAGTTCCACGATGGGTTGGGTAGATTAGAACTTTGTATAGGATTATAGGATGATTTTTTCTGCCTATGAGTACCCAGATTTATTCAAAGGAGTTTTGTCTCCAATATCCAAAGGGAGAGATCGAAACACGTTGTATGGTTGACTTATTAGGACTTTGCACCATATAGGAGTTTCAACTAGTTTGGATATGAAAACAAAATAATATAGTTGCCATGAGCTCCCTTAAAAGGTACTACAAAGTTCAGCATTCAAGTGCATCCTCAACAACTCCAACCAGAGAAATTTAATTGACTCAAAAGGTACAAACAGCACTATATGACACATGCATATTGCATTAAATGCGCTAAAATAATTTTTGGGAATTTTTAAATATTTAAAAAATGAATTTTGAAACTAATTGGACTTAAAAAATAATTTCCTAATAAAACTATTTGTGCCAATTTAACAACCTTTAAAAACTGTTGGGGTAGAAAGTCGTATTTCTTAAACTTGTTTACACACATTAATTTGGCTGACTTGGTTTTGACACCTGTACTAGACATGTTGTTATCTGATTGGTTAGGTGTGTGTTTGTTTAGTTTCATAATTTCAACCGTAGATCTAAACTTATCAATGCCTATAATTGAATCTTAAGATGATCCATGTATAACTCCTTTTAAACAATCAACTATGTTGACCTATAATTGGTATTAAACGGTACCCCTGCCTTAAGACGGCTCATTTTAAACCATTGGATTTAGATTAAACCAGTTGATGTAATCTCAGTCCTTCATTTCGAATCAAAGCTCCATAACTTTGCTTGGCTCCTATAAATAGAGCCTTCGTCTCAACATTTCCAACTTTTGGTCATGCTTAGAGAGAGAATAAAAAAGAGAGAGAGGGAGAGCGAGAGAGAGGGGAGTGCTTAGAGAGAGAAACATTTTTGAAGAGAAAAAAAATCAAGAAAAAATTTCTAAGAAAAAAATGTCTTACAAAACATAAGAGCTTGATTTTTAAATTAATAGAATGATCTCCCTTGTTATTTTCTAAAAACTCTTCTGATAGAAAACCAATTTAACTGATTACTTTGGTTCGAGTTTTCTAAAGTTTTTCAAAGTGAGGTTTTGAGTGTTTTAATAATGATTTTCCATCCCAACACCCTCTGAAAACTTGTCTCTCTTGATAACAGCCTCACACTGTTATAGACTTGATTTTTCTGCATAAAAATAAAGGATCTAACTCCGTGATATAAATTTTCACGATTCAAGTTGTTAGATTTATTTGTACACATATTTTCTGTATATTTTATTATAGAAATAACTTTCTCTTGTGGATCCTTGCATATATTTTGAAAAACTTTAATATCTACAAAAATCAGAAGTTTATAGTCTTTCATGTTTTAGATATGATTTCTAAACTTGATTTTACATATTATGAAATCTTGTTGTATTAAATAAAATTTTAGATATCTTTTTTTTCAAGATCCAAAAGTCAGATCTTAGAATGCTTTAAAAACACGTTTCTAATTTTTTAAGTTTTAAGATAGAGCATATAGTTATTCTATTTAATTAGTAGGAAACGATTGTAACAATAAGTGTGAGTGTGTTTTGCATCATATTTCATATTTTTTTGACACACATCTTGACATGTTTCACACACACTTCACCATAGAAAGTGTGATGTTTGAGTGAGAGACCTGTTTGACTAAGTTGACGTAACGAATGCTAAATAATGAGGAGCTCCAACTATTGTGTGGATCATAATGAAAGAATACATAAGGAGGTGTAACTCTGGCATTTAGGTATATCTCTTTCTTTTCATATGATCTTGTGTTTGCTGTTGTAATTTGTAACCTTGCTTCGTACAAATGAATTTTTTATTTTGTCACGTAGAGGTCACCGTGGATGTTTTCCCTACGTTTGGGATTTTACCACATTAGAAAAGCATGCATGTTATTCTTCTTTACGTTATCTCCTTCTATGTATGATTTGATATTTTAATTGATATATGATTTAATTACTTGAGTTATAATAATTCATCATATGTGATATATTGTATTGTAATGTAATAAATCATATTGTTATTAATTTTACACCAAAATAAATCAGACTTAATTGATTTTAATCTTTGAATCTATTAAAATTTGGTCAATTGAATAATAAACTTTTCCTTGGTTTGATTATGTATATGTTATCAGAAAAACTTGCATGGAATCAAAGTATGCTTTATTTGCTCGTATGAAAATCATTTCATCAGCACTCGTCGTTGCTTTTTTTTCAAATTTAGTTTGGCTTATCTTGTTACACCCCACTACACCATCATGAATTCTCTTAAGACTTCAAATGAAGAAGAGGAAGTGACCAAATGTAAGAATCGAAGATCGAGCATCTCTATTTTATCGGAGAAAATTTATGCGTTTATTTTGTGAACTCTTTTTTATTCAAGAATATTTTTAAGAGTTTGAATCTCTAAATATTTTTCAAAGTCTTTTAAAAAAATTCGTTGTTTCATTAGAATGACCTTGGATGTCATTCGAACGAGATTCTACAGCTCAATAGAACACTTCGTACCTTCGTTTCAATGAGTTCTATTGTCGCGTCTTTTGGCAAGCTCTGGAATATCATTCGATTTTTCGTTCGATATGCATTCAAATGACATAGGGTACTTGGTTCGAATTAGATAGGGTACTTCAGTCGAACTAAATGTACATTCATTCGAACGAGATATACCGTCATTCGATGGCGTACGTAAGATTTTATTTTTTAACTAATTTCAAATGCAGTCTTCCATACCTATCTCTTGGAGATACTCCTTCTTATATATAGAGATGTGGAGATGCTCTTTTTTCTAAGCCTTTTAGAGTTCTTTTTGTGATTATATCTCTAGATTTTTCAATCCAAAACCCTTGGATTATTTGAGATCACTTTACTAGACCAAGAAGAACAAATTCCATGTTCCAAACCTTGTGGAGTTACTTCTTCATTTCTAACCTATGTGAAGATTATTCTCTACGGATAAAGAAGGAGGGAATATCGATTCTTGAGGCAAATTGGTGGATACAGAGGAAAGAGCTGCTTGTCGCGATATGGTTTGCTATGGACAACTTGAAGACATTACTACATATCTTAGTGGATCTCTAAGTGTTGTGTAAGTCTGTTACTATTTGTCTTATTCAAACACAGTGTTGAATATAGTTTTTGCCTGAAAGGAATGTTTCTTATCTTCTTCCCATTTTAGTTTCGTATTGGATGTGTTTTATCTTCACTTGAATTAAAATTATCTTGCATGTTTACATAACTTAATTAAGATAAAATTTGGTTTAAAAGGAATTTTTTGTTCATCTATGTGACCTACTCTACGAAGTATTCTTACAACCTAGACCTACAATTTTATGGGAAGATTATTTTTTCCTAGTAATCTTGGATGAAATTTTGTCCAAGTAAGGGATAAATTTCCTCTTGAAATTTATTCTTGAAAAATATCCACATTAGGACCAATTTTTTCCCACCATTGGAACATATATCCTGGGTAATCAGTTTGGATTGATTGAGTGTATGTTTGTGGTCATTATTTTGATAATATAGTGCATTAGTTCATGCATCGACATAATCCAATTAATTATAGGATACCCCTTTAGTTGAGAATAAATGCCTAAATTTATTGGGATTAATTCACCATTCACTAGCAAAGAATTTTTTTCTTAAAATAACTTTTTTATCAAACAAATGGGTGATTTTGGTTGGTTCTTTTCTTTATTGGTATGGGTAATTTCCACTGAACTAGTTTCAAGAAGAATTATTTCATACATATATCTATGTTTTCCATATGGCATCACATAATTCTAAGAATAAAATTATCGAACTTAATTTTCCATGGATCTACTAACTATAGTTCTTCCTCTTTATTGAGGATCATCACTAATTCAGTGGCTTAGTATTAAGGATGAAATCAAGAGCAAATTTCTACAACACTGCCTTAGCTGTCCTGGAATTTTCAGGTATATGAGAGGTATTTGTCCCTTTGTTCACCTCAAATTTAGTTCTAAGAAATTGCTATAAATCTGATAGAGGAGGATATTCATCCTCATCAACCATTATGGAGTTTTTGAATTGCTAAGAATTCCCCTCCCCCCCCCCCCCCCCCTCACATCCTCTAGAAAGGACACTCAATGATTTCGATAAAAATTCTCGAGTTTGAAAATTAAGAAGTGAATTAGTTTACCCTTTAATATGTTCGATATCAAAAGCAAATGCAGACAATTAGCCAGCCATCTAGAAAAATTTTATTTTAAAATAATATTTTGACATCTTTTTGAAAAACTTATTCTGTTGCACTACAGCTAATTCTGAGTAAAAAATTGATTTAATAAATCATCTTGGAATTTAAAAATACATTTTAAAATTGAAAAAATTACTTTCTTGATAGTAAAATAGTTTTTTTGAGCATCCTTACAAGTGTTAGAAGTTAAATGAATTAATTTTTCTTTTTTATTTTGCATATTAATTTGTTTTAAATTACCTTCATATCCTATGTCAAAGGCATCTGTTTCAGCAATTTTGAAACAATTTGAATTTTCAAGAGCAAGACAAGCTAGTTATTTAACCTTTAATTTAATTTTTTGGATAGCTTTAGTATGTTCATTTATCTAGGGAGAAAGATTTTTCGTTAATTGATCATATAAAATTGTTGTTGCAAGATTTTTATAATAGTCTCCAATATAATTGAAACTGCCAAAGAATCTCAATAATTGAGTTTTTTTATTTTAATTCATAAGGAAATTATTAAGCGAGCTCAATGCCTCTATTAATGAGCAGAATTTTTCCTTCCCTGACATTATGGCCTAAAAACCTAATATTAGTTTGAAAAAGTTTCCTTTTAGTGGCATAAACTATCAAACCGATACGTTTGACTGCATCTTTAAAAAATTTAAAATCTTTAAAATGTTATTGAATTGATGGGAAAAAGATGAGGATATCATCGATATACACAAATCAGAATTTTTTTTATAAGGATTAAAGATTTCATGCATTCTATTTTGAAATTTTAAAGGTGCGTTTATTTAACAAATGGTAACATTTCATTGCTAATGGTCAAAAGGGACCACAAAGTCAGCTTTATAGCCATCTTGTGGTGTAATTTGTAGTTTTCCAATATCCTCACTTTAAATCAAATTTTGAAAATATAACGGCTGAATTTAGTCTGTAATTAATTCATTTTTCTTAGGAATTCGATATCCTATCCATTGATGAACATTATTTAACGGTTTGTAATTTATTACAAGCCTAGAAACACCATATTCATTTCCAACAGTTTTATTTACATAAAAAGATTTGCAACTCTATGGAGAGTAACTTTTACATATTATTTTTTTATCCAAAATTTTTGAATTTCTTTTTTAAAAAGTTCAATATAATTAGTATTTATTTAAGTGGGTCTAACTTTTGTAGGAATAAACTTTTCATTAAAATATGTTTATTTCTTTCCTAAAAACTATTTGGAATATCACTAAAAACTTCAGTTATTAACTAATTTTTAATGATAATAATTTTTTTAACCATTGATTGATCTAACTTTTGAGACATTGTTAGATATGAAATTTATTTTGTAAAAAATCAATTGATTCTTTTTCGCAAGAACATCATTGTAGTGAGAAATTTATTCGCTAAGGCGAAGCTAGGGGGAGATAGGTCGCAAACACCTCCAGAGATTTTGCACGACACAAAAGGCAAAGGGATTTTACTGCAGCGAAGAAAATCTTCACTGGAGCATTGCTGTAGCGAAAATCATCTCGCCGCAATGTCTAGTTATCTTAGAAAATTTTCAAAAAATAAGTTTTGAAAAAACCCTAAGTATGCTTTTCATAACTAGGAACAGTCATACTTAACATACACATAAAGATGCAATTCTTTATCAAATAGATTTTTCTATATGAAAAGTGTATTTACATTGTGTGTTTGATAAATTTAGAATACAAAGGTTAATTAAAAAAATCAATTACAAAAAGAATTTAACCAAGGTGTGAATCTAAATCCACTAAATCTTATACCTTTCCTAAGTAGTGTACTTGGGATACGGCTTGAGTGAATCTGAGATATTGATGAAACTTTTTGGTGACTTCTTGGACAATGACTCAAATATCTTTTGGGAAGGAATTTAGACTATCTATCATATAAAGCATATTGAGTATACTACATTCTTACATTGGTATCAGATGCTTTAGGGACATAGAAAGGGTCTTGCGTATTATTTTTTCATGTTCAATAAGAGAAAGCATTCATTCCGAGGTTTTTTTTTACCTATATAGTATTTTTCCTCGTAGATGATATTGTGAATTTTTTTTGTTATCTTGTTAATTACAATCAACACGTCATTAATACCACATCAAATTTTACCGTGTGATTAATTGCATCTAGGTTAATTAGACTACGAAATGTGTTAACCTACTAAACTGGCCTAAAATTGAGATAATTTAAATTGATGTGAAATTTTAATATCCAAATTTGTAATTGATCCTTAGTTAGACGTAATTGAACAATCAATTTCAAAATCGTCTCATCAAAGGCCATTTTAAGATTTTTAATTTATTTTTTTATACAAGTTATCACATATAAATATGTATTTCACAACATTATCTTTTGTATTAAATTTTTTTAAAAATCCCATTCACCCTCTTTAAGACTTTTTATGCCACTCCATGTATGTGACTTCTGATAGTGGTGAGTGTTGATTTTTTTTATTCATCTAATAATGGAGACAAACATTAGGGAAAGACCAAATGACGTATCGCGGCTTTTGTAGAATTTGTAAAACATTATGCACACAGGTATTCGGGTGAAAAAGACGAATTTTCAAGGAAGACGGATCCAAATGACCTTGATGATTGATTTGGATGAATCATAACATAATTTTGAATATAAAAAAAATTGCAAGTATTATGTGCATTCATTACTTGGCCATTAAACGCGAAAGTGATGATGTCATTAAAATGATTCTACTAGTGACATATTTAAAATAAGATGAAGTTTGTTGCTTCATGGGATAATATGGATAATTACCTTTGAACAAATTTTGTTCTAAAGACATATTAGATGCACTTGTATAGTGGGGGGAATTCCCTTTGGAAAAATCTATATTTCGTTATTGACTAAACTGAGCAATTACACATTCTTGATAATGAGGATGACTTGAATGATTCTAAGCAATGGAAATGTTGTTAGTGCAACAACGGTTTGCACATTATTGATACCAAAATTTACCACCCTACGTGGACCAATTGTAAGCTAGCACGTGTCATCCAATGTGGAACAAGTCCGAGTTAGCATGATAGAAAAGCCTGACCAACATGGTTACCCGATAACTTGGGAAGCCCGACCAGCAACCGAAAATCCAATCTGTATAGCCAACCAAGTGCCAGCAGTCTTACAACCTGTATTGCTAATAAAGTGACAGCATTCATATATTTAATTCTCGTTATGTATTGATGTAAATGCCTAACAGATAAAGGAATTCCATACTTTTACATGATAACTATCAAGACCCCTCTTGGGCTATAAATACATTGTATCACCCTCATTGCAAGGGACCGAAAAAATAACTTAAGGCCATCAATACTATTCCTTTGAGCGGAACCACTTTAAAAATTTTTGTGTCTTGTTTATTTTACTTAATTTATCCGTGATCAATTAATTAGGCCTAGTCTACTTTTTTTCATCAATAGATTGGCACCGTCTATGGGAACGTATTACTAAACAATTTCATTCATTCATTCATCATCTATGGATGAAATTCCAAAGTCAAGTACCAGAAACGAAGGAATTCCACCTAATCTCTCTACCCCTCTGAATAATAATGATCTAACAGGAATTTTGGCTAGTTTAGCCAAGGGTTAAGAAGCCATGCAGGATACTATACGACAATTGGCTCAAACTCTGCAAACTGGAGTTCCAGCACAGGTTAATTAAAGGAACATGCCTCCACCGCCAACGAGGAGTGGTGGGCATAGCTGTTCCAGAACCTCTAGGGATCCTTCATACCTCCCTAGAGCAACTTCTTCTATTAGGATCACTAATTCCATTGATGGACAATCTCTCACCCCAGAAAGATTGAGTGCCTTAGAAAGGCTAAGTAGGGCCTCTCCTTTCGATCATTTGGGACCCTAGGGAAATTCCTTGCGGGTTGCGTCCAGAAATAAGGTTTAACCCAATCCAGATTAAATATTCGAAGAACATATCGGTCCATTCAGAGAGAAGGATCGCAGGAAGAAAGCTCATCACGATCAGTTGGTCGACATAGAAAAGTTGCCACCCACAGATCTGGTGCCGACAGTGATGCTTGAAAAGGTTCCATTTAACGTTTGAAAGACATATTGGGAGAAATGGCCAAGGCCAAGAATCCCCTCCAAAGAAGTTTTACTAAGGTATCCCCCTTCGTGCAAACCATCGTAGATTTCCCTACGCCAACCAAGTTTAAAGCTCCAATGGTCACTCCCAAATATGATGGGAAGACTGATACAGTTCTTCATATAGAACAATACCAAGCAGCTGCTAATATCTATGTTATTCCTGATGAGATGAGATATAGGGTATTCTCAGGAATAATCACTAGATCTGCTCAAATCTGGTACAATAGCCTTCCTCGGGGGAAAATTTCTTGCTTTCAGCAACTTACCGAGTTGTTCATTGGTAATTTTTGCTTTGGGGAAAAACCAGTAAAACGAGTAGCTCATTTGCTAAGTGTAAGACAGAAGGAAGCAGAAAGTACCAGGGATTACATCACTCATTTCAACAACGAGAAACTAGAATTCATTGATTACGAAGAGAAAACTTCAATCACTGCCCTCATGAGTGGTTTTCTCCCTAATAAATTATATTATACTTTGGCAAAAGATCCAACGAAGACGATGACATAATTAATGACCAAGGCAGCAAAGATTATGAACATCGAGGAAGCTATGGCTACTAAAAATAATTCATACGCAAAGGCAGAAGCAAAAATAGAAAGTAAGTCAGATAAAAAAGAGCACAAGAATCACAATGAGCGTAGAATTTCCAAAGTAAAGGAAGGCCTAGATCGGCTGAGGAAATTCACTAATTACACTCCATTAATGGTGGATATACATCATGTGTTAGAAGAAATCAAGCATAACAATGAGTTACGTTGCCTAAAAAGTTAAGGTCACCAGCTGATAAGAGGGACAAGTCCAAGTATTATGAGTTTCACAAAGATCACGGTCATACTACCGACCGTTGTATTGCCCTCCAGAATGAGATAGAATCCCTCATCCAAAGAGGAAAGTTGGACAAATTTGTTAATCGGTAGAATGGTGTAAAAAATAGAGGTAGAGGTAGATAGAGATCTAAATCAACAGCTAAGCCCATGGAAGAGAATAAGAGAAACCACGATGATGATCCAAAAGATGATCCTGATCTTCCCAAGAAACATAGACAATCGAAACATGAGGTATTCACACTCAGTTTTGGATCTTTTAATTATCACATGAGTACAGGTGGAGATACCGGAGGAGGAGATCATACAGCTGAAAGGAAAGCTTACCTCAATGAGGCATAAGCTTGTTCCTATATCCAGCAGATCAACCTTATCAAGGAAGACCGACCAAGAAAAATTAACAAGGATAAGCTCGTAATCGATTTTTCTAAGAATAATTTATATGGAGTGTTGTATCATCATGATGATCCTTTAGTGATCAGAGTCAGGATGAAAGAAGTATTGTGATACGATGCAAATATTACGTATTTCATCCCTCGAACCTACGCATTTGAGCCCCCTCGGGTATCTCATTCCCTATATTTATGCTTGTTAACCAGACAACCTCGGATTTTTACGTTAACATATTTTGCAGGGGTTAATTGAGCTTTTATAGGTATTTGGATGCTAAGTATGAAGTTTGGACGCATTTCGCTCGATTTCTATACGCGATCGCACGTTCAAGGGCATTTTAGTCTTTTCACATCTTGGGTACCTGTCCCAACATCTACACAGAAGTTATAGCCCTCCTCTTAAGCTTCGTGTGGCTGTGAACGGTGAGCAATTCCGATTCAAAACGAAGAAATTACGGGGATTTTAGCATACGGTAAAGGCATTCAACCAAAACAGCAATGCAGTGGCTGATACCTGCTTGATCGACCGATCGATCAAAAGGGGTCGATCGATCGATCCTTCTTGAAAGAGGAATTTTTGTTCATGATCGATCGATCGACCAAAGGGGTCGATCAATCGATCCCCTGTTTCCAGGAGATATTTTGCCTTTTCTTTTCTCTTTTCTTTTCTATTTCTTTTCCCACTTGGTATATAAGACTTTTTTGTTGTAAATATCAGATATAATTCGTTTTTAGGTAGGATAGGTTAGGGTTTTGGAGGTTTGAGAGATCTTTTCTTCTTTTCTTCTTGGATTGACACCCATTTGGGCTTGTAAGATTGCGCTACCATCTTCCATCTCCATTAATATAGTTGTATTTCATTATTTCTTACTTTCTAGTGTAATTTACATGCTTTCTAATTTAGGTTTACATGCTTTCTTTACTTTCTTTGTAGTGTAAATTTACCGCATTTATTTACCGCTTTCTTTATCACATTTTTAACATGCTTTCTAGGTAATTTAAATTAGGTTGTGTTTGAATTGAACTCACTCGAGTTGACGCGTTGCTTTGCTTTAGTGATGGAATTTACAGGTCTATTTTGAGTGCGTTGTCCTAGTTATTATGCCTAGGAGATTTGACGGGGCATATCATGTATGTCTCGTGATTACGAACTTTCGTGCATAATTTCTGGGATATTTGTTGACGCCAAAATCATATTAGGCTTTTTTGTGAATTTAGGGGCGTGACAACCCTTGATTTAATTAACCCTCGAAACGAGATGCATTCTAAATAACTCATCGACCCATGTATCCATTTTATACAAATTAACTCGGGTGAGGGATATTCGACGTAACCTATAGTTTTACCGCTTTGTTAATCTAGTTTGAATACGCTTTCCTAGATTAATATTTCCCTTTTACGCATCTTTTCCTTTTTAGTTTGTAATTCACCTTTTAAACTTTTATTTCAGAGTATTAAATCATATAAATTCTAACAACTCGTCCCTATGGATTTTCGATACCCGACTTACCGTTGTGCTTGTCTCACAAGTGTAGTAGTAATTTAGGTTTGTTTGTATTGAATAGGTGAAACGAAAACAATGATCGCACACCTTACACGCGCGCACTTTTCGCACTCGATCAAAATAGCGCCGTTGTCGGGGATGATTTGCTTTGAATCTTAATTGGTTCAGTGATTTGATCCCAACAACTTACTCGATCAAAATGGCATCGTTGCCAGGGACTAGTTTGTTTTAGACTTTATTTGATTTAGTATTTCATAGTATTTTCTTTCTAATTGTATTATTTGCTAATATTTTGCAGGACTTCCACATTTGAGCACTTAGAAATGCTCGAATGTTTCCCGCACGCACTTACTTTGTAGAATTCGTCACTTGAGCCATTTTTGGGGTAATCATGTCGTATTCCAATTCTTTCAGTAATCATTGTTATAATTCTGAAAATTCTCGCAAACCTATGACTTTCGGTGAATACTTAGAATCCCAAAGTA
Source organism: Sambucus nigra (assembly GCA_949130495.1). Lineage (NCBI taxonomy): Eukaryota > Viridiplantae > Streptophyta > Magnoliopsida > Dipsacales > Adoxaceae > Sambucus > Sambucus nigra. The sequence continues at coordinate 599,100,226 of OX422215.1, read as the reverse complement.
TAACAAATTCAAATATGACTTTGGGCGAGTATAACGAAAGTCAAAACTTAGGTTATTGGAATTTTGATGACAATGATAATGATTTTGGGCCTTTACCTCCTTATAATAGGAATTTTGAAATGAATTCGAATAGTTTTAAAAATTCTTATAATAATGAGTTTTCGTTTAAGTCCGATGGTAATTTTCAAAGTTCCTATTTTCATGTATCCGCACCTCTACCTATGACATTCGGTGACGGTTTGTATATGTATGAGAATGAAAAACTTAAAAATCGTTATTGGGAAAAAATCATTTGTGAGAACATGAGTTGGATTTATTATTTGAGTCCGACGATGATTTTTGTTCTAAGACTTTCGAAGTCGAGGAATGTTTTGAACCAAATGAGGTACTTTTACCTACTATGGAACAAACCATTCTAGACTTTACCCATTGCATAATAGATATTGAAAGCGATGATGAAAATGACGTAATATCTATTTGCAATGAAATGATTTCTTCATTGGCTCCCAAAGAAGAACATTTCATTGGAAATGATATTATTTCCATCGAAACTTAATCTTCATGTGATGATGATTCATCTCATGAGTTTGAATTTCTTTCATCCCCATTTTCATGCTCTATTATCACACCGTCACAAGTACCCGATGATTCAGTTTCAAACATTAATGTTTTAAACCTTTTCGCCGATTAGGAGTACTTTCTCAAGTCGCCTTTCACAATCGCATCTTTGCCTTCGTGTGCGCCACCTCCTATTCCAATTTCAAAATCATTTGGAGGATATTCGGCTTTTCTCAGTCCCCACATGTTTTTATCACCCTTTCAATTCAAACCCCCCATCGTCCCCCCAGAACTTTTAATTGGCGATGGTTCCTTTCTTACGCCTCACACATGCCTTCTGTTTTTCAAACGGAATTCATATTTTTCAGAGGGCATGCTTGTATGTGAGGGCATATCGGTTATCCTCCAAAGTCAAATCGTTTTTATAGTGGACCCTCAGTTATTTAGACTTCTAGTGTATAGTTAGTGTGAAGCCTAAATAGTAGGTTGTATATAGTTAGCTTTTTATTCTTTCTTTATTTATTTTTTTCTTTCCTTTTTAATTTAGTCTAGTGTAATTAGTTAACTTTTTGTTATTTGTTTTTTCTATGATCGGTACTAACTTTTTTTGTAGATTCTTTGGACTTGTTCTTATAGGGATCGCTCCAGTTTGGGTAATATCACTATTTTCCTCTCTTTGACTTGGTTCTTAATTTACATTAAGGACAATTTCAAGTTTTAAGTTAGGGGGTGTGGGATATTCTATCCATTTCGTTATTTAGTCCATGTTTTTGCTCACATCTTAGTTACTTACTGTACTTTTCTTAGAAAAATTCAAAAATTTCAAAAAGATTTTCTTTCTTTTTTCTCCTTTATTGGGCATTTTGCATTTGTTTCCGATGATAAATTTCAATAATTGCCTTATCCAATAAACAACCCAACGATGCATGTTCTCGATTTTAGAAGTTATTATACTTTAGTCTCAATTATTGATATTATGAATAACTTCATGAATTAAACTTTAATCCCCTGAGCACATGCACTTTTATTACCTTATTGATTTGGTTTAAGATTTTTATAACTCGATAATCTTTTGTTTCATTGTATATAGTTACAGCGAGTAAGATTTGTACCTTTCGTCGTTTGTGAGTGTATACACTATTCTTTTCTCTTTGAAAACGTTGAATTCGTTGGTAATCTCACTATTCTTTCATTTGACCGTTCATTAATTGAGTTCATACTTGAAATGTGTTATTTGATCATGATTTTCATATATTGTTTTGATTCAAGAATTGCCTAAACTTTGTGAAATGATCATAGGCATTCTTTGTTATATTATCCATATTGACCTTGACCTCACCCTTATATGTTTACCCTCGTTAACCCCTTTGAGCCTAAATACGGCCTTTCATTTCATAACCCCATTCCCATAACCAACTCCGCATTGGAGTTTTAGCCCATACATACACTTTCCACACCTTCGTTTGGAATGTTGTTTGGGATTGAATGATGTTGTAATGATGTCGGTTGCAACTTAGGCATATGAGAGTTTGATAAGAAAAGAAAAGAAAGTAATGAAAAAAATAAGAAAAAGAGAAAGAAAAAAGCAAAAGAAAACAAAAGAGAAAAATGAGAAAAAGAAGAAAAGAAAAAGAAAGAGAAAGTTGTAAATGTTGTATAGTGTTCGAATAAGCTTTGATTACTCTCCCCGATGATATATCTAATGCCTTTTTGGAACTTGTTTTCCAATTTTGTTATTGCCCGCATCTTTCCATTATCCAAAGTTTTCATCCCGAATACTTTGAATCCTTATATACATTCCTTTCATTTCATACCCTAACCATACCTACATTACCACCCATTACAAGTCCTATGTGATCTTAGGTTGATGTAATTCAAAAGTCATAATAGTTGTGATAATCTGTGAAAATGCATCTCGCCTCTGTTAGTGTGCGGTATCCTTTCATTGAGATTATAGTTTTTCAGTTTATATATAGCGTTCTTCATTTGTGACATGTATGCGGCCTAATTTTCATTTACATTTACTCTTTATGCCCGCATGTTCCGTGTGTTACCTCCCTATTTCGAGTGAATTCGCTTGATGAGTGTAATACCCATGAGGATTGAATATATGCATGCTTTAATGCTTATCCGATTTATAGAAGTTTTTTGCCAAATCATACTCTGCATGTGCTCGCTCCCCTCCCACATTTTAAGGTTTCAAATCTATGAGGGGCATTCTATAATGTTAATGATTTGGACTTTTGTTTGAATTCGTTCAATGTGCTAATAATGTGTATGAAATATTTTTCACCATTTTTGCGCTTATCGCATGTTGGGTTGGGCATATTTTAAGGGAACCATGTGATGTTTTTGGGTACCATCTCTGAAACCCTCACGAGACGACACTCATCCACTAGGGTGACCTAGGGATTTAACGGCTTATTGCATATGCTAAATGCAATCGAATCGCCCGCGAAAGTGGCCTTTTGCTTTTATACTATACTTTTGTACATATCTCCTACTTTTGGTTTGCTTGTAATTCTTATTGCATCCTATTTCATTGCTAGGGACTAGCAATGTGTAATTTAGGGGGTGATTGACCCCTTTTGATCAATCGATCGATCAAGTAGGTATCAGCCACTGTATTGCTATTTTGGTTGAATGACTTTCCCGTTCGCTAAAATCCCCGTGACTTTTTCGTTCTGAATCGGAATCGCGCACCGTTCATGGACACATGAAACTTGCGAGGAGGGATAAAACTTCTGTGTAGATGTTGGGCCAGGTGCCCAAGCTGTGAAAAGACTAAAATGCCCTTGAACGTCCGATCGCATACGAAAATCGAACGGAATGCGTATGAACTTCATACTTAGCATCCAAATACCTATAAAAGCTCAATTAACCCCTATAAAACATGTTAACCTAGAAATCTGAGGTTTTTTGGCTAACGAGCATAAATATAGGGAATAAGATATCCGAGGGGGCTCAAATGCATAGGTTCGAGGGATGAAATACGCAATATTTATGTCGTATCATATTGGTAGCAAGAACATTAGTGGGTAACGACAGTTTAGCAGACATCATGTTCTATCCCTGTTTTGATAGTTTGAGTTTAAAACTCAGTCAACTGGAGCCTTATCACAGGCCACTCATTAGATTCTCGAGCGAGAAAGTGTTTTCTTTGGGGATTATTAAGCTAGATGTGTTGATCGGGACATAGCCAGCGAGCAGGACAGAAAAGGTGAGATTCTTTTTAATGGACAAAAATGTTCATTCTGCTTATAATATGATTATGGTAATAGTTAGTCTGAAGAAATTTGAAGTTATACCCTCTACTGTCCATCAATGCCTAAAGCTCCTGACCAACTTTGAAGTTGGAGGAGTGAAAGGAGATCAAAAGGTAGCTCGGGAGTGCTACTATTCCTCTGCCGAGGAAGAAGACATGTTGGAGACAAAGAGGAAAACAACCACTTATCAAGTGGATATATCTGAGTCGAACAGTGAGTCTGGGGTTGATACCTTAGATCCACGAGATGAATCTGAGCTCGTAAAAGGCCAAGTGATGAACACAAGAGAGAGCATTGCTCTAGACAATGATAAACCAGAATGAACAAGTCAAATACGAGCGTCATTGGAACCAGTTCTTAAATAGGAGTTGGTAACCTTCTTGAGACAAAGGAAACAAGTGTTCACATGGATTCATGAAGATATGTCAGGCATAGACCCAAACTTCTTATGCCATGAGCTTAATGTGAATAATGAGGTTAAACATGTGAAGCAGGGAAGAAGAGTTTTTAGCCTGGAAAAAAGTTTTTAGCTCGAAGAAGAACCAGGTAATATAGGAAAACGTAGAGAAGCTTCCAAAAGATTCCTTTATTGAAGATGTGAAGTACCCAGATTAGTTGGAAAATGTAGTTATGGTCAAGAAGAAGAACAATAATTGGAGAATGTGTGTGGATTTTACTGACTTGAATAAAGCATGCCCGAAGGATCACTTTCCTTTGCCATGACTTGATCAATTAGTAGATGATACTTCAAGGCATGGGCTGGTGAGTTTCATAGATGCATATTTTGGTTATAACAAGATCAAAATGAAGCCAAAAGATAGAGAAATCACTTCTTTTATCACTCCCTAAGGTACTTATTGCTATAATGTTATGCCATTTGGTCTAAAAAATGCAAGTGCTACTTATCAAAGACTGGTAAACAAAGTATTTGAGAAACAGATAGGTAAGAATATGGAGGTATATGTTGATGATATGCTCACTAAGAGAAAAAAAGCTACTGATCATATTACCGACCTTGGCCAGACATTTGATTAATTGGAAAGCACCAAATGAAGTTAAATCCCACCAAATGCATCTTCGAAGTGCAGCAGCGAATGTTCCTGGGTATATAGTAAATCAAAGGGGAATTAAAGGTAATCCAGATAAGATTAAAGATTTGATCGAAATAAAGTCCTCGACCTGTAAGAAGGAGGTTCAAAGGCTAACTGGGTGCGTAGCAACACTCAATAGGTTTGTGTCACGAAAAAAGGATAAGTGTTTGTCATTATTTAAGGTACTTGGAAAAACCTTTCAATGGAACGATGAATGTGAAAAGTCCATTGTAAGGACATTTTTATCATGTCCGAAATGTTTTATTTATTTATGTCGTACGCCGTTAAACTTGGCACGTCTCTACACGATCTCATACAATAGCCTCAATCCGAATTCCGGGAATCAAGCATTTATTATCTCCATCATGTGTCCCTCATCTGCCTCAACAACTTCACGTTCCATGATTTTAGGCTCGTAATGCAAGTGGTACGCAAGAGAAGTCAAAACAGTGCAATAAAGCTTGATATGGAATTTCAAGGGCAATTTGGTAATTTTACAGCCATCGTTCGGAGTATCGGTCAACTGGAAAGTTGAAGAGTTGCCGCAACAAAGATACTGGAAGAAACTGCACCTTAATCCGATTACGGTGAACAAGTTATGGCCCGTTGAAAATGGAGATAATTCCAAGAAAAACCTTAGAATTTTTTCTAAGTGTTCTTTTTCCAGCGAATTTCCCCGAACCCAGCCCGAACCGGTTCGGGGGGCGAACCGGTTCGGATACCCTGTACGCTGGCAGAATTTTTAGTTTGCAAAACTCTTCATGTGTTTCCTTATAAATACCAACTTCGGGGGAGCTGTTTCATAAGACTTTCATAGACGATTTTGAGAGTCCATATACCTCAAGTCTTCACCTTTCTTAGTCCCAAGACTCATGTTTTGATTCACACAACTCTACCAAACCTTTGTGAATCCATTTGCAACCCAAGTGCACCTCCGTGTGTCTGTTCATACTCTTGTGGAGAAGATCGTTCTTCTTCTTCATTGCTGCCCTCCTAGAAAGGGAAACTTCCAGCCGCCAACTACAGATCTGACGCCTGCGATTAATTCTGTGTCACTGTATTTTCATTGTAATCCGAGAAATTGTATGTTATAATATTATAATGAAAATAAATGGTTTTGCCCCTTTGGGGGATTTTTCCTCACATGTATGTGTTTGAATGTTCTTGCATAAGTTTTCATCTTGTTCAATCACATATAGTTGCATGTTTAGGATTTAACTGGGTTAAACTGTGTTTAATAATATAATTTCTTAATTTGAATGCAAGCGCCACTCTTTCAAATTGGTATCAGAGCCAGTTACACAATTTTACCGTGTAATTTTCCGCAAAATTTTTCTAAGATATCAATTTTCTAAAAAATTAATTTTTGAAAACGAGTGTGTTCATTATGGAGAAGTTATACAATAAAATGCTAGTTTTTGACGGGATAAACTATGCATATTGGAAAGCCCGCATGAGATCTGCATTAAAAGCCATTGATGAACGTGTCTGGATATTGGTTGAAAGAGGGTGGACACCTCCCTCCGTCACTGTTGATAATGTGATTAATTTAAAACCTGTCACTTCTTGGACAGAATAAGAATTTAAATGGTCATCATTCAATTCTAAAGGATTAAGTGTCATTTTTGGGTCTGTCACGCCTGATGAGTTCAAACGAATAATGACGTGCACCACGTAAAAGAGGCATGAGATGTTTTGCAACTTACCCATGAAGGAACTAATGTTGTGAAAGAGTCTAAATTGCAAAATCTAACAACTCAATTTGAAACCATCACCATGCATGAAACTGAATGTTTTGATGATTTTTATGCTAAGCTTTCAGACATTGTTAACACTAGCTTTAATCTTGGTGAACATATTCCTAATGCTAGAGTTGTTAAAAAGATTCTTTGTTCTCTGCTCAAGCTTTTTATCCCTAAAGTCACTGTGCTAAATTCAATGGGTAATTTAAATATGCTAAAATTGGAAGAACTTGTAGGATACTTACAAACATATGAAATTAATATGTTTCCTAAAACTGCAAGGTCTAAAGCTAAGAGAATTGCACTTAATGCCCAAGAGAGAAAGAGTTAGGGGTCGGTAAGAAAGAAGGTAGAGTCATCTAGAAAGAGAGAGACTGACACGTCAGATTCTGATTGTGATTTTGACTTACATGATTTGGCTCTTTTTACAAAAAATTTCAACAGGATTCTCAAATTCAAGAAAAATGGTAATTTTAAAGATAAAAAAAATTGAGAAAAATAAGATTGAAAAGATAAATGAAAAAGTTTTTAAAGATCCTCCTAAAAAGGAAAGTGAGAGATGCTTTGATTGTGACGGTAGGGGTCATAGAGCCTTTGAGTGTGCCACACATCTGAACAGAGAGAAATGGAAAGTTGTCCTTAATACTACCCTCAGCGACGACAGTGAGGTCGAGTCGGTGGATTCTGGAGATGAGTCACCGCATGATTGTAACTTCATCGTATTCATGGCTAGTCATGTGAGAACTTTGAGTTCTCCTCACGACGATGAGGATGATGCATCACAGGGACACATCGACAGTGAGATTGATGTGAGTAAGGGGGAGGATGACACAAGTGAGAGCGAGAGTGATATTCAACGAGCCTACGTTGAGTTATATTCTGAGTCATTTAAAATTTAAAGGCATAACAAAGCGTTAGTTCTTAAGATCACCGGTTTAGAGGAAGATTTAAGAAAAGCAAGAGAGAGAGAGAGTCCTCCACCTACACCACCCTGAGAGAGAGAGAGAATCTGTCTGTGTTGAGAAAGAGAGTTTGTTTAGAGAGATAGAGAGAGTAGTTTTGAGAAAGAGAGAGGGGACTTGACTAAACAAGTGGCTAGTCTTACGAGTGAGCTCCATTCCTCCGTGGAGACTTGGAAGAAACTTGAAGCCCTTGTTGCCCATCTTACTCATGATCTTGAGAGAGCACGAGAAGTCAAGGTACAAATCAAGGACAGATCTGGGAAAATGGGAAAGATGCTCCTCGGCCCCGCTTTAGATTTTGGTGATAGACAGGAAAAAGGTTATGATGGTGCCTCCACATCCCAAATTGCACCTGGACCTATTCCTGAGTTTACTACGACTCCTTATGGCCATCGTCAAAAACCTCGAAGGAGAATTCGACCAAGAAAAGCAAACCAAGGTCCGCCTTTGACTGTGTTCTTTTGTACTTATTGCAAAAGAAAAGGCCACCTCAGGGAGTTTTTCTATAGCATGGGTCGGACACGACGTACTACTGCTCCACGTCAGCATACTGATGATTTTACCAGTCTGAGAGAGCGAGTTGAGTTTTTAGCTGCCACGTCTCAGAGTTTGACGGAGGAATTTCGACGGATGTCTTTGCCATCAGTGAAGGCTTCTCACATTCCAGCTAAAATCAACAACAACAAAGGCAAACAAAAGGTCATCACTTCTTGGGTACCTAAGAAAGATAAAAAGGCCTTTGTTTTTCATGTCGCTCTCAAAGCACATAATACCTCACAGTGGTATTTTGACAGTGGGTGCTCCAGACATATGATAGGTGATGCCTCATTTTTTACATCTATTGAGGATTATCAGGATGGCAGAGTCACCTTTGGAGATGGGAGTAAGTCTAGCACTGTAGGACGTGGTACTATTGAGTTACCTAGATTTCCTAAGCTAGAAAATGTTTTGTACGTCAAAAGTTTGAAAGCAAACCTTCTCAGCATTAGCCAGCTGTGCGACACTGACTTTACCATAAAGTTTGACCAGGATGCTTGTAAGGTATATAATCAAGCTGGTGAACTTTTAGTGCAAGGGGTGAGGATAAAGGATAATTGGTATGGGACTGAACCCACATCCTCACTTGTCTGTAATAGCAACACGATCACTCCTATGGATCTATGGCACCAACGTCTAGGTCACATAAATATTAGAGATCTAACTTGCTTAGCTAAAAAGGACCTAGTACGTGGCTTACCATCTCTTTGAAGGCCAACTTCAATGGTTTATGGACCCTGTCAGTTGGGAAAATAAATTCGTAGTCCCCATAGGAAGTTGCATTCCATTACCACCTCTCGTGTTCTTGAGCTTATACACATGGATCTTATGGGTCCCACTCGTACCGAGAGTCTGGGTGGTAAGAGGTATATCCTCGTGATGGTGGATGATTTCTCCAGATACTCCATCGTAGGTTTTTTGAAAGAGAAATTCGATGCTGTAGAGTTTTTAATGACCAAGTACCGTGTCCTGCAAAATCAACACGGAGTCACTATTAACATGATACGTAGTGACAACGGCACTGAATTTAAGGAAGCTAAGGTAGATTCTTATTGTGATAGCCTTGGGATCAAACATAAGTTTTCTGCTATGAAGACTCCTCAGCAAAATGAGATTATTGAGAGAAAGAATTGAACGATCCAGGAGATGGCTAGATCTACGCTTCTAGGTCGTAAAGTTTCTAGGAGATTTTGGGCAGAGGCAGTGTCTACTGCATGCCACACGGTGAATAAGGTTTATCTGCGTCCACACACACTTCAGACTCCTTATGAGTTGTGGACTGGTAAGAAACCCAACCTTGCATATTTTCGTGTTTTGGGAGTAAATGCTATATCCTACGGGATAGAGAGAAATTAGGAAAGTTTGACTCCAGAAGAGATGAAGGAATACTTCTGGGATATTCATCGAATAGTAGAGTGTACCGGGTTTACAATTCGAAGAGCTCTAAGGTTATGGAGTCAATAAACGTCACCGTGCAAGATGACGAACCTTCGGCGTTTATTGATTTCAAACTTCAGTGTGAGGTTGAGGATATTTCTAGCAGTGATTTACTTGTCCCTCACCCATACTCTGTGGACCCTAATCATGTGTTAGGGGACACACCCGCTTGGGTTCGCAAGAGTCATGACCCTTCTGCCATTGTTGGTGATCCCACTCTAGGGGTCAAGACTCGTGCTCAGCTAGAGAACGTTGTCAGCCATTTTTCCTACACGTCCAAAGTGGAGCCCAAGAATCATAAAGAAGCACTCAAGGATGAACACTGGATATCTGCTATGCAGGATGAGTTGCTTCAGTTTAAAAAGAATAAGGTCTGGGAACTTGTCCCCTGGCCTAGTGAGACTAATGTGATAGGTACCCGGTGGATTTTTAAGAATAAAATGGATAAAAATGGTACCATAATCGGAAACAAAGCTAGGTTGGTAGCTCAAGGATACACACAGATAGAAGGTGTAGACTTTGGGGAGATATTTGCTCCTGTTGCGAGGCTTGAGTCTGTCCGTCTACTACTCTCCATCGCATGTCGTCTGCACTTCAAGTTATATCAGATGGATGTCAAGAGTGCCTTTCTGAATGGCATTCTACAGGAGGAGGTTTATTTGGAAAAACTAAAAGGGTTTGAAGACCCTAAGCACCCTGGGCACATTTATTATCTGAGGAAAGCCTTGTATGGTTCAAAGCAAGCACCCTGTGCTTGGTACGAAAGGCTTACTTCCTATCTCCAAGCTCGTGGCTTCAAGAGAGGGGGAGTTGATATGACGTTGTTTGTCAGGAGAGATGACGGTGCTATTTTTGTTGCCCAGGTCTATGTGGACGACATAGTCTTTGGATCCACGTGCTCTCAACATGCTCATCACTTTGAAGAGGAGATGAAAATTGAGTTTGAGATGAGCATGGTTAGTGAGCTTACATTCTTCCTTGGTCTCCAGGTTCGTCAGCTAGAGGATGGGATGTTCATCTCCCAATCCAATTATGATAGAGACCTGGTGAAGAAATTTGGTTTAGACTCCGCTAAGCATGCACGTACACCTATGAGTACCACTTCCAAGCTTAGTAAGGACACTTCAAGCAAGGACGTAGAGCAAACCTTATATCGGAGTATGATATGTAGTCCTCTTTACTTGACTGTCAGTCATCCCGATATAGCCTTTAGTTTTGGAGTCTGTGCGCGATATCAGGCATCCCCAAAAGAGTCACATTTACTTGCTCTAAAATGTATTATCAAATACGTGAGTGGAACTCTCTCATACGGTATTTGGTATTCCTTTGATACTGATGACCGTTTATCCGCCTATTCAGATGTCGATTGGGTCGGGGATGTAGATGGTTGTAGGAGAACTTCTGGTGGGTGTTTCTATTTTGGTTCTTCTCTTGTCTCCTGGATGATCAAGAAGCAAAATTCCATCTCTTTGTCCACTACGGAGGCTGAGTACATAGCCTCCGGGAGTTGTTGCACGCAACTCTTATGGATGAAGCAAATGCTGAAGGATTATGGGATTTCACAGGACACCATGACCATTTCCTATGATAACACGAGCATGATACACATATCCAGCAATCCAGTCCAGCATTCGCGCACAAAGCACATCAGGATACGCGAGCACTTTATACGACAGTTAGTTGAGGAGAAAGTCGTATCCCTGAGTTTTGTTCCCACCGATCGTCAGTTAGCCGATATTTTCACGAAACCTTTAGATGCCCTTAGATTTGAGAGTCTTAGGAAGTCTTTGGGGATTTGCACAGTTGACTGAGGGGTTGGTCTATGTCTAGGATAGGATGCTTTTTCATGTTCATATCATATGCTTCTTATTGCTAGTTTGTTTTATATGTATTATTGCTTTGTTGTACAGCTATTTATTTATTCTTTTGAAAAATCTAAAAAGATTTTTTATAAAAAAATTTGGAAAAGCTCAAAAAGATTTTATTTTGATAATTTTTTAAATAAAAAAATCCAAAATTTTTTTTGTATTTTATTTGCACCTTTTATGGATGAGCATTTTGGATAGTCGAGTCACAATTTCATTCCATTTATTCATGTGACTGTTTAATAGAGATTTGAGATGCTACATCATTTCATCCATGTGCTTTACATTGTTTGGAGTCTTTGAGATGTGATTAGTGATATATTTCTACATGTTTGACTCCTATCTCCTTTATTGCACACATGCACGGCTATATTTGATTATTGCACTTGTCTATCACATATTGACTTGAGTGTTTCCATCTCAATTCTGTCTATACAACCTACAATATGCGATAAAACTTGACAAGATTGGAATGCATGTAAAAATCATTTTGGTGAGACTGTGTGTTTATTGAGAACGGGGAGGGGCTGCGAAAGGTAATTATCTATCCTTTGCGCAAAAGCCACCGTTAGAAAGGACCTAAAAAATTGAGGAATTTTATTATCCGAGGTCCAAAGAGGTTAAAAGAGCCCAAAAAATTTAAAGGCAATAAAAAGTAATTCATGCCAAATATGGGCCACTAGGTTTCACCATCAATTCTCTAAAGTTTGAGAATTTAGATTACCTCTACAAGAAAATATTAATGAGGGTGTTTGGTTGGAGAATTTAAACGGGTTTGCACTTCCTTGAAAGTCCTGAAAAAGCATTAAATCGTTTTGGACGTTATTGGTGTGGAAATCATTTTTAGCTTTGATTTGTTGATTTGATTGAGTTAATATCTCATATTTCCATTTTTTTTACACCAAAGGAAGATTTTGAGTTCATTCGTTAGGAGTATCCGATATCCATCGTGCACATATGTCATGTTTGTATGCATTGATTTTTCTATCAAATTCGATCACACCCATGCCTTTACGCTATCATCGACTTGGTTGTTTTGTGCTCGTTCATGGTGTGTTTCCTTGTTTATATTCTTTGTATAAAAATTTTGAAAAATTCAAAAATAGTGGTCTATTACCTTGTGGCATTCTCCATGTACATCTGTTTCTGCTTCCCATATCTGTCTATTTGGGGACAATATAAAAAGGGGGAGAAGAATTATCATACTAAGGGGGAGTGAGTTTTGAGTTTGAGGATATATTTTAAACTCGATATGTTTAGCTCATTTCAAACTCGATATGTCACGTGGTATTTGCTTTTTCTCATGTGTGTAGGTACTACATTGATGATCACTGAATTGCACACCCTGATGAGAAATTTGAATGTTTTGAAGATTTGAAGATCAAACGATGAAGACTTATTCATTTTTATCTTTCCAATTTTGGGTTCATGGATGCGTAGATTTGTATAGGCAATTTTGTTATTCGATAATTCGGATTTTTTATGTATGTACCGGCATAGACATAGGGGGAGATTTGTAAGGACATTTTTATCATGTTCGAAATGTTTCATTTATTTATGTCGTACGCCGTTACATTTGGCACGTCTCTACACGATCTCATACAACGGCCTCAATCCGAATTTCGAGAATCAAGCATTTATTATCTCCATCATGTGTCCCTCATCTTCCTCAACGGCTTCACGTTCCATGATTTTAGGCTCGTAATGCAAGTGGTATGCAAGAGAAGTCAAAGCAGTGCAACAAGGCTTAATATGGAAGTTCAAGGGCAATTTGGTAATTTTAAAACCACCGTTCGGAGTACCGATCAACTGAAAAGTTGAAGAGCTTTCCCCAACAAATATACTGGAAGAAACTGCACCTCAATCCGAGTTACGGTGAACAAGTTATGGCTCGTTGAAAATGGAGATAATTCCAAGAAAAACCTTGGAATTTTTGCTAAGTGTTCTTTTTCCAGCGAATTTCCCCGAACCCATCCCGAACCGGTTCGGGGGGCGAATCGGTTCGCAGGGACCCTGAATCGGTTCGGGTACCCTGTACGCTGGCATAATTTTTAGTTTGCAAAACTCTTCATGTGTTTCCCTATAAATACCAACTTCGGGGGAGCTGTTTCATAAGACATGCATAAACAATTTTGAGAGTCCATATACCTCAAGTCTTCACCTTTTTGAGTCCCAAGACTCATGTTTTGATTCACGCAACTCTACCAAACCTTTGTGAATCCGTTTGCAACCCAAGTGCACCTCCGTGTGTCTGTTCATACTCTCGTGGAGAAGATCGTTCTTCTTCTTCATTGCTGCCCTCCTAGAAAGGGAAACTTCCAGCCGCCGACTACAGATTTGACGCCTGCGAGTAATTCTGTGTCAATGTATTTTCATTGTAATCCGAGAAATTGTATGTTACAATATTATAATGAAAATAAATGGTTTTGCCCCTTTGGGGGATTTTTACTCACATGTATGTGTTTGAATGTTCTTGCATAAGTTATCATCTTGTTCAATCACATATAGTTGCATGTTTAGGATTTAACTGGGTTAAACTGTGTTTAATAATATAATTTCTTAATTTGAACGCAAGCGCCACTCTTTCAGCCATCATAGAGTTGAAAAAGTACCTAGGATCACCACCACTACTCTCCCGACTAGTGTTGAGAAAAAAGCTGTATTTATATCTGGATGTATCTAAATTACCAGTTATCTCTGCCTTGATCAGGGAGGAGAATAAAGCTCAAAACCCATTTTATTACACCAAAAAATCTTTTTGAGTAGCAGAAGTGAGATATCCCAGACTGGAGAAACTAGCACTGGCCTTAATTAAGGCTAGTAGACGAATGAAGCCATATTTCCAGGCCCACACCATAGTGGTATACACTGACATGCCACTAAGGCATGCTTTACATAAGCCAGAGAAATATGGAAGATTGATGTATTGGGTTGTGGAGTTGGGGGAATATGACCTTATATATGAACTAAGGACTCCTTTAAAAGGTCAAGCTATGGCTGATTTTATTACAGAGGTCACATACCCAGAGGTCCCCGAGCATCAAGGGACTCTAGCTGAGTAACATGCAGGAGTCAACAGACCTACTAGAGATACACCCGACCAACTCCAAATAAGGGAAACTATAGAAAAAGACCAACTAGAACCGTCTAGTGGAGTATAGGAGATGAAGAGGAAATATAAGGAGGTGAAGGATAAAATCTTTCATTAAGGGATTCTGACAAACCAAGCGTTTGATAGTGATATCCCCATATGGAGTTTGTATGTTGACGGGTCTTCTTGTGCAACCGAATGTGGAGCTGGAATCATTCTCAATACTCCAGACGATCTAGACATAGAGTACGCTCTACGATTCAAATTTCAAGCCTCTAATAATGAGTTAGAGTATGAGGTTGTGATTATTGGTTTAAATCTAGTGAAATCAATGAACGCCGAGCAAGTTGTGGTGTACAGTGATTCACAGTTAGTTATAAATCAGGTGTTGAGCTTATATGCAACCAAAGGAGAACTTATGACCAGATTTTTGGCCAAAATTTTAGAAATAATTACCACTTTGCTAGCTGTTCAGATGATCAAGATTTCAAGATTGGAGAATGCCCGAGAAGATGTACGTGCTCGGTTAGCTTCAGTAACTAGAATTGATCTATGAAGAACCATTCCTATCGAGCTACTCGCTAATAGGAGCATAGATGAAGATCTGATGGTCAACTTTATTGTAGTAGATATGGGGACATCTTGGATGGACCCCATAAGAGCATATATTGAAGATGGGATTCTTCCAGCCGATCTACTTGAAACTAAGATACTAAAATAAAAGGCTGCAAGCAAGGTTCTAAAAAATGTGGGGCGTGATCGAGGCGTGGGGGCCAAGCCTTAAGCCTTAAAAGCCTAGGCGGGCCTTAGGCGTAAAAAGGAGTGAAAAGGCGTTTAGGCCTTCTTAATATATTTTAATATTTTTTAATCATAACAAGCCTATTGAAATACTAAAATTCTACATATCATAAAAATATGTCTGAATATTTGCATATTAAAATACTATTTGATTAATTTGGATGAGATAATGGTCCGGTTTGTAAAAATATTCTTTAAAAGGCGATATTGTTTTACTAAAGCAATGTTATTTTTAGAAAAAAAGTGTGCCTTAAGGATTTTACCAAGAATAAGGCGTAAAAAACTTAAGGTGGGGCATTTCTCCCAAGCCTCAATCCTAGGCGGAGCCTAGGAGGATTTTTTAGAACAGTAGCTGCAAGATATGTGCTACATAGTGATGTGTTATACATAAGAGGATGAACTGCTGGTCTATAACGGTGTGTGCATCCAGATGAAGTGAAATATTTGATTGAAGAAGTTCATGAAGGGTTCTACAGATCTCATGTAGCAGGAAGAATGTTGTTACAGAGAATCCATACACAAGGGTACTGCCGGCCAACTATGCGGGAAGATTGTGCAGATTTTTCTAAGAAGTGTGACAAGTGCCATAGGTTTTCTAGTATATGCAAGGCTCCACAAGCTCTCCTAACACCAATCACGTCACCCTGTCCCTTTTTTATGTGGGGAATTGACTTGGTTAGGCCCCTGCCGACCACCCGGTGAAGGTTCAAGTACATGGTTATAGCTGTTGATTACTTTACTAAATGGGTGGAAGCTGAATTGTTGATCAATATGTCCTATCAAAAGGTTTATCAGTTTATTAAGAAGAGTATTATATGTAGGTATAGCTTACCTTATGCCTTTATCACTGATTATGGCACACAATCTGAGAATGACGAATTTCCTGCTTATTGTGCCCAGTCCAATGTCCAAAAAATCCACTCTGCTCCTGGCCATCCTCAAAGCAATGACCAAACAGAGGTAACTAATAGAACTCTACCGAATGGGCTGAAGAAAATATTGGAAAATGAAAAAGGAAATTGGATCAACGAACTGCATTTTGTCATGTGGGCTTACCGAACAACTTCCAGAACAGCTACTGGATAAACTCCCTACCTATTGGTGTTTAGTACTGACGTCGTAATTCATGTCGAGCTAGGTTTACCTACGCATATAGTTCTTAACTTCAATACCCCAGTCAGTGACTTGATGAGAAGGCTAAATTTAGACATGCTGGAAGAAGTGTGTGAAGATGCAACCGTAAGGAACGAAACTTACCAACAAAGAACCGCATGTTTCACAACAAGAGGGTCATGCTAAGCAACTTAAAAGAGGGTGATTATGTTTTGAAGAAAGTAATTCAGAAGAGCAATAAACGGGAAGCCAATTGGCAGGGGCCTTATCGTATTACTATTGTTATCCGACTAGACACATATGGAATAGAGACTTTGGAAGGGGAAGAGTTCAAGAACACATAGAATGCAGAACACCTGAAGAAGTATTATCAGTAAATGTAGTTATATTGTACTCAGTTCACTTCAAGTTTAATGAGAACATGACTTTCCCAATATTATTATTTTTTGTTTTCTTTCGTAGTATTAGTGTTATGCACTTGCAAATACAATGAAGGCCACCAAAAAAGTTGGTCGGCATATCAACAACGGCCACTAACAAAGTTGGTCTGCATCAATAAAGGCACCGACAAAGTTGGTTGTTTCCACCAATAGTGGGCATATCAACAAATTCCACCAACAAAGTTGGTCCTCGCCAATAAAACCACCAAGAAAGTTGGTCGGCATCATATCAACAAAGGCCACCAATAAAGTTGGTCGGCATATCAACAAATGCCAACAACAAAGTTGGTCGGCACCAATAAAACCACTAATAAAGTTGGTCATCATCAATAAAGGCACTGAAAAAGTTGGTTGTCAAACATATAAAACCACACAAGGCAAAATTATAAGTCCCAAATGCTTGGTAAATGAAGACTCGGGTGAATAATTTTTAACTAAACTGGCCTAAAAGATGGATAAATGTTCCACTCACGCTTGGGAACTAAGGTAACTAATGAAATTACTAGAAAATTTAGGTACATTAGTAGAACCGTGGTGATACATCAGTAATTGGTATAAAACTTAGGATAATCCCAATGATATCAATAGAACCGATGAAAAATTAGAGATTAACTAAAAAAGTTGATCCATGCATAGTCAAAAACTAAGAAAACATTCAAAGATTAAATAAACTTTGATCCATTCATAAAATAATATTTTCGAAACAAATGATTACATGTTATTGTTTAAACATGAAAAACAAAATACCAAAGTTTATTCTACAGGATGTTTTCCTTCATCTTTAGAGATAGGATCCATGCGATCAGGAGGATCATCTAAGGTAAAAGGAGAGTTGATGAAGTTAAAATCCTGAAGCATTATGGTATTGCTACTGCTAGGATAATCAAGCAAATGAGGGGGACGGACGATCTCTAATTCATCATGTAGCTCGTAATCTCCCAAGTACTTAGAAATCTAGCATTGGGGAATACGGTGAACAATAATCCAGTTGACATCTAACTTGAATGGAGGATTGTTAGGTTGCAGCAATCCCGGATCATCCTAATACCATAGAGAGTTGTTCTTATCCACCTTTATCACAGTTAAAGCGTTTATCCAACCCCATTTGTAGGATTCGTTCTGGTCCTGTTGAACTCTATCTTCAAAATGTCCCAAAGCTTTATTATACCCATCCATCCAAACTTCTCTTTACTGCTTATGGAATTGAAAGGTAAATTTATCAACTTGTGATTGCGACTTCTTCAGTACCCCATCCTTAACCTTTAATTGGGAAGATTATGTGGATAGTTGTTCAAATAAGATCTGCAACTTTTGTGACATTTCAGCAATAGCATGATCTTTTGCTTTTAGCCATGCAGCTTGATTAACAAGGTCCTGTTAGGTCCTAATTTCCTCTATGGCTCCTTGGCCAGACCTATTTTTAGCTCGAGAGGAAGAAGCAGACTTAATGTTTTTCAAGGCCTCCAATTCATCTCTCAATGTGGCATTCTCAGCCTCTAAAAAGGAATAACTTTCATCTGTAGTAGTAACAATAGTTTCAGAGGAAGACTTCAAAAGATTCACTTCATCCCTCAAATTATTATTCTCCTCTTCCAGGATTTTGGCAACAATCATAGTTTCTTCAACTTCAAGCTTAAGTAAACCTTCCTTTTTATTATAAACAGAGATAAAATTATTAAAGCCCCGACCTACACTTAAGCTTTGATATTTCTGCTCATAGTTCTGGTGCAATAGTGCAGTGGATTCTTTATATCATTCTTGAAGTTATTCTATCATTTCATAATAGACAACATTATTTACTACCGCCCAATCAAGTAAGTACTTCAAATACTTATAGGATTTTTTAACCTGCTATGAGGCATCATCACCGAGAAACTGAGTGATTTCTTCTTCGGACAAGTCCATATGACCAGCTTTGAAAAAAACATTGCATTTCCTTAGTAGTTCGGTATCATAGGAAGACAGTTGTTCCATATTCGTAATAAACTAGCAAGAAAAAATAACCATCGATCAACAAGGATGGAGAATAAGTATAATCAATAGGAAATAAAAAAGTAATAACAAAAGGTTTTTTTATTGATAACAAAGAGTTCAAGTACAATCAAAACAAAGGAAAAAGAAACAACAAAAGTAAAAAAGAAAAATGCCGAACTACTTTACACCTTATCCCTATCATTTTCAACCTTTTTATTCTGCTCAGAAGAAGGGGCTATAGGCTGGAGTTGCTCGGTTTGCTCGGCTGGAGGAATATAAGACTCAGGGACTTTAGGTTGTTTATCACCAGACTCAACCACAAATGAAGA
The DNA here is from genome assembly GCA_949130495.1 of Sambucus nigra. NCBI lineage: Eukaryota > Viridiplantae > Streptophyta > Magnoliopsida > Dipsacales > Adoxaceae > Sambucus > Sambucus nigra. Next base: position 599,081,023 of record OX422215.1, on the reverse strand, counting down.
ATCTTCATAAATAGCTTCATCTTTAATCTCATCCTCTATGACTGGAACAGGATCATGAATATACCTCTAAAAATTCTAGAGTCTTCAGTTGTGTTCAACTCTTGAAGGGAAGAAACCCAACCATCTATGAAATATTTTTGCTTCACATACTCAATCTGAGCAGAAGCGACATAAATGGCTTTGTTCCAGCCCGTATCCTAACCAGTACTGAAGGAAGCCTTCACAATCGACTTTCTCTTAGCTCTGGCAGAGGATACAAGCTCTTCGACAGCCTTTGCCCTGTGCTCAACTTCCTCTGCCCTGCGCTCAGCCTCCTCTTTCTGGCACCCAGCTTCCTCTTTCTAGTGCTCAGCTTCCTTTGCCCTGTGCTCTACTTCAAGGGCATTCGTATCAGACGTTTGACGAGCAGTTTCAGCTTTCTTCAATTTATCTGCCTAAGTGCCCCTCTCAGTCTCCAAGGCCTGCTGAGATTCAAACAAAGACTTCTTCAAACCAGATAAATCTTCCTCCACCTCGTTTGAAGAAGAAGAAGCCTTGATTACATCATCCTTCTCCAATATATTATTAAAGTGTACCAAGAGCTGCAAAAGATTAAGATCAAAATGAGTATAAGAGAAATATAAAAGACCACCAAACCAAGAAAAGGGAAATTACTTATTGATGCAAGGTTCTAAGCAGCCAATTCAGAAACTCTCATTCTAGGGAGCATGGCATCCACCCCCTGTGGTCTGGAAGAGTACCAGACTTGATCAACCTCTTAGCTAAATCAGGAGTAATAGCTGTTAGAGGAACAACATCAGAAGAGGGTAAATCAACCAAGGATAGTTAATCAGTCACTTGGTCGACTTGCTTCTCTAAAATCCCTCTTATAAGTCTCCTCAGAGGAACTTCAACCTCTTTGGGAGATACACCCTTAGGATCCAGGTCTTTGGGGGTTGGATCTTTGGGGACTGGACCCTTGGAGTCTGGGGGCTTCATAACATCCCCTATTTTATTCTTGGCTCCTTCAACAAATGGTTGGGAGCCAGAAGCGCTACCACTGAAAAGGTCAGAAAACTTCCTCTTCTTCATAATTTCAGACATATGAGTATCAGAATCAATGACAACCTCTAACTCAAGATCAATTACCAGAGTAGGAGAGGCAACATGTTTGGCAATAAAAGAAGAAACAGTGTTTTTGTACTGGAGCAGATATGAGGCAAACCTAACGTGCTCTTCAGCAACTACCTTATGAAGACCCCAAATAAACTTCAACTCTCTCAAATTTACTTCAATCTCTTTGGGGAACTTTCTTTTTTGTTCAACTGCAAATCAATTTATAAAACAACGGTCGGTATGACATTTTATCAAATATAAACAGGAAAAATTTACTAAAATATAAAACAACCTATTCCATTGCCAAAAAGTAGATATATAGGTCCTTGGTATTTAACACCTCTAACTAAAGGGACATGTTGCCAATTTTTTACAACGACCCCGTGATCAAAATAATCCCTATTATAATCAAGGAGATTAACTACCATATATTTACTAACAGCCCAAGTTTTCAAATAAACGGTGGTATCACTAGTTACCCATTTATAACAAAACATAATTTCTGAAATTCGTAGATGGGTTCCATAAATTTGATTTAACCTATAAATTATATTTACAACTCTCCATGTGTTAGGAGCCACTCTTGCAGGTACAATGTCAAAATATTGACAAAATTCCAAACACAGGGGATTGGGAGGAAACGTGAAACCACATTCAGCAATAAAGATAGAAGGGAACCAATGACCCTCAGCAAGAGAGAAAAAGTCAGAAGGAAAAGTGGGATGTTCTAATACAACCCAATATGGGATATTAAAATCGATTCTGAACTTATTAAGTGACTCGATAGAATAAACCATGATGAAAAAAATAAAGAAGAAGAGAAGAAAAATTCTTACAAAGATTTAAGGATTCAGCAAGAACTGTAGACAAAAAAGAAAATGATCGCATGAAAGCAAAGAACACAACAGTAGAATCGAAAGTAAGAGGTAAAAGACGATCGAAGTTTTTACCGTCCTTTGGTTAAGACACATCAAAAACTGGGCAAAGCAATGATTAAAGCGATCGACGTTTGGGTTTACGGTGGATGATAAATGAAAAGATGAAGATACCCCATAAGAGTTCACTAAAATTTGAAACATTTACAAAATTTCCATTCGCGCTCAAAATCATCAATCAAATGGATAAATTTCACAAGTCTGGAAGGTCTGCAGTTAAACCAAATAGTCTGAATTACTAGTGAAGCATAATATTCCACATTTTAGCATCAACTCCAAGTATGAAACATTGAGGGATTTTGTTGATACCAAAATTTACCACCCTACGTGGACCAATTGTAAGCCAGGATGTGTCATAAAATGTGGAACAAGTCTGAGTTAGCATGATAGAAAAGGACAGACCAACAAGGAAGCCCGACTAACATGGTTACCCGACCAACTGGGAAGCTCGACCAACAGTCAAAAATCCGATCTGTACAACCAATCAAGCGCCAGCAGTCTTACAGCCTGTATTGCCAATAAAGCGACAACATTCTTATAATTAATTCTTGTTATGTATTGATATAAATGTCTAACAAATAAAGGACATTCCATCCTTTCACGTGACAACTATCAATACCCCTCTTGGGCTATAAATACATTGTATCACCCTCATTTCAAGGGACTAGAAAAATAGCTCAAGGTCATCAATATAGAACAGTGGACGTAGGTTATTTCTTTGAGCTGAACCACTTTAAAATTTCTTGTGTCTTGTTTGTTTTACTTAATTTATCTGTGATAAATTAATTAGGCCTAGTCTAGTTTTTTTCATCAACACACATGCACAAGATGTATCAACGAGAAATCTCAACATTTAGAAGGCACTTTAATATGTGAGGAAGATGGAATACTACCACCCTTCGGAACTAAATAGGGAGGCAACATAAGCACCATGACATCATTATTCAGCTGAAGGCTAACAAGGCTTCATCCATTGATTTCAAGTGATTGTATTTTGTTGCTATTGGGAATAAGGTTGCAGATTTTTTCACGCGAATAAAGTAGTGTGGTAAAGATAATCGATGTGTGAAGGTTGGAGAATGAATATGTGAAGTTCCTATTTACTCATTTTCATGTTCTTCATGAGACAAATAGTGTTCCCCTCTAAGCTCGAGGTCAAGCTTTTTCAAGAGGTGGAAAAATGACGAGGTTGGTAAATCTAAGAATGAGTCAATTATTTTGACAATGAGAATAATGATGGAGATGAGATCGTGGTAGAATAATATTATGTTTTTTTTATTTATCATATGTTAGGATATTGAGTTGGTAGGATAATTATTACTTAAATTATATGCATATATAGGAATTTAGGTGCCTATTGAATGGCATATCCATCTTAATCCTTATTAATTAATAATAATATTTTCTTGAATTTGAATTGGAATGTTATTTTATAAACTCATAACATAAATTTATTGACTTTAAACATGTTCCATAAATCGATAAATGAGTTGCTACTCGAGTGTAAGCAAATAAATAAATAAAGCAATTTGTCACGCAAGAATTGGAGAAAAAATTCCACCTTCTCACAAAAGTTGAGCATCATCCACTCCCTGAGTCCCAAATTAATAGTGTTTCTATAAATAATATATAGAACTAGATTAGATTACAAAGTTTCCCGTGTAGCTCGTGAGTACCAGTGTCAAATAGGTGGGCTGGCCCAATTTTGGGCGGTTCAAATTCGGGTTGGGCTGAATTTGAGCGGATCAAATATGCGCTGGTTGGATGTCCGAGTTGGGTTCGGTCTGAACTACCCATTTTTGTAAAAATGTTTCTTCAACAAAAGATGGATCACGTACTCAACCTTATAAAAATCTACGTTCTATATTGATGATATTAGTCCCCAAAGAAGACATCCATCAACTCACCATTCTTGACCCAGTATGGAGAAGTAGCAGTTCTAAGAATGCAAATAGGGGTCTTAAGGTATTAGAAATGAGAGAGAGAGAGAGAGAGAGAGAGAGAGAGAGGAGGAGGGGGGGGGGGGGGGGGGGATGCATGTTACAATCGCGAAAATGATGCTAGGATAAGTTTAACTAATATAAGTGGGTGCCAATTTTAACCCCCTTATTTTAAGGCTTAGGCCAATATTTGGACCGCTAAGTTTAAAAAATGAGCCTCGTATATTGAAGTCTAGGCTAATATGGGTGGTTGAGTCTTATGGGCCTGTTTTTATCGGTACTATTCGTGAGTGGCCAATATTCAAGTGCATGTCTTGAATTAAAAAATATTCATTATTTTTAACAAAATAAATTTGAAAAGTATTTTTTCCTTAAAATATATGACTTTAAAATGACAACTATTAATTATGACATGATGAATATCTCTTTTCAATATTATGGGTGTAATTTTATAGTATTTATACAATTATTTTTTCTAGTTAAAGGACAATAACTGCCTCATATTCCCGCATTGAAATTTGTGGTTTCCACTGGTGTACTCATTTTGCAAGCACTCACTTGACAAAATTTCTTCTTACTTATAAAATTTCATTAAAAATACTAAAATTATATTTATAAATATGTTCAAAACTCTTTTAGTTAATACAATAACATGAAAGATACTTGTATCTAAAATGCAAAATAGGTTAAGCTCACTTTAATAAGATAAAAGAAAAAAACTTGTAATTTTTTACTTTTTCTCTACGGGGCATTAAGTCTTGTGTTGGCTCAATAATAAACAAAATGACGATAAAGGTGGGATGACAACTAACTCACTTGACACCTAAAATATAAAATATTAAAAAACATAAAAAAAAGAAAAAAATTGTATTATATTACGTGTTGTGCAGGGCAGCTTTAAGCGCACCTAGATTAATTCACATTTGCGGTTCGTGACTTCCGTTGTCCAAGCATTATTTTGACAGTGTCAAGAATTGAACTAGGGATCAAATCCGATTCACCCCCAAAACTGTCACAGTGACAGTATTATACCGCTGGACTAAGAGACTTGATTATAAGAAAATGGTCGAACAATAAGTGAGTTATCGTTGAGATACAAATTTTGCTCAACCCCCCAAATTTAAAATTTTGAGAAACAAGTACTCCAAATTTGAGTTGATAACATTTTATTAAGTGATCTGAACTTGATTAGGATGCAAAATATATATGGAATTGGTGTGGTGGAACAAAATAGATCCATTTTGATAAATTGATTATATTTTGACGTGATAGGCCGGTGGGTTATCATTTTTTTTCTCTCCCTCTCTTTGGGGATCCAACAATTCAGGACCACCAATAAATTATGAAAGAAAGGGTTGTCAATCATTTTCTAATAAAGTAAATGCGGGGAGCAATGATAAGGAAAGATTGCCAACATAATGTAAAAAATATATTCATGATGATATCCATAATGTAAAAAAGATATTCATGATGCACCTCTTGATATCCATAATGCACCGCGAGATTAAATTTCTCCATTATGTCTAATTTTTATATATTATATATATTTGTAAATATCTCAATCGAAATTAATCAAATAAGATCCCAACTTAATATTTAATTACTTTAAAAAATAACAAAATGTATCCAATTTATATACATTTGTGTCTAGTTGGTCTTTTTATTTTTTAGACAAAAAATTGAAACTAACTATTGAAGTATAAATTAAAATAATATAAATAAAACGTATTTTACAAAAAAATCCACATTAAATGTTATACTTCTTACTCTTTTTTTTTTCACAAGAAGTGCTATACCTTTAACTTTATCACGGACACCATATCTCATAATAATAAAGTATATAAAAAGGGGTTATTTGAGTTTGAACACCCACCAGTCAAACCCTTTAGGCGATAAATTTAAAAAAAATTAGAAAACATTATCCTTTAATATACAATAAAATAGTTAGTTAACTTATTTTGACCATTCATCAGTTATTTCATTCCAAAACTATCCTTAAAACAAAAATAGTTATTCTCTATGGGCCCAGTTTTCAAACCATCCTCCAGTTGACCAAATTTTAGCATTCTCAATCTAAACAAAATTGAGTTTTTTTACTTTAATACCTTCGTAATTATTTCATTCTTAGTTGAGTATATTTTACAAATTCACTTTGAGTTAGATACATTTCCATTAGGTATCCATTAAATTTAGCAGCCATTGAATTACCCGTGAAAAAAAATTATTTAGAAAAAAGTATAAATGAAAAAAATCTTAAAAATAGAGAAAAGAAAAATATATAATGAAAACCACCATCGTCTTCCCCCCCCCCCCCCCCCCCCCCTCGCCTCCCATTATACTAGCCCTGAACCTCCACCTCCCACCACCACCAGACCCCCATGCATCACCACCACCCCATCAACAAGGTCGGAACCCTCTTATTTCCACCCCAACCAACGCACCACTCCAAGCCCTCTCCGCCATAACTAGACCCCAAATCCACTCTCCCACCACATTTTGGGTTTCGAATCAATGACGGTGTTTCTTCAAATTTATTGGGGGGAGAATTAGCGGTGGTTTCGTTATGCGTACGCTTTTTTATATGTGCGTGTGTGTATGTGTGTGTGTGTGTGTGTGTGTGTGTGTGTGTGTGAGAGAGAGAGAGAGAGAGAGAGCGAGAAAGAGAGGTACCAATGATAACACTGGGGGTGGGGATTACTGTGGTGGGGTGGAGCGGTTGGGATCGAAGAAGATGAGAGGCTAGTTGAAACATTTTTTTTATGTGTTTTTTGTTCGGAAAGATGGCAGAAAATTCCTTAACTCTATCGTAATTATCATTAAGGATATGCAATTTTGAACATTTTTCATAAGTCTACGTGTTTTTTTTGCATAATGTAATTATATCACCAAAAGGAAGGGAATTACAAAAAGATATACAATAAAACCTATTACATGGCTCCCCGAGGCATCATCAGCACCCAAACACAACCAAACAAATGGTCGAAACCACTCGCCACACTACCTATACGAACCAATAACAAAAAGAACATTTGAAGCACTAAAGTAACCTATCAAAACATCATAAAACCAAATGGAATGCATGCCACAAACAAAAAATACTACTACATATAGAAATATCCAATATAATGAAATATCCAATAGAACCACAGTATCGCAAATACTCGCCAAGAAGATATAGCAATAAGTTGACGAAACACGTAATACAATCATATCCAGATCCCAATCTTACCATGTTTGGGTGATGTATAATAAGTATAAACGTGATATAACATGAATCAGCCCCAAACACCACCAAACTTCGCATCACCGCAACATCATGACCTAGGCAACAATCCACATCGCGATAATCACACAGAATTATGGTAAGGTAACACACAGATTCACGTCAACAAACAGTCAAAACGACTTATCCACCCAACCATTTGCCCAAATACTTCAGCATCCAAGCCTGAACACCACTTGGCCTAAACCAACACTTAAAAAACACCTCTCACCGAAGCCAACAAAATGCTGAGAAGTCTAACCATCGACCTGAAGTAAAGCGCAACAAAAAAATAGGGGTCAAAGTAAGTCAATCACAACAAGGAGATAGGGCAATAAGAGACTTATTAATGTAAATATAGTTACACTGATAAGTATAGACACAGTTACACTTATTAATGTAGATAGAGTTATATTAATAATAAAATTACAATTATGAGTGTATCTATTTTAATAAGTGTAATTGTATCGTTTAGACTCATCGTTAAATAATTAAAAAGTTTATGAGTTTAAGATACCAACAAGATTGCCGCTTGGACTGTTTATATATAAGCAGACGTCCAATGGATTTATTAGTTGAAGCCCCTTTTTATTTTGTTTATGTCTCGAAGTTTTTTAGGAATTTTAAATTACTTTTAATTTAAAATGATAAGGTAGTTATACTTAATAAAAATTTTAACGATTTTGGAAAAGTTTACTTAATAAAAAATTTAACAATTTTGGAAAAGTCTAATTTTTAAATTAAAATGTATTTAAGTCTAAAATCGAGAATTAATAATCTATTAAAGTGCCCCCCCCCCCCCCCCCCTCGGGGCCCCGCCACACACACAAAAACATTAAAAAAGACTCTAGAAAATTTATGATGATATTTTCTGGGTTTTGAGGTCTAGTAGTTCTCGCTATTTTGTGTTTGGGTCCATTTATTTTCGTATTAATTGATTGGGATCCAAAACTGATGGAAACATTTAGTTGACTAGTTTAACCTCAGTTGACTCACTTTTTCAATCAAAGATACTTTTTTTGTCTCTAAATACATTAATATATCAATAGATTATACATTTATACATGCAATATATACATACAAAATTAAAAATACATTAACATATAAATTTATTTCAATACAATAATATTTATATGACTAACTATTTTTAATAAACTAAAAAACTCTATTAATTAACATTTTTTATTAAAAAAAATTGTACGATTTTTAAAAATTGTTTTAACTAAAAACCTTTTTTTTTTTTAAATTATTGAGAAAAAAGAAAAAAACTATACAATTACTTTTCTCTATATTTAATATAAAAAAAAGTTTTAAATACTGTTTTTTTATGTTATAAAAAAAATTGTACAGTTTTTCCTTTTTGGAAAAAATAGTGCAAAAAGTTCGTTTAAATTTTTTTTTAATTAAAAACAGTAAAAAATAACTGTAAAGTTTTTATGTCTTTTTAATTAAAAAAAAATTAAAAATATTCTAAAATAGTTTTCATAAAACAGTTTTTAAAAAAATTATATATTTTTTTAAAAAACAACTAATAAAAAAATCTATGCTATTAAAAAAAATATAAGGTTGGTCTTAATTACAATAGATCATGAAATGTTACTTTTAATTTTTTTATTGAAAAATGGGAAAGTTATTTTTTTAAATTAAAATTGTATTAAAACAGCAAATTGTTGAAAACTGTTATTTTAATATGCAGTTTTTATTTAAAACAAAATAAAGAAACTATATTTTAATTAAAAACTATTAAAAAAATAATGTGCAATTTTTTTAAAATAAAAAATACGATTTTTACTTAACGTACAGGTTTTCCCTTTTTATTAGTTGTTTTTACAAAAAGAAAATATTGTGAAAAAAAATTGTACAGTTTTTTTTAAGAAAAAAGTTTTTAAATAAATTTTAAAAGTGCATTTCTTATCAAAAAACCGCATGCTAGTTTTTCTGTTTTAAAAGAAAACTAATTTTTTTTTCTTTTTGTAAAAAATAGTTACAATAATATTTTTCTTTTAATTAAAAAATTAAAGATACTGTGCATCTTTTTTAATAAAAAAATATATTTTAATAAGTAACAAATGATTTTTAAAAAATAAAAATTAATTTTAAAACACAATTTTTAAAAAAATTACTATTTTTTTAAGAAACAATTAATTTAAGCAATTTATTTACTTTATTTAAAATCATTATTTGTATAAGTATGAATGTATTAAAATAAATTTATACATTAATATATTTTTTTATTTTAGATGTATTTATTGCATGTCTAAATGTATAACGTAATGATATACTAATGTGTATTAATGTTTTTTGAGGCAAAATAGGGTTTTTGCTTAAAAAAGGGCTTATTGACGGTCAAACATGTCAATTAATAATTTTTATTAATTTTGAACCCTAACTAACTAATATGAAAACAATTGTACTCAAACTCTAAACGGTCTCAAATAATAAAAGACACATATTTTGTTTATCATTCTTCAACTTTCTAGAATTTTTCTTTAAAATTGGTTGGATGGTGATGAAAATATTCAATTGTTTTTTTTTTTAAATTCAAATTTCTAGTGTTTTTTGTTTTTTGTTTTTTGTTTTTTGTTCTTTGCATAAAGTTTGAAGTCTCTGCCTTGACAACAGAGGGAGGGGGTTAGGCCATCCAAGGGGACAACGCAAATGTTTATTTTTACATTGTTTCTTCCTATAATGGATAAGAAACAATGGATATTTTCATGTTTAAATGTGTAGAGTTCGTGTTTCCGATTAAATGTTGTGGTAAATGGGGTCCACACTGGGCAGTAAACTGTCACCCGTCCAAAGCCATTGGGGGACAAGATGTTACCCGCGCATATTTTTTATCAATAAAAAATATGAAAAGACGATCTCAACCAGTTTGATAGCGTCTCAATTTCAGGGCAAATTCAGAAAAGTTAAAAAATTCTGATCTTTTCCAGCTTTTAGGTTATTTGATAGCCTTCATTTGCCTTGGAATTTGTTTTCTATGTACAACACCCCTTAAACACAATTTGACATCCTATGGTGGAATTCAATTCTTAGGGGGGGTCAGGTTTTTGTTTGCCACCTTTGGGTGGCAAATCACTCAAAACCAATTTTTTTTTTTGTAAACTCTGTATATTTCATAAATATATTAATATATATTGTTAATAAATATGTAAATATATATATTTCATATATATATATATTCGTATATTTTATATATTTTAGCACATATATGTATATTGCGTATATTTCGTATATTTATATATATTTCATATATTTATATATTTCGTACATTTATATAATTTATATAATTCATATATTTTAATATATATTTATATTTCGTATATATAATATATATATATACTGAATATATAATATTTACAGAATATACACATATATTACATATATTCTAAATTATATAATATATGGATATATTCTGTAAATAATATATATTTAGTATATTCAATATATAATATTATTTATAGAATATACACATATATTATATATATACTGAATATATATAATATATGGATATATTCTGCAAATAATATATATTTAGTATATTCAATATATAATATAATATATATTCAGTATATATATATAATATATATATATATATATATATATATATATATATATATATATATATATTCGGATATATATATTATTATTTGCGGAATATATATATTCGAATATATATATCCGAAATATATATTCCGCAAATAATAAAATATATATATCCGAAATAATATAATATATATTCATATATTTTGTATATTTAATTATTTGCGGAATATATATTTCGGATATATATATATATATATATATATATATATATATATATAGCGAAATCTATACATTCATATATATATATATATATATTCCATAAATAAATTTTCCACATTTATATCTATTTTTCAACTTTTGCATTTGATAGAAAATGTGGAAAATTGATGATTTTCCAACTTGTATCAAACAAACACAAGTTGAAAAATATTCATTTGCCTTGGAATTGATTGCCCTGGAATCAAATGTCCTGGAATCATTTGCATTTTCCCAGTTTTCTATCAAACGGACCCTAAAGGTTTTAGTTTAGAAAAAAAAAAGTAAGGACCAACAGTGTATCGCCTTTTTCTTTTGTTAATCCATAAATAGACATTTGAGTCTCAAACTCAAATCAGATTACTGCAACTTTGTCATTTAAATAGGGATGCAGATGCTCTAAAACCCATAATAGAAGAATGCTAAAATTAAAAAAGGACATCAGTTAATAAATTTGTTAAAAATATATTTATATATGATCAATTCAAGGGATAATTTTATTGGTATCTTAAACTCATAAACTTTTTAATTAATTAATGATAAGTCCAAACGGTACACTTACATTTATTGATGTAGATATAGATAAAATTTTTAATTAATTAATGATAAGTCCAAACGAAACATGTACATTTATTGATGTAGATATAGTTATATTTACTAGTATGAAGGCCACGTGATGCGTGACCGACTTTGTCTAAACTGTATTGTTTTAAATAAGAAAAAATTGATACTTATAAAAACTATTTTATAATTTTACGTTCGAACACTATAAATAAATCTTTGAGGAATAAAGTTGATAAAGATAATTGGAAGGGGACAAACACTATATAATAATCCCCCAAATATAAAAATGATATACACCTATGTAAATAATAAAAAGAATGTCAATTTGAAGTATAAATGTAGCTATAGAATAATTGATATCTATTTTTTCATCAAAAAATAAAGAAGATATTCATGTTTTAAGTTGTCATTAAGAATACAATTTTATTAAAAAAAACAGTTTTTAGACAAATAGAAAAAAAGATAAAAATGATTTTTTCTCCCTTTTTGGATCAAAAGAGAGAAAGTTATGAGTCTTTGATTAAGTCAATGAATTTAGAGGGTATTAAAGTCTTTTCGAGTTAAAGTGGAGTGGATGAATGTTAGTTTGGAGTGGGAATAGAGGGACTCGAGTATATATTATCACTCATTTCTTATTTTGACAACAATAAGAAATATTCCAAACATGTAATTTGAAGTATATAATAATATCCAAGAGTATCTATAAAGTATCTAGATGAATCCATGAAGTATTCCAAACAACTACATCTATTTTGACAACAATAAAAAAGTTGTAGCTGGAGAATCACACTTACAATTGTATTTGGTATCATGACCCACAACATTGTCGCTCTCATCCACCAAAATTCATCTGCAAAAAGGGTAGAGCAGACAAAACCTTTAAACTCTAAACATAACACTATCTCAGGATGCAAAGTAAAAAAAACTCTAAATTCAATTTCATTTCTCGTTCAATCCATATTGCTATCTGACCAAACAAGGAATAAAATTTCATTTCTACATACAAAAGTTAATAACCTAAAATTAACTAAACAAATTTAACTTCCACGTGGGCAAATTTTCATAAACCACCAACTCAATGCCTATGAAAATTAGTTTATAGAAAAAGTTTATTCTCATATAAATATAAGGGCAATTTAGTTTGGCATTATGCAAATAGGAAATGAATACAGACACGTCTATACAATTGAACTTGCATAAGTATATGGACTGATGTACCCAGGTTTTGAGTAAAAATAACACAATATATAGCGGTGACATAGATTTTGGTCTCAGTCCTCTCGGGCATCAAACACCAATCTGACATTGGTGAAGCCGTTGACCAGATAAGATTGAACATTTGAAAATGAGAGAAGGTAAAAAATGGAACATCTGCAACTATACGATAAGAGTCGAAAAAATAGGGTTAAAATCCTAAATAAAAACCAAATTAATAAAGAATGAAAAAAATTAAGTAAATAATCGAAACAATGTCTCACCATCATTCACCTTTCACAGAAAGGGAACAACGTTTATCATTCTGTTCGTAGGCATATTGGCATACTAATTAAAGAAACGGACACTGCTAATAACCTTTTAATGACAAACCTTTTTATCATGGAATACAAAATTCCTTACTTTGATTGGCAGTTACGGGCATCATTTCAATACATAAATCTATCTAATTCTATCAGGTGGGAAATGTCTTACATCTTATGAGGCAAATGAACTCTTCCTTTTTACCTTAAAATTTATTAAAATAAAAAAAGTTACAAACAAAAACTAAAGTTCTGGAATTCATATAAAAATTAATAATGTAGGACGATTAACATCATTATATACAAAGAAAATAGATGTAAACAATATGCATATTGACCAAATATAGAGATCTTTATGTGTGTGAACATTCTAAAGTTAAATATACAAAAATAAATAATGCAACGAAAAACATATATTAGTAAAAATATGGTTTCAAACACGAAAATAGAGATGAAAAACAGGGAGGGGTAAATCTATAGAGCCTATATTTAGATACCTTGATAGAAATATATCCATACAACTATGACAACACTTGTATTATAAAAAGAACAAAATATTACCTGTTCTATATAAAAAGAGCTAATGACTGTAAATGGTATTTTACAGAAAATAATTGTTGTTCAGATATGTCATGGGAGTTTGATTTTACTGCAAAACATAGAGAATAAAAGGTTAAAACGGATTAGATATATAATCGATTAATTTGATAGATTGAGTGTAGGAGAGATAAAAGGTTTTACGAGAAATGAAGACCAATGAACAAAACAAATGAATGAAAGATGTTTATGTAAAAGGGGGGGGGGGGGGGTTGCTTTTTAAGGTGAGATGAGCCGAGTTGTGTAAAACAAAAAATGAAAAGGCATTTTGTAGAAAGGGTCATTATTAAATGCATAATCACGTGGCAAACTTAGATAAAGAGACCCATACAGACACATAAGAAGAGACGGTGATGATGATAAATGGCATGTAGACGGTGATGATGATAAAGGGCATGTATCTGTTGAAGTTTTGATTTTTTTTTGTGCTCTTCTTTGGGAAATGGTGGAAACGTTAAAAAGGTATAATAAGAGGAGAGAGAATGAAGGTTTAAGGAGAGTCTTTATTACTTGCCACGTGTGAGTCTCAGAACAATTTGGTCTATAATTTATATATAGATATATAGATTAATGTAAAAATAGTTACAATGGTAAAGGTATTCATCATTGTAATGATATGTTTATTAATAAGTGTAACTGTATCTATATTCATCAGTGTAATTGTATCTGCATTAATAATTACAAAATAAGTGGATTTATTGAAAAGTCTAAAAATATGTGTCCTTAACGTTAATTATGATAAAGTTAATAAATTTTGTACCATCTTTTAGAAATAAAAACTGTACTATGTTTTTATTTTATTTTCTCTTATAGAAACATTAATCAAAGTTTAATTTTTTTTACAGATACAACAATAAATTTATTATTTTAAATAAATAGATGTGATAATGTATTTAGGTTTTTATATAAAATAGAGATGACAACTTACTGTGTTGAGTTTGTAGATAAATACATACGACAACGAACATACATTCGTTCCACCTGCAAATGTTGAGGTCTAATGCATGATTCATTTCGTTAACAACTTATAATTTATTTCGTTAACGTAAAGATAATGTAAAAAGTTGTGAACAAATGTATGGATCGTGCGTGTGATATTATTATCTAAATAATTTTTTTTTGCACTTAAAATGGTGAGGTGTGATTTTTTTTCTTTTTAATTCATGAAAATTTTCTATAACTTAACTATAAGTTAGGGTATTGTTAATGGCAAAGCAATCGTTACTCTTAACACAACGTCAATTTATTGCAATTTGAAAGCAATTATAAATTATGCTTGGTAAATATAATGTGTTGCAATTAATTTTAATTGCATTGACAGTACCATCAATCATTTTATTAGAGGAATTTCAATGGCAAAAGGCTTAGAATGTTAATTTTTTAGTCTTATCATAAAATCCATCATTTTTTCCAAACTCGCATTTATTCTTACTTATTTTTTTAATTATCAAAAAGTCAACCCTAGTATAATTTTCAATAATTGATGACTAGATGCTTTATACTTGTAAAAGTGGTGATTGCTTAAATAAGTTCTGATACCAATTTGTAAAATATGACTGTGTGATATCGATTTAAATTAATTCGCAAGTTTCCAAGTAAACCTTATTTAATTAGAGTGTATTTTTAAACCAAATTAATTCAGCTCTTAAACGCAACTACGTATCAAACTAAATAAGATATACCATGCGACACAAATTTCAGAAAAAAAACCTAAGGGAAAAACCTTTTATTTCTAGAACTTTGAAAAGTTTACAAGTCCATTGACTTACATACCTTCTTGCTTTCGCCCACAAGAGTAACGCACGATGCCTTCGTCCAACCTTCAAAGTAAAGACTAGAAATCAGCAGTGGTTCACACGCAGCTATACTGCAAGGACGCGTAGTCCAGACACGCAGTCTTCACGGTGTAGGTTACCCTCGCCACAAAAGTAACTTCATAGAGACTCCCTCCACAATAGCACGTAGCTTTCCAGTTATAGAGTTCTCCCCACAAAGGATAAACAAAAGCAAAGTGTGTTCTTGAACACCAAAACAATTCACCAAAGCATATGGGATTTTTGTGAATTGAAAATAAAAAGGGTTAAAAGAAGAAGTCAAAAGAATTCTACAGTTTCACAGTTTTATATCTTTCAAAACGCTGGGACTTCTTAATGAAAACGAAATCATTTAATGAATATTTATACAAAATCGTGTCGCCTCGATATTCGATCTCGTTCGAACGAGAAAGAGGTCTCGTGCGAACGAGATACGTGTGTCGTTCAAACGACATCGCGCAACATCACATGTCGCTCGAACGAGATGCTGATCTCGCTTGAACGACCTGGGCGTCAAAAATGAGGTACGCTACAGGACTTAGAAAAATTACTCATTCTCAAATTTTGACGAAAAAGTCGCTCTAACACTTAGAAAATATTTTGTAAAAATATCCCAAAGCTCTAAGTTGAAAGTTAAGGTATTTAAAATATAACTTTACCAAAGTTAACTTTGCGGAGGATTTTTGATGAAAAACCTTGAGATATTCGGATCTGTCTAGATGTAGATTGCTCTTGAACTTCTTCGATGGTTATAACGGTATATAACATAATTAATTGTGATAGACATTTATAAAAATATGTCCTTACAAATCTCTCCCTATGTCTATTCCGGTACATATATAAAAACATCTGAATTATCAAATACCAAAAATTCCTATACAAATCTATCCTCCCATGAATAAATTTGCAAGATCTCAAACTATTCTTCAAAAATCTTCATCAAATCTCAAAGCTTTTCTCATCAAGGTGTGCAACATAATGATCTTTAATCTTTGTACATACATACATGAGATAAAGCAAAAACCTTCGTGACGCATCGAGTTTGAAATGATATAAGAATAAATCATTACTAATCAAATCTCCCCCATAATGCAAAAACTCCCCCATAACATGATAATTCTTTCTCCCCCATTTTATGATGTCCCAAATAGACAGATAAGAATAAACAATCAAAATATGGAGTGTCACAACGAAATGCATAACAAACACGAATCAAACTACGCGCATGCAAAGGTGTATCTCAAAAACATTCACAAACTATTTTTGATTTTTCAATTTTTTTTGTACAAAAATAAGATACAAAAAATAATCACACCATGGGTTTAAACTCAAACAACCAAGTCATGGAAACGGAATGTATGGGTGTGAACACATTCGATAGGTAAATAAACTCAATCAATCATATGTGCACGATGAATACGTGTACCCCTAACGAATGAACATAAAAAATATCCTTAGGTGTAAAATTGTTTAACTTAGATGACATCGTCTTATGCAAATGAACAAATCAAAGTCAAAGTGATTTTCACACCAATAATGTCAAAAACTATTTAATACTTTTCAAGACTTTTAAGGACGTGCAAACTCGTTTTAATTCTCCATCCAAAATCCCTCATATATATTTTCTTTTTGAGGTGTATAAACTAAATTCTCAAACTATGGAGAATTGGTGCAAAAACCTAATGACCCCTTTTTGGCATTAATTTCTTTTTGTTGTCTTTAAATTTTTTTGGGCTCTTTTAAACCTCTTTGGACCCCGGATAGTAAAATTTCTCAATTTTTTAGGTCCAATTAAACGGCGACTTAATCGTAAAGGATAAATGATAACCTTTTGTAGCCCTTTACCGTTTTCAAACAAAACACACAAATCCTCACAAACATGGTTCAAAGGTGCACACTTTTTATTGTCTTGATTTATCGCATTTGGTTCGTTGTATAGACAGAATTGAGATGGAAACACTCAACCAACATATGATAGATAAGCACAATAATCAAACAAATTCGTGCATGTGTGCAATAAAATACATAATGAGTCAAACATGTAGGAAGTAACAACTAATTACATCTTAATGACTCCAAATATTATAAAGCACATGGATGAATTGATCTATTGTCTCAAAACACTATCAAATAGTCACATGGATAAATGGAATGAAATTGTGACTCGGTCATCCTAAGTGTTCATACATAAAAGGTGAAAACAACATACAAAACTCTTTTTGAATTTTTTCAAAAAATTTTATCAAAATAAAATCTTTTCGGCTTTTTCAAAATTTTCAAAAGAAAAAAATTATACAAAAAGTACATGTCACACCGCTAGCTAACATAAATATCATGAAATAAAAAACTAGCGTATGACAAATATGCAAACACAATCATCTATATGATATGACAAGAGAAGAATCATGTACAGGCAAACGGGAATCAACTTGTCTAAAATCTAGTTCCTCTAAAAGTGATTTCCTAACCCAAATAGGTGTGAAATGTCGTGTGGGGGATTTAGGAACCAAGGGAACAGTAGACATAAACTTCCTAGTACTTCTTCCAAGATCAAAATAAAATCTCCTAAGGTGACCTTTCCTACCACAATGTGAACATGTGTAAACGGGAGGAATGTTACCTAAATTTTGATCTTTTCTAATGTCCTTGGGATTAATTGACCCTATAAAATAAATAATGGTTTTGGCTTTAGAACTAGAAGCATGAGAACAAAATGAGCCATTGCCATCACTATCAAACCTACTTGAATCATTTAAATCATTTTTCAACTCCAAAATATTTTATTCAAGCAACAAATTAGACTCTTCCAAAGACAAAGATTTCTTTTTCAAATTTTTAATTAAACTTAACAGTTTATCGCGCTCCGCCTCAATTAAAACAAACTTTTTCCCAAGAGTCTTTTCACGTGCCACAAACCCATTGATTAAAATATTTTTATCATCTTTGGCACAAACACAAACCATCGAATTTTTAAGGTACTCTAATTCTTCTTCTAAAAATAGGACCCTATCATCACTCACCTGCTTGGACAATTTTATAGCAACAATGTCATGGTCCAAGGCAAAAAATTTCTCACGATAAAAATATCTTTGATTTTGAACTGTTTGCAAAAGATCCATCGCGGATTTAAAATGAGAATTTTATTTCTCCAAAAAATCAATTCTCTTAGCAAACGTCAAATTCAAATGATTTATATCATCAGAACTCTGACTCGTGTCATCAAAGGGGGGGGGGGGGGATCCGATTACATGAGTGCTCCATCGGAAAAATTGTGATTTTTTCACAAAACTGATTTTTCAAAAAAAATCAATATCACACAATTTTGAGAAAAATAGGAATACGCGATAAATTAGCGCAACCTGCTCTGATACCAATTTGTAAAAGTGGAGATCGCTTAAATAAGCTCTGATACCAATTTGTAAAATATTACTGTGTGACACCGATTTAAATTAATTCACAAGTTTCCAAGTAAACCTTATTTAATTAGAGTTTATTTTTAAATCAAATTAATTCAGCCCCTAAACATGAAACTACGTATCAAACCAAATAAGATATAGCATGCGACACAAATTTCGGAAAAAATCCCTGAAGGGCAAAACGTTTTATTTCTAGAACTTTGAAAATTTTTCAAGACCATAGACTTATATATCATCTTGATTTCGCCCACAATAGTAACGCACGGTGCCTTCGTCAAACCTTCAAATCAACGACTAGAAATCAGCAGTGGTTCACATGAAGCTATACCATAAGGACGCACAGTCTTCACGGTGTAGGTTATCCTCCCTACAAGAGTAACTTCATAGAGACTCCCTCCACAATAGCACGCATCTCTCTGGTTGTAGAGTTCTCCCAACAAAGGATAAACAAAAGAAAAGTGTGTTCTTGAACACCAAAACAATTCACTAAATCATATGGGATTTTTTTGAATTGAAAACAAAAAGGGATTAAACCCTAAAAGAAGAAGTCAAAAGGATTCTATAGTTTCGCATATTTATGTCTTTCAAAACGCTAAGACTTCTTAATGAAAATGAAACCATTTAATGAGTATTTATACAAATTTGTACTGCCTCGATATTCGAGCTTGTTCGAACGAGAAAGAGGTCTTGCTCGAATGAGATTCGCGTGTCGTTCAAACGACATCGCGCGACATCACATGTCGCTCGAACGAGATGCTGATCTCACTTGAACAACCTGGGCGTAAAAAACGAGTTACGCTACAAGACTTAGAAAAAATAGTCATTCTCAAATTTTGACGAAAACGTCCGCTCCAACACTTAGAAAATATTTTGTAAAAATATCCCAAAGCTCTAGGTGGAAATTTAAGGTATTTAAAACATAACCTTACCAAAGTAAACTTTGCAGAGGCTTTTTGATGAACCTTGATATATTCAGATCCGTCTAGATGTAGATTGCTCTTGAACTTCTTCGACGGTTTTAACGGTATACGACATAATTAATTATGACGGACATTTATAAAAATATGTCCTTACACTACCGTATTACTAAAATTGGGTTTCCCTACCTGTAAATGGCATACGATATTAAGAAATATTCCGACATTTACAGTATAAAGCTATTAAATAAAAGGTTAGTATTAAAGATTGATGTCATTATATTTTAGAAGTTTAACAAATTATAGATTAATTTCACACCATCACTCATCACATTCACATGACTCACTTTACATAAGCAATGACAAACAAACAAAAAAAATGCTTTTTGTCCAAAAAATTCTTCCAAATCGTACCCCAAACGACATTAAGTGTTATATCTCTTCTGATATAATGTTTGGAGATGATTGGAAAGTTTTGTTGGAAACTCAAAACACTACTCAAAAATAAATCCACAAATGGAATGAATAAATAACTCTAACGGTAGTGGTGATATGGTCCTTGATATGAAATAACACTCATCTTGTTGGATGCAAATCTAAGCAAAAATGTATACTCAAAATTAATTTATATGGATGATCTCAAAATTAAATCTATTTTCACATGTGTAAATATAAATAATAATTAGTAATCAATATAATAAATAGATAAGGAAACATGAAACTACCACGAGATATGTCAACATAAAGTGGGACGTTTCATGCTTAATTGGTAGGTCATGAATGAATCACTCTATGACAAGTCTAACTACCCATGTTGGTTTAATCTTAATATTTGGACGTGTAATTTATTATATGTTAATCAATATCTAAATATATTTAATTTGGTCATTTTTATTTATTTTATTTTTATGCTCTCTTTAACATTGATGGGGATTAAAGCGATATTTTGTGCTCATTATAATGACATAAATTTAAAAAAATATTGTTAAACCAAGTTAAACTATTACTTCTTCAAATAATTTAACACGATAGCTATCTTTAATCAATGAATACATATAAAAACAGTGTATAATTTTTCTGGTTTTTGATAAGTAAATAAAATGTCAATAAAACACCCGCCTAAGGGGGGTGGCAAACTGTATATGGGGAGTATGCCAAGTGTTTTATAATCGTTCTATTTCCCACATAAATAATCTCATATTTTCATTTATTAATATGCAAGGCCGACACTATCTCAAATCACATAAGAAGAAACTCAAACTTCTGATTTTCCCTTATATGCTCTACGAAAAATGATGGTGTATTCAACTTAAAGAAAATGCGAATTTTGAACTATAGTGTGGTTCGCGGTTATTTTTGGGGTTAGTCCCATATAACATGTTTATAGAGTCACTTTACTCCCAAATTTTTTTTGGTCGAGATTCCCATAATCGCTTTGGACAGAAGCCACGTTATATACGGTAAAACGTCAAACGTGTGTAAATGTCTTATGTGCTCTTATTCAATAAATCGTTTGTGCCTTTTTTCTTATCGCTTTTAATTCTATTTAATTCATATGATAATTTTTTTGACCGTATATTGCCAACGTTTGGTGATTTCATTTCTTCATGGGGGATAAACAATAGTTGGTCTTGGTTTAACTTGGAGATCGCATTAGTGATTGAATATGCGTAGGTAAGTTGATAGGGTTTAACCAAACATAAATTGATATACTCTCTCATTAATAATGTGAAATAAGTTTGGTTAAGCAGATGAATTTCATTTATCTAGGTTTTTATTTTATTTATGTGTTCATAAATTTTAATTTTTTGTATTATTTTTGAATCATTGTTATGTTGATACATTTTGTATTTACGTATTATAGATTCATGTGATGTTATATTAATGTTAATAGTAGTATAGGGGGTTATATATTTTTATATGGTTTTACTTTTTTATATTAGTAATTATATAGGTAATCATTTAATGCCACTTGGGTGTCAATGACTCTTAAAGATTTATTTTCCTTATACTTTGGTGTTTATGGCTAATAAAAATTAGAGGTGCCTTTTTATCACTCCCCCAGTTACTTGGGTTGTAGTCTTAGTATTATTATAGTATACTAATTATGTAAGGACAAATTCTAATCGAGTCAATTTGTATGTAATTGAAATTATTCCAGACACAATGTTTGAGTCATAGGATAGACTTTGTGTTGTTGATCCCATGAGCCTATGACGTTGTTTGATAGAGACGTAGCGGCCAAGTTTCAAAGATTGGATATGTCATGCCGTGCTTAGGCTAAGTTTGTCTTCTTGTTTACTGAGGATCTCGCATGTATGAATGGGTATTAATAATGAGACCTTAGACATATTTTTAGGGCGTTTGTTTTTGTTTAAAAAATGTTTGGAACTATTTTTGATTATTTTTTAAAGAAAAATAATTTTTGGTTTTATTTTCATTTGAACGAGAATAAGGCTCGTTAGAATGAAATCCTGATTTCGTTCGAATGATTTGATGTTCCATTCAAACAATATTCTAAACTCATTAGAATTCCTATCAGACAAATATCAAATGACATTCCTCTGTCATAGATATCACACCTCTTTAGAAGATGGTTCCAACGAGATTGCATTTTTGTTTGAACGAAATGGAATTCTCATTCGAACGACTTTCGTTTTCGTTCAAACGAGCTACCACATGAAAATTCGTGTAATCAGTATTTAAGGTGTTGTGGACTCAGAATTTTTAAGAACTTTTGGAGAAAACGATTTTCTGCCTATTTACGAAAGTTCCAAACCTTAAGTTTCACCTATATGTTTAGAAATCTAAGACCCTAATGCTTTGAGATCTTGAAATTAGGAACCAAAGTTTGCTTCTTTCATCTAGAAAGAACCTGTTTAGTACGGAGGATTCTGTGCATGCTCTTTGTGGGTGTTTGAAGGTTGTTTAGCCTTATTGGTGATACCAAGACGTGCGTGGACTCGTGCGTTGTGGCAGCTGGCGTAGGTGGACTCATGCGTTACATTGTGGAGGAGCGTCAAAGATTGAAGAACATCAAGTCTTGTAGAGATCAATCCATTGTGTAAGTCTATTGTCATCTTTTATAATTCCGCATCATAATGAACTATATGACTGGGTCGTTCAAGGTTTTTTCCTTTGTGGTTTTCCTTGTACATCGGTGTCTTATGGGTTGATTTATTTAATTTATCTACAATCACCTTAGATGCATGCTTTAGGGTAAAAAGATAAAATTTGGTAAATATGTTTTCCACATGAAAACTTTGAAATCGGTGTTAAGTTTAATTGGGTTAATTTTGTTTAAAGTTTAAATCTTTAAAATTTCAAAATATAAAAATATTGGACTTGTGTTTATTCAGACCATTCTTGCTTAAACACACACTGTATGGGCATTCTCAAATTGGTATCATAGCTAGAACACTCAGTTTTTGTATTTTGACCCCGTGTCTTTAAGCATGAACTTTGGAGGTTTTGATGGTTTTAGAACCCTTATGTTTGATGGGTCGAACTACGCATACTGAAAAATATGTATAAAGTCAGCATTTAAGGTAATAGATGAGGGTGTGTGGTTAGCAGTTGTGGTTGGCAATTGTTAAAGAGTGGTCTCCACCTGTCACAAGAGATGGAGAGGGAATCCACTTAAAACCCGTAAAATCATGGAGTGAGGTTGAGCACAAATTATCACAATATAATTCTATAAGTTTAAGTACTCTTTTTGTTCTGTCACTCCGGAGGAGTTTCGTCATATTATGACGTGTGAGACGTCAAAAGAGGCTTCAAATATACTCCAACTCACCCATAATTAACTAGTGCTGTTAAGGATTCCAAAATCCAAAACCTCACCACTCAATTTGAACGATTAAGATTTTAGAGAGGGAGACCTTGATGAGTTATACGCTAGATTGTCTAACATAGTTAACTCGTCGCTTAACTTGGAAGAGAAGATACCCGACACCAGAGTGATGAATAAAATCTTAAGGTCTTTGCCTGACATATTTAATCCAAATGTGACCATTTTGAATTCTTTGGGTACTTTAGATTCTACGAAACTTGAAGAGCTTATAGGTTACTTACAAACTTATGAGCTTGGCATGTTTACCACAAAGAATGTGATGAAGAAAGAAAATGACATAACTTTGAAAGATCGGAAGGAGGAAACACCTGTTTCAGATGACGAGTCCGACGTCAATTTTGAGGATGTAGCCATGTTGGCAAAGAACTTCAAGACATTTCTCAAATTCCAAAAGCAGTCTAAAGATGAAAAAATATTTGATAAAAATAAGAACAACAAGGTCGATCACTTCCCTGAGAACTGGAGTTAGGATTTTAATATGGATGATTCGGAGAGATGTTATAGTTGTGAGGGTTATGTCCATAGGGTAGTTGAGTGCCCCACTAAACTAAAGAAGGAGGGAAAGAAATCGATAATATTTAATGCCACCCTTGGTAATAGTGATCCGGAAGAGGGAAACGACTCATTCATTGAGCGAAACTTTGTCGCATTAATGGCTAGTCATGTGAGCGTTGATGAGAAATCTTCCCATGAAGATATTCCTTTACATGAAACGTTCGAGGACATAGTTTATGTATCCCAAGTGAGTAATCGTCGAAAGAATGGAGATGAAAGTGAGGATGAAGAAGAGGAAGAGGAGAGTGAACTACGAGTTGCCTTCAGTGAATTGTATGCAAAAACTTTGAAGGTAAAAAAAGTAACTTGAAGTTGGAAGCTAGGTTCAAAGAACATGTTATAATACCCTGTATTTTTAGAATAAAATATTATGAAGGAAATTAAATAAAAATTTTGGATTAAATTTGAGAATGAATTAAATTGGAGGGATTTAAATTTAAATGAGTGAAATTTAAATTGAGAGTAAATACTTATTCACAAGTTCATAATTATATGAATCAACTAGAAATGATGGGTTCGCTCAAGAGAAATAGATCATATAGTAATTAAATTATGGTTGGGCGTCAATTAAACATAATACAAATGGTTATATTAAATAAAAATGACCGTGATGCATTTTGAGGTGTTTTACGGACTCCCTAGGACATTATACACATTTAAAAATGGTCCTGGGGTATATGTATACTATTTGGGTAACTTCGGGTCATTTAGGTAGTGGGTTCGGACCCATTTGGGGATCCAAAGTTGAGGCCTAAGACCCAACTCGGGATTAGAGCCTTGGTTACAATAATTAAGAGTTGAATAACTCCCTGCGAGTTGTATCCAAGAACCATAGGTCACCCATTTGAGAAGAGAGAGTCAAGAACAATAGTAGGATATTAGGAGAGGAATATTTAAGGAGATATACAAGAAGCTAATCAAGAAATCGTTTAAGACTTAAGATAAGAATTTTTTTCTTATTTTATTTAGTCCAAATTTCTTCTTAATTCATCATGTGTTGAAATCCTAAGTATATATTATGAATATAGGAAACTTTGGTGATTTGATTAAGATATTAAATTATACTCTTGAAGTAACTGATTTTTATGTTAAAGTAAGAAATCCAGAATTTAGGATGATAGAATTTTAAGGGTTTATGTTGATACTCGTGAATAGGACCCTTTTTATAATGATTTTGATGATTCATATGTAGAGGAATTACTCCCTGTCTATAGTTAGAGATTTTGATTTAATTTGGACACTTAAATGTGGTAGATGTTAAAAGACTAATGGACAAAAATTGAATATACATGAATGTGAGTGCAAGAATTATCATAATTGGTGATCAAGAAAGTAATATCACAATGAAAGAAATTAATCACGCACTCAACAACAAATACATGTGGTTCGACAAGTTGCCTACGTCCACAGAGAGATTATTATATCCTTATTAGTGTCTCTCAATGCTTGAGGTTACATCTCATTTCTCCGGACCAAGGATTACAATTTATAAATGTGTAAAATAAGAGATTGAGTAGTACAAATTACTCAATTAGCTCGTGAATAATTCGTGGTGTCCCTGAATATCTCCTCTAAGATTATTTGTAACAGATTTGAGTATATCCTTATTTTATTTGAGTGCAAGTTAATACACGAGTCTTTAATAAGAAATTGATTTGGACTGGGCATTCTACTGTCCATGCTGGGCTGGTCGGCTACTCCCTTGGGCTGAAATAAATGAGTCCCCCACAATTGCCCCTAAAAATTTTAGGCTAAACATTTGGGCTAACAGATTTTAAGTAAGTCCAAGGCCCATGGTCTAAAAGTATTTATAAAATCGAAATGGAAATGTAACGCCCTGATCCAGATTTAAGGGTTAACAAAGTGTAACTTCCCGTATTTTGTATTATGTTAAATAATTATGGGATTAATTATTGTTGGATTAATTAAATTAAAAATGTGAGAAAATTAATTATTAATTAATCTGGACTAAAGATAAATATTAACTAGCGTGACAAGGGTTAATACTTATTGTTGAGAATTGTGGAATATTACTGTGTGAATACGTAATACGAAATTATGAAATTTTATAAATTGTCGAGAGTGGGAAATACAACAGTTTGGTACATTAAGTCAGGACGCGCGTGTGAGTTGTGTCAGGACTAATTTAATGGATTAAAGAAGTAAATTATTTTTAATTAACTCGT
This sequence comes from Sambucus nigra, assembly GCA_949130495.1. Taxonomy (NCBI): domain Eukaryota; kingdom Viridiplantae; phylum Streptophyta; class Magnoliopsida; order Dipsacales; family Adoxaceae; genus Sambucus; species Sambucus nigra. The sequence continues at coordinate 599,054,568 of OX422215.1, read as the reverse complement.
ATGGTAATTTTGAGTGCGCTATTGAGTTCAGAAGAGTCGAGATAGTAAAAAAACTCTACCTGTGTATTTTATTTGGACTCCGGGATGTTTTTAGGCATAACCGGTACCCCGTAAGGGGATTTTTTGTCCTTTGAATTTTTGGGGAAATATTATGGAAGAAAATTAGGAAATTAAAAATGGATGTACGTGGGTTAGAGGGGAGTTATCAGTTCTAAACCTACGAGATAGAAAAGAAAGAGACACATAGGAAGGAAGAAGGAACCATAGGAGTTCTTGGTGCATAACTCAAGAGCTTACACCACAAATCCCACCAAAGCGTAGATCGTGAGATGAGGAATGCACCTATATCAACATCACCAGCAGATCAAACCTTCGAAATTGAGGCAAGTGTTTATTACTTGCTTTCTTTTAGCACCATTTATCTTCGTGTTAGTGTAGGATTGTAGAAACCATGTTTATACATAATTTTAAGGAAATTAAGGAAGTTAAATTCTTAATTTGGTAGGAAATTGAGGATAAATTGATTTATCCATTTATGTAGAGGAAAAACCATGATGTTTTACGTTTAAATGATGAACTAATCTGTAAATTACATGTTCTTGGGTTGGAAATTTAAGAACTAGGGTAATGATTTGTTAAATTTGGAATTTTGGATTTTATAGATGAATTATGATGATTTAATGCTTATAAGTTAGGGGAAATCATTTATACATGTTAGAACATCAATTAGGATTGTTGTTTTGGTGTTTGGGTTCAGAAATTTAGAGGTTTTATAGGACTGAAATTCTGAGGTAAACGAAGTAGTAACAATAAAACGTAACAGGTCTTGCCAAACCAGAGAAATGTTCAATCTCGTTCGAACGAGATTGAGTCTGGTTCGAACGAGACAGGGTGTTGCGCGATGTCGTTCAAATGACATCCTGTTTGGTTCAAACGGCAGTTCGAAAAACTGGAATTTTCCAGTTCAGTCCAAATTTGTAATACGTGATTATTCTTAGTGAGGGATCATTGTCAGTTGATGATTTTTAGCCCAGTGCAGAATTATTTGAAATCATTCCTAGGATAATACTTTAATAATTGGATAGGATAATTAACTTTGGAAATTTTGAGAGTGAATAATCAAGTTAAATTACATTATAAGTAGTAATGAGAAGTATACTATGTGTAGAAATGTATTTATTTGTTAGGTGAATACCTGAACTGTAATAGGACATGGGAACACCTATTATTATTATTATTATTATTATTATTATTATTATTATTATTATTATTATTATTATTATTATTATTATTATTATTATTATTATTATTATTATTATTATTATTATTATTATTATTATTATTATTATTATTATTATTATTATTATTATTATTATTATTATTATTATTATTATAGCATACCTACGCTACTTGCTATCGGGTGAGTATGCTCACCTCCAATATTTGTGCTATGAGATTTATGGTTCGTGAGAGACACCGAGCCAATTGTCCTTTACGCAGTGAACGATGCATCGATGCATTGCGCCAAGTGGTATTAACCAAGGGGCGCATGATTTGTATATATATGTATAGGGATGATGTGTGTGTGTGTGTGTGTCTCTCTCTCTCTCTCTCTCTCTCTCTATATATATATATATATATATATATATATATATTTTAGTGGCTAAAAGATTTACTATCAGAACAGTGAATGTAATATACGGTTAATTGGAATAAATGATCTTAATAGCGTATTGTATGGACGATACTGGTTACTTCTTCGAGATATAATTATAAGTATAAGTCTATGATCTAGTTGGGAACATTATGGGTAATTAGGTTAGAATAGACGTTCATTAGGCATGCACAATAGTGGAGAGGTGAGAATCTCATGTGAGAGTTCGAAACTAACATGCACATAATAATTGCATTATTGCAGTTTTAAATACTTGCTAAAACAAATATTATTACAACTCAAGCTCTGATTCGTTTCTTGCTATTTTTCTCTCTCTTGCTATATATATATATATATATATATATATATATATATATATATATATATAGCAAGTGCCCAACCACAGGGTTACCAGACTTAGACAAGTGGATCATTTAGCGAGCTGCAACGGTTGTGGGAGTTTCAGGCCTTTGCACTTAGACACTTCTATCATTTCTTTCTACTCTATTCAAATATTCCATTTAGGTCATCTTTCTCTCCTTTCTCAGTCATTTATTAGATATTGTACCCAGTTCATTTTAGTATTTTATTTCTGTCACATTTGAGGATATTATGGTTTGTTGGTTTGGGACTTTGAACTGGAATGTTTTATCCAATCTGATTTATTTCTGTATTTGATTCATGTTCAGTACTTATTATATTCTTGTGGAATGTGAGTAGCTTATATCTTAAAGAATGAAAATTTATTAATGGATTAATTGGGTCTAATTAAATGGGAAAATGTTTTGACACTTAGCTTAATTATTTATTAGGTGATTAATAATATTAAATGTTTTCGATGGTGATGCTAAGAATGAACCCACCGAACATTCTATTTTAATTTTAGTAAAGGACTAATCACCCGGTATTTAATTAGACGAGTTGTCACACAAAGGATCAACCCGATCTAGTTTGTACGTTAATTGTGAAATGCAGTGAAACCTAAATAATGTTTCTAGTCCAGTTTTATCATTATTATTATTAAACGTTACGCTTATGAGCATGCGATTCCAATTTTCATTAACTATGAGATAGAACCCAAGGAAAGTTCCCCCAAAGCTAAGTAAGCAGAGCTACTAATTTTAAATGCAAATAGCTACTTACCTGTATAACGCTCTCAGAGTAAGAAACAACATGCAACCTGCCATAACAAAAAAAGGGATGTGAGCCGAATGCTCAGTGGGAACATATACAAATGAGAAATAGAAACGAACGACATAAAGAACACTCATATGTAGAGTTGAAAATTTTTGACCCGATAACCCATTTACTGTAATAATCCAAAATGACCCGAACATGAGCTTGTATTGATTTTGGAGTAACCAAAAATTATACTAAAACAAAAATCAAGGAGACCCAAAAATGATACGATAAACCCGAATTGCCACCCCTACTCATATGATAATAACACATGCATGTGAAAATACGTATATATCTACATATACTTTTGAAAATACATGTCCTAATGTATTAAACCGTTCTATTTCGAAAACGTTATTTGATACTTTTTATCCTCTTTGTCTTTACAAAATAATCATTTTGTATTTTATGCTAAGAACTAGCATATTCTTCCCGTTAACTCACCTAGTTAAGCAATTCACAATTGTTGGCAAAAACCCTTCGTTCACTTTCAAAACGTTTCTTACTCAATGTTTGTTAACTCACACTCGAGTTATTAATCATTACTTAAAACTTTCTTTCAAGACACGAGCACGTCATTAGAGAATATTCATTAACTTTGAGGCCTTATATAGCACGCACACGTGTTTTATTATGGGTTTACACCTTATTGGGTAGCTTAATTATCCATCAAGTTACCTTGCTTAGATATTTCGCTTTTCTTATCGACATTAGTCATTATTCTCAATTTACTTGTCCACATTATGTTAATTGGAACCTTAAACATTTACTCGTGTTAAGTTATTTACATCTTATAACTCATTCTTATCATGTTCCCGATTTCATCATTATCTTTGAGATTTATCCATCCAACAACCACGGACTTCGTGGCCTCTCACAACCGATCTCCGCCGCCATATTCTACTGCTAGTACTTAGGGGTCTTTCACTACTAGGGACGTCATGCCCTGCTTAATTGTTTATACGGGATCATACAAATATTCCATTATTGTTTCAATGTGATCAATATTATTCCAATGTTCACATTATTCGACATTTACAGGCCGAAGCTAAAAGACCGGACTTATCTATCTGTTTTTCCATTAATAGTTGAAAATGGTTTCTTCTTCTTAAAGTCCTTTATTCTTTCACACAACGTTGATTTTATACCCAAATCATTCCCGCTTTAGGACTAATTACATATTCACCCTTACTAGTATAAAACATTCATCAACATTTTTACTTCAGAAAAACGTCATACTTTAAGTAAATTGCCAACTCACCCTTAATTTATCAAAACTTGCAATTTGGTCCTTTACCGAAAATCATTTTTTGAAAAGGTAGTTTAAGTTGTCATTTTAATACTTAAAAACATTTAATCATTTAAAAACACTTGTATTACTAGAATTCTTACCCAAGTTTCACATTATACACTTTGCACACCTTTAATATGTATACTCATGCCTTTTATGTATTAAAACTTCATTTTCCACCCATTTGACAAACACACTTTTTATTTGACATTTTTCATTCCAACACCATCTAAGCCATTTATTTCGCATTTAGTCTTATTTATTTTTACTATTTGCATGAAGGCCTAGTTTCACATGTTCACACATTAAACCCAGTTTATTTATGTGTTTTAACACTAAAAGCCCATTTTAGTCAATACTTACATATTACCCCTCTTTATTTTCCATGTGAGTTTTATCCACTTTAATTAACCCATTTTAGTGAAAGTTTCCTTTTAAAAAAATCCTTATTATTCAAGTAGGAAATCAAATTCTTATCTAAAAAATGTTGCAACATGATCAATGTACTTATTTGCATAAAAATCACATTGTTCATACTGCACCAACACATTTTTATTTCACAAAATGGTCAAGAATAGCATTCTAAATTTAATAATACTATTAAATTCATTTAATCATTCTTTTAAATGCCCTTTTTTCTTCAAAATATTAAAAATGTATTTAATAGATCCATAAATACATTATAACCATTTTATCACACACTTTTATACCAAGATGGTGTGAAAAAATAATCTTCACTACTATTCAGTTCCAACTCCGCTTAAAACATTTGTTCAAACCCATTAAACCATATGAATCAATCAACAACTTCATTGATGCAAACTATCGCAAAAACCCACATATATTTAGCCTAATATATGTAAATAACAAGCTGAAATAATACTCATCAGTAAAACTAAACCAAGATTTGTAAATCCCAGCTCAAACAGTGCAAAAATGGCGGTGGTAGTGAAGAAGATGGGTGACTCCCCCACCTCTAAAGGTGGCCTTAAAGGGAGTCACAAAAGCTACACCATTCAAGCTCCAAAATACTCGATAAATGCTTCTTCTACCTCTAAGATAATCTTCTTCAAAACCTCATCCAACTCCATGGACACTCATATGTGTCTTCTTCAAAACTCCCAGCAAACAATAACAGTGGGAAGAGTAAATATTTTATGATGTGAGTGTAGCTACTCCAACCCAAGGAAAATGGTGGAAGGCAGTGAGCTCTTAAGAGGAAAGTAAGAATTGCCTCTTCTATTCTAACATCCCACGCCTCCCTCTAATATACACACATAATAAGGCTCTAATAGCTGATTCATGAAGTTTGCTCAATGGTGACAGAAAATTGGCAGAACCCATGACTTGATATGTTCATTTCATCTGCCTACATATCTGATTCATTTCGTCTGTCTTGATTTAGAATATCAGGCCCATGGGTCGACGAAATGTATATCAACGTTCAAATGTTGACAGTGAAGATGGTTAAGCTGACAAACGTCAGACATCGTTCGAACGACATTACTCGTCCTTTAAAAGACATTCCACCCTCATTCAAACTAGGTCCAACATCGTTCGAACGACATTCCCCTCTTGTTCGAACGACATCTAACGTCGTTCGAACGACCAACTTTAAATCCTTGCTGATATCTTCCCCAAATAGTTTCCAAAATCTTAAAAGAGGAATATATAATTTATAACTGAAAATTCTATAATCAATATATAATCCAACAATTATATTTATTTCATTCCAATATGTTACCCACAAATTTCCAATAATTATCATCAAGCCTCTAGATCAGCTTAAATATTAATAAAACCTTTTCGTATAATCATCTAAGTCTCCATGTTTTTCGTATTATCATAACTTTATATGGGGATTAAATAAAATGTTTAGGGAAGGGTATCACTTTCTTCCCCCCATAAGAAATTTCATCCTCAAAATTTCTAGTCATCAACCTAGAATCCAACCATCTTCGAACAATTTACAATCCTAGAGTATTCTGAACACTATAGTTTAAACCCCAAGATTTTATTTCCATCAATTACATTACCAACCCGATCATGGCGGAACTTAAGGCCTTAATACTAAACCCAAGCATTCTTAACACGTCCATTTAAGCAAAATCTTGGGACAATCGATACTCGCCAAATATCTTACTAATGAACTCATTATCATGGATCATTCATATGCTAGGATTCATAACCTACATTTCCTTAAGCAACCTTAGATCACGCCTAGCCTAGGCTGGCCCATCCTCGATATCATTAGTCATCACATCATTAATCATGAGATGGTCATCTTGTTTTATTAGTCTACTCGATCGATATCTCCTATGAGATCCTTACACTATCTTAGGATCATCCTAAGTGTCAAAACATACATACATACGAGCGATTTCATCCTCAATCCGCACACTTCCAAACAAATTAAAACACTAACATCTAACACTTTGTCAGGTTCTAATACTCATAACATTCTCAAGTCATAACCTTGGGACACATAATTAAGACGTAACTAGATATACAGAAACATATCACCCAAAAAAACAACAACCAGGCAACACGTGCAATAAACGCGAGGTCATGTGAAGACACAACTAGTGTAGAAGAAAGTTGATTCCAAAGAATAGTGCAATCATTTATCATGACGCATAAGTCACAACTGGCTTACCCCTCATCACTACTGATCTTAAGCAGAGCCACACCCGAACCACGATCGAACAATAACTTTCCATTATCGAGATCAAAGAAGGCACAAGGAATGCAATGAAGAAGATGACCTCCATGCAAAAAGGAAACAATCAATTTCTGACAATGAATTGTGTCACATGAAGTATGAACCCACAACATACCCTCAAACTCTATGACCCTCACCAGCATACGCTAAAGTCTTAGCCGTGTCACATACCCTAACTTGACCTATTAACCCATACGAGCCCTAATCATGAGTTGTCAATCCTTTCCTGATGAATGAAACACAAGGTCAATTTCTTCAAGAAGTTGAGATGCTAGGCTTCCCTCCTTAGGATCAAGAATACTTGCTCCATTACTAGTAAGAATAACCATCCCAAATCAATTCAAATTTAAATCTCTTGGGATCATTTCCAATCACTGAACCATCGCACCTAGGCCTCCATAATTTCAACACGTGATAGCTAGCCTCAGTCTCTGAGATCACTCTCGTCAAATTAAACACAATGATCACATGATTTTAAACATTCCACTCACGGACCACTTCTACTACTCTTAGCAACATCCTATACGACCCCGAATCATAATAATTTTAATTACATGCTAACCTTTCAAACATTATCCATGCCTAGGAACTAATACTTTTCTTCACAAGTGTCACACCAAATCACTTAGGTAGCACACGCAGGTGACATAATAGATCTCAAAACTTCACTTCAAGTGTTATTTTCAACACTTTAAGATTTTGATTTAACTTGGACACTTAAATGTGGTAGATGTTAAAAGACTGATGGAAAAAAATTGAATATACATGAACGTGAGTGCAAAAATTATCACAATTGGTGATTAAGAAAGTAATATCATGATGAAAGAAATTAATCATGCACAAAACAACAAATATATGTGGTTCGACAACTTGACTACGTCCACGGAGAGATTATTATATTCTTATTAGCATCTCTCAATGCTTGACGTTACATCTCATTTCCCCGGACTAGGGATTACAGTTTATAAATGAGTAAAATAAGAGATTGAGTAGTACAAATTACTCAATTAGATCGTGAATAACTCGTGATGTCCCTGAATATCTTCTCCGAGATTATTTGTAATCGATTTGAGTATATCTTTATTTTATTTGAGTGCATGTTAATACATGAGTCTTTAATAATAAACTGATTTGGACCGGGCAGTCCACAGCCCATGCTGGGCTGGTCGGCTACTCCCTTGGGCTGAAATAAATAAGCCCCCACAATTTCCCCTAAAATTCTTAGGCTAAAAATTTGAGCCAACATATTTTAATTAAGTCCAAGGCCCATGGTCTAAAAATATTTATAAAACCGAAATGGAAATATAACGCCCAATGTTTGTAGTCTAGTTTTATTATTATTTAACGTTACGCTTATTAGCATGCGATTCCAATTTTCATTAACTATGAGACATGACCCAAGGAAATTTCCCCCAAGGCTAAGTAAGCTGAGCAACTAATCATAAATGCAAATAGCTACTTACGCTCTCAGAGTATGGAACAACATCCAACCTTCCATAACAAAAAGAGGGATGTGAGCCGAATGCTCAGTGTGAACATATACAAATGCGGAATAGAAACGAACGGCATAAAGAACACTCATATGCTACTAACACATGCATGTGAAAATACATATAAATCTGCATATATACTTTTGGATATACATGTCCTAATGTATTAAACCGTTCTATTTCAAAAACATAATATGATACTTTTTATCCTCCTTGTCTCTAAAAAATAATCATTTTGTATTTTATGCTAAGAACTGGCATATTATTCCCGTTAACTCACCCAGTTAAACAATTTACAATTGTTGGCAAAGACCCTTTATTCAATTTCAAAATATTTCTTACTCAATGTTCGTTAACTCACACCCGAGTTATTAATCATTACTTAAGACTTTTTTTCAAAACACGCGCACGTCATTATGACACACACACTTGTGTTATTATGGGTTTACACCTTATTAGGTAGCTTAATTATCCATTAATTTACCTTTCTTAGATATTTCACTTTTCTTATGGACATTAGTCATTATTCTTAATTTACTTGTCCACTTTAAGTTTACCGGAACATTAAACATTTACTCATATTAGGTTATTTCCATCTTATAACTCATTCTTATCATGTTCCCGATTTCATCATTATCTTTGGGATTTATCCAAAAACCACAAACTTCGTGGCCTCTCACCACCGGTCTCTGCCGCCATATACTACTGCAGGTACTTTGGGGTCTTTCACCACTAGGGACATCATGCCATGCTTAATTATTTCTCCAGCATCATACAAATATTCCATTATCGTTTCAATGTGCTCAATATTATTCCAATATTCACATTAATCGACATTTATAAGCCGAAGCTAAAAGACTGGACTTATGTGTCCGTTTTTCCATTAATACTTGAAAAGTGTTTCTTCTTGTTAAAGTCATTTATTCTTTCACACAACGTTGATTTTATACCCAAATCATTCCCACTTTTGGACTAATTACATCTTCACCCTTGCTATTATAAAATGTCCATCAACATTTTTACTTCAGAAAAAATGTCATACTTTAAGTAAATTGCCAACTCACCCTTCATTTACCAAAACTTGCAATTTGGTCCTTTACCGAAAATCATTTTTCAAAAATGTAGTTTAAGTTGTCATTTTAATACTAAAGCCCATTTAATCGTTTAAAAACACTTGTATTACTAGAATTCTTACCCAACTTTCACACTATACACCTTTCACACCTTTAATATATAAAATCATGCATCTTATGTATTAAAGCTTCATTTTCCACACATTTGACAAACACTCTTTTTATTTGACATTTTGCATTCCCACACCATCTAAGCCATTTATTTCACATTTAGTCTCCTTTATTTTTACTATTTTCATGAAGTCCTAGTTTCACATGTTCACACATTAAACCCACATTATTTATTAGTTTTAACACTAAAAACCCATTTGAGTCAATACTTACATATTAACCCTCTTTATTTTCCATGTGAGTTTTACCCACTTCAATTAACGCATTTTAGTGAATGTTTCCTTTTAAAAAATCCTCATTATTCAAGTAAGAAATCACATTCTTATCTAAAAAATGTCTCAACATGCCCAATGTACTTCTTTGCATAAAAACCACATTGTTCATATTACACCAACAAATTTTTATTTCACAAAATGTTCATGAATAGCATTCTAAATTTTAGAACACTTTTAAAATTCATATAATCCTTCTTTTAAATGCCCTTTAACGTTAAAAATGTTTTTAATAAATCCATAAATACATTATAACCATTTTATCACACACTTCTATACCCAATTGGTGTGAAATAATAATCTCCACTTCTATTCAGTTCTAACTCCACTTAAAACATTTGTTAAAACCCATGAAAACATATAAATCAATCAACAACTTCATTGATGCAAACTATCGCAAAAACACACATATATTTAGCTTAATATATATATAAATAACAAGATGGAATAATACTCATCAATAAACCTAAACCAAGGTTAGTAAATTCCACCTCAAAAACTACAAAAATGGTGGTGAAAGAGATGGGTGACTCCCTCACCTCCAAAGGTGGACTTAAAGGGAGTCATAAAATCTCCACCATTCAAGCTCCAAAATACTCCATAAATTCTTCTTCTACCTCCAAGATATTCCTCTTCAAACCCTCATCCAACTACATGGACACTCGTATTTATCTTCTTCAAAACTCCTAACAAATAACTTTAATATTTCGTACTCTATCTTAATAGTGGGAAGAGTAGATATTATATGATGTGAGTGAAACTACTACGACCCAAGGAAAATGGTGGAAGGAAGTGAGCTCTTGAGCAAAAAATAAGAATGACATCTTCTATTCTAACATTCCACGCCGCCCTCTAGTATATACACATAATAAGGCCCTAATAGCTGATTCATGAAGTTTTATTAATGGTGACAGCAAATTCGCAGAACCCGTGACTTGATATGTCCCTTTCATCTGCCTACATATCTGATTTATTTCATTTTCCTTGATTCAGAATGTCAGACCTATGCATCGGTGAAATATATATCAGCGTTAAATGCTGACACTGAAGATGGCAGGGCTGGAAAATGTCAGACGTCGCTTGGACAACATTCCTCTTCGTTCAAACGACATTCCCCCCTCGTTCAAACGACATCCAAAGTCATTCAAGCGACATTCCCCTCCTATTCGAACGACATCCAACGTAGCTTGAACGACCAACTTTAAATCCTTGCTGATATCTTCCCCCAAACAGTTTCTAAAATCTTAAAATAGGAATATATAATTTATAATAGAAAATCATATAATCTATATATAATCCAACAACTTTTTATTCAATTCCAATTTGTTACCCACCAATTTCCAATAATTATCATCAAGCCTTAGATCCGTTTAAATAGGAATACAACCTAGTCGTAATCATCCAAATCTCTATGTTTTTCGTATTATCACAAATTTATATGAGGATTAAATAAAATGTTTAGGGCGGGGTATCACAGGCAAGCTTGTAATATTTTTAAACACAAGGGGGTACGCTCATCCGAGGTTAAACACCATGGCAGTTTTGTGGTTTCATTGAAGAAGTAGGTGCATGGTGGTCCAATCATGCATTTGGAGTGAAAAATCCTCATTGCCAGTGGTTCTTCCTCTATCCATGTGGTGAATTAGATAGTGCCGCCCAAGAGATACTTTCAATTTCTAGATGCGAAAGGTAGTAGTCCCTCAATATCCAATCCCCAATATGATAATGACCAAGGACTTTTGAAGGATTTCAGGTCACTGGCTGGTTGGTGGACTATAAGAGAGAATTTATTGAACTTTCCACATCAGCAAAAATAGGTACTTGCATCCTTTTGCATGTGAGGCTAGTAGTAGACCTCCTTAATTTCTCGAAATGCCAATGACCTCCCTCCTACGTGACTCTCATAAATACCATCGTAAAGTTCGCTGAGAACTTGCTCGGTGTTATATGGAGGGACGCACTGGAGATAAGGGCATGTGAATGATTTCATGTGGATCTTTCCCCATAGGGAGAGGTATAAATGGGATGATTTCACCCTTACTTGATGAATTAATCTCCTATCATCAGGTAGCGTGTCACTTCGTAGATAGGTAATGATGGGATCCATCCAACTAGGGTCCCTTTTTGAGAGGAGGACTTATACAGTGACTACCGTTTAGTCATTGCTTGACTGGGGGAGGAACTCTATCTGAATAGTTATTCTAAGATCAAAGTCCACTAATGAGCTTAGGTTTGCTAAGGCGTCAACATGACTGTTGTACCCCCGGGGGGACTGATGAATATCAACCTTCTCAAATCCTGCCATAAGAACTTTTACTACGACGAGGTATACTACCATCCAATCATCTTTTGCATTAAAATATCCACTTACTTTCTTGGAGACCAGTTTGGAATTGTTGAATAAGTTTAGGTGCATTTCCCCCAACATTTGCGCCTTGTGCAAGCCAGCGATCAATGCTTCTTATTCAGCTTTATTATTAGAGGCTTCAAATCCTAACTTGATTTCTTATTCAATGACGACGTCTTCTAGTATGATGAGGATGATTCCCACTCCCGCCCCTTGAAATTGGAGGCTCTATCAACGTATAGGTTCTAGTCTCTAGAATGTGCTTCCTTATTTGTTAACTACTCCTTTTTATGTTGGTATCTATGCTGGTCCCCCGTGAACTCGACGATAAAATTATCTAGGACTTGTCCCTTTAATTGTAGTTCTTGGCTAAAAGTGGATATCAAATTTCTATAGTTCGATCGACTACTTCGAGCGTCGTCCACAGAGGTCGATTTTTTGAAGAACAACTTTAAGGGGATATGAAGTGATCATTATTATTGAGTGAGCTTCAAAGTAGTGTTTTAGCTTAATTTAGGCAACCACTAATGCATATGATAGGTTTTCCAAGGGCAAGTAGTGTTGTTCTACATCCAGAAACATCTTATTAGCGTAATAGATGGGGTATTGTCCACCTTCCTTCTCACATACTAGAGCCGAGCTAACAACATGGTCTGATACTACGAGATATATATACATAGGATCTCCATCATTAGGAATCACCAATAGGGGCAGTTTGTTAAGGAAGGATTTGATATCCTCCAAAGCTATTGAGAAGTCATCGTTCCACATGAGGCCCTTATCCTTCTTTAGGAGATGAAAGAATGGTTGGCAGCATTCTGAGGACTTAAAGATGAAGTGATTGAGTGCTGCGAGCATACCGATAAGATTTTTAACATATCTTAATGTACGCGGAGGTTGGACCTTAGTGATCACATCAATTTGATATGAATTGGCCTCATTTCATCATTTGGTGACCAAAGAGCCCATAAACTTACCTAACTGGACACCGAATGAACACTTACTTGTGTTAAGCTTGATCCAATACTTCCTAAGAATATTAAAGGTTCTGGATATGTCCTTGCGTCGGTCATCTCTATTTTTTCTCTTGACTAACATGTCATCAATGTAGACTTCCATTATGTCTCCAATCTATCGCTTGAACATCTTCATAACCAGCATCTAGTAAGTTTCCCCTGCATTCTTTAAGTCAAATGGCTAGAGTTTGCAATAATATAAACCACTCGGGGTTATAAAGGATGTTTTATCCTGGTTGACGATGAATAACGAATTTGATGGTACCCTGAATAGGGATTCAGAAAAATCATTATTTTATGTGTTGCCGTGGCATCAACTAGCTGATCAATCTTAGGTAATGGTAAGTGTTCTTTGGGACAAGCCCTGTTGAGGTCTGTGAAGTCAATACAGACTATTTAACTATCGTTTCTCTTTCTTAATACCACTGGGTTAGATAACCCACTTGGGGAACTTAACTTCCCTAATGGATTCTCCATCCAAAATCTTCCCTACTTCGTTTGACACTACTGTAGCCGTCTCAGGAGCGAACCTTTTGAGCGATCGGCTTGAAGGTTAGGTCAACATGCAGATGATGGCAGGTTACGTCAGGATCGATCCCATGAAGATCATATGGCTCCCAGGAAAAAAACATCTAAATTGGTTCTCAATAAGGCAATTAACTCTTTCTTTTCATGATGGACGAGTGCAGTTCTAACCTGAAACTTTATATCCAGAAAGTTGTCATCATCTCCAACTTCCTCCAAGATTTCAAAGACCTTATCGATGGGGTGGATCCTTGTCTCCTCTACCCCTAGTCGGCCATACTCTAATTTCTATTTAGAGGGTGTAGCCCCATCCTAGGATTCCTTTAGGGAGTCTTTTGGTTCTTTTTTCTTCTTCTTCCGGGAGAGAATGGTTAAAATAAAGAACTTCCTTATAGTGGTCTGGTCACCAAGAATTTTAACCACGCCCCGATCAATGATGCACTTCTACTTCTGGTGAGAGGTTGATTATACGTCCCTCCTAGTGTGCAACTAGCATCTACCTAGAATAGCATGATATGGGGACTCTATGTCCACCACCAAGAACTCAATCAGCTTCAAGATATTACCTGCCCTGACTGGAAGGACTATGTTTCCTAGTAGCATGGTCATTTTCCCTGCGAAGTCAACAACAGGAACTATGGACTCCTTGAGGTCGGCTAGGTTGAGCTTCAGCTTAGGGAACAACTATAGATACATCACCTCTAACTAGCTTCCTTGATCTACCGACAACGTGATGATGTCCCAATTTGCAATTGTAAGAGTTATCACGAGTGCATCGTGATGCAGAGTCCTTATTCCAATCAGATCTTCTTCAGTAAAAATGATGTATTTTGTGTAGTTGACGTCTGCAGGACGCTAGCACTTGTCGTCTTGGCTTTTTGCGAGGTTTATCTGGAATGCCTCCATGATAATTGTTTATGTCTAAAAATGGAAAAAGGTATAAATTTATAATCACAGATAAATAAAGATAAACAAGTCAGGCAAACACACAACAAAAAAGGTTTTTAAAGTGGTTCAACCATAAGAAGTGCCTGCATCCACTGTTGGTATTATTCTAAATGATTACAATATCTCGGTGTTGGGTGTGCTTGCACTAGATTCAATCATCCCCTAGAGCTAAGAGAGATCATGCATTCATACTGGTTAAGAACCTAAGAGATGGAATGCCTTTATATTTCCAAGCATTTACATCTGTATGCAATAAATAAGTCTCTTGATATTCAGTATTGGTTGCTATAACCTTTTATATTCTTAACGATTCAAATTCTTGGTGTTGGTCGGTATGATAGTCGACTAAGTGTTTCCAGAGCCGACCAAGATAGTTTGGGTTGGCACATACGAGTACAAGTGTATAATTTTTATCGATCCATGTAGGAAAGTATTTTTGCATACAAAATGCTCCATGCTTGATTATTGATCGAAAATATGGACTATTTGTTTGTATGTTACTCGGTGAAAATGCTTTCGACCAAGTGAAATATGCCCATGTCCATATTCATCGTCTTCTAGATAGAGCGGTGGTGAACAAGACTGCCTATTATAAATGATTGAACAGTTACAAAAAGACCACAAACTTTCCCTAGTATTGCTTCATTTTGACTACAAAGCTAAGTATGAAGCCCTAAGTGCTGGTTGGGGTTTTGACAAGAAATTACAGGTTATAACTTCTGCCTTTCATAAAAATAAGATTATGTTGAATAATGAAGGTGAAAATTCTAGGGCGATTGCTGCACTCCTGGAGAAAGAAAATAACGCCTTGAGGAATGAGTTGGACAGTTTGAAGAAGTCATCTAATACGGGGCCTGATAAAGGAGTATCCTTATTTGAGATGGAAAATGCCAGGCTACTAAAAGAGCTGGAGAACTTGAATAAGAGGAAAACTAAGTTGGACAAATCTCCTAGGCAAGGTGTAATTTCTCGGCTAACAGTAGATAAATAAATAATTAAGAAAACCTTAGATGACTAAGATGATCTAATACAGGAGAAGGATAAGGCCATTAAAAAACTTCAAGATAGAGTGGATTGACTAACTTTACACTTTCATAAGCAACCCAGGGTTGTTTGTATGGATAGTTAAGATGAGGCCTTAAAATATTTGGATAAACACATGGATCAGGATAGATCAGATGGGTATAAATGGGATTCGTTGAACTTATTGGGACTGTTGAATATACCCATGAAGAATGAATTGTGGTATTGGAATGATCTAGGGATGTTGAATGATCCTAATCCACTCTTTAAAATTGATGTTAATTGGACCCCGACTGATGCCATTCCTCAAAGCCTGGTTAGAAAATATATTGGGGATTACGTTGTTTAAACAGAAGATGAATATGTTCAACCCCACATATGCTAGACCGGTTGAGCAGCAGTAGACATACTAGGTTAAGAGATTTTAGATCAACAACTTGGGTGAGCTTCCTTGATGAGCCTCCTGCTAGGATGAACAAAGGTGAAGGAAAACACCATGTAGAATAAACGTGTACTTTTTTCTTTTTGGTCGGTGTACTGTAATGCCAAATGTTTATAAATGAAGTTATTTTTTCCATGTGTATGCTGTTGATTTATTTTCATATTTATTTAAGATTATGATTAGCTTTTAATTAGCATGATGACCAGGTAATATGTCTCATGACTAGTTAATCAGCTTGTCGACTAAGTAATCTCCTTAAATTATAAGTTCTTGGTTCATTGTTGAACCTATCTATAATGCCTTAGATTCGACTAATGCACTTAGATTAAACTGGAAGTTGTTTTGTTGAACTAAGTTTTTGCATTAGTTATCATTAGCGACCAAGTGTGTTAGGAATGTATAGTTATTCCCGTGTTAAACTTGATCGGGTAAAACCTCTTGTGTTAGTTATACGTGAAGTTTTACTGACTTCTCGTTCTTGATTTGTCAAAGACGAAATCATACATGAAATTTGAAAATACTCCCAAACTAAACTTTTTTGAAGTTGGAAAAGTTTGCAATAGAAAGACTTCCAAACTAAAAAAATTTACAGTTGGAAAAGTTTGAATTATAAAGACTTCCAAACTAAAAATTTTTACAGTTGGAAATGTTTGAATTATAAAAGTTAGTTACTCATGGCATATCACCATACTCCTAAAAAAACATAAAAAGAAGCATAACTGGTGAAACCTTGCAACTTCATTAACTGGGATGATCGATTACATCAAATTAACCTTACTGATAATATTTGTGAAGGTGATAGGTATTTCATCGATTCTTAAATTCTTCTCCTTCTAGTGTTCCCAAGCGATATATTCCTAGTCGGATAACTGCTGAGATATGATATGGTCCATGCTAATTGGGCTCCAACTTGTTGCTTTTCTAGATTACCTTCTTAAGTACAAGATCTCCCTGCTTTGAGTTGGTCAGTTTGACCCTCCGGTAGTGGAGTCCTATAAGCCTAAAGTACACTGTGCACCTTATTAATCTAATTTCCTTTAGCATCATCCAACCTTTTACTCAACCCGTCAAGTAGAGTCTTGTTAGTAATCTCTATCTGGGCATTGCACTGTGGATGTTCGGATGCTCAATAAAGCTTTTAAATGTGGATCGAATGAAATATTCCTCAAACTCATCATTATCAAACTGGGTACCATGGTCGGTGTTGAAGGAATAGGGAATCATATAGAGGCATATGATATTCTTCCATATAAAGTGGAAAACCCTTTGATAAGTCATATTAATGAAAGGCTCATCCTCCACCCACTTGGTGAAGTAATCCACTGCTACAACTAAATACTTGAATCATCCTTTCATAGTTGATAATGGATAAACTAAGTCTATTCCCCAAATAGAAAACGGACAGGGAGAAGTGATGGGAGTCAGGGTAGCCCCTAGTTGTTTTATGGATAATAGATTTTTTTTGGCATTTATCACACTCTTGACGAAAGAAACACAGTTTTCCCTCATCGTCGGCCAGTAGTAGCCTCATGGCTATTTTTTGTACTGGCTGAATGAGCTCCACATGAAACTTTATGTACCTCCTTGATCAAGTATTGTACTTTGGTTGGATGAACACGAGAATTAAGGAGACAGTGTATCCCCTCCTGTACAAAATGCCTTTCTCCTGGATATAATTAGTTGCTTCATATCTCAATTTCCTAGCTTCTTTCTGGTCGGATGGTAGTAAGCCCTTATTAATGTAGTTCTTAATCGAATCCATCCAAGAGGGTCCCAAATCCACAGATATAATACTGACCACTTCCATATCAATGCTTAAATGTATGAGAATTTCTACTAGAATGGTTTGTATAAGATCTATCTGAGTCACTAAGGCTAGCCGACCAAGGGAATCTGCTCAAGCTTTCTACACCCTTGGGATCCAAACCATTTTTACTGCAAGAAACAAAGCGATAACCTACATAGCCTTATTCAAATATATTACCTTTGTTTCTCCTTTAACTCCATATATATAGAGCATCTAGTTGACAATGAGTTGAGTATCACTGACCGCTATCACCTAGTGATGAAGCTAATTCCAAGCCTGTAATCAATGCCTCATACTCCACTTTATTATTAGAATAATGAAACTAAAGTCGCAAAGAATATTCCATACTTAAATCGTTTAGAGCGTTGATAATACGTCCAACTCCACTATCGGTGGCACATGAAGATCCATCCATAAATAACTTCCACACTGAACTGTCGTTGTTGAAAACTTCCTCTGTTCGCACGCCATATCTGAATATATTTTTGCTCTATTTGGCCAATCATTGAGCTCTTTCTTAGGCAACCAATAATTCTGGTTGGTCAGCGATAATCTCAGTTTGCTTTTGAGTCGAGCTCTCCTACGAAGAGGTATGCTCAGTAGGAAAACTTGGATTATTAAGCACCTCCGCATATGTGAACTCTATAATAAAATCTGCCACTACTAGCCCTTTTAATTAAGTTCTTATCTCATAAATAATCTTATACTCCCCTAGTTCAATTGCCCAAGACATCAAACTTTTCGATTTTTTAGGTCTGTACAAAGCTTGCCACAAAGGTAAGTCGGTGTATACCATAATAGTATGGGCCTAAAATATGGTATCACCCTTATAGAGGTTTCAATAAGTGCAACTGCCAGTGTTTCTAAGCACGAATACATGATTTTTGCTGCTTAAAATGCTTTGCTGGTGTAGTACATCGACTTCTGAACTCCTCCTTCGATTCGGATCAAAGTCGAGATGACAACTGACTCTGAAATAGCCAAGTATATATACATTTTTTCTCCTAAAACTGATCGGGAGATGAGTAGCAGAGATCCTAAATACATCTTCATCTTAATAAAAGCTTTCTCGCACTCTTCATTCCACACAAAGGTCTTTTTTATCACCTTGAAAATGGGAGACATTTATTAATTGCTCGGAACATTAAATGATTCAGAGCTGCCACTCTCCCAGTCAGTTTTTACACGTCCTTCTTGTATGTAAGGGACTGCATCTCTATTAAAGCCTTTATCTTGTCGGGATTGGCTTCAATTCCCCTCTAGTTTATTATATATCCTAATAACATTCCTCTTGTATCCCGAATATACATTTGGTTGGGTTGACCTTCATTTTGTGCTTCTATAATTGGTTAAAATGCCTAAACCAAGCCTTATATGTGGTTAGCAGCAACCTTGATCTGAGTGAGCATGTCATACACATACACTTCCATATTTTTGCCTATCTGTTCTTCAAATACTTTATTCACAAGCCTTTAGTATGTTGCTCTGACATTTTTTAGCCCAAAGGGCACAATATTATAGCAATATGTACCTCGACTAGTGATAAAGGAAGTATTTTCTTTGTCTTTTGGCTTCATTTTAATCTGGTTGTACCCAGAATAAGTATCCACGAAACTAATCAACTCATAACCCGCATTTGCATCTACCAACTGATCAATCCTTGGTAAAGGAAAATGATCCTTTGGGTATGCTTTGTTGGGGCCGGTGAAGTCTACACACATACGCCACTTGTCATTTTTTTTTATCCATAACCACGTTATCGAACTAGCTGGGGTACTTGATGTCTTCTATAAATTCTGCTCTCTGTAATGTTTTAACTTCCTCTTAGATTATCATGTTCTTTATGAGGCTGAATACTATGCATTTCTGCTTAATTGACTTATAGTCTTTCTATATGTTGAGCTTATGGAAAATGAAGTTAATATCAATCCCTGGCATATCCTCATGGATCTAAGCGAACACATTCTTCCTCTCTCTACGTAATACAATCAATTCCTATTTGAGAGAAGGGGGGCAGCTTGAACCAATTTGAGTAATCCTTTCTGGCTTCTCGTTATCAAGTGTGATAGTCTCTGTTCCCTTCATAACCTGTCCTTTGACTAGATCTTCTTCTTCTTGTGTATCTAAGGTGTTAATATGGTAGGTGGTGGTGTTCATCTGTACTTCCTATTGGTCGACTATGGTATACTAGCATTATCTAGCTTCCATTTGGTTGTTATTCACAATACTGACTCTATAATTGGTAGGAATCTTCATGCATTGATGCACAATAGATGATACTACCTCTAACTGCTTCATTCCCACTCTGCCGAGAATTATGTTGAAAGTTGAGGGCAAATTTTGTCCAATATAAAAAAAAATCCTATTTATTTTGCTTGTTGGCCAAGTGCCGACTATACATATATCTTGATTGTTCCCAGAGGATACACTTTTTCTCCTAAGAATCATATGAGTTGCCTCTAATATGGTTCTAACTTCTTGTCTCGTAACCCTAGTATGTGAAAACAGTTGTAAAATATGAAAGCTGCTGAGATCCCATCGTCTACTTGGATTCTTACCAATCTACTGTGATGAACCCTCTAAGGGATGACTAGTGGATATTCATGAGGGTAAAGTACTCCACTCAAATCATTCTTAGAGAAATCGATTACCAATCTGTCCTTGTTGACTTTCCTAGGCTGTCCATTTGTGCATTCGGACGTTAATATGTCTAATATAAGGACAAGATTTGGCTTTATTCTGATAAAATTTTCTCTGGGAAATCTCATTACCTCCACTAGCGTCTCCTCCTGCAATGATATGATAGCCAATGGAAATCATTCCTACCTCCACTTCAGGTTCCTCAGGTTTCTTTAGTAGGTCAGGGTCATCCTCATAACTATTGTTGCGTGCCCTTTTTATGTCATCCTTTCCTCATCCAGGTGACTCAGATCTTCTTCTAGTGTCTTGACTACCATTCCAATCAATAAATTTAGTTATTTTTCCTCGCTAAATGATATTCTCTACTTCATTCTTTAGAGCGATGCAATTGTCACTAGTGTGTCCATGATCTCTATGAAAATCTCAATATTTGGATTTATCATTCCTATTGGGAGGTGACTTCAGCATTTTAGGTCAATTCAAATCATTGCTACCCCCGATATCCTCTAATATGTGATGGACACCCTTGGTGAGAGAAGTATATTCATCATACTTCTTGACTTTTTCAACCTTCCTGTCTTTCTGATCTTTCTTGTTTGAATTCTTTTGGAATTCAATTTTCTCCTTCGGAGCTTCTTTAGCAGCCATAGCCTTATCGGCATTCATAATCTTCCCAGCCTTGGTTGTCATAGTTTTTGGAGGATTCTTTTCTAAAGAATAGTAGAGATCCTTGGTGAGAAATCCACTCATCAGTATTACAATGGAAGTCTTTTCTTCATAATCAACCACCTCTAGTTTCTCATCATTGAAGCGTGCGATGTACTTTGAGTACTTTCTCTAGGTTTTTGATGTACGATCAAGAGATGAGTGACATTTTTGAATGATTTGGCCCCAAAACATAAGTTATCAATAAATAACTTGTCCAACTGATGTAAATTAGAAATTTTACCGCTGGGAAGGTTGTTGTAACATATATGGGCTGGTCCTATGATGGAACTAGAGAAAGACCTGCAACGCATCTCATCGAGGACAAAATAGATATCTGCAGCATCTTGATATTTCTCAATATGAAGTATTGGACCAGTCTTCACATCATACTTGGGAGTGAAAACTGGTGGACTGAATTTTAAAGGCATGGGGTGGTCCACAATAGCCTGAATAAAAGCGGATCCCTTTACAAAACTTGGCAAAAGATTTTTAGTTTTGGACATTTCTCTATGTCGATCTTTTAGTTGTTGCATGGATCCTTTTCAAGAATTTTCCTCATGTCTAAACTTGGTTGAAGCAGTTTGGGTGTCTTTAGTATGAAAATGTGTGGAGCTCTCTTCCTGAGAAGTCTGCTCAGCATGCACAAAGCCCTTTATGCTAGCTTTAGATCTTACGAATCCTTCTTTTTTTCCATGAGAATGATTAGGCTCCCTGTGATAACCTTGGGTTGCTCTGGGACCTAAATGATTTAAGGCAGAGGCCTTATTAAAACCTTCCAACACAATCGATTATTCATTAGAGAAATACCAACCATCATAATAATCCGTTGATCGTATTATTGATGTGGACCCAAGTCGATAAGATGTATCATAAGAGGACCTGGAGTGATGACTTATCTCATTCCTGGATAGAGGAGGTGGCATTGCCTAACTGACTCCTGCATGGCTTCCTGTACCTTAGCCAGGTTGAGCAAAATCCCCTAAAAATCTTCCACACTAGATGGAACAGATGGATCTGTATTGTTACTTGCATCCACAAAGCTACTCTCCATAGAAATTATCATTCTTCATAGAACTTATAAGATTATCAAAAGAATTAAAATAGGTAGAGAACAATGAAAAAGATTTGTTCTCATAGACGACGCTAATCTGTTGATGTTTAAAAATGGAAGAGGTCCAAATTTATAATCACAAATAAATAAAGATAAACAAGCCAGGCAAACACACAACAAATAAGGTTTTTAAAGTAGTTCATCTATAAGAAAATTTACATCCACTGTTGGTATTATTCCAAATGGTTATAATAGCTCAGTGTTGGATATGCTTGAACTAGATTCAATTTTCCCTTGAGCTAAGGGAGATCATACGTTTATACTAGTTAGGAACCCAAGATATGTAATGTCTTTATATTTCCAGGAATTTACATCTGTATATAATAAATAAGTCTCTTGATATTCAGTGTTGGTCGCCATTCCACCCACGTAACCTTTGCTTTTTTTGATGATTCACATTCTTGGTGTTGGTCGGCATACCTGCCGACTACGTGTATCCAGATTCGACCAAGATAGTTTAGGTCGGAACATAGGAGGACATGTGTCTACTTTTCATTGGTCCACGTTAGAGAGTGATTTTTTTGCACACAACAAAAATAGTGACCTTCTTCAGCTCCATTCTAATAGTGATACCCTCGATCTGCTTTAGGTCGAATGCTTAATGAATCATCGCAAAATCCTATCCCATGTCTTCATCAAGGACATTGTTTGGTTTGTGGTCACCACTGGTTGCATCCTTATCAACTTTCTTTTCTATATATTCATTAAAATACCCGGCTTGGGCTAACTCTTCTAAATATGACTATAGAGCCTTAAAATTCTCAGTCCTATGGCCGCCCTCTTTATGTAACGCACATCTTAATGCATTATTCCTCTTTGATGTATCACTACCCATCTTCTTGGGCCACTTGAAGAATGATTGATCCTTGATCTTGCTCAAGATGTTGTAGATTGGTTCTTTAATGACCGTGTTAACAGCCTCGAGTGCCTTTCAAGGATCAACCTTACTTCTATTCTTAGAGTTGTTCTTATCCCCATTCTTATTCCCTTTCTTTGAAGTGTCACTCTTATCTCCTCATTTACTTACCTTTGATCGATCGTTATTCCCTTTATTAAAGTGAACTACATCCTCAACCTTGGCTTATTTATCAATATGGTCCATAAAGTCATCGATGGTACTGATGTCTTTATTTGTTAGGGTCTAATGTAATCGAGATGTGGTCGATAGACCAATCTTGAAGGATGCAATGGAAACTTGCTCCGATCAGTTCTCCACTTCATTGAAGACCTCCCCATACCTCTTTGCATACTCATGAAGACTCTCTTGTGACTTTTTCTTCATCGTGAGTAGAGAGTCCATCCTCTTGGGGTGGGAGCTTCTGGTTATAAAGCGAGAAGTAAAGGCTTCTACTTGGGCCTTGAATCTCTTAATCAACCTACGGGGAAGCTTCTCGGGCCACTTTTGTGCTACATCATGTAGGCTATAAGGGGAAATTGGTCACATCAAGGCATCGTTGTTGCTCCACAGGGTCATCGATTGCTTATACTAACGAACGTGGTCTATGGGATCCATCTTCCCGACGTATATCTTGAACCTGGAAATGGAAAAATTCTTTGGGGTTTCCTCTTCTTTGATCTCCCTTGAGAAAAGGTATTTCATCTGAGTGTTGAGAGATCTCCTGGCTAGTTCCCTATAGACATGGATCCTCGATGGGTTGGATGTTGGTCCATCTCTTTACGGACAAAAAATTTGATGTTCTCATCCCGACGATCATGGCTTATGTGGCGTCTCTTTGATCGACCACGTTTAGATCCATATTGGTCATGCTTAAAGTTCCTCCCGCGGTTGTGAATATTGCCCGCCTAAGGACTAGGAGTCCTATCACGAGGCTTCCCGGTATCTCTAAGAGATCTCTCTCTATCCTTTCGAGTCGCCTTTGCAGGCGAGCATTTTCTTCCACCTGGAGGCGTGTGGTCTCCTCTTATTGTTGAAGCTTGTCTTCATAAGCATCAACAAACTTGGAGATCTGGGTAGACCTAGGTGGTCCCTTTCTTTATTCAGAAGGCTTCCTTTCTTAGTAAAACCTCGAATTTAGTTGTTGGTGAATATCTGATCTGATCCTAGGTAGGATTGGGTCATCCTGAACATTGCCAACCTGAGGAATATTGTTGATGTGGTGAGACATCATGAGCTTTCTGTTGATGAATGCTTTCATAGAAAAAAAATCATTTCCCACAGATGATGCTAATTGTTAGTGCAAGAATTATCGCAATTAATGATCAATAAAGTAATATCATGATGACACCCCGCCTAATTAAATACCGTGTGATCAATCCTTTATTAAGTTAACACAGGATTTGCTTTTGGTTTATTCTTAGCATCACTGTTGAAAACCTTAATAATTAGTAACCACCTATTGGTTAATTATGCCAGTGTCCAAATTTTATCTTTTAATAACCAAGTCATTTATAATAGGGATAAACAAAAAAGAAACATCATATGATAATAGAGTCTAAACATCCTATCAAATAACTGAATTACAGTCTTGCCGAATTAACCATCGGCTAAAGTCCAAACCAAATAAATCTGACAAATAGTAAATAAATCCCATACAATTTGAACTGAAAGAATCTGAATATATGTTGTGAGCAATATGCTTAAAATCCAACGAAGATGGAAATTCCTAAACTAGGAATAAATGAAAGAGGCATCTACCCTCACTCCTGCAACATCCACATATGCCGTAGCAGTGTATCCCTGAAATGGAATCAAGTATGGCGTCCTTGTAGCTGAACACCTAAAAGTTTTTTAAAATAATTGATAGCCAGGGTTAGAACCCAAAATATTTTGAAAATATTTAGCAAGTGATTAAATTCCAGTCATTTAAAATGCATGAATGCTCTTCATATTTAAGCTAGTGTCGCACTCCCTTAAGGACCTGCTCACCCCTCATCTATTGTGCACATTTAACGCTTTCCTTCATAAGCCCCCTAGTCACCTACCCCATAACTAGTTCTTGTTATAACTCCTTCCTATCACACTAATCTAGCCGGAGTATGCCTAATATATGATTTACAAGTTATTTATCACATTAACTTAACTACTCATTTTTCATTTAAGACCATATAACATTCTCACTAGTTATATATAATTAATACAATCATTTCATGTATTTTACTCGCATGTAATTAATCACTCCATTATATGCGTAGAACTATATTACAATATTCACACATATGCCGTGTATATGTAAATCCACCCTCCAGAGTAATATCTCACCGGATGTTTCTCTAAAATGCTATCATCCCAGGTCTACTCAGTCCCACCTAGATTCTCGAGACAGCTTAATACCGTCAAATCGAAACATAAAAATATAAGCGTAGTGGAGGCAGTCATAGTCCCTTCATCGAAAGTGAAACCGAATCATACCCCAAAGAGGTTCACCCCTGAAAATAAATCACACAATAAAATCCTGGACAACTATGACCTGGAGATTATACTCACCCTGCTCCTCAAGCCAGGGGATTCACCCACATCATGCAACTTCCCGTGATAGCACTAGAGGGGTATATATTCCTATAAATATTATTCACACTATTATTTATAAAGCACACAAATATATATATATATATATATATATATATATATAATTTAAATCCAACAAATCCGTGCACAAATCCCATAGCACTAGCCTAAACTATCCGAGTCAATATTTCGACTCTAACCTTTAATTAATTTGCACATTAATTAATTTATTATTAATGTGACACTCTCCCAAAATATCCGAACTCACTCCTTCGGTCCGTAAATTATTCCTCAGAATTTATTACTCCGAATTCTCTAACGTAGATTTAGTCCCTTTTCCTCTACACAAATAAATATACTAAACCCCCTTTTTAATCCCTAATTATAAAGTAAACTCCCTTACTGAAATTAGGCTAACCCACCAACTATTTCTTTCGTCCCAAAACAACAACTAACCCAAACTGGGTCCGGCCCAACAACGCCGCTCAAACGACCCACATTGTTGCTCGAACGACAGGTGGCATCACTCGAACGCGAGGCCTAATCGTTCGAACGATCTTTGAGAATCTCTCTATCCTCTTCTTCTCTTTCACAGCTTCGCCCATCTCCTATAACAGCTTACTTCGTTGCCCAGAGTTTCTCTTCTGTAAGTTCATATAAACCAAACAATGGAAATCCCTTAACATCCACATGATTTATAAACAGATTAAACCCAATCTAATATTCATTCACCATACAGTATATAATATCCCCACAATATACCTGAAGAACAAATCTCTATATCTTTCCAGATTTCTACCTTCTGTAAACTTATATAAATCTTCAATGGCTACTGCAAATTCTCTTACTAATTAACCAAACTCTTAAATGAATACAACCTATAAATTCATTAATAACCCTCTAAACCGTATAAAATTCCTCCATAATATACTAGATGATTAATATCTCCAAATACCCCAAATAACACGTAGGATTTATATACAAATGAACGCCCAGATTTATGTGCCAAACCAATCCCAAAATGATAATTTTATCACACCCACTATGATATGAATTGATTATCAAAAATTTACATTATAGCAAATTAACCACTTTCCTGATAAATTTCATAGAGTCTGAATTCTTTGATGTAGATGGTGATTTGGTGAAGGATATACACACTTGTTCTTGATTTTGGCTCCCAAGGGTTCTCTAATTTATCCCTCTTTTCTCCTATACATACGTAGGTTTTCTTAAATGATTTATGGTTGTCACACCTTCTAACTTTTAGGTTTTATTATGCCAAACCCGTTTGTAGGCTAGTGGACTATATTAAAATAGCCCATTGTTATGCCTAAAAATGTCCCGAGACCCATTTACTACCCCCGGGTACTCTCTTTCGACTATCTCGGCTATCTAGAATCAACCGCGTATTCAAAATTATCATCCGAATTATTTTACTAAAAGTCCTTATCTTAACCCCAATATAGTCTATACCTGACTCCTGGTTGAGATAAATTAATGCCACATCACTATAACTCGTTATGACGTAAATAAATCATTACTATTCACTTAGTGATTTAAATTCAATAAATATTAACCATTTACTCTCCAGATTAATATTTAAATAAATACTAATAGTAATTAATTCAATTAAATTACGACACACAAGTAATTTAAAATTAGTTTAATTAATTAAATATTAATTGCACAGAAATATGAGGTGTCACATGCTCCCCCCCCCCCCCCCCCCCCCACACACACACAAGGGAAATGCTCGAGGTTACATCCCATTGCCCTGGGCCAGGGTATAGATATGTAAAAATAAGAGATTGAGTTGTACAAATAACTGAATTAGCTTGTGGATAACTCGTGGTGTCCCAGAATATCTCCTCCGAGATTGTTAGTACATGATTTGAGTATATCCTTATTTTAGTTGAGTGCATGTTAAATACACAAGTCTTTGATAAGTAATTGATTTGGGTCAGGCATTCCACTGTCCATGTAGGTTTGGTCGGCTACTCTCTTGGGCTGAAATAAATGAGTCCCAACAATTAACACCTCTATTATCCTAATTTGCGTGATTTGGGACTTAATCCAATTTGTAAAATACATAATAAACAATCAGAAGATGATAAACTAAGTCATAATGCCGGATATTAATAATTATTATTAAGTTTAAGCTTTTGGAATTGGGATTGGGTTGAAGAATGTAATTCCCATACTTGCAAAATTTTCTGGGTTTGCAGCTAGTCAACAGGGGCAAACCGATTTTCCCCTAGGCCGAACTGATTCAGACCCTGGGAGTTCATGGCATAAGGTCCACTGATGTATATGGGGAAATTTTAGGAGTTCATAAGAGTTAGTGGGACCATGTACGGATAATCACGGAATTTATTAAAAATGAATTAATGGTATTACTAATAGGCGTGAGAATTAAATTAACAGGTAGGTTAATTATAGTTTATAAAAGAAAGGAAAATGAATAATTTACGAGATGGTAAATTGTTGACGTAGGCCATTTATGGGAAAATTCAATACAGGATAACTAAGGGGTAATTTATGATGTAATTATTGAAAGGAATTAACTAGATGGTTAATTGTGTTTTATAGAGTAAGGATATTTAATAATTCATATATGGTGTAATTATTAAATGAGAATAATTGCGAAAAATACGTTCAGGCACCTAGGGAGTAATTATTTGGATAATCACCTTTACATATGATAATATGTTGCTATATATTGTGTGGACATACCTATGTTCGTGGACTGTCCTATCGATTGGGGTACGTGCGTCCGCGACCAAAGTACACATCTGCACAGGTGGACTAGGCATAGTGTAAGTCATATTGAAGGTACTATGTGAGAGTTAAGTGTTGATGCTGGGATCCCCGTGTCACCGTTAGGTATGGGTCATGCAATGGTGTACTGCTTAGGTACCTCCCCACTTGCTTATATTATGTGACATCCGTTTTGGATAGGAGACTCCTATGAACTTACCGATAGAGCATGAACAAGACACTATAGGTAGATGCCTTAGTGTCGTATATATAATGACATATATAATTAATGACAATGAATGAAAGAAATTGCTTAGTCTAATATTGTATACTATAAAAGACAAACCCAATACTACATAGTATGAATGGTGTGAGATGTCATCAGTTTATGGGTGGTATGTCGGGGTAATTTGGAAATAGTAACTAAAATATAGTTAATGCTATTTCAACATATCTATCTTGGCTATATGCATTGTTATACTGACATTTGTTGTTATTCATTATTTGTATCAGGACTTGAGTGGTTATACATGTAAGACTACTTTTAGATAAGGGGTGAGACATGTTATATATGTCACTGACGATGAAAAGCATTCACTTCGAATTAGGTGTACTTTTGCACAAATAAATTTAATAAGTTAATTTGTTCACATTCTAGGGTGCTGATCCAAAATTATAAATGTCCCCCTAGGTTCTCCTAGATAGGGATAACATGACTATCACGAGATTAGCCTTGCAGTCATCGAACTTCATATAATTGGGTCTAGGCTAGGTTGCTCCTCTATTTTAGTTCAATTGGTTTTGGATTATTGTATGGGCATAAGTCCGAAGTCTATTTTATTTCAGTTGGTTTGAGACACTTATGTTTATGTTGGTTTTTATTCGAATTATATGATGTTGGATTTGTTATTACCTTGATATTTAATTCAAATTTATTTTTAATTTGAATGTGGTTTTGCAAATAAATATTCTTTATGGCCTTGATACTGAGAATGATATAGATTGTATGAAAAGCCCCATCTTCTGCATAATGTGTCTGGCCAATGCTTACGTGAGAAAATGAGGGTTGTTATAGTTGGTATAAGAGCCTCCAAGTTTTAGTATCCTCAGAATCTGTGTTATGTTCATTACATTTTGCATTGCAT
This sequence comes from Sambucus nigra, assembly GCA_949130495.1. Taxonomy (NCBI): domain Eukaryota; kingdom Viridiplantae; phylum Streptophyta; class Magnoliopsida; order Dipsacales; family Adoxaceae; genus Sambucus; species Sambucus nigra. Next base: position 599,024,778 of record OX422215.1, on the reverse strand, counting down.
TATTTGATGTATAGATCCCTATAATTAGGAATCATTGTATTCTTTATAATCTGTTACTAATTCAAACCTCGTTTGTGTTAACATGGAAAGTAGTAGAAGAGGCAGACTAAGACGTGTCGATGCACTAGTTGTAGATGAGGGGGTTGAGCAGGACCTACTGCAGTAGCCACCATCATCTCCATCTTTATCTATTATTGGACCGATATAGATCACTACCATCGTGGCTCAGGCAGTGTCCACCACGATGGAAGCCGTGTTAAGGCATTTTCCACCACCGTAGCCTTAGCAGCAGCCACCACTACCACCACCAAAGCAGACAGTGCTACCAACCCAGACATCGATATTCATATGGGATAGAGCTATGGAGGCCTTCATGAAAGACCAACCTCCACATTTTACGAGTAGTTCGAACATTTTAGTGGCGAGCCAATGGAAGAAGAACATACAGCGAAACCTTATAGATTGTCGACTGTATTCCAGTTCAGAGGAAGATATTGTCCTTGTTTTGACTTTAGGGGGCAACACTTTAGTGGTGGGATTATGTCACTTCAAAAGAAGAGAGGAATAGTTTGACCATAAATGAGTTCTGGAAGAAATTTGTGGGGAAGTATTTACCTCAGGGGATGCATTCAGAAATGAGGAGTAAGTTCGTGGACCTTAGACAGGAAGGTCGCACAGTGGAAGAATATGAGGAGGAGTTCACTACTCTTTTTAACTTTAAAAAGTAGGAGGTCAATACGAATAAGAGAAATATGGATAGATTTATAGCAGGGTTAGCCTGGCATATCAAGAAGTCACTCTTAGGGAACCCGACATTCAGTACGTACAATCAAATGGTGAACATCTCCTTTCTACATCACGAGGACCATAAGACCTTTTAGAGAAGCAAGGGTAAAAAGAGGTAAGGAGCGGAAATGTCGAACTCACAGGGTAAGATAAGTGGAGGTGGCAGTTAGGTGGCCCAGCAGTTTAGGAATCCTCCATCTACAAATCATCACAAATGATTTCGGGGTTTTGATGATCGGAATGGGCAAGGCCAGCAGAGCCACGAGCAATAGGCCAATGAGGACATATGAAGACAGGGCAGGGACATCATGTACAATAGTACATGGGCCATCAGGGATAGGTTCATTAGAACAGAGGCCGGCAGGGCTGACAAGTAGAGATATGCCCATTTAACGGTAACTGTTATACTTATGGTAAGAGGGGTCATACTTTGAGGCGATGTCTTCAGGATAACTAATCACTTCAAGGGCAGTGTCAGCCGTTGCAAGCCTATCCAGTGGAAGTAGTGCTAGCCTTACCAACATTACAAGCTCTACCTCAGATACAACAACCGTGGCTAGAGTATGGGCATGTGTATCACGTCGTGCCAATAGAGGGACCATTGCTAACATAGACAATGAATGGTATGTTCCTTATATTTGATCTTGCAAGGTATACTTAGTTTATAATCGTGCACAATACCAAATTATTAATACTATCTCATTAGTGCATTGAGTAGGGTAGTCACCATTATGTCAAACATGTTACATTGTTTCACCCATGAGTTGAGGGGCAGTCATCTATAGTGATTTATGCATAGAGATATAAGTATTGACCAAAGGAAGATTTACAGTTGCGGCATAACTTTTTGCATAAGTAACAATAGAGTACGATAGTATCCTAAGGTGGATTGGTAAGAAAATCATACTATTTGTATTAATTTTATGGGGCTATTTAGAGTTAATGGTTGATGTGGTGTGGATGGTTGAATAATGGTGTTCACCATAACTATGAGAACTATTACGAGAATTTTTAATACCTCGAGTTCAAATATGGTAAAATAGGTTACGATCACAACTGGAGATTTGCAAGATGATTTCAAAACATTTAGTGTGCTTAAGAGGGAGCGACATATTGAGACAATTGTGAGAATTTTAAGGAGAGAATTGAGGCAAACTTAAGAATGTCAAAATTTTATGACATTCAAATGGGGCAAGGATTATTGTGTTAATTAAACTCGTTCATGATTTCGATGAGATTAATGTACGAGTGATTAGACCGAGGAGTAAGGTCGCCATGTGATTTTGGAATTTGAAGGGTGATGATTTAATTAGGAAATTGGTATGGGAATGACAGGACTTGTATGTTATAACCGGGGTTTGGTGATGCACTGATGTTGAGTGAAGTTTATGGACAAGTAGGTGTCCCATGGTGAATTTCTAAAGGTAGTATCTTATAACTAACAAATGTTCGAAGAAATCATGAATTCTGTATAGTGAGGGGTCTTTCAGGAACGAAAACTTTAATTGCGGGACCCGAATGAATTTGTAAGGGTTTCCTTGTCGAAAGTTGGCACCACAATGTGAAATCTCAAGAGTTGTTACTAAAGTATTTCTTTTTATTTAGAGATAACATGAATGTTCAATTTTGGAAATGAATGTAGACTATATGATAATAATGTTATGTTTGAGGGATAAATAAATTCAATTATTACCCAAAGATGAGATTTTCTTATTTATGTTAAGAGTACGCAAAGCATAAAGCATTCATATTTTAGACGTATTTGGTTCTTTTGGGAATGTTAGGACTAGCGCTAGTCTCGATTACATGATGATGTGTACGATCATAAATAATGTTATTAGAATGGTGAAGTCATTGGATATAGGCATTAGCATCCATTAATAGAATGATTAGGCACGTGGAGCCTTAGAAATGATTAAGCACCCTATTAGACTTAAGTCTTGGACCGACAGATTCAATGACCAATGAAGCTTTATAGTAGTGTATTGATATGGTTCCTTGTTTGAATTTCACTTGCGAGACTTACCATGCACGAAGTTAAAAAATATCGAGAGTTGAGAGATTTTGGATCCTAGGATGTTTTATTACTATTATCAAATTGGTAAATGTATAGGGATTTAGTGTATCTCTTAGGAGTGATGAGACTTCTATTGGAAATGGGCACACATTGGAATTTATATGATTAGCATAAACATTTATATTTTATATTTTCTTTTAAGTCTTGGATCTACGGATATCAATAACTGACTAAGATGTTTAGTTGTGTATCGGGAGGGTTCCTTGTTTGGATTTCTCTTGCGAGACTTCCCACACATGAAATTGGAACATGTCAGGAGTTGAGGGAAGTTGGATACTAAGATGGTTACTTTTTACGATTACATATGTGGAAAAATACTTAGCTTTATAGTTATACTTAGTGTGAATGGTACAGATTGGATGTATATGTGTCGTTCATATTTGATAATGGTACGCGTATGTGTGTGCATGTAGTGTGGAATATATGGGCGCCCCAGTGATGTTATGATAGGTATAGATAAGACTTTTCTTTTATCTCATGGTATATGAGTATGGACTAATACAGTATAAAGATAATGGTAAATATTTAAATGTGACTTCACGTGCCAGTGAATTCCAAGGACGAAATTTCGTCAATAGGGGGGAGAATGTAATGCCCTGTATTTTTAGAATAAAATAGTACGGCATAAATGAAATTAAAATTTTGGATTAAATTTTCAATCGAGTCAATTTGTATGTAATTGGCATTATTCCGAACAAAACGTATGAGTCATAGGATAGACTTTGTGTTGATTATCCCACGAGCTTATCACGTTATTTGATGAAGACATAGCGACTAAGTTTTATAGATTGGATATGTCGTGTCATCTTCAATGCCAAGTTAGTCTTCTCGTTTATCGAGGATCTCGCATGTATGAATGCGTATTAATTATGAGACCTTGGAAATATTTTTAGGGTGTTTGTTATTATTTAAAAACGTCTGGAACAATTTTTGATTATTTTTTAAAGAAAATAATTTTTGGTTTTATATTTATTTGACGAGAATAAAGTTTGTTAGAACGAAATCTTGGTTTTGTTTGAACGACTTGATGTTTCAATCAAACGACATTCTGAACTCGTTTGAATGCCTATCAAAAGAACATAAAATGAGATTCCTCTGTCAAGGATATCACACCGTGTTAGAAGCTAATCCAAACGATATTGCATTTTCGTTCGAACAAAATGCAATTTTGGTTCGAATGACTTCTATTTTCATTCGAACGAGCCTCCGCTGTAAAATTTGTGCCACTACACCAAGAAATCCAAAATAACACCCTTCACCTGGACAAACTTGTCACGATCTTTGACTGTGAAAAATAAATAAGTGTTTTTGTCAAGGTCTTTGACCGTGATACGTCCGTGACAAGCAATTGCGTGTGTGCATGTTAGTGTGTTTGTGTGTTTTAGTGTGTGTGCATGTTAATGTTTTTTTAGTGTTTGTGCTTATGTTAGGGTGGGTGTTTCAATGTTTGTTTGTTAATATGTGTGTTAGTGTGTTTCGTTGTGTCAGTGTGTGTGTGTGGGTGTGTGTGTATTTGGTATAAATTGAAATTAGTATTTATATATTTAAATTGGTATTTGTATATTGTAGTTGGGATTCTGAAATTGGTATTTATATATTGAAATTTATGTTATGAAATTGTGTGTATAGTGTGTATTTAATTTTTGGTATAAATTGAAATTGTTATTCAATTCTGATATTGAAATTCGCTTTCTCTTTCTAATTGTAGAAGAGGCAACCATCTCTCTCTATATACACACATTTCTATACATCTCTCTATCTATCTTTCTCCATATGTATACATCTTTCTCCTTCTCTCTCTATATATACATAGAGATTGTTGAATTGTTTGGAATTCTTGAATTTTTGTTCATTGGTGGATTTGAACATTTAGATGGCTAAGAGTTGGTTGGACCTAGGAATTTCTAATAAAAGGCATTATTATTTGCATTGTTATTTTGAATTCTTGAATTGTTGTTGATTGATGTATTTGAACACTTATATGGCCATTGAGTTGGTTAGCCCTAGGCATTTTAAAAATTTAGGGTTGTGATGTGAAATGAAATGTAACTATGTAAAAATCAAACTTGTCTTTGATCGTGTCAAGTTCGGGACAAATGCCTTTGTCACCCCCAAACTTGTCACGGTGAAAGACCATGACAAGTTTGACTTGTCGAGTTTTTTTACCGTGACAAGTTAGCAGTTTTGGTGTAGTGTGCAGTCAGTATTTAAGGCATTGTGGACCCATAATTTTTAAGAACTTCTGGCAAAAGACGATTTTCTACCTGTTTATAAAAGTTCCAAACCTTAAGTTTCACCCTATATGCTTAGAGATCCAAGACCCATAATAGTTTTCTTTGAGATCTTAGAATTGGAAAATAATGTTTGTTTCTTTCATCTGAAAAGAACCTGCTTTGTACGGTGGACTCTGTGCTTGATGTTTACGGTGTTTGATGCTTGCTGAGTCTTATCGGTGGATATCGAGACATCCGTGGACTCATGCGTTATGGTAGCTGGCGTAGGTGGAATCTTGCGTTGCAATTTGGAGGAGCAGTCAAAGATTTAAGAGCGTTAAGGCTTGTGGGGGATCGAGTCAATATGTAAGTCTACTATCATCTTTTGTAATTCTGCATCATAGTGAACGGTTTGGTTGGGTTGTCAGAGGTTTTTTTCGTTGTGGTTTTTCTCATACATCGACGTCTTGTTGGTTGATTTATTTACTTTATCTGTAATCAACCTAGATGCACGCTTTAAGGTAAAAAGATAAATTTGGTAAATCATTTTTCCATAAGAAAGTTTTGAAATCGATGATAAGTTTTATTGGGTTAATTTTTTTTTGAAGTTTCAATCATTAAAATTTGAAAAGTATAAAAATATTGGACCTGCGTTTACTCAGGCCATCATTGCCTAAGCAAACACTGTAAGGGCATTCTCAAACTGTAGGCCTTTTTTTCTTTTTATTCAATACACAAATTCATTAGCGATTCAAGGTTGCTGAGGTGTAGGTATCATTCATCAAATTTTGTATTCAGATTGTCTTTGTATCCACAATAGATGATTCAAATATCCTAGTCTCCACAATTGTTCATTCAGCTTATGTAATGTGAAGTCGGATATGGGCGTGAAATTGATCTTTATGTATTAAAGGTTTGTGATTTTCCTTTTATTGATATTTTTATGTTTGTTGTTGGTCAATCGAGAAGGATTTTGAATGAAAATGGTGCGCTTGCGATTTATATATGCCTTTGGGCAGAGATGTAATGTTCTTGGATGTCGGTGACGATGAATACAAAGTAATATTAACCTTGGATTCATCACGCACATACTTGTCGAAGTCCTGGAGAAGTTATATAAGATAGATTGGGAAGCATTTTGAGTCCACAATAGATGTTTATGACAAACTAGGGAAGTATGATGTGGATTGAGGATTTTTGGTGGTTTAAGAAAATATAACAAAGTTATGGTCAGGGTTTTAGATAGATGTTAATGATGTTCATGTTGGATAGATTTGATTATGGTGATGTGGAACCCAATATTGTTTGTGTCCATCTAAAGTGAAGAGTTTCTTGGGTCATGGCATTTTTAGCTAATAATCACCATTGAAAAACTAATGCTTTTAGTTACAAAAGTTCCCATTGATGAATAAAACTGCATTAACAACCTAATAATATCAATCACATAGAGTTTATTTATTATTAAATATTAAATCATTAAATTGATTTAAATAATATAGCAAACAACATATACTGAAAAAGTAAATACCATGTTCCATTCATCTTAATCATCAAAAGTAGTCACAAAATTTTCCAAATCCATTGTTCGCCAAGGTTATTAACAATAGTAGGACATTCAAACATACTAACTAGATAAATTACAAGTGCATTGGCATTCCATTGTTATTTCCTAATGAACTAAAACTTTAAGATGAATGGAATTCCAAACATACTTTGCATGGGCATTCCATTGTTATTTCCTAAGATATAAAAGTAGGAACTAAGAAGGAACCGGGTATAAAAAATAAAAGCCATTTTCTCTAAGGAAGGATTAGTTGCTAGCAAGAATCAGAGTTATGGAATATAGGGAAAGGTATATTTTGTCATATCTTTCCATAAGATTTTGTAATATTTGCATCTATAGTGACACAAAATGTTAACTGACCTACAACTTTTTAGTGCTAATATAACAAGAAGTCATTAGAAAATTAAGATACGAATTTTCTAATCAACTTATGTTACGGTATCTTAATAATAAATATATAAGTCACATTCAATGCAAAACATAGATTTATATAGAATTTGTAAAAAAAATTAATCAAGAGCGAGGGACACATCTAGTTCCCAGAATGGGATGTTATCTTTTATTTTCTTCAACAACGAGTCAATTAACCTTGTATGAATTCTTGAAGACATGTTATATGTCTTGATCTCCAATGTATCATGTATATACTTCACATGTATCCATCCCAACAAGTTTTCGGTGTTTGAAAAGAAGAACGATACATATAAATGCAAAACACTCAAGCATACCACAATATTTACATTCTCATCCCCAATGCTTTTAAGTGCGCCCCCAATGCATTTTCAACCTTTATTTTTGATTGTTTTCTATATGTGTTAAAATATTTTTGAATGAAATTATACTTTGGTACTTCCTACTTTTGTATCTTTATTTTTCTTCCCTAGTTTAGAATCCCTAGGAGTCATGACACACTCTTCAGTGTAAATTCCACCAAGCTCTCGCCAAAATATCAATTTAATTTTCCCTCACCAGTTTAGAATCTATGTATCTATATTTTTGGAGTCGTATTTCTTCTAGTATGCATCTGTAATCAATCAAATCACATGTGTTAAATAGTTTTCAAGACCGAGCTTTTCTCTTTGGTTTCTGGTGTGCATTTGTTATGCCCTTATCTTTTAGTACCCCAACATTGAGTTAAACTTCAAAATGTTTGCTATGAATTAGACCGATTCCTTCCCTTTTTCAATATATCTTGATATTTTTGGATATTACATTTTTTTAGCAAACATGGGTTGTAATTTGAATTCAATAAATAATAACCAAAATTAATTTTAATATAGTTTGTTTAATGTATGAGATTTATTCGATGTTGAGTTGGTTTTCTCCATTAAATTGAATGTGATTATCATGATATTATCCGATTTTGTCTCTATATGTTATTTAACAATTATTATGGCCATTCACCAATGAATTTGAAAAATATTGCATGGTGTAGGTATTAAATATTGATTTTCAACTAATTAAGTTTATAATACCAAAAAAAGACAATGACTTTGCACTCCCATATATGTTTCAGTGTGCACAATCATACCTCTAGGTTATTATCGAAAATGAACATCAATTGATTTTTACTACATTTTGAAATTAACATAGTGTTGTAGATAAATTGGTGAGATACTACCACATAAATCATATCAAACACGATGCATTGTGTTTCCATATTGTGTACCAGAAATTTAAATACAATGTGGAGTTTCATTTTGACAAACAATGAACATCTATAAACTAGTAAATTGTTAACCATTTTCTTTTGAAATTTAGTGTTGTATTTAAGTTTCATAAGAAAAGAACACGCGTGTTATAAACCATTAAATCCATAATTTTTTAAGAAGTGCATAGGTGTTTTCAAATGTGTTAAATTTATTTCCAAAAACTCTAATAACATCATGATTAGGCATGAAATTAAGGTGTGTGATTGTGTTATTTTGCTCATAATATTGTTAGGTTATTATGACATACAGGTATGTTATAAGTCTTATGAATGCCTACCTACGTGATCTATATATTTTATATGATGATAAGAAGGTGTGTTTGTTGGTTACGCCTTTAGTTGAAACCAAATCTAGAAATACATGGTGTTTATGGTTGTACTGGTTGTTATATAACTAGTGGGTTAATATTTATATTTTGTATTATGCCTATGATGTATAATGTCTGACCCATAATTTGGTGTTACCCGTGGATCAACCCGGTTTGGTTCGGATGCGTTAAGTATGGAGTGATGTGAAATAATATAACTAATATTTCTATTCCATTTTAATTGATTATATTTACCAAATGAGCATGAAATTCCATTTTCAAGATATTTTATATGGTGATAAAAAGGTGTGTTTGTAGGTTATGGCTTTAGTTGAAACAAAATGTAGAAATACATGGGGTTTATAGTTGTATAGGTTGTTATATAACTAGTGGGTTAATATTTGTATTTTTGTATTATGCCTATGATGTATGATGCCTGACCCATAATTTAGTGTTACCCGTGGATCAACCCAGTTTGGTTAGGTTGTGTTAAGTGTGGAGTGATGTGAAACAATATAAATAATATTTCTAGTCCAATTTAATTGATTAATACCAAGTGAGCATGTAATTCCATTTTCAAGATACCTAAATATAATTAATGACAAGTGTGGAACCTGTTAGGCAATATCCTCTGTTAAAGTGATTTGAGCTACTAGCATAAAAATAATTAATTACTTACCCGTAAAACGCTCTAAAAATATGGAGTATCGATTGACTTGTCATAATGAAGGAAATGGGGTGATCAAATGCCCGATTGGGTTTTACTGACAAAAAGGAATACATAAATGAATGATAAAAAGAATGAATGCAAAACTATAACCAGTATAATTCTACTCAACTCTGTATGAAACCATTATACAGTATATACATTAACCATATATTACTTATGAAATATTATCTTTACATTAGGTTAAATGCCATTAACCATTATCTTTTCGATCTATCCATTTAATTCCAAAAAATACTCCTGTTAATGTCTAAAAATGGACTAACTCCATATTTATAATCACAAATAAAAATAAGAAAAGTAATTCAAATCACACAAACAAGACAAGTTTTTTATAGTGGTTCGAATGTAAAATAGCCTACGTCCACTATTGTTTTTATTCAGTAGGGTTCATAATAGCTCATTATGGTGTGCATATGAGTTATTTGAGTTGTCCCTTGAGCTAGGGAGCTGTTTATGTTTATATGGGTGCAAAACCCTAAATATGAAGAGCCTTTATATCGCTAGGCGTTTACATCAATGTACAATAAGTAAAACTCTTGGAATTCAGTGCTAGTTGGCATCCCTTTAGAGTAACTATTGATATTCTTGTTGATTGGTCCTTCTGGAGTTGGTCGACATTCCATTTGACTAAGTGTCTTTGAAGCTAATTAGTAGGCTAGTCGGCCACGTTGAAGGACAGGTATACATTCCTAATTGGTCCACGTGGGATTATAATTTTTACATACAAAAAATCCCCCAATGTTCCATGCATGATTCTTGTGTGTAATTATGGAGTATTTAGCCCAAAACGTTACTAGGCATTCTGTTTAAGAGTTTGGTCGGTAGACGAACTCCTATACTTGTAAAAAATTTTGCTAGCACTATTTGATGATGGCATTTTTGTAAATAATTTGAAATTTTTTGAACTGCCAAAGGACACAGTCGCCTTTTTATGCTTTGAAAAGCGTGCAATCGGTGATAGCTATACGATTCATTCAGTTAATCATTTCATTCCCATTTTTCGAGGCAACCTATAAATAGGTATGAAGTTCCCCTCTTTTTCTTCTGCTTCAAATTTTTTGAACTTTAGCCATCTCTTTACTTTCAATATTTTTTTGTGCGATTGTTTGGTGCCATTTTATTCTTTAATTTTTTACTACCGTCTTTGATTCCGTGTATGCCTTTTTCTCCCTTTCCTCTATTTTATCATATTTTTCTCTTTTTCACCACAGTTCACATCGTAGATGAGAACTCTTTAGATGAGTTTAGATAAAAGAGAAAAATCCCATCCTGATCAGACTTAGAGATACCTAGGGGTCCTATAGATGTGTATTCCCTTCCTGAGGGTCACTTGATCTCCACTTTGTTTATAGATGAGTGTGGTTTCACCTTTCCACCAAACCCTCTTTTTCTTGAGTTTTGCCAATATTTTGATGTAGTTCCTGCCATAATAGCCCCAATACTTAGAGGGTTATGAATGGGTTCATAGGTTTAACGAACTTTATGGGACCTATATTAGGATTTTAAAGTTGATGTTCTGTTACAAGTGGGTCACTATTGAAGAGAATACCTACTATTTGAAGACAAGGCAATAGGGTTTTAGTAGTAAATCTATCTGACTCCAATAATGATTATTGGGACTATGGAGTAGTTGTAAAGAATTAGAAATATGCTCCCCTCCTAACTGGAGTGGCTTACACTAGTCCTAGATGTCCTTAATCTGGACGTTTAATACGTTATAACTCCGTCAATTATTTTCCACTTTTAATTTGCATTCCTGATATATGCTGACTAACTTTGCTATTTCTTTTTTATGCAGAGGAAAGTAGAAAAAGGTGCCTAAAGGAAGGAGATATTAATATTGATGATCTTAAGTTCCCTTGGGGATTAAATAAAAAAATGGAGAGGAACAACCTCGAGAGTCCTCCTTGTTGTTGGAATATAAAAGTTCCATTACTCATTTTATTGCCCGACCTATGCTTATTTTGACCTAGATTGTTATGAACCATGAAGAAGATTCGTTGCCAACTTCTTCAGCTACTGAGTCCGCAGGTGCTGATTTCACTCATGGAGGAACTTCGTCCTCTTTTGAGTCTTTTGACATTTCTGAGATTCCCCTTTCTCCTTCGAAAGCCATGACAAAAAGGAAGATGGCCACTCTGATAGGAGGACCACTATCCCCTCAACCAAAAAAGGCTACTAATGGTGGTAAGAATCCAATCGAGTAGAAGTTCTAGGCAAATGATAAGAGGCCTTTATCTGAAGAGGCTCAAAATCCTGAGTCCCAACTGATGAGGTTGAGAAGAGGTTTGCCTGAATCTTAAAAATAGGCTCAGAAGACACCTGTCAAACAACAAGTGTTGGTTGCAAAGAAAACCACTAACTAAAAAGAGTTGGTGAAGAAGATTCAGGCTAACCTAAACATTGGGTCAGTCTTTATTGTTGTTAACCCTCATTTAGCTAGGGGTTTGATCAAATCTGGCACCCTCCCCACTGATTGCGTTTCTTTAGCCCCCATGTTGAGATCCAGGCTCACTGAGAGATCTTGCCACAATTTGGCCTTGGTAATTTTTCACTTTTTCTAATTTTTCTTCATGATTTTGAACTTCTTCTAACCATTTGGTGTTTGTTCCTTTTGTAGTTTTTGGTTAACTTTAACTAAATGATGGAGAAGGATGATTAGCTGAGAAATTATCACCATGAAGTTGAAGAGGCATTTGAGGGTCTAAGGAAGTCCTTGGATGCTTCCCAAGAATCTTTGGTAATAAAGCAATAATCTTAGGAAGCAAATTTAAAGAAGGCTAATAATAGTTTGAAGGAGGCCGTTGATAGGGCCACTAGAGTTGAGAACAAAATAAAGGCTACTGAAAAGAAGTCCAAAAATGTCAAGGAGAATTTTTACAGTGTTGAAAATAGAACCAAGGCTACTAATGATAAACTTACAGAAGTTACTTGTCAGGATCAAAATGCCGAAGATAAGGTGGTTAGTATGACTTCTCAAATTTCCTCTTTGAAGGACAAAGCCAAAGCCGATAAGGGATAGGAGAAAGCCCTTTTTGCTTCCTCTACTCAAATTGAGTACGCTAAGAAGATATTGAATCACCTTATAATCTTGACTCACTGGAGTCTACATTGTGTAAGTGCTCTTCTAGTTTGAAAATAGTGACAAAATTGTGTCCATTCCCTAGAATCCAAAAAGCCTCAAACTCTACTCTACTCTTCATTCCTCATGTTTAATTGATTGAAGGTATATTCACAAACATTCACACACATTAAGATTGTATACATTATGCATATATTGCATTAAGTTGTTTGTGTGTGTGTTGTGTGTGTTAATTTCCCTTAAAACCTTTTTAATAATTTTTTAGTAATTTTTAATGATTTTTAAAATGATTTTTTCATAATTGAGATTGGATTAAAAAGATTTTGGGGTCAATCTGTAAATACTGGTTTTGTGGTTTTATGCCTATAAGTTGATTTGGGTAGGATCCGAAAGCGCTAGAGACTATAGGGTGTGTGGGTAATTATTTTGTAACATGCGTGTGAGATTCGATATCATCCCTACACCTGTCACCCTTAAACCGGTTAGATTTGTGTTTATTTAAAGACACAAAACCGTTATCCATTATTAGCCATTGGATCTTTGCTATCAACGCTCTGCATGCGTTTGAAGCCAATCCATATGAAACCCTTCTCAACCAATCAGAAGCCATTTTACTCACCGCTTTTATCTCACCGTTGGATCAAAGTCAATTTGGGAAGACCAAATACCATCCCTTGATTTTAAATTGTTTTCTCGATCCTTCTCAGCCCCCTATATAAAGAGACTTACCCTCAGCCTTTGAGAGACTTTTGCCACTTCGTCTAAGTACAGAGAGAAGAGAGAAGATAGAGAAACCAGAGAGAGTTAGAAACCCTAAATCGTCCATATATAGTTTCAAACCCTAACTCATTTTCCTAAAACCATTTACATCAAACACCAACCCTGAGCATTTGAGAGTTATTTCTGTGTTGGTTTGAAAGCTGTTTCGTGGTTCAACCTCTTGGTTTTAAGATTTTGTGTCCAACTTAGACATTAGGTTAGATCTGTATTTTTGTTTCATATAAATCATATATCTGTTCATTTTATGTTATATTATACTTAGATCTGCATTCTTAGTTTCTCGTCTTGAGAAATCTTTTGTTGATTATTTTCTGTAAATGTTTTTAACTTCAAAATCAACAAAATCATTTTATGTTTCTAGTTCTTATGAAACAAGACCTTTGACCTAGTTAATAATCGCACTTGGTCGTTTTCAATTTCAAAAGTATTTTCAAAACCCTGAAATTGATTAGGATCTTGAATCGTCTTCCGAGCAAGATAGCTGTGGATTCTTGGATCATTTTAAAGGCCAAATAAGGTTTTTATTTCTAAGAAGAGAGAAACTGAAAATCACAGCATATAGATCTGAACTGTAATTTGATAGGATTGTTTGTATATATAAGCGTGTGTGTGCATGCATGTGTTAGAGCACAATCACAAACACTTACACACTACAACACTGAAAGTGTTGGTTATAAGATCTTCAAACAAGAGTCGACGTAAAGACTGAAACAACGTGGAAGTTAGCAAACTGGGAGAGCCACGTCAACAATCAGAACTGCAGAGAAGTTAGAAGGAAACCAGTGGGTACATTCCTAAACTTGTATAGGACTGATTTGTGTGCAAGTGTGTTATATAGTTTGTAACTTATATATTTTGTTTTAGTGGGTTTTTGGTTTGTGAATTAGAAGTCACCGTGGATGTTTCCTCGGTTGGGTGAGGTTTACCACGTTAAAAATTTCTTGTCTTTAATCTTTATACATCTCCTCATCTCATTCTTAATAGTGTGCTGATTTAAACTGTCTAAGTTTTGTTTTCCAAAACTTGTTAACAAATCTTGAACTGATCTCGTGCATGTTTTATTAAACACATCTTGTGATTAACCTGATTTGATTTAAAGAAAAGAGTTTCTTAAAAAAATAGTTCGGAGTTACTTCAATTATTTAATCTTGTATTAAACGACCTAAGTAACAGTTTTTCAATTGGTATCAGAGCTTTGGAAGTCTTTTTAATAGATCTTATGTTTCCGAAATTGTTTTCTTGAAATCAAACAATGGACGAGAAAAATGAAAGATTTGGTAACTTGACTAGACCTCCTCTCTTTGATGGGAACAACTTTGCTTACTGGAATGTAAGGATGGTTGCTTTTATACAAGGAACCTTGGGAGATGATGTCTCGGATATTGTTAAAAATAGATATCCTTATCCTACTAAACCAGCCACTGAAGGAAGTAATTAGAGTATTAAGAAAGTATTAATTGAATTCACACAAGAAGAGAAGCAATCTTCTCGAAACAATAACAAAGGAAAGAATGCCATATTTATGTCCATAAATAAACATGAGTTCAAAAGGATCTCATCTTATTCCACTTCTAAGGAAGCTTGGGATACACTGATTACTGCACATGAAGGTGACACTAGAGTTAAGGATGCTAAAACTCAATGCTTGTCCAGCAGTATAACTCTGTAATTATGTCAGACTCTGAATCTTTTGATGACTTTTACATGAAATTAACTGACATTGTGACCAAATTTCATGCTAATGGGATCACTTATGACAGACATGAAATTGTCTCTAAAATTCTAAGGTCATTACCACAGAAATTTGATAACAAAAGATATGTTATTGAGGAAATGAGTGACCAAAATCGTACTCCTGAATTACTCAATAGTAAACTAAGAATTATGGAGATGGAATTAGAATTTAAGAAGCAATTGACCCACTCCCATAGGAAACAGACTAGTTCCAATTTGAGTTTTTTCTCTAAGCTGATGAAACCTGAGTTTACTATTCCCACTCATGACTCTGATGAGGAATGTGATATAGATAGTTTGGATAATCAAATTGTCATGAAGTCAAAATAGTTTAAGAAAATTATCAAATTTAAAAATAAAATGGCAAAAAAACAAGGCAATCAAAATTATCCACCTCAATCTAATTACAAACATCATGAGAAAGGTCAAGACAAACAACACAAGGACATTCATATGAGACCTAATAAAGACCTCAAGAACATTGAATGTTTTAGATTTGGAAAGTTAGGAAATATAGCACAACACTGTAGAGTTAAACTTAACATTATCAATAAACATAGTAGGGCCAACATTTGCAAAACATGGGATGATTCAAGTGATTCTAAAAATGAGGAACCTTAATCATCTAATTCTTTTGATCCTTGCATGTCTTTCTTTGCTAAGATAATCTATAATGATGATATGCCCATGTATGAGAATGATGATAATAGCTCTACCTATGTTGTTATGAATCATGCTGCTACTGGTTTAGATGCTTTAATTTATGAGAATAATGCTAGTTCTACTGCGGGGTGTGTGAGTCAAAAGGAAAGCGATAATGATGATGTCAATGTGTGTGTGAGTTTAAGGAATATCTCCTTAGAGGTCATTTCACACACTACACCTCATGATTCGGACACTCAAGACCTCCCTGATATTCACATACTTTATTCTAAAACTCTCAAGAAAAGCACTAGACTAGAGAAGATAGTGAAATATCTCACTAAGAAACTAGAAGACCTAAGTCTGATGGTTAAACTTAATGCTGAAGAGTATACTACCCAATGTCTAGCTCATGAAAATGAAGTTAAAATTTTTGATCAAAAATTAAAGAATTTGATTGAAGAAAATGAAACTCTGGAGAAAAAATATAAAGGGAAATTATTAGAATTGGAACTATTTAAAGAGAAGACAATAACAATTTTTAAAAAATTTGCAAAATTTGAAAATAATTCAAACTGTTTTGATGGTTTTGTTGCTGATTCAAAAAACAATTCTGATGATCGAACTGGAATAGGGTTTTGCCCAAATTTAAAGACACAAACTAAAAACTTTGAACCAATTAAGTTTGTTTTAGGAGGCAAAAGACCTGTAGAAACTTGTCCATATTTTCATTCTTTGAAAATTGAGTTTGATGAAAAACAATCAAAGTTTGATATTAGGGAATCAAGTAACTCTAAGTGTGAAATTTTACCTAAGACTAAATATGTCTACCCCCCGATTAGGAAGAGTGATTCTGCCTTTCAAACTGTACTTCCTAGGAAAAAGGTTCAACCCTAAAACTCCATGAAGCCTATGTTTAGAGACTTTCCTAAAGAGATTCCCTCTTCAAGCAATTTATATTGCTCATACTGTGACTTATATGGCCATTCATTCGAAGGATGCTGTTCGAGACGCTTAGTTAAACCTGTCTGTAACACTCATGCATATCATAACTTTAACTATTCTTGGAGAAGTCATAACAATTATGTTCTGCCTAGACAACCAGACAAAAATTGTAATTATAGAAAAAGAAAAGACCAAACTTATAAGATCATTTCCAAGAAGGTTTCCTAGACACTTTCCTAAACCAAATGCTCCTACTTTCCATAAAATTCCAACTCACGCGCAAAACTTTTTTCAATAAATATCCAATGCTAAAAAATTTTATCAAATGAGAGCAAATAAGAGCAAAATGAAAACAAGAGATATTTGGGTTAGAAAATATGAGCTATTAACCCAGATGAAGTGTAACATTGTGATTACTTCTTTAAAAGCTTAACACACTCCCTCTAGTTGGTATTTAGACTTGGGATGTTCAAAGGACATGACTGGGGATGATACCAAACTTTTAAACAAAACTAGCTTTGCTGAAGGGAAAGTTATTTTTGGTGATTGTGTATCATCTCAAATCATTGGTAAATGAACACTCCAAGAAGAAGTATTACCTTTACTTGAAAATGTTCTTCTAGGAAAAGGTCTTAAGGCTAATCTACTTGGTATCTCGCAATTTTGTGACACAAATCATACTGTCACATTTTCAAACAATAATTGCAAAATTTTAAATGAAAAAGGTGAGTGCATAATTACAGGACTCAAGACTCCTGGAAATTGTTATACTGTCCAGAACAGTACTAAGGTCTGGAACATTGCCAGAATGGATGATAATGAGATATGGCATAATCTAATGGGTCACATAAATTACGAAAATCTTAATAAATTTTCTGCACAAGAAATAGTTAGAGGTATTCCTAAGATCAAACCTATTTCTAATATTGTCTGTGGATCATGTCAGGAAGGAAAAATTGTTAAGGAACCTCATAACAAAGTTAAAGATATTCTTACCTCTAAACCCTTGAAGCTCATCCATATGGACCTAATGGGTCCCTCTCGAACTATTAGTCTCTGTGGACACAGTTATATTCTTGTTATGGTTGATGACTTCACCAGATTTACTTGGGCAGCCTTCTTAAAACAAAATTTTGATACTTTTTTGAAAATTTTACTTCAAATTGAAAATGATAAGGACACTCAAGTAAAAATAATTCGTAGTGATAGAGGTGGAGAATTCATAGACACCAGTATTATAGAATATTATGACCATAATAGTTACAAACATGAATTTAGGGCCCCTAAGACTCCTCAACAAATTGGTATTGCTGAGAGAAAGAATCGTACTCTTCAAGAGATGGAACGTGTTATGATTCATGCCAAGACTTTACCTAAATATTTATGGGTAGAATCTATTTGTACTGCGTGTCACATTATCAATAGGGTTTATCTTAGAAAGAATTCTAAACAAACTCCTTACGAACTATGGTATGGGAATAAGCCCAATGTTAAATACCTTAGAACCTCTGGTAGTACGTGTTATGTATGCAAAGACAGAGAAGACTTATCCAAATTTGAGACTCGTGGAGATAAAGACATCTTTCAAGGATATTCTCCTAACAGTAGAGCATACCGTGACTATAATCTTCACACAAAGACCTTAATGGAATCTATAAATGTTATTGTAAGTGACACTAGTGTAGAGAGTAAGAATGGGGAACCAACTATTGTGGAAGAGTCTGAAAATGTTTTAGAAAATGACTCTCCAGAAATAGATGATTCTTTACCAATTGAGACACCTGAAGTACCTAATTGGGTTTCTAAAGTCCATCCCATAGATAACGCTATTGGTAACCCTAGTGAGCCTGTACGTACAAGATCTCAATTAAGAAACTTTGCTCATTATGCATGTTTTGTTTCCTGATCGAGTGGAAAAACTGAGCTTTTGTGTAATACGCTAGTCGTTGTTATCGGCTTCCAACCTCAATACAAAAAAAAAAAAACTAAACTTGTAACTACACTCTTAAGGAGTATAGTGGCGAGTATGGGTATCGAATCCACAGGGAGTTAGGACGTGTGAACGTGACGACAAAGGTAAGGTAGTTTAATCCTAAAGTTGATGTTAAAAGAAAAGAAAATAAAAAGATGATTAATTTTTGGATTTTATTTATGAATTAACTAAATTCAATTAAATTAACCTATGCATGCAAAATTAACTAACTAAGAAGGAATTAATATGAATGAAGAAATGGGTTAAGAATACACTCCCCCAAACCCTAGTGTGTATGCCAGTACAAAATTAGTCATAAATTAGATAATTGATCAGACCCATTCTTTAGTACTCCAAAGCATTACATATATGAGGTTCAAGCCCTCATCATACATAATCAAAGAATGAGTAAAGCAGTGTCGTAATAGTTCACGCGCGTTGCATCCTTAAGCACCCCGGTTACCTAGGGCAAACTAAGTCAAAAGGTCTACGATGGTTGTGAAACTATACAACACGATCTAATCATTTATTTAATTTAGAGGACAAATTTTATATCTATACATACCACATCGGGTTGGGTTCATGCATCCCAACCCTTGAAAATTTAGCTAGACATGGTTTTATTAGAAAACAAATTCATAACAATATTTGGAATTATGGATCTAACAAATATTGTTAACAACTTGCAAAACAATTGATAATTGAATTGGAAATAAAGTAAAGAATAAATAAGAGAATGAGAAATTGATACTTGTATTCAACAATAGGGAAAAGAGATGAACTTGAATCCAGAAAAATTCTTCTTCTTCAAACTTACAAACTAGGTTTTTCTTTAAGAAGATGAAATTATCTACTTTAAAGAAAAAATAAAAATACTCTCTCAAATTCGACTCCCTCTCTCTAATTTTTCTCCCCCCTTTGGACTGATGTAGGGCTTGATCTTTTATAGCACCAACTAGCACGAATTGACTAAAATCGATGAGTTCTACCAGATTCTCCAAGATATGCACCTCTTGAGCTTCATAATTAATGCCAGGAATTTTAACAACCGGATCGGTTCTTTTTATTTTTAGATGGATCGGTTTGGTTCCATCCGGACCGGTTTGGCTCCATCCGGATCGATCCTGTTTTTCTGGTCAATTTCTCTTCATTATCTCGCCACTTCAAAACCTCGTAACTACTTCATTGTAGCTCGGATTGAGGTGCCGTTTTTTCCAGTGTTCTTGTAATTGTAATCTATTCAACTTTAAAATTGGACCCCCTCTGGAATAAGGCTACAAAATTACAAAAATGCCCTTGAACTTCACATTTTGTGCTTTCTTTCACTGTTAACTCGCATGAAATACCTATAAAGCACATGAGAAATACACAAAACACAAAATAATTGCCAAAAGAGGTTAGTAGCATAAATACGAGATAAATCCAAGATATTTACGCTGCACGGGATCATAAAAATACCAAAATTAAGGGGATAAATATGAAGAATATGTGCCTAATCACACCCCCTAACTTAGGACTTTGCGCATCCCGAGCAATGTAAAAGAAATTAATTTAAAGTTCCACTCTTGAAAATTCCTTTATTAAAATAAAATTCCACTTTCGCAGGCAAGAGATTGCATTGAGCATATGCAATAAGCCTTTATACCCCTAGGTTACCCTAGTAGGACGAGTTTTGTCTCGTGAGGTTTTGCAGTGAATATACCCACAAAATTCTTTATTGACCCAAATAAATATCAAAATACTTAAAAATTGTACAATTTAAACTTTTCGAAAAATAATCACTATAAATTCATATTCAAATGTCTCAAACCATAGTGTGTGTGTGCAAAGCCAGAAATTAAACCTCAAATTTCCACCGATTGAGCATTACATTACTTTCTGAAAATTCATTTTGATTCAAATTCTTACGGATGCACTAAAAAATGAATCACTCGGATTGTGGTTGTTTTCTCTCGGTATGCATGATATAAAGAGTAAATATAATGGACACAAATTCACGCATACAAAATTGAAAAGAAGGAAATATATGGTGCAAAGATCTCATCATCGGAATACAGTTATTAGGAAATGGGAACATCTCTTCTAGTTCACACCATTTAATCTCTCATATTATCTTTTCATGTCTTAGCTCTCCATGCAGTAATTAATTTCTCCATTCGGATCCAGTTAGGACTTTTCGGGTTATATGGTGTATTGGGTAAAAATGGAAATGGATGGAATGTTCAGAATTGGAAAATGTCCTTATGACGTCCATTAGTGCTTTTTTCCTAGCATTTGCTCATTTTTCTCTTTTCATTTTTTTCTTCTTTTTTTTTCATTTTTTTTTTTGCTATTTTTCTTTTCTTGCCCCTTTTTTTATTACACACTTTGGACTTACTTGATGAATTTCTAATTTTTCACAATTCCGAGCCAATTGGGTTTTTTGGGTTATCAAACGAAAGGAAAATATTATATTAGGCTCAATTTGGGTTACAAAAAGGGATAATTTTTTTCATAACTTATTATGGCCAATATTTTTAGGTTAAACAAAAGAGGGCCTACTTCATTGTCCAAATTTCTCATCGCATTACCATATGCATCTCGAGATTAATTAAGTTTAGAGATATATTTAGCACGAATTTCGAGACAACATTTCACACATTTCCCATAACCGATCAAAACAAAGGATTGGGATCATCAACGACTTATTAAAACGCTGAAAAGAACTTTGAGTTAATCATAAACTCGGACTGATTTAAAAACTTATAAAAAATTGAAAGGCTCGAAATCTCACCGGGTTTGATCAATCTCCACACTTATTCGTTAAGTCGTCAATTTTCTTTCAATTTCCATCTTCGGTCAATTTTGGCTTAGTGCAATTGATTGTTAACAATTTGAGACTTCAAATAGAATAAAGGTGATATTTTTGAAAAATTTAAATTCCAATTTTTATTTATTTTGAACAAAAATATTTTTGATTTTTTCAACTTTTTTGAAATTTGTGAAATTTTCTAACAAAAACACACTTGGAAAGAACATGTGATCGAATCAATGAATCTAAACAATAAACGGGAAGAATATCCCACACCCCCTAACTTAAATGTTGCATTGTCCTCAATGCGAATTAAGAACACAACATAAAGAGAGGAAAAGAAAGATATTACCCAAATGGAGCGATCCCCGATGAGTGCGATTCCATTGAATCAACAAAAACATGTTAGAACCAAGCATAGCAAAAAGAATAACAAAAACTTTAACTAATTACTCTAAACTATATAAATAAAGAAAAGGAAAAATAAAAAGCTAATTATGTACAACCTACGGTTTGAAATTCTAATAAGTTATACACTAGAAGTCGAAAAATTTGAGGATCCACCCAAAATACAATTTCACTTTGAGGGATTAATGGTTTGCCCCCACTAAAAAGCATGTCGTCCGAAAAATAAGAATTACCGTTTGAACAACGGAAGGCATGTACAAAGCGGAAGAAATGAACCATCACCAATTAAAACATTTAGGGGGATAATGAAGGATTTAAGTGCATAGTGGGACAAGTACCATTGGGATCTAAGAAAAATATAATCACCCCCCATAGATTTTTCAAGTAATATGGGAAGCGGAGCACATAAAGATTCCATCTTGGAAAATAATTTAAGCAAATGGTCCTTGTCCTCAAAATCTTCTCCCCCCAAATTTTCAACTGGATCTGGTGGAGTGACACGTCTAAGTGTATGGCCCGTAAGATGAAGCATCTCAAAATAACATTCCCATACAAGAATCGAATCAACATCCTCAAGACATTTATCCAGTTCTTGTGATGGATTTAATGGTTTAATAATAGTGGGTACACAAGAATCGGATCAACATCCCCGGCAACGACGCCATTTTGATCGAGTGGAAAAACCGAGCATCCGTGTAATACGCTAGTCGTTGTTATCGGCTTCCAACCTCAATACAATAAAACCTAATCTTGTAACTACACTTCTTAAGGAGTATAGTGCCGAGTCTAGGTATCGAATCCATAGGGAATTAGGACGTGTGAATGTGACGACAAAGGTAAGGTAGTTTAATCCTAAAGTTGATGTTAAAATAAAAGAAAAGAAAAAGATGATTGATTTTTATGGATTTTATCTACGAATTAACTAGATTCAATTAAATTAACCCATGCATGAGAAATTGACTAACTAAGAAGGAAATAATATGAATGAAGAAATGGGTTAAGAATACACTCCCCCAAACCCTAGTGTGTATGCCAGTACAAAATTAGTCATAAATTAGATTATTGATCAGACCATATCTTTAGTACTCCAAAGCATTACATATATGAGGTTCAAGTAAAATAGAATCATGTTCCAAATATTTTTCAAGTAGTATGGGAAGCGGATCACACAAAAAGAAAGAGTCCATCTTAGAAAACAATTCAAGCATAGAGTCCTTGTCCTCAAAATCTTCTCCCCCAAAATTTTCAACAGGATCTGGTGGAGTGACACGTGTAAGTGTATGGCCCGTAAGATGAATCATCTCAAAAAATATTCCCATACAAGAATCGGATCAACGTACTCAAGACATTCATCCAGTTCTTGTGATGGATTTAATGGTTTGATAATAGTGGGTACACAAGGAGACAAATGATATTCAACCTCAGTAGATTTTGCAATGTTTATAAGAGGTTGATATTCAAAAGAACTCGGATCACTCTCAATGATTTCATTCTCAAAAGTGTTAGGTGAAGCGCAAGTCTTGACCTTCTCTAAGTTGTCCAAATAATCATTAAACTCCTTGCAAGTTGCTCTAATTTTCAACTCTGTAGCAGCAAGGTCATCAGATTGCTTTTTGATAATAATCAAGAGTTATTCCAAAGTAGGCATCCTTGGTTATAGCACCTAGGATTCCTCATTTGGTTGAAAACATTCTTCAACTTCAAAAATATCGAAAGAAAAATCCTCATTGGGTTCAAATAATGCATCTAACTCTTGGTCCCAATAACGATTTTTTTCTCGATATTCTTTTTCAAGTCTTTCTTCTTCAAGCAATTCATTTTGATAAATTTGGATGGCCTTAGCACTAGGCTTGTATTTATGAGACTCATTTTTTGTGATATTGATCCAATGTTCATAACTCTTGAGCGCCTCCTCCTCACTATTTGCATAACAATTAAAGCCACCAAAAGAGTTAGAATAAGACTTTTCAAATTGGGCAATTAAAAAAACGTGACACCCATATTTTTTGTTTTTTTTTAATTATTAAGGTCAAATTCAGGATTAACCAACCTAACCTAAAGTCCACCTAATTCCCCGGCAACGGCACCATTTTGATCGAGTGGAAAAATCGAGCATCCGTGTAATACGCTAGTCGTTGTTATTGGCTTCCAACCTCAATGCAAAAAAAACTAAACTTGTAACTACACTCTTAAGGAGTATAATGGTGAGTGTGGGTATCGAATCCACAGGGAGTTAGGACGTGTGAACGTGACGACAAAGGTAAGGTAGTTTAATCCTAAAGTTGATGTTAAAAGAAAAGAAAATAAAAAGATGATTAATTTTTGGATTTTATTTATGAGTTAACTAAATTCAATTAAATTAACCTATGCAAGAAAAATTAACTAACTAAGAAGGAATTAATATGAATGAAGAAATGGGTTAAGAATACACTCCCCCAAACCCTAGTGTGTATGCCAGTACAAAATTAGTCATAAATTAGATAATTGATCAGACCCAGTCTTTAAAACTCCAAAGCATTACATATATGAGGTTCAAGCCCGCATCATACATAATCAAAGAATGAGTAAAGCAGTGTCGCAATAGTTCACGCGCGTTGCATCCTTAAGCACCCCGGTTACCTATGGAAAATGTGGTCAAAAGGTATATGATGGTTGTGAAACTATACAACACAATCTAATCATTTATTTAATTTAGAGGACAAATTTTATATCTATGCATACCACATCGAGTTGGGTTCATGCATCCCAACCCTTAAAAATTTAGCTAGACATGGTTTTCTTAGAAAACAAATTCATAACAATATATGGAATTATGGATCTAACAAACAATGTTAACAAATTGCAAAACAATTGAGAATTGAATTGGAAATAAAGTAAAGAATAAATAAGAGAATGAAAAATTGATACTTGTATTCAGCAATAGGGAAAAGAGATGAACTTGAATCCAGAAAAATTCTTCTTCTTCAAACTTACAAACTAGGTTTTTCTTTAAGAAGATGCAATTATCTACTTTAAAGAAAAACTAAAAATACTCTCTCAAATTTGACTCCCTCTCTCTAATTTTTCTCCCCCTTTGGAATGATGTAGGTCTTGGCCTTTTATAGCACCAACTAGCACGAATTGACAGCTAAAATCGATGAGTTGCACAAGATTATCCAAGATATGCACCTCTTGAGCTTCATAATTAATGACAGGAATTTTAACAACCGGACCGGTTCTGTACGGATCGGTTTGGTAACCGGATCGGTTCTTTTTATTTTTAGCCGGACCGGTTTGGTTCCATCCGAATCGGTCCTGTTTTTCTGGTCAATTTCTCTTCATTATCTCATAACTTCAAAACCTCGTAACTTCTTCATCGTAGCTCAGATTGAGGTGCCATTTTTTCCAGTGTTCTTGTAATTAGAATCTCTTCAACTTTACAATTGAACCCACCTCTGGACTAAGGCTGCAAAATTACAAAAATTCCCTTGAACTTCACATTTCGTGCTTTCTTTCACTATTTTGAGTTCTCCTTCGCACTAACTTGCATGAAATACCTAAAAAGCACATGAGAAATACAAAAAACACGAAATACTTGCCAAAAGAGGTTAGTAGCATAAATAAGAGACAAATCCAAGCTATTTACTCTGCACGGGATCATAAAAATACCAAAATTAAGGGGATAAATATGAAGAATATGTGCCTAATCATTTCCCTTGTGGAAACAAAGAATGTAAATAATGCATTGAATGATCCTCATTAGATTTCTACAATGCAGGAAGAACTTCTTCAATTTGTCATTCATGATGTTTAGTATCTTGAACCTAGGCCTAATCACAAAAAGGTTATTGGCACACGTTGGATATTTAAAAATAAATTTAATGAAAGTGGGATAATCATTATAAACAAAGCGAGATTAGTTGCTCAAGGATACTCTCAAATTGAAGTGTCACACCCCGCCTAATTCTGGTGTCGGCCGCCACCAAAACTAAGCCGGGTGTGAGTAAATAAAATACCTTTCTTAGTATGAGACAGATATGAGACATAAATAAATCAGTCCATAAGATAAATAATTGAATCACACTCAAATGCTCATAAACAACTAAGCGATAAAAGATCCATCACACGCTAACTCCAATAATACATTCTCCAATAATGATTAAATAAAATCTGAAATAACCCCAACATAAATCCTCTAAATAACTTTGGAACCGAATGGCCCAATAAAACTCAAATGAAGTCTCATAATAAAATACGACTGAAAAGGAAAGTCTAGCTAAACTATCCCATAAAATGAATACTCGAGTTGCACCTCCAAATGATAACTCCGATAAACTTATGCAGCTTCTCCAATTCTAATCCTGAAAAAGATTAGTCAACGCATGGGTCAGAGCCAAAGCCCCGAGCAAGAATACACCCTACTCCCCTCAAATAGGATCCTTGAATCCAGATAGTAGCATTATACGCAATAAATATCATAATAGAATATTTTAAATTAAACAAAATAGTTTAAACGCGATAAATATAAATTACTAATTACCCGTAGGAATCCCCGTTTAAAAGGCACACCAATATGATTTTAAAATTCCCAAGTCCCACGATGTTAATTTATTAAATTAACCAATTTTTATTATTGTTCTCACTTTTTATTAAAGTGTCACACTTTCCCTTGTCAATCGTCCTCTGGCCCGTTTAAACGGTCGGCCCCGACACATGACAAGGTTCCACATACAACACGACATCAATCGTCCTCTGAGCCGTTTAAACTGTCGGCCCCGACACATTATGTCGCCACAAATTTTAATACCCATTTTTATCTTAGGCATTAATTCTCCATTTCTCAATTAATAATCACCCCGCCCGTTTAATCGATGTGAGATCCTCAAAATACCCATTAGTCCCATACCTAAGGGTCCCCAAGTTATCAATACGTCCTATCTTATGTATAGGAGGATTTTTTAACATAAATCTTAACTTAGTCTCGTACTTAGACTACCGTAACGACGATAAAGTATCAAAAATCAGCCCACCCCAAGATGATAAAAACGCGATAATCTACCCTCACTAGTCCCATACCTAGAAGGCATAAATCATCAAATGGCCTACCCACTAGTCCCATACCTAGAAGGCATCCTAAAATATAGGGAGAGAAAAAATTTACCCAACAACCCGTTGTCACAATGATATTTAACAATACCAATAAGTCACGCCAACAAGAATAATTAATCAATGTATAAAATAACGCATGATAGTCCAATTCAATTAAATCTTTAATTTAATTATCACAACGTCAACAATACCCAAATAATCTCATTTAATTATTTTAAATTAAATATACCAAGTTTTCATCATATATATATCAAAAACCAAATTTTATTATCTCTACATGTATTACTAGAGTTATACACCCCCAACTTTATTTATTTTAAAACTAGGGTTTTTCTACATGCAACCTACACCAATAAAATCCAAAATCACTCATAAATCCTGCGTACCCAAAGGGTTATGAATATTATTCAGATTAAGAGATTTTATAAAAAGAGTCCCATAATTAATATTCACTTTTTCTAATTAAGTTACTAATTATTTTTAAGAAAACATGTAATTAAGTGTTTAGACGACACTTAAAACGCATAATACTAAAGGAAAATAATAGAGTATTCATGCCTGTAAAGATCGTGTTGAAAATCTGATTAGAAATCTGGATTCCTTGAGAAAAAATAGCAAAAGAGTGCTCTTGAACAAACTTGATTAAACCCCAATTAAGCCTCCCAAAACTTGTGCCAAAAACTTGATTATGAAGAAGGTTGATGATTATGAGTGTGAGGAAAAATGTTTAGAAGTGTTCTCTGGTGAAAAACTGAAGAAAAGTGATTATGAGAAGTCCCCCTACGGATTAACAAGGTTATATAGTGATTAGCAGTCCTAATCCTACACAAATTCTAATTAAAAACAATACCAGCGCACGTTTCTGAAGGCATCGATCGATCGATCGCCCAGAAAAACTGACAGTTTTGCTTAAAAATTATAAGAGACAAATATTTCAAAAATCATATAAAATCCATTTTAACTCCGATTTCAATTCCGCTTGAAGTTTTATTCTTCTAAAATCATAATCAACATATTTAGCCAATAAAAATTATTAAATTCAAAAATTTATTTTTCCCCAAAATTCCAATTAATTAATTAAATAATAAATAAAAACACGGGGTGTTACATGAAGGAATAGATTTTAACGAGACTTTTGCTCCAGTTACTCATTTAGAATCTGTTCGTCTTCTCTTTGCCATAGCTTGTTACTTACATTTTACGCTTTACCAAATGGATGTCAAATCTGCCTTCCTTAATGGAATATTGACTGAGGAGACCTATGTAGAACAACTAAAAGGGTTCATTGACCCTCAATATCCAAATCATCTTTTTCGTCTTAAAAAGGCTTTGTATGGCCTAAAACAAACGCCAAGAGACTGGTATGAGCTCCTTTTCAATTTTCTCTTAGACAAAGATTTTAAGAGAGGTGGAAATGATCAAACCCTTTTTGTCAAACGTTTTGACAAACATATTATTATAGCTCAAGTTTATGTTGACGATATCATCTTTGGATCAACATCTCCCTCAGAAGTTATATCCTTTTCTGAAATTATGCATAAAGAATTTCAAATGTCTCTTATGGGGGAGTTACAATTTTTCTTGGGTCTTAAAGTCAAACAGAATTCAGAAATATTATTTGTTTTTCAATCTAAGTATGCTTTAGAGATTGTTAAAAAATTCGGCCTTGAGAGTGCAAAAGATGCTAAAACTCCCATGAGTACTACAGTCAAATTATCTAAGGATGAGACTGGTAAATCCATAGATCCACCCTATATCGTAGTATGATAGGAAACTTATTATACGAAACTGCCTCGCATCCTGATATTATGTACACTGTTTGCGTATGTGCTCATTATCAAAACAATCCTGAAGAGAGCCATTTAGTTTGTGTTAAAAGAATCATAAAATACCTAAAAGGCACTCTAAATTTAGGACTTTGGTACACCAATGATACACCTAGCACTATAATAGGTTACACTGATGTTGATTGGGCTGGGTGTACTGATGATAGTAAGTGCACATAAGGAGAATGTTACTATATAGGTAATAATTTGGTAGGTTGGAGTAGTACGAAACAAAACTGCACTTCTTTATCAACAGCTGAATCGAAATACATAGCCGCTGGAAGTTGCTGTGCCCAATTACTTTGGTTTAAGCAATGCTAAGTGGTTATGGTATTCACGAAGATCAATTACATCTCTATTGTGATAATCAAAGCACGATCAATATCTCTAAAAATCCTGTTCAACCTCGCGAACTAAACATATAAAAATTAGACATCACTTTATACGCGAATTAGTTGAGACTAAGGAATTAGAAATCAATTATCTTCCTAATGATTTGCAACACACATATATGTTTACCAAACCCCTGGATTTTAATAGGTTTATTGCTTTGCATAAATTGATAGGAATGGTTTGTGCTGAATAAACTCCTATGACTTAAGTAATATTCCCTTTGTCCATTTGAGACAAAATGGGGGAGAAATTTGAGTCTTATGAGTTCATTGTTTTGTACATATTTCTAAAATGATTGATCTTAGTATTCTTTGCAGGAATTTGTACCATTCATGGTTTTAGGATATTGGTTTGTAAATAGTTGAGTTATGTAATTTTGGTTTCTAGGAAATGGGTTGATAGAATATTTGTATAGGAATATCTTTTTCGTTATCTCTTTGTTGCCCTACGAGTCCTAGATGACTCAAAGGAGATTTTGTCTCATATTTCCAAAGGGAGAGATTGAAGCACCTTATACTATTGACTCACTTGAGTCTACATTGTATAAGTGCTCATACAGTTTAAAAATAGTGACAAAATTGTGTCGATTCCCTAGAATCCAAAAAGCCTCAGACTCTACTCTAATCTTCATTCATCTTGTTTAATTTATTGAAGGTATATTCACAAACATTCACACACATGAGGATTGTATACATTATGCATATATTGCATTAAATTATTTGTGTGTGTGTTGTGTGTGTTAATTTCCCTTAAAACCTTTTTTAATAATTTTTTGGGAATTTTTAATGATTTTTAAAATGATTTCTTCATAATTAAAATTGTATTAAAAAGATTTTGGGATCAATCTGTAAATACTGGTTTTGTGGTTTTATGCCTATAAGTTGATTTAGGTAGGATCCGAAAGCTCTAGAGACTATAGGGTGTGTGTAATTATTTTGTAACACGCGTGCGAGGTTCGATATCAGCCCTACACTTGTCTCCCTTATACCGACTAAATTTGTGTTTCTTTAAAGACACAAAACCGTTGTCCATTGCCAGCCATTGGATCTTTGTTATCAACGCTCTGCATGCGTTTGAAGTCAATCCATGTGAAACCTTTCTCAACCAATCAGAAGCCATTTAACTCTCCGCTCTTATCTCACCGTTGGATCAAAGTCAATTTGGGAAGACCAAATCCCATCCCTTGATTTTGAATAGTCTTCTCGATCCTTCTTAGCCCCCTATATAAAGAGACTTACCCTCAACCTTTGAGAGACTTTTCCACTTCGTCTAAGTAGAGAGAGAATAGAGAAGAGGGACAAACCAAAGAGAGTGAGAGAGTTAGAAATTCTAAATCGTCCATATATAGTTTCAAACCCTAACTCATTTTTCTAAAACCATTTACACCAAACACCAACCCTGAGTGTTTGAGAGTTATTTCTGTGTTGGTTTGAAAGCTGTTTCGTGGTTCAACCTCTTGGTTTTAAGATCTTGTGTCCAACTTAGACATTAGGTTATATCTGTATTTCTGTTGCATAGAAATCATAGATCTGGTCATTTTAATTTTATATTACACTTAGATCTGCATTCTTAGTTTCTCGTCTTGAGAAATCTTTTGTTGATTATTTTATGTAAATGTTTTTAACTTCAAAATCAACAAAATCATTTTTTGTTTCTAGTTATTTTAAAACAAGACCTTTGACCTAGTTAAGAATCGCACTTCGTGGTTTTCAATTTCAAAAGTATTTTCAAAACCCTGAAATTGATTAAGATCTTGAATTTTCTTCCGAGCAAGATAGCCATGGATTCTTGGATCATTTTAAAGGCCAAATAAGGTTTTTGTTTCTAAGAGGAGAGAAACTGAAAATCACAGCATATAGATCTGAACTGTAATTGGATAGGACTGTTTGTATATTTAAGCGTGTGTGTGTGCATGCATGTGTTAGAGCACAATCACAAACACTTACACACTATAACACTGAAAGTGTTGGTTATAAGATCTTGAAACAAGATTCGACGTAAAGACTGGAACAAAGTGGAAGTTAGCAAACTGGGAGAGCCACATCAACAATCATAACTGCAGCGAAGTTAGAAGGAAACCAATGGGTACATTCCTAAACTTGTATAGGACTGATTTGTGTGCAAGTGTGTTATATAGTTTTTAACTTATATATTTTGTTTTAGTGGATTTTTGGTTTGTGACTTAGAAGTCACCGTGGATGTTTCCTTAGTTGGATGAGGTTTTACCACATTAAAAATCTCTTGTCTTTAATCCTTATACATCTCCTCATCTCATTCTTAATAGTGTGTTGATTTAAACTGTCTTAGTTTTGTTTTCCACAACTTGTTAACAAATGTTGAACTGATCTCGTACATGTTTTATTAAACACATATTGTAATTAACCTGATTTGATTTAAAGAAAAGAGTTTCCTAAAAAAATAGTTTGGAGTTACTTCAATAGTTTAATCTTGTATTAAACGGCCTAAGTAAGAGTTTTTGAGATGTCTTTCAAGGAAGGATGATCTGAAGCTTTGAAGTTGGTCGGGATCGAAGAAATCTCTGAGCTCCTCAGGCATGACCCTATCACTCCTCTAAACCTGGATGAGGAGTTTGATAATGATAAGGGGTCTGAAGAATCTTCTATGGTGCCCATTGATATTTAGTGGTGCTAAATGAAAATGCCAACCAACCTGCTACTGGCCAAAATCAAGCACAGGATAAAGAGAAGGTCTAACAAGTTTACCTTTTTTTCTATCTTTTCTTTCTTGAAGATGTATCCTCTCTCATACTTCAAATATCAGTCAATAAAAGAATAAGTTTATATTTTTAATTGGTGTCCATACCTTAGAATGACTTATAGTTTTCGGTGAACTATGTTGCTTCACTTTTTGTGTTGTTTGATCCTTTAGATTTCCACAAACTCATGTACTTGCCATTTTCCAATTTGATGCTAGGAAAAAGGCTATAATTTCTGTTGAATCTAACATGCTCAGACGGAGTAAAAATCTCCTAAAAACTGGTCATGCTCCCATGTCTGAAGAAGACTTGATTAGGTTTCTTGGCCCAGATGTGTTCGACCAAGTTATGGTTTCATATATTTATCTTTATTGCTTATTGGACAGGCTTATTACCAATAATGTTGCATATTATGAAATGATTGAGTAACTTCAAAAGGATAAAAAAAATGTCCCTTTCTTTACTCCATACTGATTATAAGACCAAGTACAAAGCCTTAAGTGAAGGTTGGGTTTTTAACAATAAGTTGAAGGACATTAATTCTACTCTGAAAAAGAAAGAACTTTCCTTTAAATAAGATTTGGAGAATTCCAGGTCTATTACTTCAATATTAGAAAAAGAGAATAATACCTTGAGTGATGAATTGGAAAGACTGAAGAGATCAACTGCCACTGGTCTCGATAAAGGTGCTTCCTTTTTAGAGAATGAAAAGACAAGATTATTGGCAGAATTAGAGGCATTACAGAAGAAGACTAAATCTGGGATGTAAGGACATTTTTGTCCATTATCAATTTGTTATGTCGCACGCCGTTACACCGTTGAAGAAATTTAAGATTCATACAGTCATCAACGGATCCGAATATCAAAAGAAGAAGAAGAATCAAAGTCTGACAGTCCGGACCGTTCAGGCTCAGACCCGGACCGGTCCGCCTGTTGAAAGCCAGTATACCCCGAACCGATTGCGAACCGAAGATGACAAATATAAAATGAACCGGTCTGCCTACCCAGACCGGTCTGCCTCAGACCCGGACCGGTCCGCCTGGGATAAACTTCAACAGATCGTGTTCAGATTTTTAATGCCCAAGACTTCTTATTTAATCCCACTACAGAAAGTGGTTTTCTAAGACTTCCACACACGATTTTCAGAGTACAAAAAACTCTAAGTCTTCACCTATTGAGCCCTAGACTCTAGGTTTTTGATTCACACAAATTTCCAAACATTTGTGAATCTCTTTGCAACCCAGGAACGCACTTTTGCTGTTCATACCATTGTGGAGAAGACCGTTCTTCTTCTTCATTGCAGCCCTACTGGAAAGGGATAACTCCAGCCACCGACTACAGGATCCGACACCTGAGGGTAATTCTTAGTCACTTGTATTTTCATTGTAATCCGAAAATTGTACAGTTACAATATTATAATGGAAATAAATGGTTTTGCCCCTTTGGGGGATTTTTCCTCACAAGCATGTGTTTGAATGTTCTTGCTTAGTTCATTATCTTATTCAATCACATACTGTTGCATGTTTGGGATTTGTTTGAGTTAAGAGATGTTTAATATATACTTTGCCCATTTGAACGCAAGCACATACGTTCTCAAATTGGTATCAGAGCAGGTTACGCTAATCTATCTCGTATTCTTATTTTCTGCAAAATTTTTCTAAGATATCAATTTTCTGAAAAAATTGATTTTTGAAAAAGTGCGTGTTCAAATGGAGAAGTTATATAATAAAATGCCAGTTTTTCACGGGACAAACTATGCCTATTGGAAAGCCCGTATGAGATCTACATTAAAAGCCATTGATGAACGTGTCTGGATTTTGGTTGAAAGAGGGTGGACTCCTCCCTCCGTGATTGTTGATAATGTGATAAACTTGAAACCTGTCACTTCATGGACTGAAGAAGAATTTAAATGGTCATCTTTTAATTCTAAGGGTCTAAGTGCTATTTTTGGGTCTGTCACGCCTGATGAGTTCAAACGAATAATGACGTGCACCACGTAAAAGAGGCATGAGATGTTTTGCAACTTACCCATGAAGGAACTAATATTGTGAAAGAGTCTAAATTGCAAAATCTAACCACTCAATTTGAAACCATCACCATGCATGAAACTGAATGTTTTGATGATTTTTATGCTAAGCTTTCAGACATTGTTAACACTAGCTTTAATCTTGGTGAACATATTCCTAATGCTAGAGTTGTTAAAAAGATTCTGCGTTCTTTGCCTAAGCATTTTATCCCTAAAGTCACTGTGCTAAATTCTATGGGTAATTTAAATACGCTAAAATTGGAAGAACTTGTAGGAGATTTACAAACATATGAAATTGATAAGTTCCCTAAAACTGCTAAATCTAAAGATAAGGGAATTGCACTTAATGCCCAAGAGAGAAGGAGTGAGGGGTCGGCTAGAAAGAGGGTAGAGTCATCTAGAAAGAGAGAGACTGACACGTCTGATTCTGAGTGTGATTTTGACTTAGATGATTTGGCTCTTTTTGCAAAAAATTTCAAGAGGATTCTCAAATTTAAGAAAAATGGCAATTTTAAAGATAAAAAGAAATTTGAGAAAAATAAGTTTGAAAAGAAAAATGAAAAAGATTCCAAAAATCCTCCTAAGAAAGAAAGTGAGAGATGCTTTGAGTGCGATGGTAGGGGTCATAGAGCCTTTGAGTGTGCCACTCGTCTGAATAGAGAGAAAGGAAAAGTTGTCCTTAATGCTACTCTTAGCGACGACAGTGAGGTCGAGGCGGTGGATTCAGGAGATGAGTCACCGCATGAGTGTAACTTCACCGCATTCATGGCCAGTCAAGTAAGCACTCCTAGTTCTCTTCAAGACGATGAGGATGATTCTTCACAGGGACACCTCGATAGTGAGATTAGGGGTGGAAGCGGTACGAGTTTTTACCGTACCATACCGTTTTGGTCCGAAAAAAAATGGTTTTGGTTTCATATATTAAAATACCAGAAACCAGTCTTACCGAAACCGAAATTACCGTAAAAAGTTGGTTGGTTTTGGTTTTAATATTTAAAAAACCGATTTACCGAAATTATCGTACCGAATTTTATGAAACCAGAAAAAATGTACCGAAATTACCATACCAGAAAAAAAACGTACCAAAATTACCGTGTCGTACCAAATTTACCAAAATTACCGTACTGAATTTACCAAAACTTGAAAAAAGTTGGTTTTGGTTTTGGTTTTAATATTTAAAAAAGTTGGTTGGTTTTGTTTTTGGTTTTTGGGTACTTTTAGTGTTGTTTACCGAAACATAAAAAACTGAAACCAGAAACTAGAAAAAAACCAGAATTTACCGAAACCAGAAAAAACCAGAAGAAACCAGAAAAAACAAGAATTTACCGAAACCAGAAAAAAACCAAAATACCAGCCGATTTGGTTTTGGTATTGATTTTGGTGTACCGGGTTGTAAACTAGTACGGTTTGGTTTTACCATCTAGAGTTTGGTTTTGGTATTGGTATCTACTATTTACCGACCAAACCGTACCGTTTACACCCCTAAGTGAGATCGATGTGAGTGAGGGGGAGGATGACTCAAGTGAGAGCGAGAGTGATATTCAACGCGCCTACGCTGAGTTATATTCTGAGTCATTTAAAACTAAAAAACGTAACAAAGCGCTAGTTCTTAAGATCACCGGATTAGAGGAAGATTTAAGAAAGGCAAGAGAGAGAGAGTCCTCCACCTTCACCGCCCTGAGAGAGAGAGAATCTGCCTGTGTCGAGAAAGAGAGTGTTTTCGAGAAAGAGAGAGGGGACTTAACTAAACAAGTGGCTAGTCTTACGAGTCAGATCCATTCCTCCGTGGAGACTCGAAAGAAACTTGAAGCCCTTGTTGCCCAACTGACTCATGATCTTGAGAAAGCACGGGAAGTCAAGGTACAAATCGAGGAAAGATCCGAGAAAATGGAAAAGATGCTCCTCGGCCCCGCTTTAGGTTTTGGCGATCGGCAAGGAATTGGTTATGATGGTGCCTCCACGTCCCAAATTACCTCTGGACCAGTTCTTGAGTTTACTACGACTCCTTATGGCCATCGTAAAAAACCTCGAAGGAGAGTTCGATCAAGAAAGGCAAACCAAGGTCCGCCTTTGACTGTGTTCTTTTGTACTTATTACAAAAGAAAAGGCCATCTTAGGGAATTTTTCTATAGCATGGGTCGGACACGACGTACTACTTCTCCACCACGTCATACTAATGAGTTTTCTAGTCTGAGAGAGCAAGTTGAGTTCTTAGCTGACACATCTCAGAGCTTGATGGAAGAATTCCGACGGATGTCTTTGCCGTTAGTGAATGCTTCTCACATTCCAGCTAAAACTAACAAAAACAAAGGCAAACAAAAGGTCATCTCTGCTTGAATACCTAAGAAAGATAAAAAGGCCTTCGTTGTTCATGTTGCTCTTAAAGCACACAATACCTCACAATGGTATTTTGATAGTGGGCGCTCCAGACATATGACAGGTGATGCCTCATTTTTTACGACTCTTGAGGATTATCAGGATGGCAGAGTCACCTTTGGAGATGGGAGAAAGTCTAGAATTATAGGACGTGGTACTGTCGAGTTACCTGGATTCCCTAAGCTAGAAAATGTTTTGTACGTCAAAGGTTTGAAAGCAAACCTTCTCAGCATTAGCAAGCTGTGCGACACTGACTTTGTAGTAAAGTTTGACCGGGACGCGTGTAAAGTCTACAATCAAGCCGGTAAACTTTTGATGCAAGGGGTGAGGACCAAGGATAATTGCTATGGGACTGAGACCACGTCCTCACTTGTCTACAACAACGCCACGATCACTCATATGGATCTGTGGCACCAACGTCCAGGTCACATGAATGTTAGAGATCTCAACCGCTTAGCTAAAAAGGACCTAGTACGTGGCTTACCATATCTTGGAAAGTCAACTTCCACCGTTTGTGGACCCTGTCAGATGGGAAAATAAATTCGTAGTCCCCATAGGAAGTTGCATTCCATTACCACCTCTCGTGTTCTTGAGTTGATTCACATGGATCTTATGGGTCCCACTCGTACTGAGAGTCTAGGTGGTAAGAGGTACATCCTCGTGATGGTAGATGATTTCTCCAGGTACTCCATTGTAGGTTTTCTGAGAGAGAAATCCGATGCTGTAGAATTTTTAACGACCAAGTGCCATGTCCTGCAAAATCAACACGGTGTCACTATTAATAGGATGCGTAGTGACAATGGTACTGAATTCACAGAAGCAAAGGTAGATCTTTACTGTGATAGCCTCGGGATCAAACATGAGTTTTCTGTTGTGAGAACTCCTCAGTAAAATGGGATTGTTGAGAGAAAGAATAGAACGATCCAAGAAATGGCTAGATCTATGCTTCTAGGTCATTAAGTTTCTAGGACATTTTGGGCAGAGGCAGTGTCTACTGCATGCCACACGGTGAATAGGGTTTATTTGCGTCCACACACACTTCAGACTCCTTATGAGTTGTGGACTGGCAAGAAGCCCAACCTGGCATATTTCCGTGTTTTTGGGAGTAAATGCTACATCCTATAGGATAGAGAGCAATTAGGAAAGTTCGACTCCCGGAGCGACGAGGGAATATTTCTAGGATATTCATCAAACAGCAGAGCGTACCGGATTTTTAACCTGAAGAGCTCTAAGATTATGGAATCAATAAACATCACCGTTCAAGATGACGAACCTCCGACGGTTATTGATCCTAACTTTCAGTGTGAGGATGGGGATTTACCTGTTCATCTCTCACACTCTGTGGACCCTACTCTTGTGCTAGGGGACACACCTTCTTGGGTTCGCAAGAGTCATGACCCGTCTGCCATTGTTGGCGATCCCGCTCTAGGGGTCAAGACTCGTGCTCAGCTAGAGAATGTTGTTAGCCATCTTTGATAAACGTCCAAAGTCGAGCCCAAGAACCATAAAGAAATACTCAAGGATGAACACTGGATATCTGCTATGCAGGATGAGTTGCTTCAGTTTAAAAAGAACAATGTCTGGGAACTAGTCCCCCGACCTAGTGAGACTAATGTGATAGGTACCCGGTGGATTTTTAAGAACAAAATGGATAAAAATGGTACCATAATTAGAAATAAGGCTAGGTTGGTCGCTCAAGGCTACACACAGATAGAGGGTGTAGACTTTGGGGAGACATTTGCTCCTGTTGCGAGGCTTGAGTCCGTCCGTCTTCTGCTCGCCATCGCATGTCATCTGCGCTTCAAGTTATATCAGATGGATGTCAAGAGTGCCTTTCTGAATGGCATTCTACAGGAGGAGATTTATGTGGAACAACCAAAAGGGTTTGAAGACCCTCAGAACCCGGAGCACGTCTACTATCTGAGGAATGCCTTGTATGGTTTGAAGCAAGCACCCCGTGCTTGGTACGAGAGGCTTACTTCTTATCTCTTAGCTCCTGGCTTCAAGAGAGGGGGAGTAGATATGACGTTGTTCGTCAGGAGAGATGGAGGTGCTATTTTGGTTGCCCAGGTCTATGTGGACGACATAGTCTTTGACTCCACATGCTCCCAGCATGCTCACCACTTTGAGGAGGAGATGAAAAGTGAGTTTGAGATGAGCATGGTTGGTGAGCTTACATTCTTCCTTGGTCTCCAGGTTCGTCAGCTCGAGGATGGGATGTTCATCTCCCAATCCAAGTATGCTAGAGTCCTAGTGAAGAAATTTGGTTTAGACTCCGCTAAGCATGCACGTACACCTATGAGTACCACTACCAAGCTTAGCAAGGACACTTCAGGCAAGGACGTAGAGCAAACCTTATATCGGAGTATGATCGGTAGTCTTCTCTACTTGACTGCCAGTCATCCCGACATCGCCTTTAGTGTTGGAGTCTGTGCGCGATATCAGGCATCCCCAAAAGAGTCACATTTACTTGCTCTAAAACGTATTATTAAATACGTTAGTGGGACTCTCTCATACGGTATTTGGTATTCCTTTGATACCGATGACCGTTTGTCCACCTATTCGGATGCCGATTGGGCCGGGGATTTAGATGGTTGTAGGAGAACTTCTGGTGGGTGTTTCTATTTTGGTTCTGCTCTTGTCTCCTGGCTGAGCAAGAAGCAAAATTCCATCTCTTTGTCCACTGCGGAGGCTGAGTACATAGCCGCCGGGAGTTGTTGCACACAACTCTTGTGGATGAAGCAAATGCTGGAGGATTATGGGATTTCACAAGACACCATGACCATTTCCTGTGACAACACGAGCGCGATACACATATCCCGCAATCCAGTTCAGCATTCGCGCACCAAGCACATCAGGATACGTGAGCACTTTATTCGTCAGTTAGTTGAGGAGAACACTGTATCCCTGAGTTTTGTTCCCACCGACCGTCAGTTAGATGACATTTTCACCAAACCTTTAGATGCCCTTAGATTTGAGAGTCTTAGGAAGTCTTTGGGGATTTGCACAGTTGACTGAGGGGTTAGTCTATGTCTAGAATATGATGTTTCTTCATGTTCATATCATATGCTTTCTATTGCTAGTCTGTTTTATATGTACCATTGCTTAGTTGTACAACTATTTATTTATTCTTTTTGCTTTTTTTTATTTCTTTTGAAAAATACAAAAAGATTTTCCTTTAAGAAATTTTTTACGAAAAGCACAAAAAGATTTTATTTTACTAAAATTTTTGAAAAATCCAAAAAGATTTTTGTCTTTGCTCCTCTTATGGATGAGCATTTAAGATAGCCAAGTCACAACTTCATTCCATATATCCATGTGACTGTTTGATAGAGATTTGCGAGGCTACATCATTTCATCCTTGTGCTTTACATTGTTTGGAGTCTTTGAGATGTAATTAGTGATATCTTCCTACATGTTTGACTCCTATATCCTTTATTGCACACATGCACGGCTATATTTGATTATTGCACTTGTCTATCACATATTGGCTTGAGTGTTTCCATCTCAATTCTGTCTATTCAACTTACAATATGCGATAAATCTTGACAAGATTGGAATGCATGTAAAAACCGTTTTGGTGAGACTGTGTGTTTTTGTATAACGGGGAGGGGCTGCGAAAGGTAATCATATATCCTTTGCGCAAAAGCCACCGTTATAAAGGACCTAAAAAATGGAGGAATTTTAATATCCGAGGTCCAAAGAGGTTAAAAGAGCTCGAAAACATTTAAAGGCAATAACAATCACTTCATACTAAATATGGGCCACTTAGGTTTCACCATCAATTCTCCAAAGTTTGAGAATTTGGAATACCTCTATTCAAAATATATATCTGAGGGAGTTTGGTTGGAGAATATTAAAATGGGTTTGCACTTCCTTGAAAGTCCTGAAAAAGCATAAATCGTTTTGGACATTATTGGTGTGAAAATCTCTTTGAGCTTTGATTTATTGATTTGATTGAGTCAATATCTTATATTGTCATTTTTTTCCACCAAAGGACGCATTTGAGTTCATTCGCTTGGAGTATCCTATATTCATCGTGCACATATGTCATGTTTGTATGCATTGATTTTCCTATCGAATTTGATCACACCACTTCATTTACGCTATCATCTACTTGGTTGTTTTTATGTTCATTCATGGTGTGATTTTATCCTAGTGACACCCCGCACTTGCTTATTTTGCTTTATTTCTCTCATTTGTCTATTTGGGGACATCATAAAAAGGGGGAGATATTTTGGGGGAGTTTTGTGTTTTTGAGATTTGATACAACATGCTTTCTTCATTTGATATCTCATTTCAAACTCGATAAGTCACTGGGTATTTTGTCTTTTCTCATGTGTGTAGGTACTACATGGATTATCATTGGATTGCACACCCTGATGAGAAAAGTGTTGAGATTCCTGAAGAGTTGAAGAGCAAACGTTGAAGTCTTATTCAATTGCATCTTTCCAGTTTTGGGTTCATGGAAGGGTAGATTTGTATAGGCATCTTTAGTTGTTTGATAATTCGGATGTTTGCTTTTATGTATGTACCGACATAGACATAGGGGGAGATTTGTAAGGACATTTTTGTCCATTATCAATTTGTTATGTCGCACGCCGTTACACCGTTGAAGAAATTCAAGATTCATACAGTCATCAACGGATCCGAATATCAAAAGAAGAAGAGGAATCAAAGTCTGATAGGCCGGACCGGTCAGCCTCAGACCCGGACCGGTCCACCTGATGAAAGCCAGTATACCCCGGACCGATTACGAACCGAAGATGCCAAATATAAAAAGAACCGATCCGCCTACTCGGACCGGTCTGCCTCAGACCCGGATCGGTCCGCCTGGGATAAACTTCAACAGATCGTGTTCAGATTTGTAAGGCCCAAGACTTCTTATTTAATCCCACTACGGAAAGTGCTTTTCTAAGACTTCCACACACGATTTTCAGAGTACAAAAAGCTCTAAGTCTTCACCTATTGAGCCCTAGACTCTAGGTTTTTAATTTACACAAATTTCCAAACATTTGTGAATCTCTTTGCAACCCAGGAATGCACTTTTGCTGTTCATACCATTGTGGAGAAGACCGTTCTTCTTCTTCATTGCAGCCCTACTGGAAAGGGATAACTCCAGCCGCCGACTACAGAATCCGACACCTGAGGGTAATTCTTAGTCACTTGTATTTTCATTGTAATCCGAAAATTGTACAGTTACAATATTATAATGGAAATAAATGGTTTTGCCCCTTTGGGGGATTTTTCCTCACAAGCATGTGTTTGAATGTTCTCGCTTAGTTCATTATCTTATTCAATCACATACTGTTGCATGTTTGGGGTTTGTTTGAGTTAAAAGGTGTTTAATATATAATTTTCCCATTTGAACGCAAGCACATACATTCTCATGGGAAAACTTCTAGACAAAGGATAGTTGTTCGAACAAATATTAAGAAAAAAAATTAAGAAGACCCTTGCCACCAACCTGCCCAGTTGAAAGCCAAAGATAATGCCATTTCTGACTAGGCGGCCCAGCAGCAAGCCAATGATAGCATCCTTAAGAAGCTTCAAAATCATGAGGGCTAATCTTTCAATTTCACAAATAACCTAGGAAGTTTGGATGAAGGGCTATAATGAGGCCTTCACCCATATGGACGATCATCTTGCTTAAAACAATTGCAAAGGTTATAAATGGGGATGTACTAATTTGATAATTTTGCTAAAGTTTGATCAAAACAGTGACTTGTGGCATTAGATGGCCCATGTTTCTTGGATTGTGACGAGCCTCCATTCAAATTGGACATTAAATAGATTCCTCCTAATTCTATTCTTCAATGGCTGGTAACTAAGTATTTAGGGGATTATGGCCGCCATAATGTGTGTGAGATAGTTTATCCTCCTCATTTAATTGATTCGCCGAGCAGTAGTAATAGACAAATGTTAAGATATTTTAACACAATCAACTCTCCATATACTCTTGATGATCCTCCTATAAGAATGGACAAGGCACAAGGAAAGCGTCTAGCAGAATGAATATATCTTTCTTGTACTTCTTTTTATTTATTTTTTGCCATTGTAATTCATTATGATTAATGAAATGTGGACATTTTTAATTGAGTCCTTCTTATTCAAGCTTATGGTTGTTATTAAATTTTTTTGTCGACTAGGTAACCTGTATTAAGATTAGTTACTAGGCTTATAGACTAAATAACCTTCTTAATGTAATACCCCGTATTTTCTGTGATATTTATTTTTGGGATTAATTAATTAAATGAGAATTAATTGGAAATTAATCCGGATAAAATACTAGCGAGATGTGAGTTGGTATTTGACTATATTGAGTATATATGATGATATATGAATATTGAATTATGAAATTTGTCGTGAGATTGATATACGGCAATTTGGTCATTTTATTGGGACGCGTGTGACAGTCGCGTCAGGATATAATTATTTTATTTATAAAAGTGAATTTAAATTCTATTAACTGTATGGTCGTTTTGAGTGTGCCAACACATCCGGAAGGGTCGAGATAGTCAGAAAACACTGGCCGGGGGTTAAATTTGGGTCCCGGGGTATTTTTAGGCCATACCGGCATCTTATAAGGGTATTTTGGTAATTTTATATTTTAGGAGATTAAAAGTGACGAAAATTAAGAGTTTTTATCTGATTGGAAATTGACCCACTAAACCCACTAACCAACCCTTATTGACCCATTAATCTACGGGGGTTATTAGATTAGGTTTCCAATATTTTCCTAAAACAAAACCCTAGCCACCATAGCCATTGGAGAAGAAAGCTTGGAGAAAGAGAGAGAGAGGGAATTCTGCAGAAAGAGAGAGGAAATCGTCATCAAAATCAGAGATCGAATCAAGGCAAGTGGTTTAATTTACATTTTTATGCAGTAAATGTTTCTTCCATGTTAGAAATCTTAATAATCATTCTTGTTTGAGAGATAAAGGAAAACCCATGAAATTCGAAGTTGTTAGTTTACTTTTGGGTATAGGTTTGCATGTAGAAACGTTATTGGAAGATTGAATTAAGAGAAATACTAATTTATGTGATATAAAAATGGATTAAATTCTGGGAATTGATGATGATAAATTCTAGGGTTTATGTTCTTGAAAATTTGGGGAAAAGTGTAGAGATTTGATGGATTGATGATGATTAGGAGGAATTGGTCCTTTAAAATACGTTTGTATATAACCTTGAGATGTTTAGGGATGATTAGAGACCATAAAACATTGTTGGGACGAATTTTGGTTGAGATTAGAAGTGTAGAAATTGGTGAAAAACGATTATAAGATTTCTGGGCTTGAATCTGGTCACACGTTAGAAGACCTACCCAGGTCGTTCGAACAAACTTGTTCGAACGAGCTTCTAACGAGTTGACAGTTTGGGGTTCTAATGAGAGGGATGTTCGTTCGATAATCTTGTTCGAACGAGATCTCGTTAGATAGCCCAGTTCGTTTGAACAGCCTCGTTCGAACGAGACTTCTAACGAGCTGGCAGTTGAGGCCTTTTTGGCCTGTTTTGATTTTTGGAGTCCGGTAAACTTGTTCGAGGATAGAGATAACATTCCTTTGATGGTGTATTAGTATACTTGGGACATTTGAGATATAATGAGGAGTAAATTATATAAGTGTGAATCAAATCAAATGAACATTGTGGATTGAGACGTGAGTGCCTACTACGACGTGAGAATAAAATTATGGCGCGTATAAATATGGACCGGGATTATATAAGTGTATATATATTAAGTTGGTACGAGAATGCGAAAAGTAATACAGTTAAACTACGGTGATTACTAAGATGTGTGCTTACTTAGTATTGGTATATGATTTGTGTGTATGACATACCTACCATACTTGCTATCACGGGAGGTTTGCGTTCGCTTAGGGCCCTCTAATCCTTGTGTTGCCCGGATTTAGACTGGTTACCTCGATGAACATAGGTCAGAGAAGGACTTATTGGGATGTTAATAAGTCTGCTGATCGTAAGGGTGGGCCGTTCATTCGATGAATTGAAGGATAAATTGACCTCAGCACCTGTGTTAGCATTGCCGAGACCGGGAGTTGAGTATTTGGTTTACACCGATGCGTCTTTGCAAGGACTTGGAGGTGTATTGCAGCAGGAGAGACATGCCATAGCTTATGCTTCCTGTAAGCTTAAGCCTCATGAGAAGAATTACCCCACGCATGATTTGGAATTGGCGGCAGTGGTATTTGCCCTACGGATTTGGAGGCACTATCTTTTGGGGGAGAAGTTCCAACTGTTCACGGACCACAAGTCCCTACAATACCTGTTCTCGCAGAAGGAGTTGAATATGCGGCAGCGTAGGTGGCTTGAGTTTGTGAAAGACTACCAGTTCGATATCCAGTATCACCCGGGTAAGGCTAACGTGGTAGAAGACGCGTTGAGCCGTAGGCCAGCAGATGAGGTGGCAGAGGTGTGGAA
This sequence comes from Sambucus nigra, assembly GCA_949130495.1. Classification (NCBI taxonomy): domain Eukaryota; kingdom Viridiplantae; phylum Streptophyta; class Magnoliopsida; order Dipsacales; family Adoxaceae; genus Sambucus; species Sambucus nigra. The sequence continues at coordinate 598,980,171 of OX422215.1, read as the reverse complement.
GGCAAAGTGGAAGGAGTTGGGACACCAGGATGTAGTGGCCCGATCTTTCATGTCTGTGATGACCGTTACACCGCAGATTGTCACGAAGGTAGTACGGGCACATGCTAATGACTCGTTCTGTCAGGAGCAGATAGTTCGATTACTAGCAGAGGGAGCCGAGTCCTATACCGTTAGCTCAGACGGGGGATTACGCTTCAATGGGATATTGGTGGTTCCGTAATGGCAGAGTCGCACGGCTCACGGTTCGCGGTACATCCCGGAGGGGACAAAATGTACCAAGACATGAGATGGCAGTATTGGTGGAGCGGTATGAAGAGAGATATTACTGAGTTTGTTTCGAAATGAGCCACTTGCCAGCTAGTCAAAGTGGATCATCAGAGACCGACAGGACTTCTACAGCCGTTGGAGGTCCCGGTGTGGATGTGGGAGAGCATATCCATGGACTTTATCACGGGGTTGCCTACGTCGCAGAGGGGTCACGACTCCGTTTGGGTAATTGTGGACAGATTGTCCAAAGTCGCTCACTTTTTACCCGTAAGGACTGACTACACTACGGGACAGTATGCCCAACTCTTCATTTCCGAGGTTGTGAGACTTCACGGTGTGCCCCTAAATATCGTGTCTGACAGAGATAAGATATTTGTTTCGCGGTTTTGGGAGAGTTTCCAAGAGGCCATGGGCACAGAATTGCGGTTAAGTACGGCTTATCATCCGCAGACCGATGGGCAGACAGAGCGCACAAATCAGATGTTGGAGGACATGCTACGCATGTGCATTATTGACTTTGGGGGTGGATGGGAACAGTACCTTCCACTGGTGGAGTTGCTTACAACAACTCCTCTCAGTTTACTATTGGCATGGCTCCGTTTGAGGCGTTGTATGGTAGGCCTTGTCGTTCCCCAGCATGTTGGTTAGAGGTGGGGGACAACAAACTACTTGGGCCGGAAGTGATTCAGTATACTTTGGCAAGGATTGAGTTAATTCGGAGTCGCATTCGGGTAGCTCAAGACCGGCAGAAGAGTTATGCTGATGCGAAGAGATTTTTCAGGGAGTTCCAAGTGGGGGACCAGGTTTTCCTCAGAGTATCCCCTATGAAGGGGATTATGCGTTTCGGGAAGAAGGGGAAGTTGGCACCGAGGTATGTGGGGCCGTTTCCTATTATTGAACGGATCGGACCGGTTGCGTATAAACTTGGGTTACCGGAGCATTTGCATCGGATTCACGATGTGTTTCATATTTCCTCGCTAAGGAAATACCTTAGAGATAATTTGGCTCATTCTCACATTGCTGTGGAGGACATCGATCTCCAGCCGGATAGCTCCTACGAGGAGGGGCCGATTGCTATTCTAGACCGAAGTGAGCGGAAACTGCGGTCAAAGATAGTTCCGTTAGTGCGTGTCTAGTGGCGACATCATAATGTCGAGGAGTCCACATGGGAGCGCGAGGATGAGATGCGCAAACGTTATCCAGAGTTATTCTTACCAGGTACTTTCTAGTTCCGAATTTCGGAACGAAATTCTGTTATTAGGGGGGAAGTATGTAATACCCCGTATTTTCTGTGATATTTATTTTTGGGATTAATTAATTAAATGAGAATTAATTGGAAATTAATCCGGATAAAATACTAGCGAGATGTGAGTTGGTATTTGACTATATTGAGTATATATGATGATATATGAATATTGAATTATGAAATTTGTCGTGAGATTGATATACGACAATTTGGTCATTTTATTGGGACGCGTGTGACAGTCGCGTCAAGATATAATTATTTTATTTATAAAAGTGAATTTAAATTCTATTAACCGTATGGTCGTTTTGAGTTCGCCAACGCGTTCGGAAGGGTCGAGATAGTCAGAAAACACTGGCCGGGGGTTTAATTTGGGTCCCGGGGTATTTTTAGGCCATACCGGCATCTTATAAGGGTATTTTGGTAATTTTGTATTTTAGGAGATTAAAAGTGACGAAAATTAAGAGTTTTTATCTGATTGGAAATTGACCCACTAAACCCACTAACCAACCCTTATTGACCCATTAAGCTACGGGGGTTATTAGATTAGGTTTCCAATATTTTCCCAAAACAAAACCCTAGCCACCATAGCCATTGGAGAAGAAAGCTTGGAGAAAGAGAGAGAGAGGGAATTCTACAGAAAGAGAGAGGAAATCGTCATCAAAATCAGAGATCGAATCAAGGCAAGTGGTTTAATTTACATTTTTATGCAGTAAATGTTTCTTCCATGTTAGAAATCTTAATAATCATTCTTGTTTGAGAGATAAAGGAAAACCCATGAAATTTGAGGTTGTTAGTTTACTTTTGGGTATAGGTTTGCATGTAGAAACGTTATTGGAAGATTGAATTAAGAGAAATACTAATTTATGTGATATAAAAATGGATTAAATTCTGGGAATTGATGATGATAAATCTAGGGTTTATGTTCTTGAAAATTTGGGGAAAAGTGTAGAGATTTGATGGATTGATGATGATTAGGAGGAATTGGTCCTTTAAAATACGTTTGTATATAACCTTGAGATGTTTAGGGATGATTAGAGACCATAAAACATTGTTGGGACAAATTTTGGTTGAGATTAGAAGTGTAGAAATTGGTGAAAAACGATTATAAGATTTCTGGGCTTGAATCTGGTCACTCGTTAGAAGACCTACCCAGGTCATTCGAACGAACTCGTTCGAACGAGCTTCTAACGAGTTGACAGTTTGGGGTTCTAACGAGAGGGATGTTCATTCGATAATCTCGTTCGAACGAGATCGCGTTAGATAGCCCAGTTCGTTCGAACGAACTCTCGTTCGAACAGCCTCGTTCGAAGGAGACTTCTAACGAGCTGGCAGTTTAGGCCTTTTTGGCCTGTTTTGCTTTTTGGAGTCCGGTAAACTTGTTCGAGGATAGAGATAACATTACTTTGATGGTGTATTAGTATACTTGGGACATTTGGGATATAATGAGGAGTAAATTATATAAGTGTGAATCGAATCAAATGAACATTGTGGATTGAGACGTGAGTGCCTACTACGACGTGAGAATAAAATTATGGCGCGTATAAATATGGACCGGGATTATATAAGTGTATATATATTAAGCTGGTATGAGAATGCGAAAAGTACTACAGTTAAACTACGGTGATTACTAAGATGTGTGCTTACTTAGTATTGGTATATGATTTGTGTGTATGACATACCTACCATACTTGCTATCACGGGAGGTTTGCGTTCGCTTAGGGCCCTCAAATCCTTGTGTTGCCCGGATTTAGACTGGTTACCTCGATGAACATAGGTCAGAGAAGGACTTATTGGGATGTTAATAAGTCTGCTGATCGTGGGAGCGCAGGTATGTGCGTGACTCATGTGATGTGACTGTGTTCGCCTCCACTGTTTGTGATTTGTGTTATCTGAACGATTCCTGAGAGATTCAGAATACGTGATTCCTTATGTAAGTGATGTACCGGGATGGATAGCAGAGTATGTGTGCACCGCAGCTTAGTCTCGGGGTGCTTATATTGTATATTTATGTTGTGGAAAATATACACTTAATAAACTGAGAACTTTCATATGGTATTGTGTATAACTATGGGTTAACAAAAAGGGATGATCTATAATCAGTTGTATTGCTTTTATGTGAGAAACTAAATTTACGTTAAGCCCCTATTTAATTGCGAGCGTTATAATGTTAATGGGAACCGAGTAATAAGGATAGAATCTATGACAGTCTAGCTAGTTATGATGTCACTTAGCTAGTGGTTAGATGGGTACTTACGTTAGGAGTGCACAGTTAGACGAGAGGTGAGAATTTCATGTGAGTGCACGTCCTAACATGTACTTTGCATTTAATGTTTTAAATGTTTTTAAAACACTTGCAGGTTTTTAAAATATCTCCACATTCGGGCTCTGACCCGTTTGCTTTCAAATCTTTTTCTTGTAAAACCATTTTAGGTGCCCAGCCACAAGGACACCATGCATAGGATACTCATTCAGGTGACGAGCTGTAGCTGTTTGTGGAAGCTACAGGGATTTGATTTTAGACGCTTCTACCATTTGGATTCCTGATTCAGTATTTATCAGTTGTAGGCCATGTTGCCCATTTCTATTAGAGACATCTTTCCATTTCAGTTTTTCAGACTTTGGCATGTATTGATTTAGTATTCAGTTTAGTTAATTCAGTTTGTGGTATTGTAGTGAGGAGTTTTCCTCCAGACTTTATTTACATTATGTGATGGTTATTCTATTTACTTCGTTATGGTGAATGGTGTTATTATTCTTCATTACACTTGTTGCATGTTAATCATACTTTAATTAAAATTTGACAACTTTCTTTTTAAATACTAGGTGGTTAGTAATCATTAAAATGTTTTCGACAGTGATGCTATTAACTGGACCAACTTGGCATTTTGAATTAATTTAATAAAGGAGTAGCTACCCGGTATTTAATTAGTCGGGGTGTCACACTTAAATAGTTAATATTTGATTCGTGTTGGAATCATGTATATGGACTTAGATTCGACTAATGCACTTAGATAAAATTGTAAATAACTTTATTATAATAAGTGGTAGCATTAGTTATGAGTGGCGACCAAGTGTATTAGGAATGTATAATTGTTCGAGTATGTTAACCTAGTTGGGTAAAACTTCTAATTAAGAAATTTTACCGACTTCTTATTCGTGACTTACAGAGGACAAATCATACATGAAGTTTAACTTTTCTAAAGTTGGAAAAGTTTGAACTATGCCCTTCTCGACGAGGAACTTTTTAAAAAAAATTCTGAAGTTGGAAAAGTTTGAATCATTCCCTTCTCAGCGAGAAACTTTTTGAAAACTTTGAATTAAAATTTCTCATATATAATTAGTTGTAACTACCATACTCCGAAAAATAAAACATAAAAGGGATTTATAATGAAGAAAAACTGAGATTTCATTAACTTGAATAAGCAATTATATTAAGGATATAATTTTCAAAGTGAATTATTGATAATACTTGCGCTTATGATCTGCCTTCCAAGAATTCTTAAATTCTTACCCTTCCAAGGTCTCTAATCGATAAGTTCCTAGTCAGATAAGTGTCGAAATACGGTATGGACCATGCCAATTAGGCTCCATCTTGTTGTTCTTCTGGATTACTTTCTTAAGGACTAAGTCTCCTTGCTTCAGGTTGGTCGTCTTGACCCTTCGATTATAAAATCTTATAGTCCTTTGTTGATAGGCAGTCATCCAAATAGAAGCATCTTCTCGAACTTCTTCTATCATGTCCAAATCTAGTCGCCTCATAAGGTCACTTTTTGGGGAATCAAAGTTCAATACCCTATGAGTGGGCATACCTATTTCCACTGGAACTACTGCCTTAGTGTCAAAGGCTAGCATGTATGGAGTTTCTCCTATTATTATTTCGGGAGCAGTCCTGTAAGCCCAAAGGACGTTATGTAGATCATTAATATAGTTGCCTTTATCCTCATCCAACCTTTTCTTCAACCTATTTAACAAGGTTTTGTTGGTTATCTTTGGTTGACCATTGCATTATGGATGCCCAGGTGCTGAATGAAGTTTTATGATTCCTGACCGAATATAATACTCTTTAAATTCTTCATTATCAAATTGATTGACATAGTCCGTGATGAAGGCATAGGGAATACCATATCGGCAAATGATCTCCTTCTATATGAACTGGAACACTCTCTGATAGGGCATATTAGTTAAGGGTTAAACCTCCACCCATTTGGTAAAGTAATCGACAGTTATAACCCGGTACTTGAATCCTCATTTGGTGCTCGACAGTGGTCCGACCAAGTGAATTCCGCATATAGAGAAGGTCCGTGGATAAGTGATGGGTGTTAGTCTTGCTCCCGATCTTCTGTGAATGGTGACATACTTATGGCATTTATCATATTTCTTAGTGAAAGCAACAAAATCTGCATTCATCGTTGGCCAATGGTAACCTTGCACTCTCACCCTTTGTCTCAGAGACCTTCTAGCTGCGTGTGCACCACATGAGCCCTCATGCACTTCTTTAATCAAATTATTCATCTCATTTTGATGAACACAATGAAGTGTGGAAATAGTGTATCCTCGCCTGTATAGGACACTTTTATTGAGCACTGAGAACGTGTGTGCTTGCGTTCAAATGAGCAAATTATATATTAAACCTTTTTAACCCAAAATAAACCCTAAACATGCAACAGTATGTGATTGAATAAGATGATAATCTAAGCAAGAACATTCAAACACACATAATTGAGGAAAAATCCCCCAAAGGGGCAAAACCATTTATTTTCACTATAATTTGCAAGAGAACGGCTTACAATCGGATTATAATGAAAATACAAGTGACTAAGAATTACCCTCAGGTATCGGATTCTGTAGTCGCGGCTGGAAATATCCCTTTCCAGTAGGGCTGGCGGCTGGAAGTTTCCCTTTCCAGTAGGGCTGCAATGAAGAAGAAGAACGGTCTCCTCCACAAGGGTTGAACATCAAAAGTGCATTCTTGGGTTGCAAAGTGATTCACAAAGGTATGGAATTTGTCTGAATCAAAGGTATGAATCAATGGATTCAAATACCATGAAGACTTTAGAGTTTTGGAACTCAGAAAATAGTGTAGAAGTCTTAAAAAATAACTCCCCGAAGTTGGCTTTAAATAAGAAAACTTTGAGCCATAAAAATCTGTACACGATCTCAACACGATCTGTTTGAGATTATCCCAGGCGGATCGGTCCGGCTTGGGGGCGAATTGGTCCGGTTGACATCGGATCGATTCTTTTATTTCATGCGTATCCATCCGGATGACATCAGATCGGTTCTGATTTCAGTTTCATCGGTTTGCTATCGGTTCGAGGTATACTGGCCTTATTTTCAGGAGGCGGACCGGTCCGGGTCTAAGGCGGATCGGTCTGGATGACCGGATCGGTTCTTTTATTCCAGGCGGACCGGTCCAGTCCTCAGAATCTGGATTCCTTCGAGGTATTCTCTCCATCTTCAAAGGGCCATATCTTCTTCACCGTAGCTCAGAATGAGAAGTCGTTTCTTCCAGTATCTTTGTTGCGACAAGCTCTGCAACTTTCCAGTTGACCTATCCTCCGGACGGTGGAGGTATAATTACCAAATTTCCCTTGAACTTGATGTGGTACACATGATGGAGATATTGGATGCTTGATTCCCGGAATTCGGATTGGGGCCGTCATATGTGATCGTGTAGAGACGTGCCAAATGTAACGGCGTACGACATAAAAAATAGTAAGATAACGAACATGATAAAAATGTCCTTACAAGCACATAATTGGCTACCTTGTACCTCATCTTCCTGGTTTCATTTTGGTCGGATGGCAATGTTTCTCTTTCGATATATTCTTTAATTGGGTCCATCTATAAAGGACCTAACTCCATAGATATGACACTTATTTCCATCCCATTAATGCTTATGTGAGCAAGAATCTCTACTGGGATTATTTGTTTGAGTTTTGCTGGAGTTGTTAAGTAAGTTGAGCAAGAGCATCTGCCTAGGCATTCTCAAGTTTGGGAATCCTCACTATTTTGACTGAAGTGAGCAGAGAAACAACTTCTATTACTTTTTTTTATATATATCATCATGGTTTATCCTCTGACACCATAAATTTATTGTATTTGATTAGCAATGAGATGAGAATCACTACATACTAATATCTGGTCGGTGCCCAGTGATGAAGCTAATTCCAGTCCTATGATCAGTGCTTCACATTCGATTTCATTATAGAAAGCCTTGAATTGGAATATCATAGCATATTCAACATTCAAGTTATTCATATTGTTGATGATGAGGCATGATGTAACACCCCACGACTTTGGAGACTGAGAGATTTAATTTTGTGAAAATTAAATTTAATTAAATTGGAGAATTTTAAAATTTGGGAATTTAAGTCCAAAAATAGAGAACGTTTCAAAGTATTCCGGATGATATTTTTGAGGGTACCATCGATCCCGGAAGGGTCGAGATAGTCAAAATGACTGTCATTGGGTCTTATTTCGGCTCCGGAATGTTTTTAAGTTGTTTTGACTTGAATTGGAGTCAACGAGTCATTTAAAGTGTGTATTAACATTTAAAACTGGGTTTGTTGTTTTAAAGGATTTAAGGCTTACGGATGAAGCCTTCTCAAATAGAGAAAGAGAGAAAGAAAAATGAAGAAAGAAAGAAGAAGGAAAAAGAAGAGAGAGAGGAAGAAAAAGCTTGGGATTTCCGGTCCAACCGCAACATCGAGGATGATCCAACCTCTACAAACCTGAGGCAAGTGTTTAATCTTGCTAAATAGCTATTTGTGTATTTCATTTCATAATTTGTGGGTTAAAGAAATGGATTTTTGGGTATTAATACCAAAACCTAGATTTTTAGGTTTAATCTTGAAATCAAAGTTTAAATTGAGAATTAATGACATAGATATGATTGGGATCAACTTTGGGTTGGTTAATGGGCTTAAAATCATGATTTGATGAAGGAATGGGGGTTGGAATGAGAAATTTAGGGTTTAGAATTCGTGGGTTTTGAAGAAACAGATGAAACCTTCAAAAATTGCAGGTCCGAATCGATTCGCCCCCTCAAGCGAATCGATTCGGTTTGGTAAAATTAGCAGGTCTGCATTGACCAAATCGATTCGGACCCCAAGACGAATCGATTCGGCCTATTGCAGAAGCCCAGGTCTTTGGACCCGAATCGATTCGCCTTGGAGGCCGAATCGATTCGCTAGTTCGAATCGATTCGGAACAGGGCCGAATCGATTCAGAAACAGGGCATTTTGAGGTATTTTTCTCCATAGTGATTTCAAACCCTTTTTGGTTGGGTTTATTGATTTGGGGGCTTTCTCTTAGGATGTAAAAGATATATTCTTGGAGTCATATAAGGAGTTTCTCACATATTGGGATTTGGGGACTCCTTAGGGTAACTTGGGAGAAATGTACCCATGTACGTATTGGAGTTACATATGGATATCGGGGAAACCTCTTTGAGGTTGGAATTACCAATTATAGATAAGGGTATATATATATATATATATATATATATGTTTGAGGTTGAGAACTCTTAGAGAGTGAGAGGTCTCCTATCCTTAGAAATATTTAGACTAAGGAACAAATGATAACCCGATAGGAGTAAGGACTCATAATACAATTGAACCATAGGAAAAAGGGGGAAACCGCGTGCGGGTGTACTATCGACTAGGATAAGCGGTAGCGTAAATTCTAGTTAGGATAGTTTATACACAATTATGGGGATATGGCCATTGAGATTCCAATACTTGAAATGAGGTTGGAATAAATTGAGGTTTTAGACTATTAAGTCCTGTTAATGCCTACGGTTAGATAGTACTAAAGATAATTATGTATTTTCACATTTAGAGGTGAAAGGTGTGGTGATGGATTTCTACACAAATTCTTGGGTGATAACCCTAATGTTGAATGTATATGTATAGATATAAACATGTGGTTTTGGGAGACTATTCATCATAGGAAAATGATCGATTATGTTTCAAGTATGGGATTATATTCACGTATCGAGGTAAATTAAAGAAATTGTGGTGACGGCTTGTATATTGAGGACTATGTATACTTATAGCCAGGTATATATATATATATCTCATGCATATGAACGAGAATTAGTTTATCATATATAGATATAAGGATATGTGTATATGTGTTGATATATATCCGTATGTATATAAATGTATGGATATATTTATGTTATGAACATACATGGTATGGATACTTAAACCGTATATGGTGGTTTATTATTTGATCCTATAATTGGATCATATGGATGTATATATATTGTGCATGTGAATAATACATATACTTATTTGGTTAAGCATACCCCGCTCATGCTATCACTGGGAAGTTGCGCGCGTAGAGGGTGAGCATCCTGGCATATAATGCAGGGTGTGGATATTCCCCAGGTCATAGTCGTCCCTTGTGATTATTATACATATAGATATATATTTTTGGGATGAGACGTGGTGGGTATGTTTCGTCTCATTGCCGGTTGGAACTATGACCGCTTCCCGGGACGTCGTGTGCGTGTGTTTACCACGAGATGGGTGTCGTTTAGTCCCACCATGGTGGCCCCAGTTTTGCTACGTGAGCCGGGCACTGGGAAGATGATAGCATTGATGCAGTTTATCGGCGATATATATAGCCGGGTATATTATGTGCATGGCGTTGTACATCATATGTAGTATGTACACTTGGCTATTGGATTGATGATGATATATATATATATATATACGGTTAGAAATAAATACCTATATATATATATATATATTTATATATATATCCTATAGATGAAAGGATATGGACTTTTATGAAGTACATCTTAGATGATTATGGTGTACTAGATTGATGGGGGTTGAGATATCGCACATAAGGTATTATTTCGGTTACATCATCCCAAGGATATTGTTGGAGGTTCTTTTATTTTATCTTATTTGTTTTCTTTCTTTTCTTTTTTAGGAGTTATAGTTAGTAGTAATGGTAGTATTAACTTGTATGTTGAGGATTATGGATCTCTAGGATCGACATTGCCCAGGAGTAGTGTAACGAGGTGGTTCCTTGTTTGGATTTCGCTTTGCGAGACACCTCACGCACGAAACGCAGTGCCATGTCGAGATTTGAGAGAAGTAATTCCATAGGTGGCATCACGGATCTCTGGTCTTGACCTTGTCAGGAGTAGTGTAACGGGGCGGTTCCTTGTTTGGATTTCGCTTTGCGAGACTCCCCACGCACGAAACGTAGTACAATTTTGGGATTAGAGAGAAGTCTTGCCAATATTCCATGTGCATATTATTAAGTATATTAATTCTTACGTTTTTTAGCCTATATAGGTATATATATATATATATATGTATATGTATAGGGGTAATGTTTTAGGAATTATGATAATTATAATTCATGAGATTATTAATCGGAATTCATTAAGCCTTTTATGGCATAATTGTTGTAATCATAATCTAATAGGATTAGAAATGGGTGGATCCTTAGATTATGACGGGAAGGTAGCTCTCGTGGATATAGGCTAGGCCTGATAAGTTAGGTTGTCCTAAAATCAATGGGGGTAATTTAACTAAAATTTGATGACGCGAATAGGTGCGCGCCTTTAGATGAGAGGTGAGTTGGGGTTCCACGAGAGTGCGGTCTCACTTATTTATGAAATTAAGTACACCGGTATTTATTATGCACGGTTAAAACACTTGCTAAATATTTTACACATTCGGGGCTCTGACCCGTTTACTTCTCCCTCCTTCTTGTATATACATATATATTTTCCACAGGTATCCTACCGCAGGGATGCCGGATGACCTTCTATCCAGAGTCTTGGGAGCCGTGACAGGTGCGGACTGTTGCGGGATGTTTCATGTATCCGCTTCCTACTTCTTTAAAATTCTAGGTAGGATTCATGTTGTACATCGGGTTTGTATCATAGGGATATTTATATACATGTTTATATTTATTCCATCTCAGTGATTGTATTTGCTGTGACCCGACAGCTTATTCAGGTTTATTTATTTATTTATGGAATATTCATGTATAGTGATTCCTTTCATTTCTTATAGTTCTTTCTCGCATCTCTCTTATTTATTAGAAATTTTATAGTGTTGGGTTGTGTTATGTTGCATGTTTTAATTTATTTAACATCTCGCTTATATGATATCGGGTAGTTAGTCCTATATTATATAGTACCGATAGTTGATGTTGAGACTGGACCATCTGAAATTCCTGATTTAATATAGTATAGGGCTGGCCACCCGTTATTATTTTAGGCGGGTTGTTACACATGATCCACTTCCAGTAGCACATAAGAGCCCATCGACAAATAACTGCCAAGTTGGAATATCATTAGAGAACTCTTCTTCTACCGGTACTTTATGCCTAAATATCTTCTAGCTTTATTTTAATTTTTCTTGGGCATCCAACGATTCAAGTTAATCATCCACAATCTATGTTTGCTTTTGATCTAAGCTCTCTTCCATCGAAATCTGCTTGGCTGGTAAACGTGGATTTTGTTGTTCCTCTTCATATGTGGACCCAGTAATAAAGTCTACGACTACTTATCCTTTTATCACAACTCTGAGTTCGTAAATAATTTCACATTCTCCTAACTCCACCGCCTAAGATATTAATCTTCCAGACTTCTCTAGTTTATGCAATGCTTGATGAAGAGGCAAATCTATATAAACAATGATGTTGTGGGCTTGGAAATATAGCCTCATTCTCCTAGAATCTTCAATAAGAGCTATGGGTAACTTTTCCAAGATAGGATGCCTAATTTCTTCTCCCCATAATATTTTTCTAGTGTAATACACTGGATTTTGAACTCCATCATCAAGTCGTGTCAAAGTCGTACTAATAGGCAACTCTGAAACTGCCAAGTATAAATATAATATTTCCCTTAGAACTGGTTGAAAAAATAGTGAGGGAGAACCCAAATACTTCTTCAGCTCCAAGAAAGCCTTATTTCATTTGTCATTACACTCAAAGGTCTTTCTAAGCACTTTGAATAATAGAAGACACTTATCAGTTACTCGGGAGACAAATCAGTTCAATGAAACTACTTTTCTCGTCAATTTTTGAACTTCTTTCTTATTAATCGAGGACTGCATTTCAAGCAAGGATTTAATCTTCTCAGGGTTGGCTTATATTCCTCTTTGATTAAAAATGCACCCTAAGAACATTCCTTCTTGTACTCTGAAGATGCATTTGGTCGGGATGAGCTTCATCTGGTCCTTCTCTAATTGATCAAAGGTTTGAGCTAAGTCTGCAATGTGGTCGGTGACATGTTTTCTCTGGGTGAGTATATGATCTACATATACCTCCATATTTTTTCCGATTTGATCTTCAAAAACCTTGTTTACTAATCTCTGATAGGTGGCTCCAGCATTCTTCAACCCAAAAGGCATGATATTTCAACAGTAAGTACCTCGGCTAGTCATTAAGGAAATGTTATCCTTGTCCTAGGATTCATCTTAATCTGGTTGTGGCTATAATAAGAATCCATAAAACTGAGTAGTTTATGACCTGTTGTCCTAGGCCTCATCCTAATACAATTGTAGCCTATACTCTAGCCCTCCCTTTGGCAATGCCAGCACTGGTGCAGATGTCAACTTGTCCTTTAGCTCGTCGAACGCTAATTGACAACTATTATCCCACTTGAAAGGCACCCCTTTCCTAGTCAGATTCGTCAAAGGTCCTGCAATCTTAGAAAATCCTTTAATGAATCGTCTGTAGTAACCGGCCAATCCCAGAAAACTGCGCACCTCGGTCGGTGTCGTGGGCTGTCCCCACTCCCTCACCGCCGACACCTTATCCGGATCCACTGCAATACCCTGATCTGACACGACGTGACCAAGGAACTGTACCTCCCGTAGCCAGAATCCACACTTCCCGAATTTGGCATAGAGCTGATGATCCCTCAGTGTCTGCAAAACTAGGCGCAGATGCTCTGCGTGCTCCTCCTCGGTACGCGAGTAGATTAGGATGTCATCAATGAACACGATGACAAACTGATCTAGGTACTCCCTAAAAACCCTGTTCATGAGGTCCATGAACACTGCTGGTGCATTAGTGAGCCCGAAGGGCATCACCCTGAACTCATACGATCCACACCGCGACAAGAAAGCGGTCTTAGGAACATCCTTTTCTCGGATACGCAGTTGATGATACCCTGTCCTCAAGTCGACTTTGGAGAAGTAAGACGCCCCTCTCAGTTGGTCAAATAAATCATCAATCCGAGGCAACGGATACTTATTCCGTATCGTCACCTTGTTCAGCTCCCTATAATCCACGCACAATCGGAAGGACCCATCTCGCTTCTTCACAAACAACACCGGCACACCCCACGGCGATGTACTCCGCCGAATAAAACCCTGACCCAGTAATTGCTGAATCTGCTCCCTCAATTCCCGCATTTCTGAAGGGGCCATTCGGTAAGGTGCCCGAGCAATAGGCCTCGTTCCCGGTGCCAAGTCTATAACAAATTCGATTTCTCTGCTGGGTGGTAATCCTGGTATCTCCTGGAATACATCCTCAAAGTCCCTCACTACAGGGATAGAGTTTAAAGGAACTGCCACTTCCTGCGAGGTTTCTTCCTCAATGTAGTATAGATGAGTGGTTGAGCCTCCCTCTGGGCGAGGCATCGTCACAACAAACATCTCCTGTCCCGGAATGGCGAAGATAAGGCTCCCACCGAAGCAATCAATCATGGCTCTATAGTCAGCGAGCCAATCCATACCGATGATCACGTCATGAACATGCATATCTAGTACCAACATGTCCGCAGGTAAAACTAAACCGCCAATCTCCACTCCTACTCTCCGACATATAAAGAATATAAGCGACCCATTTACCAACGGTGAGTCGACACACGTAACAGTGCTCTCTGCGGTGGCTAACAACCCTAAAGCCTTCGCGAAATGTGTAGCTATAAAGCAATGAGTGGCTCCCGTATCAAACAATACCCGACCCATAGTGCCATGGATAGAGAACGTACCCTCGATCGCGGGCAGCGCCTGTTGTGCTGGAGGATTGGGAACATCCCGAACATTATACACACGCCCGTAGTGCATCTGCCCCTGCTGCTGTGGGGCGGGTGGTGCTGGTGGTATCTTACCCTGTTGCCCTTGCTGGGCACCCTGCTGCTGGCCTCTGCCCCTCTGCGGGCACTCCCTCTTGAAGTGTCCTGGCTGGCCACAGGAGAAACAGCGTTTCTGGTTGTCACCCTGCCGTTGGCCCTGCTGGCCCTGACGTTGCTGGCCCGGTTGGCCTCCCCCGTTGTTTCCTTGGCCCTGACGGCCCTGAGGAACCTGCTGTTGCTGATTAGGGCCTGGTTGCCCCTGTCTGAACCCCTGTCCTCCCAGTCGGAACCCACCAGGCTTAAACTTCTTAGCCTGATTCCCTTGCTGAATGATGACCTGCTGCTGTGTGCCACTCGTCTCACTACTAGTGACCGCCTTGCCCTGCTGGCTCGGCTCACCTGCCTTCTTGTTCCCCTTAGTGTGGAAACGATGATCCTGACAATGTATAAGTGCGGCATTAACGACATCTGTATAGGTCACCAATGCCGTGTTTCCAATCAAGTGCTTCCTGATTCTCCAAGACAGACCATCCATGAACTTGGACTTCTTCCGCTCCTCATCGCTCACCTCGTTTGGCACAAAGTTTGCCAAACGGGTGAACTCCTCCTCATATTCTGCCACTGACCTGTCACCCTGTACCAACTCGCTGAATTTCTTCCTCATCTCAGACTCTACTGCTGGAGGGAAGTACTTGCGGTCAAACCGCACCCAGAATTCAGAAATCGGCATCAAATCCCGCTCCTCAGCGGTGGTTACGGACTCCCACCACTGTAAGGCTGCCCCTGACAGACGAAAGGTAGCCAGCATCTGTTTCTGCACCTCTGTACCCTCTAACATGCGCAGATGGCGCTGAATGTTCTTCTTCCAGTCACAAGCCTCAACCACATTGGTGCTACCTCGAAACTCAGGTGGGTGACCCTTCTGAAAGGTCTCCCTCACTCGCTGCCAAGATGGTGGTCCCACTGGAGCCTGAACTGCTGGAGCCAATGGAGGCGGTGCCTGGGGCTGTGGAAAATGAGCTGCCATAGCTCGCATCGCTGTCTCGACCGCTTGGGACACTATCACTGCCACCTGAGTGGTGGAAATCAACTCGGGCGGTGGTGGTGGTGGCGGTACCTGTGGCTCCTGTCGAGCCTCCCTCACCTCATCTCTAGCCTCAGCCCTCTCCTCTCTCTGTCTCTTTGGCGGCATCTGAAATAGATTGAATTGTATAAGTACACAATTTATACAAAAATTAATAGCAGGAATACGATATCTCACAAGCGGAAAATATAATCAACAGTCCTAATAATAGGGCTCTACAACAACCGAACGCTACGCTGAAACGTAGAAAGCCGTACAGATCCTAAGGACTCTAGAACCTGATGCTCTGATACCATCTGTGACACCCCGGCTAATTAATCCCGGGTGATCAGTCCTAAATCAAGTTAGAACAGGTTTCTCATTTGGTCCATTCTTAGCATCACTGTCGTTTTATTAAATTACTAACCACCTAAGTGAGAAAAATAGACTGGTGTCAATTTTTATCTTTCATTAATTAAACTAAAACCCATGCGGAAAATAAAGCAATATAACCATCAAAGATAATTGAACTAATCATTCCACAAGTAAAAATAATTAACCGAATAAACCATCGGTCCAAATAATAAATCCCATAAAGACAAGAATAAAATTCCAACAATCTAAGAAACAAATAAATGGAAAGTGAGCGACATGCTCGAATAAATAATAATGAGTCTCTACATTATGAATGAAAGGAAGAGGCGTCTATCAAAGGTCCCGCAACATCCACATATGCTGCAGCAACGGAGTTCCTGGAATTAAGTCAAGTCTGGCGTCCCTGTGGCTGGACACCTAAAAGGTTTTTAAAATTTTTTTATAGCAAGGGTTAGTACCCAAAACATTTGAAAACATTTAGCAAATGATTAACTTGCAGTAATAATAAATATGCATGCTCTTCATATTTTAGTTAGTGTCGCACTCTCTTGAGAACTTCCTTGCCCCTCCTCTAATGTGCACCACTAACGCTTTAATTATCACCTAGTTATCTATCTCATGACTAGATAATTATTAAAGTCTCCTTACACTCCTCCCCTACTCTAACCTGAGTAAAAATGTGATTATGATTTTTAAGTCATTAGTAACATCAACTTAGTTAAATCATTTCCCTTTTTAATTCATATAACTACTCCACTCGTTATACATATACAACAACACATGCTTGTATTTATTTAGCCCGTATATAATAATCACCTAATTATATACTTAGAATTTATTGCAGCATTCACACACATACTGGAATACATAAACCACTAATATCCACCCGAGTAAAAGTACTCCCCGGATATAATTTCTCTGAAGTGCTAGTACACTAGGTATATTCACATATCCTAGTTATCCAAGTTAGAATCGCTCACTAACTTGGTTTAGTATACGATTGGAGGCGGTCATATTCCTTCCCGGAAAGTGAGATGCCCCTCACCCCCTGCAATGGACGCTATGACCTGGGAATCTACTCGCCCTACTCCTCAAGCTAGGGGATTCATCCACTGCGCGTAACCTCCCCCTATATCACTAGAGTATAATAATATCTAACCACTGATATTAAAGCATACACTATATATATATACTATCACACACCGTATATACATATACATACATAAAAATGCTCCAGCTACACCGTGTACTAACCCGTGACACAAGCCTATTCCATTTTTATTATGAGGTTATTACCCAACTCGAATTATTAATAATAGCACATTAATAAATTCAGTTACTTTTAATGTTGCCCTCACCATTTAATTGGACTAAATCTCATAGCCCGAATTAACCTCACCCGAGTCTAAATCCCGACCCTAAATTTCTTAGTCCATTACTACGTAATATAATTTACCTCGATGTCACTCAACCAATTTTGACGTGTCATCCAAATTTCCCTTCCCATCTCCTAATTAATTCACTCACATTTAATTTGGTATACCCCATGCATTAATTTCTCAACAATAATTAATTGCTTAACAACTTTTTATATAAATCTCATCCTATATAAATAAACTGGGCGAACTGTCCGTGTCTGCCGACCGTCGATCGATCGACTTCATGGCGTCGATCGATCGATCGAACAGGTACTCGTCTTCTTCGCGAAGACGGACAGCCATGGGCGAAAATCTGCAAACCCTAATTTCCTTCTACACTGAAACTAAGTCTCTTTTAGCATTTGTACATATTAGGAAACTCATTAGGGATCTCCAAAATATTCCTCAACATAAATAATTCGTCCATTTACTCCAGTTTCTAGATTTGGGGAAAGTTTCATCATAAACCCTAGGTCCATTTATACCCCAAATTTCATCATCAGATTCGTTTCCAAATATGCAGATAACATTTTATCAGATATGCAATAACTCACCATTATCATATTTTACAAGAATCATCACCCAAGTTTCGTAAATCAGAATTGTAGTTTTCAAAATCCCATATTCATTCCATTAACACCCAAAAACGGATTTCTACATAATCACTACACATGAATATGAATCGAAAACAGATTTAATGCTATTGCAAGTTATCCACTTGCCTCAAGGTTCGTAGAGTCTGAATTGGAGCTAAATCCCAAGGTTGAAGATGACCTTTGATGGCTTCTCTTTGATCCCCAATTTGGCTTTGGCTGCTGTTAGGGTTTCCTAACCCTTAATTTGCTTTCTCTAATTAAGTTCAGCCACCCCCTTATTTCTTTTTATTAGATTAATTAACTTAATCCCGTTTTTTGACTAATGGGCCAAGCCCAAGTGACCCAAATGTCCCCGAGTGGGCCCGGCTATGTCTAAAAACGTCCCGTGACCTGTTTACTACCCCCGGGTACACTTTTCCGACTATCTCGGCCCATCCGGACTCAACTGTACCCTCAGAATTTTCATCCGAGTTAATTTCTAAAAATACTTATCCCCCACCTAATACAGTCTATACCGACTTTCTGATGCGATAAGTACATACCTCGTCATTAATACTCTAGACGACATAATTACATTATTACTATTCGCTTAGTAAATAAGTTTTCCCTAAATATTAACCATTCAATCCCAGATTAATATTTATATATATTTATGTTCTAATTAATTCATTAAATTACAACACACTAAGTAATTTAAAATCTCCGAATTAATTAAATTAAATGTACCAAAAATACGGGGTGTTACAATAATTTGTTGGAAACTTCATGCATTGTTGCACTTTAAATGGGACAACCTTAAATTTCTTGATTCCCACTCTTCCTTGGATGATGTTGTGAGCCAATGGGACATTTTTATCTAATACAAAGAAACAAATTCTTTTTCTTCAGTTCACCGACCAAGTTTCAACCAAGAGTTCCATCTTGATAGTTCCTAATGGATAAACTTTCTCTCCTGTAAATCCAATAAGAGGCCTATGGTATGGTTCTAGCTTGCTGATCTTTAGTCCTACTCCACCGAAGTTATTCTAGAACATTACATCAGCTGAACTCCCATTAGCAACCATGATCTTTGCAACTCTACCATGATGAGCTCTGCATGTGTTAACTAATGGATCGTCATGAGAGTAAAGAACCCCACTCATATCATTTTAGAAAATCCAATCACTCGCCTTTCTCTATTAACTTTACTCGGTCCACTATCACTAGATTCGGCCATATCAATTTGTCTGACAGTTGGGCAGGCTTTGACTTCATTCAGATTATCTTTCCTTTCTTCTATGGCATCTCCTCCTCCAATGAAATGTCACCCAAAGGATATTATGCCTACCTACACCTCTGGCTCATCAACTTTCTTTGATAAGTCTAGATCTTTTTAAAAATCATCATTTCTTACTCTTTTGTTGTCATCCCTTGCTCAGTTCAGGAATTTAGATCTCATTCGATCATTTCTATTGCCATTGCGATCAACAAACTTGTTCAACTTTTCTTACCGAATAAGATTTTCATTCTCATTCTTTAGCGCAATGCAATTGTTGGTGTTGTGCCCATGATCCCTGTGGAAGTTATAGTACTTAGACTTAAAAAATTATCATCATTAATCCTATATAAATTCTTTATAATTAACACATAATAACACTCAACATGAAGACAAAATACTCATTCCAATACGCGCAAATGAACATACTCTGATTTCATGCAAGTTTTTCTAATAAATAAATCAAGAAAAACTTTATTATTCAACTAATCAGATTTTAATACATGCAAAAATTAAAATCAATTAAATCTGATTTAATTCTAATGTCAAATTAATAACAATCTGATTTATTACATTACAATTCAATATATCAAATAGATTAATTATTCCAATTCAAGTTATTAAATCATGTAACAATTATAATTCTTTATCATATATAGAAGAAGATGATGAGGAAAAGAAGAATGACATGTATGATTTTTTTAATGTGGTAAAAACCCAAACTAGGGAAAACATCCATGACTCCCTATGCGGAGTAAACCAAAAATTCCACTAAAAAAATATACAAGAGTTACAATCACCCAAACGTACAACGCAAGATCCTAAGTAAAATAGTCTTGAAACATATACCTACACGAGTTACTCCACTCTCAAAGGTATTCCCTCCACGATATTTCTGATTCTGTTACTTTGATCTCCTTGGTAGTTTCTTTCCTTTAACTCCTTGTTCTTGTTTTAGTGAACTCTAACTCAGTCAAAACTGATCTATCTCTCAACAACATACTTTCTATGTTTTAAGTTGTGCAAAACGTATAAGTGATTATGTTCTAAATGCAAACCATGCAAGAACTTCACTCATAATACAAGCATATAAGTTTTCTATGAAAACTTAAGAAAAATATATTTTCAATTATTACATCCCAAATAACACTCATATGAACACTATCATGTAGACATAAAGTAATCACTCAACATGCGTTCTTAATTTCTCAAAAATATAAAATCAGATTTTATGAGAAAAGTGTTTTACAAATTATTTCACAAATATGAGAAAACAGATCTTCAAAAGATTTTCAATAAAAATGTAAGATCCGAAGAAATTATGATTTTAACATCATATAGCATCTAACACAAAAATCAAAATATTTAGATCATAAAAATATTCAATAATTTTCGGATCTAAAAATCTAAGGAATTCTAGTTTTTGTAAAAAAATATTTCAGCATAAAAGCCCATAAATTCTCTCTACAATAACACAATATTTCAATGTCTAAAATATGTGATGATGTGCAAGATCATTGAGAATTTAAAACAAAAACATAATAGAGATGGAGTAGAAATAACACAATGTGCGTAAAATAACATTCAATCTCTCTCTTAGAAATTTCTCTAATTCTCTATATTTTTCTCTTTAAAAAATATATAACCCTTTTGTGTGTCTCACTCTAGAAAATATCTGATGATCTCTAAAAAGTCTAACTCTAATAAACTCTCTAATGAGGTTTATATAGGTGAGAAAAGATTATTCTAGAAACACAAAGTGAAGGGTTCAAATTAAAAGTTATTAATCTAAGGCTGAGATTAATTCGATTTATAACCATTTAACATATTTTAAACAATTTAAATTGATTATCAACAATTTACAAATTCAGCCTGTTATGAAAACCTAAAACCACTAAAGATATGAAATCAAGACTAGTATAGGGTTTTAAGGAACAACCTCTAATGGATCTATTAGCATCTGGTAAAAACTTACTTGTAATAAACCAACGATTAAAGCAGGTATAAAAATCTAACTAATGTAACCTATTAACCAACAGTTAACAACCCAAGTTTCTGATGGTTAAGAATACTTGCAACTAAGTGATATGCCAAAATCTCCAAATAGGTACGGACAAAATCAATACTATGAGAAATCAACAAATTACATAACATGTCAAAATCAAGTCCATATCTTTTTAACGGTTGGTTTCTAATTTATAAAGGTTGAAACAGTTATCAACTACATCCAATATGTCGATAGGCAGCTACAGGCTAAAGCCAAAAACTATTAGATGTAGTACGTCTACTCGGTCAAGTCTTGCTAAGGCAAACAGGTATGGTCAAATCAAATAAGGTCTAGTGTTACCTAGTCTAATGTGTATGGCCAACACTAACAGAAGGTAATTTAAATGTCAAATCATATAGGAACCTATTGTATATAAACTATACTCTGAAACCGCAAACAGGTATAGACTATAAATCTCAGTTGAAACTTCTTAAGGCACAAACCAATGGTTCTTCTAATGGGTCCAATCAGAACCTAAACTCTGACAGTTATGAATCCTAAAATAATAGGACAAAAGTTTAGGCCAAATCCTATAATAGAACTTAATGGAGAAAAGGTCCTTACAGTGGGTATCTCGAATCAAGTAGCATGAGGCCGAAAACTTAACCAAAGGTTATAACACATAAAAAAAATATTTAACAAGAATCAAATTTCGAAAATTATTTTAACACTTCATTTTAAACAAGTCTTATACCAATTTTTATTTAAATTTTTTTTTTTAGTAAAACTTTTAGAAAAGTTTTAGGCACACAATTAATAATATGGATCAATGTATATGCATGAGTGCCTAATGTGTAAAAGTGCAAATGTACAACCAACTGTGAATACCTTTACTCGAATATGTTGTCGAGTAGAGTCGAGGCATCTTGAGAAGACGAGTAACGTTGCATGATGTACCATGGAGAAGGCTCGTAATAAAAAATATGTTTTGACACAATATCCAAATTAGTTGAGATGCCTAAATAATATTGACTCAAGTAAGTCAAAGATTTAGGGTGTTTCATCAAGGGATTCCTTGGATGCCATAACTTCCTCGACATTCATTATTTTTCTAGCTTTAGCCATTAGCTCTGTCATAGTTTTGGGTGGATTCTTTGCTAAAGCATAGTAGAAATCTTTAGCGAGAAACCCGCTCATAAGTTTTGCAATGGATAGTTTCTCCTCATAGTCTACCACCTCTAGTTTTTCAGTATTAAAACGAGTAATATATTCTGTAGTGCTTTATCCTAGATGTTTTTGCATGGTCATAAGATGAGTGACACTCTTGATCGTCTTAGCCTCAAAGAAAAAGTTATCTATGAACAGTTTAGCTAACTGATGAAAACTAGAGATTTTACCTCTTAGGAGATTGTTATACCAAATATGAACTGACCCTATAATTGAACTGGAGAAAGCTCTGCATCTCATCTCACTGAGCACTGAGTAGATGTCGACAACATCTTGATATTTCTCTATATGTAAGAATATACCAGTTTTCTCATCATACTTGGGAGTAACCACTGTGGCTTGAACTTGGAAGGTGTAGGGTATTCCATAATTGCTTGGATGAAAGTTGATCCTTTAGTTAAACTCCTTTGTAATGGATTATTTCTTTGGACATTTCACCTAACCGATCTTTAAACCTTTGTATTGATCCCTTTCATGAATGTTATTTCGATTTACATTTGACGGAGGTAGATTTAGCGGCTTTACCATGTATATGTGATGAACTCTCCTCCTGAAAGATCTGCTCGGCATGCAAAAAACCCCTCATACTAGCCCTAGATCTTGTGGAACCTTTCCTATATTAGCGATGACGATCCTGATCCATGTGATATCCTCTGGTTACTCAGGGGCCTAGATGATCAAAATATGACTCTAGACTTAGCCTCTCCAAGTCACTTGGCATTTTTTTGGAAAAAGTTCCACCATTACAGTAATCTGTTGACCGGAATGAACAAGTTACACTGGGGAGAGAGGATCTATTGTAAGAAGAACGAGAATGATGACTTTTCTCATGTCTAGATGTAGGTAATGGCATTTCCCTTCTAGAATTGGAGGATGTAGCTTACATAGTGTGGGAAATTGGTTAACAGACTTTTGCACGTGTTCTTGACCTCTAACTAGGCTAAGAAGAATCCTTGTGAATTTGCCGCACTAGGGAGAGAAGATGGAATGATGGTGTTGCCCTCATTTTGAGCGCTATTCTCAGGATCAATAATTTCTTTAGCAATAAAAAAATAAAATATATATAGAGAACGATGATAGACAAATGTTCCCATAGTTGATACCAATATATTGATGTCTAAAAATGGACTAACTCCAGATTTATATTCATAGATAAAAATAAGCAAAGTAATTCAAATCGTATACGCAAGACAAGGGTTTTTAGAGTTGTTTGACTGTAAAATAGTCTACATCCAATATTGTCTTTATTCAGTAGGATTTATAATAGGTCAATATGATGTGAATATGAGTGATTCAAGTTTTCTCTTGGGCCAAGGGAGTAGTTTATATTTATAGGGGTGCAAAACCCTAAAGATGGAGTGACTTTATATTTCCATGTGTTTACATCTATGTACAATAAGTAAACCTATTTGAATTCAGTGATGGTGTGCATCCTTTCAGACTAACTATTGATATTCTTATTAGTGAGTCCTTTTGGAGTTGGTTCACATTCCAGCTGATTAAGTGTCTTTGAAGCCGATGTAGTAGGTTAGTCGGTCATGTTAAAGGACACGTGTACATTCCTAATTGGTCCACATGGCAGTATAATTTTTACATACAACAACTACTTTAATCCTTAAACTAAAACTACACGGTTAAATTAGGAAAAATCAAACTCTCTTTAAATCCTTTGATTCCTCTTTATAAATATCAATGCATGCTTAAATTAACTCACGCCCAGTGTTCATTAACATATCACTTCAACATACGTACCCACTATTTAAAATGAATTATTCTTACATAAACATGTCAAGTATAGGTTGGTATATGTAAGGACATTGTCCGTCACAAATTAATTACTTCATAAACTGCTACAAGTCATCGAAGGATTGAAAAGATTACATCTACAAAGACGAATTCGAATTTCAAGAAGACTTCAACATTCAAGCCCAACAAGGATGAATTTGGTAAAATATGTTTAAGTTCCATTTACATTTTAAATTAAAAGTGTTGGGATATTTTTATAAAAGTTAAAATGATTTTTGAAATGATTTTGAAAGGTTTTTAATTTTTCAAAATCATAAAAGGTTTGGATAAATGTTTCTGATCTCATGAACAATTTCAGTTTGAGGTTTCAAAGATTTTTAAAAAACTAAAGTATCTCTTGGATAAGTGACTATCCTTCAAATGACGTTACATCTCGTTCAAACGAGATGAAGTATCACTCAAACGATGTCATCCCTCGTTCGAACGACATAGGTTTATGCTGACACATTCAACGCCTAAATTTTTATTATATATAGGGTGTCGGACTACTGATTTTTGTGTGGAGAAAAACTGGTTTTGACAGAATACACTTTGATACTATTCTCCAACCATTTGATGGTTCATAACTTTTGTTTTACAATTCACAATTCCAATTTCTTTTGTGTGAGACCAAAAAATATAGTTTGCTATTGTTCATAATTTTGGGGGAGATATCTACAACCGAGAGATGTGTGATATTGTAGAGTGAGTTTCTACGGAGTTTTATGACTGTGTGTCATTAGGAAGTACTGCGGTGTTCTTGGGTTGAAGACTGGACTATGGTTCATGTAGGTTCACTGCGTGTGGACTTATTACTGACGACATCGACTGATGCTTGTGGGTATTCGAGTGTCAAACTGTTTCAAAGTAACCGTGTAAGTTGAGATTTACAATTATAGTGAAATAAAAAGGTTTTGCCTTGATGGGATTTTTCCTGAATTGTGGCTTGACCATATTTTATTTATGGCTTGACACTTCATGCACATTGCTATTTGAGTCTAAGGGCTGAATTGATTTGATTCATAAATTGACTCTAATTAAATAAGTTAGTAATTGGAATTTTTGCATCCATTTAAATCAGTATTACACACGGTCCTTCAAATTGGTATCAAAGCGCGTCACACTAATTTATCGCGTATTCCTATTTTTTCGCAAATATTGTGTGATATTGATTTTTTTTGAAAAATCTGATTTTTGAAAATTTGTCACAATATTTCCAAACGAAAACATATATAGTCGGTTGACAATTTTTGATGGGTCTAATTATGCTAACTGGAAAGCCCGAATGAAATCCCATTTAAAATTAATCTATGAAAGAGTTTGGGTCATTTGTGAAATAAATTGGAATCCTCCCACCGTCACCGCAAATAATTTCACTAATTTAAAACCTATGCCAGAATGGACTGGGGATGACTTTAGGTGGATCACTTATAATTCACATGGGCTGAGTGCAATTTCCAGACACGTCACCCCTGACGAGTTCCGACGTATTATGACGTGCACTATGTCTAAAAAAGCATGGGATATTTTGTAACTAACCCATGAGGGCACTAACGTGGTCAAAGAGTCTAAAATTCAAATTTTGACCACGCAATTTGAGACAATCACTATTTTAGAGACTGAGTGTTTCGACGAGTTTTATGCACGTTTGTCTGATATTGTCAACACGAGATTTAACCTAGGTGAGCCTATACCTGATGCATGAGTGGTTAAAAATATTTTAAGATCGCTGTCTGAACGTTTTATCCCTAAAGTGACTGTTTTGAATACCTTAAGAAATTTGAATCGTCTGAAATTAGAAGAGTTGGTAAGAGACCTACAGACATATGAAATTGACATGTTTCCTGACAATGTCAAACCTAAGGATAGAGGCATAGCGCTAAAAGTCCAATCTAAGAAAAAGAAAGTGAGGTTTTATGAGTCCGAGTTTGAGGACAAGTCTGATTTTGACATGGCCCTACTTGCAAAGAATTTTTAAAAAATTCTCCCATTTTTTAAACAAAATTCTTCCAAAACGATATTTTTGGAGAAAAAAAAAAGACAATGCCAAAGAAAGCGGTGAGAAAGAGAAAGAGGGTGAAGAAATTTTTGAAAATTCAAAATGTTTTGAGTGTGAAGGGAAAGGTCACGAGTCATTTGAGTGTCCCACTAGGCTTAGGAAAGAGGGGAAGAAAGTTTTTCATGCCAGCCACCCTTAGTGATAGTGAGGGAGATGAGGACGATGAGTCCGGTAAAGGTTTAAGACACAGTATATGTGTTGAATTTTTAGCCAGTCACTAGAGAACACCCACTTTGTCCCACAACGCTGAGGACACTTGTGCACGTGATAACCCCGAGGAGGTTTTGAGTGTTTCTAGCGAGTCTAAGAGCGAGTGCGCTAGTGATGAAGAGAGAGAGCTCTAGATTGCATTTTAAGAGTTGTACGCCGAGACCTTAAAGACTAAAAAATTGAATAACAAGTTGGGTCTCAAGGTGAAATATTTGGAGAGAGAGATTGAGAGTTTGAGGAAAAAGAAAGTCAACTCGAGAAAGTGAAGGTTTCTTTGAGTGAGCAGTTGATTGCTCTGAATAGGGAAAAAAGTGAGCTTAGAGCTCGCGTGTCACAATTAGAGACAGATCTTAAGCACGCCCTGGAGGCTAAAGTCACATTGGAGAACGTATCTAAGAAGGTGGGAAAGATGGTTCTTAATCCTGTTTTGGGTAGTGGTGATAATTTAGGAATAAGTCATGAGGGTGCGTCTACTTCGTTTGTTGCACCGAGTCGGTTCCTACTTTAGAGTTATATCCAAATGACTCTCGACCTGACCCACCTAGGCGTCTCGTACCTGTTAGGAGAAAGAATAGGAGACATTTGAGAGAGATGTTCCTAGGTCGATTTATATTTGCTCCCATTGCAAAAAGAGAGTACATCTTAGGGAATTTTGTTTTAAATTAGGTTGTGTGTCACGCTTCACTTCTACTCATATTCGCACACATGCACCCACCCATGATACTTTGCTTGCACATAATGATAGAGAGTTTGCACATATTCGAGAGCAAGTAAAGTTTTTGGTCAAGATTTCTCATGATTTGATGGAGTTGTTTCAAAATATGTCACCGTCTTTGAAAAACTCCATCACACCTACCGGTTGAGGTCTAGACATGTTTGCTAGCTTAGGTTGACTTGCATGATGTTATCTTATGCCTATTGCTAGTATGTACCATTTGTTTTATACTTTGTTAGCATTTTTGTTTGCTTTTCTTATTTTTGGTACTGTTTTAGTACTGTTTTTGATCTGTTCGCCCATTCCAGGAACTGTTTTTACAAAAAATTTCCCACCGGACTAAACTGCATTATTTTCTAGGATTAATGTGTTCTCATTCGAACGATCTCACATGTCGCGCAATGTTGTCATTTTAACGACAACTGTTTTCCTTCGAGCAACTCTGTTTCGTTTGAACGATATGATTGGGTTTTCTAGAATTTCTCCTATTTGCAGTCCTATGATTCATATTGATATTTTATATGGTACTGTTGGGTTGTTTCTGAATAGTGTTAAAAAAATACAAAAAGCTTTTTTTTAAATTTGAAAAATACCAAAAAGAGCTTTGTATTTTGTTTGCACCTTATATGAATTGACATTGAGGATGACTAAGTCACAACTTCATGCCATATCCATGTGACTATTTGATAGTGTTTTGAGACAATATATTGTGTCATTCATGTGCTGTACATAGTTTGGAGTCTTTAAGATGATATAGTATTTCTACCTACATGTTTGATACCATTTGTCCTTTATTGCATACATGCACGGATTTGTTTGACTTTTATGCTTGTCTATCACATTTTAGTTGAGTGTTTTCATCTTAATTCTGTCTATACAACGAAACAAATGCAATAAAACATGACAAAAAGTAGTGCATGATGTAAATCGTTAGTGAGTTTGTGTGATTTATTTTGAAAAATGGGGAAGGGCTACGAAAGGTACTAATTTATCCTTTGCGATTAATCCACCGTTCAAATGGACCTAAAAAAGTGAGGAATTGCAAATTATCCGGGGTCCAATGAGATTTAAAAGAGCCCGAAAAAATTGAAAGGCA
Organism: Sambucus nigra; assembly: GCA_949130495.1. Classification (NCBI taxonomy): domain Eukaryota; kingdom Viridiplantae; phylum Streptophyta; class Magnoliopsida; order Dipsacales; family Adoxaceae; genus Sambucus; species Sambucus nigra. The sequence continues at coordinate 598,951,806 of OX422215.1, read as the reverse complement.
ATAAAAAATAAATTATGCCAAAAAAATGGGCCAATAGGTTTTTAGTTTCATCACCTCATAAAAGTATTATCTTTTAATGAGGGAGTTTGGATGGAATTTAAAAAGGTGTGCACATCCTTGAAAGTCATGAAAAAGCATTACATACTTTTGGATGTTATTGGTGTGTAAATCATTTATACTTTGCTTTCTTGATATGATTAAGATGATGTCATCTAAATTCAACAAATTCTACACCTAAGGACTATTATTTACGTTCATTCGTCAGGAGTAATCTTATGCATCTTACACATATGATATGATTGAGTTTATTTTCCTATTGAATGCGTTCACACCCATTCATTCTATTTCCATGATTTGGTTGTCTTAGTGTAAATTCATGGTGTGTGATTTTTGTAACATCATTTTTGCATATTTGTATGAAAACAATCTGAAAAGTCAAAAATAGTTTGTTTGCCTTCGTTTACCGTAACACTTCGATTTGATTTATTTGGTTTATTCTTTTCCATAACTATTTCGGACAAATAAAAAGGGGGAGAACGAATTATGATATTATGGGTGAGTTTATGTACGAGGGAGATTTGATTATTCTTTCATGTTTATGTTTATATATCATTACAAACTTGATACGTCATGAGTTATTTGCTTTGTTTCATGTCTGTAGGTACAATTGAAGATTTTGGATTGCACACCCTAATGAGAAAATCTTGAAGGTTTTGAAGAATTGATCGTTGAAGAAAAGTTTGAAAAGTCGAAGACTTGACAGTTTATCTTTCCTTTTGAGTTTTTGGGAGGGTAGATTTGTATAGGTCATTTGAGAATGATAATTCGGATATTTTTATTTTTTACCAGCATATACATAGGGGGAGATTTGTAAGGACGTTGTCCGTCATAATTAATTATGTCATATACCGCTACAACTTGCTACAAGTCGTTGAAGGATTGATAAGATTACATCTACAAAGACGAATCCGAATTTTAAGAAGACTTCAACCTTCAAGCCCAACAAGGAAGAATTTGGTAAAATGTGTTTAAGTTCTATTTACATTTTACATTAAAAGTGTTGGGAGATTTTTATAAAAGTTACAATGATTTTTGAAATGATTTTAAATGGTTTTTAATTTTTAAAAATCATAAAAGGTTTGGATAAATGTTTTTGATCTCGTGAACAATTTCAGTTTAAGGTTTCCAAGATTTTTAAAAGACTAAAGTGTCTCTTGGATAAGTGACTGCCGTTCAAATGATGTCACATCTTGTTCAAACGAGCTAGAGTATCGCTCGAACGATGTCGTCCCTCCTTCGAACAACAGTGGTTTATGCTGACACATCACCGCCTTAATTTATATTTTATATAGGGTGCCAGACTATTGATTTTCGTGTGGAGAAAAAATGATTTTGACAGAATACATTTTGATAGTATTCTCCAACCATTTGAGGGTTACATTAAAAGTGTTAGGATATTTTTATAAAATTTTAAAAAAATTTTGAATGGATTATAATGGTTTTTAATTTTTCAAAATCATAAAAGGTTTGGATAAATGTTTCTGATCTCGTGAACAATTTCAGTTTGAGGTTTCCAAGATTTTTAAAAGACTAAAGTGTCTATTGGATAAGTGACTGTCGTTCAAATGACGTCACATCTCGTTTAAAAGAGACGGAGTATCGCTTGAACGACGTTGTCGCTCGTTCGAACGACGGTGGTTTATATTGACATGTCACCGCCTTAATTTTTATTATATATGAGCTGTTAGACTATTGATTTTTGTGTGGAGAAAAATTGGTTTTGACAGAATACGTTTTGATACTATTCTTGAACCATTTAAGGGTTCATAAATTTTGTTTTACAATTCACAATCGCAATTACTTTTGTGTGAGTTGTTTTGTGGAACCCCAAAACATAGTTTGTTATTATTCATACTTTGTGGGGAGTTGCCTACAATCGAGAGTTGAGTGCTATTGTGGAGTGAGTTTGTACGGAGTTTTATGACTTCGTGTAATTAGGGAGTGCTGCGGTGTTCCTAGGTTGAAGACTGGATTGCGATTCATGTAGGTTCGCTACGTGTGGACTTCTTGCTGACGACATCGATCGACGCTTGCGGTTATTCGAGTGTTAAACTGTATTCATTGTAACCGCGTAAGTTACGATTTACAATTATAGTAAAATAAAAAGGTTTTGCCCTGAGGGGATTTTTACTGAATAGTGTGTTGCATATTTTATTTATGGCTTGACACTGCACGCACTTTGCTATTTGAGTTTAAGGGCTGAATTGATTTGATTCATAAATTAACTCTAATTAAATAATTTTGTAATTGGAATTTTCACATCCATTTAAATCAGTATCGCACACGGTCCTTCAGTACCCCACTTTGGGTTTACTCACAAATTTAGTTATTATTACATCTAATTATACTCACACACACATGTGTCAAACCTGGGATTATGCCTTTCTCTAGTGTTTCTTACCCACCTAGTTGTCAATTATTTGTCTGTATCAAACTTAGATTGTGCCCCACCCAGTCGAAACATTTTTATTCCTATAAAATTATAATGCCAAATTTATCATCTTATCTCATATTTTAAGTTAAATAAGCCCATGTATTTTCATTATTATTCATTACTCATGACAAAGTTACTTAATCTTGGAACACCAACTTTATAATTATTCAGCCTATTTCATAATTACCATTTATATTGAGGTTCACCAAATGTCGTTAATAATTAGGGATTGCACGGTCTGCCATAATCCTATGGCCATTAATTTATTGGCAAATTTTTTTGGGCCAAAGAAGAAGTCACACCATAAGGCTCCGGGTCCTTCTAAAACTTACCCCAGTAACTCCTTTGTGAAAAACTTCTTCACTTCTTATTAACTTCATTCCTTGCAGTCTAATCGTTGTTTTTAACAAACTACCCGACTTACATCGTATTTAACAAAATATCTGACTTATCATCATATTTATTACTTTTAAAAACACATTTTCAAGTCCATCTTTTCACTTTAACATATTATATCCGACCCATGGGTCGAACCACATGAAAAATACTTTATGCGTAATTCACCCTTTTTATCCTTGTTTTATATATTCAACATACATCTTTGTCCTTTTTGAACCTTTTTTTTATCTAAATTTATTTAACACAATATTTAAGGTTGATTTTGTAATTTTTAAAATATCAAGATTACTTAGTTATTTTTAAAAAAAGTTAAAGTCCATTAACATTTATATATAAGGGACTAATTCCCATATCACAAGTTTAGGTCACAATTCTTCATTTTTTACCAAAAAATCAAGGTTGTTTCACAGTATTTACAAGTCCAGGGACTAATATTCTATCACAAAAAGTTCAAATGTTATTTTGTGATTATCCAAAGTTTTCAAGGCTATTTTTTTGTAATTTGATTAAGTCCCGAGGTTATTTCATAAATATTCCAAGTCTAGGAGGTATTTTGTGAATATTTTTTAAAATGCATTTTTAGGGTCAAAATATTACTTTTTAACAAGTTTAGGGTCCAAAGTATAATTTCATTAAAGTTTGGATCCATAACCATTTTAATAAGTTTCGGGAGTAAAGGCGTAATACATAACATGCCTTGGCTCCATGTAATAATTTTCCCAAGGTTTGGAGTTCGAATAATATTTTCAGAATATTATCAAACACAACCCCTAAATTTACTTTTTTTTTATATTTTTACATAGAATTTAATAATTATGTTTTTCAATATACAAAATAACCAACACCCATAATATATGTATTAATTCAATATGTACATTATATAATCGTGTGAATTGTTTGTTGAAAATTACGAACCCCTAAAAACATATATACACATAACACATTTGGGTCAATTGGCAAATATATAACACATAAGACAGGAATTTCAATCAATGACATGTGAGGGTGAACATCCTCCCCAACAGATTTGAAGCCAGTCGATTGACAAATATTAGTGGGGTCGGCCATTCCAAAATTGAAGTTGAAGCAATTGAATGGCACTAGAGATAACTAACGAATCATATTCGATGCCCATCAAGTTGTTTAACATCATAAAAATACCAATTCCATCCATTTCCGTTGTTATGGTTATGAGCATCCGATTTATCCATTTCTACAATGTGGTATTGTCCAATCGTGTTTGGGCCAAAACCTAAACATAAAAGAAGAGGATGCTCTGAGGTAAGTGGAATCTTGTAGAAGAAGGTTTTGATCCCCCAAACCTAGGATAGAAAACAAAGAGCGGCAATGGAAGCTCATCCTAAAAATTGGGCTGACAGCGAAATGAGTGGCTCGATATGGATGTTAAATGAGAAGACAACATCCCTTATAATAATAAAGTTGTTGGACATAAACTTTTTAACAGCCTCTTTAAACTGGGAATAGACATTAAGGTTTTCAAAGTTAAAAGTCATTGATGATGAAAAATTGTGAAGAAAGAGAAAATAATCTTGAAAGTTGAAAATATGCTTAGAGAGAGAAAGTAAACAGTAAAAAAGAAAAAAATAATAAGCGATCATAAGTAAGCTCAAGTAGACAGCTTGAGATGCCGAATAATGCCAAGTAAAAACCACACGTATTTCTTAAGGTTTCCCTCCACTAGGAAGAAATTATGGGAAAGTGAACAGAAAAAAGGTATATTTTTTGGAGTAATCAATCAAAATGCTCTCATGATTAGATTTATAGGGCTTGTTAATAGTCCAAAAAAATTAAAATCTGGTGCTAGGGGTCCCAAGGCAGCCATATATACTTGTTTAATGGAATTAAAAAGTCGTCCATTAACAGGAATTATTTTTTCTAGTACAGAACAAAAAGAAATTGTCTAGGAACATCCACATATGCAATTGGATTTGGTGGGACCACTATCAATGATAAAACACGGATGCAAAATAGATCGTTATTGGAATATTTTAGGGTCTAAAACTACAAAAACACTTACAAGTACATGCAACATGTCAAATTGGGTTATGATAAAAAAATGCCCATCAAATGGATAAAATAAATAATATGAGAGGATAATAATATTGGTTTAATTAAAATCAACCACTAAAATTGTCATGAAAAATAAGGCAATCCATTACACATTATCTTAGACATAATCCTTCAACATTAGTTCTAAAATAAAAGTAAATTTTCCATTGATACAAAAATTGGGGATTAAAAATAATTGGAAAAGGATGTAACAATATTCACTTCTAAGTGTATAGCAATGCGGGAAGGAATAAGTTACAGAATAGTGGAATGTGTTCCATAAGTAATTGATATGATTTTTTTTAAAATTAGATAATCTTTCCAGGTCTACAAATAATAGCTCATGATATTGAAAATTTAGAAGCACTTCTTGAGCTTTCTCCCTTGATTCTTTGGATTTAAGAAGAATGTTGTTTAGTTAAAGGACTTCCAAACCTAAGTCTTTTGGATCATCCTGGCCATAAGGATAAACTCTCTTGAGCTCTTTCCACTCCTCTAAAACCATTTTGGAAGTAGTTCTAAGGTCATTACGAGTTTTAGCCCGACCCTCATAGTCTTCCAATTTAACTAAAAGTCGGATTACCCTATTTATCACAAGAAGGTTAGGTTTAAGGAAAGATGAGATAAGGGCATTGGTAACACTAGGATAGTTTTCAGTTGATCCAGAACCATGAATGCCCATGAAAAATTATTTGGGGCTTGTCCTTTTAGCAAAAGAAAAGGTGGAAGGTAGGAAAAGGCATGCGGTATTTCCAAGGCTTTCCCAACATAATTAGCAGGAGAGGGATACCTTGGAAAAGTACGAAAGATGCTCAAACCACCTTAACATACACTCTAGATCATTAATTGTATACCCCATTAGATTTTATGGGTATATTGTCACGTTTGAGAGGTTATCATTAGAAACGATTAACTCGTCCACCAAATCTTTGAAGGCAACCAAATCAAATCTATAATCAGAGGAGAGTAAATAAGTTCACACACCATTAAATATAAAATGGTGTAAGGGCTAGACAAAAGTATGGGAAAAAATTGACAGCGTAATACCTAGGAGCCTCATAAGTAGCGTAATGTATTGTTGTCAAAACATTATAGTATCCACTTGTATCAGCTTAAAAGGGAATTGGATTTCAATTAACCTTAACCAAGCATAATTTCCCCTAGGATCATAAGTGAAGGATGGATAGGTCACTTGTGACAAATATTCAAAAGGAAAATGGTAGGAGCAACACTTAATTCATCCATAGGAGGAGATGGTAAAGGCCCACTTTAGACCAAGGTAGGATAATGGATTTCGTCAAAGGTCTTCTTAGTATTGGGTTTGCCTTTTTAACCTAAGCCATGTGTTCATCATAGACCTCAATGCCTTCATCTCTATTCATGGCCTTTACATTGTTAACTCAAGGCTCAATAGTTGCATCAAAAGAAATACCTTCCTCACAAGATGGAGGAGATGGGAGGATCTAGTTATTCGTCCAAGAGTCAAAGTTTATACACTCCATCATATTTTATAGAAGGATTAATTGGTTCCTTTGAAGATTGATTAACCTTGAAAAATCCATCCAAAATGGGTAGAGAGAAAGTAGAAGGATCTTAAACAAAAGCAAATTTAGTAGGACTGGTAGTATCTCAAGTGCCACAGTCACATGCATTGGCCCAATTTTCATGACACGATTGTGTCAAAGAAAAATAGTAACTACCCAAGGATATACTCTGTCATTTTTAGGAAGTAGAGTGAGGATCAAAGGTGCTCATGGGGGTGTCATTATTTTTTCAAATCCATTGTTAACACAAAGAAGGTGGAAAAAAGAAACAATAACCCAATTGAAAGTCTTTCGAGAAATTTATGTATGCACCATTTACCACAGAGTAATGATGACTAAGACATCGGATGATGGCCTATGAAATGTAACAACTCACTAATTAATTATTCTCAATAATTAATTAGTGTGGGGTATTTTTACCCCAAATATTAACCGACCAATTAAATACAACCGTATGGAAGTTCAATTCGATAATTATATCCAAGAATGTGGTAAACCAGTTTCACACAAACGGTTGCACATGTGTTTGACACTTGTCAAGACCTTGAAAATGAACACCTAAATAGCATTTATAGGGGAGTGAATGCACATATGATGGGGTAAATACCTAGCAGTTACAAGTAGCAGCTATATGGGAAAGAACTCTATAAATAAATAATTAGAGGATTAAGGAAAGGAGGACTCCGTCAATAAAAAAAAAACTACATTTACTCATTTATCTCTTTTTCCTTTATTTTCTTTTCTTTTCATTTATTTACAAGTTTTCTTTATTAGAAGTAGATTGTAATTCTCTTTACATTTCTTGAAAAGTTCTTTTGCCTTTACATTTAGGCTTCTTTACATTTCTTAGTGTAACTTCCTTTATACACCTTGTCTGGCTTATTTTACAGTTTTATTTAGTTTGAACTTTCTCGTTGTCTTTATTTCTACAATTTACGTCTTCTTCTTTAGTTTCTAGTCACGTAAAATTATTTAGCATTCATAATAATTCTTTCCTAAGGAAAGAACTAGTCTTCTTAATTAAAGCATCGAATAGTACACAACCGCCTGATTATCGCAAGGATAAGATATTCAATTGGTTGGTAAGACCATAATGTTTTTTGGCATGCTCGCACAAAACCAAGCAAGCCTAGCCAAATACTCCCAATGGTAGAGATAAAGTTAAGGCAACACCATTATAGTCTACATATATACACAATTGGAAGTTTTTTGTAGATTACATGCAATACATATGGCATGTAATACTATGCTAAATATCAGTAATGGTTACGGTAATTTGGTCATGGTACAATGTTATGACATAATAGAATTGATTGTGACTCAATCTATGACCCCTTTTAGGTTTGATATACAACAAACACTAGTCACGGTCGCGATCACTATCATGGCCCATGACTAAACTGTAATTCTTTATAAGGGGAAAATGACAAAAATTTGGTCAAAGTAATGGTCCCGATCCAAAACCCTAACCACAAATTAAGGATCATGACAATAATGAGTGTAATATGGCATAATTCAGAATCGTGACCTGCATTTGTGCAACCGTAAGACTAAAAATCGTCACAACAGTTGGGTCACGTATTTGGACCATGACCACTTTCCTTAATTAAACGAATGGGTCACAATTATGGAACATGATCGTCATCATTGATCGTTACAATGTATTTTAATTCAAAATAGTCATAGAACATGGTCACAACCTAGGACCTTAACCCCTTTTCTTGTATAAATAAACACGTGGGGGTTTATTCCCTCACTCACACTCTCTCTATATAAAATACACAAATCGTCTACTCTTTCCACCACATAGGGCTACCACCACTGTCTACTCTCTTTCTCTCTCTGTGTGAGCAAACTACCTTCACTTAGGTCTCTCTCTCTCTCTCTATGGATTGTATATATGTGTATGTGTATATGAAACTTAGTGTATATATGTGTATGTTTTTGTATGTACAAATATATATATATATATATATATATATATATATATTCATAGTTTGAATAGAAGATTTAATTGTGAATTTTTTAGATTAGATGTATTTTTATTTTGAGAAAGTGAATGTTGAAGCCCTAAGTGTGAGAAAGGTGGACTGGGATCATTTAATGCAAAAATGGGTGTGAAACCCCTTTTTACTTTGGATTTATATAAAAAACACTACCGATTCATCTGAACCACATAAACTTTATTTTGGTATTTTTTTAAGTTTAAAAAAGTAGTTTCTAATGTTGATATATGTAAAAATAAATTAATTGTTTTTAAAAAGGTCCGATGGAACAAATGTCACAAGTGTGGTTTCTGAATATGATATGTAGAGATTTATTAAATAAATGAAAATCCTTGATTAATAAACCTCGTGTTTGGTGAATTTTTAAACTCAAACATATACGAGAAAAAATCGAGTAAGGAAGTCGGGTTAGGGTCAAAGATTGTAAGTATCTAAAGGAATACATTTCCTAAGAGAGTGGTATTCTCATGAGGACTTTTAAGGGATGGTAGGGGTATGATAAAGGGGTATTGAATAAGCTCTTGAAAGCATATCAAGACCCATCAATAGAAGTATAAAAACATAGTCAAAGACACAAACTTAGTAAATTAGAGTAAACATGTCTAATACTAGTTTGACAAAGGCTAGGTTATCTATGTTCAATTAATTAACTAGTTCAAAAATTCACAATGTGCACAAAACAAAACGAATCAAATTATATTTTCGAAAGTAATCAAACGTAATCAATGATTTTACACCATATGATTTGCCATCACATGACCCATTTAAATATTTACCTAATATTTGATACAGACCATTTACATGTTTACTAGCAACCACATAGTAATTCTATGATTAGTTGAATTAATATTGAATCGAATTTTACTTATTTAGTTTGATTGATTAATTGAAAAAAATTAATTAGTTGATATTGATATTGTGCAGATTATGGATATCTTCACTTGATGGATGATCCTTTATTTCATTGAGAGTTTGTATATTGTTTTATTTCTTATTAGTGTATATATCTTCTTAGTTAGCTATTGTGGTCGTGTCCACCTCTTCCTTAAGTGGAAGGTCTATGTCATTCGATGGAATAGAGTAATTCTAGGATTTACTGAATTAAAATTGGTCTTATTATATTTGATTGATTAATTAAAAATATTAATTACTTGGTGGACTCATAGTAATTTTAGGATTAATGGAATTAATAATACTAGAATTTCTATATTGTCCCACATACAAAAACCCTATTATGGCTTTTTTGTCTTCTCATTCACGTTATAAGATGTTGGTCATGTTCATAGTTCTTATTTTATATATCTTCTTGGAAAAATATGAGTCATCGTAATAATTACTTTCAACAGAAAATCGAGAGGCTAGATGTAACATCCCATATTTTCCATGCGCAGATGATCAAATTGTACGTCAAATACAAGGAGCGCCATATAATTTATATTATTCTCAGCATCAATAATAAATAAAAAAATAAGAGTAAATAAAAACCACCCACGAGATAAGTAACATAATAAAGAATAATAAAATACATAAATTGAACTAAATAAAATAAATAAATCTCCAGTAAAAACTTACTCCACTAATACGAGTTTTCAAAATACAAAAATCTCTAACTGAAATGTAAATGAATATCCTGAATACAAATACTACTGGAATAATAACTGCAATGATAAAAAATCCTATACTAAGGATGATGAACTGTATCTCTGATAATCTACAACTTTGACTACAGGTTCTAACTCTAACTACTCAGTCTTGCTACTTTTGAATAACAATAATAATATATGGGGAGAAGGTTTTATATATTTGGGCCAACTCCTTAAATTTTAAAGAAATATTATGCGGCGAAATAGTATTAAATGCGACCAAATTATATTGCCATGTTGTCACCCGTCAGCACTCATTCAAGAATAAGGATAACTTCTCATCTTACCTGGTACAATTGTAACTACTATACATGTTTCAACACTTAATATATCAAGGCTATGAATCCCCATAAATAACACACATATTGATAAAGTAAAAGTCCTAGTTACCAACTGTCTCTTAACTCCCGATCCTTACTAAGTCTCATGTGTGGGATGTCTCACAAAAAAAATCCAAATAAGGATCCCCCCGATACACCACTACTTAACTTAGTCGGTTATTAAGATCTATTAACCCAAGAATCCAGATATCACAGTAATAACCACACAATCCCAATACCTAACACAAGGTATGTAACAAGGATCCCATAGCCAAAGATCCTAAACTCCCGATCGAAGTATACTATATCCGTGGGACGTCTCACAAGTAAAATCCAAACAAGGAAACCCCTACATACATTTATGTCTAGCTGCGGCATTCTTTTTAGATAGCGGTGTAAGGATCCCTAAGTAAGTAGACAAATCTAATATGTATATAAAATCTACTAAATATACACTATATAGACCCATAGAAACAAACCATCTTTGACCGACCCGTAACAAAGAATATTAACCCAACTCACAACATATATCATCAAATTGATATACCATAACTAAGAGTATTCACTAACTTTTATCATCTGTCATCCGAATAGATAGAACCAAAAGACAATCGTCCAATGACCGAGCGATATCCCAACTCAATCCCCACATATAAATCCATACAAAGAGTGTCACTACTCTAAATAAATCCAATCACAAGGTATATAAAAAAGCATATATTGTTAATCATTGTATACATACTATGATTAACTCATCCCTACTATATTCTAACAATTTTTCACATTTAGTTATACATCCATAAATTACATTTTATATTTACCAATGGGTTTCCCAATTACCCTCGAGAAATACTTGAATCATAAGTATACTAATAAGCGTATACAATAACTATAACCATTAAGATACACAATATCCAATATATGTTAAACTACCCATTATCCCAACGTATAGGTATTTAACATTCATGCATTATCCTCACAATCGGACTAAATATCCACATATATATACCCGATTATATATGCATAAGCGTGACTAATTTCCATATTCTAATAAATTTTAATACATCATATTTTCGTGTACAATATTTATTATTTATTAAGTGAGAAATAAATTAATAAATGGGATTAGTTATTACTTGTGTGGTTTAGTAATAATAAATTGGCATAAATGAGATGATAAATATATTTTTCAAGTGGTATGATTTTTTGTACGCGTATTTAGAATAAGTAATTAGTGATATTAATTATATCATTGTGGACTATGTGTATGTGCATAATTATTAAATGATTAATTTATTGACGTCGTGAGGTATTATCGTGTGTTGTGGATAGTATTGTTTATACTAGACTCTGAGGTGACACGGATGTCCGTTTATATAATTTTACCTTTAAAATTGCTCTTGGGGGTTGGTAAACCAATGATGAGTTCCGGGTTAATCCTAGTACTATTTCGGGTTCATTTAAGGGATTGAGAATAAGAATTTATTATAGATACTATGTTGGAACACAAGGCCCCCAATTTTAAAAATCTTACACAAAGTAATTTCCTTTTAAAGATGCGGAAGCGAGATGGTTCAATTAAACACACACAAACACCAAATTTTAATTTCTTTCAAATTAAAATTAAACAAGTTCAAAGTGAAATTAAATTAGACAAAAAATACATTTTTCACTTAAACCAATTTAACCCAAGTCCTAGAAATTTGCCTAAGTCATATTTTCAATATTATCAAATTAGCCCAAACCAATTTTAACAAATTAAATGATGACTTGAATTAAATTAAGATATACCCAAATTTAAATTAGCACCAAATTAAATAAGTAGTGATTTAAACCAGATTTTATCTTTTTACCCACACATGCATCAAAGGTGAATTTTGCATAAGATAAAATAAATAGATAAATCACTACGCCGCAATGTATGAGAAAAAACCCACAACTGGAAAAAACCTCGGACGACCCTAGCCTTAAGTCCACTAAGTACGAAATTTACAATTACAAGCAAGATGACTTACAACACTCCACTCGACTCCTTCAAACCCCAACGCGTCTTCTTATAAATACCTCAGCCTAACCGACAATCCCGGACACCACCGGAACCTTGGAATCCTCCAATGAAGCTGTAGGAACATCGTCAACCACACATGGTGCCTTTCACTATGTGAGAATGCCGCAGCAAAACAATGAGACTTCTTCTTTGAGGGATGTAGAAGTAAACCCAAACAAACTCTTCAACTCGGTAGAGTAAACCGATTCCAAACACTCCAAGCAAGGTATTAATATGAAAACTTGGAAAAAACAATATGGGTGTAAACAAAAAGTGTTTTAGGGTGATTTTCTTGGAAAGCAAAACACTTAAACGAAGAACCTTTTCATATAACTCTCAAAACTCTCTCTAGGAGATGAAAAATATGAAAAGATTGGATTGAAAAGTTTGGTTCCCGCATATATTAAGTCTGTCAAAAGTTAGTCGGGAAAAAGTAGTTGGATAGAGGAGAAAAACTATCAAAAAATGCCAATTAATTTTCCCGTCGAAAATCTCGTTTTAACGACATTCTCGTTTGAACGAAAAACTCGTTCGAACGATAATTTCGAACAAACTTCCAGAAAGCTTTAAATTTAATTTTTAGCCCAGAAACTTTATTTTAAAGTTTTAAAGAAACCTTCTGAAAATAAACCTCAGTTTAAAATAAAAGTACACCCAATAGAAATTGTTCCAAGCTCCTATATAAATATGTAATGCATTCTTTTTTTTTATCAAAGAGGGACGGTACCCCCACAAGTTTTATTAATTTTTAATAATAGAGAAACAACCTCTCCGTGGCTTAACAAACCCAGAAAAAAACTTACCTAAATCTATAGGTTGGGACCAATACTCTAGTTGAAATGCGAGAAAATTTGGGGATTTATAAATATCCCCATTACAATGAGAGAAACCTTGACAATTTAAACTTGGGGATTTATGACCCCATTACGATTTTATTCTTCTATGTCTGATTTGAGGAGAATGGATCCTATCCAATTTAAGAAGACCTTTGACCATTTGGGGAAGAGATTCAAAGTTCCAATATACAACGTTAATGTCGCTCATAGATGCTCTTGAAGCTAGATGGTCTGCTACTGAATTCTTTTCTCTCCAAACATGAGTTAGCTTAATTTGTTTTGTAGCACAAATGTTGTTTAAGATCTCTAAAGCTTGCCATGGAGGTTTTGATTTCTTCTCAATAACTTCAATAAGAAACTTGCAATCTGTTTCAATAATGATATTTTGAATATCTAAAATAAGCACAAGATTTAAACCTTCCTTTAAAGCCATTGTTTCGGAAAAAAAGGAAGGTTGAATCCCAATGGATTTCTCGAAACCTGCAATAAACATACCTGTAGAATCTCTAACAACATCCCCAATACCACTTGGACAAGGATTACCTTTAGAGGCTCCATCAATATTTAATTTAATGTAACCTTCAGGAGGATTTTCCCAAGCACATTTAATAATTTGAACTATACTATGAGAAATTTTAACTTTAAATGTGTTGAGAATGATGGAGTCTTCAGAAGAGATTTTATCATAAAATTTGTTGTTGTTCATTATGGAAGTGGTAAGGAAAATTATTTGATAAATTATAGAAGTAGAATTCGCTTTAGAATTTTCAAAAACAATTTTATTTCTATCCTTCCATAACTCCCATATAATAATCCTTGGAATAATTTGACAAAAGGATTTTAAGAAATCTTTTTTGTGATGTGTCATCCACCATGAGAGCAACCTATAACTGCAAGAAGTATAATTCAGAACCACACCAAACATTTGAGTAAAGTAACTCCAAACTGCCATGGAAATTTTACATTTAAGGATGACATGTTGGGCACTGTCAACATCTAAAAAGCATTGTCTGCAGACTGATGCTAGTCTTATACCAGCCTGCTGAATTTGAGTCTCAAATGGCACCGAGTTATTAAGAAGTTTCCAAACAAAATTAGAGATTTTCATTGGACATTCAGAGGACCAATTAATTTTCCAACTTATAGAAATAGGCCTCGATTGTCTACAAACATCAAAAGCAGATTTCATAGAAAATTCTCTCGTTGAGGAGGGAGTCCATATATTTTTGTCTTCTTGAATGAAAGTATTTTCTATAGATGAAATTTTATCCAATATTTTGCCTATATTTGAACTATTTCTAATGTTCAAACCTTTATTATACTTTTGTCTCATAAAAGAGTCCCATATACCATCCTCCAATTTAAATTTCCAATAAAGTTTAATACTAGAAGCAGTTATTATGTCTTCTAAGCTTCTAAAGTTAAGACCCCATTCTTCAAAAGGAAAGCATGTTTCCTTCCACTTCATCCATTGAAATGGATTTTCTTTGTTGGAACCTCCCCAATAGAATTTAGCAAAAATATTGTTTAGTCTTTTCAAAATAATTTTAGGAGGGTTAAGAACAGATAAGGTATAGACAGGAATAGAGAGAAGAACATGTCTAATCAGCACAGCTCTACCAGCTTGAGATATTAATTTAGATGACCAAGTGTTTTGTTTATCTCTAATTTAAGCCATAAGATCTGAAATTGAAGAATTTTATTTCTCCCTTTATTAATATGACAACCAAGGTATTTAAGCGGAAGATTTTTCTGATGTAATCCTGAATATGTTTCTATTGCTTTTCTCCTGATAGGGCTAGTTTTTTTTTTGTCAACATAGAAAGAACTTTTGGAATAATTTATAGTTTGACCAGAAGTGGCCTCATAAACCTTAAGTAACTTAATTATAGCTCGAATACTTTTACAACCACCATTAGAGAATATTATAATATCATCAGCATATCCTAAATGAGAAATTAGCCTACACTTATTCGGGTGAGAATAAGGGATTGCTTTCTTAGTTTGACAAAGATTGTCAATATTTCTACTAAGGCTTTTAGCAACTAGAATGAGTAGACTTGGAGATAATGGATCACCTTGTCTAAGACCTCTATTAGAATTAAAAAATCCCTTACTTTGACCATTAATATTGATAGAAAACCAATTATTAGAGATAATTCTCCAAACCATATCTATAAACAGCTCATTAAAACCAAATTTTCTAAGCACTTGACATAAGCAAGGCCAATAGACTTTGTCATAAGCCTTTTCCATGTCTAGTTTAATTATAGCATTGTTTCCATGAGCTTTTCTCCTTATTATATGAACCATTTCTTGGTCAAGGAGAATATTGTCTTGTACACTTCCACCTTTGACAAAACCACTTTGATTAGGGGAAATAAGAGATGGGAGAATAATGGCTAGTCTATAATTTAGAATTTTAGATATAATTTTCCTAGAGAAGTTGCAGAGACTTATTGGTCTATATTGAGCACAAGTTGTAGGAGTATTAACTTTGGGAATAAGAGCAATATTTGTGGCTCTTCAGCTCCTAGGAAGCTCAGCACCAGCAAAGAAAGCATAAATTGCATTAATCAGATCTATTTTAATAATATCCCAAATTTTTTATGTAGAATTCACCCCCATATCCATCTCAGATTTGTTGAAAAATCTGTTAATTTTTTATTCATATCTTCAGTTACATAACATTCAATAACTTCTAAGAAATTAGTGTTAAGTTCTTTAAGATCTGCAGACCAAATTTGTTTAAAGTGAACCATAAATAGATTTACAATACCATCAGGGGATTCTTCCCATATGTTATCACTAGTCTTTATTTTGGAAATTTTCATCTTTCTTATCCTATGATTAACTGAAGCATGAAAAAATTTAGTGTTAGAATCTCCTAGTCTAAGCCATTTTAAATGGCTCTTTTGAGACCAATAACTCTCTTCTCTTTTCAAAGCTAGGCTTAAATGAGCTCTCACTGCAAATAACTCTTCCCTAGTATTCTCATTTGGGGAAATTTCAAAAGAATATTCAGCTAATTTAACCTTATCCTCAAAGTCACTAACTGATTGAAAAATATTTTTAAAAGTGTCTTTATTCCAATTTTTCAAAACAGTTTTTAAATACTTTAATTTAAGAGCAAATTTGATCATAGGGGAAGCTTTAATATCTCTAGTCCAAGCATTTTAAATGATGTCCTGCACATTTGATTGAATACACCACATGGATAAAAATTTAAAAGGTTTAGGATAGTTATCTGAGCTACTTTTTACAGAAAATAGTAGAGGACTATGATCTGAACAGGTTTTATGCAGGTGAGTTATAGAAGAATTTGGGAATAGCATAATCCAATGATTGTTAACCAATCCTCTATCTAATCTATAGAATATCGAGCCTGCAATTCTATTATTTGACCAGGTAAATCTAGATCCTATATATCCTTAATCAATTAAGGAGCAAGTGGCAATCATTTCATTGAAATCTTCCATAGCATGGAAATCAATTTGATTTCCACCTATTTTTTCTTCTTCTCTAGAAACCACATTAAAATCACCCATTATGATCCATGGGAATGATGAAAAAGTAGAAGTATAATTTACAATGTCTTCCCATAAGGATCTCCTTTCTATAGCAGTGCATTTTGCATATACTAATATGATGAATATGGAAGTGTTTATGAGCTGAACATCAATTTTTAGGGAGAGAATTTTCTCAGAGTTGACAATTTCCTGAACCATAAGCTCATTATTCCATAAGAAACATATTTTGTTTGAAGAGTTTGCAGTGCTATAGTTAAAGCTCCATTTCATCTGACATTTCTTTAGTTTAATTTTATCTACTTTAGGTTCTAAAATTGCAATGGCAGGCAAATTGTATGTTCTGATCAGATTTTTAATTCTTCTACTTGTAGCTCTATTTCCTACACCTCTAGAACTCCAACAAATTAGATTAATTAGAAAACTAAATAGGAGGATTGAGAGTTAGAGACTTACCTGAATATCTTGTCAATCTTTTAAATAGAGGATCTGATTTTGATGTTTTTCATGATTTGAGGTTCATGATTTCTGAGATATTATTTCCAGCTTCTTTGATTTTCTTGTTCCTGAATGCTTTTAAATCTTGAATAGCCTTCCACTTAACATCCATCCACGATGCGAAATTCTGCAGGTCCTCAATCACAGGCACATCTAGCCTTGTGTCTTCCTTATCCGAGTGACAATCTTTATCGGTAGCTGGATGTTTCCCATATGTTGGTATAATACAACCTTTAGGAGATAAATTATACTGATCCATTATTATTGTTTCATCTGAACTGTAGACCATATGCTTGATTTTGAGGATAGGTTGAGGCTTCTGACTCTGAGTTAAACTTCTGACATGAGAAGTTAAGGCTATTTGATCATTAGTTTCCTTTTGAGGCTCTAGCTCCTCTTCAACATCTTCTAAATTATTTCCTTGCAAAATTTCAAAACGGTTTGACAACTAGTTTGAGGGGTCAATTGATTTAGAAACATTTTTTGAAATATTTTGCATAGGTTATTGATTTAGAAACATTTTTTGAAATATTTTGCATAGGTTCTTGTTGCTTATTTGCGGGATCTTGATACTGTACCATGGTTATGTTTTCTTGATTTTGAGGTTTTGCAAGAGGTTTTTGAGTGTTTTTAAGCGCGGGATTCTTGATCAAACATTTCTCTTCTTGATGCCCTTTCTTTTTACAAAAATCACAGAAAGATGGAATGTTTTCATATACCACTTACTGCCAGTAGCCTTTCGTTCCTGACCCAATCCATATTCTGTGGATCTTTTCTTTCAGAATGTTAATTTCCACACACATTTTTACAAGGCTAGGTCTTGATAAAGAAGCTTTAGATGCATCCATCTTTAGAGGTTTTCCTATTAGCTGTGCAATTGAATACAAGGATGATTTCGCATAGAAGTATATAGGTAGATTTGGGAGGTTTATCCAAACTAGAACCACCAGGCTCTCCTCATCAGTCTTAAAGTCAATAGACCATTTAAATGTGCGCATGGAGAATTTTCCAATATACCAGAGTTCTCTTAGCCATAGTCGCACATAATCTTCCTCGCAATTGAGATGAATTAGAATATGTTTTGAATCTATTAGACCTATCGAAAGCTATGATTTTAAAGAAAAGGTATGGAAAGATTTCCTGATGAAATCCATTGGTGGTTTTTCATGAGAAAATTTCCCAATGATGGAGAACTTAAATGGTTCCACTAGAGATTGATTGTCTTCTTCAAAAAATATGAAAGTTCGTTCTCCTTTAAATGTTGTTGGCCTCTTTAATTTCGGTTCTTTTGATAACGAATTCTTAAGAACACTCGCAAAAGACTTAGGCCAGATATTTGTTGGATCAGGAGGTTTTTGTTGGATCGAAGTGTCTACAGGAGGGATCGTTGAGTTTGCCATGAAAAGAGAATGTTTTTAGACCTAAGGGAGAAAGAGAATTATCCCTAGGTTCTTGATGCTTTCTTGGAGAGAATTCTCATCGGGTGGAAGAGTAGAAAATATAGGGTCATGCTCAAATATGATTTCATATAATGCATTCATACCTTAGGAGTAAACATAACACATATTGTAGACGTAGAAATGAGGCACAACAAACTTGGCATATGATGAAGCTTTAATATTGGCCGTTACGTCTTCAACTAACACGTCATAGGCTTGAATGAATAAACTTGAAATCTATCCTATGACTCAAATGTTTTTATCCGGAATTGAGACAACACTACATTGAGACTCAATCGAAGACTTGTGTCGTTATAAATCTCCCCCTTTGGCTATTCTGGGACAAAAACAAACAAAAATCCTAAAGGGACGTCAAGCTTTACTAGACTTAAAACAAATACCACCCAAAATAAAAAATACATAATTTGACTCAAAAAACCAAGGATCAATATCTTTGCTGACGATGAAATTTACCATTTAGAATAATTCCTGCACACTTAAGCAAACTATTAAACGTATAGGGAAGAAGTATATTAAATGCATATAAATTAAATAATCCCCCTAAATTAGTTCTCCCCTTTATCAACTATGATCGACCTAAGAAGATAGCGCTCTCCCCCTAAGATAAATCTCCTAAACTTAGATAAGATTACAATAGGATTAGATATCATTTCTCCCCCTATCATTCTCCCCCTTTTTGTTCAGCAATAGAAAAAGGATAAAAAAACTAATTTAAACATGATGCTTAGAGTGATAAGAGCATGAAAGCATATAGGCAACAAAAGCATAACTAATACATACAAAGGGTAAAGGATACCAACTAAGATGCAAGAAAATGATACCAATATGATACATAAAGTATTAAGCATGTGATATCAACAAAGAATGCAACAAGATAGATACCAATCATGAAGTAGAAGCATAGATGGACTAAAAAGCAAGGAAAAGGCAAAAAAATACCATATATATGTAGACATAATGACTATCACTAACGCACACGCACATATATATAGGTATAGACACCACACATGACACAAAATACAATAATAATTTCACACTCGTATGGCAAAAATGCGTCATATGGAAACAAAGTGTTGGGGTGTGAACTAGAAACAATTAAATTTAGACCCAATCACTTAAAATATGTTCACGGAGTTCTCATTTGATTGCAAAATTCATCACATTTGAATATAACCTCATGTGACAATATAGATTGAACTCAATGAACAAACATACACAATGCATACAAGCCTAGACTTTTGATGATTCTACAAACCAATAGAGTCATAACATTGAAAGAACAACTAGGAGAAACGGACATTGTGCAAACCGTTGATATACCATCCAAACTCCCTCAATAAGCATATATATTTTTGAATGAATATATGAATTAAACATAGGCCTTGGTAATGATTTTTCTTTTTAGAGCCACATTTTATTTTAAGTCCTTTGGACCACGTATTTCTTTTAGGTCCAAGCAAACGGTGGCTTACTCTCAAAGTATGATATTTCCTTTCGGAGCCCTTCCTCGTGAACATTTATGTATATAACATTTTTATAGCTCACACAAATCTCACGTGTAATGGATTTTAACATGAACTAGTCCTCCTAGGTCACATAACATGTAGATGACAAGATTGGTAGGAGAACACCTCACAAAGCTCAAATATACATATGAAGTTAAAATTTCAAGTGAGCTCGTGCATGTGTAAATTGAGGCATATAAAAATAGAATCCATTATATCAACACAAAATCCAACTACTCCATGTAAGCATGGTAAAGAATATTTTAAGGATTGACAATCTAAACCAAAAGTTCTAGTCACATGGAAGAGAAAAAGAAGGGATTCTAACAAAAGTGTATGCCACATAGAGTGTGTTAAACTAAAATACACAAAAAAAATATTTTTCAGTTTTTAAAACTTTTTGAACCAAAAAATTTACTCAAAATACACACATAAATCATTTGTATTTTTCATGAAGCCTAAATTACTAACAAGGTAAAACACAAATGATAAACAAAAATCTTTTTATATTTTTCATTTAATGCAAACTAAAATGAAAGAAGTATAATACAAAAGATAAACAAAAATCATTATTCTAGCATATGATTAAGCATGGAGCATAGATTAGAAAATGATTAAACATGCATACACGTAGCAATGATATAATATGAAGCACCAAAAGCTAGAGTATGCAAACAAAATCAACACATTCAAGATTTTGCAAGGGAGGAGGCATGTGAATGTAAATGAGAATCAAAAATCCTATTTTACAAAGTAACCAAGTGGGATCTCCTAACCCAAATTAGTGACGAAAGACTATCTCGGGGTGTAGGAATCTTGGCTACCTCGGTTGCCTTGCGTTGGGATTTTCTAGGACCTCATTTAAGATCAAAACGAAATTTCCTAAGATGACCTTTTCGACCACAATGTGAGCACCTAAAGACTCGGCGTAAAGACTTACCTAAGGAATGATCTCTAAAGGATATCCTAGGAGATTCTCCTAAAAGATTGGTTTTCCATTACAAGTTTATCGGAACGAC
The DNA here is from genome assembly GCA_949130495.1 of Sambucus nigra. Lineage (NCBI taxonomy): Eukaryota > Viridiplantae > Streptophyta > Magnoliopsida > Dipsacales > Adoxaceae > Sambucus > Sambucus nigra. The sequence continues at coordinate 598,930,438 of OX422215.1, read as the reverse complement.
ACTCCAAATCAAATTTGACTTTACTAGAATCTTTTAATTTATTTTCTAATTCTAAAATTCTAGACTCTAACAAAACATTTTTCTCTTCAAATGCAAGAAGCTCTTTTTTCATTGATTCCATTAAACCTCTAAGGCTATCTCTCTCACCTTCTATATATTCAAGCTTCTCTTGAAGAGTCCTCTCACGTTCACTAAGGTCTTTAAGCAACACACTATCATCAACGACCTTGACATGCTCTCTTAAACAAGATTATAACTGCAAATTAGCTGTTTTTAATTTAATAGATTCTTCATAAAGTTCTTGAAAATTATTTCAAAGTTCACTTGAAGTTGAAAGGTTACATGTACTAAGTTTAATTCGTGGAATACACACACAAAACCCAATTAAAATTTTCCAAGTAGAGATATATTCCAATATTAAATTCTTTTTGAAAGTTTACAAGTTAGCATAAACAATTTCCAATAAATGCGATGAGATTGATAACTTGATTAATTGAAATAAAATTATCCAATTTTATTCATATTATCCTAAGCATACATCTATGTGATTTAATAAAGTAAATTGCTTAAATCGCAACCACAACGCGCCAATGTACGAGGAAAACCCATATGGGAAAACCTCGGACGGTTGGGCCTAGATAAAATCCACTACAAAATAGGTTTTACAAGAGACTCAAAAGACTTATAGACATTGACTCACTTAAGACATGCTTATGCCATCCTCGACCTCCGAATTTGTAGTACGCGAAGCTCCTACGCGTTGCTCGACACTCCTCGTGTCGCGGTATCCACCGAAGCCCAAAATCACGGTTGCCACTAAGCTTTAATGCAGAGATCCACCGCAAACTTGCTTGTTGAATGTCAAGATGATTGAAGGTGTTTTGTTTCAAAAGTTGAAAATGGCGTTGGAGATTGATTTTACCAAAAAGAGGGAAGTTATAAAAAAAACGGTCTAAAGAGAATATGAAACTTCCTTAGGTTAAGAAACTTATTTTCGTCCATATGATATAACTGAAAGAGTAGTGGACCAAAACAGTTTTTGAAAAATAACTTCTCGAAAATAAGGTAAAATTTTCAAATCTGGCAGATCTCTTTCGAACGAATTGTCATTCAAAAGAGTTATCTAACGGAATTCCAGTGTTGACTTAGATAGGTCGTTAGAAATCTCATTCGAACGAGATCGTTCGAACGACATTTCTAACGAGCTTCTAAAGAGTTTCCAATATAGCCTGGGAAATGTCATTAGATCCAAGTCGTTCGAACGACCTGGAGAAAATTTCGAACGAGATTTCTGTTTTTCAAATAAAATATTCAAATTCATTTCAAAAATGGTTCTTTATGAAAATTAAATATTTACGAACATTACTCTATATGAAAATTTCTCGTTATGAAAAATACTCCAACACTAAAAATGATTTTGGTCATATACCTTTCAGAAGAGAGAACATGGCGTGCATATTGATGTCGCGTAAACTTTGGATGGAATGCTCGAATATTTACATTGTGTGATGCTTGATGAGGAATGACCCAATATTATTTTGTCCAACGGAATGTAGCCAATATTACAAATGAGTCGATTGGAAATTTGTTCTTACAAATATCCCCCTTTGGCTATTCCGGGACAAAACAAAATAATAATAAAAAAAAAAGACTTCATTTGCTAAACCAACCGTCAAGCCGATTCTAAAGCCGGTTCCAAAAACCCAAAAAAAGATAGACTCAGTAAATATGACTGACGATGCTGCAAAAGAGTAGGAGATGTATCCTACACACATGAAACAACAAATTTATAAACGCATGGGGAAGTAGAGAATGTAACATATGTAAAAAAATGTGTTAGCATATGTTGTGAATAGAAAATGAACTCCCCTAAAAATATGCATATGTTGAATATTAAGAAATTAACTCCCCCTATCAATATTTCTCCCGCTTTTTGTCCGAAAAAGATAAAGGGATAAATGGCCCGCATGTTAAATGATAATCGAGATAACAATAGGCAATAAACCAATAAATATTAAGAAATGAAGTGACAAAGGAAAGAACATATGACAAAGGAAGTGGCGGAGTGAGAGGAGGTGGAGGGAGTGAGGTGAGGGTTATCGGGGGGTAAATGACCATGGGACCGGCTGACCGATGACATATCAATGGTTTGGTATCGGGTGACGGGTATGCAAGTGTTTGTGAAAAATTATGACAGTGACGGGAGGGTTAAGCCTAAAGACGGTGCGCATAACGAGGGAAGGGTCAGGACGAGAATCGAAAGTCCAAGGGAAGGAGGGATTATTGACCCTAGGTAAGGGGATGATATGAGCAATGGATTCGACAGAGACAATGATCTCCCTACCGCGCACTCGAGAATAAATATTATTCTCCCTATCATGCATCCCAAAATAAAATTCTCGAATGAGGTCGGGAAAAACAGTGTTCGTGAGTGAGAATAGGGGTTCCCACCCTAAATCAGAAATCCACGAATGCACAGTGGTGCCGTGGAGGGATTGGAGATTACCAAGTTTCTCCTGAACAATAGAGCATGTAGAGAAGCCTTGGGTGTGATATAGAGTGTGTGCGGAGAGTGACCCCCAACGCAGCTTAAGGTCAGGTATAGCTGCATTTGCATTGGACTCCTCATCAGAGGAAGAGGTGCGTTCCTCGGGAGAGTCAAGAATGCGACATGGGCGACGGTTATGGGCCATTCTAAACGAGGGAAAAGGCTAGTACGTACCCGACATAAATCCAACCAAACTGCCAAACACACCAAGTAAGACGACAAACCAAACAACTAATTAGCATAAATCCCTTCCGCCAAAAAAAATAATTAAGATATATGCCATGAAAAGAAAAAATGTTATTTATGGAAAACTATTTTTTGGGAAAATAGAAATAATTTTTAATGAAGGAAAATGCATTTTAGATTATCATGGAGTGTAGCTTAATATGAGTAAATAAACTGGCCTTAAATAGCTAGAGAGATATACACATATTCATATATGGAATTTCGGTAACAAAGAAATAAATTGTTTTGAAAAAAAATCCCAAATGCATATATCTATTAATCTCTCTCTCTCTCTCTCTCTCTCTCTCTCTCTATATATATATATATATATATATATATATATATATATATATATGAGTATAGGAAGATGTATAAATATAGATAGATATAAATATATATATAGAGAGAAATAAAAAAAAATACTTTGAATGGAAGAGGAAAAACGCAAATGGGAGATCTTCAGAGCAGATAATGGATTAAATGGAGGTTAATGGAGGAAGAAAGTGAGGTGGATTAATCGTGGGAACAATAGAGTGTGGGAAAGAGGGATAATGGGTAAGGGCTAAGGGCTAAGGGGTAATGGAATATAGTGGAAGAGAGTTAGGGAAGTGGAGAAAATGTAGGGAAATGGGAAGCGTGGGCAAAAATAAGGGGAAAAAGAGACTGAGCGGCAGAACCTTAGGAAACGAAATCGCGGTTTTTAAACCCAGGTCGTTCAAATGAGTGATGTTGTTCGAACGATATATTTCGAACGAAGTTCCAGATCCCTATTGGATATTTCGTTAGATAACTCGTTAGAAGTTCGTTCGAATGAACTTTTCGTTCGAACGACATTACGAACGAAGTTCCAGAGAGGAGGTCAGAAATTTTGTTAGAAATCTCGTTCGAACGAGAATTTCTGACGAAAATCAATCTTTTAAAATAAAAATAAAAATAAAAATAAAATAGTTTTAAAAATAGCATAAGAACGAGAACTAGGAAGGCCAGAAATATGCCAAAATAAGGATTTTAATAGTCCTAGCTTGTGTCAACATATCCAAATAGTGGGAGCGAGAATGTAGGGGTGTGAACAATACGAGTGAAAGTTTTTAGCCAAAACAATGTACAAGTGCGAAATGCCAAACAATATATAAACGCAATATTCACTCACATTAGCCTTATGTCAAAAGGAAATATTATAAAACACTTAAACAAGAATGCAACAAGCATACAAAATAGATGATTCTCTCGCCAATAATGTCACAATGAGAAAGCAATGAATCGATTAAATGTGCATGCCCTTTGATCTTCAATTTATATCTCCCATGAGCAACAATAGATTGAGACTATTCTTTTTTAAGAATCAATCAAGCTAATTATTCCTTGGCATTATATATCATTTGCAATGCTTCTATTTTAGGCACACAATCGAGAATGCAAATGGAGGCTTTTCACGCAAAAACTTTATGTTTTTCGCAGCCCGAGTCCATTTCTTCAAACGGAAACCAATCGGAAGAATATAATCATTTTTATTTTAATCCGGGCAATGGATGATCATGCACAATTTCGATTGCTTATAATAGATGTGATAGGATTGAGAAGACAACACCAAATCTCACTTTGCAAGTACAATGTGAACAAGATATCCAAAATATTTCGTGAACGGTGTGTGTAAAAAGGCAAAGGTGTGAGGAAATCACAGAAATACATATCATAAACAAGCATTTTTGTGCACAAGATAAACAAGGTCTGGATTAACTACTCATTGAAGGCCACATGAACATGGAAAAAGATAGTCATCCGAATACATCGACCACCAAGCCATATGGACAAAAAATCGTGAAATCTTTTCTAACCATTCCCGTTTTTCCTTGAAAATACGAAAAAAATATTTTTTATATTTTGAGTAAAATAGTTCATAGGTATAAAAATATACAAGGGAAACAACCTAAACTAGATTGACGGCCTCGATATCAATCAATTGAGCAAACCCCAATTGATTTCCTAAGGTTTCAAACCTAAGTTCATCTAGAGGTTTAGTAAAGATATCGGCCAATTGTTAATCGGTAGATATGAAGCTTAGAAAAACGATTTTCTCTTCAACCAAGTCACGCATAAAATGTTCACGGATCCTAATATGCTTGGTTAAAAAATGTTGAACGAGATTACGGGAAATGTGAATTGCACTAGTATTGTCGCAATAGATAGTCATAGTGACTTGGGAAATACCGTAATCTTCCAACATTTGTTTCTTCCAAATGAGTTGAGTGCAACAACTCCCGACGGTAATGTATTCGGCCTCCGCCGTGGACAAAGAAATAGAATTTTGTTTCTTTCTCATCCATGAGATAAGTGCACTTCCAAAATAGAAACAACCGCCAGATGTACTTTTACATCCATCAACATCTCCTGCCCAATCGGCGTTCGAATAGGCCGATAGACAATCATTTGTGTCGAAGGAATACCAAATTCCAAAAGATAGGGTCCCACTCACATATTTGATAATACGTTTAATGGAAAGAAAATGAGACTCTTTTGGAGAGTCCTGATAGCGTGCACAAACTCCTACACTAAAGGAATTATCTGGACGACTAGCTGTTAAGTAAAGTAAACTTCCTATCATACTTCTAAAAAGTGTGTGGTCTACATCCTTTCCTTCGGTATCCTTACTAAGTTTAATCGATGAACTCATAGGAGTGCGTGCATATTTAGCGAATTCGAGTTTAAATTTCTTAACAAGGTCTTTAGCATACTTAGTTTGGGACAAAAATATTCCACTTTTGAGTTGACGAACTTGAAGACCTAGAAAGAAAGTAAGTTCACCTACCATACTCATCTCAAATTCATTGTGCATTTATTTTGAAAACAATTGAGTATGTTTATCACACGTAGACCCAAACACTATGTCGTCGACATATACTTGAGCAACTAGGATAGCTTTTTCATCACGATAAACGAAAAGTGTCATATTTACTCCCCCTCTCAAAAAGCCACGAGAAAGGAGATAAGAAGTGAGTCTTTTATACCAAGCACGGGGTGCTTGTTTCAAGCCACATAGTTCTTTCTTTAGGAAGAAGACGTGATTAGGATGCTTTGGGTCTCCAAACCCTTTCGTTTGTTCAACATAGACTTCTTCTTGAATAATACCATTTAAAAAGGCACTTTTTACATCCATTTGATATAATTTAAATTGGAGGTGACATTCTATGGCGAGTAAAAGGTGAACCGATTCTAACCTAGCAACAGGAGCAAAAGTTTCTTCAAAGTCAACACCTTCTATTTTGGTGTATCCTTGTGCTACCAATCTAGCTTTATTATGAACAATGACACCATTTTCATCCATTTTATTTTTGAAAATCCATTTGTTTCCAATGACATTTGTATTAGAAGGCATAGGGACTAATTCCCAAACATCATTTTTCTTAAATTGAAACAGTTCTTCTTACATAGCATTAATCCAATGTTCATCTTTTAATGTTTCTTTAAAGTTTTTAGGTTCAATTTTAGAAGTATAGCATAAATAGGTAACTTCATTTGCTAATTGCGCCCTAGTCTTGACACCTACCTTGGGATCTCCTATAATTTTTGAAGTGTCATGAATTTTACGCACCCAAGGAGTAGGATCCTTTTTCTCAGTAGTAGGAACAACCAAGTCATTTTGAGATTCAATACTTTCAACATTGGACACAACATCACACTCACATGACAAATCTTCCTCATTATCAATTGATGTGGCCGGGGCATCGTTTTTTGTGACAACATTAATTGATTCCATGACTTTAGAGCTACTTAAGTTGAATACTGTAAATGCTCTACTATTTTGAGAATATCCTAGGAATATACCTTCATCACTCCTTGAGTCAAATTAGCCTAGAAGTTCTCTATCTCGAAGAATATAGCACGGAGTACCAAACACTCTAAAGTAGGACGAATTAGGTTTCTTACCCATCCACAATTTATATGGTGTTTTGTTAGTGTTAGGATGCAAATAAACCCTATTTACTGTGTGACATTTGGTGTTAACCTCTTCGGACCAAAACCTACGGGGCATATTTCGTCCTAGGAGCATAGATCTTTCCATTTCTTGGATCGTTCAATTTTTTCTTTCAACTATACCATTTTTTTGTGGAGTTCGAATGACCGAGAATTCATGTTTAATTCCTATTTCATCACAAAAGGCATTTACACCAGATTCCTTGAATTCGGTTCCATTATCACTCCTAAAGCGATTTATGGTAACACTGTGTTAATTTTGAAGAGTTCTACACTTAACAGTAAGAAAATCAACTGTCTCAGATTTTTCTCTTAGAAAGCCTACAATAGAGTACCTAGAAAAATCATCCACCATTACTAAGATATATCTTTTTCCTCCTATGCTCTCGGTACGAGTGGGACCCATAAGGTCCATGTGTATCAATTCTAAGACACGAGAGGTAGTTATAGAGTTTAACTTCTTATGAAGACTCTTAATTTTCTTTCCTAATTGACACATCCCGCAAATGGTGGAGGTTGGCTTTCCTAGTGGTGGTAAGCCTCGAACTATCTCTTTTCTCACTAATCTATTAAGATCTCTAAAGTTTACATGACCTAATCTTTGATGCCAAAGATTGGCAGAGGCTTTTGCACTATTGCAAACTAAAGATGATTTGCGAATAATTCCATAGCAATTCTCACTAGTTCTAACACCTTGTAATATAGATTCACCCAACTGATCATATACAGTGCACTCCGATTGACTAAATTTAATATCAAGATTTTCATCACATAATTGGCTAATACTTATCAAATTATCCTTTAGACCATCAACATAAAGGACATTTTCAAGTTTAGGAAACCCGAAGATTTCAATAGATACTCTACCCATGATTCGAGATTTGCTACCATCCCCAAATGTGACTTTACCGTCTTTATAGTTTTCAAGAGTGGTGAATAGAGATTTATCAACAGTCATATGTCTCGAATAACAACTATCAAAGTACCGTTGAGAGGTATTTTGAGCCTTAAGAGCAACATGAGCAACAAAAGCTTTATTGGTATGATTTTTCTTAACCCAAGCTTGAGTTGTTTTCCTTCCTTTGTTGGCTCTAGTGTTATAATTGGAATTATTTCCTTGGACTTTAAAAAACCTAAGAAACTCTTCCATTAGACCTTTAAAAGTATTGACTAGATACACAACTTGACTCTTAAGACTAGATAAAGATCTATAGTGTTGTTTAGAATTTGTGAAATGAGAGTTCTTTCCAAGATTGTAGCAAAAATCTTTAAGATGACCCCGTTTGTGATAATAAGTGCACACATAGGGTTATTTTGGACCAGCTTTTAAAGGTTGCTTAGTAGGACTTATTTTAGAAACATTAGATTTGGTAACAAACTTAGCTACTAGTTCGGGTTTAACTTTTGATGAATCTCCTTCTTCATATCATATACCCTTTCTCTCTCGATAACCTTTCTCCTTATATCCTAAAACAGGACCTAGAAATAATTTTCCCATTCTTCCTGAATTAGTGTGACTTTAACTTCACGAAAGGACTCGAGATCTTTTTTAAGTTGGGCGATTTTAGTTTCGAGAGATTTTCTAATCTCTAAAGACTCATTAAGATCTTTGTTGACACCTTCCAAGGAGATAATTAAGTCACATTTTTCTTTACCTATCAAGATAAGCTTATCAGAAAGAGATATCTTAATTGCCTCGAGTTAACTAACTAAAACATCCTTCTCTTTCAGGCCTTTAAACTCTTTTTCTAAAGTTAAGACTTTAAAGTTTAATCTTTTGTTAACTTTTTGAATACGGAGAGACTCATTGTATAGTTCAGAATAGGCGGATTGCAGTTCACTTTCATCTATTTCGCTTTCACTTCCTTTTTCATCACTACTAGTAGAGTGAGTGGAATCAACCTCAAGATTTTGCTCGGAATGGTTAACATTAAGGTATGACACACTTGAATTACTAGCATGGCTTGCCATAAACGCAGTAAAATTATTTCTAGACGGGGTAGAGTCATCAGAGTCTTCAGATTCATTATCACTGTCACTTAGAGTGGCATTGTAAGCTACTTTTTCTTTGCCTTGTCTTTTAAGTTTTGTAGGGAACTCGAATGATCTATGACCACATCCCTCACACTCAAAGCATCTCTCCGAATCATCCTTTTTAAAGTTATCTTTGTTGAACTTCTTCAGATCCTGATTATTGAATTTTGCATTTCCTTCTTTGTTTTTGTTCTCAAATTTTGGTTTTTCAAATTTAGAGTTTTTCTTTTTAAACTTGAGAATTTTTTTCAATTTTTTAGCAAATAAAGCTATATCATTAGGATCTATATCAGACTCATCAGAACCAGACACATCGACTTTCTTAACTTTTAAGGCAACACCTTTATCTTTGCTTTTGTTATCTTTAGGAAACATATTTAGTTCATAAGTTTGAAGATCACCAACAAGTTCTTCAAGTTTTAAAGTATTTAGATTTCCTAATGAATTAAGAACAGTGACTTTAGGAATGAACCGCTTAGGAAGACATCAAATAATTTTCTTAACAACATGATCTTCAGGTATTTTTCACCAAGGTTAAAGCAAGAATTAACAATATCAGATATACGAGCATAAAACTCATCAAATGTTTCAGATTCTTTCATGGTGATCGTTTCAAATTGGGTTGTTAAGTTTTGAAGTTTTGAAGCTTTAACTATACTGGTTCCCTCATGAGTAACTTGGAGAATATTCCAAGCTTCCTTTGACGTTTTGCATGTCATTATATGATGAAACTCATTGGGGGACACCACACCAAATAAGGCATTTAAACCTTTAGAGTTAAAGTTACGCCATTTTAGCTCTTCCTCACACCATTGTTCTACAGGAGTCAAAATAATTTCATTATTAACTACCATAGTAGGAGGGGACCATCCTCTTTCAATAATAACCCAAACACATTCATCAATTGATTTAAAGGCAGATTTCATAGTGCTTTCCAATATGTGTAATTAGTTCCATCAAATAAAGGTAGTCTATTCGATGAAAAACAATCCATATAACCTCCAGGATTCATCTAAATAACTTTTAGATACTATCTCTGATACCAATTTGAAGTTGCAAGGTTATATGTACTAAGTTTAATGCGTGGAATACACACACACAACCCAATTAAAATTTTCCAAGTAAAGATATATTCCAATATTAAATTCTTTTTGCAAGTTTACAAGTTAGCATAAACAATTTCCAACAAATGCGATGAGATTGATAACTTGATTAATTGAAATAAAATTATCCAATTTTATTCATATCATCCTAAGCATACATCTATGTGATTTAATAAAGTAAATTGCGAAAATCACAACCACAACGCGCTAATGTACGAGGAAAACCCATATGGGAAAAACCTCGGATGGATGGGCCTAGACAAAATCCACCACAAAATAGGTTTTACAAGAGACTCAAAAGACTTACAGACATTGACCCACTCAAGACATACTTATGCCGTCCTCGACCTCCGAATTTGTAGTACGCGAAGCTCCCACGCGCTGCTCGACACTCCTCGTGTCGCGGTATCCATCGAAGCCCGAAATCATCATTGCCACTAAGCTTGAATGCAGAGATCCATCGTAAACTTGCTTGTTGAATGTCAAGATTATTGAAGGGGTTTTGTTTCAAAAGTTGAAAATGGTGTTGGAGATTGATTTTACCAAAAAGAGGGAAGTTATAAAAAAAATGGTCTAAAGAGAATGTGAAACTTCCGTAGGTTATGAAACTTATTTTCATCCATATGATATAACTGAACGAGTAGTGGACCAAAACAGTTGTTGAAAAATAACTGCTTGAAAATAAGTTAAAATTTTCAAATCTAGCAAATCTCGTTCGAACGATTTATCTAACGAAATTCCAGTGTCGAATTAGATAGGTCGTTAGAAATCTCGTTCGAACGACATTTCAAACGAGCTTCTAACGAGTTTCCAGTATAGCTTGGGGAATGTCGTTAGATCCATGTCATTCAAACGACCTAGAGAAAACTTCGAACGAGATTTCCGTTTTTCAAATAATATGTTCAAATTAATTTCAAAAATGGTTCTTTATGAAAATAAAATATTTACGAACATTACTCTATATGAAAATTTCTCGTTATGAAAAATACTCCAACACTAAAAATGATTTTGGTCATATACCTTTTAGAAGAGAGAACATGGCGTGCATATTGATGTCGCGTGAACTTTGGATGCAATGCTCGAATCTTTACTATGTGTGATGCTTGATGAGGAATGACCCAATTTTTTTTTGTCCAATGGAATGTAGCCAATATTACAAATGACTCGATTGGAAATTTGTCCTTACATCACTGACATTAACCTCTTCTTCGTTTTCACCCTCTCTTTCTTCTTCACTCTCACAACTATAAAAAATAAGAGAATCATAAACTTTGACCTCGGAAGTGTCATGAGTTTGAATATCTTCATGGGAAGATTCATTATCGGTGCTCGCATGACTTGCCATAAAAGCCACAAACTTGGGCTCAGTGGGGGAATCGGGTCCCTCTTCCTTATCACTATCACTAAGGATGGCATTATAGGAAATTGGTTTCTTACCCTCTCTCCTTAGTTTAGTGGGGAACTCAAAAGCCCTATGTCCATACCCTTCACAACCAAAACATTTATCTGACTCGTCCCTATATACATTTTCATTAGAAGTTTTAGGGATCTTCTCGGCTTTATCATGCCTAGAATTTTCAAATTTCTTAAAATCATTTTTAAATTTATCTTTGTTCAATTTAAGAAAATTTTGAAACTTTCTAGCAAACATAGACATATTTTTCGAGTCACTATCACTTTCATTCTCTACTACTTATTTTTCCTCCTTTCGAGCTTTCAAAGCAACACCCTTTTCTATTTTCTTTTCAGTTTTGGAGGGAAACATGTCTAGTTCATAGGTTTGTAAATCACCTACGAGCTCTTCTAATTTCGTAGAGGCTAAAGTGGGTAAATAATTTAAAACGGTCACTTTAGGAATAAATCTATCGGGTAGGGACCTTAAAATTTTCTTTACTACTCGGTTATTGGGAATTTTCTCTCCCAAATTAAAATATGAATTAACAATATTGGAAAGTCTAGCATAAAATTCATCAAAAGTTTCTTTTTCATTCATTTTGATAATTTCAAATTGAGTGGTGAGGTTTTGGAGTTTTGAAGCTTTAACGACACTAGTTCCTTCATGAGTGAGTTGTAAATATCCCAAGCTTGTTTAACGGTTTCACACATCATAATGCCGTGGAATTCATCCGGTGTGATCGCGCTAAACAAGGCATTTAAACCTCGAGAATTAAAATTAGATAATTTAAATTCATTCTCACTCCATCTATCAGCAGGTTTGGGAACACTCTCATTATCTACTATATGTGTAGGTGGGGACCACCCATTAACAACAAATAACCAAACTCTGTTGTCAATAGATTTTAGTGCCGATTTCATACACGCTTTCCAATACACATAGTTAGAACCATCGAAAATAGGAAATTTTAAAAATGGGGAAAATTCCATTTTAGCCAAAAATATTTAAAGGATCTTAAACGCAATAATTTAGAGATCCCTCTATGATACCACTTGTTGGAACACAAGGCCCGCAATTTTAAAAATCTTACACAAAGTAATATCCTTTTAAAGATGCAGAAGCGAGATGGTTCAATTAAACACACACAGACACCAAATTTTAATTTCTTTCAAATTAAAATTAAATAAGTTCAAAGTGAAATTAAATTAGACAACAAATACATTTTTCACTTAAACCAATTTAACCCAAGTCCTAGAAATTTGCCTAAGTCATATTTTCAATATTACCAAATTAGGCCAAACCAGTTTTAACAAATTAAATCATGACTTGAATTAAATTAACATATACCCAAATTTAAATTAGCAACAAATTAAATAAGTAGTGATTTAAACCAGATTTTATCTTTTTACCCAAGCATGAATCTAAGGTGAATTTTGCATAAGATAAAATAAACAGATAAATCACTACGACACGATGCATGAGCAAAAACCCACAACGGAAAAAAACCTCGGATGGCCCTAGCCTTAAGTCCACTAATTACGGAATTTACAATTACAAGCAAGATGACTTACAACACTCAACTCGACTCCTTCAAGCCCCGACACGTCTTCTTGTAAATACCTATGCCTAGTCGACAATCCCGGACACCACCGGAAACTTGGAATTCACCAATGAAGTTGTAGGAACATTGTCAATCACACATGGTGCCTTTCACCATGTGAGAATGCCGCAGTAAAACAACGAGACTTCTTATTTGAGGGATGTATAAGTAAACCCAAATAAACTCTTCAACTCGATAGAGTAAACTAGTGCCAAACACTCCAAGCAAGATATTTATATGGAAACTTGGAATAAACAATATGGGTGTAAACAAAAAGTGTTTTAGGGTGATTTTCTTGGAAAGAAAAACATTTAAACCATGAACCTTTTCATAGAAAAGTTAAACTCTCAAAACTCTCTCTAGGAGATGAAAAATATGAAAAAGTTTGATTGAAAAGGTTGGTTGACGCATATATTAAGTCTGTCAAAAGTTTGTGGGGGGAAAAGTAGTGGGATAGAGGTGAAAAATGGCAAATTAATTTTCCCGTCGAAAATCTCGTTCGAACGAGATTTCGTTCGAACGACCCTTCTAACGAAGTTCCAGTGGACATGAGGGAAATATCGTTGGACAAATCGTTCGAACGAAATTCTCGTTCGAATGACAATTTCGAACGAACTTCCAAAAAGCTTAAAATTCAATTTTTAGCGCAAAAACTTTATTTTAAAGTTTTAAAGAAACTTCTAAAAATAAACATCAATTTAAAATAAAAGTACACCCAATAAAAATTGTTCCATGCTCTTATCTAAATATGTAATGCATTCATACCTTAGGAGTAAAAGGAACACATGTTGTAGACGTAGAAACGAGGCACAACAAACTCGACATTTGATGAAGCTTTAATCTTGGCCGCTACGTCTTCAACTAACACGTCATAGGATTGAATGGATAAACTTGAATTCTATCCTATGACTCAAATGTTTTTGTCCGGAATTGAGCCAACACTACATTAAGACTCAATCGAAGACTTCTGTCCTTACATACAGGAATTTAAAGTTTTAAATAGGTTTAAGAGTTATTAGTTGTCACTATTCGCAAGGTAAAAGCAAACCCTATCGGCCATGGGTCTTTGGGAGAAGCACCAGAAAGTCCAAGGAGGGCAAACCACAAGGAGTTAAGCCTCTTAAATTTTCAAGCAAGAATATCTTGCAATTCTCATTATAAATATCTAATTAATTTATAATATGTGTTTTTCCTATTAGAAATTTGAGTTTTGACGCATATTTGGGGATTAGTTTGATTAAGTTTGATTATAATAATGATTTGGGTTAATTAGGAATGTTATGAATCTGTCGAACATTTAATACTTGTACCTTGATGATTAAAATATGAAATTAATGGATCAAATGATAAAAATACAAAACATTATTGATTTTTTAGAATGAAACTTAATTATTACAACTTATCCCCATGTTAATTTAAGGTCTAAGGCTATAATTTATGATGAATAAACCCTAAGATTATTTTACAGCGAGTTATGTTGAGAAGCTTGAATCTTGAGTTTTAATTTGGGATTTAATTTTCTTGAACCCATATGACTCTGTAAATACATTTAGAAACATGTTACCACATATATATCTAAGATTTGGTATTGTTTGGGTATCAATTTGGAGCTTTAGAAACCATTAATGGATGTTTATGGAAGGAAGCCTTCGTTTTTAAGCGAGCCGAGGCCTTTTGCTAAATGTGATTCAATTTGTCCCTCGAGGCGAATCGATTCGTCCCATAGGTTGAACTGAGGTCGAGTTGGGGAATGGACCGTGTAGTTGTCCAGAGTAGATTCGAGTATATGAGATATTATCCATATGAGAAATGGTTGTCAAAATAGCAAGTTAGGTTTATTAGTTTATAAACCAAAAGACAAACTGCGTAACTTTAATTAAGGTAGAAAAATGATTAATACTTTAATTAATTGTACTATTGGACAATGGGGATTGGATTAGATTTGATATACGCACGAGAAAGCGGTATTCTATGGTCATGTGTACGTATTGAGATTTTAGAGTAACTAGTTAAAGTGTTTGGGAGAATAACTCTAGTTGAGAGATTATAGTTCGTGTAATTAATTTAGTAATTAAATAAGGAAACATATATATACATTGCAAAAGAGTGTGAATATAAATCTTAGAGTATATATATAAACATAGTTTTGATATGCGATAAACTAAGAGTTGAATTTAATAAAGATTAAGAGTTTATAAATCTTAGAATGTAATAAATAATCCGGTGTTTTGGAATTTAGATGATTAGGGGTATGCTTGAGTGTACGCGGTATCCTACTTTGTTATATAGGTTTGACATGGTTTTAAGAGATAACAAACCTAATTTAGATGACAATCCAACGTTTGAGGATTTGTATTTTTGGGTACATTTGAGTGTATGCGTTATCTAGTATATATATAAAGTAGGAAATTTACGTATGTCATAAGCTTAGTTGATGATGTCATCAATATGACTTTTTTTCTATAATACCCACTTTACCACTCAAGTCTTGACTTTCCCCCTCTTTTCTTACTCACTAATTAATTCCTCCACTTTCACTTTAATTAAAAATACATGGCTATTTTGGTAAACACACAAAAAATGCACACTTTCTTATGACACTCCGATGCAAAACCAAAACCAAAACCCTTCCTTTCAGCCGCACCTCGCTCTCCCACACCTCGCTCTCATGCCGCTCAAGAAACATTGAGAAAAGGTATCAAAAACCATTACGTTTTGAACTTGACCCTCTATCTTCTCCCTTTCAACGTTAAACATGGGTGGAAATCATCTCCCATTTCCAACAACCTTCTCTTTGTCTCTCTGCCCCTCGGCAAAACGGGAGTATCTTCGGGGTGAGTTTCTAAATCGAATTTGTGTATCAGATCTTCTTTGTGGTTTGGTTTAATTGAAATAATTGTTTCTTATTCTTCGATTTTAGGTATCTCGCCCCATTGATTCAACTTAAACATTGAGTCAATGGTATTATATCTCCATCTTCCTCAATCAGATTTTATTGGAGTGGTTTTGTGTTTATAATCTTTTAGATTTAACGGTTTTGGGTATTTTTTCTTGTATCATGGATTTTATAGATACAGGGTTTCTGGTATGGGTTTTTGGATTTTTTGTTTAGATTTTAAGGTTTTGGATATATGGGTTTTAGGTTTTAGTATCAATTCCAAGGATTATAGGATTTCTCGAGTTTTTTCCCTTGCATTTTAGGGGTTCGTGGTTTTATTCATGGATTGTAGGCTTCCTATCAGCTCAGTTTTGGGATTCTTTCCTAGATTTGATCCATATAGGTTTTATGTACATGGTTTTGTTGGTTTTATTATGGATTTTTTTTCAGGTTCAACATGGTGGCTCTATATATTTTTGGTTTTGTTTGTTTACATTATTTTGTTTGTGGTTTAACACCATTATTACCCTTTAACTACCTAATCTTTACTAATTATATTTTTTATGTAGCAGGTACTCTATCTCCAATAATATTATTTTCCTCTACAGCTTCATTGCTTCATTAATTTGAACATCATCATCAACATCAACAGCTATTTCCAGATTTTTTATAGTAAATATCTCAATGAAAGTAAATATCTCAGTGCCACTTTCCCTATGAATATCATATCTTCCATATTTTTCTCTTCGATTAGATATTCATATTTGTCTCCAACATGATCTAAGTTTAAAGCAGTTGTCGGGCTCAACCACATTGCCTGAAATGATGCCGAATCTTTTGGTATACGTCACAATCTTCACTTTTGTTAAGGTATTTACTATTTATAGTTATTTCACATTTTCACACCTAAAACATATATTATTGCAAATTTGTATGTAGTGATTGCATTGGATTTACATGGGTCTGCAAAGTCTATTGAGTTAAAATCCATGGTCTGCCAAAAGTCATGGGCAGCCAAAATCCATTTCCACTTTCAGATTTGTAGTAAGTGTTAAAGCTATGCCGAATTTAATGACTACAGTCCATTTCCATGTTCATTATTAAAAATTTTGTTGTTTGATGCTTATAATTGATTTTAATCCATTCATGTATTAGCTGTATCCTTGGGCACATTATCACCAAAGAAGACAACATCAGGTTTGAGTACTCTGCTGCATTTTGGGCAAGTGGGGATGTGGTAATCTTCTTCCAGAAATTCTCATTAATTTCAATATCCCCATCAGGCCTTTGATTAATTCCAAAGCTCTTATTTGATTTGTTTTCATATTTAAGACTTTTAATTGCTTTTACCCACTTTTGATTAAGGGTTTAACCTGATCTTGAAATAAACTCCTGGGAAAAGAAAAATCACAATCTACACAGCTAGTAGTATATACAGTCCATGTAACTCTAACGGGGTACTACCAGCACGGTGATGCAACCTGTAGACATTTTGTGTAATCATAAAACCAATTGAGTTGTGTACACTAAAGTAAAATTTTGCATAGTTATCTGTCCAACTAATTTTGTACTATAGAGTTTGATGATGAGAAAAGCAGGTCACTGAGTGAATATAGAAAATTTGTTAATATAATCAGGTTCTCCATTTTATCGTTGATTTGGATGTAATGGATCTACATATAAGTTAGTTGCTCATGTTCAATATGTTCATATCATCACGCACATGTTTGGATGAATCTTTTGAAAATAATTACTGCATTTTACACGTGTTATGTTATTTCTTTTATCGGTTGTTAAATTTATATAAGTCATTATTTATCTTTGGCCTTTGTAAAGGTAAAGTGGTTTTTCTTATTTAATTGGTAGTTTACTAACCTCGGGGAATCATTATATGTACTCTAACAAAATTGATGTTTGTCCTAGCACATCCAAATGTTAGTCCTTGCGGATATCTTTCTCCCTTTATGTTGCAGAGAACATATATTGAATGGATTTTTGTTTGGTTTTACTATCTTCTCTGCATAGCAATTGCCATCACTTATATTGGATTTTATTACTCATTTACTACAGTCCATTTTGACTTTTAGATCTACATCGCTTCTCCTCTTTTACATCACCGATTTAATTTACCAAATCGCAGGTACTGATTTTTCTCCCTACTATTTTTCAAATCTGAGGTTTAGATCCTTTATTTATTTTTTCCGAATATACATTTAAAACTAATTATTGTTGGCGATATTGCATATGTAGAGTTTCTTTAGTCTAAATTCCAAGAAGCCTTAGTTTTGATTTTGTGAAATAATCAATCAATTTGTTTCGAGAATGTCAACACAACTGGACAAAAGGAACAATATGTTTTGGTTTCGGATGGAAGTCGCAAGTTACAAGGTCATAGGAAACAAATCTGTAATGCTGATGAATGTTTCAGATGGCAGTCACATGTATTGTTTCGATTTTTATCAATAATTACTATTTTGTTATGAGGGAATTGGTTGAAATATAATTTTTAATTCGCAATATTTCTGAGAGATTAAGCTGATACTATTTTGTTATGAAGGGATTTGGTTGAATTATGCAGGTCAATCAAACTCTCATAATTATGTGGAATCTACAATCCAAAAAACACATTTCTGTCTAATCACTATGTACGAAAATAGTCTCTCTCCCTCTCTCTCTCTGTCTCACTCTCATCATTGTTCACCTACTAATGTGTGGCTTCAACTGATGAAAACAGAGTATAGATCTCTCCGGATTGGCTTTTGGAGTCACTGTATTAGGAATGTCAATTTTAAAAACAGAGTACAGAGCTCTCTAGAGTGTCTATTAAAAATAAGGACGTCATATTAAGGTTTTGACAAAAACACCAGGTATTTCAATTCTATTTCTTATCTTCCTCCCCCCACCTCACCCCCCCCCCCCCCCCCCCGCGCGCGCGCGCGCGCGCGCGCGCGCGCGGTTGTATATATACCTATGAAATATAACTTAACTCAAATCATTTATACTCAAAGCTTAGGTTTTGGGAATCTTATGTTGTGATTTTGATACCAGTTCTTCAAACTCCCTGTTGTATATATAAATTTTGAGGTTTCTTGCATTACATAATCTAGGTCGTTTCTTGCGATATTTTTAGGCATTCTATTATAAACTTTGGTAAAAACAAAATAAGTTTTGGGGTTTAGAAGTTGAGTATTTTTCATTGAGATGCATTTGTCCTTCAGTTCAATTATACTCCTATATAAATTCAAAGTGTTTTCTTTATCTTTTACATTTCTTACATGGACATGTCCTTTGATATATTTATACAACAAAATGGTGATTTAATTAATATGTCATCATAACAGAGAAGCTGTAGCACAAATTCAAAAGGATAATGCAGATCACAGGTTTAATGAAGAAGGCATGACTAATGAAAATGAAGCTAAACTATCTGTCATTAAAGCTCTGTAATCAAATGAGTCATTTTGGAGGCAAAAGCCTAATATCAGTTGGCTTAATATAGAAAAGCCTAATATTAGTTAGCTTAATATGGCTAAACTAGTTGTTATAAATGCTCTGCAATTTATTTAAAATTGTTCATATTCGTGAACATTTTTTTAGGTCTTTTAGTGTAGTTGTACTATTGTTGAGGCTTAATTGAACGTCATTTTATTTGTATCGCGTTGGAATCGTTAAGTATCATTTCTGAAATTTTTGTTTTACCGGCTACGTGATTGCCGAGACAATTTTCATTCTCTCTAGACATCATCCTTTAGTGGGAGTTAAATGCTTGGAAGGTCCGAACGACTTCATCCCAGTATTTCAATGGCATAGATGAATGAACTAAGAGCCTTAAAGTTTTTCTATAAGGTGCATATGTTTTCTTTCAGCAAAACAGGACCTATTGGTGAGCCTACTTCGTAGGAATTTGCATTTTGCTATCGGATAAGGTATTGAAGCTTTATAACTTCAATCCGCATCATTTTCCAGGGAAGGACTGTTGCATTAATTACTTATGGATCGACTTATATCTTGATGCGGATATAAGTTATATAATCCTAAAATAATTTGAACCATCTTTTCCAGAGTATGCTTTTTGAACTTTGTATATAATCCTTGATTCATTTAGCATTTTGAACTTACTATGTTTTGTTTATTTTTGTTATAGGAATAAGGTTTGGCCAGTTGTTTTAGGTTGGGTTCTGTGGAGGTGATACAAAACAGGCACAATTTTTTCCACTTTCTTTGATATATGTGTGTGCGCTATTAGTTTGATTTACAATGAATTTTTTTATTTTTGTTTTTAAATTGAGCTATACATTATTGACAATTGATTTGATTTGTGCTGAATAATTTGGGACCATGGTTGGCAAATGCTTCAGCTCCTCACTCCTACACACATTACTTTGAACAAAGCGGTGACAAATCTTTCAGTTTATATGACTGCTATACATTATTTTTTGATATATATTATTTTTTTATATGCATGCCATCTTTTCAATAAAGCAATCATCTTTTCAATTTTTTTCTTTACTTCTTTTTATATAGTTCTAATGTTTATGAACTTATTACAATGAATTCACAGTGAAATTCTATTATATGGCTGCTCTATTAGGTTCTGAAATAACGAATTAGGCTGCTAACTCAAAGAATGTACATATATACTCTATACAGATTGTCTTTTCTTTAATAAGCAATGTATAACAAAACACAGAGTTGTTCGGCATGCTTCTCAATAACATTTGCATCTTCATGTAGGCCTCGCACAATCCACCATGAGCAAGAGAATTCCTCAGCACAAGCTGTAAGGCTGTCATTATGTCCATGGGTTCCACTAGAGCAGGAGCAGGTCCAGGTACAGGTGCCACAGCCACAACAGCCTCTTCGCCAGGCATTTTTGTCCTGTTCAAATCCCGAGGTCAGTCATGTGTGCTACTTTTGTATGATGAAAATTATTTTTAGTATCATTGAGTGGAATTTTAAATAAATTAGAAGATAGGTTAAAGTGTGTTGTAGATGATGAAGGTCCCAACATTATACCGAGATCTGTGGCACGTGTGAATCAAGTGCAGTGGTACTATCCGACGGGGACACTATGTCATCAGCAACAGCCCAATCACACCGTCCCTTACTATGGGTATGTATTTATAAACCTTTTCCTATGATTGATATAAATATTTATCATTTAATATACATGGTTATTTTTTTCTCTTATTTATTGTAGGAAAGCATAATGTTGACACTAGAGGTAATGCAGGCAAGCCTAATGTCAGTGTTGAGAAGCAGCTATGAGCAGTGCCGTGAGAAGATATGCGATGAGATGAATCAATGAGTGATAGATAACCAGTATGATGATCATATTAAGTCAAATAGTTTTAGTTTTGAACATTTTGTTGGATGGATAGTTAGAAAGTGAACCACTTTCTAATGTTCTTCAAGTCAAATAGAGAAATGATAAAGCCACTAGGTGTAATCCAGACGTAAAAGGTCGTGGAGTCTTTAAATAAAGCCACCAGGTTTGATCCACGTGATGCCCAACTCATTTTTTTTGTCACACAAGATACCTCTTTGAAAATTTTAAGGCCAAATTTTAAATTTACACTCGGATACGGGTGATGTGTCACATTCTTATAAACGCTTCTTTTGATGCACCCTATCCCTAAACTAATGCCTTGGTGATGAATAGTTTATATTTGAAGTTTTCATCATCACATGTTTTATCTATTCAGGAGTGCAGTGTTCCATTTGATCTGACCATTTAGAGGACGAGGGTGCTGAAAAAGACCAGATGGGGGACCTATAGAATCAACTGATCCAATCGTCATCTAATAATGGTGGATTGTAAATCACATATATCACGAACTGAGTCCCCTTATTGGTTCCACTTACAAGAATGGTGTTCGGGTCAAATTAGAACCACTAGATCGTGCATGATTTTCGCATAATCCAGATCTGAGCACATATTCATTGACGACCGGGTGTGTTTTCTCAAATCATCTGGGCTTAAGACATACAAGCCTTCAAAATAGTTAGACAAGGAGGTTTGGTAGAGAAAAGCAGTGATGGACACCCACAAATAACGTCTACACGGTTGTTGCGCTGGTGACCTTTATCACATCCTAAAGGGATTCATGGAGTTTTTCATTCAGTTCGGCAATGTTAGGTTCTCCAAAAGTCACAAACACTTAATTTAGTAGTTGGCAAAAATGCAGTACATGTTTCATCGACAAGTGTTGTAGGATCATTTGGTTTATGGCATTTTATTGTTTGCAATTTTAGTTCTCATTAATGTTATTTTTTAGCATTTTGTATTTTTGTTACTCAGTAATTATGATTTTAAGCTATGTGAGTGATATGGTGACGTATAAAGTGGGGTTTAATGAAGGCCATTGTTACTTTCCTACTTGGATGTCCCATGATACATTTCTATTTATTTATTTCTTCATATACTATAAAAACAGAAAAATATTTTTTATTTGAATGTTCTCATTAATGCTTATATGAATGTTCTCATTAATGCTTATATGAATGTTCATTTTCTTAATCTACATTTTTCTTCTTAGATATTAATACAAAAATTCAAGAGTTAAAGCAACGGCGTTGCCTCAAACATTATCGTTATGACCACCCATGGTAACCTTTTTATTAGTGTTATTGTCTTTTTAATTATTGATTTTATACGACTTCGTGGGTTTTTAATTATTGGTGATTTTTTATTTTGTATTATATGGTTCTTTGCAAACAATGGATTGTCATCATATTGGAACAAGTGGGATTACCTCAATTGATGTGTTGGTTACTTTATTTTTAAATGTAATACTTATCGACGATTGATTACTATTAGTATTGTTGAATATTTTTTTTATTTCGTAAACAGGATGGATAGTCTTATAAATAAATGAAATTTTCACTAAAATTTCTAAATTATTTACCTTATTTATGTTGAAAAATAAACATTTTTGACTTAAATATTGATTATTTATTTTGATTACAATTTTCTTGGAATTTTAAAATAAACGAGTATTGTTGTCATGGATTTCGATTGGTATTAATTTTAGTTCCAACCAAGTGTGGTTTGGTGGTTGTTTCAGATTATAATTATCTTTATTAATGTTAGTGTGTGGCCTAATGTAGTATATATATCGTGCGTTTAGCTAAATTGATGTTGTTTATATGAGGTTCGGGACAGACTTTTAGTGTTGTAGAAGTATTTTTTCTTTATCAGGTTCCATAAAGAGTTAAATTTTCTAAATTATTTACCCTTATAGCACATAAAACATTTATTATTTACATTATACACAACTTTATATTTTTCAAAATTATAAGCGTGCCTTCAGGCACCGGCATATCCTAGTATGTATATATATATATATCCAGGCTTATGTTTTTTTTTTAATTTTTTTTTCTTAAGAGAGATTAAACCCCCACCCCTCTATTTATTCAAGGAGAAATAGCCTCTCCAAAGAAGCTTACAAGCAATATAAAATTTGAAAGCAATAAAAAGGGGTTTTATTATAACCCCATTACAAATAAGGTGAAGAAGTTAACTAAAATTGATAGAAGTATTTTTGATGTCATGACAACCCGTGTTATCTAGCTTGACAGCTCCCCTAACCATAGGAGGAAGATCCACATTAGATGAAAAGATTTTAGGAGTCTTGCAATGAATGCCAAAGATTTTTAAAGAATCAACCACCATATTAGATTCCCTGAAATAGTGGGATAATGAATATTTGAGCAACTTCAAGTCTTCGTTAATCTCAGTCATAAAGGTCTTCAATTTCTAGGGGCTTTCATTTCCTATTGATAAGATTGACCTCAAACATAAAATCTACCTCTATATGGATCTCCTCAATATGAAATTGAATACACAACTTAATACCCATTCATAGACCATATAATTCAGCATAGGAATTAGGAGCAATATTTGTAGAGTGAGCATAAGCGAATATCACATCTCCCTTATCATTTCTCACAATACCACCAGATCAACTAGCCCCTGGATTGCTCTTATAAGCACCATCAATGTTAAGTTTGAACAATTTAAAGGAGGAAAAGACCATTGACGGGCTTGCATAATTGAATCTTATTTGAGGATTTAATATGAAATATCTCTCTAATACCAGTATCAAACTCAGAGAAAAAGTTCTTAAAAATAATACCTGAACATATATCAAAGATTAGAGAAATAGATTGAGAAATGATATCATGAGCATCCATGTTAACACCTCCATAAGTAGACATATTTCTACTTTTCCAAACCTCCCAATAAACCACTATAGGAATACACTTGCAGAAAATCTATGATAATATTTGGAACTTGATTTCATCCCCCAACTGTGCATAAGAGTAGACATAGAAGATCTATATAAAGAAATTCCCATTAGATCAGCAAAAAAAATCCAAATAGGATAGATGACTAGGCATTTAATAAAGGAGTGAATAATGGATTCTTCATGACTTTCGCAAGACTTACATCTTGAACAAAGACTAATTCCCACCTGCTTATTGTAATCATCAATTGGGACACAATTGCTCAACAACTTCTAAGAAAGAATAGAGAGTTTTTTTTTGGAATATTAGAGTCCCATATCTGATCAAATACTGTGGATGAAGGAAAATGCTCTTTAGATAGGTCATAGGAAGTAGAAAAATTGAAGTCACCTGTTGTATGGGGTTTCCAAATCCAACCATCATCCACATTCTCCATATTATCTAGACACACATCTTCAACTTCTATGATTATCTTCCAAGTCTGAGATCCACCAATAGAGGTTGCATTAAGGATCTTATATTTGTTGGCTATGAAAGAAGGCCAGAGTGATTTCTCTGACCTAAGCTTCCAAAAACATCTCATGGATGATGCTTTAGAAATTAAATTGAAGTCCTTAAACCCCATGCCCCCTACATGAGTATCACTGCATAAAACATCCCATTTCTTCCATTGCAATTTCCAACCTTGGTCAATATTACCACCCTAGAAAACATTATTAAATCAATTATGAATTCTATGGATAATGGTTTTGGGAGGGGATATAGAGGACAATAATAAAAGAGGAATAGATGATAGGACATGTTGAATGAGGATTATTCCCCCACCTGAAGACAAAAATTTTGACTGCCAACCAGCCAATTAAGACCTCAAAGATTAAATCATGCCGTCATAAAATTTAAGTTCATTTTTACCTTTAAAAATAGGGCAATCTAGATATTTAATAGGAAGATCTTTAAATCTCAGCCCTATGCAATCAACAATCTTGGATTTGAAATGAGGAGACATTTGATATCCACTTAGAAATTGGTCTTGTTGAAATTAATCTTTTGGTCAGATATAGTAGCATAAGAATAAAGAATTCCCATTAAGTTTCTTAAACTTGTTTTATCCCCTCTACAGAATATAATAAGTTCATCAACAAAATATATATGATAAATTATGACGTTGCCACTAGGTAATTATAAAGGTTTAATCTCCCCCTTCTCCATAAGCATGTTCTGGTCTCTGCTCAAAAAGTCTGCTGCAAGAATGAATAGACCAGGGGAAATGGATCCCCTTGTCTCAATCCTCTGGTAGATTTAAAAAATACAAAACTTTGCCCATTAGCAAGAATAGAGAACCAATTAGAGTATATAATCATCTAAATAAAATCAATCCATCTTTCCCCAAAACCAAAACCCCTGAGCACTGATATAAGAAATCCCCAATTGACTCTATCATAGGCTTTTTGCATGTCCAGTTTAATTACAACATTAACACCATGAGACTTCTTGCCTAAATTTTCAACCATCTCTTTTACAAGGAGAATGTTATCTTGGACAGCTCTCCTTTTAATGCAACCACTCTGGTGGATGAAATGATCAATGGAAGAACTTTAGCCAATCTGTTTGAAAACACCTTAGTGATGATCTTCATAGATAAATTGCATAGAGTAATTGGTCTGAGCTCAACACAAGTATTGGGACACTTGACTTTAGGAATAAGAACAACAGAAGTGCTGGACTAGCTTTGGGGGATTGAACTACCTACAAAAAAAGAAGACATAGCAGATAATAAGTCAGATTTAATAATAGGCCAATAAGTTTTGTAGGAAGATCCACCAAATCCATCAGTCCCTAGAGACGCATCCTCACTAAGATCAGTAATGGCTTTGTAGATCTCCAATTCATAGGGAAACTCCTCAAGAGTAGCATTCATATCAATAAAAATCCAAGATGGGATAAACTTAGCAACATCCTGAATCTGTAAAGAAGAAGCAGGTGACCATAAATTCTTAAGCAAATCAACAATGTGAGTCTTCAACACTTATGGATCCTCCATTACATATCCATCATTAGATTTTAAAGAATGAATATGGAGCTTGTTGGAACACAGCTGTGGCCCGCTGTTGGCAACAACAGCTGTTAGCTGTTAAGAGTGCAAAGTTTGAAAAAATGCCTTTTGTATAGTCCCACATCGGTAGTCCCTATAAAATGTGTTGGGTATATTTACATTTTTTGTGGAACCAATGGGCAAGCCCTTTGGGCATTAGATGTTTTGTGTGTATGGGTGGGGGACTTATTGGGCCAAGTCACACAAGCGTCGCCGCCGCCGTCCGTCCGGTCCGTGTCCCGGTCCGGGTCCGGGGTCTTGGGCTTGGGCTCATTAAGAAATAATTTTTTGGACAAATAAATTAACGGTTTTGGGCTTTAAAAATTCATTTTTAATGGTAATTAATTCCAGAAAAACATGGGCCTTTTACTGTTGAATTATTCCACCCACATTTCCAGTTTTCTCTCCACGTTTTTGCCCACTAACGGTAATTTATTTTTTGCATAAAAAGAGGTTGAGACCTCCGTTTTTCAAAACAGTTCCAACACAAAAATTCTTTACAGTTCATCTTCCCCATTGATACAATTCCGAAATTTTTCACCCAGAATAATTAATCTCGTTACAAATTAATTATATTATTAGAATCGAGCAATTATATAGTATGGGTGTACACAGACCGGGTTGATTTTTGTGGTTTATCAATCCGTATTTTCTGATTTTGGATGCTGTTTTATCCTGGGGGTGGCGGGGCTTCGAGACTGTCAGCATACTTTGGGCAGAGCCGCAAAACACCTTAAAGAGAGCGACATTGTCCGTGACTCAGCCGTGTTCTAGACTGTCCAGTTCGGGATTTCTTATATTTTTCTGTCCCAGATTTATTTGATCCAAAAATTGGGTAATTTCGTTCCCTACTTTAATTCTGCATTTATTTAATTAATTGTTGTTGGTTCAATAATTTTTAAGGTGTTTAGGAACATTCTCCCATGGACGAAATTAACTCAAGTAACCTTAATAAGCCTTTCAAATATGAAGGCACCCATTTTAAACGTTGTAGCAAAAAACTGCTATTTTATTTAACTACGAAAAAAGTCGCATCGTGTGTTTAATTTGACAAACCCGTAGTAAATAATCCACCTACTGTTGAGGAAAGAAAAACAATTAGAATTTGGGAGGAAAATGTTTTTTTGTGTAAGAATTATATTCTGAATGCTCTAAGTGACGAACTTTATGACTATTATGCCAATTATAAAACTGCGAAAGATGTTTGGGACGCACTTTTTAAAAAATATGACACGGAGGAGGCGGGTGATAAAAAATATGCTGTCAGCCTTTATTTGAAATTTCAAATGACGGATGACAAATCTGTTATTGCTCAAACCCATGATTTGCAAATGATTGCCCATGAAATTATTTCCGAGGGCATGGCTTTAGATGAGCAATTTCAGGTCGCTGTAATAATTGATAAATTGCCTCCACTGTTCAAAGAGTTTAAAAATATTTTGAGGCATAAGTCTAAAGAATTTTCACTAGAGTCACTTATTACTAAATTGAGAATTGAGGAGGAATCCCGAAAACAGGACTATAAAGATGAAATTCTTGTTGTGTCTAACAACAAAAATCAGAAAAAGAACCACACTCCAGTTGTTTTAATGGCAAACGGAAAAAATATGAGAAATCATAAAAAGAGCCACAACCAGAATTTCAAAAATCAGACTCAGACTCATAATAAGTATAAGAACCCTGGAAATGCACAGTCTAGCAACTCGGGACAGTTTCTCTGTTTCAAGTGTGGCAAGCCTGGCCATATGGCTCGCAAATGTCTCAATGTGCCACAAGCACAAGCGAATTTGACCGAAGAGGACCTATGTGCTATGATTTCAGAAATCAACACGGTTAGCGGTGCCGAAGGGTGGTGGTTGGATACTGGCGCTTCCCGCCATATCTGTTATGACCGTAGTCTGTTTAAGACTTATTTTGAGACTGCAGATAAGAAGGTGTTGTTGGGTGATTCTCACTCCACGGAGGTTGCTGGTACTGGAAATGTAGAATTGAAGTTCACTTCGGGAAAGACTATTATCGTCAAAGAAGTTCTTCACACTCCCGAGATAAGGAAAAATTTGGTTTCGGGCTATCTTCTCAACAAAGTTGGCTTTACTCAAATTATTGGTGCTGATTTATTTACTTTGACCAAAAATGGAATTTTTGTAGGCAAGGGTTATGCCATTGATGGGATGTTTAAATTGAATGTTGATACAATGAATAAAATTTCTCCTTCTGCTTATATTGCTTGTTCATTTAATATTTGGCATGCTAGGCTTTGTCATGTTAATAAACGACTAGTTAAAAATATGAGCACTTTAGGATTAATTCCTGAATTATCATTAAATGATTTTGAAAAATGTGAATGGTGTAGTCAAGAAAAAATCACTAAGACACCACATAAATCTGTTTTTAGAGAATCTGAACCACTTGATTTAATTCATTCGGATATTTGTGAATTAGATGGTGTCACAACTAGAAATGGCAAACGTTATTTTATAACTTGTATTGATGACTGTTCTGATTATTTGTTTGTGTATTTAATGAAAATTAAAAGTGAAGTGTTTGACATGTTTAAAATTTTCCTTAATGAAATTGAAAATCAATTTAATCAAAAAATAAAAAGGTTACATAGTGATAGAGGCACCGAATATGATTATGGACCATTTATTGAATTTTATAAAACCCACGGTATTATTCACGAAAAAATTGCCCCTTATTCGCCCGAAATGAACGGTAAAGCCGAAAGAAAAAATAGGACATTAACTGAATTAGTTGTTGCTATTTTATTAAATTCAGGGGCTGCCTCACATTGGTGGGGTGAAATTATTTTGACTGTGTGTCACGTGCTTAATAGAATTCCTAAGACTAAAATGAAAATATCTCCTTATGAAATTTGGAAAAATATTAAGCCCAACGTGTTATACTTTAGAACGTGGGGGTGCTTAGCCTATGTACGTATACCCGACCCTAAAAGGTCTAAATTGGCGAGTAGAGCATATGACTGTGTTTTTATAGGCTATGCTATTAATAGCAAAGCATACCAATTTTGTGACTTGAAAAATCAAGTAATTATTGAATCAAATGACGCCGATTTTTATGAAGATAAATTTCCTTTTAAATTGAGAAATAGTGGGGGCGAGTCATCCACTAATGTTTCTTTAAATAAAAACAAAGAAAATTATGAATCCATTTTAGAACTTCGAAAAAGTAAAAGGGCTCGTGTAGAAAAAGATTTTGGTCCCGACTTTTATGCCTACACTTTAGAGGAGGATCCTAACACTATTCAAGAAGCTTTATCTTCTTTAGATGCCGATTTATGGCAAGAGGCTATTAATGATGAAATGGATTCTATGGAAACAAATAAAACTTGTCATTTAGTGGACCTTCCTCCTAGATGTAAAACAATTGGGTGCAAATGGATTCTTAAAAAGAAATTAAAACCTGATGGCACTGTTGAAAAATATAAGGCACGCCTTGTTGCTAAAGGTTTTAGACAAAGAGAAAATGTAGACTTTTTTTATACATTTTCACCCATGACTAGAATAACGTCTATACGGTACTATTTGCTATAGCTGCCTTAAATGATTTAATTGTACACCAAATGGATGTTAAAGCTGCATTTTTAAATGGAGAATTAGAAGAAGAGATTTATATGGATCAACCTGAAGGTTTTATTGTACACGGTCAAGAAAATAAAGTATGTAAATTAGATAAATCTCTTTATGGACTCAAACAGGCACCTAAACAATGGCATGATAAATTTGATAGCCTAGTCATCTCTAATGAGTTTAAAATTAATGAAAGTGACAAATGCATTTATTATAAATATGTTGAGAACATTTGCACTATCATATGTCTTTATGTTGATGACTTGCTTATATTTGGTTCTAATATTCATGCTGTAGAAAATGTTAAATCATTATTATGTGCCAATTTTGATATGAAGGATTTGGGTGAAGCTAGTGTATTATTGGGAATTAATATTACTAGGTCAGAAAATGGACTTTCTTTGGATCAATCTCATTACATTGAGAAAGTTCTAAAGAAATATAATTACTTTGACTGTAAACCTGCTATTACTCCGTTTGACCCTAGTGTAAAGTTATTTAAGAACACTGGCGACAGTGTAAACCAAAATGCTTATGCAAGCATTATTGGTAGCTTACGTTATGCTACAGATTGCACTAGACCTGACATAGCTTATGCTGTGGGATTACTATGTAGATTTACCAGTAGACCTAGTATGGAGCATTGGCATGCTATTGAGAGGGTCATGCGGTACCTTAAAAGGACGATGAACCTCGGATTACACTATAATAAGCATCCCACTGTCTTTGAAGGATTTAGTGATGCAGATTGGAACACCTTATCTGATGATTCTGAGGCTACTAGTGGATATATATTTAGCATCGCTGGTGGTGCAGTTTATTGGAAATCTAAGAAATAAACTATTTTGTCTCAATCCACTATGGAGTCTGAGATGATAGCACTAGCTACTGCTAGTGAAGAGGCAGGTTGGTTAAGAAACCTCCTGTCAGATATCCCTTTATGGGAAAGACCGATACCAGCCGTTTTGATTCATTGTGATAGTACCGCGGCTATTGTAAAAGTTGAGAACCGTTATTATAACGGTAAGAAATGACAAATACGTCATAAGCATAGTACTGTTATAGAATTTATCTCTACGGGTGCTGTGAGGGTGGATCATATACGGTCTGAACAGAACTTAGCTAATCCTTTAACGAAAGGACATTGTGATGGTAACCCAACATATAGACTGGAGATCCCAATAAATATGTTCAAAGGGTAATAACAAATCACAAGTGATATGGGTTGAATCATGCTATAATTAATTAATATAGAAAGGGGTTTTACTCCGAGTCCATCCCTATGGAGCATGATATCCTGAAGCGAGTTAAGGATGAGTTATTATAACTCTTAATGAGATCTATAACTCTATTTTGAGTGGGGTACTTAGCTATAGGAGTATTCTTGATAGACTCACCTATGTGAATGTGGAAGTGTGGCCGCTTCCTATGGATATTTTGGGCAAATTCCTAGAGCGTTCACTATACTGGGATAGAAGCACATGGCTGTAACGTGCTAGCTATTAGAACTACACCCAAGTAGGGTTGTGTGTGGGATGTTGTCAGAGATAGAGTTCAAAACTACGGTTACTCTAGTATATTCTGAACCATCCTTACTACGTAAAGGTTCAAGTCGAAAGACACCTTTGCTTATGCACAATTCTATGAATTATTGCTCGATAAAATATTTTCAAATTTTGCAAGTGGGGGATTGTTGGAACACAGTTGTGGCCTGCTGTTGGCAACAACAGCTGTTAGCTGTTAAGAGTGCAAAGTTTGAAAAAAAATGCCTTTTGTATAGTCCCACATCGGTAGTCCCTATAAAATGTGTTGGGTATATTTACATTTTTTGTGGAACCAATGGGCAAGCCCTTTGGGCATTAGATGTTTTGTGTGTATGGGTGGGGGACTTATTGGGCCAAGTCACACACGCGCACGCGCCCCGCCGCCGTCGTCCGTCCGGCCCGGCCCGTGCCCGTGTCCGGGTCTTGGGTCTTGGCTCTTGGGCTTGGGCTCATTAAGAAATAATTTTTTGGACAAATAAATTAACGGTTTTGGGCTTTAAAAATTAATTTTTAATGGTAATTAATTCCAGAAAAACGTGGGCCTTTTACTGTTGAAATATTCCACCCACGTTTCCAGTTTTCTCTCCACGTTTTTGCCCATTAACAGTAATTTATTTTTTGCATAAAAAGAGTTTGAGACCTCCGTTTTTCAAAACAGTTCCAACACAAAAATTCTTTACAGTTCATCTTCCCCATTGATATAGTTCCAAAAATTTTCTCCCAGAATAATTAATCTCGTTACAAATTAATTATACTATTAGAATCGAGCAATTATACAGAATGGGTGTACACGGACCGGGTTGATTTTTGTGCTTTATCAACCCGTATTTTCTGATTTTTGAGGTTGTTTTACCCTGGGGGTGGCGGGGCTTCGAGACTGTCAGCACACTTTGGGCAGAGACGCGAAACACCTTAAAGAGAGCGACATTGTCCGCGACTCAGCCGTGTTCTAGACTGTCCAGTTCGGGATTTCTTATATCTTTCTGTCCCAGATTTATTTGATCCAAAAATTGGGTAATTTCGTTCCCTACTTTAATTCTGCATTTATTTAATTAATTGCTGTTGGTTCAACAATTATCTGTTGCTGGCCTTCACAGTGGCATTGAAAAACTTTGAGTTTGCATCTCCCACCTTAAGCCATTTGAAAGATGACTTCTGCCTCCAGTATTCTTCTTCCAACTTTATGGCATCTAAAGCTTTGCTTGAGCTTGACTCATAGCTTCTCTATTAGAATATGAACGGTCCATCTCATAATTAACTTCTAGTTGAGCTATATCATCCTCAAGATTCCTCAAATATTTAAAGATATCTTTAAAGACCTATATATTCCAATTATTCAAATCCCCTTTTAGTCTTCTAAGTTTAAGAGAAAATTACCTCATTTTGTTCTAGGAGTATCCTCATCCCTAGACTTTTTGATAGTAGAGAGGAAATATTGATGAGAGCACCACATAGATTGAAATTTAAAAGGTCTAGGACAGTTATCGATAGCAGTTTTCACTGAGAGAAGCATAGGAGCATGATATGAAGATGCTTTATTGAGGTGTTTAATTCTATAATTTGGAAAACCAGCTTCCCAAGTAGAATTATAAAGATTCCTATCTAATCTAAACATTATAAGAACCTCATTCTTTCTTTTATTGTACCATGTGAACCTAGATCTAGTATAACCCAGATCTCTTAGACCACAATCATCAATTGCTTCATTAAAAT
Organism: Sambucus nigra; assembly: GCA_949130495.1. Lineage (NCBI taxonomy): Eukaryota > Viridiplantae > Streptophyta > Magnoliopsida > Dipsacales > Adoxaceae > Sambucus > Sambucus nigra. The sequence goes on along the minus strand of OX422215.1, from coordinate 598,897,493 downwards.
CATTAACAACATGATAATTTATGTCACGACCTCCCACTTTTTTAGCTTGAGAGGAAATAAGATTAAAATCACCAATAACCAAATGAGCAAGAGCTTCCAAAGATCTTTTCTCTTTCTAGACACATCCACCAGTTGATTCCAAAGATCATTTCTCTTTTCAATAGAGCACTTAGCATAAATTATGGACATGAAGATTGAGGACTTAAGAGCTGAATGATGCACCTGAATAGATAAGTGTTGAGGACGGTCCACAAACACCTTAACTAACATGTTATATCTTCAGAATATCCAAATTTTATCACTTTTATTGCTACAGTAACCTTCAAACCCCCATTTAAATTTTTATTTTTCAATTTTTTGAGCATCTACTTTAGGGTCTAGCAGAGCAATAAATAGAAGTTTATGAAATTTAAGAAGAATTTTGATTCTACTTGAAGAGGACTTTTTTGCAGCACCTCTAATATTCTAGACAATGAGATTAATCATTTGGAATAAGAGAGTTGGGAGTGTTTGTTACCTTTAGCTTGAGCTCTGATTAATCTTCTAAAAAGAGGATTTGTCATTTTAACTTTCTTGATTTGCACTAAAGGATCTTAATCAGTGTTGCCTTTATCCCGTTCCTTCTTCTATATGGCCTTATATAAGTTGATCTTTCTATCAAATCTTCTGGCATATTGTTAAAAATCTTCCATTGTACTGGAATCATTAGGATCATTTTCTTTTTTATCAAAAATATACAAAGGCAATGAATCCTTCTTTATCTCATAATTAGGAAGGTCAGTAGCTCGTGGAGATAGATAACAAATGTCTAAAATTTAAACTTCATCAACACTGACATTAACACTTCGAATCTTATGGATGTGGTCTTGAATAATCTTGGGTTGGACTTTCTTATAGCAGCATCTTGTAAAAGGGACCATCATTAATTTTTTTTTCTTGAATTTCACCTTCTTCCATGACCATATTTATGCCTGCTTCCTATGCAAAAAAATCTTAAACTTTATCTTCCATAGTTGATGTATTTGTCTCTTCTTTATTTAAGTCAAATAATTGATCTTCCAAGACTTCTTTTCCATTATGATATGAACCTTCTATATGAGCAACAACAGTATGAGGGGGATTTACCTTTGAAGTATCTAAGATAGGTAATTAATATTTCAAGACTTCTTTGCCATTAGTTGAAGGGCCTTCATGGTTTGCATCTTGAATATGAGCACGGTTTTTCTTTATCACATATTGGGCTATATTCTTTGGTTGGGTAGTTGTGATTTGGTATTTCAACATATAAGAAGATTCATCATGACCTTTTTTAGCACAACAAGAATAATATTTAGGAATTTTTTCAGCTAAAACCTCCTACCAAAAACCCTTAGAACCGCATCCAATCCAAACTCTTCTTGGAATAGATTTAGTTAAGTCCATTTCAACACATACCCTGGTAAGACTAGGTCTATTGATTTCAATAGATGAAGAATCAAGTTTCAAAGGGTTACCTATCAACTGAGTTATTGAATATAAGGAAGATTTAGAAAAGAAATGGATAGGAAGTTGAGGAAAGGAGATCCATATGGGTGCAAGGTTACTTCAATGTCTGGTCCAAACTCAGTAGTCCATTTAAATATTCTCATGGGAAATTTTCCAAAATACCAGGTTTCTCTCATCCACATATGAGAGTAATATTCATCCGAGTTTAATCGAATCAAAATATGTTTATGATCACGGAGACCTACATGGAAAGATGTTTTAAGAGAGAAGGTTTAGAAAACTTTCCTAATAACATCCATTGAAGGTATACCATAAGAAAACTTCCCTACTAAGGCATGTTTGAAAGGATTATAATGTGTAGAGATATCCTCATCTGTAAAAAGACCTGTCGGTTCGGTTCCCCTTTGAAAGTGGTAGGTATCTTAAGTCCCAGATCATGCGAGGAAGAGGTTTTAGCCACCACTGATGCAAACGATCTATTCCATACATTTGGCATGTCTGGGGGCTTAGGGTTAATGTTGTAGGGGGTGATTAGAGGTTACCATGAAAACCCTAAATAAGTTTTACGAGAGAGAGGGGGGGGGGGGGGGGGGGGGGGGCTTACGAGAAAGGTTTCCATGCAAACCCCAAGTTTGTGTACTAAGTTTGCACTGCGATTTTTTGACATAGTAAAGAAATTATTTTTTTGTATGGTATTTAAAAGATTTAAAGGAACTAACATAAAAAAACTAAAAAAAAATTCTTTTATTTAAAAAAAAACGGCCAAACATTCGCAGCTTTTAAAGTGCTTTAAAAGCTGCGAAATCTGACCGATTTTTTTAAAATAGCAAAAAAAAAAAAATTAATTGATTTATTTATATGGTTCCCTTAAATTTTTTAAATATCATATAAAAAAATTCAACTCAATTTTTTTTAATAATTTAAAAAAATAGGTTTGCGCCACCACGTATGCAAACTTGTTGTGCACAGGAGCCAACCTCGTTCTCTCTCTCTCAAAGAGAGAGAAAGACAGAGAGGCCCCTATACATCATGCTTCCTACATCACCCATACATCATGCTTCCTTTTTTGAATGTTGATTGTAATTGGTTTTTATTGATTATAGTTTTTGGTTTATTATTGATGCTAAAAAGTTGATATAAATTGTTTTAGCACTTCCGGTATTTCAGGTCCAGCGTAATCAACTAGGCGTGGAAATACAACATTTCACAGTTCATATCAGAGCATCCAAGTTCTAGTGTCCTTAGGATTTGTTTTGTGTCCATTTCATTTTCTCCCGAGCGTTCTTTGATGTGTCAGATCCTGTCGTAGGTTTGTACTCTCGTCTCACAATAAAGTATGTGTCGACTTCATTCGTAGTCGTTGAGAATTGGCAAGACTTGAGGAGTAATAGATGTTAGAAAATTATGATAATGAAGACCATTGAGAGTTAAGATTCAATTATAGAACTAGTGGTTAGACAAAGGGTTTCACCACTGCTGTGAGGATGATTATGCGAAATTATCATCTTTGGGGATAAATTTTGCAACTTTAAGACTTTTGCAAGTACAAGTTAATGAATGTATTTCACGTTGAGTCCATTTTTGGAGATATTAATTAATTCTAGTTCTGAGGAGCCTATTGGAGTTTTTGGTTCTGTTTATGGTAATATGGATTGTGAAGAAAATTTATACTAGTAAAATGACCTTAGGAAATTTCGTGCGCTTAAGAGAGAGAGCAATGAATTGTCGTGTTTTAGAGAAATATATGGATTTCGATGATAAATTTATATGTGGGCTAATTTCAATTAAAGAGTGGAATTAGTGTTGCGCTCATATTTGAGAAAAGTTCATTTATAATATTAAACCATTTGTGATTAGGGTGATGATAAAGTGAAAGTGTTTAGACCTAGTAGTACGATCATTGTGTGGTTACGGATTATGAGTTATAGTCTAGTTAGAAATAATTAGTAGTACACGTAAGTGAATGAAAATATGAAAAGGTTTGCGACCTAAGGTGTGGTCAAAATGCGAGATAATTTTTAATTTTTTCAAATTAAATATAAAACTTAAACAAGTTAATCCAAATAGAAACTTTGCAATAATTTCAAATCGATTGTTGTGTTAAAATAGATTAACCAATTTTATATTTATCCTAAAGCATGCTTCTAGGTGATAAAAGATAAAATAAAATCAACCACACAAGACGCCCCATATACAAGAAAAGCCCATAATGACAAAAACCTCAGATGGTCCAGCCACTCATGGAGTTACACAAGTTCACAAATGATTTACTTATAAACTCGATACCCACAATATTTTATGCATCTTCAATCTTCAACCACTCCTCCATAGTGACAATACAGAAATCTACCCACACAAGTTCCGCAACATGTGAGTCCACACACGCCTCCTTGTTCACCAATCTAGGCTAAGTAACCGTCTACAAATTGGAACACAAAAGTTGCCATTTCTTCACAGCAATACCACACCACGGAATCCACCATATGTAAACAGTGAATCGAGTACATAATCCACCACAAAAGAATGTTTCTCGATCAAGATGAGGATAAAAACAAACTATGGTTCCCAAAATAAGATCTTATAAGTGTATATAAGATAAATATTGGATCATCAACTACTTGGGTGAAAACTAGGATTTTGTGAAGCTTTTTGAAAGAGTTTTGAAAACTCAAAACATAAGAATTTCACTCTAAATAAAATATTACTCTGCACTCCTATTTATAAGAAGTTTTTTAAAAAGGAGATAAGGATACAAGGCCAATTATTAAATCATGAATAAAAAAATTTGCGTACTCGTTCAAATGACAATGAACCGCTTTCGAATAAAGTATAGCTTCTCGTTAAGTACAATTCCAATGACAAATACAATGAGATTCTAGAATAGAGTGAAATACATGTCGTTTGAATATCTCATTCAAACTGGTATCTAATAAAAACCTACACTTATTAGAACGATATCCCAAGTTCGTTCTAATGAAGTCTCGAAAAAAATAGTTTTCTTTCAACAAATATAAAAATGATAAAATCATTTTAAAGACATTTAAAAACAATTTTATAAAAATCCTAACACCCAAAAAAATTATCCACGGTTCATAATGCATACACATTCATAACTCAGAGATCCTCGGAACATGAAGATGAAAAGGAGCACGAAACATGTTGATATAATCTCTAAAACTTGGCAGCTACGTCTTCATCCAAACACATCAAAGGCTTGAAAGGAAAACATAACCTTAACCTATGAGTCAAAATATTTTATTCGAAATTAAGCCAATACATTCAAATTGACTAAATTAAAAATTTGTCCTTACAAATCTCCCACGTTGACTATTCCAGGATAAAACCAAAAATAAAACATCTATGGGCCATCAAGCTGTCTTAAAGACTCAATTCCAAACCTCAAAAAGAAAAAGTACATTCGCTCAACATACACATACGTCGAGTAGCTTTGAATGCTTGAAAACTTTGCCGCGTGTTGTAAACCTGCACACTTAAACACACCTTCAAATTCAAAGAGAATATAATAAGTATAAATTTTCATAAGAATAAAACTTCTCTATATCTAACAATCCCCACCTAAGCAAGATGTCTCCCCTTAAGATAAAGATATCTTCCTAAACATAAAGTGAAATATACCAGTTTTCCTCCTGTTTGTTCAGGAATTGACAAAGAAAGAATGCATAAAACTATTTCTCCCTCATAAACCATTTCTCCCCCCAATTGTGAGAACATGTGATACAATTAAAATCTAAGGAAGAGGGAACAATATCATGCAATGGTTTAGAGTGTAAAAAACACAACATGGAAACGGAAGCACAAATAATCCACAGTGATCAATTAATACCAATATAGATACAAATATGATACCTACTTAAATATACAATGAAGAATGAGATATCAATGCAAACATGTAACAGAAGATACCAATATGATCATATAGCATGCCAATTTTCTCCAAAGATAAAGCACATGGAAAACATAGATTAGATGAAAACACAAAGACTCAAAATAAAAATGATACCAATTATATCAATATGAAAATTATACTAATGACACTCGGGAGTGCGCACACACACACACACACCCACGAAAAGATATATATATATATATATATATATATATATATATATATATATATATATATATATATACAAACAACCACAAAACTGACACATAAGCTCTACACACTAGCATAGTATCGATGTGTCTAAGCATGTGGGATCGAATGAATGGGCGTGGACTGGAAACATAAGAAATATGACCCAATTACTCACAAATATTAAAAGAGTTCTATTTTATCGCAAAACTTCATGAAACTAAGATTTAGCCTCAAGTGACATATACAGTGAACTCAAAGAATAAACAACAACAATGCATACAAGCCAAGAATTTTGATGATTCTACAAATCATTAGGGTCATGAATTGATAAGAATAACTAGGATTAATTATGCAAACCCATTGATCTTCAACTATAATACCCTCAAAAGCTAAACAAGTATCACATATTTTTTACTCAATTCTTTTGAAGATACTATTCTTAAAAATCAAACAAATAAACTAGTTCACTTTTAATCTTTTCTATTGCCGGTTTAGTCTCTTGCCAATGATGGCTTTCCCACAAAAGAGATTTTATCATTTCGTAGCCCTTTTCCTTGCACCCTCATATATTAAAAAAATTAGCACACTCGTGGTCAATGATTCTTACATGAACATATTTCCCATAGTTAACAAATATGTAGACGATAAGATTGAAGTGAGAACATCTCACTTAGCTCAAATATAACATGTCAAGTTAAAATTCAAAAGTGCTCGTGCATATGTGTGTGGAGGCATGTACAAAGTGAATCAATTAAGCAAATCAATATCGAAAAACTCTATACAAGCATGACTAAAAACAATCTAAGCACTCAAAATCATAATCATATGTCCTGGCCACATGAAAATATGGAATGAAGTGGATTCAAACACACCAATATTCCACACAAAATGTGTAAAACTAAAATACACAAAAACCAAAAATCTTTTTGAGTTTTTAAAATTTTTCAAAAATAATACCGATTTAAAAAACAACTGAAAAGAAAAACAAAATCTTTTGGTATTTTAAATAAGACCTAATAAATGAAAAATTAAAATATAAAAGACTCAAACTATATAAAACTAGAAAACACAAATATCATGATGTACAAAAACTAGTGTATGCAAATACGCAAGCAATCACCCATAAGATATAGCATGTAAAGAGTCATATGAAAGCATGTGAGAATCAACCAGTCTAACATTTATCGCCTCCAAAATATATGTCCTAACCCAAATAGAAGAATATGTAACACATCTAATTTTGGGAATAAAGGGGAAACTAGAAATTAACTTCCTAGGGTCTTTTCTAAGATCATAACAAAATTGCCTCAAGTGACCTTTCCTACCGCAGTATGTCCATGTGTATACGTAATGAGGAATATGACCTTTGGATTAACCTTTTCTATACCCTGGGATGTGATTGACCCTCTAAAATAAATAATGGTCTTGGCTTTAGTAGCCGAAGCATTAGAATTATGGAAGCCAATACCATCACTACCAACACTACTTAAGTCTCCTTGATCTTATTTTAATTTTAAAATTCTAGACTAAAATAAAGAATCAGACTCATCAAACGTTAGGCAATCCTTCTTCAAATATTCAAATATTCCTAAAAGGTTATCTCATTACCCCTCAATGCACATTAACTTATTCTTAAGAGTCTTCTCGTGTACTTCCAAATTATTAATCAATTTAAGGTTATTCTCAATGGAACGAACATTAACCTTAAAAAGAAACAGACTAACCTAAACAATACGAAACAAGGATCTAACATAAAAACTTAGTGTACCTTCTATGATATCAATTTGAGAAAGAGTGTGCCCTAGGATGTGGTCAAAATACAAGATAATTTTTATTTTTTTCAAAACTAAATATAAGACTTAAACAACTTAACGCATATAAAAACTTTGCACCAATTTTAAAGAGATTTTTTGTGATAAAATAGGCCTGCATCTAGGCGATAGCACATAAAATAAGATTAACATAAAAGATTTTGATGTACGAGAAAAATCCATAATGGGAAAAATCTCGGACGGGCCAACTATGCAATTCACTATGATATTGAATTACACAAGTTAATAGATGACTTAATCAATGACTCGATCCGCACAAGACTTGACGCATCATTAATCTTTAATCAGTCCTCCTCAGTGACAATGCAGGAATCTACCCACATTAAGTGACACAAAGTGTGAGTCCACACACGCCTCGGTGTCTACCAGTCCAGAATCAGTAACCGTCTACGGATTGGAACACTGAATCCACCATTTCTTCATAGATATATCACACTACATAGTCCATCATGCATAAGTAGCGAATAGGGTATGGAATTCACTGGATAAAAAGTGTTTCTCAATCAAGATGATAAGGGAAACAAACTATGATGTGCATAACGGGATCTTCAAGGCATATATAAATGAGGCTTGGATCATAAACTACTTGGATAAAAACTAGAATTTTGGAGAGCTTTTAATAGAATTTGGGAACTCAAAACATAAGAATAAAATGTTGCTCTGCACACTAATTTATAGGAAGTTTGTTTAAAATGAAATATGGATGAAAATTCCATTGGATAAATCTTGAATAAAACAAAATTTTCTATACTTGTTCAAACCACATTGAACCTCATTCGAATGAAGTACAGTATCTCGTTCGAACACAGTTCCAATTAAACACCCAACGAGAATCCATTTTAGGGTGAACAATATCTCGTTTGAAGTTTTGTGTGATCCAGGGTCTAACAAGGTACATATACTTATTCGAACGACTTCCCAAGTCCGTTCTAACGAAGTCCCAAAAAATATTTTTCTTTTAAATAAATGATAAGGATAAAATCATTTTACAACTATTTAAAAATAATTTTATAAAAATCCTAACACTCAAAAATAAATTATCCAAGGATTATAATATATACGCATTCATACCTGAGAGATCCTTGGAATGTCAAGGTAAAAATGAGCATGAAGCACAACACGATAATATAATCTCTTAAGCTTGGCCTCTACATCCTCATCCAAAAATGTCAAAGACTTCAAAGGAAAACATCAATCCTAACTTATGTCTCAAAATATTTTGTTCGAAATTAAGCCTTAGTCGAAAATTTTTCCTTACAAAATTAGAAAGGGTAGTCTTGATTTTCCTGTAGGTTCGAGATGAGACAGATTAATTAAAGACTTTATATGAGGATGGAGTTACTTGAGCATTATAGGCATGTAGTTTGTGAATGTATTAGTTATCAATAAGGTTTATAATTGAAAATGTAAGATTAAGAGTACCTCTATTAGAGACAAATAGGGAAGAAAAAAAATGTTACAAAATAGTTATTTGAGCGCGGAGAGAGAGAGAGAGCTCTGAAGATGAATTATGATTTCGATTTTTAGGACGTGTCGTGTAGGGCAATGTGGTTGATAGGTTCGCGGATGTGGATTCTGGATATAGTAGTGTAGAACCAAGGATGGTTCAGTTGTGAGTTTAAATTTTTTATATAGTAGGCATTACTATTGGCACTAGGGTCATAGCTGTGGGTTTTGCTTGACTTAAGAAGTAGCACCCTGGTGGGAGTGGAGGCACATATGTGTAAATTTTAGCTTGGCTATTGATGTAGTTATGACATTTAGGATATAATGGAAGTGATGTTCATAAAATTTATATATTGTTTAGCGATATACGTTGTGTGGGCATAATGGCATTGCTGATAGTTATCTCTTTATATATTGATTGGTTGTTAATGCAATCACATGGATTATGGGTTGATGTTCATTGTGATATGGTATCGGTAGTGAGAGACATCCTTTCATATGAAAATGACTATGAGAATCCGTGGTATCAATTAATTGTGGGATTCGCAAATTTTCCATAAAAATTTATTTACGTAGAGTCAATCTTCAATCCAAATTAATTAAACCCGAATCATGCATTTATGTGGATAAATCAAACATGCAATCAAAAATAAAGGGAAAAACAAATTCAGGAAAAAAACTTTTTGAGTAAAACTTTTTATTTCACCATCTAAGTAAATCGTAACTTATAATTACGTAGAGAAATTTGCAATGAATTTCCCGAAAAAATCCACATAGGCCCCAGCCTAGAAACCAGAAAAGATTCCCTCGTGAACTGTAGCTCCTCCTTCAACAGTGAATACCCACGAGTATCCCTAATGACCGCATTAATCAGCAAATAGCTCCCGCAAGAACTATAAATCCAGCAGTTGAGAAATCTTTTCTACAAGAGAAACTTCACTAAAAATGTACTTTAGGTTCCAAAATGATTCACAAAAGTATATAGGATGGTTTTAGTGAATCGAAAACATGAATTTTCCCCTAAAAGTGAAGGCTAAAATTTTGTTGATTTTTAGTTTTCGTTTTGCAAAAGTCTTTATGAAAAAGTCTTCCAAAACATGTATTTATAGGCAAGTTAAATTCTTTGAGGAGCCGTTATCGTTCTAACGACTTCATGGATGCCATTTGAATGACAAGAGATGTCATTTGAATGACCTAACTAATGACCCATTAAAAAAAGTTTAGGGTCGTGTGATGCAACAAAGGAACGACCTATCTCGTGACCTATCAAACGACATGAGATGTCGTTAGTCATTTGAACGATAATGGCAAGTCGTTTGAACGACAATGCTATGTCATTTAAATGATCGAAGCGAAAAAATAATATTTTATTGAGCTCACCTACAAGTCTTCCAAAAATTATTTTTCCTTCGAAAAAGGCCTCATTTTTATGAAAAATAGTTTCGAAAAAATATCCCAATACAATCGTAAAAGAATTTCGAAACCTAAACACAATCCTTACCAAAATTAATATCGTAGATGTCCGTTGTTGAAGAAACTTGATATTCAGATCGGTCATGTTCAAAAAATGATCGTCTTCGATGGTTGTAACGGTATACGACATACTCGATGTAAAATTGAACTTTGAAAATTATATCGTGACAAATCTCCCCCTATGTCTATGTCGGGTACAAAATAAAAACAATCTGAATTATCAATCCAATTGTCCTATACAAATATAATACCCTCTCATGAACCCAAAAGTGGATAGATACTAAAAATAAAAATCTTCAACTTTAGATTCTCTTCAAATCTCTTTGCTTTCTTTGCTCTTCTTTTTATGTGCTTTCCAAATGATCATCAAAGTCCTACACATAATTAAATAACAAATACCTTCATGACGTATCGAGTTTGAAATGAAATAAACATAAATCAAATCAAATTAAGTAAATCAATGAATGCCCAATTCTCAAATCTCCCCCATAATTCAAACTCTCATTCCCCCATAATACATAATTCATTCTCTCCCTTTTTATTTGTTGAAATAGACAAGGAAAAGAAAACAAAATAAATACGGAGTGTCACGACAAGCATAGCAAATATACCAATTATGCTCATGCAAGGAAATACTTAAAAGGTTTTCACATACTCTGTTTGAATTTTTTAATTTTTTCAAGAAAATATAATTTTCAAAAACAACACACGGTATGAATTTTCACTAAGATAACCATATCATGAAAACAGGATGAATGGGTGTGAACATATTCAATAGAAAAAATCAACTCAAACATACATAACATATGTGCATGATGAACATGGATACTCCTAACGAATGAACTCAAAATCGTCCTTAAGTGTAAAATATATTGAATCTAAATGATATCGACTCAATATAATTAACAAATAAAAGTCTAAAATTATTTTCACACCAATAATGTCTAAAACTATGTAATTCTTTTTGAAGACTTTGTCAGGACGTGCAAACCCGTTGATATATTTCCATCCAAACTCTCTCAAATATAATAATGATCATATTTTTCTATTATATTCTTTTCTTTTGAATGATCATATCAAACTAAACTATTTTGGCGTTGGCTAATTTTTATAATTCCACACTTTTTTTGGCTCTTTTTAAATGGTGGTTTTCACGCAAAGGTTACTTTCTCCTTTCGTAGCCCTTTTCCCATGTACACTCATCATTTTTCATATCAAATAAATTCCTCATGGGCAACGGTTCTTATATGCACTACTTTCAATGTTAAGTTTTATTACATATGGTTCATTTTAAAGATATTATTGAGATGAAAACACTTCGACCAACACGTATTAAACAGGTACAATAATCAAATAAATCTGTGCAAGTGTGCATTAAAGAAAATTATGAGTCAAACATGTAGGAAGTAACAACTAATCACATCTTAGTGACTCCAAACATTGTAAATTACATGGATGAAATGATGCATCATCTCAAAATACTATCAAATAGTCACATGGATATGGAATGATGTTGTGACTTGGTCATCCTAAATGTCCATCCATAAACGGTGTAAAAAGAAATACAAAAATCTTTTTCTCTTTTCCCAAAAATTTTATCCAAATAAAATCTTTTTTGTTTTTTCAATTTTTTGCAAAAAATAGAAAATCTTTTTGTATTTTTCCAAAATTTTTGGAAAACAAAAAATCTTTTTGGGTTTTTTGAAAATATATCAAAATAGAAAAATTAAGTACAATGGTAAAAACTAACAATAAGCATAAGATATCATCATGAAAATCATCCGACGCTAGCAAAAAAGTTTAGACCTCAACCATTAGTTCCGGAGGAGTTTTCCAAAGGTGGTGACATCCTATGAAAAACATCCATCAAATCATGTGAAGTCTTGACTAAATACTCAACATTCTATCTAAAGTGCTGAAAATATTTCATGTGATGTGCAGGATCATGTAAAGTATCATGTGTGGCTGTGTGTGTAGGAACACGTGTAGTAGCATAATGAGGTAAAAATATATGAGAGACACTATCCAACTTAAAGAAAAATTCCCTAATGTATCCCCTTTTTTGCAATGGTAACAAACATAAAAGGTTCTAGGAACACCTCTCTTAAAAGGATTAGGACACGCTCTCCTACATTGAAATGGACGCCTAGGTGGGTTAGTTCGCAAGCCATATGGATCTATCACAAACTCGAGAATCAACTCGGGTCCAAAATGGGAAGTAGACACACCCTCATGACCTATTACTAACATCTCAACATTACCCAAAGCGGGACCGAGGATAATCTTTCCAACCTTCTTAGATGTGCCCTCTAAAGTGACCTTGACCTCCCAGGCACGTTCGAGGTCTCTCTCGAGTTGGGACACACGAGCTTCAAGTTCACTCTTTACTCGGCCTAAAATGATCAACTGCTCACTTAAAGAAACCTTCGCCTTCTCGAGTTGACTCACCTATGCCTCACATCCCCTCAAAACTTTTATCTCTCTCTACAAATCAAACACCTTAAGACCTAACTCTTTATTCAGCTTCTTTTTCTTTAAAGTCTCAGTGTATAAATCTCTAAACACTTTTTGGATATCGATTTCACCCTACCTTTCAATAGAACTCTCATACTCACTATCTCCTAAATGGCTTGAAACATCATCGAGGCTCTCACATTTACAAGTCTCCTCGTTGTGATGGGAAAAAATAAAAGCACTCATGTGATTAGCTAAGAAAGAAATGCACTTTCCATGTGGTGATTCAATTTCGGAATCATCCAACTCGACGTCACTATCGCTAAGAGTGACGGTATTAACAATCTTCCTGACCTTGCTCTTTAGCATAGTGGTACACGCAAAAGCTTTGTACCCTTTGCCCTTGAACTCAAAATATCTTTCCTCTTCCTCTTTCTCACCCCCCCCCCCCCCTCTTTGGCCTCCTCTTTCTTTTTATTTTTTCTCAAAAATTCTTTTATTGAAAGAATTTTCTTAAAATTTTTTGGGAAACTATATAACTTTTTTAGAAAACAAGGTAACATCATAAAAATTAACCTCTCCCTCGAACTCGAACTCACAAATTCTCTATTTATTCTTCTTATCTCTCTTCCTAGACACTTCCTCACCTTTTCTAGATTGGGCCCTATGTGCAATCCCTCTATCCTTAGGCGTAATGATTTTGGGAAACATGTCAATATCATAAGTTTGAAGGTATCCTACGAGTTATTCTGACAATAGTGTAGACACCACATTCTAGGACCACCCTAAGTCTCTCTATAGGTCCCTAGCACCTCCACATTTCACTACAAACTTTAGATCATACTCCGAATACCGATCCAGAGGCCATCGAGCGCTCCTAGGCCCCGTTTAACTCTGATCAACTCTATCGTTAGAGAAAAAGCTCAATCACTCTTCAAAGGTCTTTAAATACCATTTCTAATGGTCCGCCCCGTGCATAAATCGATATAACGGCTCGGACGACCAGACCATTTTACCACTGAAAATTGATCTAAAGGCCACCGGGCACTCCCGGGCCCCAATTTGACCCTAGTCAACTTCATCGTTAAAGGAACAACTCTTTCAACCTTCAAAGTTCACTAAACCCCCTTTACAACTATCCACCCCATGCATGAACAAGCAGAACCGTTCGGACGAACATTCTAGTTTCCCTCAAAATGATCCGGAGGCAATCAAGCGCTCCTAGAATTCATTTGACCAAGGTCAACTCTTTGCCTCAAATGAGACTGAATGAATCTTTAAAGGGAATTGAATACCCTTTCCAACAGTCTGGATCTCATGTGAATCAGCCTTATGGTAGGGATGAATGACCATTTTACTTTGAAAGGTCACCACACATTTTTGGCACCCGGTTGAACAAAGTCAACTTTCCAAACTGAGAAAATCTCTTTGGAATGTCGAAGTAACTCACATAAACTTTCCAACGCTCCACCCCATGCACGATTTTGACTTACGATTTGGACAAACCATCCTATTCCATCTGACAATCTCCTATCCAAAGGATCGATGAGCACTTTTGAGCCCCGTTTGACCCAAAGTCAACTCCCGAACCCGAGAGATGACCAAAGGAATCTTGAAGGTATATCAATTATCTTTCTAATAGTATGACCCGTGTTCGATTTGGATTTGCGGATTGCGTTCAACGACTTTTTTTCAACAAAATATACATGAGACTGCGGATTGGCAGGTCCATTTCCCTCCTTATCAGTAGTGTGTCTAGCGTTACCTATCAATTGGCAGGACTGGGGCTATGCCGATTGGAACCCCCTTTGCCTATAAATAGAGGGAGTGACCTCACTCCTAGGATATACCTCAAATCCATTAATATCAATGATCTCAACAATATTCTCATGTAATCAGCGCAGCTTTCTTATGTGAAATTCCTTTTCATCTTTCATTCCCATTATTTTCATACCCAATTTATCAAAAATCTCATTCTCTCTCATCCAACATTCATCTCAATTCGAAGGAGATCGTCAAGGATCAAGATCAAGCCTAAATTCTCTAAAGAAGTTCCAAAATCCTTCTCTCTCTTTAAACTATTTATTTTTGCATTAGTTACATAAATTTGTAGTCTATCTTTTACTTTAATTCATACACATTAATATCTCATCCTTTATTAGTTATATTGCACATACTTTATTTTTTATAAAAAAAAAACTCAAAACAAATAAAAAGATGGTTACACCTATAAATTCCAATGGGATTATCAACCACAATTTCTCAAAACTGAAACATATTTTACACACATACATATAAATTCCCATTTCAATCTATGGGATAAACCCCACCCTTATGCCTCATGTGAATTATGTGGACTTTGATGCCTTTATAAGCTATGTAGTCATTTCGGGATAAGACTCGAGTCTAATTTTTAAATTTTCCCATTTTTGCATTTGTCACCTTTTCATCTATACACTATTTTAAGATATATTATATTTGTGATACTTATTAGCATTTTATCCAATATATATTATCATTTCATCATAACAATCAATATCTCAATAAACGCATACATTATACTTTCTAAATATTATTTTGGGAACATTCCTATGGATGGCCCCATTCGATATTTTTCTTGATATGAATTGGACGATTCCGATCCCCATTTATACACACACACACACTTCACGGAGTGTAAGCACAAATTTTTAATCGAGTCAATTTGTTGGTAATTGGCTTAATTCGGGACAAAATAAAATGAGTTTAGACTAGTTCTTAATTCTAGAATTCAAGAATGAAGGATTTTCAATTTAAAGCCATGAAGATGAAATCAAGTCAAGTTGCAATATCATGATTGGTTTGTTCTATGATCACTCAGGTATGAATAGTCAAAGGAATTTATATGACTTAGAATTTTGTTTAAATCTTGGATGAATTAAATGTTTTTAATTTTGGGGAATTGAAATTAAAGTTTTGAAAAAGCATTTTAATTATATCTGCACTAAAATATTATTAAATATTCGAGGAGTTTGTTTAAATAAGAATGTGTTTCACTGTCGTTCAAACGACACCTTAACTCGTTCTAACGACACTGCGTGTCATTCAAAGGACGGCGTATGTCGCTCGAACGAGATTCACCGCCTCAAATTTTGTGTTTCAGTTTTGTTGGACTCTTTTTTGCTTAGTTATAGATATAACACTGCATAAACATTTTTCCGAGAGATGAAGAGTTTTAAAATTCTCAGTCTGTTTAGTTTCATCCAAAGTTTATTCATGATCCAATTTGCATAATTCCAAAGGTTTGTGATCTTGAACATATTTGTGGGAAGACTTTCTACACAAGTTATTGACTCCGCCATTGAGGTTTGTTGTGTGGGGATATTTGCTGAAGGTAGAACTGTGAGTTCTTCAGGAGTAGCTACGGTTGTTCCATTTCTAACGACACCGATCGACACCTGCGGGTATTCATGTGTCACTTTATTTCATTATAATCCGTGTAAGTTGCGATTTACAAATTATAGTGAAATAAAAAAGGTTTTTCCCTTCGAGGATTTTTTTCCTAAAATAGTTTCTTTTTCCCGCCTGCTTTCTTTGTTCAATGGGTTAAATTTTTTAGATGCATGTTTAGGGTTTAAAGAAGATAAAAATTGGAAGCAATTGAATTTTAATTGAAAAGTTGGTTTTACCTAACGCACTTGTTAAAGGGCCTCTTCAAATTGGTATCAGAGCTTGTTGCACTATTTTATTGTGTTTATGATCCCATGACTTTAGGTATGGCTTTCGGTAATTTTGATGATTTTAGAACTCACGTGTTTGAAACTTCTAATTTGAAATCTTGCATGAAGTATGCTCTTGATTTTTTTGTTAGAAAGGATAATTGTGAGAAGTGTCTTTGTTGCGAAGGGTTTGGCTATAAGTTAGATGAGCGCCCCACTAAACTTAGGGAGAATTTTGATAAACCGTTAAATTGTGTTTCTACCCTTAGTGAGAGTGACCCTGAAGATGAAAATTTTTATGCTACTAAGAAAGACCTTCCCACCCTTATGGCTAATCATGTAAGTGATGACGACATACGTTTGGATGATTCTTTCGCAGTCACAGGTTGTGATACCCTAGAAAGTGTAGGTGAGATGAGTGATGATGAGAGTGAGGACAAGTAAGACTTGCAAACTGCCTTTACTAAGTTATATGAAGAAATCTTAAAAGCTAAGAAGGCAAAATTGAAGTTAGAAGAGAAATTGAAAGAATGTGCCATAGAAAACAATAATTCCATTGCATTAATCGATGATATTAGGGCATGGGAGAAGAAAATCTGAGAGAAGCTAGAATATGTTGAGGGTGAGAGAGATAGTTGATTGACTGGGTTTCACCGCGGCGTGAGAGTCACCTACGCGTCGGTCGTTTTATTTTCGGCTCACTAACTCTATGCAAAAACCTAAACTTATGACTACACACTATTAAGGGAGTATAGCGGCCAATTGCGGGTATCGAAAATCAACAGAGACGAGTTGATAGAATTTAATTGGTTTAATACTTCTCAATAAAAGTGTAAAAGATAATTTGCTAATTAAAAAAAACGTAAACTAGGCATGAATGTAAATTAAACTAAAATAATAAAGAGAATAAAAACTATAGGTTGCGTCGGATATCCCTCACCCTGAGATAATTGCTATAAATGGTTACATGGGCTCACGAGTTATTAAGATTGTGTCTCGTTTCGATAATTTTTTAAATCAAGAGTTGTCACACCCCTAAATTCGTATAAGAGTCAAATAAGATTTTGGCGTCAACAAATACCCCAAAAATTATGTAAGCAAGGTCGTACATACGGAGCACACGTGATATACCCCGTTAAATATCCTACGCGTAATAACTAGGACAACCCAATCGAAATAAACCCTTAAAAACTTCATCACCAAAGCAAAGTAACCAATCAATCCTTAGGTAAGTTCAATTCAACATGACCTAGACTAAATTAGCCACCAAGCATGAAGAACAACATTAATTAAAGCACTAATTAAATTAGCTACACAAATTAACTAGGCTTGAAATAAATAACAAAGCATTAAAATAAAGAAAGAAATAGAGTTAGGAGACAATGAATAGTAAATACCTTACATTAATGGTGGAAATACCCAAAGAAAATGGGGGAAGGTGAACTCCTCAACAAAACCCTCAAATATCTCTCTAACCTAGGTCCTAAACTAAAAGAGAAGATAAAAAATGAATGTCTCAAGTCTAAAAATGATCCCCCCACTTAAGGAAAAGTTTTTACCTAAATACCCCACTAAAAATCCCACCAAAAAATGAAATTTGCTGAATTTTTGGTGCAAAGCGAATCTATTTTCCCCTAGGCGAATCGATTCGCCTCTACAAGTCTTCAATTATGTAGCTTTGTCCAACTTTACGGAAAATTCCGTAACTTCTTCGTTATAACTCGGAATTAGGCACGGTCGGAGGCTACGCGAAGATAACTCAGATAGCTACAACATCCAGGAGACATTAGGACAAAAAATCAAAATATGAAATGACTAAAATGCCCTTAAATATGACCTTAAGTGTGAATTTGAAGTAAAAACATCCTAAAAGGCCATAACTCCTTCATTATACATCGGAATCATGCACCGCCGTCGTCCATGCAAAGATAAATCAAAGGGCTTCAAATTCTGTGAGGTTTAGGGATTATAACTCGAATGATAAAATGCCTAAAATGCCCCCGAAGCTTCAATATTCAACGAAACTTTTTTCGGAATGCGTCCAAACTTTACACTAAGCACCTAAATACCTATAAAAGCCAATTATACCTCATATAGCATGTTAACATATAAAACGGAGATTTTCTGGTTAACGAGAATATATATAGGAATTAAGGTACCTGAGGGGGCTAAAATGCATAAGTTAACGGACGTAAATACGCAATATTGGCGCCGTATCACACCCCCTAACATACACATTGCTAGTCCCTAGCAATGAAGTGCAAAGAAACAAGACTTGTAAGGATCACCACAAGAGAGGAGATATGTACAAAGGGGATAAAAATAGATAAAAGCCACTTTCGCGGGCGAACGATTGCATTTAGCATATGCAATAAGTCGTTAAATACCTAGGTTACCGTAGTGGAAAAGTGTCGTCTCGTGAGGGTTTTTAGGGATGAACCCCACAAACATCAAATAGCTTCCTCAAAATATGCCCAACACAACATGCAACAAGCCCAACAAATATCGAAAAGGATTTCATACACATTATTAGAATAATGAACGGATTCAAATAAAAGTCCAATTCATTAAACATTATAGAATGCACCTCATTGAATTGAAACCTTGAAATGTGGGAGGGGAACGAGCACATGCAAAGTATGATTTGGCAAAAAATTAAATAAATTGGATAAGCGTTAAAGCATGCATATATGTCAATCCTCCCCGGGCATTACACTCAACAAATGAATTCACTATGAAAATGGAGGTAATACACGAGACATGCGGGCATAATGAGTAAATATAAATATAAACTAGGTTGCGCATATGTCACATATGAAGAACGCTATATAGGAAATTATAAACAGTAATCTCAATGAAAGATACCACTTAATAAAAGAGGCAAAATGCATTTTCACAGATTATCAAACTATTTAAACTGTTAAATTACATCTACCTAAGATCACATAGGACTTAAATAGGATTATAAGGCAATCTAGGCTAGGTTACAAAATGAAAGGAATGTATGTACGGATTCAAAGTGTTCGGGAATGAAAACTCGGGTAATGGGAAATTGCGGACAATATAAAAAAAATGGAAAAATACAATCCGTAAAAGGCATTGAGTATGTAATGGGGAGAGTAAACAAAGATTATTTAACAACTATACTCAACATGTACAACTTTCTCTTTCTTTTCTTTTCTTCGTTTACTCACATTTTCTTTTGTTTTCCTTTGTTTTTCACTTTTTCTTTTCTTTTTCACTACACTTTTTCGTTACTTTTCTACTCTCACATGCCTAAATTGCTACCACAAGACAATAACATCATTTAATCCCATGTAACATTCCAAACAAAGGTATGTAAGGTAATAAGCATGGTTTAAAACTCCAATGTAGAGTTGGTTATGAGATTTTGGGTTATGAAACGAAAGGCTATATTTAGGCTCAAAGGGGTTGACTAGGGAAAACATATAAGGTGAGGTCAAGGCTAATATGGGTGATATAACACAGATTGCCTATGATCATTTCCTTAAATTTATGCAATTATCGAGTCAAAATAAACTTTGAAAATCATGCTCAAGTAATAAATTTCATATATGAACTCAATTAATGAACGATCAAATGAAAGAATAGTGAGATTACCAACGAATTCAACGTTTTCAATGAGGAAAGAAAAGTGTATAAACCTCACAAACGACGAAAGGTACAAATCTTACTCGGTGTAAGTATATACAATGCAACAAAAGATTGTCGAATTATACAAATCTTAAACGAAATCAATAGAACAAGAAAAGAACATGTGATCATGGAATTAAAGTTTAATTCATGAAGTTATTCATAATATCAATGATTGAGGAAAAAAGTCTAATAACTTCTAAAATTGAGAACATGCATCATTGAGTTGTCTATTGGATCAGGCAATTATTAAAATTTATCATCGAAAACAAAGGCAAAATGCCCAAAAAAGAGAAAAAAGAAAGAAAATCTTTTGGAAATTCTTAAATTTTCACAAGAAAAGCATTCTTGAGAATAACATAAAATAAAATTAAAGAAACTACCAATGAATGGATAGAATATCCCACCACCCCCAACATAAAACCTAACATTGTCCTATGACACCCCGACTAATAAAATATCGGGTAGCTACTCCTTTATTCAAATTAATACAAAATGTCAAGTTGGTTCAGTTCATAGCATCACTATCGAAAACATTTAATTTTATTACTAGCCACCTAATATTTAAAAACAGAGATGCCAAATTTTATTAAATTAAATTAACATGTAACCAATTAAATTATTAGCTAATGATACCACAATCACATCACAATCACAACAGAATAATAACGGAATAATAAATGAGCCTGGAGTAACACTCCTCTAAATAATCCAACTACTGAATAAAGCCAAACACAAGGTCTGTAATTAATTAATTTACTCCAAAACTGAAAAGAAACTGAAAATATGATAAAGTTATCTCTAAAAGAAAAGGGATACATGCCCTAACAGATGAATAAATCCGAAATAGAATCAATGTAAAATGTGGAGGCGTCTACAATCGAGGTCCTGTAACTTCCACAGCACCTACAGCACGTCACTGAAATGGAACTCCTATGCTTGGCGTCCCTGTGGCTGGTCACCTGAAAGGTTTTTTAAGAAAAATAGATTTGAAAAAAACGGGTCAGAGCCCGATGTGAAAATAGTTTAAATTATAGCAAGTGTTTAATTGCATTAAATAGTGAATGTTAAATACATGTTATTTACGTAGTCTCACATGAGTTTCTCACCTCTCAACTAATGTGCACGCCTAACGTATATTCGTAATCAATCCTAGTTATGCCGCTAACTAACTAGTCTATACCACAACGTGTCCTCACATTATAATATAGGGGTTTATTCAAGACATTCTAATATAACCTGTGTGTTTCTCCCTTTTTATTTCTCAGATTAATTTATAATAATTATTATAGGAAATTCTTATTTTTAACTCTGCTCAAAATGTCTCAAGTATTCACATTCACACTTTAACAAAGAGTCTATTATAATTACCAGTATATTAATCTCAACATAAATATACAATTAGGGAAATCCTAGGCTAAGCTGGGGTGCACACATACTCTGTTATAGAATCCCGGTACATCACGTACATAAGGATCACGTGTTCCGAATCTCTCAGAACCCGTTTCAATAAGCAAAATCACACATATTGGAGCTGAACATAGTTCGTATACCCATGGGTCACGCACATACCTATGCTCCCATGGTCAGTTGACTTATTAACTCACAAATAAGTCATTCACAGTCCTATGTCCTTAAGGTACCAATCTAAATCTCCCATAGCCACACAAAGATTAGATGGCCGTGTTTCGAAAGCCGACCTCCCGTGATAGCAAGTATGGTAGGTAAGTCATACACATAAGAATCCGTATACCAAGAATTAACATAACTTAGATAACTGATAATATCATTAAAGGTATGTTCTCAACCCAATACCATTATTTTAAATTCGTACACTATTATATATTTTCGGGTGATATATAATATTTTTCACCGATACGTCTCATATCGTATAGTTTCGAGTACTCAAATCTAACCGAAGAGGTTACTACATCTCCTACTACTCCCACATATTAATTCAGTACTCTTAACTTCTTATTTATGTCCCAAATCCTAACTTATTACTCCTAAGGATTTAAATCATATTCTCACATCATAGAATAGGCAATTACTCATCGGACACTCGAGAATTCAATGCTACCATTCAACCCAATTCTAATATATTCTGGTTTTCAAATATAATACCCTACTCGTCTTCTTCAAGTCCTAATGCATTCACACAATCCCCAACTACAACATTCGATGCCCGAAAACACTTAAAATCAAAAAAGGAAAAATCACCCTTTCTGGGTGGATCGATCGATCGATCCTCATCGTCGATCGATCGATGGTCGATCGATCGGCCTATGAATGTCGATCGATCGATCATAACAGATGAGGCTACGGACTTCTTCATTTTTCAGTCCCAGATTCATCCCAAAACCTCATTACAAGATGTGAAATTCTAATATAAGTATATAGGATCATTGTATAACCTAAATACATGATTTTTAACGTCCCAAAACCTTTAAACCATGAACAATTGGTTATTATTTGGATCAAATCTTCATAAAAACCCTAGTTTCCTATTTTCTTCAAGAACCATAATATTTCTCTTCTTAAATTCATTTTTAGTTCATCAAGGGTTATGTTTTGGTTACTGAATTTCGTCCAGAACTAATCTACATGCAATTACTCCAAATTTCATGAGTCTTCATCATCTTTCAAGGGTATTAACAAATCCTACACTAGCATGGAAGAATTATTCGCTGAAAATTAATGAAATCAAATCACTTTCCCTTGGATTGATTTTTCAGATCTGCTGGTGGGGTCAAAGGCTGGTTCTTTCCTTCTCTCTGGTCACAATTCCGTCGAAAGTGGTGGTGGTGCGTGGCGGTTATGACTTGAACCCTCCTGTAACCTCTCCTCTATCTCACGTAGACCACTTCTCAATTTTTGGCTGATAATGGCCCTAATGGCCTTCACAATAACAATTAAATAAACCCTAAAATTCGTGGGTCTAATTTCCTTAAAATTTAAAGTGACTAAAATACCCTCCCGGGTTACCGATTTGGCCTAAAAATGCCCCGGGACCCAAACTAAACCTCCGGCTAGTGTTTTCTGATTATATTGACCCCTCTGGACACATTGGCGCATTCAAAATGACTATATGGATGATAAAATTATAATTTACATTTTAATCTAATTAAATTGATTCCCGGCGCGACTGACACGCGCGTCCAAACTAAATTTCCCGATTGTCGTATTTATGAGTCGCAATAATTTTTAATAAATTCAATAATCATATATTACCATATATACTTAGTAATATTCAATATTATCATCATAATCAAATACCAACTCATGTCTCGCTAGTATTTAAATCAGGATTGATTTCCAATTAATTCCCATTTTATTTAATTAATCCCATTAAATAAAATCAGTAAAATTATGGGGTATTACATACTCCCCCCCTAATAACAGAATTTCATCTCGAAATTCGGATGATAAAGTATACCTGGTAAAAATAACTATAGATAACACTCGCGCATCTCCACCTCGCGCTCCCAGGTGGACTCATTGGCACTATGATGCCGCTACTGAACACGTATTAACAGTACTATCTTCGACCTCAGTTTGCTCTCGTTGTGGTCTAGATTAGCAACCAGTCCCTCCTCATAGGAACTATCAGGCTGTAGATCGATGTCCTCTAAAGCAATGTGGGTATGGGCCAAATCATCCCTAAGATATCTCCTTAGTGAGGAAATATGGAACACGTCATGGATCCTGTGCAAGTGTTCCGGTATCCCAAGTCTATACGCAACTGGCCCAATTTGCTCGATGATAGGAAATGGACCCACATATCTAGGTGCGAATTTCCATTTCTTCTCGAAATGCATAATCCCCTTCATAGGAGATACTCTGAGCAGCACCTGGTCCCCCACCTCGAATTCTCTAAAGAACCGCTTGGCATCGGCATAACTCTTTTGTCGGTCTTGAGCTACCCAAATACGGCTCTGTATCATCTCTATCCTTGTTGAAGTATCCTGAATCACCTACAGCCCAAGGAGTTTGTTATCCCCCACCTCTAGCCAACATGTTGGGAAACGACAAGGTCTACCGTACAACGCCTCGAATGCAGCCATGCCAATAGTGAACTAGTAGGAGTTATTATATGCAAACTTAAACAGTGGAAGATATTGCTCCCAACCACCTTAAAAGTGTAGGATGCATACACACAACATGTCTTCCAACATCTGATTCGTCCGCTCGATCTTCCCATCTGCCTGCGGGTGATATGTTGTACTTAGCCACAACTCCGTACCCATGGCTTCCTGGAAGATCTCCCAAAATTGTGAAACAAATATCTTGTCTCGGTCCGACACGATATTGAGAGGCACCCCATGGAGTCTCACTATCTCCGCTATGAAAATCTGGGCATACTATCCCGTAGTGTAGTCTGTCCGGGCTGGCAGAAAATGAGCAACTTTGGTTAACTGATACACGATTACCCATATGGAGTCGTGACCCCTCTGCGATATAGGTAACCCCGTGATGAAGTCCATGGAAATTCTCTCCCATTTCCATATGGGAATCTCTAATGGCTGTAGAATTCCGACCGGTCTCTGATGGTCCACCTTTACCAGTTGACAAGTGGCAAATTTAGAAACGAACTCGATAATATCTCTTTTCATCCCGCTCCACCAGTACTGTCGCCTCATATCCTGGTACATCTTATCCCCACCAGGATATACCGTGAACCATGTGACTCTGTCATTACCTCATGTCACAAGTCTTCCCCCTCAGGAACGACGAGTCTCCTATCGAAGCGTAAGCCCCCGTCTGAACTAACGGTATAAGACTCGGCCCCCTCTTCTAGTAATCGGATTATCTTCTCTTGACAAAATGAGTCATTTGCCTGATCATGTATCACTCTCATAATGATCTGAGGCGTAATGGTCATCACAGACATGAATGATCGGGCCACTACGTCCTAGTGTCCCAACTCCTTCCACTTTGCTTTCCACACTTAGGCCACCTCACCTACTATCCTACGGCTTAATGCGTCTTCTACCACGTTAGCTTTCCCTGGGTGATATTGGATATCGAACTGATAATCCTTCACGAACTCAAGCCACCTACGTTGATGCATATTTAGTTCCTTCTACGTGAAGAGGTATTGTAGGGACTTGTGGTCTGTGAATAAATGGAATTTCTCCCCTAGGAGATAATGTCTCCAAATCCGAAGAGAAAATATGACTACTATTAACTCCATGTCATGGGTGGGGTAATTATTCTCGTGAGGCTTAAGCTTACGGGAACCATACTCTATAGCCTGACTCTCCTGTTGCAGTACACCCCCAAGTCCAAGTGAGGACGCATCAGTGTAGACTAAATACTCAACTCCCAGCCTGGGCAATGCTAACACTGGTGCTGAGGTCAACTTGTCCTTCAACTCATCGAATGCCAACTGGCAGGCATCGCTCCAGATAAATGGCACACCTTTGCGAGTCAGATGCGTCAAAGGACCCGCTATCTTTGAGAACCCCCGAATAAACCTCATGTAGTATCCTGCTAGGCCCAATGAACTACGTATCTTAGTCGGTGTCATGGGTTGTCCCCACTCCCTCACCGCTGATACCTTCCTCGGATCAACAGATATCCCCCTGTCAGAAATGATATATCCCAAAAACTGAACTTCCTTCAGCCAAAACCCACATGTCTCATATTTTGCATATAACTCGTTCTGACGCAGCGTCTGCAAAATCTTCCTCAAGTGCTCGTTACGTTCCTCCTCTGTATGGGAGTAAACCAGTATGTCATCAATGAAGACGATAAAGAACTGGTCTAGAAAATCTCTAAATACTCTATTCATCAAGTCTATAAACACGACTGGGGCATTGATTAGGCCAAAAGGCATAACCCTGAACTCGTAGGAACCATATCTCATTAAGAAGGCAGTCTTTGAGATGTCCTGCTCCCTGATACACAACTGATGGTATCCCGATCTCAAGTTAATCTTTGAGAAGAAGGAAGATCCTCTCAACTGGTCGAATACGTCATCAATTCGGGGCAGTGGATACTTGTTCCATATCGTGAATTTATTAAACTCCCGATAATCTACACACAACCTCAAAGATCCATCCTTCTTCTTAACGAACAACACAGGGGTACCCCACGGTGAAGTACTTCTATGGATAAAAACCCTGACCCAAAAGCTTCTCTATATGATCCTGTAGCTCCTTCATCTCCGCTGGAGCCATACGATAAGGTGCACAGGCTATTGGACGAGTGCTCGGTGTCAAATCGATAATAAAGTCTATCTATCTACTAGGAGGTAGTCCCGGGATATCCTGGAATACATCAGCGAACACTCTAACAACTGGAATCGAATCGAGTGGTAATACCACCTCCTTAGAGGTCTCCTCGTCTATATAGTACAAGTGAGTGGACGATCCTCCCTCAGGACGAGGCATCACCACTAGGAACATCTCCTGCCCGGGTATGGCAAAAATAATACTCCTATTGAAGCAATCAATCATGGCTCGATACGCAACTAGCCAATCCATACCAGGACCGCATCATACTTGGTCATATCTAACAATAACATATCAGTAGGTAAAGTAAACCTCCCGATCTCTACACCTACACCTCTACATATAAGGGAAATCCAATAACCCCTACTCAATGGTGAATCTACGCAAGTAATAATGCTCTCTGCGGTATCTAACAAACCCATAGTGCGTGCAAATCTCATGGTAATGAAACAGTGCGTGGCCCCCATGTTAAATAAAATTTTCCCTATAGTCCCCTTAATAGAAATATACCTTCAATAGCGGGTGGATCCTGTGGGACCGCGACGTGCTGGACCTGATAAACTCTTTCATACTGAAGTTTTCCTTGCTGGATTGGAACTGTTGGGATGGGTTGTAAAACTGGCATTTACGGTGGTGTTGGGAGGGCGGCGAGAAACATAGATCTCTGGGGCTCGTGTCGAGCACCCTGCTACTGCTACTGTGGGGCCCTGCCCCTTTTAGGATACTCCTGGCATTTGTGGGCAATCTTTCCACAAATAAAACATTTCCCCACAAAGTTTCTCTCTCTCTGTCCCTACTGCCCACGACCCTGATGGCCCTTACCATTCCTACCCTAACCATACTGGCCCTACTAGAACTACTGTTATTGGCTGTGCTAGCCCTGATGGCTGTGCTGACCCTGCTGGCCATGTCGAAAACCTCCCTGACCATTTTTGAAACATCCAGACCTAAATCTCTTAGAATCCCCCTACTGGGAACTCTGATCACCCTGCCTGTGCTGACTCTGAGCTGATTGTGCCCCGCTGGCA
Organism: Sambucus nigra; assembly: GCA_949130495.1. NCBI lineage: Eukaryota > Viridiplantae > Streptophyta > Magnoliopsida > Dipsacales > Adoxaceae > Sambucus > Sambucus nigra. The sequence continues at coordinate 598,870,088 of OX422215.1, read as the reverse complement.
CTATTTCCCCCTATCCTGCCCTGATGGATGGACTATCCTACTCGCTTAACCTCTAACAAGTGAAAGCGATGGTCCTAGTAGTGAAGCAATGCTGCTTTGACCACATCAGAATAAGTGGCCAATGAGAGATTACCTAGCAAGTGATGATGAATCCTCCATATCAACCCATCCATGAACTTCTGGATCTTCTTCTCTTCAGTCAGAATCTCATTAGGAATAATGTTCAGAAGATTTGTGAACTCGGCCTCATACTCAACTACTATCCTCCCCTCCTGCTTAAGGTTCATCAATTTTTGCCTCATCTCGGTGTGAACTGCTAAGGAAAAATACTTGCGGTCGAACCGTACCCAGAACTCCTAAATGGAAAGAAAATCTATCTCATCCGCGATGGTAATAGACTCTCACCTCTGCAACGCTGCCCCTACCAGCTTAAAAGTATCCAGTATCTGCCTCTATACATTAGTACACTCGTACATCCTTAAGTGCCTTTGGATGTCGTTTTTCCACTGACTAGACACCACGACATCGGAGCTACCAGCGAACTCCTGAGGGTGCACCTTCTGAAAGGCATCACGAACATGTTCCCAAGAAGACCGGAATACAAGAGCCTGAACTGGGGATACCACAGGTGTCTGAGGTGGTGCCTATTTCACAACTGCTAAAGCGGCCTTTACTGCCCGGGCTACAATCGTAGCAACTTCTGCAGCATTCATAGAACCCTGAACTGGTGCAGGCTATGGCTCGGGATGGGCACCCCTGGAAACTTTCTATGCACATCATGGAGGCATCTTAAATGAGAGATAAATATATAAGTCCACAGTTAATATCTCAAAATAATTGAAGAGCGCAAAATATACAAAAGAGTACAATAAATCTTAAAATATAGGGCTCTATATCAAAGGACGCTATGCGAAAACATAACAAGCCGTACAAATCCTAAGGACACTAGAACCTGATGCTCTGATACCACCTGTGACACCCCGGCTAATTAAATACTGGGTAGCTACTCCTTTATTCAAATTAATACAAAATGTCAAGTTGGTTCAGTTCATAACATCACTGTCGAAAACATTTAATTTTATTACTAGCCACCTAATTTTAAAAAGAGAGATGCCAAATTTCATTAAATTAAATTAACATGTAGCCAATTAAATTATTAGCTAATGATACCACAATCACATCATAGTCACAACAGAATAATAATGGAATAATAAATGAGCCTGGAGTAACACTCCTCTGAATAATCCAAATACTGAATAAAGACAAATACAAGGTCTGTAATTAATTAATTTACTCCAAAACTGAAAAGAAACTGAAAGTATGATAAATCTGTCTCTAAAAGAAAAGGGCGACATGCCCTAACAGATGAATAAATCTGAAATAGAATCAATTCAGAATGTGGAGGCGTCTACTATCGAGGTCCTGTAACTTCTACAGCACCTACAACACGTCATTGAAATGGAACTCCTATGCTTGGCATTCCTGTAGCTGGGCACCTAAAAGGTTTTTTAAGAAAAATAGATTTGAAAGAAAATGGGTCAGTGCCCGATGTGAAAATAGTTTAAAATATAGCAAGTGTTTAATTGCATTAAACAGTGAATATTAAATACATGTTAGTTACGTTCTCTCGTATGAGTTTCTCACCTCTCAACGAATGTGCACGCCTAACGTATATTCGTAACCCGTCCTAGTTGTGCCGCTAACTAACTAGTCTATACCACAACCTATCCTCACATTATAATATAGGGGTTTATTCTAGACATTATAATATAACCTGTGTGTATCTCCCTTTTTCTTTCTCAGGTTAATTTATAATAATTATTATAGGAAATTCTTATTTTTAACTCTACTCAAAATGTCTCAAGTATTCACATTCACACTTTAACAAAGAGTCTGTTATAATTACCAGTATATTAATATCAACATAAATATACAATTAGGGCACCCCTAGGCTAAGTTTTGGTGCACACATACTCTGTTATAGAATCCCGGTACATCACGTACATAAGGACCACGTGTTTCGAATCCCTCAGGAACCGTTTCAATAAGCAAAATCACACATATTTGAGGCAAACATAGTTCACATACCCATGGGTCACGCACATACCTACGCTCCCATGGTCAGCTGACTTATTAACTCACAAATAAGTCATTCACATCCCTATGTCCTTAAAGTACCAATCTAAATCCCCCCATAGGAACACAAAAATTAGATGGCCCTGTTCCGAAAGCGTACTTCCCATGATAGCAAGTGCGGTAGGTATGTCATACACATAAGAATCCGTATACCAAGAATTCACACAACTTAGATAACTTATAATATTATTAAAGGTATGTTCTCAAACCTATACCATTATTTCAAATTCGTACACTATTTTATATTTTCGGGTGATATATAATATTTTTCGCCGATACGTCTCACGTCGTATAGTTTCGAGTACTTAAATCTAACCGAAGAGGTTACTACGTCTCCTACTACTCCCACGTGTTAATTCAGTACTCTTAACTTCTTATTTATGTCCCAAATCCTAACTGATTAGTCCTAAGGATTTAAATCATATTCTCACATCATAGAATAGGCGATTACTCGTCGGACAGTCAAGAATTCAACGCTACAATTCAACCCAATTCTAATGTATTCCGGTTTTCAAATATAATATCCTACTGGTCTTCTTCAAGTCCTAATGCATTCACACAATCCACAACTACAACATTCGATTGCCGAAAACACTTAAAATCAAAAAAAAGAAAAATCACCCTTTATGGGGGGATCAATCAATCGATCCCGATCGTCGATCGATCGATGGTCGATCGATCGACCTATGAATGTCGACCGATCGATCACACCAGATGAGGATATGGACTTCTTCGTTTTTCAGTCCCAGATTTGTCCCAAAACCTCATTACAAGATGTGAAATTCTAATATAAGTATATAGGATCACTGCACAACCTAAATACATGATTTTTAATGTCCCAAAACCTTTAAACCATCAACAATTGGTCATTATTTGGATCAAATCTTCATAAAACCCCTAGTTTCCTATTTTCTTCAAGAACCATAATATTTCTCTTCTTAAATTCATTTTTAGTTCATCAAGGGTTATGTTTTGGTTACTGAATTTCGTCCAGAACTAGTCTACATGCAATTCATAACCAAGATATAGGGTTCTACTCCGAATTTCATGAGTTTTCATCATCTTTTAAAGCTATTAACAAATCCTACACTAGCATGGAAGAATTATTCGCTGAAAATTAATGAAATCAAATGAATTGCCTTTGGATTGATTTTTCATATCTGCTGGTGGGGTCAAAGGCTGGTTCTTTCCTTCTCTCCGGTCATAATTCCGTCGAAAGTGATGGTGGTGGGTGGTGGGTGGTGGGTGGTGGTTATGACTTGTAACCCTCCTGTAACCTCTCCTCCATCTCACGTAGCACACTTCTTACTTTTTGGTTAATAATGGCCCTAATGGCCTTCATAATAGCAATTAAATAAACCCTAAAATTCGTGGGTCTAATTTCCTTAAAATTTAAAGTGACTAAAATACCCTCTCGGGTTGTCGGTTTGGCCTAAAAATGCCCTGGGACCCAAACTAAACCCTTGGCTAGTGTTTTCTGATTATATTGACCCCTCCGAACACGTTGGCGCACTCAAAATGACTATACGGATGATAAAATTATAATTTACTTTTTAATCTAATTAAATTGATTCTCGACGCGACTGACACGCGCGTCCAAACTAAATTTCCCGAATTGTCGTATTTATGACTCGCGACAATTTTTAATAAATTCAGTAGTCATATATTACCATATATACTCAGTAATATTCAATATTATAATCATAATCAAATACCAACTCACGTCTCGCTAGTATTTAAATCCGAATTAATTTTAAATTAATTCCAATTTAATTTAATTAATCCCATTAAATAAAATTAGTAAAATTACGCGGTATTACATGTCCTCAATGTTAATTAAGAACCAAGTTAAAGTGAAGAAAAGAGCGATATTACCCAAAAATGAGCGATCTCGTGAAAGAACAAGTTCAATGATTCTACAAAACATGTTGGTACCAAAGCATAACAAAAACAAAAAAATAAAAAGTTAACTAATTACACTAGACTAAATTAAAAAGGAAAGAAAAGATAAAAAAAAGAATAAAAAGATAACTATATACAACCTGCTATTTAGGCTTCACACTATCTATACACTAGAAGTCTAAATAGTTGAGGGTCCACCACGAAAACGATTTGACTTTGAAAGATCCACAGAGGACCCTCCCACGCATGCATGCCTCCCGGAAAATAGGAATTCCATTTGAACAACGGAAGGCATATGTAACGCATAAGAAATGAACCATCCCCAATTAAAAATTTTGGCGGGAGGATGGGGGATTTGGATAAGACTGGTGACAAATACACATCGGGGAAAAAAAATTAAATCATCTCCCAAGTATTTTGAAATTGGAATGGGACAGGGCGCACAAGGAGGCAAATGTGTGTTCATAGAAAGCAACTCGAGCAGCTACTCCTCGTCGGTGAAAGGGTTAACCGTTTTAAAGTTTGACACTGATTCATTAGGTACTTTTAACGGTGTGATAATGGAGAATGAAAAGGGGGAGGAAAGAAATTCAAACTTAAGAGATGAGTTATCATAACTCAAAGTTGGAATTTCAAAGGAGATATGATCATTTTCAATGAAACTTTCTTCTTTGGGATCCAAAGATGAATTCATTTGATTGAAAATGGATACTACATCCATTTCATCCTCACTTTCATTCTATATTAAATCATGGGACAAGTCAAGAATTGTTTGTTCCAAAGTAGGCAAAAAAATCCTCATTTGGTTCAAAACATTCCTCGACTTCAAAAGTTTCGGAAGAAAAATCATCGTCGAATTTAAATAATAAATCCAATTCATGTTCCCACAAACTATTTTCTTCCCGATAACGATCTTCATAGCTCTCATTCTCAAGCATGATAAAACCCTCACCGAAAGTCATAAGTCGGGGTGCAGATTCTTTGAAATGAAAAGTTTGAAAATTATTATCGGAACTATACTCAAACTCATTATTATAAGAATTTTGAAAACTATTGCAATTTGTTTCAAAATTCCTATTATAAGGAATTAGAGCCCAAAATCGTTATAATCATCCTCAAAATACACGCACTCCAAAGCTCGAGTTTTGTTATACTCACCCAAAGACATTTTTGAAATTGTAATTTTTGAGGACTCTAAGTATTGACCAAAAGTCATAGGTTTACGGGGATTTTGAAAATTATCATAATGATTATCGAAAGGAGTGGAATAAGAAATTCTTACCCCAAAGATGGCTCGATGTGGAAAATTTCACAAAGTGATGCGCGGCCGAAAAATTCAAGCGGTTCTTGGCGCTCAAATGTAGAAGTCCTACAAAAATGTTAGGTAAAAAAAAGAAATAAAATGTTACAAAATACTAAATCAAATCAATTCTAAAACATCAAGTCCCCGGCAACGGCGCCATTTTGATCGAGTGTGTTTCACCACAGCGCGCGAGTCACCTACGCGCCGATCATTTTTTTTGTCTCACCAGCTCTATGCAAAGCCCTAAACTTATGACTACACTCTTTTAAGGGAGTATAACCGACAAGTCTGGGTATCGAAAATCCACAGAGACGAGTTGCTAAAATTTAATTGGTTTAGTACTTCTCAATAAAAGTGTAAGAGATAATTTGCTAATTAAAAACAAATAAAAGGTAAACTATAAAAACTATCGGTTGAATCGAATATCCCTCACCCCGAGTTAATTGGTATAAATGGTTACATGGGCTCACGAGTTATTAAGATTGCATCTCGTTTTGACAGTTAATTAAATCAAGAGATGTCACACCCCTAAATTCTCATAAAAGTCTAATAAGATTTTAGTGTCAACAAATACCCCCAAAAATTACGCACGCAGGGTCGTAAATACGGAGCATACATGATATACCCTGTTAAATCTCCTAGGCATAATAACTAGGACAACCCAATCAAAATATACCTATAAAAACTCCATCACCAAAGAAAAGCAGCCAATCAACCCTTAGGGGTGTTCAATCCAACACAACCTAGACAAAATTAGCCACTAAGCATGAAGAACAACATCAATTAAAGCACTAATTAAATTAACTACACTAACTAACTAGGCTTGAAATAAATAACAAAACATTAAAATAAAGCAAGAAATAGAGCTAGGATACAATGAATAGTTAATACCTTAGATTAATGGTGGAAATACCCAAAGAAAATAGAGGAGGGTGAACTCCACAACAAAACACCCAAATATCTCTCTAACTTAGGTCCTAAACTAAAAGAGAAGAGAAATAATGAATGTATAAAGTCTAAAAATGATCCCCCCCACTTAAAGGAAAGTTTTCCCCTAAATACCCCACCAAAAACTGAAATTTGAAAAAATGAATTTTGTGTACTTTCGGGTGCAAATCAAATCGATTTTTCCCTGGACGAATCAATTTGCCCCTACAGGTCTTTAATTCTGCAGCTTTGTTCAACTTTACAGAAAATGTCGTAACTTCTTCATTATAACTCGAAATTAGGCACGATCGGAGGCTACGTGAAGATAACTCAGAGGAATACAACATCCAAGAAGACATTAGGCCAAAAAACCAAAATATGAAATAAATAAAATGCCCTTGAATGTGCCCTTGAGTGTGAATTTGAACTAAAAACCATCCTAAAAAGACCATAACGCCTTCATTATACATCGGAATCACGCACCGTCGGTGGCCACGTGAAGAGAAATCAAAGGACTTAAACTTCTGTGAAGGGTTCGGGATTAAAACCTGAATAATAAAATTACTAAAATAACCCCGAAGTTATAATATTCAATGGTTTTTTCGGAATGCATCCAAACTTCGTACCAAGCACCTAAATACCTACAAATTCCCAATTATACCTCATATAGAATGTTAACATATAAAACGGAGGTTGTCAAGTTAAAGAGCATATATATATAGGAATTAAGGTGCCCGAGGAGGCTAAAATGCATAAGTTAATAGGCGTAGATACGCAATATTTGTGTCGTATCAATAGTCTTCGCGGGTTGATGGGGACTATGAAAAAGGAATTACTTAATTTGGGGATTCTAGACGTTTACTTGAATTGAGGATAGGTGAGCTTGAGGAGAGATTGAGAGATTCGAGTAAGGTTAAATTTTATTTCGAAGCTAGGTCCGAAAAGCTAGACAAAATCATAGGAACCGTCCAAATCAAAGATAATAGGTGTGGTATTGGCTTCGATAAACATGTTCCACCTATTCCTAAATCCAAAACCATGCAAGCAAGAGAGCCACCTAGGAATGTTAGATATAATCGTCCCGTAGCGAATAATTCCCTCCGTATCTACAATTGCACTCATTGATGTAGGAGAGGTCATCTTAAGCATTTTTTCTACGATCTTAAGTACGTTGCTAGAAAGTTAAAGAATTCATTCGTTCCTGTTTCAAAATCCCCCACTCGTCGTTTCACACTCACTTGGGTTAGAATATCAAATTTAGAGGCGTTAGGGATTACACTTGTTGATACGCGTGTCATTTCACGTGGATCTCCACATGTCTCATTTTTTGACTGAGCGTGTTCATCGGGTTGTCATCCTCTAGTGTGTTTTTCTATATATTCTCTCTCCAGAGTTAGGACATTTATCCAGTTGTCATTTCAAGTCTATTTAAAAAGTATAAAAAGATTTTTAGTTTTTGAATATTTTTGAAAATAGAAAAAGATTTTATTTTGAGTCATAATTTTTTGAAAAACACAAAAAGATTTTTGGTTTTTGAGTCGTGAATTCATGTTTAATATGTCTTGTTGGTGTTCTTGGACTCCCATCACTTCATTATCCATGTGGGTAAGGCATTTGGTCATAATTATTGATGCGTTGAATGATCTTAACCATTGTCATAATGGAGTTTTTTCGACATTGATATGCATTTGGATTTTGTATATATGCCACGCTTGCACCCGCCCATTAGCTTTTATGAATGTTTGACCTCACATGCATATTTGAGTTTGGTGAGATGTTCTTATATCAATTTTATCACCAATGCATAAGTATTCATAGGAGGATGTGTGCATGTAAGAATTTTTTATCGTAAGGAACAAAAATGCAAAAAATAATGAGTGTTTACGGGAAAGGGCTGCGAGAGTGAAAAATTGACTCGTCGTGGTAGCCACCGTATAAAAAGATCCCCCAAAAAATTAAACGGCAGTAAAAAGATAAATATGCCAAAAAAATTGGGCCATTTAGTTTAGATCACCTCAAAAGAAAAATAAGTGAGTATTATTTATGAGGGTATTCAGATGGAAAGTAAAAACGGATTTACACCACGAATTCTAGTGATGAAACATTGCATCATGACACTACTGTTTGTAGAATCGTCAAAATTCTGGATTTGTGTGTATGTTGATTATTTATTTCATTAAGCTCATCTATTAATTGTCACACGTGGCTATAACAATGTTTGATGACATATTGATATCAATTAGAGCATCGTGAACGTTTTTATGTATTAGGATTGTGACTCATTTGTCGTAGTACACGCCCATACACTTCATATCCATGTTTGAGCACATTGACTGCATGTTGGCATGAATTTAACAAAAAAATTAATTGAGTCTATGTTATTGGTACATTTACAGTAAAGTTTTTGGTAGGAATTTTTGGGTTTACTTTTGTCACATCATTCAAATGATGTCTGATCTCGTTCAAACCAAACATGATCTCGCACTAAGTAGGTCTTTCAAATGACATGCGCTTTTGTTGGAACGATACTGATTTCGTTCAAATGACAATAGGGTTATTATAAAACCTCATGTAAGTCAGATCAGTACGTTCGTTCTTACTCAAAAAATACTCACTGTTGCGCTTGCGTTCGACTGACCTTACACCATTCTTCTCTCGACCTCATTTTTTAACCAAACCGAGTTGATTTAACCAGATTCAATCCAAAAATTGGTCCTTTGGCAGAATTGTGGTATCAAATTTTCGTATTAAGGTATTTTCCATGTTCTGAGCTGGTTTTAAGGTATTTTGAGGTGGTACTATTGTTGATTTCAAAATCAAATTAAAATGTGTTAATAATCGTGAACAATACACGGTTTTTCTCATCATATTCGCTGATTTGATGTATTGTTCTTGTCTTTTTTGGTTTGAAATCAAAAAATGAGTGTTGGTTTTTGAAAGATTGGATTTTTTTAATTTAAATCTCATAAACACCACTATATTTTTGTGTAATTTTTCTCGTCCATACTGAATCTAAAAATAGGGTGTTCTTAGTTTATTCTAAACAATCAAATTTTTCGGATACCAATAGTACCTCTCTACGCGAGTTTTACCCCCTTATTCTTCATTCCACCTAGACATAGGTGTGCCCCATCAAGTAGGTTAGATGAACCATCCACCTCATCACGTGCTGAGCGAGCTAGGAGTCATAGACCCCCTTTCTCACCATTGCATTGGCACAATGTTTTTTAGTACAATCACTATTATCATTTAAGGCTCCACATTCGCGCCATAGTTAGGGATAGTGTCTTTTGTGTATCCAAGTTTGAGGAGTAATCTATGCCTCTATGGATGTAGGGTCGAGGATCGGACACACTGTTTGATGCATGAGGCATGGTATATCCTATTATCGTTAGAGAGTTTTATTGTCGGTCTATCCATACTCCGATTGGTATTCAGTCATCCATTCGTGGTGTCCAGTTGTTTGTCACCGCTGGTCTCATATCTGAGACTCTTCAGCTACCTCACGTCCCATATGCTATTTTCCCCCGTTATTCCGAGGACTTTCCTACTATTGAGGCTATTATCCAGCACTATTTTTGGGAGATACCTCACATTGGTAGTACCGTTTATCATCGTCAGTTTCATATAATGTTTAGGATTCTCAATCGGTTTGTGTCTTCATCTATTTATCCTTGAGTCAATCATACTCAGATTGGCTTCGACATTTCTATTTCATGTACGCAGTTTGTCAGGGGTGGGACATTGATTTACCGTCTCTTCTATTTCGGGTGATGTCCTTAGTTACCATTATTAGTACCACTCCTGTTCGCCCCGCTCTTCCATATGGACTCCTAGTTTCTCGTATCTACACCACTGCTGGAGTTCTTATTTTAGAGGATGATATCTTCCTTTCATCTCCTTCTCTCATCGATCGTAGCACACTGACACGTTCTAAGAGTCATCTTTCATCTGATACGAGAGAGAGACATCCACCGAGAGATAGTACTTGTTCTGGAGAGCCATCTAGTCTCGTCCATCTTGATCTAGATGACCCACTGCAGAGGAGTTTGATTTCCTACAGGCATAGGTGGCGTCACAGTCCCAGATATACGACGTGATGATGGCACACTTTCAGGCAGAGGCTCATACACATGGTGACTCCTAGATGACTGCTTTCTTTGATGAGATGAGACGTCGAGAGATAAGCAGAGGAGTCGGCTCATCAAGATTGCGCAACATTGCTGCTACATATGCTAATACTATTGATGATGAGGAGAAGGAGGATACATGTTGATGTAGTTATTTTTCTAGAGAGATTGTATTTTAGTTTTTGGTCACTTTATATATTTTGATATTTATCTCATATGATGTACTCATGGACACTTGATGATACTCTCCATTTATGTGACTCGGATGTATATATATATTATGATGCAGTTAAGGTATTCATGATTATGATATTTACTTGCTGCCATTTTATCATATCCTATGTCCCATTTTATCCTCCTTGTCATTTATACCCATTTCTACTTGCTATATTTGTATGTCCCACGTTTTCCAGGCAAAAAGGGTGAGAGATATGTGATGTGGGGGGGAGGGGGGGGGGGTTAATTAAAAATTGGAGTTTTATTTAAATTTAATGATTAATATTTTTATGTTCCTTCATACTTAACTTGGGTATATTTGTTTATGTCTCATATGTGTAGGTACGTGTTTAGATATTCAGATATTAATTGCTATATCACATTCAGAGATATATTTAGACTCGGATGCTGCTTCATAGTTTATTCATGTCCTGTATTTTCATATTTGGGTTTCTGGGATAGGACATTTGAGTACAACTAGCATTTTTATTTTTTGTTTTGTCCCAGAATAGACAAAGGTGGAGATTTATAAGAACATATTTCTAATCGAGTCAATTTTTTTGTAATTGGCTTAATTCAGGACAAAATAAATTGAGTCTGGACTAGTTATTAATTCGAGAATAATTTGAAGTCTAAAAAGATTCAAGAATGAAGGATTTGCAATTTAAAGCCATGAAGAAGAAATCAAGTCAAGTTGCAATATTATGATTGGTTTGTTCTAAGATCACTCAGGTATGAATAATAAAAGGAATTTATATGATTTAGAATTTTGTTTAAATCTTGGATGAATTAAATGTTTTTAATTTTTGGGAATTAAAATTAAAGTTTTGAAAACGCATTTTAATTATATTTGAGCTAAAATATTTTTAAATATTTGAGGAGTTTGTTTAAGTAAGAATGTGTTTTACTGTCGTTCAAACAACACCTTAATTCATTCTAACGACACTGTGTGTCGTTCAAATGATAGCGTATGCCACTCGAATGAGATCCACCGCCTCCAATTTTTTGTTTAATTTTTGTTGGACTCTGTTTTTCTCAGATATAAATATAACATTGCATAGACGTTTTTCGGAGAGATGAGCGGTTTTAAAATTCTCATTCTGTTTAGTTTGATCCAAAGTTTATTCAAGATCCAATTTGCATAATTCCAAAGGTTTGTGATCTTGAACATATTTGTTGGAAAACTTTCCACACAAGTTGCTGACTGCCGTCTTTGAGGTTCGCTGCGTGTGGATCATTGTTGAAGACAGAAATACGAGTTCTTAAGGAGTAACTGCGGTTGTTCCTTTGCTGACGACACCGACTGACACCTTCTAGTATTCATGTGTTACTATATTTCATTGTAATTCGTGTAGGTTCCTATTTACAAATTATAGTGAAATAAAAAGGGTTTTGCCCTTCGGGGATTTTTTCCTTAAATTGTTTCTTTTTTCGGCATGCTTTATTTGTTCAATGGATTAAATTATTTAGATGCATGTTTTGGGTTTAAAGAAGATAAAATTGGAAGCAACTGAATTTTAATTGAAAACTTAGTTTTACCTAAATAACTTGTTAAAGGGCCTCTTCATAGAGAAATTAAGAAAAATAGTAACACAAGCCCATGAGAGATTGAAAGGGTTGGATGGGTGCCTAACACCTACCCATTCCATAACTTAGCCCCTGAACCTTCGAACTATTGGTTTCTACTTGTGTGAGTATGAACCTACCTATATGTTCCTTTTTTCCTGTATTTCTTGCATATATATACCTCATGCTTATATCACTACTCACTCACACACTTGTAAGTAATCTCCATATACATTTCACACTACTTACACATAGGATCACTTATATCCACATGTTGCACTTATAATATCAATGCTTATATGTCACTAGAACACACCTCCATGTATTACACTTGTATGTATCCATGCTCACTCACAGTTGTCACACACCACTTGTAGTTGATCCATGCTTAGGTTCACTACCACACACTCACTTGTAGATATTCACACATCACTCACTCTCACATATCCATGTTGAGTATAATCTTCATGCTCCATGCTAGATTTACTTTTTATACTTCCTATGTAAGAATAGTGCCCATCATGCTAAATAAGATACTCTCTCCATAATATGCTAATCAAGAATTATGCATTTTGCACACTACAACACCAAAGAGCATGGTTATTGAACAAATTTTATCCCGTAATTGGAGGGTCACTTCGTGATGGGTGATGGTCTGGTAGGTCGCAGTTAGCCTAAGTGATATGACTCTCACCTTTCATTAGCCAATTACCTTCGACGTATATAGAACTATTCCCCCGCATCGTATCGCTTGACCAAAGTCATGACGGGAGGTATATAATAGGGAACTCATTCATGTACGTCAAGTATATCGAATTCACTCTCACATGTATTATCCCGATAAGGTATATGGTGAGGCAATTCATGTACACTCAGGTATATCTAATAGCATGTCCACATGTACTGATTGCCTTGAAAAGCAAGATGTATATCATGGAAGTCATGTCAAATGGGGGAACCCTTCCAATTAACCCAATAACTGTGTACCCTTATATAGGCGTCAGGCGTAGGGCACTCATGTTTAGTTTATTGGTTACTAACCAAAACTCGGCCGAAATAATGGGAGGGCATGCCGCATAAATTTTCGTGCAATTTCATCTTTTTTTTTAAATGGGACCTTGTCCATGAGCCTCGTAACAAGTCCAACCGTGTTTTACATATCTTTCTAACCCAATTTTCCAAGGCTCAATTTCCATTCGACATATATTTTTGCATTTGGGTAAACCTAATATAAGTGAGAACATGATAATACTAATAATAATCATGTTGAGACCATTTTTCTCATTTTTCCTCTTTCCTTACCAAAAGTGTAAAAAACATTTTCCCCCTCTTTTATCAAAATACCAAAAGCATTTTTCCTTCCTTTTACCAAAAAGATTTTTCCTCCTCTTTTCCCCCAAAAATTTATCCCCCTCTTTTCCCAAAATGTCAAAAATATTTTCCTCCCTTTTCAATAATAACAGTTTTCCCCCTTCTCTTTCAAAAATAAATTCAAATATTTCTTTTTCTGAGGTCGATCGCATACTCGACCCTTGGCCTAGCTCCCTATTGGATTCAGTCTTCCATCAAACTGCCTCGAGGCTCTGTCAGTTTCCTCACTACTTACTTCAAGTTTGGAATTCAGGTTCATTCACTTTCCATGGAGAACACAGACCAATGACCGAATGTACAACTAGATTTGATGACGGTCCTAGCCTAACTCATTGCCAAGATTGACAACATTCAAACTGAGGTTCATAAGATGTATCAAAATCGGGTCCCAATTCCTAAAGATCCCGAGGTCCTACTCCCTCGCGCTATGGGTCCACCCACACTTGATCCTATTTGGGTCCCTAAGGAATATCAACGCGCTCTATGTGCCCCTCTTGCCAATGGGTCGTCGCCATCTCAACTTAGCTCCTTATTCCAAATCTTTCCCATCCAGGGGCTAACCTAGCCATGACCATCGATCCGAAGGAAGAATAATTTAATAAATTCAAGGAGGACCTTAAGTTTTTAACCAATAAGTTAAACCAAGTCTGAATCTCTTGGAACTACGTGGATTACACCCATATGTATCCCTACCATAAATCAAGGTTGTCAAAAATTTTCAAGATGCCTACACAATGAGAAGTTCGTGGGTAGTGGAACCCCAATTTTTCATCTTCGAAGTTACCACCAAGACATGAATCTCCTAACTGCCTCTGAGGAAATAATGGCCTAAATGTTCCTACAGACTTTGAAGGATAACTCTCTTCACTGGTTCTTATCTATTGGGGAGTCCAAGATTCGTAGTTAGGAGGATGTTACTCGTGAATTCATGTCACAGTACAAGTGTAACGAAGAGTTAGAGGTTACCCTTCATGATATAGAACTTCTCAAATATAATCTCGAGGAATATTTAAGTAATTTCATAGAAAGATAGAGAGAGAAAGTATCCACCATGACCAATTGGCCTTTTGAAGAGCAACAAATCAACATTGTAAAGAAGAATTTCTTACCCCATATCCGAGCAACAATAGGAGGACAGTACTACCCCCATTTTCAAGACCTTTGGGAAGAAGAAATGGATATTGAATAAAGTCTTGCTAATACAGAAGTTGAGCCAAAGAAAATATCCAAACAGTTTACTCCTAGAGAGTACAAGAAGCCTATCAATACCGCAGTTTCAACCATCAATAACATTTCTCAACCTTCCACTTCATGGACACCAGAAATGTCTCTAACCTAGTCAAAAAGTAATACATCGAGATTCATGCTCCCCGATCTTAAGTTTACCAAGCCCTTTTAAGCCAAAATCTTATCAAGCCATTGGACCCTTGTCCATTACCAAACCAACTTCCCAAAAATTTCAAATAAGTGGCCCATTGATATTTTCACCAAAGTGCTAGCCACACCACTGATAAGTGTTTCCACCTCCAAAATTTAATCCAAGGTCTGATTGACTAGTGTATCATCGCCCTACCAGGCAATCCTAAGCCAAACACTACCCACAATCCACTCCTAAATCATACAAAAGCTATCTTCCTAAAAAAAGACCCAGAATTTAATCCATCTACCCAGATCGTACTCAGTAAATCACCCATCATGCCCATATACTCCCCTAAACCCCTCCAAGTTTGTCCATATTTTCTCCTACATCCTACCTGTTTTTCTAATCAGGCTCTGTCACTCCTTAAAAGAGCATGCATTATTATTCATACCTGCTCCGGAGGGAAAGATATGAAATTATCAGCAGTATTGAACTATCTTCTAGAGTCCGTCCTAAAATTGCCCTCAAAATGACAATTGACTGCCGGAGATTCAATACACTATTCTTAAAAGCTCGAAGATGGGATCGAGAGTCAGATAATTGGGTACTACCTACTGATGAAGTCAGTTTAAATGATGTTTTTCGGATTATGGAAGACTTATTTTGACAAACTAGTGAAATTTGCAGTATATTCGAACTACTTGATGCTTTGAAACTACAAGGGCACCTTGTCCCTTCACTTCTACATCTCCCCGTTAAGTGTGAGGAAATATACGAAGAGGCCATTGAGGTTAAGGAGTTCATTGACTTTTCATAGAAAGATGATGTCATTGCCACCGAATGGGGGGACAAATTTGATAGTTCAGATGAAGAGAAAATCCCAGACAAGACTAGCCCAATAATCAGAATATGTGGAATGATACGTTTGGGGGGATGCTAGGAGAAATCAACAAGGTGGATGACCAGCCCAAGATAGATAAGGAAATGGGGTTTTTATTCCCCACTTCTGTGAACCATATGACTAGATCAGGGAGGCATTATCAAGTTCCAAACCCACAACCATTAGCTATCAACAAGGGAAAAGGTGTTAAGAAACTTCCTATATCATAAATGACCCTAGAGTAGAGCAAGATCCTAGATCAATTGAAGAAAACTCAAACTAACATCACCCTACAGAGACTTATTGTGTCTTCTCAGCTGCACCTAAATTCTGTGGTTAAACTACTTAGCGGGCCCAGAGTCCCTCCTTCCACCACACCAGAAGAAGTAGTGAATTTGGTCAGATCTCTAACCTCTACTAGAATGCTCTCCTTCTTCGAATAAGAAATCCCTAGGTTTGGTCCAAATCACAACTATGCTCTCAATATCTCTATTGAAGTCATGGCAAAGACCGTCCCACTTTTGCCTATCGACAATGGATTAGCTCTTAATGTTTGCCCATTGATAACCCTCAATTGCTTGGGACTAAAAGTGAGACACCTTACTCCAACCTCTACCGCGGTACGAGCTTATGATAATACTCGTCGGGAAGCGATGGGATCCATAAAGCTTACAATAGGGGTTAGCCCTATAAATCCTGTTACTGAATTCCAGGTTATTGACATCTCAATTTATCTCAACCTGTTGCTCGAACAATAATGGCTCCATAGTATCAAGGGTGTGTCTTCTTCCCTCCATAAAAAACTGAAGTTCTTTGACAATGGGCAAGTCATCACCATCTTGGGTGACGTCAATAATACTAAGAATGCAATCACCAGTAATCCAGTACTAAAGATACATCATGGGGAAAATGATATGCTTCTATCAGGTTTCCAACTCAAACCACTTCCTCTTTGAGCATGGATGATTTCAAAGATAGGGTTTGTCCATAACACAACCCTCATGACAACGTTAATTTGATATAGATGTTTACGAACATGCCCTTCATTCTCGGACTAGGGTTGCGACGACGACAATAGCGAATACTAGAACCTATAGTGTTGAAGAAGTCCTTTCCTCCTTGTGGCATGGGTGAGTCAACCATCAGTAGAGGAACTCAGAATGATCCACCAACCTCGGTTAAAGAGAATGCTAGAAAGTACCAAGATTATCTCATGAGATTCCCAGAGTGGAAGATTCATCAAAGATGGTGAAGATCTCCCCTTTTTCATCTTTTTTGAACCGTGGTATGATCATGTGGACAGGAAGATGAAATCGGGAATGGAGATCTTTTTCCATGACAGCTACTCATGGGCCGAAAGTTCCCAGCATCATGTGCAACCACTAAGTAAGAAGACTATAGGTGCTACCAAAGATTCCAAGGGAAGCGACTCCAAGGATTCATTCAACTTCTAAACACTAGGTTTGACACTGTGCATGGTCCACTCAAGCGCTACATCATCAGATCTATCCCACTTGATCAAAGATGCTGATGCACCTCTCCTCGACTAGAATGTTATGTCGCTTCCACCTACTAAATACAACCCAACTTCGATGTTTATCCCATTCTCTTTTTTTTGTTCCTCCTTATTCTGATGTAATCGAGACCTCCTTCGATGAGGTTCTCAATGATGTTTTTCCCAAAAATGAAATAAATGAAGATTTTGATTATCTTGTTGCGCATTACATTAATTGTCTTGATTCTAATCAAACTATTGATGATGATGATTTTACAAGTGAACATTTCTTAACTGATCTTAACAAGGTTAATAATAAACAACATAATCGTGTTCAAGTTAATGAAGATGAAACTGTTGTTATTAATCTCTATTCTAGTAGCCAACTACACAAGATTATGATAAGGTCTACCCTTGACGAGTAAGAGTGTTCAACTCGAGGAATTACTGAAGGAATTGTTGAATGAATGGTCACTCAAGGTTAAGGAAGAAGTTGTTAAACAGTTAAACATGGGTTTCATTTATGTGATCGAATATCCCACATGGTTAGCCAATATCGTACCCATGCTGAAATCTAGAGGAAATGTTCGCATGTGCGTTGACTACCGAGATTTGAATAAAGCCTCTCCGAAGGATGATTACCTGCTACCCAAAATCGACATGAATGTAGCCAATACAACTAGTCATGCTCTCAAGTAATTTATTGATAGTTTTGTCGGGTATAATCAGATCAAGATGTACCCAGATAATCAAGATAAAACCGCATTTATCATCCCTTGGGGAACCTTCTGTTACACCATTATACCATTTGGTCTCAGAAACGCAGGGGCTACCTACCAGAGAGTTGCTATAACCATCTTACATGATTTGACACATAAAGAAGTCCAGGTCAACGTGGATAATATGATTATTAAGTCTAAGACTAAGGAAGGTCATGTTCTCGCTCTCCTAAAGTTCTTCAAACGACTACGACAATACTAGATGCGAATTAACCCATAAAAGTGTGTTTTGGGCATTACCAAAGGGAAGCTCTTGGGATTCAATGTTAGATAAAAATGGATTTAAGAACATCCTTCCAAACTTAAAGCCACACTCTAAATTCCACCACCCCGAATAGAGAAGGAAGTTTGGGGATTCCTTGGAAAATTACAGTATATTAGTCGGTTCATCAACCAGGTGACTTCTATCGGTGAACCCATTTTCAAACTCCTGCGAAAGAATTCAACCAAAATTTGGAATAAAGCTTGCTAGTAAGACTTTGATCGAATCAAGAAATACTTAGCCTGACCTCTTGTACTCATGCCACCATAACTTAGTTTACCCCTACTCCTATACCTGATTGTAACAGACACTGTGGCTGGGGCTTTATCAGCCCAATACCTTCAAGAATCCCGCAAAAAGAGAGTCATTTATTATTCCAGTCGCAAGTTAGTCGAGTACGAAGTTAACTACAATGCCTTGGAGAAAGCATGCGTCGCCCTTGTCTCGGTCCCCAAAAATTACGGAACTATAAACTCACTTTTCATTTCAAACTTATGTCCTGAATGGATCCTATTAAATAGCTTCTTAAGAAACCTACCCTATCTAGCCAAATGGCCCGATGGTTGATGCTTCTAGTCGAATTTGATATTGTGTATGTCACGTAGAAATCCATGAAATGAAGATCCATCTCTGACTACCTCACTAACTACCCTATGGAAGAAACCGATCTTTAGATTTCCATGTTCCTGGATGAAATATCCTTTGTACCTCCTAAGAAGACCTTCAATGGAAAATGTTCTTTGACGGGGCTGCCAACAAGAAAGGATATGGAATTATTATACTCTTAATTTCCCCTGATGACTCTCACTCTCTCATTTCCATCAAGTTAGATTTTACCCACACCAAGAACATGATCGATTATGAGGCATGCATGGTAGGCCTCAATGTCGCTCTCAAGAAAGATATTCGATACTTAAATGTCTACATGGATTCAACCCTCATCATCGTCCAAGTCCTCAGAACATGGAAAGTCAAGGATGAGAAACTCTTACCCTTCCAAGCCCACCTAGAAGAGCTAGCCTCCCAATTCTAGGATATCACCTTCCATTACCATCCCCAGGCAAAGAACAACATAGCTGATGACCTTGCTACCTTAGCCTCCATGATCGACACGCCCGAAGGAATAACAATGGCCCCCTTCCTAGTCCAAAAGTAAGATAAACCTACCCACTACTACCATATTGAGCTAGTCATAGAAGAAGAGTACTATGATATTTGGTGCCTCCTCAAGCATGGTATGTATCCCCAAGATTCTAACAAGAAAGACTGAGCAACCCTCCACAAACTGGTTTCCCAGTACATTATTTGCGATAAAGCACTTTTCAAGAGAAATTTTAATGGTAGCTATATACACTACATTGCAGGGGCTGACATTGAAGAGATGATGCAAAAAATCCATAATGGGGAATATGGACCCCACATGAATGGCCATATGCTTGCCAATAAAATCATCCGACATGGTTACTATTGGACTACCATGGTTCAGGATTGCACCGCTTATGTTCGGAGGTGCCTTAAAATCTAATAGTTTTCCAATCTCAAGCACTTGCCTCCGTGAGAATTATACAACATGACTTATCCCTGGTTATTCTCCACATGGGGCATCGATATCATAGGTAAAGTGTAAGGACACAAGTTTCCAATTGAGTCTTATGTAGTGTTGGATCAATTCCAGACAAAACAATTTGAGTCATAGGATAAAAGTTGTTTCCATCCAAGCCTATGACTTGTTTGAGTTGAAGATGTAGCGTCCAAGATTTCAAGTTCACTCCTTTACCGAGTTTAGTGCCTCATTTCTACATTAACAACTATTGGATTACATTGTCTTCAAAAGGTATGAATGAATTTAATATATATAGGAGACTTGGAATATTTATTATGGGTGTAATTTTAATTTAAAATGGCTTTTACTTTTCAGAAATTATTTAGAACTTTGAATAAAAGCTTTTGGTCTTAAAATTGAAATTCTGGAAAGTCTATGTTTTCGTTCGAAATGTCGTTCGAACAAGATTGTCGTTCGAACGAGTTTGCCAACGAGATTTGTCAATTATTTTCAGTTTTTTCGTTCGATGTTTCGTTCTAACGAACTCGTTCAAACAAGTTTTTTCCAACGAGATTTTAGCCTATTCTTCTTTTCAAATCCCGTTCAAACGATGTTGTTTGAATGACTTTGGCGGGAAGGCAAATTTTTGGCAGTTTTCTTTTTTAACCACCCATATTTCCCACTTATTCCTCTAACTTTTACCATCCATATCATGTGCGGGAACAAGACTTTTCTAAGCAACTTTTTGAGAGTCTTTAATTCTCTAAATAGAAAAAGTTGTTTACCCAAAAAATTCATGTTTTGAGGACTAAAAGATAAAATATGGTTTAAATCACTACTCATGTTTAATTTGGTGCTAAACTTAATTTGGGTAATGTTTAACTTAATTTAATTCAAGTCTAAATATTTTAATCTGACAAATTTTGGTTTGGCCTAACTGGAACAATGCATTAATCTTGTTAGTCAAATTTCTAGTACTTGGATTGATTAAATTTGTTTAAGTGAAAATTTATTTATTGTTTAACTTAATGTCACTTTTAGTGTAGTTTAATTTTAATTTGAAAGTAATTACAATTTGAAGTTTGTGTGTGTTGTGTTGAACCATCCTATTCCACAATTTTAGGAAATTTATATTTAATTTTAAAAGAAGAAATTTAAGGGGCTTCAAATTGGTATCAGAGCTGGAGCGCTAATTTATTGTGTTAAGGTCCTTTTGAGAATTTTTTTGTTAAAATGGAATTTTCCCCATTTCAAAATTTCCTATTTCGATGCTTCCAATTACGCGTATTGAAAAGCGCATATGAATCCGCACTAAAGTCTATAGACGAAAGGGGAGTTGTTAACGGGTGGTCCCCACCCACATGTTCCGTAGAAAATATGAGTGTCCCCAAACCCATAGATAGATGGAGTATGAATGAATATAAACAAGCTAACTTTAATTCCCGAGGAATGAATGCGTTGTTTAGTGTGGTTACACCGGATGAATTCCGACGTATCATGACTTGTGAAATCGCTAAGGAAGCTTGGGATATATTATAACTCACTCATGAAGGAACTAGTGTCGTTAAGGCTTCTAAACTCCAAAACCGCACCACTCAATTTTAAACCATCAAAATGCTTGAAAATGAAACCTTTGATGAATTTTATGATAGACTTTCTGATATAACTAATTCATCTTTTAATTTGGGAGAGAAAATACCCGACGACCGTGTCGTAAAGAAAATTTTAAGGTCCTTACCCGATAGGTTTATTCCTAAGGTGACCGTTTTAACTTCTTTACCCACCTTGCACTCTACCAAACTTGAAGAGCTAGTAGGTGACTTGCAAACCTATGAACTAGATATGTTTCCCTCTAAAAATTAAAAGAAAAGGCATTTCTTTGAGAGCTCGAGAGGAGGAAAAATAAGTTGTGGTTGATGAGAGTGATAGTGACTCAGAGGACATGGCTATGATTGTGAGAAAATTTATTAAATTTAATAAAGATAAGTTTAAAAATGATTATAAGAAATTTGAAAAATCTAAGCATGAGAAAGCCTAAAAGATCCCTAAAACTTATAATGAAATCTTAATAGGGACGAGTCAAATAGGTGCTATGGTTGTGAGGGTTATGGCCATAGGGCGAGAGAGTGACCCACTAAACTAAGCAGAGAAGGCAAACAACCGATTTCCAATCATGCCACCCTTAGTGGTGAAAGTGAAAAGGAAAAGGGACCCGATTCCCCGATTGAGCGCAACTTTACCGCGTTCATGGCAAGTCATGTGAGCACCGATAATGAATCTTCCCATAAATATATACATGTACATGACTCTTCTGAGGCCTTTGTTTGTTAATCCCCAAAAGATGATGGTTGTGAGAGTGGAGAAAAGGGAGAAAGTGAAAGTGATGAAGAGGTTGATGAGAGTTAACTTTAATTTTCATTTAGAGAATTATATGAAGAATCTATTAAATTAAAAAGAGAAAATTTGAAGTTAGAATCTAGTTTGAAGGATCGTGTCAAGGTCGTTGATAAGAGTACCTTTGTGGAAGTCCTTAGGACGCGTGAGAGAGCTCTTCAAGAGAAGATTGAATATGTAGAAGGCAAGAGAAATAGACTTAGAGGTTTGATGGAGTTATTGAAAAATGAGCTTCTCATGTTTGAAGAGAGGAATGTTTTGCTAGAGTCTAGAATTTTAGAGTTGGAAGAAAAATTGAGGGACTTTAGTGAGGTCAAATTTGATTTGGAATGTAGGTCCGCTAAATTAGATAAAATATTAGGAACCATCCAAGTGAAAAATGAGACTTGTGGTTTAGACTTCGATTCTTGTAATGATTCCAGTAATAAAGCCAAAACCAATTTTTTGAGAGAATCAACTAGGGACACCTCTAGAGGTCAATCCTTAGGTACTACTTTTCGACGTGTCTTTACTTGCTCACATTGTGGTCGAAAGGGTCACCTTAGAAAATTTTATTTTGATCTTAAAAGAATTTCTAGGAAATCCAAATTTAAGGCAATCGCGGTAGCTAAGATCCCCAAATCCCGAGATTGTCACTCTTCACTAGTTTGGGTTAGGCGATCCGATTTGGTTGCTTTAAAAAAAAGGATTTTTTATTTTCATTTACTTGCACATGATACCTCCCTTGCAAACTCTAAAGGTTGAATGTGTTAAGTTTTGTTTTGCATAATCTAGTTTTGATTTTCATGCTAGTTGTATGCTTGTTTTTTATTTTTCTAGTCTATGCCCCATGATTAATCACATACTAGAATTACGATTTGTGTATATCTTTGGTATTATATTCTTTTCATTTTAGTTTGCATCAAATGAAAAACACAAAAAGATTTTGTTTACCATTTGTGTTTTACCTTATGAGTAATTTAGGCTTAATGAAAAACACAAAATGATTTTTTTTTGTCTTCTGAGTAAATATTTTTGTATAACTCAAAAATATTTTTTTGTGTATTTTAGTTTAACACACATTTTGTGGCATATATTGAATCCTTATTTTCGCTTCCATGTGGCTAGAACCTTTGGTTAAAATTTTCCATCCTTAAAATGTTCTTTATCAGGTTACATGGAGTAGTTTAATCTTGTCTTGCCTAATGGATTCACTTTTATATGCCTTTTCACACACATGCACGAGCTCTTTTGAAATTTTAACTTCACATGTATTTTTAGCTTTGTGAGGTGTTGTCCTTCCAATCTAGTCATCTGCATCTCTTGTGAGCTTGAAGGATTGTGCATGTTATTTTCGTTTCACGTGCGATTTGTGTAATAAAAATGTTATATGAATGTGCATGGGAAGGGATCCTAAAGGAAATATTATCCTTTGCGAGTAAGCCACCGTTTAGAATGGACCTAAATAAATGTGTGGTCCAAAGGCCTAAAAGAAAAATATGGCATTAAAAGAAAAATATTTTGCCTAGTCTATTTTGTTTAGTTTGGTATATTCATTCCCAAGTATTATATGCATATTTTGAGGGAGTTTGGATGGTATATAAACAGTTTTGCACAATGTCCTTGTTTCTTAGTTGCGATATCTTATCATGACTCTATTGGTTTGTAGAATCATCAATATGCTAGACTTGTATGCATTATGCTTGTTTGTTCATAGAGTTCATTTTATCTTGTCACATAAGGCTAAATCTGAGTTGATAAAGTTTTGTAATCAAATGAGAACTCCATGAACATGTTTAAGTGATTGGGTTTTAATTCATTGGTATCTTGTTCACACACCTTCACTTTCATTTCCATATGACACATTTATTCTGTACGAGTGTGAAAAACTCATGGTATTTTAATTTGTGTCATTTGTGTGTTTATATCTATATATGTGTACTTATGTTTATTTTGTAGATGCATGAAATGCAACACCACCGGGAAAGAGACCATTCCTCTTGTAACCAATAACCGAGATGCCAAGGGTGAGATATGGAGAAGTCCTACTAACAGTTCCTGAGGAGACCAGGAGAATTCAGGCAGGGTCGTCACAATATAAGGATTTTATCCCTAGATTGGCAGAAAACTCTTCATAAGTCAGACAGACTTCGTCCAAGCCAAAGTGAAAGACATGGTCTTTGAGTTACAATAATTATGCCGCCTCCATCAGCATGTTCCATTCAATAGGCCAATTACTCTATAATGAAACTCGATACATGTTGAAAGAATCATAGTCTACATTATATGAGCACATAGCCTCTAAGTTTTCGATGTAAGAAGTGAATTCAACACCTTCAGGAAGAGCCATATTGCAAAACGATTAGACAACAAGCAAGAAGTAAGCAAAAGAAAGGAAATGTGGACGGGTGAAGAAAATATTCCACCGTCACCCCTTTTTATACTTGAAAAACTGGGCTAAAGATAAGGTTTTTATAAAATCCGGACGAAACCCTGCCCCATTAATGACCAAGTAGTTGAAGAAAGTGCAATCAAATCCTTGAGCTGCTTAAACTGAATTAACCTAGCGATAGGCAGGACAAGGGGTATGCCGATTGACATCCCCCTATTTTTGGAAAGTTTCATTTTTCCTTTTTTGTCAAAATTAAAAACTCAATGAAAATAATCTTTATTCTAAAGAATTAAGAATTTCCTTCTCCCTATATGCTTACTCATTCTGTATTGAAATAATTTTTCCCTTGAGTTATTTAAAACCTTTTTATGGTCACAGCACACAAAGTAAAAAGTGCATGTGCATTAAGTCATTAAATAAAAGATAAATTAATAAAAACTTGATTTCATTGCAGATATATTGCTTTATTATATTTTTCCTTGCAGGAAAACACGAAAAACAATAGGACTCAGCCCGATCCCTCGCTCTCTCTCTAAACACTCTCTTTCTCTCTCTCTCTCTCTCTCTCTCTCTCTCTCTCTATCTATCTATCTATCTATCTATCTCTCTCTCTCTCTCACACCTTCACTTTCTCCCTCTCTCTCTCACCTTACCTTTCTCCCTCTCTCTCTAAGATCGCCATCTATGTGGCGTATGCGCTTTCCCCGAGGATGAGAAGAAGAGCCTCCACTACTCGATTCAAACCCCAACCTAGACAAAGCAGATGGAACCAAATAGGAACTGGGATCGAATCTCTAATATAAGCGGTCGCGAAATCCACCCAGTCTCGGATGTCTTTCAGCCAGGTAGTCGACATCCAGACGTGCTATAAGAAAAATAAGAAAACAAAAAATCAGTCACTCTGAGGCAAAGATAAAATCAGAAGGACAAAAGTTAACAAAAAATTAAGGTATACCTCTGGATGAAGGACATCCTCTGTCATCCCCAGCACCACCGGGTCCATAGCACTGGGGTGATGTAGCATGCTCACCAATGCTTCCCCAGTCAATCTAATGTTATAGGAAGGAGGAGCTAACTGCATAAACAGAACCTCTAACGTTGTCGCCGCTGTCGATGTCGATGCACAGCCTGCACTGTGAGTAGACCCCACTAGCCAACTCGTTCCCTACCCGAAACCATAGGGGGAAGAGGCACAACATCATATATGCAAGGAGGCATCAGCCAAGTCGACATAAAATAATAATAATCATAGGTTGTCACCGTGTCGATATACGATGAGTAACGTTCACTGCCACCCTCGTATCCTCCGGCATATCCCAAACCCATCTCATGTACCTCGGTGGCATCACAGGTGGCACCATCACCTCGTCCTCCACCACCTGTAGGACTACTATCTTCCCTAGATACTACAGTAACCGAACTCGTGCGCCAATAGATGATGCATTTATGTATTCCCCCTGGTCACCCCTATGAGTTGGATAGCCGTCCCTAAGGCATAGAAGGTCACCTGTAAGATCCCCAGTGGAAACTCAATATCTAAAAAGGACCTCAAAGAAAAATGGTCTTAAGAGGAAAGAAGTATTTACCCAATTTCTCATAAGTCCATTCAAGACCTGATGCACCACTGCCAAAGAGAGAGATTGCCTTAACTGCCAGTTAGACTTCTGCCATCGGTACATACGACATAAGTCCCCCACTGACTCATTCTTCAAACCTATCAAGTGGTCATTAAGCCCAATCACCTCATAAAATCACGTCTACAAAGGAAAAATGGTTGTCAATCAGAAGAAAGTGATCAAAGAATCAAGACTATAATGCATAAAGGAAATAATACCTCCAAAAGATATGGGGTGCCAGTAAAGGTCTGTCGATAGAATCGATTGAATGCATCCAAAGACTAATAACGTGTCACCAAAGTCAAGCTCCCCCAGTCAAAGAAAGGAATATCCGAAAATACACTCAAATAAGGCAAAAATCACAAGTGGACGACGTCGCCACTCATCGTAACTAAAAACCCTTTCAACAAAAAAGGATAAATAAATGGGCCATCTGTCGCACCTGTATTCCATCAGTATCATCGATTTGTTGACTCAACAAAATCTCCTTCATAAGAGAGAGACAAATGGAGTCTCCTAAGACTATCTGACCAACATCACCCAACGCCACCTTCAACGCCATCGGCATCACCCGTAAAGTTCGGTCCACCCCTATTTGGGCACCCTCACAGTCCCCAGCAAATTCTACACATCAATAGGAGTCACTGTCATCTCCCCAAAGTCAAAATGCATGGTGTGGGTGGTATCCCACCACCTATCCCCCAAAGTGCAGAGGAGAGACGTTGAATGAGGCATCTCATTAGTGCAGACACTAAACTACCAAATCCAGTTGATGAAACCACTCAATGCACAACCGAAAGAATGTGTTCCCAGACATCCTTGAACCCATTCGTCCCCCGAGAATATAGGTTTAACGTAGATATATGAGCCTGTCAAAGCTAAAGGAAAAACCCTTGTCAAAATTCAGAAAAAAAGGAAATAACACCAAGGAAAAAATAAATACCATAATTCATTAACACTTACATAGCCACTAGGTTTCACCACCCTGGAGGATCAATGGTGCACTGGCTTGTGTAGAAGAGTCTGCTCGTCCGCAACCGGCTCAAACGAGTCAAAGCCATTCTCAGTTCCCAAAAATAGGGGCACCCTGACCCTCCAATCTAATTGCTCCTAGTTGTCAACACTCAACCATGCCATGTGGACAACATTGCATGAAAACTCCGCCATTTCTTAGTTTTGGAGAAGAAAATAATGCTAGAACAGTTCCCAGAAAGGACATGCAGAAGATAGAAGATTTGAAAGCTGTGCAAATGAAGAAATCTCCCCCCGGTCGAGGTAGTTGAAAAGACCATGCCACTATCGTTTGGCACCTCCTACACCCTACCGATTGGCACCTCCCTGAAATTTTGTATAAAAGTTCCCAATAAACACCAGAAAATCTCATAAATTCCCCAGAAATTTCTAAAATTACCCATTTAATTTTAGAACCTTTTTCACCAAGAAAGACATTTTTTTCAAATATCTCAAATCCCCAACTGAATTAGTAACATTTCTCTCAGAGTTATTTCTCCAGAGGAATTCCCAAATCTAATTGGATATCTCCCCAGCAACGTCTCCAAAGGACCCCGCAGAAAAGGAAGAAAATTCCCTTGTAGGGTTGCACCTAATCCTTAAATTAATATCTTTTCCCCAGTGAAGTCTCCAAACTTCCAGAATAAAACTATGCCCCATGACCTATTTAAGCCCTAAAAATTGGTTTCGACCCGAAGAGTTCGTCGCCTCTACTTAAACCCTCGAAATTGGATTTGACCAGTAGAATTTGTCACCTTTACTTAAGCCCCCAGAATTGGCTTCGACCCTCAGAATCGGTCGCCCTACCTAAGCCCTCGGAATTGGCTTCGACCTACAGAATTTGTCACTTTTACTTAGGCCCTCAGAATTGGCTTCGACCCGTAGAATTGGTCACCTCTACTTAAGCCGCCAGAATTGGCTTAGACCCGCAGAATTGGTCACCTCTACTTAAGCCCTCATAATTGGATTCGACCCTCAGAATTGGTCACTCCTACTTAAGCCCTCAAAATTGGCTTCGAACCACAGAAATTGGTCACTTCTACTTAAGCCCCCAGAATTAGCTTCCACCAAATAGAATTAGTCACCTCTACTTAAGCCCTCAGAATTGTCTTCAACCCGCAGAATTGCTTACCTCTACTTAAGCCCTAAAATTGGTTTCTACCCTCAGAATTAGTCACTCCTACTTAAAGCCCTCAGAATTGGCTTCGACTTAAGGTCCTCAGAATTTACATTGGCCCACGGAATTGGTTGCTCCTACTTAAAGACCTTAGAATTGTCTTCAACCCTCAGAATTGGTTACCTCTACTTAAGACCTAATAATTCGCTTGGACCCTTAGAATTGGTTACTCTTACTTAAAATCCTTAGAATTGGCTTTGACTTAAAATCCTCATAATTGACCTCGACATAGAGAACTGGTCGCTCCCATCTTAAAGCCCTCAGAATTGTCTCCAACACTCATAATTGATCACTCCCTACCCTAAGTCCTCAGAATCGACCTCGGCCCAAAGAATTGGCCATCCCCATCATTTCTTTAGGTCCTCAGAATTAGCCTTAACCCTCTGAATCGATCATCCTCATCCTTTAGGTTCGTAGAATCGACCACTTTACCAAAACATCAGGGGGTGTCTATTCGATGGGTTTCACTTGTTACAAGCTCCCCCATCGAGGGGATCTGTAGACACCACATACTAGGACCCCCTAAGTTCCTCCTTAGGTCTCTAACACCTCCCCATTTCACTACAAGCCCTAGTTCATACTATAAGTACCGATCTAGAGGCCACCGAGCGCTCCCGCGCCCCGTTTGAATCTAGTCAACTCTATTGTCGGAGAAAAAGATTAATGAATCTTAGAAGGTCTTTGAATACCCTTTCCAATGGTCTACCCCATGCGCAAATCGGCATAACTATTTGAATGAATGGACATTTTATCACTAAAAATTGATCTAGAGGCAATCGGGCGCTTCCAGGCCCCAATTTGACCCCAGTCAACTTCATCGTTAGAGTGAAAGCTCTTTGAATATTCAAAGGACACCAAAACCCATTTTCAACCATCCATCCCATGTGCGAAACAGAATAACCGTTTGGACGAACGATTCATTTTCTCTAAAAAATTGACCTAAAGGACACCAGGCGCTCCCGGGATCCATTTGACCAAGGTCAACTCTTTATCTTGAATAAAACTGAATGAATCATCAAGGGACATTGAATACCCTTTCTAATGGTCCACCCCATTCATGAATCAATCTTATAGTACGGATGAACAACCCGTTTTACTCTAAAAGGTCACCGGGCGCTTTCAGGCCCTAGTCGACCAAAGTTAACTTTTTGAACTGAGATGAGATCTTTTGTAAGGTCAAAGTACCTCGTATATCCTTTCCAACGGTATGACCCATGCATGACTCTATCTTACAGTTTGGACGAATGATCCAACTCCATCCGATGACCTCCCGTCCAAAGAACCGATGAGCGCTTCCGAGCCCCGTTTGACCCAAAGTCAACTCTCCAACCCAGGAGTGGCCTAAAGAACACTTGAAGGCCTATGAATTACCTTTCTAACAGTTTTCCCTGTGCATGATTTTGATTTATGTATTGAGTTCTATGACCATTTTACCAAAACAATCTGCACGAGACTGTTATTTGGCAGTTCCATTCCCCTGCCTATCGGAAGAGTGCCTAGGGCTTCTTGTTGATTGGCAGGGATGGGGCTATGACGATCGGCACCCCCTTACCCTATAAATAAATGGCATAACTTCACTCCTAGGATAGACCTCAGATCCATCAATATCAGTGATCTTAGCAACATTCTCTTGCAATCAACGAAGTTTTCTTGTGTGAAATTCTTCTCCATCTTTCATTCCCATCCTTTTCATACCCAATTTAGCAAAACTCTCATTCTCTCTCATCCAAAATCCATCTCAACATTCAAGGGAGTTCATAAAGTATAAAGATCAAGACTCAATTCTCCAAAGAAGGTCCAAAAATCCTTCTCTCTCTTTAAATTCTCTATTTTTTCATTAGTTACATAAATTTGTAATCTAGTTGTAGGGGGTCCTCACCCAAGGTTGATTAGATGATTTGATCCCGTACTTAGCAAATTAAAAGGAAGAAAAAGATCTCTCAAAGTACTTCCCATAAATACCTTCCACAGACACTCCTCGAAGGACTCCTTCCAAAGACCAAAGTTATTCGAATAATAATATTTTATAATATGAAGCAAAATGTATTTGATCTTGTAGTTTATTTATTAAACAAGTTTACTTTGTAATATGGTTGAGGTTGTTCGGTACCCTCGAGGGACTATGCTTGGCAGGGCATGGGAGAGATCACATGCTCTATCGAACGACCTCCTCTTGGGAACCGCGTAGGGACATGGTTTGGAGGATTGGGATTAAGGAAATGTTGGGAAAGAAATAGCCAAGCCGCTTGGCACACTTGGGGAAAACTTCATTCAATATAAAACGTTGCTCAAGCTACTTTTAGAAGAGCTACCATGACTTAAACCAATTTAGAGGAACCTCCTCGAAGAACCCCATTCCTGTATTTGTTGCCTAGAGATAGTTCCTAGCCAATAAACAGCATACAAAATGCTCGAGCTACCTTCCAGTTGATCAACCTTAAAACCATACACCATCCATTGGGTTGATGTGACCACATGTCTAGTGGGGTCACTGTTCACCTATTTTATGATGTCATAACGTCTAGCATTGAGGAACTCGAAGTTATCACACTCAAGTGAGTTTATCCTTGGGATAGCAGGCTTAGTCAACTAGATCTGATTTTATAGCCATTCTAAGGTAATCCTTTGAGATTCCACCTCTCATCCTCATTAATGCCACCATGCATCTAACTAGTTGAGCAGTTTCTCACCAAAATGTAATATTCCATGCATTTAATGCAATATATTCGACATTAATGTTACGGTACTTTATCATTTGATGTTGGTCAATCACATTTAATGCTAGTAAGGTTACTCGGGTAACCTTTCCTCCATATAAATAGACCAACCAAACAGTTTACAAGTATATCAATCTTGATCTAGAATTGATGTTGGATTCCCTCATATAGGAGAGCTTATGTGAGAACATTAATTGTCCAAACATTCTCCTTATACACATTAATACCCTCATTAGTAATCACTAACTGAGCTCGAGGTTCCTTCCTTTCCTTTATTGTGTCAAGAATTCTTGCTCTTTCTCCCTCCAACCAAGTCACTTGCTGGTCCCATCTATTTATTGTATTTACAGTGCATTTATGGTGTAAAGATCTCATTTAATACTAGCTTGGGTGTTAAATGTTATTGTCTCTCTTGCACTAATTTATTGTCATTATTAAATACTATCTTGAGCATCAATCCTGATCTTGATAAGGTTTTACGCCTTGCTTGATACTAATTGTATTCCAAGAACCCATATCTTACATTTGACGAAACTTCCATGAAGGAATTCTCTTTTGAAGAGTTTCCAGAGGATAATACTATGAGGACCACTGACTTTCACGCCATGCAGCTTGAAGAAGAGGCAGATATCACCGTATTGCCTAAAGAGTAAGAGTAACATGAGCGGAGCCCAGCACAACTCCTACTGGTGTGACGAAAATGGCAGGCATGCAAGCAGTAATGAGCTTGGCACAAATGATGGGGCTCATGGGTTTCTTCATGGAGTTCATCAAAACTTCAACGGCCTAAGCGATGTTGGGAGTCACTGGGGGATCAAACTATTTCATGACCCCACCGGCGGAACTACCAATTCCCTCTGTTACGATAAGGATTACCAACTATGCTTTCAGTAATATTCCTCCCACTTCTCCACCTACCTTCAGTCATGTTCCTCCCATTACTCCACCTCCTACTATCCCACCTGTAAAAATGGGGCATGTGGAACGAGGCCAAGGAATGGCTTTAACATAACACGCAACGATTAGTGGTGTGGAGAAGAGTGCACCGGTTGTGCCAGTGATGCTTTCCGTGGTGGTAACACCGCTAACCATCTCCCCACTACCCAGCATGGAGGAAATGAGGAAGGATCGTTTAAAATTCATAGCAGTGTCCAAGGCCAGAGGAGATGGTTCTTCCGTTTATGATGACTTTAGAACTCCATACGTGAAGGAATATAATAATAAACCCTACCCGGTAGGATATATTCCACCCATCTTTGAAAAATATATAGGATAGGGGAAAAACCTAAAGAATACATGAAAAGGTTCATTGAAAGCCTTGGATCCTATTGTAATGACAAAAGGCTAAGACTGAGGGAGTTTTCAAAATCCCTGACAGAAAAGGCCTACATGCCGTACTCCCACTTGTCCCCAGGTAGTGTAGCCTCCTGGGAGGAATTGCATGTTTTGTTTGTACAAAAGTTCTTTTTTGCTGAGGACGAGTTTACACTCACGCAACTGGTGTGCGAGAAATAAAGGCCAGGAGAAGATGTTGTTGCTTACATCAGGAGGTTTCACGAGCGTTCTCTAGATGTGAGAGAGGAGACGTGAGAAGATAATCTTTTGCATGTCTATGCAGAAGGTATGCTTCCTGTATATATCTGTCAACTAATCAACGAAATGTGAGAAGGAACGTTCGCAGCATTCCTACAAGCAGCAAGGAATATCGACCTAGTGGTAAAACTCCCACCACCCCCACCTTCCTTGTCTAGCTTATTTCTAAGACCATAAACTACCTCGTGGAGGGGATTACCCTCGAGGCTAAATTATGCGAGCAATGGAATAAGGGTGGAAGGTGGTGGTGGTCGAGGAAGAAGGGGTAGAGGCAACAAGAGAAGATTTTAAGTCAAAGAGGATACCCCGACCTACGATGCACGGTGGAGAAAGATCTAAACCTATATGATCTCATGGTTCAAAATAAAGTTTGCAGATCGGTCAACACTAGTATAATGTAACTCTCTCAAAAAGGCAGAGAGAAGACAAATTATTGTGCACTTACAATAGAGTGAATCACCTAACCAATGTATTTTTTCATTCAGGATGTTAATCAATCACCATGTAAAGAAAGGAGATATTGAGTTACTCCAAGCCAATGTCAATGACATTTCACGTGGGCCCACATGGCTAGTGATTTTGATGAAGAAGTTGAACAACTATTGGCGGAGCCGTGACTCCTCGAGAAAGACTTCGAGGAATCTCTGGAGGAATGCACCTTCAAGCTGGCTCAACTGCGATTAGAGAATGAAACAGATGAACAGGATGAGAAGGAAGATGAAGATGACCCCATCAAGAGTTTGAGTAGACAAATGGGAGTATGTTCTCTAGAAGAAGTAAACGCATTGATATCCTATGATGAGGCTGCTTATAGAGATGTGGAGGAAGTTTATGAACTCGAAGAGGAATAAATAGACCGACACTTGGGTTAAATGCACAGCAGTTGCACCCTCACAGAAGTTCAGTTGGTTCTTCGATCGGGTTAGGCTCCCCGAGAACTTAGGACTGGAAGTAACACGAGCCATTTGGATATTTCTAAGAAGAAAATAATGCCTCACTAGAAATGGAAGGGGCCCATGGCTAAGCTTGTGATGAGGTATCTCTCTGAAGTTATGTTTTCAGAAGTAGATAGATTAGTTAAGTATCCTCATAATAGGCCTCTTTATGTTATAGCCTCTGTGAATGATTATGTTTTCTCTTGTGTGTTATTAGATAGAGGGGCATCCATTAATATAATGGCCATCAGATCTTTTTATGCTATTGGCCTTTATGAAACAAGGATAGTACTGCACTCATTGGCAATCTCGGGGTATGACAATCAGTTGGTTAAATATGTGGGGTACATTAGCGTGGGAATCACAATAGGGAATATCACCTCCCACACTAAATTCCACATTATGGGTTGTGAGCCATCGTACCAACTGATGGTCGGTAAGGTGTGGATACACAACCATAGGTTGGTGCCCTCTACTTACCATCAATTTTCCAAGGCAAACATTAGTAAAAATAATAAGTGTTTCATAAAATAATAAGTGTACTTAGTAGATGCTGCCTTTTACACTGAGCTATCCAAGGAGGCAACATTAGTAAAAAACTATATTGGAGAAATAAGCATTACAAGCACTCTATAAATGATGTGTGCACCTGTTCTACTAGTGGTGACCTACGTAGAAGATCGTGTTCAGGAGGTAGTAAGGCCCCCCTATTTGTCAAGGCAACTGCGTGATCAAATGACACCACGCATTGATCTGATCAAACACCAGATCTAGAGCCAGAGGATTCTCAGAAGGCATTCTGTGATAGAGTTGGAAGAAATTTTTTGGAAGAGGTCCCATAGGGAAGAAAGTTCACGACAGTGCAAGAAAGTAGTTTTGTCTAACGATATAATTATTTACAAGTTATGAACGTGTGAGCAGGCAGCTGAAGGTTTGGACAATGAGGCTGACTCGGTTTATGAATGTTTCTTGGTAGATAACCAAAGGAAATGCTTGGTGATTGATAACTCAAGCATTAAAATTTTTGTGTAAGAGGTAGAGGAGAAGCCCTAGTGTATGAAAGACAGCCCCAAGCCTAAAATTTAAGAGTTGGAAAAATAGACTTGGCTAAGGAGGGTGATGACCCTAGCCCTACCTTTATCTCGAAGGACCTGAAAGGGGAGCCTCGAGAGTATTTAATAAAGATGATCCATGATTTCAAATTCATCTTCACGCAAAAGTATACCAAGATGTCTGGGGTTGATAAGGAGGTGAGCTTCCACAAGATAATGTTTTTCGTCAGCCATCACAGTGAAGCAAGCCACCCGAACGTACAAGGTCGATCTAGATTTAAAGATCAAAGAAAACATTTAAAGGCTTCTTACAGATGGATTCATTATCCCCATCTATCACCCGATTTGGCTATCCAACATTATGCCGATGGGAAAGAAAGACAAGAGCCAAATTAGAAACTGCATAGATTTTAGGGACCTGAATTGAGCGTGCCCAAAAAATGAGTTTCCATTGCTTTTCATAGATAGCTTGATCGACGCAACTGTGGGACATGAGATGTATAGCTTCATGGATGGATATGTGGGGTATAACCAGATCAATATGGACCCAGCTAATGCCAAGAAGACTGCTTTTCAAATGCCTTTAGGCAACTTTATGTACATAATTATGCATTTTGGTTTGAAGAACGCAAGAGCCACTTATCAGAGGATTATGATGGACATCTTCCATGACCTCTTTCATAAGATAGTGGAATTTTATGTCAATTACCTATTAATCAAGTCCAAAAAGGAGACTTTTCACTCAGACAATTTGAGGAAAATGTTCACCCGATGCAAAAAGTACAAGTTGAAAATGAACCCTCTCAAATATGCATTCGGGGTGACAAGTGGGAAGTTCCTCAAGTTTAAGGTGAACCGGTAAGGCATCCAGATGGACTTGGATAAGAAACATTCCATTCTTGATATTCCAAGTCTAAAATTAGTTAGGGAGTTGAAGAGCTTCTTGGGGAAAGCCTCCTGCTTGATGATGTTCGTGCCAGGGCTGACCGAGGTGACTCATTCGCTAACGGAGCTTCTGAGAAAGGCTCTAAGTTCACATGGGAATATATTCACAAGGATGTCATGAACAAGATGAAAACACTCCTAACATGTCCTCAGACGATGATCCCTCCGAAGGTAGGTATCCCTTTTTGTGTATCC
Source organism: Sambucus nigra (assembly GCA_949130495.1). Lineage (NCBI taxonomy): Eukaryota > Viridiplantae > Streptophyta > Magnoliopsida > Dipsacales > Adoxaceae > Sambucus > Sambucus nigra. The sequence continues at coordinate 598,834,212 of OX422215.1, read as the reverse complement.
CATTACATCTATATCTCGCATCTACTCAACGATCTATTGGAGCATTATTAGCCCAAGAGATGGACAGTATAGAGAATCCCGTTTACTACTTGAGTAGGATTATACATGGCCCAAAGGCCAGATATACTAGCACTGAGACTATTTAGATCTTGTATTTGTTGCATAAAAACATAGGAATTACTTACTATCATTCACAGTCCCATTGTATTTATAGCACAAAAACTTAGGAATTACTTACTATCATTCACAGTCCACATTATAACTAGATGTGATCCTATAAAGTTTTTTTTTTGCTAGTTTTGTACCGATAGGCAGCGCAGCCCGATGGTTCTTAATTCTCTCAGAGTATGATCTTAAATTCATAGTCCATAGAGCTATCAAGAGCAAAGCTTATGCACACCTCTTAGACAACTTTCCATCTGGGGCGTTCAAGCCACCTGTGGAGGAGCTTCTGGACGATGATCTTCAAGATAAATTTGTAGCAACTAGCCCAGACGAATGGAGCATGGAATTTGATGGCTCTTCAACCGAGAGCAAATAAGGAGAACATGTCATTTTGAGAAAGAACGGGGAAGAAATTCGATTGTCCTTCAAGTTGGATGTTACATCTTTAAATAATGAATCTGAATACGAGGCGTTGGTGCTGGAACTGCTTTAAGCCCTGAAAAGGGGCATCCAGGTGCTCACAATAAAGGGGGACTCTAACTTGGTGGTTAAACAAGTGACGGGTGAGTTTTCTTTGAAGCACGTGAGCTTGAAAACCTATCGAACGATCATACAAAGGTTGCTCGTACAATTCGAGGTGGAAAAGATTAAAAGACACCCTCGAATGATGAATTGGCATGCCAATGCCTATGCCACTATCGCGTAAAAAATTAATTTTGATGGAGAGTCAACAGTAGTTCGAATCAGCAAGAAGACAGCTCCCTCGATCATACTGGAGATGCTACCCACAGATGATAACAATGATTGGAGGGGCAAAATAAGGAGGCAGTTGGAGATAGGTGAAGGCTCACTGAGTTTGATTGACTTCGCATAGTATTTCATTACAATAAGCAATTTATACTACAAAAATAAAGGAGGATGTCTATCCAAATGCGTGGAACCCGAAAAGGCCAATAGAAAATTAATCGAAGTACATAAAGACAACTGTGAAACCACAGAGGTTCCCCTATACAGAAGGGTCCAACGAGCAGGTTACTCCTGACCTTCGATGAGGCAAGGCGTCGCGATGGTACAAAGGGACTGTGGGAAATGTCGGTTATTTTATTAAGAAGTAGAGTGAAACTTCATCGATTAACCTCAAGACTGCAGGCAACCATACATGAACATTATGGTGGATGGAGTAATATCTGCAGACAAGGATGATGCTATAAGGCTAAGGAGGCAAGCATACAGATATTAATTCTAAGAAGGGCAGTTATACTGACAAAGCTATCATAATAGGCCTTTGAGGTGTATCAATTGGGAAGAAATCGAAGAAGTGCTGAAGCTAGCTCACAAGCCAATACACATCGGAGGAGCCAAACTTTTTTATCAACCTATGACTATGGGGTATTATTGTCCTTCGATGGAAAAAGACTCGACAGAGTTGCTTCGCAAATGCAAGGCTTATTAACTACATGATAATATGATCCATGCTCCTTTGGTGGACTTACATTATCTCTCTTACCTTTCCCATTACACACATGGGTGTTCGATTTAGTAGGGGCAATAAATCCCTCCTGGCGAGGAAAAGTTTGGATACATGTTTCCACTGAATGTTTTACCAAGTGGGCAGAATCCATACCACCAAAGACAGCCACAACGAGGGTAGTTGCTCACTTCATAAAGAAGTACATCATTTTCCATTTGGTATCCCGAAGGTATTCCTCTCAGATAATGGCACTCCTTTTATGAATAATGAAGTAAGTCTTCTCAGAGAAAAATACTCCATCATCCAACGCAAGTCAACTGTAGCATACCCGAAGTGCAACGGGTAAGCAGAAGCTACCAACAAGACTTTAGTAAACATCTTGGACAAAATGTTAGAGGATTTCCCGGGCACATGGGATGAAAAGATACCCGAGATTTTATGGGCCTATCGAACGAAAAAGAGAAAACCCACAGGGTATACCCTATTTTCCTTGGTCTTTGGTGTAGGAGTTATTTTACCAGTAGAACTTGAGGAACCTTCTGCTCGATATAACTTATGAAGTGCCACGCTTCCCCATAGCCGACATGTACAACTCGAAGAACTAGAGGAGCATAGAGACAACGCTGTGAGGAAATTTGAAATATATAAAAAACAGTTGTTCGGATCCTATGATCAAATGGTGAGGCTAAGGGAGTTCAAGGAATGAGACCTAGTCTTGAAAAATTGTACAAGGCACATCAGGGGACTATCATTACCCAAGTTTGAAGCCAATTGGGAAGGGACTTACATCATTCGATCATCTCATGATTCGAGTTACTCTGAGATATCTAAAGTGGAGGATGATGTCACTTTCAAACTGAACAACAAGTGTCTCAAAACTTATGATGTTTGAATGTATTTGATTTACACCCAACACTTTAATTTATTACATTATGTTTTTGTAAGTATTTGTTTAGGAGAATGTCCCTTGCAATGTAGGGTCATCTATTTAACATGGTATAAAGTCATATTTGTATTGAAAGTTTTGGTCCATTTCTTTTTCCTTATTATACATAATGTAAATTGAATAGATGTACTAGCTTGTTCTACATTTAAGTAAGGCAGAAAAGGAGGAGAACCAAATACAAAATAGTTCATTTAATTATAAAAAGAAATATTATGTTACATTCCATAACAGTCCAAGGGAAGTAAAAACACAAAAGAAGGGAGAACTTAAACAAAAAACTGCTAATTATTAGGAACATCCATTGTAAAGTGAAAGTTAGTCGAGCCAAGAAGATTATAGTGGTGCTGAGGAAGTATCTCCTCAAGTGTACTCTGGTCAGAAACTAGATCGGCCAAGACCTTCTGACGGTGCTCCTTCCTATGATGAACATCATCTAGTTTCTTCACAGACCTATGTAATTCAGCTTCTTCCTGGGAAATAATATTTCAAGCATTTTCAACCTTTTGCTCAGACATAACCACTTCAGACTCCAAACTTACTAGCTCCTCCGAGATAGCCACTTACGAATGATGAGAGATTTGCAGTCGGGCACAAAGAGAAGGTAAATTTTCTTTCTTAAAATCACGCAGAAGCTTCACCAACTAAGACAATGAAAATCCATAACTGATAAGAAGATTTACTTTCCCCTACAAAACCTTAATAATATCATAACTCAAAGACTCCATATGAGTATTGAGGATTTCGTCTAAAACAGTGGCTAGACTAAGAAATCTACATGCCATCATCAAGGTAATAGGATGAATGTTGCGAGGGGAAAAGGTTGAAGGGAACCGGTCTAAGAGCTTCTCAATCAATGCACAAGAACCAGCTGTCAGGATATGGGGGAAATCAAGTAAAGTCTACCTCACAACCACTTCGGGGGAAGCCTCAAGAGGGTGCACATTGAAAACACTATCACTGGCAGAAGGGTGTCGAGTGTGCGAAGCACTATCACTTTCTTGTAGCTTAAAAGAAACTATCTCGATCACCTCACCAATAGTTAGAGCTACTGGATGAACTTAAAAACCGGGGGCCTCGCCCATCACTCCCAAACCAGCCACTGTCCTTGCTTGTGCAATCTTACACGCAACACCTTCAACTTCTGGATTGCACGCAACAAACTACTCAACTTCAACCTGAAACGTAAGAAATTATCAAGTCAAAAAAATATACAAACTGGTTTATAAGAAAAATTAAAGTCCTAGATTACTAGGCCCGCCTGGAAGATTTAAAGTCCAATATAACTTGGCTCGCCTAACCCTCGGTTATGGGAGATTTAAATACAAATAGGACTTAGCCCGTATGACTCTCAGTTATGGGAGATTTAAAATCCAATATAACTTTTCCCACCTGACCCTTAATTATAGGAGATTAAAGTCTAATATAACTTGACCCGCCTGACCCTTGGTTATGGGATGTTTAAAGTCCAATATAACTTGGCCCGCCTGAACCTCGGTTATGAGAGACTTAAAGTCCAATATAACTTGGTCCGCCTGACCCTCGGTTATGGGAGATTAAAACACCAATATGACTTGGGCCGTCTGACTCTCAGTTATGGGGGATTTAAAGTCCAATATAACTTAACGTGCCTGACCCTCCCTCATGGGATATTCAAAGTCCTATTTATTAGGAAATTATAATAATATATAAATGCAGGAGTTACATAAAAGAATAGAATACCTTTGGTGGCTGGTCATCGGTAAATTATTTGGTGTCTATTTGCACCAGATCTTCCTCCTCACGAAAACCTCCTAAAGCTACCACATGATACTTCTCTAAGGAACCAACAGAAGCACCTCAAACTTTAAGAATTTCTTCTTGCCCACCTCCCACATGACCAGTAGAAATAATATCTGCTCCCTCTGGGTCGAGTATTAAAGGATCAAAGAGAGTAACCAAGAACTCATCATTCGAGAGAGGAAGGGCCAGTTGGGCAATTTGCTTGAGGAGTGAAATCTGTGAAGACCAACAAAGAACAAGATGAGAAAAATAAGAATATAACACAAGGAGTTTAAAAATAAAAGGAAAAGAGTTTACCACAAGACATGGTACAAAAACCATGGGGGGCTTTCCAACGTTCCAATCGACAACACCTTCCTCATGAACACCCTCCTCAAGACCAGGCTGATTGAGTAAGAATGTAGAGTCAGGTGAATAGCCACTACTGGGATGAATAAGACAAAGATCTTTATCTTCCCCTAGGGGAAATTTATAGTTACCTGCGAGGTTATAGGGGCATATATCCCCTTTGGCAGAGCTTCCTTTGAGGCCAAGAAAATTTTGCAATTGCCTCCATCAATGGACCCTCGGGATCACCATAAACTTCAGTACCCTAATGAAATTCAAATTAAATATAAACTTGAAGATAGGGAGCAGGAGTAAATATCATAAAGGAAAAGGAGGAAAATTTAGAAGAAAAAAAATTATGGCAGACATACCTCTTCTTCAAGAACATCTTCCAAAACTTCATAGTTTTGAGGTGGTGAAGCAGGCTTCGAGGAAGAATTATCCGTAGTAACTTATGCCTTATAATAAGGGGAGATTCTTCGTCTTCCTCTTCTTTCTCTTCCTCCTATTCCTTATCCTCTTCATCATCATTACCTAACACTTCTTCATCAATAACTACCTTTTCCTCAGAATGTTCCTCACCACTTGTCTCGCCTGCCTTCTCTAACACAAATTTAACAGGGCTAGTCAACTTTTTTTCCTGCTACCTTTAGCAGGTGGGGAGCATAAAAAAACCTCAAGAGGCCATATGGGCTAACATAAAGGCCCTATCTTCCTCAAAAAAATTCTACCAGGTCTGTTTAAGTTGATAAAAAATCTAGTTAACTTACTAAGCAACCTTGTAATCAGGAGTCAAGTTTAGCGATACTTCTTGGGTAACCTTAAGATTTTTCTAGGTAGAATTTCTAGTGGCCCTCACAACTGCCTGAGTTGAACCAGCATAAGGGGCATCACCCCCTATGACTGACCTTGAGGAACCAGTGACAATAGTAGCTGCTTCGACCAAAATTGATGCTTGAACTGCCTTTTTATTTTTTACTATAGATTTCTCCACAAGGGCAAGGGAGGCAGCTTAGAAGTGATGGAACTTTTAGTGGTACTGAGAGAAAATAGGGAACTAGAGGTAGTGTAACTCCTCAATCGTAGCTCCATCGAACAAAACCTTTCAACATCAGGGTGTCGGGGTTCTTTAAAAAGATTACTTTAAAAATAGCTCAACTGATTTGGCCAAAATATCGTCAAATACATAGCAGACCTTCCATCTCGAGCTTGATTACTCGGGATAACAGGGTTGGCAGCATAATTCGGCGATAGAGGTAAGAACGTTATTACAAGCAAAAGAAAAGTTAGTAGGCTTCTCGCGGGTGAAGTGACCCAACATGGAGTTACCTTGATCCTAACCAAACTACATAGTCACACGATTTGGGCAGATAATGGAATAAAAGGAAGACCATTCTATGTATGAAGGCAGATAGGAGGGAATTAACAACAGAGGAATGTTATTTACAGGAAAATTCCTGGCTAAAGATTTCTCGATGGGGGTAATAGGACATTCCTCATCCGCAAAAAAGTGGTTTGTAAAAAACTAATCTACCCCAGCATAGGGGAGAGGGACAAACTTCTAAAATTTGTCAACTAAAGATATAAAGGGATTTTTGGAACTTTTATGGTTCGAGTAACAGATTCGAGGGACCTTAATGAGACCTGGGAAAATTACCACTTGGGGCATACTCTAGGAAATAGTCATAGGGAAAGGTTGTCAGCAACACGTTATTGCCGTAGTTTGAGACATCAAACCTACCGATGCTTCGGGCTGAATTCTCTTAAACATGAACTAACCATGTGTAAAGTGAATCAAGGGTTACGACAGCTAGAGGGAGCTTGATGCCAATTGCCATGCGTACAACTATGTTGATTAGATCCTTCATGGGGAAGTCATGTGGCTTACTCGAAAGAAATATCTTTGGCAAGATAATATAAATATAACCCGCAAGCTCAATCTTCAAACAAAATTCTTTCCCAATTAGGGGATACTCAAACACCTGCTTCCCCTTTGGATCCTCTTTGGCCACCTCACGGGCCTTGATCACAGCCTTATCCTTAATGAAGTAAAAATATTGGATCACTTATGAGTAAGTGCACTTGTTGTAGGTCACCATGTATTCTTTCACTACTGCCTGCAGTTCTGCCCAAGTGGTCCTCTCAGCACTTGAGACGCCCTCTTCGAAGACGGTATTAAAACTAGATGCTTCCAAACCCAGAAGCTCACAGACATCCTCAAGATTGATGGTAAATTTACCCCAAAAAGGAACAAATGTATGGGACCAATGGCTCTATCAAAATATGAGCAACTGAAGGGTATTGTTGTTCTTTACAAGGGTGAGATCACCTAACGAGCTGATAGAAGACAAGCCAACTAAGGCCAACTGCACAGGATACTTGGCATTTATATAGTCGATCCAAGGACCTAGACCTTCAAAAGTTCCTGAGGTGGACTCAAACTCCACCTTTGAAAAAGGATAATCGCCTCTCTCAATACTAAACCGAGTTATGGTGGCGGTGGCGATGTAGGCAAAAGGTCACCTCCATCAGCAGATTTATCGGCTCCACTGGCACAAGGTCACCTGGGAAATGCTGAGATAGTGTCCAGAAATGGTAGGACTCATCAACATATAGCGCACAATGGTAGCGTGCCCACTGGTTTTGGCGTGCTTGGGTGTTGGGGGAAATGCCAGAGTTTTCTTTACTACAAGTTCCATCGATGAAAAAAAGAGAAAAAGGGAAGAAAGGTGAATGGTTAGGGTTTGGAACGACGACCAAAGGAAAACACTGAAATCTCTTTCTCTCTCAAAGCAGACGATTACAAATGAACCCAAGGTAAAGGTTTGAAAATTCCAAGTATGCCTTTTTATAGGGGCGGTATAGGACCCAACAAGCGTAAAATTAACAATACTTTAAGAAATGGGGTTACGATCGAGTTACCCCATGTAGCCTGCGCGTGCGCTTAAGGGACACATGCACATATCCTCCACATGCACATGGTGACAATAGAGAAACTTATAGCCGAGCTACCATGACTTCAACCAATTTATAGGAACCTCCTCGAGGAACCCCAATCTTGTATTTATTTCCTAGAGATAGTTCCTAGACAACAAACAGCATACCAAGTACTCGAACTACCTTCCAGCCGAGCAACCTTAAAACCATACACCATCCATTCATTTGACGTGACCACACATCTAGTGGAGTCACTGTTCACCTACTTTATGATGTCATAACGTCTGGCATTGAGGAACCCAAAGTTACCACACTCAAGTGAGTTTATCCTTAAGATGGCAGGCCTACTCAACCAAATCTGATTTTATATCCATTCTAAGGTAAGCCTTTGAGCTGCCACATCTCATCCTGATTAATTATGCCATGCTTCTAACTAGTTGAGCAGTTTCCCGCCAAAATATAATATCCCATGCATTTAATTCAATATCTTTGACATTAATGCTATAGTACTTTAGCATTTAATGCCGGTCAATTATATTTAATGCCAGCAAGGTTACTCGAGTAGCCTTGCCTCCATATAAATAGACCAACCAAACAGTTTACAAGGACAAAAATCTTGATCTAGAATTGTTGTTGAATTTCTCTAATACACGAGAGCTTCTGTGAGAACATTGATTATCCAAACATTCTCCCTATACCCATTAATACCCTCATTATTGAGCATTAACTGAGATTGAGGTTTCTGCTTTGCCTTTATTGTGTCAACAGTGCTTGCCCAATCTCCCTCCGACCAAGTCACTTGAAGGTCCCATTTATTTATTGTATTTATATTGCCTTTATGCTGTAAACATCTCATTTAATACTAGCCTCAGTGTTAAATGTTTTTATCTCTCTTTCCCTCATTTATTGTCATTATCAAATACTGTCTTGAGCATCAATCCCGATCTTAATAAGGGGTTACACCTCGCTTGATACTAATTGTATTCCAAGAACCCACTTCTTACACTAGTTTTTACTTTAGTTCATACACATTAATATCTCATCCTTTAAGTGTTATATTTCACAAACTTTATTTTCTATATTAAAACTCAAAGCAAAGAAAAAGAGGGTTACACCTATAAATTGCAACGGGATTATCAACCACGATTTCTCAAAACTAAAATACATTTCCACACATACATATATAGTAAATTCTTTAGTGAATAGTATGGAATTGTGTGGGTAGCGCATTGTTTTATATTTGGTCTTAGGCCAATGAATCTCGATAACCAACTGAACTATATAAAGTGTATTGACAGGGTTTCTTATTCGAATTTCTCTTGCGATAGATCCCACATATTAAGCCTAGTAAATGTTGGGAGTTGAGATATGTTTAGGCACTAGGATATTTGATTATTACGGTAGACATTACTTGTGTATATATATATCACATCGAGTGGAGATATATTATATGATTATCCAGCGGGGTCAAGGTGTGTAGCGTTAATAACATAAGGAACATCTGCGCCACAAGTTAAATGGGTGAGGAAATATCAAAAAGAATTGAGACGCAATTAGTAGGGTAATCAGGTATACATTTACATTATAATTATGCGTGACATGTGTGGTTGATTTTTGGATGTCTATGTGTTATTCGTATGTGATGTTTTGGTGTACGCACACGTGGTATATAGTGTATGGGCTCCCCAATCGTGGTACACTAGGGTAGGCATATATGAGCCTTCTTCTTTTGTCTCTTGAAATATGGGTACGGGCTAATTGTATATAAGCCTATGATATTTACACAAATTACATTTTGACATTATGCTTTAGCAAATTTCAAGGACGAAATTCCTTTATTAGGGGAGAGAATGTAACACCCCGCATTTTTGTGGACTATAGTTGTTATTTATCAAGTGGAAAAAAATAAATAAATAGGGCAAATTATTACTTGTGTAGTTTAGTAATAATAAATTGGCATAATTTAGATGATAATTAAATTTTAAATTTATATAATTTTTTTAAAATGTGTTTGGAATAACTAATTACTAATATTAATTATATGATTGTGGACAATGTATACACGTTGAATTATATGATTGTGGACTGATATTAATAGCATCATTTAAACTCTGGGGTATATGGATGGCCATTTATGTGTTTTTCTCGCTTTAAATTGGTCTCGGGGGTAAGTATAGTATTAGTAGGATTTTCGAATCAATCCAGAAAGTATTTCGAGTAAATTTATGGGTCCGAAAAAAGGCATTTGAGGAAATTTAAAATATTAAAAAAGTTTAAGAGTTATTAATTATCATTATTCACAAGGTAGAAGCAAACCCTAGCAGCCATAGGTCTATGGGAGAATCACAGAAAGTTCAAGGAGGGAAAACTATGAGAACACAAGTCGACACCGCGTGTTCTTAGATTTTTAGGTAAGAATATCTCGCAATCCTCATTATAAATCAATAATTAATTTATAATATGAGTTTTTCCTGATTACAAATCTGATTTTTGAAGTATCTTTGGGGATTAGTGTTATTAAGTTTGATTATAATAATGATTTGGGTTAATTAGGAATGATATGAATTGGTCATGCATTGAATATTTGTACCTGATCTAACACTCCCGGTAGTTTTGAATGTTCTCGTGTAATTTGGCGACTTGATGTGACCCAATTGGGATCTAGATCTGGTGAGATGGATAATGGGTCAAATTTAGGTAATATCATAGCCTTTATGCAATTAAATTGGGATTCAATGACCTAAAATATATATAAGGAAAAGTTTTGGATCGTTCGAACGAAATACTGGGTCGTTCGAACAAGAAAATAGTGTCGTTCGAACGAATGTTTCAAACGACCATTGAACAAAAAACACATGTTCTCCTTTCCAACCTCGTTAGATTCTCTTTGGAATGAAATGTGATTTCGTTTAAACGAGGTCTAGTCTCGTTCGAACAAGACTACAGAAAATAAAATAAAAATCTACATATTTTTTATGATGTCACACTAAGAACCCTTGGATCATTTGAGCTATCAAGCTCTCAATGGAGCAGATAAAATCATGGGGGGACTTTTGGGGGACCTTTTGGTAATAGGTTTTAAGGGTTCTTGGTATACATAGAGGAGAGAAGGGATTGGGGGTCCATCCCCAACCATTTTCCATCAGATTTTCTCTCTATCTCTCTCTCTCTCTCTCTCTCTAACACATAAGAGCTCTCATGGAGCTCCACCACCCTCAATCACCATAGCACCAACAATCCTCAACCCTAAACCACCATGTTTACCTTATATTCTACTATATTTAAGCCTGCAAAACCCATATACACCACATGTTAGGCAAAGATATAATTTGTGGAGATGTTGTTAGGGATTTTTGGAGAAGAAAGGAAAAGGAATAAAGGATCATGAAAGTGCATTTTACATGGAGACTTCAAGGAGACATGCTTAGTGGATCTAGGTAACCTCTTTAAGGCCACCTTAGGAGGTGTGAGGTTTCTATCTTCTTATACTTTCATTAATCCATTTTTGGGGATGCTTTGAGGTGGGAAAAACTCTACTCTTTTTAAGTTAAAGATTTTTCTATTTTGAAATATATGAGTTAAATATGCTAGAGTTCATAAGAGTAGAATCTTTGCATGTTTTGGTAGTCATTTCTTGTGATTTATGTTAAAATGGGTTTTGCAAATGGTTCCAAGGTTTTGAGAAAATGACATATTTTCAAGAAACTTAGTGTTAAACATTTTATGAAATAAAATATTTGAAATAATAATTATCTTGTTAAGATAATTTATGAACAAAGTTTTAAAGTTTTCTTATAAAAATGAGATATTTATGAAGGCATACATTTATTCAAGTTTGAGGGACACAAATGTCTTCAAGTATTGAAAAGCATGTCTTTTGCAATACTATGAAATTTCTTGAATGAATCATGTATTAAACTTCTTTTCTTGGATTTTTGGACTTAAAATCTCTACTTTCATGTATATAAACTTGTAGTAATTTGGTAATGAGGATATGAAGAAGTTTATTAAATGTTTTAATGAGTTTCAATAAGAAATAAAGAAAGTAGAAATTCCATTCCTCAAACTGTGTTAATAATTGTACAAAATTTGATAAGTGTATGTTTTAAGAATACATATGATGATAAAGGAAAAATATTATTTTCTTATAAAGTAGTTTTCAAATTCTCAATGACTTTATCATTAAAGAGCGTGATGAGATAAAGAGATTTTCATCTTGAAAAGTGTGTTAACTCCAAAGTGTACAATAAGTGTTAATGAGTTAAAAACATTTAACAAGTTAGTGTCTATAACTTAATAATATTTTTGGAAGAATAACACTTGTGAAAAGGTAGGAAAATAAAAGATGAAAATAAATGGGTAAAAGCATAATTTTATGTAAAGTTGAACATTTTTATGAAATAAAAATATTCGAAAAAGGTGTTATACAAATGGTCCTAAATGGAAGTGGATTTCGGAATGAAATCAACGTAAATGTATAAAGGATATGAAATGATGATTTTCTAAAGTGTAAAACTAATACGGGAAAGTAGTCCCTGAATTTTGGCTTTGACCGATAAAAGCGGAATAATGTGTACACAAAAAAGTGTTAAAATACATGATAGAAGAAACTCTCAAGAACGAGAGAAAATTTAAAAGGGCCCGAAGCCTTAGGGTGAAAGACCCAAAATCAGTGTCCAGAGTATATGGTGGTGTAGCCGACAGTGTGGAACCCATTAAAGTACGCAGTATTGGGGGTATTTTGAGAAAAGATAAAGATAAACAAAATGTAAATGATGGAATTGGTAAAGTATTCTGGTAAAAAAGAAAATTAATAAAAGTGGAACATAATAAAGAAATTGGTTGGGCTAAGAAAATGAGGAAAGACAACCTTTGTGAAATGAAATTGATACGTGTTCCTATTTTAAAAAGGAAATTGGACCGTTGGTTAACGATACAAGTAAATTGGCTAATGGGTAATGAATCAACCTAGAGTGGTTTCAATCCATAATTATCATAAGAGTGTGTTGTGAGAGGTTTCAAAAAGAAAACATGTATTTTCTAATACCGAGTGTGCATGTGTTGGAAGGTGTTTGTTAAGAAAAATACTAAAGTAGATTTGGTGTGAGTAAATAAGATATTTCAGCAAATGAAGTGATGATACTAAAAATAGCACCACTGGGTCAATGTGATGATGAGCTCAAACAAATATAGCAATGGGAGAATGGAATAAACAATATGTCTATAAGATAATTAGATGAGGCAAAGAGAAGATGAGACAAAAATTTAAGTGGTTTATCCAATCAGGCCTACGTCCACTGTGTGTGTGTGTGATCCACTAGAAAAGGGCATTAATGGCCATGGATACAATCATTCAAGCTCTTCTCTCTATTCTATATATTTTGACGGAGTTCTGCTAGTGTTGTGAATTATTGATCCTTTCTTATGGAGAAGATGAAGTGTATATATAAGGCTTGGGTAGTGTAATGTACTCCTCAAGCACGTAATCATCATGTACATGAGGATGTTACCAATAAGGTGTAGCCACATGTCCTTGGCACACAGGCATAATAATGATGTAATATTCCCTCATGTGAGGGAATAATATTGTTATAACAAAATTGTCCACGTTAGCATAGCTTGCCCATGTTTAAATATGCTCGAAATGTAAAGCATCATCCGCCGCAACATCGTCCTAAGAGGGGACGAGGTTGCTAATTCCAGTTTGGTCCCATTTTTGGCCTCGGCTGATTAGATAAGGTCGGGGTTGGATGGCTAGCCACTGTTATCATCGGTTGTAGTCGAGTACGACTGTAGTGATGATCTGCATGAATGTATCTTTCGATCTTAACTTTATAGACAACCAAGGTTAGTTGAGGAGAAGCCAACCCTTATCGCGACAACCCTGCCAATGTCGTATGCGGCTCAAATAACGACTCATCCATGAGATGTGATGTCATTCATTGTATGGGATGAGGGTACACTTTGGTCATATCAATCACCCCATAACCCTTAGCCTTCTGTGCGAATAGGAGGTTGAGGGCTACGAGTTGTTGGGGGAATGATTAGGCATCTCTTACGTGTTGGCTTCAAAAGACTTGGTACATGGGTGATTGATACATGTCACTGTTCTGATTAGTGGTGTATGTCCCAAGTTAGGTTTGGTGGTTGTGTTCTTTGGATTTTCTCCCCTCTCATGACGGCTTACTTTGGGAACGTGTGTAATCATTAGGGGGATATTTAATCCCAAAAACTTTTCGTTTCTCTTTTTTCTCTATTCCTTCATGCCTTTACAAGTTTTTTTCTAAAAATATCCATAGCCCTCAAAGCTTCCATGTTCGTGAGTCCCTTAATTCCAGGCTGTCTCTTGCTTCATCTTCTATTTCCAAGAACTCAAGTTCATTCAGGTAACCTCTCTAACTTCTGGTTTTGTTCATTCTTAGCAGTTCAATCCATTTTAGTTTTTTTCCAATGACCTTCAATATTTTTTGGTGACAGTTCCTATCATTGATGGGGATTTTGATGTTGAGAAATTAGTCATGTGGTGGTTCTTCGGCTTTATTTGGTGGTTCTGAGTGCGAGTTAGGCCTTAATTTCCATTTTTTAGGTTTTCCGGTAACTCTCCGATCACCATCTCCAGTGAACTGAGCTGAGTTTGTTCTTAGTGTTCTTAAGGAAACGTATAAAATTCCCAAGGGTTTGATCTTTGGGATAATAGAAGTCACCCCTTTAAGCTATTTATAATTCTTTGCCTTTTCCTTTTCTAGGTGTGGTCTCGTCCTATCGAATGTTACAGCCCTTGTATAAGCTAGCAGAGTAATTCCCAAATCTAAGAGAGAAGTACTTTAATAAGATTAGACAAATTGAGGAGGCGCAAGTCGAGAGTCGAAAGGCCAAGGCTTTTCCTGTCCGACCCATCGTTCCACCACTCTGAGTTGTAATATACCCCAAGTCCCTAAGACTTGCAAACCAATGTCTGAGTCTTCTGAGGCCGATCACATGTCCACCTTTAGCCGACCGAGAGTGTGTATTCTTATGAAGAGGCTATGGACTACTCCCCCAATTCAAGTGCAGGGTCTGATGATGAGGAGGCTTCTTCTCGTGTCTCATCTTCCAGGGATTCTGGGTCATCACATAACTCTGACTTTGTAGAAATAATATAGCCCAGCTTTGCATTTCCCCCTGTGATGGATGCCATCCCCTGATCGGTTGTCACTTGGGTTGAGTTTGCTAAGAGGTTTCCTAGCGGTATTACAATCAACACCCAAACTAGGGACGCTGGAACTGACGACGAGGGAGAGATTGACATTGACACCTCCATTGTTCCTGAATACGAGAGATTTGTTACCGAGTTCAACCTCTTAGCATTTAAACACCTTTACAAAATAGGATCTTCCATTTCCCTGAGGAAATTGCTTAAAAACGAGATGGACTTTGACCGCTGAGAAGGTAAGATTTGTGTCTATGAGCAAATGTTCAAGATAGATTTTTATCTACCCATCCATCCTATAATTCGATCCATCCTTTCTTATATAAACCTTTCTCCTTCCCAATTATCTCCTAACATGTTAAGGGTCATGATTGGATCCATCATCCTCTCGAAGGTCGTTCACCCCCGACCTTCCAGTTAGAGTATTCATTGGTTGTTATACACCCTTCTCTTCCAGGATTCATCTAGGCTATTATCATTTCGTAGCCAGAAAGTGTGAGAATAAAATATTATTGTTGACTCAGACATTGAATCACATCTGTAAACCCCGATACTTTTTTATCTCGGGCGCCTGGGAGTTTGTCCCAAACAAACTTGTGGAACATTTGAGCCAAGAACTCCTCTGAGGTGGGCCAACTCCTCTTTATCCGCGAAGTCTCACCCTGGGCTGAGCCTTAATAGCTATTAGAACATCAACGAGATTCGTAATCAAGTCTAGAATGGTCGTCTTATGAAGTATGAACATTTGATGACCCCCTACTACCTTGCTGAGATAGTTTTAGGGGGTAGCCCTTTGGCTGAACTTTGTAAGTTTCAAAAATTTATTACAAGTTATGTCTCATACTTGTGTACAACTGACGTACTAACTCTAAGACTTTTCTTTTTGCAGAGAGGCCAGAAGGTTTATCAGACGACTTCTGGGAAATTTCTTCCCCAACCTTAGTAAGTTCATTCATAGACATGGTAGCAAGGTTATCCCTCAACCATCCCAAACTAAGAAGACCGTCGACTCTACCCCGGACGATGCTGCTATAAAGAAAAGGAAGGTTCCACCAACAGACCCAACTTTCACTCGGCCAAGAAAGATTCAATGTTCTGACTGCGCCATCCCTCGACGGATGACGCCCTAGTTGCTCGGTTGTCGCAGCTAAAATTAAGAGATAACAGTGTCATTGGTCATAGCTTGAAGGTAAACGATGCTCTTAGCTTAATCTTCTCACAGGAATATAATCATTTTCTACAATCCATGGATGTCCCCCTGTTGGCCGAGTTCGCTCTCCATCAGACTCTACAGGTACTTAATGACCAATACATTTATTTTCAAGTCCTATCTCTATATTATTCTCATCATTAAGTACATATCTCTCATATTACAGGGTTCGGTTTCTCTTCACCATCTAGCTAGCTGGACTCTGAAGAGGATACCCCAAATCTAAAAAGGACAAGACGTTGATAAGCTTGAGAGTCCTACAAAGGATGATCTTGATAAGTTCACAGGGATTTGAAGCACGAGAGGGACCAGATCACCTAACTGAAGTACGATCATACAAAGGCTCTAAAAGCAAAAGACGAACACATCTAGGCCCGCATCGACATGGCAGTTAAATCTGCATTGGATGAGGTCAAATTTAAAATCATTGTCGACTATAAAACTTCTGATGAATTTGTATATTTTATCTTTGACTATCTTGAGAGAGGCATCAGGGCTGCTGGCCAATGGGCAGTCCTAAAGCATGTTAATTTTGAGAGCTTGTCCCAAAAGATTTTATAGGCCTCAGCTTTGGCAATGCTTGTCTTGGTCATGCCTTAGCTGAAGTGGAGAATTATGCCCCATCTGAGACTAGTCAATTAGACGTCACTGAAAATATTGAAGAGCTGACCATCTATGGCTATGCGATTGAGGTTACTGATGCTGAACTTGACAAAGCAGCTCCCACTGGTGATGGGTCAGCTCCCACCGACGTACAAGTTTAGCCCTGAGGGATTTGTATCTGATTTGTATTTGTTGTAGTGAAGCTATTTATTGTAACCCCTTGGTCTTTACATGAACTGTTGTAACCTCGTAGGTTATTAAATGAACTATGACTTATTGTGTTCTTGTTCTTCACCAATGAAATTCTTCTTCCATTATGTCTCGTGTTTGTTACTGACTGCCATCGTGATATTTTATCTCACCACATTGATGATGTTTCATCTCATAATTCGCAAAATTAATGATGTTTAGATCACCGAATTAATGATGTTTTATCTCATAATTAAGAAAATTAATGATGTTTAGGATCTGAGGTTGCCAAATTCACGATGTTTCATCTCATAATTCACCCAAATTCATGATGTTTCATCTCATAATTCACCAAACTAATGATGTTTAGTGTGTGAGGTCACCAAATTCATGATGTTTCATCCCATAATTCACCAAACTAATGATATTTAGGGTCTGAGATCACCAAATTAATGATGTTTCATCTCATAATTCACCAAACTAATGATATTTAAGGTCTGAGATCACCAAATTAATGATGTTTTATCTCAAAATTCACCAAACTAATGATGTTTAGGGTCTGAGATCACCAAATTAATGATGTTTCATCTCATAATTCACCAAACTAATGATGGTTAGGTGAGTTGTCCTATCTACCCTCCCTTGTCTTTTTACGAGCATATGGAGCGTCGTACCATCCATTTGCTATCGTCTCAGCTGAGGGAGAGTCCATTTAGCTGATGATAATTAGTGTCATTCGATGTTATATTTAGCTTATGGACAAGGTCGTCCCTGTCCAGCCTATTGGATGATGTTTTGTAGTTTAGGATGAATTAATAGAAATATTTGAATAAACAAACAATATGAGGAAACACTAACATTCTCATTTATATTCATTCCTCTAAGTCAGATACACGTATTACAATAAAATGCGAGTAAGATGGTAAATATTAATCTCATTGATAATATTTCTTAAGATGATCAACATTCCATGGGTTGGGAAATGGCTCTCCTTCCAAGTTTTCTAATCTGTACGTTCCTGGCACAACCTCTTCAATCACTTTTTAATGCCCATGCCAAGTTGGATGAAGCTTATTGGATTTCTTCCACGTCTTTTTTTTTTACCAAATTCTCTACTTTCAACGGGTGTGATTTGACCCTTTTGTTTTAGAACCTTACAGTTCTTTGCTGGTAGGCAGCTTGCCTAACGTCATCATCTTCTCTTCTTTCTTTAATGAGATCCAAGTCAAGCCTTCACTCGTCTTTGTTATGTTCAGGGTTGTAGGTCTGAACTCGATGTGTAGGAAGGCATATCTCCGTCGGTACAACTGCCTCTAAGCCATATGCAAGCATAAACGGGGTCTCTTCAGTAGGAGTCCATTCTGTCATTTTATAGGACGATAGTACAGTGTACACTTCTTTGATCCATCTCCCATTTTCATCTTCTAACTTTTTCTTGATCCCATCTAGAATCATTCGGTTTGTCACTTTAGTTTGCCCATTTTCTTGGGGTCGGCCATGGTGGAGAAGAACTGCTTGATGTTGACCCTTTTATAGTATTTTCCCAAGGAGACGTTCTTGAATTAAGTCCCATTATTTGAAATCAGTGTATTAGGCAGACCATACCTACATATGATGTTCTTCTAAATGAACTGGAAGGTCTTCTGCTCTATAATCATAATCATCAAAAGTAGTCTATCGCCATAACTAGGTACCAATAATTATTCACTGCTCTGCGCAAGGGCCCTACTAGATCAATTCCCCACATCGTAAACATCCAGGTATAAGTGATGGAGGTTAGAGGATGATGAGGTTGGTGAGGGATGGTAGCAAACCTTTAACACTTGTCACATTTCTTGACATATGTTGCAGCATCTTAGGCCAGGGTCGGCCACGAGTACCCCTGAGTAACAATCCTATTAGTCAATGATCTTCCCCTAATATGACTAGAGCAAGAGCCTTCATGTACGCCCTGAAGGATACACGGCACCTCGGATAGATGAGAACACCTGAGAAGAGGAAGTAAAAACCCATTCTTATATAAAATGTCCCCTATGACAGAGAACTTGGCAGATTTGTATCTCATCTTCCTTCTTTCTACTTTGATTATGGAATCTCCCCCTCCTTAATGTATCTGACAAAAGGCTCCATCCATGAAGCTCCCATATCTAAACTAAGATAAGGCTCCATCCAGTAAGGATGACCATTGAATGGGCTTGGAAGTACGGCTTCATCTTTCTCGAGGTGTGAAATAAAGCGTAAGCTAACTTTTCTATCCTTGGGTACCTCTTCTCTCCCCCTTGGAGTTCTTTGATAATGAAATACACCGACTTCTATACTTTAACCTCTTTCCTCACAATAGCAGCACTCATAATCGACTCAGAGATTGCTAGGTATACATATAGTTTTTCCCCTTGAACTGGACGTGACAAAAGTAAGGGAGAACCGAGGTAGGACTTTATCTCTCTAAAAGACATGTCACACTCTTCATTCCATTCAAACGCTTTTCTAAGAACTTTAAAAAAATAGAAGACACTTATTTGTGGCTCTAGGACAAACTTATTTAGGGCAGCAACTCATCCATTAAGCCTCTGAACGTATTTGATGGTATTTGGGGTCTTCATTTCTAATAGATCTTTTATCTTCTCTAGGTTGGCTTCTATACCCCTTTGATTGATGATAAAACCCAAGAATTTTCTAGCTCTGACACCGAAAACACATTTAGCAGGGTTGATCTTCATCCTTTACTCTCCCATCGTATCAGAGGTTTTTTTAAGGTCGGCCACATGATTGTCGGCCTTCCGACTCTTGGTCAATATATCATCAACATAAACCTCCACGGACTTCCCAATTTGATTCTCAAACATCTTACTCACCAGCCGTTGGTATGTAGCCCCGTCATTCTTGAGGTCAAAGGTCATAACCTTATAACAGTATGTTCCCTTATCTTTGATGAAGGCCATTTTCTCTGCATTAGCTGTGTCCATAAAAATTTAATTATAGCCCGAGTATGCATCCATGAAGATCATTAATTCGTGACCTACCATGACATATACCATCTGAATAATATGAGTAAAAGGGAAACTATCTTTGGTTCAAGACTTGTTCAAATCAATAAAGTCCACGCACATTCTCCACTTCCCATTGGCCTTGGGCACTATAACTGAGTTGGATAACCATTCAGGGTAGATGACCTCTCTGATGAACTTGGCCTCTTCAAGCTTCTTAACCTCATCCCTTATAACCTCATACTTCTCATGAGAATAAATCCTTCTTTTCTGCTTTACTGGCTTACCACCTTCCACCACATTGACCTTATGACACATTATATTTGGGTCAATGCATGGAATGTCTACGTGACTCCAAGAAAAGAGGCTCTTTCTTCTTTCTAATAATTTGATCAGCTCATCCTTAATCTCCGGCTTTACGGCTTCACTTACCTGGACGATTTTTTCGGTTTGTCCTTATTGAGGATGATGGATTCTACCTCTTCTGTGAATTTCCCCTTCTTGAGCCTTATTTCGTCTCTAGGATCAAGTGTTTCAATGTTGTAGGTGGTGGTTGATTTCTTGTATGCCTCTCTCTCCTCAGCTGAGTTAAAGTAGCATTCTCATGCTGACGTTTGGTCACCCTGAACTTCCCTTACTCCGTAAGGAGTCGAGAATTTTATCATCTGGTGGACCATCGAAGGTACGGATTCTAATTATTTGAGGGCTACCCATCCCAATATGAGGATGTAGGCTGAGAAAATGTTCTCATCTATAACAAAAAAGTTGATCTTCTTAGTGAGCCTCTTTGGCCATTTGTCTCCCATTCTGATATCAATTTCATACATCCCCAGAGGGTGAACTTTCTTTCCACTAAATCTTATTAGAGGATGATGATACAGGATGGGCCTGGCCCTACTAAGTCCTAAGCCTTTGAAGCACGACTAGAACATAACATCTATTACACAATATAACTCGGAAATGATCGGAAATGATCGGACTAATATTATATGTGGAGAATATTAAAAGAGAGTACAAAAGAGTAAGAGAAATATTACAACTGATGATATTCAAGGGAGGAGGAATACTCCTTTTATAACCTTCATAAAGGTTATATCATTTAAAACGTGGGCTGCTGGAAAAGGAAAAGTCATAAAGTGTACAGTAGGTGCACAGTAAAAAGTACACAGTAATTTTTAATAATTAAAAAGCAAATAGTAACTGATTTGGATGTCTTGTTTTATACGTCCAAATCGTCATCACATGCGTCAGCTGTTTACTGCCCATGTGCATATCCCACTTCGTGTGCTGGATGAATTGCAGTCATCCATGTGGGTTTATTTCCTTGTTCCAATTTTCATGCATCGAATGCATTGGCAATATTGGCCTCAGCGACAGAGTCGAAAGACATACTATCGTTAGGGCTGTGATTTGGAGGTCCAGGTAATTGGTATCAGAGCCTTGTTATCAAAGGTTAGCATTCTAACTATGTTTATATTGTTATGCTAATATGAATGTTAAATTAGAAACTATTATACTCCATCACAGAACTTATGTTTCTGGAGAAAATTTTAGAGTAAAATATAAAGTTTTTGGAACTAAGTGTCGTAATAATTTTTGTATGAAATATCGTTTAATCCTAGTTTTATATAAATAACTATGTTATTTGATATTACTGTTTGTTTTGTCGCTAAGATTGGTATATGCAGTTATAATCTCCATATTATAATCAAGTTACGACTGTCCTTGTAAAAAAAAAATAGAGTAAATAATCACGGTGAATTAAATATAAAGATATTATTATATTATTTTGAAAATCTTTAAAGTTTTCATAAAACCCATATCCCTATTATTATTTCAAAGCCCGTATTTCCATTCGACAAAAAGCGGCTCTAGTTAAGCAATAGGCGTTAGGAAAACTGGTTTTAGGCACCTGAAATAACATATAATAGGAGGTCTTAGGTACCAATGGAATCTCGAAAAGATGAACAAAATAATAATAATATTAATCTACAATGTTTAGCACCATGGTTACAAAAAGATGAGTCTATGTATAATCATAGTTTACATATAGATAAAAAATATGAAAATGATATTAGTAAAATTAGTACTACGTTAAACAGTTTAACTGATATAGTTTTTAGTTGGATCAAACGAACTGAAAGACATCAGGTCGTTAATCAAAATTATGTAGAGAAAAAATTTGATTGTATTGAATTCAAATTAAACAAAGTTGATCAAAAAATTAGTCAACTCGAAACAGTTACAAATTTAGATCTAAAAGAGGAAACTAAAAAACAAATTGAAAATCTATTAAACAAAATAGATAATCAAAATTCAGAACAAACTGGAATGAATAACCCAGGGGATAACAAAATCCCTAGGTTATATTATGGTTCGGAAGAAATTAAAGCTCTTCAAACAGAATAATTTAATTACACCGAATATATAAACGTTCGTGAAATATTAGATTATTGGAAACATCTATACAAAGATCCAATATTAACTGTTTCAGAACGTAATAAACTCATTGAACAAATACAAACCACATATTTGGAAAATGAAAAATTATTACAACATTATCAGTATGAATTAAACCAATATTCATCTGATGAAGAAGAAATTCCACCACATGTAGTAAATACAATTGATGGAAAAAGGAAGGCTGAAGACCCACTTCAGGAATTCCAAAATTGGGAAGCTTTTGAAGATTATATGCAAACCCCTTCATATAAAAATGAAAAAGAAGATTTTGTTAAAACAGGCAATGCTTCTACAAGTAATACTAAAAATGAGGATGAACCAAACCCTTTTTTCTTAAGAATAGATAATTTGAATAAATAAAATATATCTCAACATGGTATTTATCTTGATCTAAGGCATGTACCTTTTAAAGATCAAGAACAAACTATTAATGAGTGGGCACAATCAATGTCTATACTCATTACTAATTATAAGAGTACATGGTCAAAAGAAAAAATTTTAGACTACCTTGCTGCAACACTCCAAGGTGATGTTTTACAGTGGTTGCAACAATGGGAAAGCTCCGAAAAAGGAATTCAGCAAAAAACTAAACTCCTACAAACCTTCAAATCTTTTGATGAAATATTAAAAGGATTTGTTGAAATAATTAAAGAAAATCTAATTGGATATACTGGAGAACCCAGACTCCAAGAGGATGCGTGTTACATCTTATCTAAACTAGAATTATATAACATTTGTCAATTTGAAGAATTTGTTGAACTATATAAAAAATATTATTTCAAACTAAAACATTCAGAGACCAAACACTGGATGGATCAATTCTTTCATAAACTCCCAAACACATGGGATGAAATAGCCTTAAAATCTTATCCTGGCTGGTTAAAAACTATCGGGAAGGACGAGAAAGATGACAATCTTGGTTTTCGCATTAATTGGGTATTAAGAAAAATATCTGACCACTGCATTGAAATAAAAGCCAAGAAACAAGTTAAAAATCAAATCACAAAATCTAAAGCCGGTTATAAATGTTGTGATAAGATTTTAAAAGAAAACTGGAAAATAGGATGTAATCCACCTCCTAGAAATTCCAAATATTCTAAATATTCTCGAAAAAGAAAATTAAAATGGAAACCTTGGAAAAAGAAAACATCTTTTTCAAAGAATAAAAAATATATTAGGAAAAAGAAACCTTCTAAAAAACCACCTCTAAAAAAGAAGTGCGTTGTTATATTTGTAACGAAGAAGGCCATTATGCACCTGATTGTCCTAAAAAAGGAAAAAGTGCAAATAAAATGATAAAATTTCTTGAAGAACAAGAATTAGAAATATTTTATGGAGAAGATTTATCTGATTCTGATATTTCTAATTATTCTAATGAAATTTTATATGAGCTTGAATCTGAATCGAAAACATCTGATGAAGAACTCGTATTTACGTATAATACTGCAGAAGTACGAGGTAGTAGCGAAGATGAGCTACAAACAATAGCCCTTCGTGAAATAGTTGGAGAAGAAATCACTTTTACCAACGAACAACTACAAGAAATTGATAATCAAAGGCAACTTATAAAAAAGGAAGATGTCTATAAATTATCAAAATTCAAATTATTCTCAACAAGAATATTTAAACAATTTAATGGCAATACTACTGCTGGCTCAACAGATGATGAAACAGCCAATATTAAACTTTTTGATTTAAAAAAGATCAAAAGATGGAAGAAGAAACACCCAAATATTAAATATATACATATTGGGTTTATTCAAATCTGTATTACTGCCCTGTTTAGACAAGGTATGGATACACCCGTAGCTATACTGGTCTTAGACAAAAGATTCAGTAATCCTATGAATACCATAATTGGAGGAGTCCAATCCAATTTGGTAAATGGAGTTATTTGGTTTAACATAAAACCAAATTTCTTCATATCTATTGATGATCCAAACATTGAGGAATCTGTCATTATAAAAATCCAAACCAAAGGAATAGGAATGAAAGATACCTCACGAAATATGTCAATAAATTGGAAAACAATTCATGAATTGACAACTCTACCACATACAAATACAAAAAATGTGGATAGAAACATTATAGAAATATTTGAACCTCGACCATTTGATTCAGCAATACAACCCAGATTAATCAACTGGAGAGATTTGGAAGTACCAAGACAATGGATACTACCCCAAATAATAGAACCACCTCCTGAAAAACAACGAAACAGCGTTGAATTACAGGTATCTGGTAATAATGTCTATTTTAAAAATAAATATTCAAAAAATTGGCAAAAGAATTTTCCTGACAATGATTGGGAAAAATTAAAAGGAAAAAACCTTTTAAAAGGCGAAAGTAGTAATAGTAAACCTCCTATTGCTATGAAAAATATACAAGTACCAATATTACCTGGAACAAATTATCTAAAAGAAGATAATATAAAATCCAGTCAAATTTATCATTTCCAATTAGGAAAAGAAGAAATAATCTTCTCACCAAGCCATGGAAAGAGAAGATATACTTATGTATTAGGCTACTTCAATTTTGCAGGCTATAAACCATATAGTCTTTGCACATTAATTGATACAGGAGCAACTATATGTTCTTGTAGACCTAATGCTTTACCTCCTGAAAAATGGATAAAAATGAAAAACCCTATTGCTGTAACAGGCATCAATGGGACACAAAATTTCATTGATTTAAAAGCCAAAAAAGTGGCTATATGGTTTAATGAAAAGAAATTCATTATTCCGAAAATCTTATGCTTTCCAGAAATGCATGGAGATTTTATTTTAGGCAACAATTTTATCTCAGAATATTTACCTATAAGTATTGATGAGGGAACTATAAATTTAACCCTCAACAAAGATGTAGTAAAAATCCCTTTACTACAACAACATAAATATAAGTGCGAAAGAGATTTTCGCCCTACTAAGAAAGGGGATATAACTCCTTTTATCAAATCCCTTGAAGAAACTCATTGGCTTTATACTATATTAATTGATAATTTTAGTGAAAACCCATTAAAATTATGGAATAAAAGTCCAAGATATTGTAATCTCAGACTAAGAGATCCCAATGTCATTATAAGAATAAAACCAATGATCTACACCAGAAATGATATAGATGAATTTGATAAACAAATCAAAGAATTATTGGATACAAACCTTATTGAAGAAACAATAAGTCCACACTCTAGCCCTGCCTTCATGGTGAGAAAACACAATGAAGTCATAAGAGGAAAAGCTAGAATGGTTATAAATTATAAAAGACTAAATGAACAATTAGAATTTGATGGTTATTTTATTCCAAGAAAAGATGTATTAATTAACCAAACTAAAGGAAAAAAGTTCTTTAGCAAATTCGATTGTAAATATGGATTTTGGCAGTTAAAACTAACTGAAGAATCCAAGCCATTGACAGCCTTTAGTACTCCTAGAGGACACTATCAATGGAATGTTATGCCTTTTGGACTAAACACAGCTCCTCAGGTATATCAAAGATGGATGGACAAAATCTTTAAAGACCTTAAATATTTTTGTGTTGTCTATATAGATGACATCCTTGTTTTTTCCAAAACCATAGAAGAACATATATATCATCTAAAAATTATTTGTGAAAAATTCCAAAGACATGGAATCATTTTATCACCTAAGAAAATTGATGTTGAAAAAACAGAAATTAATTTTCTTGGCATAATCCTAAACCAGGAGGGCCTACAATTACAAGATCATATCATCTCTAAAATAAGAGATTTTAATGAGGAAATTTTGGATAAAAAACAATTACAAAGTTTCCTAGGAATCCTTAATTATGGAAGAAATTTCATAAAAGGATTATCTCAAAAAGAATTACCACTTATTGAAAAACTCAAAAAGAATGAAGTTTTTACATGGGGTGCTAATGATACTCTTGTTGTTAAAACAATTAAACAAGAAATTATTAATAATTGCCCAAAAGTTTATTTTCCTAAAATAGGAGATAAATTAATATTGAAAACTGATGCTTTGGACAATTGTTGGGGATGTGTTCTCAAAGCAATACCTGCAGTTCTTGCATTCTTTCCCACGCTTCATACCCCCCTCTTTCTTCTTAAGGTAAGGTAAAGGGCCAGGCATGGTGGGGTAGGAGCATCCAGTCGGCAATCTTTTTGGCTTGACCAAGAAGTCTTATGTCCTCTGAGTCGCACGGCCTCAGCTCTAGCCGGCCACTGTATAGAGAGAGGATAGAAAGTGTGAGGGGCAAGTACAAGCGAGGATCCCTTTTTCGATGACATTCTTGTATTTAGTCCCAGCTCACTGGAATGAAAACAATCCTTCCAATATTTTTGGTATTCGTGGAAAGAAAACCACTATCCCAAAAATAATTCAAAAACATGAATTGATATGCGGATATAATTTAGGAAAATTTAAACCAAATGAACTGAATTATATTATTTTTGAAAAGGAATTATTAGCAATTAAGCTTGCTATTAAAAAATTCCATATTTTCTTAGCACCTGAAGACTTTATTGTCAGAACAGATAATAAAGCTGTCAAAGACTTTCTCATAAATAAAAGAAATATTTTAGAAGGAAGAAGACTTAAATGGTTCAACCAAATTGTTGTCTATACATTTGAAGTTGAACATTTAAATGGTACTAATAATTTTCTTGCAGATTATCTTAGCAGGAACTATGAAGAAAAACCTACTAACCAAGTAGAGTTTTTAGAAACCCACTAAAAAAGTGGAGTATGTTGCATATTTTAAAATAACACCCACTAAACAAGTGGAATATTTTGAAATATATTTTATCAAAACCACTAAACAAGTGGAGTTTTCTATTTTCAGGATGGGAGATAAGCACACAGGAGAAGTAAAAGGAGATTGGGTAACTGTTGCTAAAAAGGCAAAAACCCAAGCATCATCATCTACACAACCTAAACAAAATCCTGTTTATGTTGTATTAAGTGGAAGAAATCCAGGCTTCTATGACAACTGGAATCAATGTTTTATGCAAGTAAATAAATACCCTGGTGCATGTCACCAAAAATATGACACTATGCCAGAAGCCATTACAGCATGGGAAAATTGGATGAAACAGTTAGGACCTCCTAATATGATTTACCAGTTCTCCAAACTACAGACCAAGGAAAGCCTCCTTGATACTGAAACTTATGACTTTCACAACCCAGGAATTCCCTGCGAGTTGTATACACCATTAAATGAAGCATGAAAATCTCATCTCCGAGATAAAAGAAAACATTTTAGAAAAAATATGAGTATCCTTGCTAACAAAATTGCTGAACAAATAGCAACTTTGGACAAATTCAAAAGTCTGAGCCTCAAACTCATAAAAAGCTTAAACTATGAAAATGAAGATTTTCCTTTGGAAAAAATTGATACTTTTTTGGAATTTTCTGAATTACTGGAAAATGATTTTTCTGACATGATCTTCAATACTATCAGGAGAATTTGTCGATTTGAAAAAGCAAAGATAATTCTCCCACGTCCTCTATTCCAAATCGAAATTTTACCAAAAATCGAGGACCATGAGCAAAAGATAAAAAGTCTTTTACTCCAACATTTTTACTCTAGCTTAAATTATAGTGATGACATGCCAAAACTGCATTTCATTACTGAAGAAGGATATCCACCTTAGGATATTGAAACAATTGAATGGGGGTTAGTAAACAAACTAATCTTCTCCAGTGTAGCTTGTTCCACCCATTTTGAATTTTTACCTATGATGATCAAAACCATGATCTATCATGTATTGACAAAAAGCAGGTACAAATATACTCGCTATCTGTCATTTCATATCACAAGCACAATTGGTTGGCGATCAAGAGAAGTTTTCTATCAACCCTACCAGATCTGGTACCTCAGAGCTACTGAGGACTATGAATGGGACGAGATTGAACAAAATTGGGAAATTGCACTTAATGTACCGTTGGACCAGTTGGACACAACGAGATATTGGTCACAAAACCTGATCAATACTTCAAACTATGCAGAATATTTTTGTCGGGAATCAGCATTAAAATTCATGGTAACTGATGGCAGACGATTATTTGTTACTGATTTACCGATAAATTATACTACCTCGCTTGAACAACGAGCAGCAGTAAGGGAGTTTCTAAATAATTTGAAAAACAAAAATAATTTGGATGTTCTCTTCGAACAATTAAGCCATGCGGAGGAATACGAACACGCCCAATTACATGGACCTCCAAATCACAGCCCTAACTATAGTATGTCTTTCGACTCTGTCGCTGAGGCCAATATTGCCAATGCATTCGATGCATGACAATTGGAACAAGGAAATAAACCCACATGGACGACTGCAATTCATCCAGCACACGAAGTGGGATATGCACATGGACAGTAAACAGCTGAGACGTATAAAACAAGACATCCAAATCAGTTACTATTTGCTTTTTAATTATTAAAAATTACTGTGTACTTTTTATTGTGCCATAAACTAAGATTCTTGGTACTTCACATCCATGTAATCTGTTTGTTATAATAAGTGGGTCATCATGTGGGGCTAGGATACCCTTAAAGTCTAGTCTTGAAAAGTTGACTACGAATCTTTCCATATCTACTTTCTTTATTTTTTTAGGCTTAACAATAATGGAGGTCGAGTTAACAACCTCGGCCTTTGTTATAGCTTTAGCCTCGGCCACATGAGTTTTTCGATCGACAACCTCAGAGCCTCCTCCTGCAAGGCCACCATAAATCATGTTTACCCCGAATGATGATATCATGTTAAGCCTCTTCATTGGAACATCATCGTCTTTAGGTGGGAGATCCAGATCATCACTATCATCGTCTGAAAAGCCCTCCCTCCTTGCTAGAGCATCTTCTCTGTATTTACCATTTCTCATTTTTCTAGGGTTATCTCAGCCTCTATCATCTTGTCCCTGCCCCGAACCATTCTTATCAACATATTTTCTCATTTTTCCAGACTTTAACATTTTTTTGATCTCATCTTTGAGGTCAAAGCATTTATTTGTGAGGTTTCTATGATCCTGGTGAAATTCACGCCAAAGATTTCTATTCCTATTATGAGGAGATGTCTTTAACTTCTCCGTCCACCTAAGAGACCGATCATTTTTTATCTCATTTAGAATGTGCTCACAACTAACTGTCGGAGGTGTATAGTCTGCGAACCTGTCGTCTATCGACCTTTTCTTGCTATCATTCCCTTTGAACTTCTAACCCTTTTTGTCACTGTGAGCCATTTTTTCTTCATCTTCCTTCGCGACCATTGCCTCCTCTGCGTTCATGACCCTCCCGATCGTAGCCAGGAGTTCAGCCATGGACTTAGGAGGGTCCTCAACCAGCTTTCAAAGTATCTTTCCTTTCTAATGGCCCCTATAAAGGTTGTCATCGCGATACTTTCTTCATAGTCTTCTACCTCCAGCTTCTCTTTGTTAAAATGGGATATGTACTATCTCAAAGTCTCTTCCTTACCTTGTTTGATGTACAACAGGTGGGTCGTTTGTTTCTTAGGTTTTACCCCAAGAAAAAGTTGTGGAAAAATCTATCAGCAAGTTGTTTAAAGTTTCATATAGAGTTCTTAGGAAGTGAGGTGAACCACGCATGGACCGCCCCTATCAAGGTGATTGAGAATGTACTAAATCTCATCTCATCTGATATTGAATAGATGTCAGAGGCTAACTGATACATCTCCATATGATGCAATGGGTTATTTCTCCCGTTATACTTCGGTGTGACTATCGGCTGTTTGAACATGGTCGGGGTTAGATATTTTAGTATCTTCTCCATGAATGGGGATCCTTCATCATATCCTCTTTACAAGGTGGTCTCAGTTTTTTATGATATCTCCTCTCGTATTCTCCAACCTCTGTATCGACTCATTCCAAGGTTTGTCAGTAGCAATATCCGCCTTTGTAGGGATAGTATTTCCCCCGCCACTTTTCTATCGTCCGGCCGAGATGAACACCCTCTATTAACTGGACGGTCCGAGGGTGCTCTCTCCAGATGTTGAGGCTGGAAGATGACCTCTCGGTTTTTTGGAGGTCTGCAATCGTCTTTATTTTCATTTCTTCTTAAGTCTGCGACACTCCTTGACCTGGATAAGCGGTTCCTCAAATCTCCTTGTGGGCCGAGCCTATCAAAGGCCGACCCTCTGCTTAGCCTATCAAAGGTTAATTGCCTTGCTCCACAGTCTCGATTGGGCCTCCTTCCTTGATCCCTACTTTACCGAATGGGGCGCACAGTTCCCATGGATATCTTATGAGGTTCCCAGCATTCGAATTCTCCCTCTTTATCATCTAGGTCATCTCCAACTAAGTCATCACAGAGTTCTTGATCCTACCTTCCCAGTCATAAATTCTTTGGGTTAGTAATGTATTTTCATCTTTGGCAAGGCAGAATGTCTTTTTTTGGAGCCTGGGGTAGTCCCCTAGCTAGTTGGTCTAGTTGACCTTCCTTGGTGGCTGATGTTACAAACTCTGCTCCTGCGCCGCCAGTCTTGGCCCCGAAGTTCTGGCTAAGCATAGCAAACAGATTTTGCATTTGTTGTTGGCTAGCTATGAGGTAGCGGAGCGCCATCACCACCTCATCCATTTTTTATTGGGGAGGCGCTTGGCTGGAACCTGCACCACCTCCTTGTGGAGGTGCCAGCTGATTCTTAGGTGGAGGATGTGGATCCATTCGCATTGTTGAAAGTTATTTGAGCTATGATCTAGAGAAGGAGATCTTAAGTGCTCAACAAGGGCTCCTTCAATGGTGAAACAACTCCCCATAAGGGGGAGGATTGGTTCACCACCAGAGACTCTGATGAGTATAAGCTTAAGAGTAGGGAAGATATGGCTATCCTCTTTCCCACAGACGGCGTCAGACTGATGATACTAAAAATAGCACCACCAGGTCATTGTTATGTTGAGCTCGAACAAGTATAGCAGTGGTGGAAGAATGGAACAAATAATATAGCTATAAGATAATGAGATGAGGAAAAAAGAGGATGAGACAACAATTTAAGTGGTTCAACCAATCAAGCCTACGTCCAATGTGTGTGTGTGTGATCCACTAAAAAAGGGCACTAATGGCCATGGATACAATCACTTAAGCTTTTCTCTCTCGTCTGTTTATTTTGACAGAGTTATGCTAGTGTTGTGAATTATCGATCCTTTCTTATGGAGAAGATGAAGTGTATATATAGGGCTTGGGTGGTGTAATGTACCCCCCAAGCATGTAATCATCATGTGCATGAGGATGTTACCAATAAGGTGTAGCAACTTTTCCTTGGCACACAGGCACAATAATGATGTAATATTACCTCACGTGAGGGAATAATCTTATTATAACAGAATTGTCCACGTTTACATAGATTCCCCATGTTTAAATACGCTCGAAATGTAAAGCATCGCCACCCGCAACATCAGCCTAAGAGGGGACGTGTTTGCTAATTTCCATTTGGTCCCATGTGTGGCCTCGGCTGATCAGATAAGGACGAGGTTGCATGGCTGACCACTGCTCTCATCGGTTGTAGCCGAGTACGACGGTAGTGCTGATCTTCAGGAATGTCTCTTCCCGTCTCGGCTTTACAGATGGTCGAGGTTAGTTGCGGAGAAGCCGACCCTTGTCGCGATGACCCCGTCAAAGGCGCGTGTGGATTAAATGATGACTCGGCCATGAGATGTGATATCACTCGTTATAAGAGACGAGGGTACACTTTGGTCATATCATGAAGTGTTTTTCCTAAACAAATGATATATTGTTTAAGTATTTAACCAAGTGCATTAAATTGGAAAAATAATTCTAAGGCAAGTAGTAAGGGGCAAGAAGGATCCTTTTATAAGATTATTGTAATTTAATCAAGACAATTAACTTTTTGGATTAAAAATGGATTCATGCATTAGTATATGTATGTGTATGTATACACAAAAATTTCATGTGCACGTAGGTGGTACGTTATAGAGTCTCTTTTTCGTTCGATTCTATATTGCATTATTGTATTTCTCACTGGGCATTCGGCTCATTGCCTTCCTTTGTTACGACATGTTTTATGTGATTCCTCATTTTGAGACTATTATACAGGTAAGTATTCTTTTATTTTATGGTAGTATCTCTATATGCTTGGATTCTGGGGGTGCTTCCCATGGCTCCCACATGTAGCTTGATATAAATTAAAATTGGATGTTAAACAAGTGACATATAAATTAAATAAAACTCGACTAGTGACATTATTTTATAGTGTCTTATTGTACTTCACACCTAATGTTTAGATCGGTCTAGATTTGATGTTCTTGAACCTATATAACTGTGTAAAACAATTTAGAAACATGTTGCCAAACTTAGATCTACGTTTTGGTAATTTTTGATTTGGAGCTTTGGAAACCATTAATGGAAGTTTGAGGAAGGAAGCCTTCGTTTTAAGGCAAACATGGGCCTTCTGTCAGGCGAGAATCGATTCGTCCCTTGAGGCAAATGAATTTAGCCCCTAGGTCAGACTGAGCTCAGGTTAGGGAATAGACTGTGTAGCTATCATGAGTAGATTCGAGTATTTAAGAGGTTATTCATATGAGAGATGGCTGGAAAACTTGGGAAGTTAGATTTATTTAATGTATAAACCAAAAGATAAATTATGTAAATTCAATTAAGGTAGAAGGATGATTAATATTTTAATTAATTGTACTATTCAACGTTGGGGATTGGATTAGATTGGATAGACACGCGAGAGAACAATATCATATGATCGTGTGTATGCATTAAGCTTAGAGAGTAACTAGTTAAAGTGTTTGGAAGATTAATTTAGGTTGAGAGATTATGGGCCTTGTAATTAATTTGGTAATTAAATTAGGAAACATCCATGTACGTTACGAGAGAGAGAGTGTGTATAAACATAGAGATAGATGTACTTATAGTTAAGAGATGCAATAAACTAGGAGTTAAATTTAAAATTCCTAAGAGTTAATAAATCTAAGAATGTAACGAATAATCCAGTGTTTAGGAATTTAGATAATTTGCGGTATGCTTGATTGTACACGGTATCCTACTTAGTTATGTAGGTTTGACAAGGTTTGAAGAGATAACAAACCTAATTGAGATGACGATCTAATGTTCGGGGATTTGGATATTTTGGGTACACTTGAGTGCATGCGTTATCCAATATATATATATATATATATATATATATATATATATATATATATAATAATTATGCAAACATACCTTTACTTGTAGTGAATTTATCAGTTGAAGATTTATGTTCGATATCAGGATCGTATATCCTGCGTCAGATAAGCTGTGTTGGACATAGTGGAGGTCATTATGTTGTATCATATGATCAGCAGTGACCATTTCATGATCAGAGATGGTAAGATAACTTGACCCATTGATATGGTCAAGGTATGGGTCGTTGGTGGTGTTATTGCATAGTGAATGCCCCATTGTTTATTTATGTGTTTTGCTTAAGCTTGTCAGGTTATGGATTCCTACGGACATACTAATATAGGCACAGGATGGACACTAACGGTAATTGCCATCTCTTTTGGATGGAAATGATAACTTAGGCGCTAGATTCTTATTTGTTGAAGTGAGGGGAGTATATGTTACCATTTCTACCAAGTGCATAAGCAACCGCTACAAGGTCCCGATAGAAAAATGTCCTAATTTTCCCTACAAGATTAAGATGGGTTTACTATCTCAATAGGAGATGATATCCTTTTTATGTGTTAACCACTGCCAATTTTGGAATACGATCAATTTTCCTCAATATTTTATTTGTAAGGATTTTTATATTCTAAATATGGGTGTGACCTCATGTATTTACTCCACATACCACCCTCAAAATGTTTCACTTAAACATAAACATGTGTTGTATGTCGCTGGAATGGGTTTGGTATGTGTTTGTGTGGATTGATCTTGGACTCAATCTTTTCTCACACATAGAACTATAAGAAGACTCGCATTTTTCCCTTTGATCATTTGATCGTGCAATTGATTTTAAAGTTTAGGGTTCCTATTTTTCCATATGAAGTTTAGGAAAATTCACAATTTGTGTTGAATATTGAATCCTATTATTGGTATATTGCTCAGCTTAGTAGCAATAATGGTATACCGACAGCACCCCCATGTCGTTCTTCAACGGGTTCATCGTCCTACTTCTACATCACATGCACCTATTAGATGCCCATTGACTGAAAATGAGTTGAATTCTACAATTTCTTGGTTATCTACTCAATTGCATTCTAGTTTGTAACCTGCCATTAAGGACTCTAGGAATCAGTTTTCTTCCTTTAGTTCAACGAGTTATTCCTTCTATGATGACTTTTATTGTACCTTTCATACTCACATGCAAAAGGACAAGGATGCCTTGCAAGATGCTCACAAAGAGGTTATTGAATTGTGTGATATATAGGTGTCGGAGATGAAGAAGTGATGTAATTTGTTTTATGTTTGGACCTTGTTAGTTTGTTTTAGAGTTGATGGATTTTGATTTGTATTGATCACATTTATTGTAATCCATTTGAATCTTAAATTTTAAATTCTTATCACCTTTTGGCATTATTTATATTCTTGTATTACATATTTTATCTCTTTATGTGTAATTAAATTTTTTATCTTAGGAAAATTATTCTTTTGATTATAACTTGCTCTAAGGATAGATTTCTGATATAGTCAATTTGTATGTATTCTGGCTTATTCCATGCTTGGACAAAATATTTGAGTCATAGGTTAGGACTCAAGTATGTTTAACTTTCAAGCATATGGAGTGTTTCATTGAAGATGCAACGGTGAAGTTTCAGAGAATAACTCATCGTGTTGTGTTTAGTGCCACATTTTGTCTTCAATGTTAGAAGAATCTCAAAAGGTATAGATTCATTTTAGTTTGATTCATGGATATCATTGGGTGTTTTTTATATGTTTGAGGCTATTTTTCATAAATGAGGTTTTATAAGAAAAATTTTGTTTTTGAAAAAAGTTATTTAGAACAACTTTATAGTCTTCATTCGAACGAGATGTACTTTTTTCTTCAAACGAACAACGAACGAGATTTCTTTGTTAGCAAAATAAATATCGTTTAAAGCTCATTAGAAGTTGGTTATAATGAGAGTATTTTTTCATTCTAGCAAGTTTGGTTTAGGTTCGAACGATACATATTTTTTAGTTCAAATGAACTCCAGAATATGTTAGAATGAGATTTTATCGGCTCGCAAAGTATATAGTCTATAAATAAGCATTCTCAAAAATTTCAATGTTGAAATTTTTTGAAAAATCCACTTCCTAATTAGAATACACTTTCTAATTATAATACAAAAGCCTCAAAACCCTAGTTTCACCCAAACTCTTTGAGATCTGAGATTTAATCTTTATATTAGTTTGAGACCTCCAATTTTTAGGCACCAAGAAGATTTATAATTTTCATCTCTATTGATTATATATTCCGTCTCATGGACTACGTACTATTTGTTGTTTAGACACAGTGGACTTAATATTTATGCTGTTGTGATGAAAAAATGGCGGACTCCATGTTCTAGATCCGTAGACGGTTATTGAGCTTTATCGGTGGACAGCATGTGTGGACTCAAATGTTGGGGAAGTTGTGCGGGTGGAATCCTACATATAACTATGCAGAGGTTGAGGAATGAATATAATTAAGGATTACAAGGGAATCGATTCTATGTTGTAAGTCTAATGTCGTGTCCTTGTAATTCCATATATAGTGAATTTTCGTGGCAGGCCGTTCGAGGTTTATTTCCTTATGGGTTTTCCTCGTACATCGGCGTGTTATGTGGATTGATCTATATTGTTCTGTTCTTGCCTATATGCATTGTTCATACCAAAAGTTATCTACTCACATGGACCAATCAGAAATGGACACGTGTCATCCAATATAGCAGAAATCCTAATTAGGAAGATATAGACTCACCGACTAACATGAAAAATGATGACCAACAATGAGAAGACTGACCAACAGGGTCAGCAAAGCGCCAACATTCATATACATTATGAACGTCATGTATTGATGTTAATGCCTAATTTATAAATTCATTCCATCCTTTTACATTCCACCTCTCTATCTCCTTACGAGAATAAAAATACATTGTAATCCCTTCATCAAGGGCAAGGAAAAATCCATTCAAAAATATGAAAGGCAAGACATAATACAAACCAATAAGAAATAAAGTGCATGTAGGCTTTCCCTTATAGCCAATCCACTTTAAAAACCTTTTTGTCTTTATTTTATTTACATATATTATCTGTGATTAAATAATTAGACCTAGTCTAGTTTTTTACATCAACAGATTGGCGCCATCTGTGGGAATGTATTTTTAAACATTTTCACTCTCATTCACTTAAGATAATTGAAAGATGACTGACATTCCTGAGTCTAGTGACAAAAGTGATGGCAATCCACCTATTTCATCCGCTCCTCCAACAAATAATTATATGAATGGCATCTGGGCTAGTCTGGCTAGAGGACAGCAGTCCATGCAAGATACAATTAGGAAATTGGCCCAAACGCTAGAAGTAGTATCTCATACCTTATATATTCATAGAAGCATGTTACCATCGCCTCTAAGAACCAGTAGGCATAGCCATTCTAGGACTTCCAGAGACACGTCCTATCGTCCAGGAGTAAGTTCTTCCCTGAGGACTCAGA
Source organism: Sambucus nigra (assembly GCA_949130495.1). Taxonomy (NCBI): domain Eukaryota; kingdom Viridiplantae; phylum Streptophyta; class Magnoliopsida; order Dipsacales; family Adoxaceae; genus Sambucus; species Sambucus nigra. The sequence goes on along the minus strand of OX422215.1, from coordinate 598,797,335 downwards.
TCCTTATGACGAATCGTCATTGTCTCAGGAAAGGCTAAGTGCCTTAGAAAGGATTAGTCGAGCATCCTCATTTGATCGTCTGAGACCCATAAGGAATAGAAATATTCCCATGGTATTGTCGAGGCATAATCGATGACCAGCTGACCAACATAAGGCCTCAGCCCAATCCAGATCATGTGCATGATGATCTGTCCATGCCAAGCAGACCTCTCAAAAAGAGATCTTAGCACAGATAGTTGGTCAGAACAGTCAAGATGCATCACATAAATCTAATTTGGGTAACCACGCATGGAAAGGCTAAATCCAAAGGTTGGAAGATAGGTTAGGAGTAATGGTGAAGGCGAAGAACCCTTTGCAATGAAGCTTTGTGAAAGGATCTCCCTTTGTTCAAGCTATTGTGGATTTTCCTACTCCTTCGAAGTTCAAAGCTCCTATTGTTACGCCTAAGTATGATGGGAAAACTGACCCTCTTCATATATAACAGTACCAAGGTGCAGCAGACATTTATGTTGTCCCCAACGAGATGAGATGTATGGTATTCTCATGTACCATAACAGATCATGTCTAAGTATGGTACAATAGCCTACCTCGTATACAAATTGTTGATTTTAACCAACCGACTAAGCTATTCATTGGTAAGTTCTGCTTCCGAGCCAAACCATAAAAGAGGAGTAGCTCATTTTCTAAGTGTTAGACAACAAGTAGGATAAAGCACCAGGGACTATATCACTCGCTTTAACAATGAGAAGTTGGAGGTCATTAATTACGAGGAGAAAATAACTATTACAGCTCTCGTGAGTGGACCGCTTCCCAAGAAGCTTTATTACACTATTTCCAAAGATCTCCCAAGACTATGATTGAATTAATGGCCAAAGCAACCAAGATAATGAATTTCGAGGAAGCAATGGCAGCGAAGCAGAGTTTGGTCGCAAAGACAGAGGTCGAAACTGAGAAGAAAGATCAAAAGGAGCATAAGGATCATAAAGATTCAAAGAAAAAGAAAATTAATGACAGGCTCAGGAAGTATAACAACTACACTCCATTAACGATGGGCATTCACCATGTTTTGGAGGAAATTAAGCATAGCAAGGAGATATATTGGCCAGAGAAATTAAGAGCACCTTCCAGGAAGAGGGACAAATTCAAATACTATGAATTTCACAAGGACCATGGGCATACGATAGATTGTTATATTGCTCTACAAAATAAGATAGAAACCCTCATACACCAAGGAAAACTGGACAAGTTTGTTGATCGGCAGGATGATAGAAGAGCTCGACGTAGGTAAACGTCTCCATGCAGGCCTAGGGAAGAAAATAAAAGAACTCATGAAGATGATACCGATTTCCCCAAAAAAACCAAGAAACCATAACGTGAGGTATCTACACTTAGTTTTGGTTCCTTTGATTGTCAGATGATTACAGGTTGAGATGTGGGAGGTGGAGATCACACTGCATAGAGAAAATCTTAACTCAATGAGGATTTAGCTTGTTCTTACATCCAGAGGATCAATTTAGCTGAGGAAGATAGGCCGAGGAAGGTAAAATGAAAAATCGGTGACTGGGTTTTCTAAAAATGATCTATTAGGAGTTCTGTACCCCCATGATGACCCTATGGTGGTCAAATTCAGATATCTGGATACAATCATTTTTAGTGTGTTGATTGACAATGGTATCTCGGTAGATATCATGTTTTATTCCTACTTTCAAAATCTGGATTTGAAGCTCATTCAGCTAGATACGTACCACAGGACCTTGATCAAATTTTTAGTGAAAAGTTTGTCCTTTGGGCACAATCACGCTGGAGATGTTGCTCGGCACCTAGCCAGCAAGTCACACCGAGAAAGTTCATTTCTTTGTGATGGATAAGAATGTGCAGTCAGTCTACAACATCATCATGGGCAGAGTAGGGTTGAAGAAGTTTGAAGCAGTTACCTCAACATTCCATCACTGTTTGAAGTTCCCGACCAACTTTGGAGTAGGTGTAATGAAGAGTGATAAAAAAGTAACCCGGGAATGTTATTACTCCTCTGTAGAGAAAGAGGATTTTAAAGAAATAAATAAGAAGACCACCACTTACCAAGTGTACATTACTAATCCCAAAAGCGAATCTGAGGTTAAAACCTTAGATCCAAAAGCGGAGACAGAGTTGGTGAAAGGCCAAATTATGGAAGCAACGGAGAATATCATATTAGATGATGAAAAGCCAGAGAGAACTACACAGGTGGGTTCAAGGCTAGACCCTATTCTTAAATAGGATCTAGTGACATTCCTAAGATAGAGAAAGCACGTGTTCGCTTGGAGTCATGAGGATATGCCTGGGATTCATCCTAATTTCCTCTGCCACGAACTCAACGTCAACAAGGATGTCAAGCCAGTGAAACAAAGGCATGGGGTGTTCAGACTCGAGAAGAATCAAGCTATTCAGGAGGAGGTAGAGAAGCTTCATTTATTGAGAATGTGAAATATCTAGATTGGTTGACCAACATTGTTATAGTCAAGAAGAAAAATAATAAGTGGATAATGTGTGTGGACTTTACTGACTTGAATAAAGCATATCCAAATGATCATTTTCCTTTGCCCAGGATTGACCATCTTATGGATGCTATGTCGAGACACGAGCTATTGAGTTGTATGGACGCCTATTTTGGTTACAACCAGAATATAATGAAGCCTTAAGATAGAGAAAGTACCTCTTTCATTACTCCCTGAGGAACTTACTATTATAATGTTGTGCTATTTGGTTTGAAAAATGCAGGTTCTACCTCACAGAAGTTGGTGAATAAGGTCTTTAAAGATCAAATAGGAAAGAACATGGAGGTATATGTGGATGATATGCTGACGAAGAGTAAAAAATCCTCTGATCACCTCTCTGACCTCAGCCAAACCTTTGATCAATTGAAAAAGCACTAGATGAAGTTGAATCCAACCAAATGTGGGTTCGGCGTGCAAGAACTAATGTTAATTGGGTACATAGTAAACCAGACAGGTAATGAAGCTAATCCAGGTAAGATAAAAGCGCTGATTGAAATGTAGTCCCCGACTTGCAAGAAGGATGTTCAAAGAGTCACTGGGCGAGTAGTTTCTTTGAACAGATTCGTGTCCCGAGCAATAGGCATGTGTTTACCATTCTTTAAGGTGCTGAGGAAGATCTTTGAATGGAACGACGAATGTGAGAAATAATTTTTAGAGCTGAAGAAATATCTAAGATCACCACCGTTACTCTCCCGACCAGTTTTGGGGGAGAAATTATATTTGTACTTAGTTGTTTCTGAGTTGGCTGTAAGTTTAGCTTTGATACGAGAAGATAATGGAGTGTAGAAGTTAGTCTACTACACCAGTAAAGCCTTTCGGGAGTAGAAATCAGATATCTATGACTGAAAAAATTATCTTTGGCACTTATAGAGGCATCCATACGGATGAAGTCGTATTTCTAAGCACATACTATGGTGGTGTACACTGATATGCCTCTTCAGCAAGCTTTTCATAAACTAGAGAATTCTAGGAGATTAATGTATTGGGTAGTAAAACTGGGGGAGTACGACATTGTGTATGAGTCAAGGTCCTCATTAAAATACCAAGCTGTAGCGAACTTATTGAAGAGTTTACTTATCCAGAGGTTCCCGAGAAATAAGGCATTCGGGCATATCAAACCCCAACAGGGGTAAGCTCAATCGAAATCATCTCCTACCAATAGCTCGAGTAGACCCCAGCTAGGCGAGCTCAGACGAAGCGACTATCGACCTACCGAAATAGTCAACCAGGATGCATGAGATGACTAAGAAATATAAGGTGGCAAAAATAAAATATTCCATTATGGAACATTGACAAACTAAGGATTTGACAATGATATCCCAGTATGGAATTTGTAAGAGGGTACTTTGGATAAGATGGAGGCGTAACCCCTATTTGAGTATGGTAAAGATAAGTTAATCCTGGCCAAAGCTTTGGATTTAATAATAGGACACACGAACACAGACCCAATGAAGATAAACTCGACTTAAACTCACAGAACCCTCGTGTATAACTCAGGAAATAGTAATGAACCTTAGAAGTAACTTAGCTAGAAGGAGAGAGAAGTAAGCACCCTAGATACACCTTGGTAGGCAGGTAAAAACACACCATATACCCTCAGGAATCTCTGTCAAGTATTAAAAGATTTACAATATATGACAATGGTGAGGGGATAAACCCTCTGGTTTGCAATAATCTCTCTTTATGATGTGTATCTCTAGTAATAACTTAAGGGTTCTCAAAAAGATCCTCCTTCCTCAAAGGTGGTTGGGGTCCTTAAATAGCCCCCCACACCACCCCCGAGGCAACTCAGTCATTAAAACTATGAAAGAAATCCCTCATACTTTATGTCACAGCATTAAATGCCTGGTGTACTAGTTGACTCCACGTCATAATCATTAAATGCCAAGACATGCCTTTTGCCTAACCACTCTGTGTCAGGGGCTGTTGTCGCAGAGGTGGATCACCAACTGCCTGACAGCCCCAAATACCACGGTAGTTTACTCAAGTGTATGTCTGACATTGTTTTGGCTGGCCAGTAACCTCACCTACGGTAGTTGTGACACTAAGCAGAAGGGCTATCTGGTTCATAACTCAACGCCCGATGGGACTCCAAGCTGCTCCGCTTGAGTTTCCACGGTCAGGGTTCTTCGGCATTTTACCAGGTGTATCTAAGATGGTCAGGACAAGCCCCAACGGTGCCTTACTTCTCAATCCTCCAAACCAGGTCCCTCTAAAGTTCCCACGATGAGGTCATTCGATAGAGCATGAAAGCTCTCCTAGGCCCTGCCAAGCCTGGTCTCTCGCAAGTACCGTTTGACCTCATACAAACTCTTTTGTTATTATCGTTACGTCATTATAACCGTTAAAGCTTACAATCATTAATAATGAAAATACAATATGACTAATACAACAAGCTAAAATATGAGCTGCCGCGCCGAGCTGCCTCGCTGAGTTGCCACGCTTGAGCTGCCTCGGTTGCTTAATCTCAAATACTGTTGCTAACTGGGGATTTGTCCCTAATCTCAAGATTACCTTCAAGCCCCCTCTACATTTTCCCCCTCGTGGAGAGATTTGTTGGAACAAGAAATGTCTGCACGAAATGTCTCAAACCAATGGACTTTTCTTTGTGTGAAAAGATTCAGGCCTTTTCTCCTTTATTCAGAACCGGAGCGTTAGAGTCTTCGGGAAAAAGTAAAATTCGGCCTGATGCAACTTAGTCATGATTAATTAGTCGTCTAGACTTATGACGAGAGAACATCATAGCTTTTTGGAATCGTTGGGACATCTTCTTCGTTGGGGGTCTTATTAGATATGTCTAACAAAAATTTCTTTGGCGCCAAAACTCAATCTTGTATATAAAGGAAGCGGTTTATGTTCCCCAGATGTCACTTCGTAAATGACGTGGCGCAGTCTTCTCAACTGTCAAAGCACTTCCCAAGGTGCCACATGTTCATTATAAATGATTGCAGGTGGCATTGCACGTGTGATTATGGGAGACTGAAACGACAACCCCAAAATTTTCAAACGGCTATATCCAAAACACTTTAACCCTCTCTTTTTTTTTCTTACTCTGTTACTATCTTCTTCAGACTTTCATTTCTTTTTTAGAGAGAGAGAAAAAAACTTGCAAAAACTCCATTGTTGCTAAGCTTCTTATTCGCCTTCTTCCCTTCTCATCCTCTAAACCGTTACTTGTGGTCGTGGTCTTCTATTCTTATTCTTCAAACCGCCCTTGCGTGAAGCTTTTCTGTCGTCTTCATCATCATTTTCCATGGCAACCTCAAGCAACCCCGTCATCTCTGCTACTAGTGCTCCGTTTGCCACCACCACTACTGCCTCTGCCCTGGATGCTTCCCGTCAGGAACAGCTAAGATTTTATTGTGGCTCTCCTATTTTTGGGGAGGGTGATGACTTTGCTGTTGCCTGCAAGGCTGTGAATTTTTCTTCCAAGTTCGATGCCTTACTGTTGGGTGATGAAGACGAGGATTCTTCTGAGTGGGACTTTCTTCCCCCAAAGAAGACTCTACGATTTTGCTTGGAGCGAGGGGACTTCCCATGGTCCCATGTTGACTTCGAAGCGCCAGGGGGTTCTCCTACCCACTTTGCTGCCTGGAATTCTCACATGCAAAGTTCTTATGCTGATATTCTCACCAAGCTTGGGTTGTAACGAGCTAAGTGGTTTGGTGAGTTCACTCTTTCGAAGAATAATGCTATTCTTCCTATCCTAGTCTCTCGATGGAACGTTACTACTCATACGTTCATCGCTGCATGGGGAGAGTTCACCATAACTCTAGAGGACGTGTGCGAGCTTTTGGGCCTCGATGCAACAGGTCATGAGCCCTACGATGATGAGGCTCTTGATGCCCAAGAGAATGCAAATCATTTGGAGTTGGATTGCATATGCCGAAGCTGCATTGGTTCATCCAACAAAGCTACTTTCTCTCCCTTGATTAATTATTTCTTCAAGGGTTTTGATGAAGGCAGTTCTTCAACAGATGCTCCTGGTCAAGGTACACTGTTGGAACTTCCCGCCTATATTCTTGTGATTCTCTCCCATTTCCTTTTGACGGGCAAACCCAACGACCAACCCCGAAGGGACCTTATCAACCCGTCCCTTCGTTTGGCACGAGGCATAAAACTTCCACTGGCTGCAATTGCCTTGGGATCCCTCTACACCTAGATGGATAGAACTTTGTTCGACATGGAACGCTCTCTTGGCCGTTATAACTTGGCCAATTTTGCCAACAGCGTTCTTCTGACTAGATTCCTTTACTTTCGCTTTCCTGCCGTAGCGGCCAAAGCCAACAGTCCTCCCTCGGGGGAAACAATTCTGCCCCCACGGTCCTTTATTTATCACAGGAGACAAAGCCGGAAGGAGTTAATATCTGTGATTGACCGTTTTGAGAACTTTGTAATGAGGCCTTATCAGGAGGAAGTCTTCTTTCACACTTGTGAATATTTTCAACATGAAGCCAGAATGGTACAGGAGCCTTCCCCAGATATCGAGGATCCCTCATTGGCTGTGGTTCTTCTGTTCTCCCCCAGATATCTGCCTTCTTACACCGAGTGGGGATATACGAGTGAGCACTATAATCCCAACTGATGCAGCCGCCAGTTTGGGTTTGATCAGGGGGCTCCACGTCTAGTGTTTCAATCATCAAACCCTAAGGTCTCCTTTAGCGAGGCGTGCTCTCTTTTTTCTTCCACCGCTGCATGGGGGATAAGCTCCGCTATGGCTGGGCGAGTGACCATTCCCAGTATTACTAGGCGTGGGGGTTTGCAAAAACTCATAAAAGTTGCTCATGAGGAGCGCCATCTGGGCGGGTCCCAACCCGCACTCATGGCAGGTTGTGCCACCCCAGGAACGTCTGACATCGTCAGAACCGATGGTACCTCTACTCGAGGAGCCCCATCCCTTAGGGCCTCCTGCTCCCTCGCGGCTTGTTCTTCATTACGCTGGATATCATCAAAGTTGAGTCTTCGAGTAGCATTATCTTGCGCCATACTCCCTAGCTAAGAGAATGCCTCCCCAATAGAGTCGCCAAATGTAAGAGGGTACTTTAGATAAGATGGAGGCGTAACCCCTATTTGAGTATGGTAAAGATAAGTTAATCCTGGCCAAAGCTTTGGATTTAATGATAGGACACATGAACACATACCCAATGAAGATAAACTCGGATTAAACTCACAGAACCCTCGTGTATAACTCAGGAAATAGTAATGAACCTTAGAAGTAACTTAGCTAGAGGGAGAGAGAAGTAAGCACCCTAGATACACCTTGGTAGGCAGGTAAAAACACACCATATACCCTCAGGAATCTCTGTCAAGTATTAAAAGATTTACTATAAATGACAATGGTGAGGGGATAAACCCTCTGGTTTGTAATAATCTCTCTTTCTGATGTGTATCTCTAGTAATAACTTCAGGGTTCTCAAAAAGATCCTCCTTCCTCAAAGGTGGTTGGGGTCCTTAAATAGCCCCCCACACCACCCCCGAGGCAACTCAGTCATTAAAACTATGAAATACATCCCTCATACTTTATGTCACAACATTAAATGACTGGTGTATTAGTTGCCTCCACGTCATAATCATTAAATGCCAAGACATGCCTTTTGCCTAACCACTGTGTGTCAGGGGGCTGTTGTCGCAGAGGTGGCTCACCAACTTCCTGACAGCCCCAAATACCACGGTGGTTTACTCAAGTGTATGTCTGACATTGTTTTGGCTGGCCAGTAACATCACCTACGGTAGATGTGACACTATGTAGAAGGGTTATCTGGTTCATAACTCAACGCCCGATGGGACTCCAAGCTGCTCCGCTAGAGGTTCCACGGTCAGGGTTCTTCGGCATTTTACCAGGTGTATCTAAGATGATCGGGACAAGCCCCAACGGTGCCTTACTTCTCAATCCTCCAAACCAAGTCCCTCTAAAGTTCCCACGGTGAGGTTATTCGATAGAGAATGAAAGCTCTCCCAGGCCCTGCCAAGCCTGATCTCTCATAAGTACTGTTTGACCTCATACAAACTCTTTTGTTATTATCGTTACGTCATTAAAACCGTTAAAGCTTACAATCATCAATAATGAAAATACAATATGACTAATACAACAAGCTAAAATATGAGATGCCGCGCCGAGCTGCCACGCTTGAGCTGCCTCGGTTGCTTAATCTCAAACACTGTTGCTAATTGGGTATTTATCCCTAATCTCAAGATTACCTTCAAGCCCCCTCTACAGAATTCATACATGGATGGATCTTCGTGTGTGAAAGGAAGTGGAGCCGGTATTATACTCAATAACCCTCATGGGATTGATATTGATTACGCATTTAGATTCCAATTTCCAAGCGTTAAACAATGAAGCGGAATATGAAGCATTAATTGTGGGATTAAGTTTGTCTTAAACACTAAATGTCGAGAAAGTTGTGGTGCACAGTGATTGTCAATTGATGGAAATCATATCTTAAGTTTGTATGGAGCCAATGGTGAATTAATAATAAGGTACCTCGCCAAAGCTCTAGAGGGTAAGTCCAAATTTCCCGCTATTCGAATGAGCAAGATTCCAATATTGGAGAATGCCCGAGCTAATGCACTTGCTTGGCTAGCGTCGGCAACTAGGATTGAACTTAGGAGACTAATCCCCATTGATATTCTAGTTAGTCAAAGTAATTATGAAGATTTGATGATTAATTTCATTGCGGTAGAGGTAGGACCTTCCTGGATGGATCCCATGAGAGCTTACATTAGAGAAGGAATTCTGCTAGTAGATCCAGTTGAGTCCAGAAACTTTAAGTATAAAGCAATGAGGTACATGTTAGATAATTAATTTCTTGCTAGCAGATCTAGTTGGGCATCCCTCTCAGAGATTTTAAGTCGGGGAATAGAAGAAGAAGCATCCTGGTGGTCTGGAAAAGTGCCAGACTTAATTAATTTCCTAGTCAAGCTAGGACATATGGCTATAAAGGAGCTAGTACCAATGGGGTAACACCGACTAAGTTCTGTTGGTCAGCATCAATAACTTTCTCAACCTGCTTATCAGCAGGGCCTCTCCTTAGTCATTTCAGAAGAGATTCATCAACCTTATTGGTTGGGGGATTCTTGTCAACATCATTTTTCTTTTTTGACACACCACTATCAACAGGCTTAGTGGTGCCAGCAACATCAACCCCAAGAAAATTGAAAAATTTCCTCTTTTCCATACTCACTCAGAGAGAAAGGTCTAAATTAAAAGAAGAACAGGCGCCAATAGTAGGTTTATCACCACCAGATGTAGTGGAAGATAAAGTGGACACACGGTCTTAGTCCAAATCAATCACAATGGATGGCACAGCAGTTGTTAGGCGAGCCACAAAAGATGTGATTGAACTCTTGTACTTCAACACGTATGAAGCTGACCTAGTATGGTCCTCAATAATTCTTTGATAGATGCCCCAGAGAAACTTAAGCTCTCCAAGGTTAATGTCACCTTCCTTAGGATACTTTCTCTTGTTCTCAACTGTAATCAAACAAACAACAAATATTTGATAACATATTAGCAAATGATTTATCAACATGAACATATGAAATAATTTACAACTTATGCCATGACCCTCTTGAGGGCATCTTGGTCCATTGTATACGTCGGCTCCTTTAAGAGGTACATATTGCCAATTTTTGGCAATAACACCATGATCGAATTAGTACCAATTGGAGTTAGGCAAATTGACAACTAGAGCTATATTAAGAGACCTAGTCTTTAAATAATATGTACTATCACTGGTGACCCATTTTTGATAAAACATGATCTTAGGAATACCGATATGGTCCCATGGATTTAATTAAGCCTATGGATACCATTAACAATTCTCTAGGAGTTGGGGGCTAATCTAGCAGGTACAATATCAAAGTATTGACAAAACTCTAAACACAAATGATTTGGGGGAAAAGTGAAACCGCATTCAGTTATGAATAAGGAAGGAATATAGTGGCCTTCAAATAAAGAGAAAACATTTACAGAAGGATTAGGGAACTCTAAGTCTACCAAGTATGGTATATCCCATTCCATACTAAACTCATCTAGAGAGACAACAACGTAAACCGTGATTCAATATGAAGAAAAGAAAATAAGGAAAGGATTCTTACAAAAACTTAAGGATTCTACAAGAACTAGAAGACAGGAAGAACGATCCCACGAAAGCTCAAGAATTTGCTGTAAAAACTTAAAAAGTTTGAGGTAAGAGACAACTGTGAATTTATCGCCTTTTATAGATTGCCTTAAAAATCGATGAACGTAATGATTAAAGTGAAGCGATGATTGAAATTATGGTGGCAATAAGAAAGATGCATTTACCCTGAGAAGGTTCTTTAAAGTTCAGAATTGTTACAAAAATGCCATCAGCAAAACACGCTACCAGCAATATCAATAAAAGTTTACAAGGGTGGGAAGTCAGCAACTAACCAAGCATCACGAATCTAGCCCGAGCTATTATTAAGACCAAATGCTCCATACTTTCAAGCAAGCATCAAGCATGGAACATTGGGGGCTTCTGTTCATACCAAAAATTATCTACTCACGTGGACCAATCAGAAACTGACATGTGTCATCCAACGTGGCAGAAATCCTAATCAACAAGATATAAACTCATCGACCAACATGTAGGATGCCGACCAACATGAAAAATGATGACCAACAATGAGAAGACTGACCAACAGGGTCAGCAAAGCGCCAACATTCATATACGTTATGAACGTCATGTATTGATGTTAATGCCTAATTTATAAAGGCATTCCATCCTTTTACATTCCACCTCTCTATCTCCTTACGAGACTAGAAATACATTGTAATCCCTTCATCAAGGGTAAGGAAAAATACATTCAAAAATGCCAAAGGCAAGACAAAATACAAAATAATAAGAAACACAGTGGACGTAGGCTTTCCCTTATAGCCGAACCACTTTAAAAACCTTTTTGTCTATATTTTATTTACATATATTATATGTGATTAAATAATTAGACCTAGTCTAGTTTTTTACATCAACATGCATGATTTAGAATAAATATAAAATTGGTTAGTCTTTTTTAACATAACAACCGTTAAAATTAGTGCAACGTTTTACTTTTGGTTTATTCTGTTTAAGTTTATATTTAATTTAAAATTAAAATAAAAATTGACTTTTGTTTTGAACTATCCATATAAGCATGCTTTCTAAAATTGGCATCAGAGCAAGAACACAAAGTTCCTATGTTATATTCATGTTTAAGCAAGAATTATAGCGATTTTTATTCTAAGGGTCAATCGTTTTCTAGATCACATTTGTTTGATGGGTCTAAATACACGTACTAAAAAGTGCGTATGAAATCAACACTTAAGTCAAGAGATGAAATGGTATGGCAAGTAGTTGTTAAGGGTTGGTCCCCACTCACAGCCTTAACTAGTGATTATAGAATTTTTCAAACTCGTAGAATTATGGAGTGAGGAAGAGCATAGGGTAGAAAATTACAATTCATGAGGTTTAAATGCTCTATTTTGTGTAGTAATGCCAAAGGAGTTCTTTCATACTATGACACGTGAAATGTCTAAAAGGGATTAGGATAAACTCTGACTCATCCATGAATATACTACTTTTTCTAAGGCATACAAACTTCAAAACTTTAACTCTCAGTTTGAAACCATTAGGATGGAGAAGATTGAATCATTTTAATGAGTTCCACACTTGATTGTTCGATATTATGAACTTGTCGTTTAACTTGGGAGAGATAATTCCTGAAATCTGTGTAGTCAAGAAAATCTTAAGGTCCTTGCATAAAAATTTTAATTCAAAATCGATAGTTTTGAAGTCCTTGGGCACGTTAGACTCTATGAAACTTGAAGAGCTTGTAGGTGATCTTTAGACTTATGATCTTGACATGTTTTCCTTCAAAAAAGATGACGAATAATAAGAAAATTTCTTTAAAAGCCTATAAGGAGGAAACACGAGTTTTATAAGATGAGTCTAACATCGATTCTGATGATATGGCCATTTTTTCAAAGAAATTCAAAAAAATTCTCGAGTTTGGAAACAATCAAAGGATGTAAAGAAGTTTGAAAAAAATAAATATAACAAGGTCGATCAATTCCTTAAAAAATGTAATGATAATTTTATAAAGGACGAGTCAGATAGATACTTTGGGTATGAGGGTTATAGCCATAGATCAACCTAGTGTACCACTAAATTAAAGAATGAGGACAAAAAATCAAAGGTGTACAATTCCACCCTTAGTGATAGTGATCCGAAAAAGGAACCAGATTCTCCCTAGAACGCAAATACACCGTATCCATGGCTAGTCATGTGAGCCTTAATGAAAAATCCTTCCATAAACATAATTCTGAGCTTTACATTCCTAAGGCCATTATTTGTGATTTCCATGTGAGTGACAGTGGAGAGAGTGGAGATGCAGAGGAGGGGAAGGTGACTAAACCCTAAGTTTCATTCCGTGAGTTATATGCAGAAATAATGAAATTAAAAAGACAAATTTGAATTTATAAGCTAGGTGGAAAGAACATGTCATAGGTAATGGTGAGAATATTTTTATTAAGGATGTTATAGCTCATGAGAAGACTCTTAGGTAAAAACTCACATTTATTGAGGGGTGACGTGATAGACTCCAGGGATTAATGGACATTATAAAGAAGGAATCCCTAGTTTTTTATGAGAATCATTGTTTGATCCAGACTAGAATTTTGGAGTTAGTGTAGAGATTGAAAGAATCGAGTAATGTCAAATTGAATTTGGAATCTATGTCAAAAAAGTTGAATAAAATGTTGGGCACCGTCTAAATCAAAGATAACACACATGGGATTGGCTTTGATATTACAAATGCTTTCGCTACTAAGTCAAAACCATGCTTTTCAAACAGTCAGACTTTGCTAGGAATGTTAGAAAATGTCAACCTAATGGTAACTTTCCTTGTTTCTATACACGCACACATTATGGTAGAAAATGCCGCCTTAGGAATTTTTTTGTTGATCTTATAAATGGTCTTACAAAGTCTAAGTTTAGAGTCACTGAGTTTCCCAAAACCCTAGAGTATCACGTCACACCTACATGGGTTAGGAAATTTAATTTGGAGGCTTTACGTGTTAGACTTCTTGATGCTTGAATCCTTGCACACGATACTTATCATGTTAAATCTAATGGTTGATTGTGTTCGGATGTCTACATACACTAGCTTTTATACTTCATGTCATATGTGTTTGCTAATTGTATGTGTTTTGAGTCTTTTGTATTTTAATTTTCTTTTTTGGGCATTATTGATAAAAATACAAAGAGATTTTTTTTGTCTTTTGAGTTATTTATGATATATTGGTATCACTTTGAAAATAATTTTAAAACTTAAAAGTATTTTTAATTTTTGTGTAGTTTAGTTTTACAGATTTTGTGTGGCATATAGATGTGTCTAAATCCACTGCATTCCATATTTCTATGTGGCTAGGATATTTGACTATGACTTTCAATGCTTAAATTGTTCTTAATCGTGCTTTCACGGAGTTATTCGACTTCAATTTTCTTAATGGAGTCACTTTGTATATGCCTCCACACACATATGTGTGAGCTCTTTTGGATTTTAACTTCACATTTTATATTTGAGCTAAGTGATATGTTCTTCCATTAATCTTGTAATTTGCATATCGTGTGACTATGGGGACTTTTGCATATAAGAATCATTTCCCGTTGGTATGTTATTTTTTAGTGATATATGAGGGTTCATGAGAAAAGGATAAAAAAGGAGCATATTCCTTTTATGGGAAAGCTACCATTAGCAAGAGCCTAAAAAATTGAGAAGAAAAACGAAAAGATTAAAGGCCAACATGTTAATTTGTTGGATTATATCTTCAAAACAACTGAGTGAAAAAAGGATATAGTTAAAGATCAATGGTTTTGCATAATGAATACCAGTTATGCTTAACATATCATGCCGCTATTGATTTGTAGAATCCTCAAAATTCTAAGCGTGTGTGTATTGTGCTTGTTTATTATTTGAATTCACTATATTTGTCACTTGAGGATAAATCTTAATTTGATAAAGTTTTGTAGTCAAATATAACTCCTTAGACATTTTTAGCTGATTGTGTCATATTTCATGTGTTTCTAGTTTACTTCCCTTCACTCTATTCACATGTATAGACACATCGATGCCATGCTATCATATAAAACTTTTGTGTTTTTTGTCATGTTGTGGTTCTTTATACCTATATATATGAGCATGTGTGTTAGTGGTATATTTTGCATATTTATATATATGGTATCATTTGTTTTTTAGTCTTTGCATTAGCATTTATCCCATGTTTTCCATGTGTTTTATTATTGAATCAAATTGACATGATATATGATCAAATTACTATCTCATGATTCATTATGTATTCGAGTTGGAATCATTTATACTATGAATGTTTTTATTGATTGATCATTACTTGTGTGTTTTTGTTCATGTTGTGGTTATTTATACCTATATATATGAGCATGTGTGTTAGTGGTATATTTTGCATATTTATATATATGGTACTATTTGTTTTTTAGTCTTTGCATTAGCATTTATCCCATGTTTTCCATGTGTTTTATTATTGAACCAAATTGACATGCTATATGATCAAATTGCTATCTCATGCTTCATTATGTATTCAAGTTGGTATCATTTATTGTATGAATGTTTTTATTGATTGATCATTATTTGGATTATACGTGCTTGTGTTGCCATGTTGTGTTTTATTGCACTTTACACCATTGCATGGTATTATTCCTTCTTCCTTAATTTCAATAGGTATCGTATATTCTCACTTTTTTTTTTGGGGGGGGGGGGGGGGAGGGGGTATGTTTTATGAGCGATGTAGACACCCCATCCTGGTACCGTTCAAACATCTCCTTAGATCCCTTTCTCCCTCGGACTCTAGGTCCTACTCCTAAATCTAACCCAGAGGCCATCTAGGGTTTTGATCTCTGTTTGACTTTGGTCAACTCTCAGAACTGAGATTAAATTAATTCACTTTTTTAAGTCTTTGACTACCCTTTCCAATGGTCTATATTGTGCATGAATCGGACTTATAGTCCATGCATACTTGCCTTTTTTACTCTAAACCCTAATGTAGAGGCCACCAACTGGTTCTGAGCTCGATTTGATTTTGGTCAACTCTCAAACTCGAGAGTGTATTGATTCACTTTCTTAAGATTATAAATACCCTTTTAAACAGTCTGTATCGTGAGTGAATTGAACTTATGGTTTGTGCATACTTGCATTTTTACCTTGAACACTAACTTAGAGGCCACCGAGCACTTTCGAGCTTTATTCCACTTTGGTCAACTTTTGAACCTTGGAGTGGATCGATGCACTTTCATAGGGCTTTGAATACCCTTTCCAAATATCCTTCCCGTGCACAATTCAAAATTACTTTTTGCATTTTATGCTCATTTTTTTCCAAAAAAAATTCCCTTTTGGACTGCTTATAGGCATCCTTAGCCTTATGCCTATTAGTAAAAGGGCACTTTACTTATCCAGTAATCCAGGGGGTATGCCGATAGTAGGTTGGGGTCTATGCCGATTGGCAGATCCCATAACCCTATTTTTTTCTATTTAAAGAGTCCATAACATTATTGCAAGGGAAGCCTTTTTCGAGATTCGAAGATCCCCTGCCTCGAAATTAGTGCTTCATCTATCCAAAAACATAAATTTCCAAACATTCTCTCCACCCTTACTTACATCACTTCTACTCCACATTTTCCATCCATTTCACCACTACTGCACCACAATAAAAATCAACCCACTTCACCTCAAATATTATTAAAAAAGTTCCATAGAAAGTTCATTTTTATCTTTTGAAACCTTTCTTTATTCTTAGAATATTTTTTGCTTTATTCTCACTTCATCACTTTAAATAATCTCTTTTTATTACTTCTATAAATAAAATATATTTTCATAAACCTAAAAAAACTAAAAAGAGGGTTTAATGTTTGAACCCCGAATTCTAATTTCCATCCCCTTGTCCACGCTTTCTGCACTTTTACACATTTTTCAACAAACTAAAGGAAATTATAGTGTTGGTGTCATGGCTTAAATCCCACCCTTGCATGTTTTCAAAATATGTGGACTTTGATGTCATTTTTGGATATGTGGGTGTCTCGAGTCATTCTTGGGATACGAGTTCTATTTTCTTATTTTTCGTTCTATTTATTCTCACATTTATTAGTATTGTGTGTGTGTGTGTGTGTGTGTGTATTAGTTTATATGTTCATATAAGTCCCATCTTCCATGCATATTCACTTCCTTATAGTGAATTATGACACAGTGTGTTGCTCACATTGTATTATATTTTCATATTTTGTCCTTTTTCATTTTCATAATCCCATTAGACATTCATATCCATTTCCTCATAATGGATTATGATTCGGTGGATTGGATATAGCATATCCTTTCTCTTTATCATATTTTTAGTAGCCACGAAAGATATTTGTATTCCATTCCTTGTGATGGATCATGATCTGGTGCACTGCTCACATTTCAGTTACTTTTAAATTACCTTTTTACTATTTATTTATACTCCTCAAAATGACTCATTATCTCCATATTTTCCATGACTTGAGTGTGACGAATTCTTTTCTCATTTATTTCACTCCGCACACATTATGCACACAAATTACATTTTAGAGAAAAAGGAGAATATTATCATAGCCCATGAGAGACCAAAATAATGGAATGAGTTCCTAACACCTTCCTACCCTGTAAACTAGTCCCCAAACCCCGTGATCTATTTGGTTTCATATGCAATAAATTATCTTTGATGCCATTTCTTCAGGGACCGCTACATCTTTTTCCTGTTTTGAGAAAAATAGGTTGGCGACTCCATTTTTAATATTTTCACCACTTTTGACGAAGACTGATTTATACTCGTGGGAGACCATGAAGATCGCATGAGCGGTGAAAAGAGGACTTTCTTACTTGATCCCCACATGTGAATAAATTTCTCTTTCGGGGTGAACAAATGCCAAAAAAATCCAGATGATCACAATAGAGACTCTGTTGAGATTTTATTTTTATAGGACTAGACTCAATTTACACGGGTTTTGTTTTTCTCTCTCTCATTTTTCTTTATCCTTCTATATGTGTGTATATACCTCACTTGTATATTCTTCATGCCCTCGTACTTTGCCTTGATCACATCATGATATTTATGTATATTCTCCTCTATATCATGTTATCTTTTACCACTTGTATATACTACCCTTTCTAATACATGCCTCATGATTTATTCACCTTTTTAACTCGTTCTCCATTCGCACATTTAAATCTCACTTATATATACTTACCATGCTCACTCAACTTACTCACATTCGCACATGCTCCATTTTTAAATATCCATGCTTAGTCCGACATGCACACACTTCCACATTACTCTCGCTTATATATATACACATATTTTCTTCACATACACATATTTCCATGTCACTCTCACTTTGCACATACCTTTCACCCACTTATGTATATTCACATGTCTCACACTTTGTATATACCACCATGATTTATATACACTTCAAACTTCATGTGCATACTTTCTAGCTTTACTCTCCATGTTTATCTCCCTTATCATATGCCGCTCATGTATATTCCTTTCTCTACCTCATTCTTAGTAGAAGTATTTATCCCGCTTAACATACAAAAAACACTCCATAAAATACTAATTAAGACTCATGCATTTTGCGCACTACGTCACGTGAGCACCACATTTTAACCAAAATTCTTCCCCATATTAGGGTATGTGATGGGTACCGATCCTGAGGGGCAAGTTTAAACTGAGCGTTATGATTCCCATCTTTCATTGGCCTAGTAAATTTCACGTATATCGAACAATCCCTCCCCTAATCGTACCGCTTGACCGAACTCATGAGGGGAGGTAAATATTAAGGAACTTGTTCATAAACACTGTGTATATCAAATTCGCTCTCACATTTACCGTCTCCACAAGGTATATCATTAGGCAATCCACGTACATTCATGTATATCAAATGGCTTGTCCACATGTACCGATGAATGATTTTTTGTATAGGTAAGAGGTATATCATAAAATTCATGCCAAAAGGGAAACCGTACCACTAACGTCCCAATGCATCAACCTCATATAACCGTCTTCCCTAGGATACTCGTACCTAGTTTTTGGAACTCAATGCGAAAGTCTGACAAACTTTTGAGTCATCTTGCCACTCAAATATTACGCTATTTTGCCAATTTTAAAAACAAGACCCTATTAGTGAGTTTGGAAACAAGTAAAACCGTTCCTTACATCACGTACCCAATATTTTCCTAGATGCGGGTCATGTATGATATTTCTTTTGAACCCTAGGCAGAACATAATAGAAGTGAAACCTAATAATAATAACTACACTGGGGAATTTCCCTTTTAACTTTTCTTCTAAATACCAAAAATATTTTCTCATTTTTAAAAAAAAACCAATAATATTCTTTTCCCTTCATGTGTTATCGCATACCCTAGCTTTGTCTTGGATCCCTACTGGCTCAAATACACTATCAAGCCACCTCTAAGTTCTTCCATATTCTCTCATACCTCCACAAAATTTAACATTCCTTCTTATGACTCTTCATAGAAACTTTTATCAGAATGCCAATGCTTAGTCAGACTTGATGATATTCCTCACTCATCACAGTTCTAAGATTGATAATCTCTAGGTATATGTCTAAGAGATGCAATAGAACATGCTTCAGATACCCAAAGTTCTTGAGCCTCACACCGTCTTCCCCCATTCCATAAGTCCACAAGGGACATAAATAATTTGGGTTCCAAAAGAGTATCAACATTTCCCTCATGTCCCAACTGCTAAGGGGCCAACGCCAGCTCAGTTTTCGATGTCGAACCTCCCATATCCAAGGGCTAATTTACTAGTTCCTATTCATGTTGATCCCAAAGAGGAAGAATTAAACAAGATCAAAGAAGACCTCAGGTTGTTGTCCAAGAATTTTGACCAAGTCAAGCTCTCAGGGAACTACGTGGATTACACCCATATGTCTCCCTACCTAAAAGATCGGTTGCTAAAGAAGTTTAAAATATTATACATCAATAAGTTTGGAGGTAGTTGACCTCCCATTGTTAACTTTAGTAGATATCATCATGCTATGACTCTACTTGGAGTGTTTTACGAAAATAAAAGTGCAGATATTCCGATAAACTCATAAGGAAGTGTTCTCTAATTGTTCTTGTCACTAGAAGAATCTTGAATTCGTAGTTGGGAGGATGTAGGCTGAGAATTCTTGACTCAGTATAAATAAAATGAGGGGCTAGAAGTCACTCATAGACACCTCGAGATGCTAAAAAATAATCATGATAATTCAGTCAATAGTTTTATCGGACGATGGAGAGAAAAAGTTGTCGTCATAATAGACAGACAGCTCGAAAAAGAACCAAATACAATTGTGAAGAAGAATTTATCATCGTATATCAAAACCTCTATGGGAATCCAGTACTACCCTCATTTCAGAGCGCTTCAGAAGGCAGGGATTGAGATCGTAGAAGGGGCTATTAGTAAAAAAGTCAAGTTTGATCCGAAGAGGATAGTTTATCTATGGTAACTATGATAAGATAACTAACACTTTTGTCCAACCTGTCAATAACATTTCTCAACCTGCTACCTTGTGAACAATCGAAGATCGACCCACTCCATTTAAAAGAGAATAAACTGAACCCTATTTTCCTTATAAAAGGTTTACCATGCTCTCCTGTCCTAAAACCTCATCAAGCCTCTGGAACTTCGACCATTACCAATCTCAGTTCCAATGAACTTCAAGCATGACTCTCATTGTGATTTCTACTAAATCACTAGGCACAATACTGACCAATGTTTCCATCTGAAAATGTCATTCAAGGCCCCATTGATAAGGGATCATTGCTCTTTTATCCAATTCAAAGACCAATACTGCTCAAAACCCTCTGCCAACACATCGGACTAAGGTAAACACAATTATTGTATTGGAAAATCAAATTTTGATCCTTTCACTAGGATTTGACCAATCAATACACCCGATCCATTTTCCATCTATCCTAAATCACTCAAAATTTGTACCTATTTCCTTCTATACCGAAAAATGCATCAAACTAATCCTAATACCTTTAAAATAAAGCCTTCATCACCATCCGAATTCGCTCAGAAATAGGGAGCATGGAGCTACCGGTAGTCTTAAATCAATTCTGAGACTTTGGGCTAAAATTACCACTAGGGATGACTCTTAAAGAAGACAGTTATGAAAAGATCGGTGACTTATACATGTAAGCTCGAGAATGGGTCTGATAGTCATATTATTAGTTTATGTCAGTAGAGGAGTTAATCTTGGACAATATCATGCAAGTCGTGTCCAATGAGTTTGTCAATAAAAAAGAAGTATGTACAGCCTTCAGACTGCTCATTATATTAAGGCTCAAAGGATACATGGTCCCCTGTTTCCAACACATCTCCGCTGACTGGGAAGAATTATACAAGTAGGAGGTTGAAGTCGAAGAGTGAATTAATTTCTCTTAGAAAGACAATATTTTTTCCACTGGGTGAGGAGATGATTCAGACAACTCAGATGATGAACCATATTGTAGGTATGTTAGCATAGTTGCTTATATGGGATGATTTATTTCAAAGAGTTGCTAGAAGGATTAATGAGTATCCATCATCCCAAAGGCAGATGAAGAGAAATGATTCATGTTCTTACCTACATCCACAAATCACACGACCTTAACGGGCAATACTATAAAGACCCGAATCTCCCATAATAGGGCATGCATATGGATAAAGAGAAAGGAGTTATTGAAGAACTTTCAATGGCATAAATATCGGTTGAGTAAAGTAAAGTCCTTGAACAACCCAAGTTAACATCACTTTATAGTGGGTTTTCATGTCCTCCCGATTGCATACAAACGCTCTGATCATACTCCTCACAGGACCCACAGTTCCTTTTACCACTACCCCCAAAAACATCATCCACGTAGTTATATCTATGATCGTGACGGGGCTTATCTTTTTTCGAGGAGGAAATTCCCAAGATCGGTCCTAGACAAAAATATGCTCTTAACACCTCATTAGAAATCATGGGAAAGGCAATTCCACTGGATCTTAGTGATAAGAGGTCCGCTTTGGATGTCTATCTATTAAGAACTCTCAATTGGGATAAAATTATGTGATCTTACCCCCACATCCGCCAATGTGCGCGCCTATGATAACTCTCGTAAAGAGGTTATGGGTTGAATAAAACTTAGAATAGGGGATAGTCCTATATGCCCTCAAACTGAGTTTCAGGTCATCACTATACCATCTTGTTTTAGCTTCCTCCTTGGTCACCCATAGCTTCACCGTACCAGAGGTGTGTCCTCATCCCTACATTAGAAGTTTAAATGTTTTGCCAAAGATAAGGTTATCACTATCCTCTGGGATGATAATAACTCTGACGAAATCGACATGGGTAACCCCATTTTAGAAATCCAGCATAGGGCAAGTGACATATTCTTTTAGGGTTTCAAGATTGATCCACCCCACCCCTGTCGGGGATAATTTCAAAGACAAAGTATGCCTCGAGTACAACCCATATTCTAATGCCAATTTGATCTAGATGTTCAAGAATATGGATTTCATGCCCTGAATAGAGCTAGGCCACTATCAGTATGGGATCCTTAAACCAATATTTCTAAAAGAAGCCTTCTCCATGCTTTCTAGTTTACCAACCATCACTAGATGAACTTAGGGAACTCCATTAGTCGTATCGAAATAAGATCTTGAAAGGAGAAGAGACAATCCCTAGAGACTCCTTAAATGGAAAATTTATCAAGGAAGTTTAAGACTTCCCCTTCTGTGGGTTCCCCAAGTCATGGTACGTCCCTATGCAATGAAAATGAAGCTGAGATTATAATCTTATTTGGAGATAAAATCACCTGGACTGAAGACTGGAAGCATGAAGTGAAACCAATGACCATCAAATCCATAGAAAGCATTGAATATTATTAGGGTAGTGACAATGACGAGACATTTAGTCTCCATACACTAGGGCTGAAACTCTCCATAATCCATACTAAGGTTGAGCCGTGTGACACATATGCCAACATTATCCCTGTTGAAAAGTCGCTCCTCAATTGGCACAGCGTTCCTATTAACCAAGATCTGACCAACTCGGACCCTGATGTTCACCCCCAATAAGATGAACCTGAGTCAATCACCTCTCTTGATATTAGTGCTATGATTTTAAATGAGACCTACTTTGATGAGGTTCTCAATATTGTATTTCCAAAAAATGTGTCTAATGAAATGAATGAAGATTTTGAGTATCTTGAAGTGCCTTATATTAATTTCATTGATTCTAATCAAACGATTGATGAAGATGATCTAATAAATGAACAATTCTTAAATGATCTCAATAAGAAAAATATTAAACAACATAACCACATTCAAACTAATGATGGTGATACTATTGTTATTAATCTCGATTCTAGTAGTAATCAACACAAAACTGGGATAGGGTTCACCCTTGATGAGCGTGATTGGTCGCAATTCGAAGAACTTTTGAAATAATTTTTGGACGTATTCATATGGTCCTACAACGACATGCCTGACATTGACTCAGAGATCGTGCAGCATGATATTCCCACCCTTTCAAAAAGCAAGCATGTCATGAAAAATTTGAGAAATATTCGGTTGAAATGGTCCCTCAAAGCCAAAGATTAAGTGGTCAAACAGTTGAACGAATACTCATTCGTGTGGTCAAATATCCTACATGGAGCATAAACATTGTAGAGGGGGATTAAAGGTAATCCTGAGATTAAGGATAATTCTCCTCTTTACAACAGTATCTTGGGTTAATGCATCTTAGTGTGGCAACTCAGCGTGGCATCTCAGTGAGGCAGCTCACCGTGGCAACTCATATTTTAGTTTGTTGTGTTATTTAGCCATATTGTATCTTTTTTTATATTGATTATAAGCTGTAACGGTTGTAATGATGTAACGAGAATAATATTGAGTTTTAGTGTGAGGTCAAACGGTACTTACGAGAGACCAGACTTAGCAGGGCCTAGGAGAGCTTTCATGCTCTGTCGAATGACCTCGCCGTGAGTTCTTTGGAGGGACTTGTTTTGGAGGATTGAGAAGTTAGGCACCATTGGGTATTGTCCTGACCATCTTAGATACACCTGATAAAACACTAGAGAACCCTAACCATGTAACCTCGGGCGGAGAAGCTTGGAGTTCCATTGGGCGTTGAGTTGTGAACCAAACAGCCCTCTACTTAATGTCACATATACTGTAGGTGATGTCATTAGCCAGCTAAACAATGTCAGACCTACACTTGAGTTAACCACAGTGGTATTTGGGGTTGTCAGACAGTTGGTGAGCCATCTCTGTGATAACATCCCCCTGACACATAGTGGTTAAGCAAAAGGCATATCTTGGCATTTAATTTTTATGACGTGGAGACAACTAGTGCATCAGGTATTTAATGTTTGTTACATAAAGTATGAGGGATGTATTTCACAGGCATTGATGGTGGAGTTGCCTCGGGGGTGGTGTGGGAGGCTATTTAAGGACCCCAACCACCTCTGAGGAGAGGATGATCTTTTTTTAGAGTTCAAAAGTGATTACTAGAGAGTTATTATCAACCAGAGAGTTTACTCACCCACCATTGTCATTTATTACAAAAATTTTAATACTTGATAGAGATTCTTGAGGGTGGTTGGTGTGTTTTGGCTTCCGGTCAAGGTGTATCTAGGGTGCTTACTTCTCTCTCCCTCTAGCTAAGCTACTTCTAAGTTTATTGTTACCTTCTGAGTTATACACGAGAGATCTGTGAGCTTAAACCGAATCTATGTTCATTGAGTAATGTTTGAATGTCCTGTGGTTAATCAATAGTGTTGCTATTTAACTTATCATTACTATACTCAAAATGGGTTACGCCTCCATCTTATCTAAACTACCCTCTTACATTTGGCGACTCTGCTAGGGAGGCATTCTTCTGAGCAAGTAGTATGCTGCAAGATAATATTAATTGAAGGCTCAACTTTGATGACATTCAACACAATGAAGAACCGACGGCGAAATAACTGGAGGCTCTAAGAGATGGGGCCCCTCGAATAGAGGTGCCTCCAGTTCAGGCGATGACTGGTGTTTTAGGGGTGACACAAGCTTCCACGAGTGCTGCGTTGGGACCAACTCAAGTGGATATCCTCATGAATAAGTTTTACGAGTTCTTACAAACTCCGGTAGCTTCGACGGTGTTGGGAGGATTTGAAGCCCACTCCTTCGTAACACCAGGCGTAGTTCCAACGGCCCCACCAAGTGCAGGTGTAAATGGAACAGTCCCAGCAAGTATACCCTCTGTTGTGAATCCATCTATGGGAACCTTGGGAGTATCAACAGCTCCAGATGTGATGATTGCTCCAGCTACAACGGGCACTCAGCCCATGATCCCGTTGGTTGTTGCCCCAGTAGCATTACCCATAGAGGAAATGAGGAAGGAGATACTAAAGTTCATGTAGGCCTCCTCGCAATCTGCTGCTGAGGTAACTTTGGTCTATGATGACTTTCAAACACCTTATCCCCAAGAATAAAACGATGAGCCCTGTCCTAAGGACTATATTCCTCCTATTTTTGAAAAATACACAGGGAAAGGTGGAAACTCGTAGGAGCACATTAAGTGCTTCGTCGAACACTTGGGGGCACATTATAATAATAAGAAGCTCAGGTTGAGGGAGTTTTCTACATCCTTAACCGATAAAGCATATACCTGGTATTTTTATTTGGCTCCCAAGAGTGTTTCTACGTGGGAAAAGATGCTTGTTTTGTTCGTCCAGAAGTTCTTTCTAGCGGAAGATGAGTTTATTTTGACCCAACTGGGGAGGGAGAAGCAACGACCTGGGGAAGAAGTGGTAGCGTATGTTCGAAGGTTCAGGGAAAGGTCCCTCGATGTGAGGGAGGACGCCAAAGAGTCCAAGTTATTGCAGATCTGTGCGGAGGGGATGCTTCCTGAGTACATCTCTCATCTCATTAATGAGACGAGTGAGGGGACTTTTTCAGCGTTCTTAAAAGCAGAAAGAAATATCTCATTGGTCGTGTGACCAAATCCGATGGTGGTTCCCATAATGTTTAGGCAACCGATACAACCTGTGGGGGGAGGTCTCAGCCCCCACTGTAGGGTACACTGAGGGAGCAGATGGGGGCAAGGCACTGAAGAAGGACAATAAGAGGAAGTTTGGAAGAGACAGGGAGGACCCACAACTATTGCCTTATACGGTGGAGGAGGTTGTCAGCTGTTACAATAAATTAGTCCAAAGAGGAACGGTCTATGAACCAAAGGGAATTCCCGTGGAGTAACCCAATGCGGCGACAAGGGCGGATCCCAAATATTGCCAATTCATCAGAAGATCCAGCATCCAACATAGAGTTGTTTCATGCTGAGGAGAATCATCGATAAGTACGTAAAAGCAGGTACGTTGCAAATCCATCCGTAGAACGTTAACAACAACCCACTCCCAGCACATGGGGCTAATCTGGTGGTGGCCTGTGATGAAGAGGAAGAGAGAGAAGAAAGAGAGCCAACGTCAAAGCAGGAGGAATTCAAAGAATCTTTGGAAGATTGTACGAAGAGAATGGCTAATGTAGTACTAGCCTATGATGAGGCAAGTGAAAAAGACGTGGAGGACATATACAGCGTTGAAGGTGAGGAAGTAGACCCAGTCCTAGAGTACTGTGCAGTTTCAAAATCTCTAAAGTTTACCTGGTTCTTCGACCAAGTATGGATACCTAAAGACAGTAGGTTGGAAATAATCCAGGCAATACTTGACATTGTGAGGAAGAACACAATCCCTTCGCTGAGATGGAAGGGACCCATGGCCAGGTTGGTGAGGAGGTTTTTGTCAGAAGTAACTTTCAGCGATGCAAATAGAGTTGTGAGATTCCCTCATAACAAGCCATTGTAGGTGACCGCCAACGTCAACGAAATTAGTTTCGCAAGGAATCTTATGGATGGGGGAGATTCCATCAATATTATGCCAATCCACTCCTTCCATGCAACAAATATTCCAGAATAAAGGTTGGTCCCCATGCCTTTGGTGATTTCGGGGTATGATAACCAATCTTCCAAATCCATTGGGTACATATAATGTTGGGATTGTAATGGAAAATTTGAGTTCCTATATCAAGTTCATCGTAATAGAGAGTGAAACTTTCTATCATCTGCTAATAGGAAGGATGTGTATGCACAACCAAGGGCTACTTCCTTCTACATACCACCAATGCGGTAAGGTGACCATTAGGGCTACGAAGAGGACTTTCACTATCGAGGAAGCTCACTTGGTAGACGAGATATTTTACACAGAGTTATAGGAGGAAATGGAGGGAGCGTGGATTCCCTCAATCAGAGAAATGATGGGGCCCTTGAATGAGAAGAATAAGGAGGTTGTAAGCAGCAAAAGAGTAATGGCCAAATAAGTTCACCAGGCGGTCCCTCGACCCCAAAATATCTCGAAGCAGCTCAAAGACAGAATGAGGCCCAGAGTGGATCCGATGGAGCATGAGGTCCAATGACAAAGTGTGCTGAGCCGATTTTCAGGAATAAGAGTGGTCGAGGATTCTAGAGAGAATAAGAGGAAGGCAGCTACACCTACCAGCAGACAGTGTTAGAAGGTCATTACCGAATAAGGAAAGGTGATATATCGATTATAATGTTGTGAATGGGCCACTAAAGAAGCTGACAATGAGGCTGACCCGATATATGAGTCCTTTTTAGTGGATCAGCGGGGATAATGTATGGTGATAGACAACTCCAATGTACAGGAATTTGTAGAGGAAGTCGTCGAAGAACCAGAATACATGGCGGATCAATCGAAACCGCAGGCACAAGAATTGGAGCAGTTGAACCTGGTGAAAGAAGAGGAGGACCTGAGGCCTATTTTTATTGCGAAATATCTCATTAAGGAGAAATGAAAGGCTTTGGTTATGTTTATTCGAAAGTTTATAGACATTTTTGCGTGGAATTACACGGAGATGGAAGGGATGGATAAGGGAGTCAACTACCACAAATTGAATGTAATGCCTTCATCCATTCTGGTGAAACAAGCAATAAGAATGTACAAACCTGAGCTAGACTTAAAGATAAAGGAAGAGGTCCAGCACTTATTGGCGGCAGGGTTCATCAAACCGATACAACACCTGCTTTGGCTGTCTAGCATTGTCCCGGTGGGAAAGAAAGACAAAAAAAATAAGGATCTGCGTGGACTTTAGAGATTTGAATAGAGCTTGCCCTAAGGATGAGTTCTCTCTTCCCTCCATTGATAGCTTGATAGATGCAACAACTGGTCATGAGATGTATAGTTTCATGGATGGGTATGTAGGGTACAACCAGATCAAGATGGACCCCTCGGATGTAGAGAAAACGACATTCAGGACCCCATTAGGAAATTTTATGTACAGAATAATGTTGTTTGGACTCAAGAATGCTGGGGCTACTTACTAGAGAACAATGATAGCCATTTTCCATGACTTCTTCCAAAAATTTGTGGAATTTTATGTGGATGATTTAGTCATCAAATCAAGGAAGGAGGAGTCCCATCTGGGCGATTTGAGAAAGGTGTTTGCCCGATGTAGGAAGTATAAATTGAGGATGAACCCACTGAAGTGCGTCTTTGGGAAAACAAGTGGGAAATTTCTAGGCTTCGTGGTTGATCGACAAGGGGCGCACATGGAACAGGACAAGCAGCGAGCAATCTTGGAAATGAGAAGTCTAAGAACGGCGAAGGAGATGAAGAGTTTCCTCGATAAAGTATCCTACCTTAGGAGATTTGTGCTCGGGTTAGCTGAGATGACACACCCATTGACGAGCTGTTATGGAGGAACACGAAATTCAAGTGGGAGGAGGTTCACCAGGATTCACTCGTTGGGCTGAAGAAGCTGCTCGTTTCACCGCAGATCATGATTCCCCCACAGGCAGGAATACCATTGCATCTATACCTCACATCCACCACGAGGTCCATGGGAGCTTTATTGGCACAGGAGATCGATGGGGAAGAACGGTCGGTCTAATACCTCAACAAAATCATACATGGGCCAGAAGTCAGATATAATAGCTTGGAAAGGCATTGTTTAGCCTTAGTCTTTGTAGCACAAAAACTTAGACATTATATGCTGTCTTTTACGATTCATATTATAACTAGATGTGATCCTATTAAGTATTTTCTAGCAAGAACTATATTGATTGGTAGAGTACTTAGGTGGTTCCGCATCCTCTCCGAGTATGACTTGAAGTGTGTGGTTCCTCGCGCAATCAAAATCCAAGCGTACGTCGATCTATTGGCAATTTTCCCCTCGGGAACGTTTGAGCCACCTAAAGAAAGTATTCCAGGAGACGATTTACATGCCAATAACCTAGATGCTACGGATGAGGAATGGATAATGCAGTTCGATTGATCTTCGGCGAAAAAGAAAGGAGGAGCAGGGGTCATTCTTTCAAAAGGAATGGAGGAGATTTGCCTTTCCTACAAATTATATTTCCATTGTTCTAACAACGAGGCGGGATATGAAGCATTGGTGCTAGGGTTGCTAGAGGCTCTTCAAAGGGGGATTCGTTCACTTTACGTCAAAGGTTATTCAAATTTGGTGGTTCAACAAGTGAATGGAGAGTATGCATTAAAACGCATGAGCCTGGCACCATACAGAACAATCATTCAGAGGCTTTTCTGCTAGTTCCATCGGACTAAGATCAAGATACAGCCAAGAACGATGAATCATCACCCAAACGCCTATGCCACCATTGCCCAGAATATGGTCATGAGGAACAATACAACTATCATCATGATCCAACGAAGAACAACTCCTTTGATAGTACAGTCAATTATACCGATGGAGGAGGATGCAGACTAAAGGGGGGAGATTAGAGGGTAATTGGAATATGGGGAATGAGCGATGGGATGAGGGAATTAGCCCAATACTTCACAAACCAGGGAAACCTTTACTTTAAGAATGCATGAAGATCGTTATCGAGGTGCATCAGTCCAGAAGAGGTAGATCGGATATTGAAGAGCACTTCAAGACAATTGAGATACCCATCTACTGAAGAATGCAAAGAGAGGGGTAATTTTTGCCCAGAATGAAACAGGATGCGGCAGAGCTACAACGGAAGTGCGAAAAATGACAGTTATTCTTCGAAGTGGCTGAATGTCATTTCATGGAAGCTCAACCTGATTAGAGACAGTCGTATATTAAATTTATCAAAGATGTAATTGCCCTAATACAGAAAATTGATGTGACGGGACTCAAGCGAAGGGCCTCGAGATTCTATGTTCAGGAGGGGTAGCTTTATCGAAGGGGATACTTTAACAGTTCGTTGCATTGCATCACGAAGGAAGAAGCAGCCGAGGTCCTCAAATAGGCACATGATCCAGTTCACATAGGAGGGGACAAGTTATATGACCAATTGATGATGTTGGGTTATAATTGGCCAACAATGGAGAAAGACTCTGCTGAGTTCGTTCGAAAATGCAAAGCTTGTCAACTTCATGGAAATATGATCCATGTCCCATTAGTAGACCTACACTCCCTGACGACGCCTTATCTTATTCACACTTGGGCGTTTGACCTGGTAGGGGAAATACATCCTTCTTGGAGGGGGAAGATATGGATACTAGTAGAAATGGAGTGCTTCACAAAGTGGGCTTAAGAGATACCACTGAGAAGGGCAACAGCAGGGGTGGTGAGCAACTTCATTAGAGAATACATCATTTAACATTTTGGGATCCCAAAGGTCATCCTTTCACAAAATGGAATCGCTTTTGTCAATTCAGAAGTAACGATGCTCATAGACAAGTACTCCATTATCTATTATACTTCAACGGTGGCATATCCAAAGGGAAACGATCAGGCCGAAGCAACTAACAAAACTTTGGTTAATATCTTGTCTAAAATAATGAAGGATTTCCCAGGAGCATGGGATGATAAGATACCATCTGTATTGTGTGCCTATCAAATAACTAAGATAAAGCCCACAGGGTATACTCCGTTCTCCCTTGTCTATGGGGTCGAGGCGATTCTCCCAATGGAGTTAAAATTTCCCTCTGCTCGATATGCTTTTCGAAGTAGCATGCTCCCTCAAAATAGACATATGCAGTTCGAAGTGTTGGATGAACACAGAGATAATGCGAAGAAACACTTTTAAATGTATAAGAAACAACTCTCTAGGGCATATGATAACTTAGTGAGACCAAGGAAGTTCGTGGAGGGAGACCTCGTATTGAAAGCAGTAGTAAAACACATCAGGGGGCTTTCTCTACCCAAGTTTGCAGCAAATTGGGAGGGACCTTTCATTGTAAAAGAAGCTCATGACTCAGGTTATTAGATAATTTATAGGATGGAAGAAGATAAACCATTCAAGATTAACAATAAATGGTTGAAGGTCTATCATGTGTAAGCAATTAGGTTTGAACCACTCATGTATCTAGGTGTTGTTATGAATACCCAACTTATTTTTTATGATGAGTATGCAAGTTCTTTTTATTATAACCTAAGTGGAGATGAAAGAATTATAGAACTTTATAATGTACGCAAACAGTTATAAAACAAAGGAAAAGAATGAGAAAACATATATCTTTCTTCATTCATAAACTTTGGGGCATTACAAAATTGGGAGCTATTTACCAAGAATTACATAAGAAGAAGAAAAAAGAAAAATATATACAAAAGTTCATTAGCCTAAGAGGAACCACAGATATGGAGAAGAGAAAAAATCTCTAAGATGGCCCGAAGAAGCTATCAGGCAAGACTGTTGGGCATTCATACAAACCTCCAGCCTCGTTTGTGCTTGTGTACGCTCGATGAGGATCTTCTCTCGCTTCGACTTTGCCAAGCACAGAGCTTATTCGAGGTCCCCCATCTCTTTGTCAACGGCTTCAAGAAGAGGGGCCAACTTAGCCAACTTGGCTTCCTCAGTCCGTTGATCCTCCTAATGTTTTTGGAGCAGTTCCCTCTACCTATCCAGTCGCTGGCTCTTCAAAGTTTTTAAATACGTAATAAGACAATTAAGATGAAAGCCATCACGACCCAACTCCTTCAGGTGACCCAGGAATTGGTTAAGGAGGGCTCTAGTAACGATTAAGGTCGTAGTAATGGGAATCTCAGCCACAACAGTAGCCATCCCCTGAAGACTCTAACTCATCACAGAGATGTTGGAATGCAGGCAACCCACGGTAAACGTTTCAGGATGGTGGTTTTCAAGCAGCTCAACTACCAAGCGATGGTTGATAGGCATCTGAGGAGAATGCTGGAGAACCATCAGGCAGAAGGCATAAGGAGACAAGTTGGGTTGAGGAAGCTTACAGCCAGATTCACTCTCAGCAGCAGCACTAGTCGTGGAACCTTGATCATTGTGACTGGAGTCTTTTGAAACAACGTGTTCCCAATAGGGTGAGGAGGTAGGCGAAAGAACTAGTGGAGAATCCGCCCCAGCAACCTGAGAACAATTAGAGGAAATAATGAGTTTATGAAAAACCTTAACAAGTGTTTTCGTTGTTAAGTCACCGATATAGGTGGAGTATGACAAATCTTAACAAGTGTTTTCGTTGTTAAGTCTCCAATATAGGTTGAGCTTATGGAAAAATCTTAACAAGTGTTTTCATTGTTAAGTCACCGATATAGGTGGAGTTTATGAAAAAACTTAACAAGTGTTTTCGTTATTAAGTCACCGATATAGGTGGAGTATGAAAAAATCTTAACAAGTGCTTTCGTTGTTAAGTCACTGATAGGTGGAGTTTATGAAAAAACTTAACAAGGGTTTTTGTTGTTAAGTCACCGATATAGGTGGAGTATGAAAAAATCTTAACAAGTGTTTTCGTTGTTAAGTCACCGATATAGGTGGAGTTTACGAAAAATCTTAATAAGTATTTTCATTGTTAAGTCACCGATATAGGTGTAGTTTATGAAAAAACTTAACAAGTGTTTTCGTTGTTAAGTCACCAAAATAGGTGAAGTTTGAGAGATGGAGAAATGCAGAGAAATTAGCGAAATACCTCAACGGTTGGCAAAGCTCCCTCACCAATAAATGGTACCAAGGCCAATGAAGGAGTTTCACTGAAAGAACATGAGGAACTTCCAAACGATGCCCCAGCATGGGCAGACACTGAAAAATCTCCACGCGGGGCAGCAGCATCAACCTTGGCCTTGGAAAGGAAAAAGCCACTAAGAGCAAAGGGTGGGGTAAGGCTTGGCAAAAGCTGCAAATACAAAACCAAGTGTTAGACATAAGGAGCAAGTATAGGAAAAAGGAAGCAATACATCTAAGCATTACTTACCCCCGTTATGGCACCAAAAAGGGGAATTGCAGTCAGGGGTCTCGCCAGTGCAGTGGGAATGAGAATGTTAGCTATCAGAGATGCCACATTCACCTAAAATATCCCAACATATTAGAATGATAAACAAAGCAATGGGAT
The DNA here is from genome assembly GCA_949130495.1 of Sambucus nigra. Classification (NCBI taxonomy): domain Eukaryota; kingdom Viridiplantae; phylum Streptophyta; class Magnoliopsida; order Dipsacales; family Adoxaceae; genus Sambucus; species Sambucus nigra. The sequence continues at coordinate 598,764,374 of OX422215.1, read as the reverse complement.
AAGGAAAAGACGTGAGACTTGATAAGAAATTTACCTCAGGGGGACTCTCCTCGACCACCACGATGGGCAGAGGGACCTCTTGCTCGGATGGTAATTCAGAAGAGGCTGGAGTAGTTGCCTCTGGTTGGGTAGATATTTCGACAGATCCAATGGTAGCAGCCCCCGCAGCAGCTTCTTTAGCCTATTGGGAGGATAAACGGTGAGAGTAGGTAAGACCTATCATGGGGGAACGGGGATAAGTAGTATCGGCTTGAGAGACACCAAAACGCCCGCCACGAAATGGCTCACGGGGGAACCAGGAGGACTGGGCCTTTATTTAACTCCCTGTACCAAAGTTATCAAATAAATAAGCAAATGTAGCATGACTTAAGAAAAGGGGAACAAGAACAAAACATGCACACATACCTCAGATCCGAAGAGAGAAGGAGAAGGTATAACCACTGGTGAAGGTGGAGAGGAGGTAGCAACAGAGGGAGCCAAGGATGGAGGTATCTCAGTTGTCCATTTATTCTGGGACTTAGTGCCCAGAGTTTATTTCCTTGTGCCCGTTATATCGGCACCTTGAGGTACCCTCGATCTTTTTCTCCTATTTGTCGTTGGCTCAGTTGGATCAACCACGATCGTGGGAAAGGCGGTCGAACGAGGAACGACGATAGCACGCCATTGAAACTCAGTATTTATTCTTTCGACCTCAGCTTAAACTTTCCTCCTTAGCTCTTCCCTTACCTCTGCAGACATAGGAGGGGGAATAGAGGCAATAGGGACTGCCTCCAAAGGAGTTTGTGCTTGAGATTTGGACTTGGACTTTGAAGACTTAGATTTCGAGGAAACCCCACTTTTAGACTTCTTGGACTTTTTAGCAGGTGGCTGAGAAGGCCCTTCCCCTGTTGTAGCTTCAGCCAAAGGGGCAGGTGGTTTGGGTGTTGCGATGGCCTTGGGCTTGGGCATGACAATGGGGATTATGGGGAAGTGTGGAGGAAGTTCAGTAGGAGGTACCTTGGGGGTCTAGCATAGAGGGAACTCAATCCCAAGAACTGAATTACCCTTTAACCCCAACTCCAAGATAGAAAATGAAAGAACTGCAGGAGACACGGGATCCCCCTCGATGAATTCAAAAATTTGGGTCAGTTGTCTCAGCTAATACTTTGTTATAAATAGAGGGGTCACGTCCCCTTGCCTGGTGATACTGGGGATGATGACTCACCCAGCCATGGTAGAACTCACTCCTCATTTAGCACTTGAGGAGAACAGGGAACATGCCTCACTAAAAGAGACTTTGGGGTTAGATGATTGAAAAACTAGGCGAGGAGCCCCTTGATCGAAACCAAACTGATGACTCCATCGATTGGGGTTGTAGTACTCGCTAGTGTATCCCCACTCGGTGTAAGAGGGAAGGTATCCTGACGAAAATAGAAGGACCACTGCTAGTGAAGGTTCTTCAATAATGAGGTCCAGATTAGTTGCTCAGACCACTCTTACTTCATGTTTGAAAAAACCACAAGTATAGAGAAAGATATCCTCTTCACTGGGACTCATCACAAAATTCAAAAAATCATCGATAATGGAGGTCAACTCCTTTCGACTTTATCTCTTATGATAATCAAAGGAGCGTGGGGGAAGAATTGTTTCCCTCAAAGGAGGGTGGCAGGTTTTGGCTGCTACGGTGGGGAAATGCACATAGAGGAAGCCTGTTAGGAGGACATAGTTGGCAAAGTTGTACAGGTTATAACGACCTAGAGATCATTCCATTTCGAAAAGGGTTATATCAAGCCATGTGTAGAGGGTCGATTGCAGCCAGAGGAAGCTTGATACCCTGGGTCAAACGGAGGGATATATTGATAAGGTCCCTTCGAGGTTGGTCATTGGGTTTCCCCGTTAAAAGAAAACGAGAAAGAACAACAAGGATATAGGCAGAAAGTTCCAGCGATGTACCTTGACCGGGGGAATCCTTAGAGGAACTACCTTAAAAAGGATCCTTGAAGAAATAGTTGATAAGAGGAGTGAAGGTAGCCTTGTTTAAAGTACCGATGCACCTTCAGCATATATACGGTCTAACTCCAAATGATCAGCAGTCTCTTGGTCATCTAGGGCTTCATCAGAATCAGGCTCATGGTCTGTTGCCTCAAGGCCTAGGAGCTCGCACACGTGCTCCAACGTTATTGTAAAATCACCCCATATAGCAATGAACGTATGAGTGGTAACGTTCCAGCGAGATGCCAGAACGGGAAGGGCAGCATTATTCTTGGACAGGGTGAACTCACCAAACCACTTAGCCCGATGAAGCTCAATTTTAGTGAGAATATCAGCATGGGAACTCTGCATATGGAAGTTCTAGGCAGCAAAGTGATCAAGAGATCCCCCATGCCCTTTGAAGTTGATATGGAACCACGGGAAGTCCCCTCGCTCAAGACGAAATCGAAGAGTCCCCTTTGGAGGTAGAAAGCCCCAGTCATTAGCACTTTCATCTTTATCACCAAGCGTCAGGGCATCATACTTGAGATTAAAAATAAAAGTCTTACAAAACCCAGCAAAGTCATCACCCTTGTCGAATATAGGGGACCGGTAGTAGAAGGGCAGCTAGTCCTGGCGATCGGCAGTCAAAGAGGTGGCAGAAGGGGTGGTGGCAATGCGGGTGGCAGACGGAGCACTGGTGGTAAAAGTGGTGGGGTTGCTTGAGGAGGCCATTTGGGAATGAAGATGGAGAAGCACAACTACAGGTGGCGACGTAAAATATGAGAGAAGGAAAAACCTAGGTAAGAGCTTGGTAAACAATAGAGTTCGCATAGAGTTCTCTCTCTAAAGAAGACAGGAGCTTGAAGAAGATGAAGTAAAGAGAAGGGGTTTTGAAAAAGAGACATTTGAAACCTTTTAAAGAACTCGTATGTTGAGTTTCCCACGACCACAAGTTCAAGGCCACCTACAATCATTTCAAATGAACACGTGGCACTTCGGAAAGTATTTTTACAGCTAAAAAGACAGCGCCACGTCATTTACGAAGTAACACATGGGGAATAGAAAGGGTTACCTTCTTCAGCAATTTTGAGTTTTGGCGCCAGAATTTGTCAGATATATCCAATAACTCCCAATGAAAAAGATGTCCCAACGGTCCAAGAAGCTACGATGACCCCTCGCTACAAGCACAAACATTATTTTAATGGTGACTCGGATACATCGGGGATAATTTCTACTTTTTCAAACATAGCGAATCGTTAAGAGGGATAATTTCACTTACCAAGAGTCAAAACGAGCATTTGAGGAGGTTAGCAGGCCTTTGGGGAGAATTTTAATTAATAAAGTTAGGACGGTTGAAGCTCAGTATAAGGAAAAAATGGCGATGTCCCTTCGTCAAAGCGCCAATAAGCCGTAGCGCTTTAGTTCGGGTACATCGAGGAGAATTTTACTTTTTTCTGTAGATTCTAACGTGGTGGTTCTAACGAAGGAAAGGATGCCAAATTTCTTTTCACTCGCAAAGGAGGTTCATCGAATCGAGAAGTTTTCGTGTAGACATTTCCTGTTCCTATAATAAATCTCTCCACGAAGGAGAAAATGTAAAAGGGGCTTTAAGGTAATCCTGAGATTAGGGATAATTCCCCTATTTACATCAGTATCTCGGGTTAAGGAGCTTAGCGTGGAAACTCAGTGTGGCATCTCAGCGAGGCAGCTCAGCGTGGCAACTAATATTTTAGTTTATTGTGTTGCTTAGCCATATTTTTTCTTTGTTTATATCGACTATAAGCTGTAATGGTTGTAATGATGTAACGAGAATAATAATGAGTTTTAGTGTGAGGTCAAATGGTACTCGCAAGAGACCAGGCTTGGCAGGGCTTGGGAGAGCTTTCATGCTCCATCGAATGACCTCGCCGTGTGAACTTTGGAGGGACTTGGTTTGGAGGATTGAGAAGTGATGCACTGTTGGGTCTTGTCCTGACTATTTTTTATACACATGGTAAAACACCGAAAAACCCTGATCGTGGAACCTCGGGCGGAGTAGCTTGGAGTTCCATCGGGCGTTGAGTTATGAACTAAATAGCCATCTACTCAATGTCACATCTATTGTAGGTGATATCACTATCCAGATAAATAATGTTAGACCTACACTTGAGTAAACCACCGTGGTATTTAGGGCTGTCAGACAGTTGGTGACCCACCTCTGTGACAACAGCCCCCTGACACACAGTGGTTAGGCAAAAGGCATGTCTTGGCATTTAATGTTTATGACGTGGATACAACTAGTGCATCAGTTATTTAATGTTTGTGACATAAAGTATGAGGGATGTCTTTCACATGCATTGATGGAGGAGTTGCCTCGGGGTGGTGTGGGAGGCTATTTAAGGACCCCAACCACCTCTGAGGATAGGATGATCTTTTTTGAGAGCTCAGAAGTGATTACTAGAGAGTTATTACCAGCCAGAGAGTTTACTCACCCACTATTGTCATTTATTACAAAGTTTTTAATACTTAATAGAGATTCTTGAGGGTTGTTGGTGTGTTTTGGTTGCCTGCCAAGGTGTATCTAGAGTGCTTACTTCTCTTTCCCTATAGCTAAGTTAGTTATAAGTTCATTATTACCTTCTGAGTTATACAAGAGAGATCTGTTAACTTAAACCGGATCTATGTTCATTAAGTAATGTTTGAATGTCCTATGGTTAATCAATAGTGTTGATATTGAACTTATAATTACTATAATCAAAAGGGGTTATGCCTCCATCTTATCTAAACTACCCTCTTACAAGCATCATCCCTGTGGAAAAATTAGGGACAAAGTCCGCATATGCATTGATAATCGGGATCTGAACAAAGAATCCCCAAATAATGATTACCCTTTGGCCAACATCGACATGATTATTGATAACACTTCTAGTCATGCCCTCAAGTCATTCATTACCGATTTTGTCAGGTACAACCAAATTAAGATGCTCCCTGACCATCGAGAGAAGACCATTTTTATTACCTCATGGGGAACCTTTTGGTTCACAGTTATGCCTTTTTGTCTCAAAAAAACTAGAGCAACTTACTAGAGGGTAGCTATTACTATTATGCATGATATTATCCATAAAGAGGTTAAATTATATATTAATGACATGAATGTAACAACCTTCTTAAAATAATAACGGGTGGCCAGCCCTATACTACTTTAATGTAGGAATCTCAGATGGCTCAGTCTCAATATCAACTGACGATACTAAATAATATAAGACCAACTACCCAAAATCATATAAACGAGATGTTATAATTTAATAAAACATACCACAAACCACAACTAACACTATAGAACTACTAACAAAGGTAAAACAAACATGAGTACATGATAAAAGAAGTGCTGGAATAAAGTGAAATGAGTATATACAAATGAATATGCCCAAATAAGCTGTCGGGTCACAAACAGTACAACAACCGTAAAGGAGAAATATAAACATCTATAGATATCCCTTGGCTATAAACTCAATATACAACATGAATCCTACCTAGATTTACAAGAAGTAGGAAGCGAATACCATCTAAATCCCACAACAGTCCGCACCCGTTACGACTCCCACGACTCGGGATAGAAGGGCATCCGATATCCATGCGTTAGGACACCTGTAGTACAATATATATAAAATATATATAGCAAAAGAGAAGTAGTAACGGGTCAGAGCCATAGTGTAAAAATGTTTAGCAAGTGTGTTAACCGTGCATAATAAATATAAATGCACTTATTTCATAATTAAAGTGGAGTCGCACTCTCGTGAAACCCCAATCTCACCTCTCATCTAAAAGCGTGCACCTATTCGCGTCCTGGAATCTTTATTTAGTTACCCCACCCATAAGGACAACCTAATTTACCATAGGCACTACCTATACCCGTAAGACCTGCCATTTTAACATAACCCAAGTATCCTTTCCATTCTAACCACACTTAAATGTATATACACATATAGATGCCATACTAGGCTTAATTGATTTCGATTTATTAACTTACACCAGTTATAAGTTTTTAATACGTTACCCATTAACATTAGGCTTCAATAGTATAATTTAATCTCTAAATAACATGCATACAATTTAATAAGGACAAAACTTCTCTCCACTCTCAATATTGAACTATGTTTCGTGCGTGGGGCGTCCCGCAAAGTGAAATCCAAACAAGGAACCCCCCCAATACACTACTCGTTGACAATGTCGATCGTAGGGATCCATCATGCCATCTACACAAAACGTGCTACTACTACATGGATTACTAATTAAGAGTAATCCCAAGATCTCCAATAAATATCCTTGGGTTGATATAACTGAAATATTCCTCAAGTGCGATACATCAACCCCCAAATAATCTGGTACACCATAATCATCCACGATGTTCACCGTAGGAACTTCATATCCTTTCGCCTATGGGATATAATAAATATATAAACATTTACTCTAAACATATATATAGATACAATCATTCATTCCCATAGCCAAGTGTACATACCACATATGATGTACAATGGCCATTCACATAAAATTCCTACACCATGCTATCATCTTCCCAGTGCCTGACCCACGTAGCAATACTGGGGACCACCTGATGGGGGTAAACGACACCCATCCTCGTGATAAACTCACACAGAGAACGTTCGGGAAGCGGTCATAGTTCCTAACCGGCGATGAGCCGAAACATACCCACCACGTCTCATCCCCAAAAAATATAAATCACATAATAACACAATGGACGACTATGACCTGGGGAATATCCACACTCTACTCCTCGAGACAGGGTGCTCACCCTCATCGCGAAAACTTCCCAATGATAGCATGTGGGGGGTATGCTTAACCATACAAGTATATATATCATTCACATGCATAATATATATACATCCATATGATCCCATCATATAATTAAACCATCACATACGGTTTAGATATTCACAACATGAGTATACACATATATCCATATCTATACAATTATATATATATATTCACATATCATCATAAATGTACACACTTTCTCTCGTCCGTATGAATAAGGTTTATAAACTCGGCTATAAGTATACATAATCCTCAATATACTAGACGTCGTTCCAACACATTTAATTTACCTCGATATGTGTATACAATCCCTCACTTGAAGCATATTCATCCATTTCTCCCATGATATGAATAGTCTTCTAACATATATATATCTCCACATTAAGGTTATCACCCAAAGTTTAGTGTAGGTAACAATCACTACACATCTCATCTATATCCCAAAAGTACATCAATATCTCTAGTACTAATTTTGACTATTGGTATGCACATAACTAATAGCCTATAAACCTCAAGTTAAATCTTAAATTCATCTCATAGTCACATCACTTAGGGAAAATACCCTTTGTAAATCACACATCGATATATAACGACTACCCCAACCAGATTTACACCCGCTACTCTAGTTGGTAATATGATCCCATCGCTCTCATTTTTTACTACGGTTTAATTACTCTTGTTAATCCCCTAGTCTAACGCCTTTCTGATTTATTCATTGAATTTATCATTACTAAGGATATGTGACCACTCTCTTTCATTGGTCCCTAAATTGTATCTTAATAGTATCCTATCTCTATAAGGATTCGATATAAATGTCGGCCTAGAATTTCACAACCTACCCTCGCAACTCTCTCTAAGAGTTCTTAACCTCACACCATATCTATACTTACTTTTGATCTATAATTAGGATTCGCAACCCCAATGAGGTTTCCCACAATCTCTATACACAACTCCAATGCATACATGCATATATTTTCCCAAATTATTCCAAGAAGTCCCCATAATCATAACATACGAGAAACCCCTTATGTGTCTCCCAAACCCCTTATTTCTTACATCAAAAAAGAAGCTCCTGAATTAATAAACCCAACCAAAAAGGGTTAGAAATCATCCTAGGAAAACTCCATAAAATAGCCCTGTTTTCGAATCGATTCGGCCTGGACCGAATCGATTCGGTCTCAAGGGCGAATCGATTCGCTCCAACTGCGAGTCAATTCGGTCCAAAGGACCTGGGACTCTGTCTTAAGCCGAATCGATTCTCCTTGGGTCTGAATCGATTCAGTCATGCAGGCCTGCCACTTTTTCCTAAGCCGAATCGATTCTCTTAAGGGGCGAATCGATTTGAGCCTGCAGAACCCTAAAGGTTTCTTCTTCTTCATGAAACCCACGAATTTAAAACCCTAAAATTTCACTTCTAACCCCTATACCTTCATCATATCATGATTTTAAGCCAATAAATCAACCCAAAATTGATCCCAACCATTTCTACACCATCAAACCCATTTCTAAACATCAATTTCAAGATTAAACCCAGAAATCTAGGTTTTGCTAGTAATACCCAAAATCAATTTCTTTTATCCACAAATTATGAAATGAAATACACAAATGAAATATTTAGTACGATTAAACACTTGCCTCGAGATTGTAGAGGTTGGATCGTCCCCGGGATCGCGTTTGGTCCGGAATCTCCAAGCTTTTTGTCCTCTCTCTCTTCCTTTCTTCTTCTTTCTTTCTTCCTTTCTATTTTCTTTCTATTTCTCTCTTCTCACAAATGAGAAGGGCTGAAATCATAAGCCCTTAAATCCCTTAAAGCAATAAACCCAGTTTTAAATGTTAATACACACTTTAAAAGACTCGTTTACTCCAATTCGAGTCAAACATACTTAAAAATATTCGAAGCCGATATAAAATCCAATGACAGTCATTTTGACTATCTCGACCCATCCGGAACCATTGGTACACTCAAAATCCTCATCCGACAAATTTAAAACGTCCTAAATTTTTGGACTTCAATTTCCAAATTCTAAAATTCTCCTATTTAAATGAATTTTATTTTTCTCAAAATTAAATTTCTCAGTCCCAAAATCGTGGGGTGTTACACTCTTCCCCTTTACAAGAATTTCGCCCGTGAAATTTAAAATATGCCGAGGACTTCAATCTCATCTAGTCCTTACATCTACCATCTAGATCACTATACCGATCCATCCCAGTTCTCACGTCGAACCATATAGATTTTAAAAATCAAACTAACTACCCAGGGCGCCCATACACCCTGTACCCGAGCTCAACTCGTAAAATAATAAACCGGCTCTACAAGCCTCAAGTCGTATTATAACTCTCAACAACATAACCTATAGTAACATATTAAATATATAAAAGTTTGAAATTTCCCCATGGTTGAACTCTTCTCAATTCCTGACACTAGCTACATTCATCCGGCGGAGGTCTCGCAAGCGAAATCCAAACAAGGAACCCTCCCAATACACTACTGTGTAGCTATGTCGGGAATTAAGATCAGTTGAACTAGGGTTAAGGTTTTTATAAAAAGATTTTCAAATTATAGATATTGCCCGAAGGCCTATGTAACAATATAATATAAAACAATTCCATGTCTTTCGACACGCCAAACAAACACCTTATGTTTAAGACACAAGGCCTCAATAAATACAATACTCTAACCAACACCTAGTTCTCAAAACTAGCACAATTATGAGCTAAATTCTCCGCTCAAAATAAATCCGCTAAACTCTAAACCTCTTAGTTATACTAATCCCTTACATCACATCAACACCTTTCCACAAGATAAGTTCTTCCCTCATTGGAACACTAAAATTTGCTGCCCTAGCCTATCCATAACCCATTAACCTTAATAATTTACACACCCGAAATCAATAGAGAAACTCTCTACTAGCTCATTACAAGACGATTTAATATCCCAAAAGATGTCGTATAAAGACCACACTTGCTCACTCCTTCCCAAGGCCTAATTCTCCTCAAAGAAATATCTTCCTCATAAGTCCTTCCTAACCATCCCGAAGGACAAGACGCTATTGTGACTATCGAAAACTCCCTCAGTCCTACTCAATGGACCCACAACTTTAAATTTCTCACTCCCTCTTCCCAGAAGGCAATACTCCCGATATTGGGACAACTCCACACACCTCACATCGCTAAAAGTCACCAATACCAGGTTTCCTAACAAATGTTGAAGAATTTATCAATCTAAACCTCCCAAGGGCTCCCTATTCTATCCTCATCAGTACTTACCATCATGAAACTCTCCTTCTTATCTCTGCCCGAATCCCAGAAAGAAATACCTCAAACCAAAGCGTACCCAAAATATGTTATGGGTATTACATCTTTCATCTTGCCGGCGACGTCTGAGACGAAGAAACTGTGTCAGAACGTCATTCAAGTGAGTGCATCTCGTGGAAGAAGATAAAGGTAATGAACACAACAATCCTGCTAGTAGGGTTCTATATCAAGAACGTCAACGGAAGAACACAGAAAACCCGCACATATCCTAAAGACTCTAGAACCTGATGCTCTGATACCATCTGTAGCAACCCGCTTAAAATAATTACGGGTGGCCAGCCCTATACTACTTTAATTCAGGAATCTCTGATGGCTCAGTCTCAACATCAACTGACGATACTAAATAATATAAGACTAACTACCTGAAATCATATAAGCGAGATGTTAAAATTTAATAAAGCATACCACAAACCACAACTAACACTATAAAACTACTAACAAAGGTAAAACATACACGAGTACATGATAAAAGAAGTGCTGGAATAAAGTGAAATGAGTATATACAAATGAATATACCCGAATATGCTGTCGGGTCACAGACAGTACAACAACCGTAAAGGAGAAATATAAACATCTATAGATATCCCTTGGGTATAAACCCGATATACAACATGAATCCTACCTAGATTTACAAAAGTAGGAAGCGACTACTATCTAAATCCCACAACAGTCCGCACCTGTTACGGCTCCCACGACTCTGGATAAAAGGGCATCCGGTATCCATATGGTAGGAAACCTGTAGTACAAAATATATATATATAGCAAAAGAGAAGCAATAACAGGTCAGAGCCCGAGTGTAAATTTTTTTAGCAAGTGTGTTAACCGTGCATAATAAATATAAATGCACTTATTTCATAATTAAAGTGGAGTCGCACTCTCGTGAAACCCCAATCTCACCTCTCATCTAAAAGCGCGCACCTATTCGCGTCTTGGAATCTTTATTTAGTTACGCCACCCATAAGGACAACCTAATTTACCATAGGCACGACCTATACCCATAAGACCTGACATTTTAACATAACCCAAGTATCCTTCCCATTCTAACCACACTTAAATGTATATACACATATAGATGCCATACTAGGCTTAATTGATTTCGATTTATTAACTTACACCAGTTATAAGTTTTTAATACGTTACCCATTAACATTAGGCTTAAATAGTATAATTTAATCTCTAAATAACATGCATGCAATTTAATAAGGACAAAACTTCTCTCCACTCTCAACATTGCACTATGTTTCGTGCGTGGAGCATCTCGCAAAGCGAAATCCAAACAAAGAACACCCCCAATACACTACTCCTTGACAATGTCGATCGCGGGGATCCATTATGTCATCTACACAAAACGTGCTACTACTACATGGATTACTAACTAAGGGTAATACCAAGATCTCCAACAAATATCCTTGGGTTGATATAACCGAAATATTCCTCAAGTGCGATACATCAACCCCCAATTAATTTGGTACACCATAATCATCCAAGATGTACACCATAGGAACTTCATATCCTTTCGCCTATAGGATATAATAAATATATATACATTTACTCTAAACATATATATAGATACAATCATTCATTCCCATCGCCAAGTGTACATACCACATATGATGTACAATGGCCATTCACATAAAATAACCAGCTATATATATCGCCAATATACTGCACCATGCTATCATTTTCCCAGTGCCCGACCCACGTAGCAATACTGGAGACCACCTGGTGGGGCTAAACGACACCCATCCTCGTGATAAACTCACACATAGAATGTCCGGGAAGCGTTCATAGTTTCTAACCGGCAATGAGACGAAACATACCCACCACATCTCATCCCAAAAAAATGTAAATCACATAATAACACAATGGACGACTATGACCTGGGGAATAACCACACTCTGCTCCTCGAGCCAGGGTGCTCACCCTCATCGCGAAAACTTCCCAATGATAGCATGTGCGGGGTATGCTTAACCATATAAGTATATATATCATTTACATGCACAATATATATACATCCATATGATCCCATCATATAATTAAACCATCACATACGGTTTAGATATTCACAACATGAGTATACACATATATCCATATCTATACAATTATATATATATTCACATATCCACATAAATGTACACACTTTCTCTCGTCCGTATGAATAAGGTTTATAAACTCGGCTATAAGTATACATAATCCTCAATATACTAGCCGTCGTCCCAACCCATTTAATTTGCCTCGATATGTGAATACGATCCCTCACTTGAAGCATATTCACCCATTTCTCCCATGATATGAATAGTCTTCTAACATATATATATCTCCACATTAAGGTTATCACCCAAAGTTTAGTGTAGGTAACAATCACTACACATCTCATCTATATCCCAAAAGTACATCAATATCTCTAGTACTAATTTTGACTATTGGTATGCACATAACTAATAGCCTATAAACCTCAAGTTAAATCTTAAATTCATCTCATAGTCCCATCACTTAGGGAAAATACCCTTTGTAAATCACACATCGATATATAACAACTACCCCGACTAGATTTACACACGCTACTCTAGTTGGTAATATGATCCCATCGCTCTCAATTTTGACTACGGTTCAATCACTCTTGTTAATCCCCTAGTCTAATGCCTTTCTGATTTATTCCTTAAATTTATCATTACGAAGGATATGCGACCACTCTCTTTCATTGGTCCCCAAATTGTATCTTAATAGTATCCTATCTCTATAAGGATTCAATATAAATATCGGCCTAGAATTTCACAACATACCCTCGCAACTCTCTCTAAGAGTTCTTAACCTCACATCATATATATACTTACTTTTGATCTATAATTAGGATTCCCAACCCCAATGAGGTTTCCCACAATCTCTATACACAACTCCAATGCATACATACATATATTTTCCCAAATTATTCCAAGAAGTCCCCATAATCATAACATGTGAGAAATCCCTTATGTGTCTCCAAAACATATTTTTTACATCATAAAAGAAGGTCCCGAATCAACAAACCCAACCAAAAAGGGTTAGAAATCATCCTAGGAAAACTCCATAAAACAACTTTGTTTCCGAATCGATTCGGCCTGGCCCAAATCGATTCGATCTCAAGGGAGAATCGATTCACTCCAACTGTGAATCGATTCGGTCCAAAGGACCTGGGAATCTGTCTCAAGCTGAATCGATTTGCCTTGGGTCTGAATCGATTTGGCCATGAAGACCTGCCACTTTTGCCTAAGCCGAATCGATTCTCTTAAGGGGCGAATCGATTCGGGCTTGCAGAACCCTAAAGGTATCTTTTTCTTCATGAAACCCACGAATTTAAAACCCTAAAATTTCACTTATAACCCCTATACCTTCATCATATCATGACTTTAAGCCAATAAATCAACCCAAAATTGATCCCAACCATTTTTACACCATCAAACCCATATCTAAACATCAATTTCTAGATTAAACCCAAAAATCTAGGTTTTGATATTAATACCCAAAATCCATTTCTTTTATCCACAAATTATGAAATGAAATACACAAATGAAATATTTAGCAATATTAAGCACTTGCCTCAAGATTGTAGAGGTTGGATCGTCCCCGGGATCGCGTTTGGGCCGGAATCTCCAAGCTTTTTCTCCTCTCTCTCTTCCTTTCTTCTTCTTTCTTTCTTCCTTTCTCTTTTCTTTCTATTTCTCTCTTCTCACAAATGAGAAGGGCTGAAATCGTAAGCCCTTAAATCCCTTAAAGCAATAAACCCAGTTTTAAATGTTAATACACACTTTAAAAGACTCGTTTACTCCAATTCGAGTCAAACATACTTAAAAATATTTCGGAGCCGAAATAAAACCCAATGACAGTCATTTTGACTATCTCGACCCATACGGAACCAATGGTACACTCAAAATCCTCATCTGATAAACTTTAAAACGTCCTAAATTTTTTAAGTTCAATTTCCAAATTCTAAAATTTTGCGATTTAAATGAATTTTATTTTTCTCAAAATTAAATTTCTCAGTCCCAAAATCGTGGGGTGTTACAAAGATCACCAAGTATAAAACTAGAGAAGGTCACATCACTGGCTTAAGAAAATTCTATAAGTGACTTTGACAATATTAGATGCATTTTTGCATAAAAAATTTGCCATTGAGATCACGAACTCCTCGGCTTCATGGTCATTAAGAAGGGGATTAAAGCATCCCCTGCCAAACTTAGAGAAATTCTTGAAATTCCACCACCTCAAATGGAGAAAGAAGTTTGAGGCTTCTTAGTAAAACTCTAATACATCAGTTGGTTCATCAACCAACTAACTTTCATTTGTGAGACGGTCTTCAAACTTCTCCAGAAGGATTCGACCAAAGTTTGAAATGAGGCATATTAAGAAGCCTTTGACCAGATCAAGCAGTACCTTACCTGACCTTCAGTATTCATGACTCTGTAGTGAGGTTTTACCCTCCTTCTATACCTCACTGTCACAAACATCTCGATAAGGTATATGCTAGACAAATACATCTAGGAGTCACGCAAAGAAGGAGACATTTATTATGCCAGTTCAAAAGTTAACAGGATATGAAGTGAACTACACTACATTGGAGAAAGCGTGTGTCGCTTTATTTTGGGTCACTCAGAAGCTTCGATATTACATGCTTGCATTCCCCATCACTTGGATCCCACGAAATCCCTCTTAAAAAAACCTTCCTTATATAATCGTGTGGATCATTGGTTTATGTTACAAGCTGAATTTGAGATCGCATATGTTACTCAAACAACCATAAAAGGAAGAGCCATCTCTGACTACCTTGTTGACAATCCCATGAGACGTGCCGAGGTATGGATTTTTGATTTCCTAGGTGAAGGAATTTTTTACTATTCTCATGAAGAGATCAAATGTCATATATTCTTCGATGAAGACACTAAAAATAAGGGATAGGTCATTGGGATAGTCATAATAACCCCTAACTATTCGGACACTCCCATTGCTGTCAAATTGGATTTTCTTTGCACTAACAATATGATAGAATATGAGGAATGCATAATAGGTCTTAAGATTTCCTTTGATAAAGGAATTAGATGCATCGATGTTTATAGATATCCATCCCTCATCACAGGGAAAGTCCTCAGAATTTGGAAAGTCAAAGAGGATAAAATCCTTCCCTTTCACACTCACCTTAAAAAGATTGCCTCCCAATTTGAGGGTATTACCTTCCACTACCTTCCTCGCTCAGGAAACAACTTTGTCGACACATTATCAATCTTGGAATCAAATGAATAACAATGGTTCCCCTTCTATTCAAAAGTAATTGTGCACCCACTCACTACTACCATATCTAGATCATAACAGAAGACGACCCAAACATAGTTGGACCGTGGTGGTACAATATTTAGTGCCTCTTCAAGCATGGTAAATATCCATAGGATGTTAATAAGAAATATTATGCAACCCTTCACAGGTTTTCTACTTAGTACATCATATGTGATAAAGCACTCTTCAAGAGAAATTTTGAAAAAAACCATTTGCAATGCATAGAAGGGGTAGAGGTCAAAGACGTGATATAGAAAATCCACAGCGAGGAATGTGGACCTCATATGAATGGTCATATGCTTGCCAGGAAGATAATCTACCAAGGATATTATTGGACCACTATGGTTCAAGAATGTGTTGCTTATGTCAGAAGATGCCTAAAAAGCTAGCAGTTTGCCAATCTTCAGCACTTGCCTCCCCGAGAGTTGTACAACCTAACTTCACCCTGGTCTTTCTAAACTTAGGGCATTGGCACCATTGGGAAACTCACTTCTAAAGAATTGAATGGGCACTAAATTATCCTGGTATCCATTTATTTTTCACAAGTGGGTGGAATATGAATTGTACACAGTGATGAATGCAAAAAAAATGTCCAAGTTCACAAAAAAATAACATCATCTATCGTTATAGAGTTCCCCAAGTTGGTATCAAATAATGGTATCCATTTTGAAGGTGAAGTCATGAAATTAGTCAATGAGTATGGTATCTAAAAAACAAAAGTCCTCTCCCTACCAACCGCAAAATAAGAGGGTAATTGAAGTTGCTAACAAAAGCCTAAAATCCATAACTAGTAAAATGACTGAAAGTTACAGAGATTGGGCAAATCGATGCCCTATGGGGAAACTTCACCTCTATTAGAACACCCGTTGGAGCTACTCCTAATCCCTGGTATATGGTATAAACGAAGTCCTATCTGTCAAACTTGAAATACCTTCTATATGTTTCAGGATCAAAAGTTGGGTCGACGAAGTCAATTGGCAGCAGCCTCTACGACAAACTCGCACTCTTAGATTAAAAGAGAGTAAGGGCTCTATATCATAGACAATGGTACAACCACCGCATTGCACGATCATTCAATAAGAAAGTCAAAGGCCACAGTGTGTAAGAAAGAGTTCTTGTTATCAAAGATGTTATAAAACCCATCTGGGATCCGAGAAGAAAATCCAAAAAAAATGAAGTGAGCCCTATATCATGAAGAAGATTCTCTCAGGAGACGCCGCTATGAGCCAAACCTCGACGAAGATGAGATGACGCATTCAGTCAATTTGGACCGTCTTACGAAATTCTACCCCTAGTCCAACTTTCGTCGTGCTACTTCGCTTCTCGTTTCCCTGATATTCAAAAAAACTCATATCCCCTCTTTTTATAACTATGTGGGACCTGATCCTCTCAAAATTGCCTTTTTCAAAAGAAAAATCGCACAGAGGTACGTAAGCGGGGAATAAAGTCACTTTGGGCATGGTCCTTTCTTTTTCAATGTTATTCCCCTCTCCTATCGAGAACACTAGTCTATCTCTCATCATTTAAATGAGCAAACGGATTATATATGTCTTACTGATCAGTATAGACAATTCAAACAAAAAGAAGCTTTTTCAAAAGGCACAAAAAAATATGTCAAAAGCATCATTACATTCTTTTATTATAAAATATGGAAATTACATGAAGTATCAATGATAAAAAAAATGAAAAATACCTTACTAACCATACCAACCCTACATCTTGGCCTACCTACAAACAAATACACATATTACCAAACTTCCCCCGTACCCCCACAAAACCTACCTCAACTACCAGATGGACCAACTTCGTCATTGATAAGCACCCAAAAGTGTACATTGTATACCCCGAATCGATGTATTTTAATTGCTAATTCTTGACAAAATTGGGCCTTATGCACTTTATTGTTTATTTTGTTGGTCAATTCCCATTTGCGGAGTTCAAATGCTTATTTCAAGGTAAATGCGCGTTGAATGGAGCTAAATCCCATTCCATTTCCCTAACCTACCCCGTAGCCTAGCCTTGTCCCACACTGAATCCTGTGTGTGTGTTGTCTTTATACTTTTATTATTTTTTTATTTTTGTTTTGAGTCGTTTCTATTTTTATGATTTCTTTTAAATTTATTGAGGATTTTTAGGATTTATTTTCTATTTTTCTATTTCTTTTTACTTGATGTAATTTTTATTTTCTAGTTTTTAGTCTTTATTTTATTTTATTTTATTTTATTTTATTTTTATTAAGATAATTTTTTTTAGGAATATATTTTTTTAGTTCTATTAGATTTTGTTTTTAGTTTTTTTTAGATTGTTAATTTTTATTTTTATTTTCTTTTTATTTGGAGTCTTTTTAGTTTAATAGGTTTTATTATTTTTATTAATTTTCTTTTTAGTTTATTTTTTTTAGTTAGGATTTTATTTTTATTATTTATTTTGTTTGTTTTAGTTTAAATATTTTTAATTTTTAGTTCTTTTTTTTCAATGTACTAACACTCACACACACAAGACACCCAACCACCATCATTTTCTACCTTACCCACTTTATCTCACCTCCATTACAAACAACCATAACCAAACATCAATACTCACATTCTCTACCCCCAAACCAATCCAAAAAACCATTAACCCATCTTCTATCTCTTTCCCATCTTGCTACTCATACCATCCAACACACCGGCAACCTTCCCGATTGCCCAAAAACCCAAAATTCTCTCCCAACCCGACTTAACCCATGCCCAAACCGATCGAATCCCAAACCCGAAACAAAAACCTAGGAACCCAAGCCCATCGAAACCCAAACCGTCGGCGTGATAAACCTCTTAGCTGCCAAAAACAAACCAAAGAAATAAAATAAAAACAAAACCCATTTACCCCACTTATTATATAACCCTTTAACTCTCAATTCCAAAAATTCCCTCAATTTATCCAATCACCCATTACCTCACAAATTACATGCACCTCACTTGTCCATTATGCCCCTTTCCCTAATGTGCTCATTATAAAAGCAAAGAGAAGACCCATTTGGAGGGAGGGGTTGTTTTTTTAGAGAGATAGTTAGAGTAGAAAAATACCATAGAGAGAGAAACACCTTGTAAATATTATTTTTATTTTCTTTTATTTTTTTAGAGATTGGTGAGAAATCAAATTGTTGAGAGATTTAATTGAGTGTATATATTGAATTAAAAATATTTGGATGCTTATATTGCATGGAGATTACTCAAGCTCAATAAAGATTAGAGTTCAATTTTGTAACTAAAGGAGACTTGTTTGAAGATTTGTTCTCTTATCTCTACTTTTTTTAGTTCTTGCTTAGTTTGTTGATAATATTGAATTTGTGTATTTTACCATCATGTTAGGATAGAAATCCCTTTCAAGGGGTGGGATGATCCCATTATTTGATGTTAATCACATTTTAATTAGTTTATTTAAATTAAATATCCCTCTGATGATTAATTTTGCACTCTTACATTTTGATTTACGCCTCGAGAGAGGGTAAATGATTTTCAAGAGAAAATTGAGATTCTAGTCTTAGTTTTCATTTTAGAATCGAGCTAGAGATAGGTTTTTCTAAAATGGGAAATTATTTCTTTGAATTTCAACTCTAAGATTATTTTTATGATTTAAATGAATTTAGTAAATTGATTTTAGCCGGTGGTTTGTCAAATGATGTTTGAATCTACTTTTCAAGAGTTGTAGTAGTGTTGAATTTAATTTTCTAAAATATTATTATTAAAATTACATTTGCAACGAGAGTTGATTTGTGATTTTGATACTAACTTGGGATAATTATTTTTAATGAATTAATTAATTTTGATTAACTTGAATATTTGGTGTCATCCTATCCCTTGTTAGTCCTCACTTTTATTTCCTCATTCATCTCATATTTTACATTTTTATTTAGTTAGATTTCACTTATTTTTTATCATACTTTTTAGTTAGTCTTTAGATCATTGATTTAGTTTAGTCTTATTTCACCCTCATCAAAAATTGTTTTAATATAAAAAAAGTTAAAAAAATAGAAAAAGTCCAAAAATAAATTAAATAAAAATTGAATTACCACTATTCTCTAGTTTTGTTATATATTTTTCCTCTCATTTCACTCCTTTGGTTTGGATTGATACCTCACTTACCACTATTCTCTAGTTTTGTTATATATTTTTGTAGGTAAATGAGATTTTTTATTAGATGAGCTTTACACAACGACGCCTACATAAAAGTTCCTTTATCAAATGGCGTTGTTGCCAATCTTTGGAGCTTGAAGCACTTGAGAGGATTTCCCATTTTGTGATTCATTTGAATTTCACTTTATTTTTTTTACCCTTTTTTCATTTTTTTAGAAGGCCTGTATTAGGACTTTATTATTTGACTTATATTACGGTGCTTGGAGACACCATTTATTTTTCATTTAAATTTGTAATAAAAAAGAAGAAAAGCGTGATAGGAAAACCGGACAAGGTAGAGAGGGCATGCAAATGCGAGGATTTGGAAGCCTCTATACTTTGGGTTGGTCGGACTCCCGGGGCCAACTGAGATAGGCGTGATCTCCCCCCGGTCGACTCAAATCGTTCATCATCCCCACGGCGTAAAAATCGTGAGAGGTACATTTCTCAAACCCTCACGCCTCTCTTGTCAGCGAGTCAATTTTTGGGTGTGACTACGTGCTCTTCCTTGATTTTTATTCTCGCATTTATTTTTTTAAATGTGTGTGATGAATTAATCAATTAAAACCTACACCCGGTCATTCACGAGAAGGGATTTCATCACCTGACTCACTCGCTTACCAATTGTGTGCTACCCTAGCTATCATTAAATTTAAAATCAATCCATTAGCTAGCCCACTAGGAGAATATTTTTTCAAAGGCAATCACTCAGATATTTCTGTTATTTTTATCTCTCGCGGACTTAATTAAATTTCACTACCCTTCCACTAAATTTTGAAGACAAAAATTGGCTACATGCTAGTTAGGATTTTTCTTCCCTTATATGTGTCTAATTATAATCCTTTGGTAGTAGATTTTGTGTGCTCTATAAGTGTGTGTTTCATATCAAGTCCCCTTTTATCCCTTTTCAAAAATTCAAAAATATTTTCATCCTTTTTCTTATTTAAAAAAAATCCAAAAACATTTTTTTCATTTATTTTCCTTATTTTTCAAAAATTCAAAGAGATTTTTCCTTTTTCTTATATTCAAAAATACCAAAAATATTTTCATTCTTTTTCAAAAATTCAAAAACAAAAAAAAAATTCTTTCTTTTTCAAAAAAATTAAAAAGCTAAAAATATTTTTGGAGAAACCTTTTTCTCCCCTATCCATCCCGTCATGGCAGAAGAAAATCCTTTATGGAAGAACTTTGGCCATTTCCCATATTCACAGTGCACCCGTTGTTCCCACGCCAATCACATGTCCCATGAGTGACCGTACCTTCCTTATCCATCCGAACCCACCATGGAACATGTGTATCCATATGACGCTGTTTCAGAACCCACTTCGACTTATTATCCTGACATATCTAATACCGAGTGGTGTGAGCAATCAAATTATTCGTGGCGGATTGATCACCCTCCCACATAATATGAACCCAACCCCATGTTGAGGATTCTCTCGAGTTCCAAAAGTCGTCATGGAAACTAAGTGAACAACATCCCAATCAGTCCTATCACTATGCACCACCTGATTATCACCCATTTGTCCATAATGAAGGTGCTCCTTCTGTGTATGACGAACTTGATCCCTCTCCCCACACTTCGTATTAGTATTCTCCATTTAGTCATTATACTAGTGTGTTATGTCCACCTCAACCATCCACCATTGTCCCACCACCAACCATCACTTCCCCACCATCATCCACCTCCTCTCTCGAAAGCCTCTTGCAAAAGTTCATCCTCTAGCAAGATCAAGCAACTCAAATTCAAACTTAATCTATTCAAAGTCTTGAACAACGCTTGAATAAATTTGAGTGTTCGACCGAGTCGGATATTCCCTTATCTTCACCCATTTTTTATCCCATATGGGATGATGATGTCTCAGCTTGTGACACTGATTTTGAGTGTGACCAACCCAATCACCCTGAGAATCTCGTAGTTGAGACCACCTTATGGTCCGAGCCTTAAGTTGAATATCTTGTTGACTTATCCATAGCATGTGAGACTGATCCATACCCTAATAATCCAAAACAACCTAACGCCGAGGTTCACCATTCCCTGTCATATCCAAAAGAACCCATATTTGAGGTTCCCCAACCCGTTATATCCAAAAATACGCCTGAGTTTATACTTGTTGCACCCATTGAGTGTGTCCTCAAGACGCCCATTCCTTATAGGTTAGCTCCGGCTACCAGTGCACCCCAATGCACCGAGATTGAATCAGAAATGGTCCCACCTCCCTTGCTATGGACCTTCTCCAGAGATGTTTGGCTCACTTTGAGTCTGATATTGATGTTGATTCATATATCTCGGATCTTAATGCCTTGTTAGACCCTTTCACCATTACAGATGGTGACACATTGGTGGAGAAGTTGACCACTCCATCTTTAAATACCATGCTCCTTTGTGAGTATTCTTTTACTCCTCCCCATGAGTGTGTGTCCCCTACTCTTGAGTTGAATCATCTTCCTCCACTATTTGTCCCACCCGATCCACCATTTATAACACCCGACCCACCGATTGTCCCTTCCACCCCACCACCTAGTTTGGATCTTGATTTTACACCTTTCATGTTTACATCTACATTTTTAGATCCTCACCTGAAACCAACCTCCACCTTCCATGAGAGTATATGTGGTGTTACTCTCGACTTCCGTGACACCGAGCTTGTTACCCCATGTTCGCCACTTACCTGTGGTGTTGGTTTTTCCCATCAACAGCTCCCTGGTGTGTCATGGAACGACCATTATCATCTTCCATTTATATAGTAGTTGTGTAATTTCTATGAGCCCCACCACATTTCTAATACCAAACCATATTTCCTTCTTCACCAACTAGAGCATCATGCTTATAGGGCCCTTATTGCCCTCACCTTCTGACTCAATAAGGCCCGTGACCGATTCTTATTCACCTTTTCCTTTATTACCCTTACCCTAATATCCACCCGCCTATGGTCTACTGATGCTTTGCATCATGTGAAGAACTTTTCCATACAAGTGCATTGACCCTTTTATTCTTTATCCAACAAGACTGACACTTCATTCTTATTTGGAGGGTGATTATCATCGCCCACTTTTTCTGCCACCTCGTGCTTTCATAGATCTTATCTTTAGGGTGACTTTCGATTGTTCTGGATGAAGACATTAAACTTAGTGTTACTGGGATACGAGCTGTCATTTCTTGTATGAGTCTTATCCTGTTTGGGGGTGGTATTTCACACCACCCAATACTTTGTCATGTTTATAGACTTGTACACATATTTTTATCTTATCATTTATTCGGGTTTATTTTTGGATTCATCTTATATACTTCATTAGCGGTTGATTCTGGTAATATCTTTCATCCCTTCTACTCTCAATTTTAAAAATCATTTTACTTAACATCGGGGACGATGTTCCTTTTTATTTGGGGGTGGGGAATTTTATTAAAATCGTAACTCCTGTGAAAAATTTTGATTTTTTAAAACCTAATTTTTTGTTTTTATTTTCGTGCAGTTTCTTTCATCTCACTCATTGACGTGAATTTTCTATCATCCATCTTTTAAGTCTAGGAATAAAGCTAGATGATTTATCTTTTTCTAAATAGCTTATGTAATACATATCAATGCATTTTGCACAATGAATTTCTAGACTCAATAAATTTGCGCACTTATCACATCACTACGGTTTAGAGTTGAAGAATGCTATAATTCTCAAGAGAACCTTAAGGATCACTAGTAGATATTTTAGCTTGTGAGATTCATGCCTTCAACCCTTTAGAGAGTTTTACGCAATCTCTGAGTCACAAGTTGATTCAACTTCCTCTGGGTCCGCACTTTAAATCATTGTATGATCTCATTATTCTTCACTAAATTTTTGGCTTGATCACTGAGAATGACATCACTTTCGAGTTGTAAGAAACATGTGTCTTAAAATTTGTCCCAAATACTAGATTTTCACCCATTCACTTCACCCATTACATTCCCATGCTCTTCCATATTCCCACACATTTCCCCACACCATCCATTTATCATCTCCGTATCATCTTTCATTTTTGAGAAAAAAAGTGTTTTTCAAATTTAAAATGTATCCATTATTGGTTTAAAAAAAAGAGAAAAAAAAAGGTAATATAAAAAAAGAAAAATAGAAGAAGAAAAGAAAATTCAAAAATAAAAAGAAAAAAATATATATATATAAAAGAAAAAGAAAAAGAAAAAGAAAAAGAAAGTTGATTTGTGATTTTGATACTAACTTGGAATAATTATTTTTAATGAATTAATTAATTTGGATTAACTAAAATATTTGGTGTCATCCTATCCCTTGTTAGTCCTCACTTTTATTTCCTCCTTCATCTCATATTTTACATTTTTATTTAGTTATATTTTACTTATTTTTCATCACACTTTTTAGTTAGTCTTTAGATTTTTGATTTAGTTTAGTCTTATTTCACCCTCATCGAAAATTGTTTTAATATTAAAAAAGCTAAAAAAAAAAAAAAGTCCAAAAAGAAATTGAATAAAAATTGAATTACATGAGTTTTCCCCTCGTTTCACTCCTTTGATTTGGATTGATACCTCACTTACCACTATTCTTTAGTTTTGTTATATATTTTTGTAGGTAATTGAGATTTTTTATTAGAGGATCTTTACAGAACGACGCATACATAAAAGTTCCTTTATCAGTCATCACAATCATTATTAGCAGTCCTCGGAGGACCCTATGAATCAAAAAATTAAATGCACTTCCTTATGCACCCCAGGTGACGGTATGCCATGATCAGTGTTGATACCAAATTAAGTCCGCTAACGTGGATCAATTATATGGAGACACGTGTCAATCTACATGGCATCCACAAACATTTTTTGAACAACACAGTGACTCCGAGGAGCTTAATCTCCCCGACCAACTCAGGTGCTTCGAGCAACAAGTGTTCTCCAAGGAACTTCATTGTACCGAGCAAATCATACATGCCGAGCTACTTAGGCGATCCAATCATCTTAGGCGGTTCGAGCTACATAGCGTACAGAGCACTCACACCAGGATAATCAAGAAGACGACTGTGCATTAAATGCTCATTATTATCATACAGATGTACATGTCTATTAGAGAACAGCGCATTACCCTTTCATTTGTACAGAATCAAGGCTATAAATACTTTGTAACCTCCTCATCATAGGGGGACTCAAAATTTCTATGTAAAATCCATTATCGAGAATTTCAAACAAGCAGTCAGCAATAACAAAAAACAGTGGACGTAGGCCATTCTTTCAAGGCTGAACCACTTTAAAAATCTTTGTCTTATTTATTTTATCTGTAATTGACTAATTAGAGATAATCTAATTTTTTACATCAACAGATTGGCTCCGTCGGTGGAAAACGACTGTAATTATTGTTTTTCACCTAAACCATTCATCATCAATGGATGATCATCCAGAATCCAGTAATCGAAACCCTGGGATTCCTCCAAATCCATCCACTCCTCCAAATGTCCAAGATTTGGCTGGAATAATGGCTAATTTGGCCCAGGGCCAGATGGCCATGCAAGAGACCATGCGACAACTCATGCAAACTATCCAAGGTGGAACGCCGGCCCAATCAAGACAGCGAAGCATTCAGAGAAATACCCGGTTACCTTCTTCGCGAACTAGGCCAACGTTATTCTCAGAGGAATCTCGATCCAGACACACCGATTCATATCGTACTGAGAGATCTCATAATCCTTCTTATCATCCTGGATGGACTTCCTTGGTACGAGCTACAAACACTCAACAAAACATCACTCTATCTCCAGAAAGGACAAGTGCTCTGGAAAGGTTGAGTAGAGTCTCTCCTTTTGATCGTTTGGGTCCTAGGAGGAATAGAAGTCCCCCTAGGATTGTGCCGAGGAACTCTCAACGACTATCTGATTTAAAGGAAGGTTATGCCCAATCACGACCAGCTGCTCGTCATGAAAGATCCCAAGAGGCAGATTCAACACGATCATTTGCTCGAACCAATAGGATCGAGGAAGGAAATGATGCGTGGAAGGGCTCAATTCAAAGGTTGGAGGATAGATTAGGGAAAATGGCCAAAACCAAGAACCCTCTACAAAGGACTTTTATCCGAGGGACACCATTTGTACAAGCAATCGTGGATTTTCCTACACCATCAAAATTCAAAGCTTCTGTGGTGACACCTAAATATGATGGGAAAACTGACCCTGTCCTTCATATAGAACAATACCTAGCTGCTGCTGATATCTATGCAGTTCCAGATGAGATGAGGTGCAGGGCATTTTCAGGAACTCTTACCGAATCTGCTCAAATATGGTATAACAATCTTCATCGGGGGAATATTACGACTTTCTTTCAACTGGCCGAGCTCTTTATTGGGAATTTATGTTTTGGAGCAAAACCTGTTAAACGAGTGGCACACTTGTTGAGTGTTAGACAAAAGGCAGGTGAAAACACAAGGGATTACATTACTCGTTTCAATAACGAAAAACTGGAAGTAATTGATTATGAGGAGAAGACTGCGATTACTGCTTTCATGAGTGGACTGTTGCCCAACAAATTATACTACACTTTGGCCAAAGATTCGCCCAGGACCATGACAGAACTGACGGCAAAAGCAGCCAAAATCATGAATGCCGAGGAAGCTATGGCTGCGAAGAAGAACATGGACACTAAGGAGACCAAAATTGAGTTCGATAAGGCTGAGAAGGAGCAGAAGAACAATGGTGGCAACAAGCAATTAAAAGCAAAGCAAGCATTGTAACAATTGAAGAAATTTGGAAATTATACTCCTTTGAAGGTAGATATAAACCACATTCTGAAAGAGATCAAGAACAGTGAGGAGCTAAACTGGACTAAAAAAATGAAGGCAGATCCTAACAAGAGGAATAAGTCCAAATATTGCGAGTTCCATAAGGACCATGGTCACACGATAAAAAACTGCATAGCTCTCCAGAATGAAATTGAAGCACTCATTAGACGAGGAAAATTGACCAAGTATGTTGATCGTCAAAATGGTTGTAGAACCAATGAATGAGGAAGGCAAAGGTCCAAATCTTCTCTTCGGGAAAAAGATAACAAAAAAAGGATAATGAAGATGATCCAGAAGATGACCCCGATCTCCCGAAAAGATCGAGACAACCAGAACGTGAGGTATTTTCAATTCATTTCGGATCATTTGATTGTAATGTTATTACAGGTGGAGATGTAGGAGGTGGAGACCTTACTACAGAGAGGAAAGCTTACCTCAATGAGACTCAAGCTTGTTCATACATTCAACGAATAAATCTAGCTGATGATGATCGTCCGAGGAAGGTGAACAAAGATAAATTGGTCATCGGTTTCTCTAAGAACGACCTCCCAGGTGTGCTATATCCTCATGATGATCCATTGGTGATCAAAATGAGGATGAAGGAAGTAATGATCTCAAGAGTACTGGTGGATAATGGCATCTCAGCGGACATCATGTTCTACTCATGCTTTGACAGCTTAAATCTGAAGTTGTCTCAGTTTGAGCCTTATCACAAGCCCCTCCTCGGTTTTACCGGAGAAAAAGTTTTTCCACTTGGGACGATCAAGTTGGATATGCTTATCGGTACATGTCTTGCTTGTCGGACAGAAAAATTACGCTTTTTTGTAATGGATAAAAATGTCCAATCAGCCTACAATATTATCATGGGAAGGGTATGTCTAAAAAGGTTCGAAGCAGTGCCATCTACTATACATCAATGCCTAAAATTTCCAACCAATTTTAGAGTAGGAATTATGAAAGGCGATCAGAAAGTAGCTCGGGAATGCTACTATTCATCTTCTGAATAGGAAGAACTTGAGGAATCTAGGAAAAAGACTACTACCTATCAAGTGGATGAAGGTGTAGAAATTGAAACTTTAGATCCTAGAGACGAGTCACAGCTCGTAAAAGTCCAGGTGGTGGAAGCAACTGAAAATGTCATTCTGGACGATGAACACCCGAAACGAACAACTCAAATCGATTCGTCATTAGATGTCTCACTAAAACAGGAATTGATAGCCTTCCTAAAAAGTAAAAAACAAACTTTTGCATGGAGCCACGAAGACATGCCAGGGATAGACCCAGCCTTCCTATGTCACTAATGTGAACAAGGAAATCAAGCCAGTAAAACAAAGACAAAGAGTGTTCAGCCCTGAAAAGAACCAAGATATACAAGAAGAGGTCGAGAAGCTTCAAAAAGCCTTCTTTGTTGAAGATGTCAAATATCCTGATTGGTTAGCTAATGTGGTGATGGTGAAGAAGAAGAATAACAAGTGGAGGATGTGTGTTGATTTCACTGACCTTAACAAGGCATGTTCAAAGGATCATTTTCCTTTGCCCCAAATTGATCAATTAGTGGATGCTACCTCGGGACACGAGTTGTTGAGCTTCATGGATGCTTATTCTGGTTACAACTAGATTAAAATGAAACCTGAAGACAGGGAGAGTAACTTTTTTATCACCCCTAGGGGAACTTATTGTTATAATGTTATGCCTTTTGGATTAAAAAATGCAGGTGCAACATATCAGCGGCTGATGAATAAGATGTTCGTAGAGAAGATTAGTCATAACATGGAGGTTTACGTTGATGATATGCTGACAAAGAGCAAGAGAGCTGCTGACCATCTAGTTGACCTAGGTCAGACCTTTGATCAACTAGATAAGTATCAAATGAAGTTGAACCCTACCAAATGCATATTCGGAGTACGAGAAGTCACGTTTCTCGGGTATATTGTCAACCAACGAGGTATTGAAGCGAACCCTAAGAAGATCAAAGCTCTATTGGGGCTACGATCTCCAACGACGAAGAAGGAAGTGCAAAGTCTCACAGGGTGAGTTGCAGCACTTAATAGATTTGTATCACGAGCAACTGATAGATGTCTCCCATTCTTTAAAACTCTCCAAAAAATGTTTGAATTGAATGATGAATGCGAGAAGGCCTTTCAAGAGTTGAAGAAATACCTGGGAGCACCTCCATTGTTGTCCAGACTAGTGATGGGAGAAAGACTATACTTGTATCTAGCAGTTTCAGAAAACACAGTGAGCTCGGCATTAATAAGAATGGAGGATGGAGTGCAAAAACCAATATATTACACTAGCAAGGCCTTTCGAGGAGCAGAGATCAGATATCCAAGACTGGAAAAGTTGGCACTAGCGTTGATCAAAGCGAGTAGAAGAATGATGTCATATTTCCAAGCTCATACCATAGTCGTGTATACTGATATGCCGTTAAGGCAAGCTCTTCATAAACCAGAAAAATCAGGGAGATTGATGCACTGGGCAGTAGAACTTGGTGAATATGATATAGTTTATGAGCCTAGATCATCTCTTAAAGGGCAGGCAGTGGCAGATTTTATCGCAGAGTTCACCTATCCTGACACCTCTGAAGAGAAAAAGTTAAATACCGACCAGTCTGTGGATGTTACAGAATCATCAAATTGAAATCCCGACCAACTTAAGTCGGTTGACGAGCAAGAGAATATGGTCGACGAGCAGCAAGAAGTGCTAGAGGAGCATATAAAGAAGCAACAAATATTCCACCGAGGAACTTTGTCCGATCAAAAATTTGAGGATAAGGTACCTATATGGAATCTATATGTGGATGGCTCATCTTGCACTACAGGCTGTGGGGTAGAGATTGTTTTAAACAGCCCGGATGAGATCGATGTGGAGTATGCTCTGCGCTTTCAATTCAAGGCTTCTAATAATGAAGCTGAATATGAAGCTATGATTGCAGGTCTTTGTTTAGCAAACCATTAGGGCAAAGCAGGTCATTGTATTCAGTGACTCACAGTTGATAGTAAATCAAATGCTGGGGGTAAATGAGATAAAAGGAGAATTAATTATCAAGTATCATATGAAAGTAATGGAGATTGTATCGAGCTTTAATGCATTGCAGTTAATTAGAACACCAAGATTGGAGAATGCAAGAATAGATGCCTTAGCTCGATTAGCCTCAGCCACACGCATCGAGCTACGAAGAATAATCCCAATAAAAATCTTGGCTAGCAGGAGTATTGACAAATATATGATGATGAGCTTCATTACCCTTGATTTAGGACCATCTTGGATGGATCCCATCAGGGCCTATATTGAGGAGGGGGTATTATCAACTGATAAACTCGCAGCCAAGAAGCTAAAGTTTAAAGTTGCTCGTTATGTATTGACTAATGGCATTTTATACAGACGAGGAATTATAGCAGGTTTGCAAAGATGTGTCCACCCCTTCGAGGTGAAAAATTTGATTGAAGAGGTCCATGAAGGGTCTTGTGGAGCCCATGTAGCAGGTTGGACACTCTTACAAAGAATGACAACGCAAGGGTATTACTGGCCGACGATGAGAGCTGATTGTGTAGCTTATGCCAAGAAATGTGATAAATGTCAACGTTTCTCCTCTATTCGAAGAAATCCCCAACCATTGCTAACACCCATCACATCTCCTTGGCCATTCTCCATTTGGGGAATAAACTTGGTCGGGCCACTTCCAATGACCCGAGGAAGATTTAAATACCTCGTAGTCGCTGTGGATTATTTTACTAAATGGGTAGAAGCTGAGCCTCTTATTGATATGACGTATGATAAGGTGTATCAATTTATTTGGAAGAATATCATTTGTAGATATGGTATTCCCCATATATTCATCACAGATCATGGAACTCAGTTCGACAACGAGGAGTTCGTTGCATATTGTCATCAGTCCAATATATTGAAGACCCACTCTGCACCAGGCCATCCCCAGAGCAATGGACAAACTGAGGTGACAAACAGAACGCTACTGAACGGTTTAAAGAAATTACTGGATAATGCGAAGGAAAATTGGATCAACGAGCTACATTCTATGTTGTGGGCTTATCGTACTGCACCGCGAGTAGCAACAGGAGAATCTCCATACATATTGGCATTTGGAAGTGAAGCTGTTATACCTGCCAAGTTGGGCCTCCCCACACACAGGGTGCTGGATTTCAATTCTCCTATCAGTGACTTGATGAGACGATTAGATCTACATATGCTAGAGGAAGTTAGAGAAGAAGAAGAAATCAGAAATGCTTCATACCAACAACGAACAGCTCTGTTTTACAATAAGAGGGTAAAGAAGTGCGATTTGAAGGAAGGAGACTATGTGCTAAAGAAAGTAATTCAAAAGCACAATAAACTGAAAGCTAACTGGCATGGACCCTACAGAATAATAGAGGTTGTTCGACCAGGAACATACAGGATTGAAACCTTAGAGGGAGAAGAATTTAAGAATGCATGGAATGCAGAGCATCTATGCAAGTATTATCAGTAGTTGGGGATTCCTATGTAAATGAAGTTTTCTTCAGTATGAATAAAGTGTTGAATGTTTTACCCAGTTCTCCCTTTTTGTTGAAATTTTTTCGGAGTATTAGTGCTACACACTATGCATCAAGTTTAGAATCAATCTCTTCCAACTCTGGTTGGTCGGGAATAAATATCCACCAACTCCGGTTGGTTGGCAAATTAATCTCCTCCAACTCCGGTTGGTCGGGAATAAATATCCACCAACTTCGGTTGGTCGGCAAATTAATCTCCTCCAACTCTGATTGGTCGGGAATAAATATCCACCAACTCCGGTTGGTCGACAAATTAATCTCCTCCAACTCCGGTTGGTCGACAAATTAATCTCTTCTAACACCTGTTGGTCGGGAACAAATATCCACCAACTCCGATTGGTCGGAAAATTAATCTCCTCCAACTTCGTTTGGTCGGTAAATTAATCTCCTCCAACTCCGGTTGGTCGGGAACAAATATCCACCAACTCCGATTGGTCGGCAAATTAATCTCCTCTAACTCCGGTTGGTCGGGAACAAATATCCACCAACTCCTGTTGGTCGACAAATTAATCTCCTCTAACTCCGGTTGGTCGGGAACAAATATCCACCAACTTCGGTTGGTCGGAAGATTAATCTCCACTAACTCCAACTCCGGTTGGTCGATAAATCAATTGCAATCAAATTCGGTTGGTTAAACTAATCAGGATTATGGGATGTAAGTCGTTTCATTGCTTAGAATCAAAGAAGTGATAAGCCACTATAGTCAAAAAATAAAACAGAATGGCATATCAAAATATGTATGTATTCACAAACAAAGACATTCTGTAAAACTTTCCACCACCTTGCCCCTGTTGACCCCGAACCTGCTGGCCATTACCTCCCTTCCCTTGGCCCTGATGAGCCTGTCTCTGGCCCTAATGGCCTTGTTGTCCTTGCCCAATTCCTCTATCCTCAAATTGAGAATCTCCAGATCGCAAACACTTAGCATTGTCCCCTGTCTGGGAACCCTGCTCACTCTGACGCTGATGACTCTGCCCTGGCTGAGTCCCACTAGAACTGCCTCCATTAGTCTTGCCTTGCAGGCCTGACCCAAACCCCCGCTTGACACCCTGATTATGAAAGCGGTTATCCTGGCAGTGGAGTATTGCAGCATTAAGAACATCTGCATACGTACGTAGTGAAAGATTCCCCAATAAATGTTGGCGAATCTTATAGTTCAACCCATCAGTGAACATTAGAACTCTCCTCTCCTTAGTAGGTACTTCAACTGGTACCAAATTAGTTAATCTCGTAAACTCTTCCTCATATTCCGCCACAGTTATCTCTCCCTGCTTCAAATCAAGTAGTTTCCGCCTCATCTCTGTCTGGATGGCCGAAGGAAAATACTTCCCATCAAACCGTAACCAAAAGTCTTGGATAGTCATTGTGTCCCTCTCCTCCATAGTGGTCGTAGATTCCCACCATTACAAAGCTGCCCCTACTAGCTTGAATGTGGCTAGTATTTGACGTTGAACCTCAGTGCATTCAATCATTCTCAAGTGCCGTTGGATATCTTTCTTGCATTGGCTAGCAGTCACAACATCTGATCCTCCCTGAAACTCAGGTGGGTGCGCTTTCTGAAAGGCATCCCTCACTCGTTCCCATGCAGTAGGAAACACTTTCCCTTGCGCGGGTGGCACAACTGGTGCCGGTGCGGGAGCCTGCTGAACAGCAGCATTGACTGCCTAAGCGACAATTGCAGCAACTTCGACCGCAGTCATCGTACCCTGAGCTGGGGCGGGTTGAGGCGCACGTCGAGGAGGCATCTGAAACGAGAGAACACTATCAGTATTTGATATCTCAAAATAGCTGAAGATCGTAAGCGTAAATAGAAAAGCAATAATCCTACTCATAGGGCTCTACATCAAAGAATGCTAAGCTGAAAACACAGTAAACCATACAGATCCTAAAGGACACTAGAACCTGATGCTCTGATACCACCTGTAACACCCCGCCTAATTAAATACCGGGTGGACAGTCCCATACCAAATTAAAACAGAATATACAGTTGGCTCATTCTTAGCATCACTGTCGAAAACATTTACAACTCACCCAATACTCAATTAATCTGGTGTTAAAAATTTCCAAATTTAAATTTCAACAAAACCATTTTTAGTTTAAGAATAACACTACACATTTTATTCTACAAAACTGGTAACACAATAAATAACACAAAAGAATTTAAATGCAATTGGAATAAAAATTCCCAAGTAATATAAATCCTTTACAATAATCCCAACAATGTCAAATGTATTAAAAAGACAAGAATACAATAGTATTTAACCCCGATAGAAAAGATAATTGAATCCTTTGGGCGACATGCCCTAAATAAGAAAACTGTGAATCAAAAAGATGATAAGCGTCTAAGCAAAACTTCCATAGCTCCATAGCTCGTCACAATCAACTATGGTTGGCGTCCCTATTGCTGGACACCTGATATAGAGATACCATAGAAGAGAAAATATGCAAGGAAACGGGTCAGAGCCCGAATGTGTAGATGATTTTTAAAACATCAAGCATTTTACAAGTGCAATAAAGCATTTATTATGTACATGTTAGATCCAACTCTCACTTGCTATTCTCACCTCTCAACTAGAGTGCACACTTAACGTTTCCTATTAACCTCCTAGTTAATGGTTCCTCTTTTCTAGTCTCCATATTATAATTCCATCCTAATATCATAATCCCCGTATGTCCCATACCATACGTCACATTATTATTCATTTACATTTCTCATCGTTTCTCATTAACATGAATCATTTCTCATTAATATGAATTAAGTTTTTCAATAAACATTCATTAACTTAATTCCATTATCTTTTTCTATTCACCGTTATCTACAATTATCACTGTAGATAGATTTAACCACAATATATATCCATTTAGTCATTTAAATCCATTATATATATATTCATATATAATACGGCACCCCGAGTCACAGCTGCGGTGCAATGCATTACTCTGCTATCATGTCCCATCATCGCAGGTCGCCGAATAGGGGACTAAAGGTTCGGTAAGATTCCACGAACCACAAACAACAACAAACAAATTGGAGGCGAACATAGTTCTCGTATCCATGGGTCATGCACATACCTAAGTACCCATAGTCAGCGTACTTATCAACTCCCCGATAAGTCTTTCATAGACCTATGTTCTCGAGCAACAAATCAAAGATCCCATGGATTCATCAGGATATGACTGCCCTCACGCGCAAACCTCCCACCAATAGCAAGTAAGCTAGGTATGTCATACACATAAATCATCAATCAATCAAATAGGTATTATCATACCTATAACATAATATCAATAAGGTAATTATCACTACCCTAAGACATTTCCCATGCGTAGCATTATATCTCTTTTAAATTCCACGTATCAACATATCATATCTTTACTTCATAATTTAATTATCCCCGCATCCTATAACATCTCTCCACTCCCGACGTCGTTAAGGTTCATGCGCGGAGCGTCTCGTAAAGCGAAATCCAAACAAGGAACCCCTCCAATACACTACTACTTAACTTTGTCGATCGAGGAGGTCCGACAAGTTCAACTATGCGATCGGGATAACCTCATACCCTCTTTCAACCAAATGTGTTCTAAACTCCCATCTCACAAGATTCAAATAGGATTTCCCTCATCTTATATTCAGTAAGAAGTCACTAATATCCTACTGGTTCATAACATTATTTCTCCCGAACTACTACGAGTTTAGTTCTCCTTTTAATTAAGGTTAAAACCGATAGTCTCAAATCTCTTATAAACACATCTTCTTTCACTTAGGATTAAACCCTCTTGTAAACTTAAGGATACCCAGGTGTTATATTAAATCACCCCTACTGGTCCTATCTTAAATCCTCATACATCCCCATTTGGAATTTAACAAATGATTTTAGCAACCGAAATTCCATTCAATATAATTTTCATCATTTTAATCACTTGAATCCAAAACAAATTAATTCAAATCTTATCAAGGGTTTACTGTTATTTTCTAAGTCCCATAATATCCAAATAATAATCACCAAAGATCCACAAAAGGTTTGGGATAATAATCAACATTTAAAAAGAAATAACTTTACATATTCTGGGGAGGTCGATCAATCGAAGGCAGGGGTCGATCGATCGATCCCTCAGGTCACAGCCTGGTTTTTCTGCATTTCAGCAACTACGGGTTTCACCATTTTTACTCATTCAAACCTTCATATTAACCTCCAAAATGAGTTATAATTATTACTACATGATATGTCAACATATATGAACGATTTCCAGTACTCTAAACTTCTTAGGATCATCAAGGGATTGGATTAAAAATCATGTTCATCTCCTTATTTCTAGAAAATTATCAACATATCATCTTCAAGAACACATCAATGGTTTTCATAATTTCTTCAACAGATTCATGACTATTTCGTGGATTATTATCATCCTAAAATATGAGTTAAATTCCTATATCATTTCAGTTTTCCAGAAATCCATTTAATACTCCATTATTTCTTCCAAACATGAATAATCTTCTCTTTTCATACTATTCTAACATAGACAATATACAAACTTAAATTGCCATTATCAAACACTTTCCTTTTCTGAAGGTGTGATCCTTTGGTGTAGTATATCTCAGTTGGTTGTCCCTTCTCCGGTCAAACTCCTGTGGTGGTTGGTGGTGGTGAACCTTGGTTCTTGTTCTTCTCCTTCCCAAGTAGGCCTTTCCCTTCCCAAGCACTCTTACACTCTCTCTAGGAAGATGGCTTCTCTAATTTGTGAAGAGGAGATGAATAACCCCCATACACTTAATCTACCAATACTTATAATAGTACCAAATCCGAAATCACTATTCATCCCCCCTAGAAAAATGACCAAAATGCCCTTTCGGGTTGTCTATTCATTTCCAAATGACCCGAGACTCAAAATTAACATCCAAATAGACTTTTCTGACTATTTCGAACCTTTCGGACGCAACGACGCAGTCGAAATGACTATTAGATCGATAGAAAATAAATTTCCTTTTTAATTTAATAAATTAGTCCCGACACGTCCCATACCTCGTCTGACTAAAAATATAAATTACCGAATTTATATCATACAGTCATATCAATGACATCACATTCATATATTACCTAAATATTTTTAAGTAATATTCAGAATCATCCATTTTAATATCCACCGTCCGGATAAAACCTAAATGAATTAATTAATAATAAAATCCAATT
Source organism: Sambucus nigra (assembly GCA_949130495.1). NCBI lineage: Eukaryota > Viridiplantae > Streptophyta > Magnoliopsida > Dipsacales > Adoxaceae > Sambucus > Sambucus nigra. The sequence continues at coordinate 598,728,332 of OX422215.1, read as the reverse complement.
AATCCATTAATTTAAAATATAACCCATTTTAAAAGTCATTTAAAATTACGGGGTATTACAGTAATCACCGAGGTACTTTGAGATCAAGCACTGAGGAATTGATCGAGCAAGAAACCAACTCATGTCGAGCTTAAAAGGAGGCACGGGAAACTCAAGTAATCCAGGATCATAATAATCCCATAAGTAGTGACCCTGCTCCAATTTCAGCACACCCAGTGCATTCAGCCATCCTTGCTTGTACCCCTCATTGTTTGACTGCTGGATCCGGTCATCAAGATGGTAGAGGGATTCATTGTAACCAGTCAGTTAAAACTCTCTGGGTTGTTTATGGAATTGGTAAGTCAACCTCTCTAGTTGCTCGTGAAGATTCTTCACCAGATTTTCTTTATTTTCTAAGGCAGATCTTTGTGTAGAAAGTTGCTCGTTAAGGTTCAGAATCTTCTTGGACATCTCTTGTAAGGCTTGATTCTTCGCCATCAAATGGAATTCCTGATTCTCCAAGGCTGATTGAGTCTTCTCCTCTTCAATTGAAATCCGAGCAGCTCTCACTCGTCCCCGAGAAGAAGACCTTGCTCGTCCATGAGTAGACGAGGAGGGTACAGCCCTTTTTAAAGTTTCCAACTCATCTCTTAAGTTGGCATTCTCTACCTCCAAGAAAGAGAAACCTTCGTCATTGATGGGGACCAAGGCTCCCGAGGAAGATACTGCAAATTATAATTGGGATATCTCTTCTCGTAAAACATTATTTTCCTGCTCCAACAGTTTAGCTATTTGCCTATGCTCCTCAACCTCAAGCTTCAGAATGCTCTCTTTCTTCTCATAAGCAGAGATAAACTTATCATATCCTTTGTCAGCATTTAGTTGCTGGTATTTTTTCTCATACCCCTGATGCAAAAGAGAAGTAGACTCCTTATATTATTGTTGGAGCTCCTCGATGATACCCTGGAGATCTTCATTCACCTCGTAATATGCCACATTATTGGCAACTTCACGATCTAGCAAACATTTTAGATATTGATAAGCCTCAACTGCTCGATCAGAAACACCTTATCCGAGGATGTCGATTATTTGGGCCTCATTCAGATCTGCATGACCATCTTTGAAGTAGTCATTTCACTTCTTCATCAATTATGTGTCATGAGCTCATAATAGTTCCATCCTGGCCATAAACTAGCAAAGAGAAGCCATAAACAAAATCAATAATGATAAAGACAGGGCAAGAAGAAGAAAGTCAATATGAACAACCAAAAGTTTGAATTTTTATTCATCAAAAAGTAAATACAAAGCTCAAGGTTACATTCAAAAGGAATAACAAAATTAAAACCCGAGCCACTTTACACCTTCTCCTTGTGTTTTACAACTTCCTCGGAAAGCTGGGAGGAGGAGGTTGGTTTCTCGGAAGGTAGTGGCAGTTGCTCGACTGAGGTGCTGGTGGGCTAAAGTTGCTCGTAGAAAGTTTGAACAACTGGAACAGGAGGAACTTGATCTCCAATCATCATGGAAGATTCCTCTGAGGCAGCTTCGTCCTCTTCTTCTTCCCCAAGAGAGAGAGGAGGGCCATGAATGTGTTGCTGTTGCTGGAATAATTCTGAATTCTTAGCAATTTTCATATCTTTTAAAGCAGCAACCCATCCGTCCCTAAAGTACTTGAGGCTGGCATACTCCATTTGCAAAGTCATGGCAGCCAGGCCCTTATTCCAGCCTTTATCCCAACCAGCACTGAACCATTTCTTAACGGCCTTTTTCCTCTTTTCTTTCTCCGAGGAGGTCCTTTCCCTAAGGAGCTCCTCGACAGCTTTCAACTTCCCTTCCACTTCCCCCTTCTGGCGATCAACCTCATGAAGTCTACCAACTTCCTTTTCAACAGTTTTGAGCTTATTCTCAATCTCCTCAGAATTCTTGAGCTTCTCCTCGAGCTCTTTATTTTTCTTCTCAAACTCTTTCAACTTTTTCTCCAACCCCTTGGAGGCTTCCACAGCTTGCTCTCTCTCTTGCTCAATGGACTTGAGTTGCTTCTCCCAAGCCACTTTATCCTCTTCATACTTCTGACGAGAGTCCTTTAAGGATTGAGTTAGACCGACAAAAGCTTCATCTACACCTCTTGAGGAGCTTGAAGATATAATAGCCTCATCCTTCTTCAGAATACTATTGAAATATGTTACCAACTGAAGAAAGAAATAATTTTGAGTCAATACAGGGACATAGCAGTAAAAAATGAAAACTTAGACTAGTAATACTTACTGAGGCAATATGTCGAGCTGCCAATGTAGTGACCTTGTCACGAGAAAGAGTGTCTTCAATACCTTGGATTTCTGGGATAATCCAAGACTTCACTGAGCCCATGGCAGAGCTCGAAGGAACAAAAGTGGGAATACCACTTTCAGCATTTAAAGGCTGAGAGATAGGTTCAGCCAGTCTATCCGAGGAACTTTTCTTTAACCTCCTTGGAGGAACAGGAATATTTTCAACCAAAGAAGTTGTCTTGGTTGGTGATTTGACAATAACCTCACTAGGAGGAGAAACAACCGCAGCTTTGCTTGGAGCTACAGGGGGCTTTTCAACAGCTTTCTTGACAGTAACTGGAGGGGGTACATCAATGTTTCTCGTTCCTTCCTCTGGAACATCCTGTTTGCTCCTCTTTGCCTCCACATTGGAAAAGTCTGATTTGTCAAAGAAGGAAGGAGCTTTTCTTCTCTTCATTATGTTACTAAGGGGAATATTCGATTCAGTGGAGGAACCTTCCACGCCAGTTTCAGAAGCTGGTACTTGGTCGATGTCACCCACCACTGGACGAGAAGTAAAGGATGGAGTATAGCTCTTGTACTGCAACAAATAAGAGGCTGATCCAATATGTTCGTCAACAACGGATTGGTGTAAACTCCAGATAAGTTTCAAATGCCTTAAATTGACATTAGTTTCTTTGGGAGACTTTCTTTTGTTGTCAACTGCAAATAATCAAAAATTAAATGTCAATGACACATTTTATCAAACACAAAGAAAACATGATTTCAAAAATAAAATAAAAATAAAAACAACCTATCCCATTACCATAAGGAGGACATCTAAGACCTTGATATACATCGTCTCCATTTAATGGAGGATGTTGCCAATTTTTCATTACCACTCCATGTTCAAAATAATCCATATTGTCATCAGGAAGATTGACAACTAATGCCCTATTCAAAAACCTAGTTTTTAAATAAAAAGTACTATCGCTAACAACCCATATATAGCAATACATTATCTTTGGAATCCCTAAACGGGTTCCATGAAATTGATTTAACCTATGAACTCCATTAACTATCCTCCAGGTATTTGGTGCTATTTTTGCAGGAATAACGTCAAAATACTGACAGAACTCCGAACATAAAGGATTGGGAGGAAAAGAAAAGTCACATTCGGCCACAAAGAGACTTGGGAACCAATATCCCTCAGCCAAAGAAAAATAGTCAGAAGGTTCAGCAAGTTCTTCCAATATGACCCATGAAGGAATTGAAAATTCAGAACGAAATTTGTAAAGCGATTCAACAACGTAAACCATGATGATCAAAGTAAATATGAGAGAAGGAAGAAAATCTTACAGGAAAAGAGTGAATCAATTGACAACGAACGACGGAAGAAACGAACGCACAAGATAGAGAAGAAATGAAGAGTTCAAAGATATAAATTTGAAAAAGTAAAAGACGATAGGATTTTCTGTAGCGCTTAAATACTTTACCTCGGGAATGGAGAAAAATAATGATTACCAGGATGGACAATTGCGTATCCGACGGCTAAAAAGAAGAAAAGGGTAAAAAAACGAAGCGGTTATGGAAATTCAAAATACTTTAAAAGCCTGATACTATGCACTCAAAAAAGGAGTTATATAAAACGAAAGTTTATCTAAAATCCATAAAAACTGAAAGTCTAGGCAGCAGAATGTTCCATACTTTTCTTCAACATCAAACTACGAAACATTAGGGGCTTCTATTGATACCAAATTAAGTCCGCTGACGTGGATCAATTATATGGGGACACGTGTCAATCTACATGGCATCCACAAACATTTTTGAACAACACACTGACTTCGAGGAGATTAGTCTCCTCGACCAACTCAGGTGCTTTGAGCAACAAGTGTTCTCCGAGGAACTTCATTGTACCGAGCAACTCATGCATGCCGAGTTACTTGGGTGGTCCAAGTAGCTTAGGCGGTTCGAGCTACATAGCGTACAGAGCACTCACACCAGGATAATCAAGAAGACGACTGCGCATTAAATGCTCATTATTATCATACAGATGTACATGTCTACTAGAGAACAGCGCATTATCCTTTCATTTGTACAGCCTCAAGGCTATAAATACTTTGTAACCTCCTCATCATAGGGGGACTCGGAATTTCTTGGTAAAATCTATTATCGAGAATTTCAAACAAGCAGTCAGCAATAACAAAAAACAGTGGGCGTAGGCCATTCTTTCAAGGCTGAACCACTTTAAAAATCTTTGTCTTTTTTATTTTATCTATGATTGACTAATTAGATATAATCTAATTTTTTACATCAACAATCAGACGAAACCACAATGCCACATCACAAGCAACTTTTGCCCAGTATTATCATCTCAAACCTTCGTACCCACCTTCCTCCATAACCACCTTAAATAGTCCCCAGGTACTAACCTAGACTCCTCAACAGATTGGGACAGACAGGTAGCTGGTTTGTGGCGCTACACAAAGGCCCTAAAAGAATCTTCAAATACTCAATCAAATCCTCCACATGAAATAAGTTAGTTATGCGAGGAGGAATAATCCGTTCCCAGCCCTCTTAATTCAGAAGTCGCCAAGAAAAATAGAAAGAAGTTTAGGGAAGGACCACCAATTGAACATAACGATAATCGCCCATTTACAAAATGGGCTGCAATTCACCCCATCGCGGCACTGACCAATAGAGATGTCTAGTCCCATGATCCATGATCCATTTAACCCAGTTCTTCATAGGGACTGAAGCTATAAAAAGATAGTGTAAAGAAGTTTGGGGCACCATTCAAAGGATACTCAGAGGGATATTCTAGGCGAAGTCTCCCCGATAACCACATGAACAGACTCATAGGGTTATCTCATAAAAAGTTGGTACGAACTTCCTTCCAATTATCCAGGACATTCAATGTCTCAACTAATATAGAAGCAGCCAGATTGCAATGATAAGACATCCATGGTATTATCGTGGCCACCTGAGTGTCCTCCATCATATCACCAATTACTAAGAGCAATATAGCTGTTAATCTCAAGGCCATGGTGCTAGCAAAGCCATTTTGAATATAGCCTCTCTGATAGACTAAATTCAGAACTATAGGAAGGATAATACTTCCCACATGTACTAGCGGTGGGGAAACAGAAGGAAAGATATGTAATAATTCGGCTAGCCACGCTCGAGGAGAAGGGGATATGTCAGGAATATCCGTAGGAATATTGGATTAACACCTAGCATAGAAGAAAATTCTTCATAAGTGGGACACATTTCATCTAAACCAAAGTGAAACATATGGTATTTAGGATACCAGAATCATAAGGACGCTTCTAGGATATTCTAATCAATGGAAAGATTATGACACAGTACGTTAGTTGAATGCCTTGTGGTTGGCATTGTACAAACACATGCCTTCCAACCCCACGTGGTAAGTTACAAAAGACTTCGTCACGAGAACAACCATCTCAGAGGAGCAAGAAACTTTGTAGAATAAAGGGAAATAATGAAGTTGAGGTGTGATTTAAAATTCCAACTAAAAGGCTCTTTTTATAATTTAAATCCTCCACAAAGTATGAAGGAATCAACCTGTTACTATAGTAATTGCTCTTAAGTACACATAAGTACAGAAGGAGGACAATCATGGCTAGAAAAGTAAGCTGGACCTGACTGGTATGCCTATAAGCAAGTCAAGGGGTATACCGATCGATAAACCCCCTATTTTAGGAATTTTCCTACCTTTTTTATCATTTTTTATTTTTCAAATTCTTTTTTACTTCTCCAATAAATAAAACCCTAGTGAAAAATTAAGAGCGCATATAGATTAGTCCGTTTAATTCAAGATAAATCAAGAAGATAAAAAAATGCATCATGTATGTGTGTATATATCTGTGTGTGTGCGTGTATATATATATATATATATATATATATTGTTATGTTTACATTTTTCAGGGATAAAAAAAAGAATATCAAGATATCCGGGACACATAACGGACCTTCCAAAAAGCCTGCCCACTAAAACCAACATCTCAAACACCTCAGCAAACACACTTCCCCGATGACGAGCGGTGAACCTCTAGTTCTCAGAACCAGAACTCTCCTCAGAATTTTTCGGAGGCACCAAACAAGATCTGAATGGCTTCTTTTCGTGATCGAAATTCGAAGCCATCCAATCTTCAATATCCCATAGACAAGATGCTGGCATACGAACATGCTACAAAATGAACTATTAAGCAAAGGAAGACAAGTCATTAATAAAGAAAGATATCGGAATCAAAGTGTAAAAATGAAAGGTAAAATCATACCCCCCATCTAAAGAACCTCCTCGGAGATGGGATTACAGTCGTCTATCATTGCCTGAGGAAAATAAGGCACCGAGATGATATGTCCACCACCTCACTGAATGTGGCAAGATGGAATCGAAAGGTGATAGGTCGGCACACTATTTCCCCTCCCCGATACTACTGATAGGGGGTCATACCCTCCATGTCATAAATTAACGGCGCCATAAATTAATTGGTTATAAAGTCTAGATAATCGTATCCTACTGTCACATCCGTATAGAGTATATAGGGCTCGATCGTCATCACAGCTACCCTGATCGTGTCCTATATCTCCTTTACCCTCCTTACATACCCAGCTGACATTGGAAGTTCTACTTCACCCTCCATCACCTACCTTACCATCCTCTCTCCTGGGTACCAGATGTACCCAACCTCATATTCCATCAACCTCAACATCTAGGCATGAACATATATTATCCTTGTAGCCCCCGAGGCTAAACGCCAAGGATAGGATGCCACATGTCCTTAAATGAAAGTTAGTCATCAAGAATATAAAAAAAATGAAAAAAAAATACACAAAGTTTAGAAAATAGGGCAAACCTGATTACTCATAAAGGTGTTTAATACCACCCTCATACCCTTCAAAGCTAATAACTCCTTTAACTTCCTATTAGACCTCCTCCATTGGTACATCCTCGGGAGATCCCCCGCTTCACTCACCTTTAGAGACACTAACCTGATATTGTGCCAATTCACGTCATAAAATAACGTCCACAAAAGGGAACGCAAGAGGTCAAAGAACAAAAGGAAAATAAGAAAATAAAGAGCCATATCTAAACGTTACCTCCAGAAGGTGCACGAGCCCTATTAAATTCTATCGATGACATTGACTGAAGGCATCTAGAGAAGCATAAAGGGACTCTGGAGTAAAGCTCCCCAGTCATATTGGTTAATCTAAAAAATAACCTGCTGGAAAGGACGAAAACATAAGTGGATGACATTTCCATTCGTCGCTACCATAAATCTCCCAATAGGAGAAAAAAAAAATAAAAGGGCGGTCTGCCTCACTTGCCTCCCGTTTATCACATTAATCTATATGTTCATTAAGATGTCCTTAAACACCAATATCCTGACTCGATCGATATCCCCTAGGGTAGCCTGAATCGTAACCTTAGAAAGGCACAATATCCGGTCCATCATAATTTACAAACCTTGCATTCCAACGCTACCAACTGATGCACATCCATTAGAGTGATTGTCATCTCTCACATGCCCAAATAGAAGGTATGGGTTGTGTCCTACCACCGTTCACCCAAATTGCATAACACTGCTGAAAAGTGATGCGTCTCATCCACGGCTCCCACCAGAGGACCAAACCCGTTAACCTCTACCATCAACTGCAATGCCTCAGGGTGCTTTTACCAAACCTTTGTAATCCCAATAGAACCCTATGAGCAGATGCTTGATGAATAAATATCCACCTGCACACAAGTAAACATACTTTAAAAATCCCCAAAAATTAAAAAATATCAAGTAATAAAGTAAAAAATAAGAGCAAACACACACGTAACCATTCGGATTCTTCACCCTCGAATAGAGATGATTTCTAGGCTCCTATAACAAGACCCACTCGTCAAGCATGGTCTCAAATTTTTCATGTGGTCTCACTCCCAAGCACCAACATCTCAACATCACATCAATCTAAGTCGGGCCCATTCATCGGTGTCCATAAAAGGGTTGTTCACCATGCCTTTTATAAGTCCTTTCCAAGTAAAAACATCTAAAATTGGCTGTTACGGAGAGAGATAATTATTCTCTCTTTGAAGGTGTAAGAAATGAGAAATCGCACCCCCTTTTTATAAGGGACCCGTGGGTATGCCGATCTGCAGTGACCTTTTACCTTCCTCGAGGTGCCTAGGATTCCATGCTCTGTGTTGATAAGAACACCCATACATATGCCTATCGATAGAACCCCTAATTTTTGTCATAAAAATTCCCAAAAAATCCAAACTTTTCCTGAAAAATTTATAAAAAATTTCGAGAGATCTCTAAAAAGTAAAAAACTTCCAAATTCATCAACAACACTCTTTTCATAAAGTTTAAGAATACAAAATCCTTTAAAACTTTAAAAAATAAGAAAAATATCTCATTAAAGTGCGCCAACATTGAAATTCAAACTTCCCAGCAGAAACAAAATAATGAGTGCACTGCTTGTCACAAATCATCACCCGCACTTATTAAACCATATATCTCTTTAGGTCCATAAAATTGGCATAGACCATATTAATTAGGTTTCTTTTATTCTTTAGGCACACAGAATTGGTCTTGGCCCATGAATTAGGTCACTATCACTCTTTAGGTCAGTAGAATTGGCCTTGACAATCTGAATTGGGATGCTATCACTCTTTAGGCCAGTAGAATTCGCCTCGACCCCCTGAATTGGTTTTTTTCACTCTTTGGGTCCACAGAATTGGCCTCGGTCCTATAATCAAGTTGCTTTCACTCTTTAGGTCCACGTAATTAGAATCGACCCTTTGAATTAGGTCGTTTTCACTCTTTAGATCCGTAGAATTGGCCTTGGCCCTCTGAATTAGGTCATTTTCACTCGTTAGGTCCACAGAATTGGTCTTGACCCTCTGAATTAGGCCGCTTGCACCCTTAAGGTATGCAGAATTAGCATCAACCCTCTGAATTGAATATTTTTCACCCTTTGTATCCTCATAATAGGCCTCAACCCTATGAATTAGGTTGCTATCACTCTTTAGGTTCACAGAATTAGCCTCGACCATCTGAATTAGGTGGCGATCACTCTTTAGGTGTGAATAAATGGACCCAACCTTGTGAATAAGGTCACCATCACTCTTTAGGTCTGCAGAATTGGCCCCGACCCTCTGAATTAGGTTTCTATCACTCTTTAGGTTCGCATAATTGGCCTTGACCATTTAAATCATGGCTTTTTCATTACTTAAGTCCACTAGGTTACCCTAAATTCCCCTGTATAGATCTCGACCAACTTAATTGGACGTTTACACTCTTTAGGTCCTCATAATTCGACCTCTATCCTCAACACTCATAAATTTCCATTGGGGTATCTATCTTTTGGCAACATTCTCTTATTCCAAGCTCACCCATCGAGGATCTCTATAGACACCCATTCCTAGTACCCTTTGAACATCTCCTTAGATCCCTTTCACCCTCAGACTCTAGGTCATACTCCTAAATCTAACCTTAGAGGCCATCAGGAATCATGAGCTCCATTTGACTTTGGTCAATTATCATACCTGAGAGTGGCTTGATAAATTTTCATAGGGCTCTAAATACCCTTTCTAATGGTCCATTCCTTGCATGAATCAACCTTACGGTCTATGCATACTTACCTTTTTATTCTGAACCCTAAGCTATAGGCCATGGGCTTTTCTAAGCTTCATTTGAATTTATTCAATCCTCGGATTTGAGAGTGGCTCGATGCACTTTCATAGGGATTTAAATACCATTTCCAAAGTTTAAGATTGTGCACGAATCAGCCTTACGGTTCATGCAGACTTGCCTTTTTACTCCGAACCCTAACCTAGAGGCCACCGGGCACTTCTGAGCTTCATCTAACTTTGGTCAAACCATAAAACCGGGATTGTATGGATGAACTTTCATAGGTTTCTAAATACCCTTTTCAATGGTTCCAGTCTGCATGATTCAAACATACGGTTTGCATTTTATGTTTTTTTTTAAGGTTCGTTTTACATTATGAGACTTCATTGTGAATTTTATTGGGCCATTCGGCTCCAAAGTTGTCTATGGTTTTAGTCAGTTACTTTATTAAATTTTTCCATTTGGATTTTAAAATAAATTATAGATTTGGATTATTTTATTTGAGATTGGCATGGTGATGGATTTTATTATTGCATGGATGATTATTTATTAGATAAATCTGATTAATCTCTTGTGGATGAAATTTTTTATATGTCTGATATCTGTCACATGCTAAGAATGATATTTAATTTAGTGATACCCGATATAGTTTTGGAGGCGAACGATGCCAGAATTATGCGGTGTGTTACATATGGTATCAGAGCATTGTCTTAGGTCTCTTAGGTTGTGAGTCCATTACATCTTTCGCGTTGCTTGCCTTTGATTCCATTTTGATGATTTATACTCTTAGTGATTCCGAGTCTGATGTTGTTTTGTTCTTATCTTTTTAGATGGCGAACACTAGGAGAGCTGGAGATAGGAGAGAGGGTTCCATTTCAGGTTTTGTAGGTCAGGAGAGACAAAGGTTATTTGTGTTGGATGCCGAGGAGTTGGCGGCGATAGTGCGTGAGGCCACGACGGATGGTATCGAAATGGGGAGACAAAGATTGGTGAGCTTACAGTCGCAACAGCAGGGTACACCTTCTTCGTCTTGGGATACGGTGAGATCCCGTTTCCACAAGAGCAATCCTCCCACCTTTCGAGGGAGACCTCACCCAACGGTTGCTCACCAATGGAGGAGAGACATAGAGCGAAACTTGAGGATGGTGGACTGAAATGATGTGCATAAACAAATGCTGGCTACTTTCAAGCTGACAGGAGATTATTTACAGTGGTGGGAGAGTGTCACCATATTAGAGGATAGGGATCGTTTGAACTATGGTGATTTTCTCATCAAATTTAATGATAAGTATTTTCCGTATGTTATTAGGAGTGCGAAGAAGAGAGAAATTTTGGACTTGGAACTAATATCAAAATCGGTTGTCGAATACGAGAAAGAATTCACAAATTTATCTATATTTGTACCTGAGGAAGTCAATACTGAGGGAAAAATGGAATGTTTTATTAAGGGATTGTCTTGGTCTATTAGTCAGTTGGTGTTAGGGAATCCAACGTACACTACGTACTTTCAAGCGGTGGACGTATCCATGTTGTTGTGGCAGGAGAAGGTAAATTATTAAAAGAAATTGGGAAGATACAAGAGCCAAATGGTCAAGGAGGAGAGAATAAGGGTCGCAATGACCATACGTGGAAGAAGAAGAGGATAAGTCAGGTGTAACAGGGAAATACTGGACCACGGGGTCCTTAGGGGTAAGGTGAGTTTAATCAAGTGAGCGAGCACCTAACCAATTGTATGGAACTTTTCGGAGCGCATGTTTTAGTTGTGGGGAGATAGAACACCGTAATCTAGGTGTCCAAAGGCACAAGACCAACAGGGTCAAGGCGCACAGGACCAGTCGGTCTAAGGGCCTCTAGCACCAACATCAATAGTTGTATAGGGAGCGCCAGCAGCGACACCACCGACAGTGACCTAAGTGGGTAGGTGCTATATGATTCCGACTCGGGAGCCTTAGACAGGACAGACGCCAGATCCACGGTGTGGTTAGTAACACGGTACATTTTATTTTATATATATATACTGTATTTTGATTGTGGGGTACGCGTGGGTAGGATTGGGTGTATGGACGCCTAATCACGATATTTATGGGTAACCATATGTGAGCCTTATTTTATTTTGAACATTAACGCTTCATCAAATTTCGAGGACAAAATTCATGTGCTAGTGGGGAAGTCTGTAACACCCCATAGGTTTAAAATCGAACTTTAATTAAATTAATTCGGAAATCGAAAAAATAAATTTTTAGGTATTAATTATTTTTAGTAACTAAATAAGTTGATTTTTATTTTTGGAAAGTTGGATTTTAATCGGAATTGAAATCCGGGTGAAAATTATGTTTGTATTTTTATATATAAATTTTAAAGCGTTCTTGGGCCCTTCCCAGGACCGAATCGATTCAGCCTGGAAGCCGAATCGATTCGGCGAGGGTCAGTTCCAGTGCTGCCTTAGTTTTGTAGAATTTTGTTTTATTAAAATTCCTCCAACTATTTATATATTAACAATTTGGGGTTAGGACTTTAAACCTCATTATTTGAGAACTCTAAGAGAATAAAACCTCTATTATTTTATATCCTTATACCTCCAAACCCTAGCCCCATTTAAACCAAGAATTCAATCCAAGTTTTGAAGGCCAAAACCAGATTTTTTTTCAAGGTAGTCCAAGAGAAGACTTTTGTCATCTTCGTGCAAGGAACACGTTCACCCGCTCAGATTTCTTCAAACTAATCTCAGGCATGGTTACCTCTATTGCTTTCCCTTAGTATTATGCGTATTAATTATGGCCTACACACTAAATATATGTGCTTTCTTAAAATAAATTAGAGATATCAATTAGGGAAAGTGGAAGATAAATCGGGACTGTTTTTATGAAAATTTCTACTATGAATGAAGACTCAAAACCTCGCATGTTAGGTTAGAGATTTGGGTTTTGTAGACTTTATGACGATCACAAGTAGATTTTTACGTAGGAAAACCTAGTTACTAGTTTATATCATGTTAAATAATGTTGACCTTATGGATGTTGCATAGTAGATAAATTCTTATTGTATAAATTCGATAACATGCATGTGATTATAAATTGAACGATTTTATGCGAAACTATTGCTTAATTAACATTATGATTAAATGCACGATAATTGATTAATTAATGATGTGTCAATTAAATTAGTAAAAATATTATGATAGATGGAAATTTAGTATTATACCAGTTAATTATTTTAATGTATTCGACGGCGCGGGGACGATGGGGTTATGGTATAGATAGGGCCCTCACCTTTATTTAGGTTACTTTCTAGGTATGGGTCTAGTTAGTTGACCTTTGGGACATTATTGCTTTCTAGGTATAGGACTAGATAGTGGTGACAGTTTATGGATGGATATTCCGGGGTGGGGCAGATTTTACTTTATTCCGTGGTTTAGTGAGGCTAAGTGGTGTTTGTTAGTTAGTTTTCTTCCTAAGCAATAGGCTAGAAAGGACTTGTGAAATGGAGACCTTTAGGTATTGAACTAAGGGTGTTTGAGGATTTTATGTCGATTAAAAAGGGTGGGTGAAGTTGTAAGGTTATATGTACTTAGGTTATTTCGTAGAATACACACACACAACCCAATTAAAAATAGCCAAGTAGAGATATATTCCAATTTTAATTTCTTTTGCAGATTTAAAAGTTAGCAAGAACAATTTCCAATTAATGCGATGAGATTGATAACTTGATTAAGTGAAATAAAATTATTCAATTTTATCCATTTTATCCTACGCATACATCTATGTGATTTAATAAAGTAAATTGCGAAATTCACAACCACAACGCGCCAATATACGAGGAAAACCCAAATGGGAAAAACCTCGGACGGCTGGGCCTAGACAAAATCTCCTACAAATAGGTTTTACAAGGGACTCAAAAGACTTACAGATTTGGACTCATTTAAGACATGCTGATGTCGTCCTCTACCTTCGAATTTGTAGTACGCGAAGCTCCAACGCGTTGCTCGACACTACTCGTATTCGCGGTATCCACTGAATCCCAAACTACCATCTCCAATAAGCTTGAATACAGAGATCCACCGCAAACTTGCTTGTTGAATGTCAAGTTGATTGTAAGGGGTTTTTTATTCAAAAGTTAAAATGGTGTTGTAGATTGATTTTTACCAAAAAGGGGAAGTTGTATAATATTTCTCTCAAGAGTATATGAAACTTCCTTACAGAAAATAACTAATTTTCATCCATTTATTGAAACTGTAAAAGCAATAGACAAAAGCAGTTTTATGAAATAACTCCTGGAAAATAAGTTAAAAAATTTTAGATCTGGCAGATCTCGTTCGAACGAGGTCGTTCGAACGACTTGTCATTCGAACGAGTTATCTAACGATATTCCAATGTAGAATTAGATAAGTCGTTAGAAATCTCATTCGAACGAGGTCGTTCAAATGACAATTCTAACGAGATTCTAACGAGTTTCCAGTGTGGTTTGGGGAATGTCGTTAGATCCAGGTCGTTCGAACGACCTGGAGAAAACTTCAAACGAGATTCCAGTTTTTCATAAAGAAAGGTTAAAATTAATTTCAAAAAAGTTTCTTTATGAAAATTAATTTTTTTGTGAACATTACTCTATATGAAAAGTTCTTGATATGAAAAATACTCCAACACAAAATGTTTTTGGTCATATACCTTTTTAGAAGATCGAACATGAAGTGCATATTGATCGCGTGAACTTTGGATGCAATGCTCGATTGTCTACTATTGTAATGACCCCATTTTCTTATGCCAATATAAAATTATCTTTTTTAAATTTCGTCACACTTACTATCTAATAATGATATATTATTACATATATGATATTCTGAGTTCTTAATATGACAGATCCCATTTTTAAATTTGAAGAATCAACAGTAAAATGGGTCAGATTGAGATTTTATGGCACATCCTAAGCTAAGTGATAAGTTTTGGGGTAGAAAATATAATTTTATGAAACTTTAGGGAGTTGGTTTTAATAAATAAAGTTTTAGGGACCAAAATGAAAAATAAAAAAGGGCCTTTTCATAAATAAAATATTTTCAGGGACCTATAAGAAATATTGAAAATATATGGTGTGAAATTACCAAAATGCCCCTCAGGTTCGAAATGACCCTTATACCCTTAATACCTTTCCACCTTATGCTCGACACCTCGTGCTTGGTTTTGACACCTCCACCGTACACGTGTCGTCGTTAGAGGATAAGCCAAAACACGTGTCGTCGTTAGAGGAGAAGCTAAAACACGTGTCGCAGTCCAGTGAAATAAGACTGCAAGATGCCTCCGTTACGCGACACGTCAACGCTGACTCCCATTGTAAAAGCTTGGTCAGCATGGACACGTGTCAATATCGTGATATCTTTGGAAAACTATAAATAGGGCTTTTGGGATCATTTGAAACTCACACCAATTCCTTGAGAATTATAGAAAGAAATAGTGAGAGAAAGTGTGAGAAAGTTTAAGAAGAAGTTCTTAGGGATATTCATCTTAAGGTAATCTTAATGTTATAATGCATCTTTATAGTTTTAATTTATTGTTTTATAGATTTACTTAATAGTTATGCTGGTAAAATACAATAAAGAATTCACTAATCAAAACTTAAAATTTAGAACAAATCCAAGTTGATTTTATAAACTTGTTTGAAATTATACGCTTTTAAAAATAATTTTTTTTAAAGAAATTGCTCGTTATTATGGAATCCCATTTAAGTAATTCCAAAGTCAGGCCCGGTGAAGTTCTGTCTAGATGAGTTGGTATTTAAGTGGTGCCCCTGTGACCCTCCATCTTTACTGGGAATGAATCCGAAAATGTTCTGTCTAGATGAGATGGCATTTAAGTGGTGCCCCTGTGACCCTCCATCTCTACTGGGAACCGACTGACGAGGAAAGACTATGAATTGAATTCTTCAATTACGATCAATGAGTTTTAAAAGTTGACAAATGGGGATTCAATAATCCTTTAAAAGAGGAAGTTATTATTATTAAAGTATAGTATAAACTGGACCCTAGAACGTGTACTTAAATCTTTATCAGATTAACGTGTGATCGAAGACTCAATACTAGTAAATTTGACCTCCATTTTGGGTGAGTACTCTGACATTCCTTGTTTATTTTGATTATATGATATTATGCAAACTATATTTTGTGAACTGCTTTTATGCTCAAAATTCATGTGATACCGATGATTGATTCATTTATGATATGTTCATATTTGTCCATATAAACATACCGATTAAAATGATTATTAAAAATGATATTGAATATTGAAAATGTGATTCGGCCTAAGGGACCTCTTTACTGACTGACCTTCCCAGCTGGGTTATCGCAGGTGTGCCCTAAATAAGGGGTTGTGACGAACTAGTTCGATTGACCCTCAACTATCGGGGTATAATACGGTAGAAGAATACAGTATTAGAGTGTACTTGGCCATCAAAATGATATGATTGAAAGAAAAAGATATCACATTTTATTTGTTGCATTCGTCTTATTCTGAGCTATCCAATTGTGATATATATAATTTCATTTCAAAATTATATCTATTTACTGCAAGTTCCTCTCCATATATGTATATGCCTTCTCTTTTGACTTGAATAGGTATCTATTTTCTGAAAACCGTGGAATGTTTGGAGATTGAACCTCATTCGGCTTTTAGTTGATGTTTTATAAATAAACATTTTTCAGGAAACGTTTAGTCTCACGGACGGAACGAAAATGGACTATTTTGAAGATTTAGCTTTTAGAGCTCTTTTTGTAAAAATTTTATTTAGAGCATATCTGGCTCTCTTGTAATAAGGTTTAAATTTCTCTTAAGTTATAACTCGTTGTTACTTTTAATATATATGAAGTTTCCTTTAGAAGCTCTGATGACGTAATTCCTTTACTTTCAGTATTTTACGATTCATAACCATGTGATAATACATCCGTTGCATTTATTTAAGGAAATAATTAAATCGGAATATTTGTTGCCTTGGTGGCATGTCAAGACACTCGTTCCCTAATACTATTTTGGGTCGGGGTCGTGACAGAGGTGGTATCAGAGCATAGGTTATGAACCCGTGGACTACTGGATATAAGTTTTAAACGTTATAGATTTTAAGTTTCTATACATAGGACACAGGATTAAATATCCGACTTATGTGATAACCCTCCACATGTATTAAAATATATATAATTATTTATATATCATTGTTCTTCTAAATTGCAATCTTGGGCTAGTATAATACATCTTACGTTTGGCCATGACTGTAGAAAATGACCAAGGCAAGATCAACTCTAGGAACTAGTGGTTCGAGTATGTAAGGGCTGGAAGGTGCATACAAGGCAATTGAAAGTCTAGCAAGAATTGTGGAGCATCAAGTAAATAATAGAGCACCAAGGAATCTTGAACTAAGTAGTTGTACTATTGAATAGTTCAAGAAGCTGAATCCGCCATCTTTTAAAGGGACTCCTAACCCCACTGAAGCAGAAAACTGGGTGATGCAAATGGAAAAGATGTTCGATGTTCTTAAGTGTACAGATAAACAACGGGTTTTATTTGGAACATTCATGTTAGAAGGTGAAGCCGAACATTGGTGGAGAATGACTAAGAGAATGCATGGGGATAGGAATAATCCCATAGGTTGGAATGACTTCTTAGTGATCTTCTACGAGAAATACTTACCCGAAACGGTGCAAGACCAAAAAGCAGCTGACTTCATGGGTCTGGTTCAAGGAAATATGATGATTAGTCAATATGAGGCAAAGTTTACTGAGTTATCCCGTTTTGCACCTCATGTTGTGTTAACCGATGTTTTAAGAGCCAAGAAGTTTGAACATGGGTTAAGGTTGAATATTCGTAGCCGAATTTCCATCCTAAAGTTGACATCATATAATGACGTGGTGGCTAGGGCCACAATAGATGAGAAGGATAGTGAAGAATATAATCAGGTTAGAGAGGGAAAGAGGAAGTTTGGAGAACAAAGAGGAAGGAACCCCAATAACAAACCCTTTAGGACTATACCTAATATAGGACAACCTTTAGTAAATAAACCCTTTAATGTTGATAAATGCCAACGTTGTGGTAATATTCATAGCAGGCGACCGTGTTACCTGGAGAGAGGGAGTTGCTTTGGGTGTGGCGAAAAGGGACATAAAATGCGAGATTGTCCTAACAAAGGGAAGTCGACAACAAAGACTTCTAAAGACAATAAGGATCAGGGCAAACAAGGTAGAGTCTTTAATCTTTCCGATGCAAAGGCTTCTAATGCAGTAGTGTCAGGTACACTTTCTATATGTGCACAACCTTTTCAAGTTTTAATTGATCCTGGTTATTCCCATTCATTTATGTCTGTGCGTTTTGTTAATCTCTTTCCTAATATTCCTGAATCCTTGAATCATATCATACACGTTTCTACTCCTTCGGGTGAGTTATTGACGGGAACATTAGTATATAAGTCTTGCCCTATAAATGTCAGTAGTCATAAACTATTCGTTGATTTGATAGTTTTAGACATAAGATATTTTGAAGTCATTTTGGGTATGGATTGGTTAGCATCATATCATGCTAGGGTGAATTGTTTTGAGAAGAGAGTTATTTTCCAAATTCCTAACCAACCAGAATTCAGTTTTGAAGGAACTAGCATCTTATCTCCCATGCGTATTATCTCTGCAATGCAAGCTTGTAGTTTTCTTAAGAAGGGATGTCAAGGATTCCTTTCCAGTGTTATTGATTTGCAAATAAAAGAGTCTAGTTTAGAAGATATTCCTATAGATAGGCTTTTTCCAGATGTTTTTCCAGATGATTTGCCCAGTCTACCTCCTAGTAGAGAAGTAGAATTTACCATTGACCTTGTTCCTGGAACCACACCAATCTCAAAACCACCTTATCGCATGGCACCTTTAGAATTAAGGGAATTAAAAGTTCAATTACAAGATCTGTTAGACAAGGGTTTTATTAGACCTAGTATATCCCCATGGGGTGCTCCAGTGTTATTTGTTAAAAAGAAGGATGGAACGATGAGGTTATGTATAGATTATCGTGAACTAAATAAGGTGACCATTAAGAATAAATACCCCTTACCTCGTATAGATGATTTGTTTGACCAACTGCAAGGTGCGCAAGTATTTTCGAAGATTGACCTTAGGTCAGGATATCACCAATTGAAGATTAAGGAAGAGGATATTTCGAAATCAGCTTTTCGTACTAGATATGGTCACTATGAATTTCTTGTGATGCCATTTGGATTAACTAATGCACCAAACGATTTTATGGATATGATGAATAGAGTGTTTAGGAAATATCTGGATCAGTGTGTGGTTGTTTTCATTCATGACATCCTTATTTATTCCAAAGGTATTGAAGAACACGAGAAGCATTTGGAGATAGTATTACAAATCCTTAGGAAAGAGAAATTATATGCGAAATTAAAGAAGTGTGAATTTTGGTTGCCTTGTGTTTCTTTTCTAGGACATGTCATATCCAAGGAGGGAGTGTCGGTTGATCCTCAAAAGATCGAGGCTATACTAGATTGGCCAAGACCAACTAATGTAACGGAGATTCGTAGTTTCCTAGGATTAACAGGTTATTATCGAAGATTTGTTAAAGGATTTTCTAGTATTGCCAAACCTCTGTCTAGGTTAACACAAAAGACAGTGAAATATGAATGGCCTGAGGAAGTTGAGAATAGTTTTCGAGAACTTAAGAATCGATTAGTAACTGCCCAAATTTTGACTATTCCTTCTGGTACAGGAGGATTTGTGATTTATAGTGATGCTTCTAAAAATGGTTTGGGATGTGTGCTAATGCAAAATGGAAAAGTAGTAGCTTATGCCTCGAGATAATTAAAACCCCATGAGCAAAAATTATCCAACCCATGACTTAGAATTGGCAGCGGTAATTTTTGCTCTTAAAATTTGGAGACATTATTTGTATGGTGAGACTTGTGAGATTTATACCGATCATAAGAGTTTGAAATATATCTTTACTCAGAAGGAATTAAACATGAGACAAAGGAGGTGGTTAGAATTGATGAAGGATTATGATGTAAATATTCACTATCACCCGGGGAAAGCTAATGTAGTTGCCGACGCTTTGAGTAGAAAGTCTACACCAAATTTAGCATGCCTTATTACCAGCCAGGAAGCTCTATTGAAAGATTTGAGAAGTATGGAAATAGATGTACGTATTTATAGCGAAGGAGGAATAGTCGCAAACTTACAAATACAACCCACGTTGATGGAAAGAATTAAAGTTGCACAAGTAAATGACCCACAACTGAAGATGATTAAAGAAGAGGTTATTGAAGGGAAGAGAATTGAATTTGCGATAGGAGATGATATGTTAAGGTTTGGAAATAGAGTCTGTATACCTAGTGATGCCCAACTAAAGAGGCAGATTTTGGAGGAAGGTCATTACTCGAGATTCACAGTTCATCCCGAAAATACCAAGATGTACAGAGATCTCCGAGAAGTGTTTTGGTGGAATAACATGAAAAGGGAGATATCAGAGTTTGTATCTCAGTGTTTGATCTATCAACAAGTAAAAGCTGAACATCAGAAACCATCAGGATTATTACAACCTTTACCAATCCCTGAGTGGAAATGGGAACATATTACCATGGATTTTGTGACAGGGCTACCAAGGAGTTCCAATAGTAATGATTCCATTTGGGTAAGTAATGATAGGTTGACTAAATCTGCTCATTTTCTTGCCATTAAGATTACCCATTCCTTAGAAAAGAAAGCTAAATTATATATACGGGAAATTATTAAGCTTCACGGTACCCCAGTTTCAATTGTTTCTGATCGTGACCCTAGATTCATGTCTCGCTTTTGGAAAAGCCTACAAGTAGCCATGGGAACAAAATTGAATTTCAGCACTGCTTTTCATCCTCAAACAGACGGACAATCTGAGATAACTATCCAAACCTTAGAAGATATGCTTAGGGCATGTGTACTTAATTTGAAGGAGAATTGGGACGATCATTTACCGTTAGTGGAATTTGCATATAATAATAGCTATCAAGCAAGTATTCAAATGGCTCTGTATGAGGCAATCTATGGTAGAAGGTGTCGTTCACCTGCATGTTGGGTAGAAGTTGGAGAAAGAAAATTATTGGGACCAGAATTGATTCATGTCACAATAGAGAAAGTGAAATTGATACAAGACCGACTTCAAATCGCTCAAAGCCGTCAAAAGAGTTATGCTGATAATCGGCACCGACCGTTAGAATTCCAAAGAGGAGACTATGTTTTCTTACGAGTATCACCGACAAAGGGAGTAATCCGATTTGGTAAGAAAGGAAAGTTGAGTCCAATGTACATAGGACCTTTTGAAATCCTTGAAAGGATAGGTGTTGTTGCGTATCGAATAGCCTTACCCCCTGAACTCTCTAGTGTCCATAATGTGTTTCATGTTTCAATGATGAAGAAATACATCCCTGATCTAGCACATATCTTAAGTCATGAGCCTCTTCAAGTTAGAGAAGATTTGACATACACTGAGCATCCAGTGGAAATCTTGGACCATAAAGATCAAATATTACGAACCAAGGTTATTCCACTAGTCAAAGTATTATGGCGGAATCATTCTGTTGAAGAAGCAACATGGGAGCGGGAAGATGAAATAAAAGAGCGATATCCACACCTTTTTGGAAATTAATGTAAGTAAAGTTTGGGGACCAAGCTTTTTATAAGGAGGGTAGGATGTAATGACCCCATTTTCTTATGCCAATATATAATTGTCTTCTTTCAATTTCGCCACACTTACTATCTAATAATGATATATTATTACATATATGATATTACAAGTTCTTAATATGACAGATCCCATTTTTAAATTTGAATAGTCAACGGTAAAATGGGTCAGATTGAGATTTTATGGCACATCCTAAACTAAGTGATAAGTTTTGGGATAGAAAATGTAATTTTATGAAACTTTAGGGACTTGGTTTTAATAAAGAAAGTTTTAGGGACCAAAATGAAAAATAAAAAGGGGCCTTTTCATAAATAAAATATTTTCAGGGACCTATAAGAAATATTGGAAATATATGGTGTGAAATTACCAAAATGCCCCTCAGGTTCGAAATGTCCCTTATACCCTTAATACCTTTCCACCTTGTGCTCGACACCTCGTGATTGGTTTTGAAACCTCCACCGTACACGTGTCGTCGTTAGAGGAGAAGCCAAAACACGTGTCGTCGTTAGAGGAGAAGCTAAAACATGTGTCGCAGTCCAGTGAAATAAGACTGCAAGATGCCTCCGTTACGCGACACGTCAACGCTGACTCCCATTGTAAAAGCTTGGACAGCATGGACACGTGTCAATGCCGTGATATCTTTGGAAAACTATAAATAGGGCCTTTGGGGATCATTTGAAACTCACACCAATTCATTGAGAATTATAGAAAGAAATAGTGAGAGAAAGTGTGAGAAAGTTTAAGAAGAAGTTCTTAGGGATATTCATCTTAAGGTAATCTTAATGCTATAATGCATCTTTATAGTTTTAATATATTATTTTATAGCTTTACTTAGTAGTTATGCTGGTAAAATACAATAAAGAATTCACAAATCAAAACTTAAAATTTAGAACAAATCCAAGTTGATTTTATAAACTTGTTTGAAATTATACGCTTTTAAAAATGATTCTTTTTAAAGAAATTGCTCGTTATTATGGAATCCCATTTAAGTAATTCCAAAGTCCGCTCGGTGAAGTTCTGTCTAGATGAGTTGGTATTTAAGTGGTGCCCCTGTGACCCTCCATCTCTACTGGGAATGAATCCGAAAATGTTCTGTCTAGATGAGATGGTATTTAAGTGGTGCCCCTGTGACCCTCCATCTCTACTGGGAACCGACTGATGAGGAAACACTATGAATTGAATTCTTCAATTACGATCAATGAGTTTTAAAAGTTGACAAATGGGGATTCAGTAATCCTTTAAAATAGGAAGTTATTATTATTAAAGTATAGTATAAACTGGACCTTAGAACGTGTACTTAAATCTTTATCAGATTAACGTGTGATCGAAGACTCAATACCAGTAAATTTGACCTCCATTTTGGGTGAGTACTCTGACATTCCTTGTTTATTTTGATTATATGATATTATGAAAACTATATTTTGTGAACTGCTTTTATGCTCAAAATTCATGTGATACCGATGATTGATTCATTTATGATATGTTTATATTTGTCCATATAAACATACCGATTGAAATGATTATTGAAAATGATATTGAATATTGAAAATGTGATTCGGCCTAAGGGACCTCTTTACTGACTGACCTTCCCAGCTGGGTTATCGCTGGTGTGCCCTAAATAAGGCGTTGTGACGAACTAGTTCGATTGACCCTCAACTATCGGGGTATAATACGGTAGAAGAATACAGTATTAGAGTGTACTTGGCCATCAAAATGATATGATTGAAAGAAAAAGATATCACATTTTATTTGTTGCATTCGTCTTATTCTGAGCTATCCAATTGTGATATATATAATTTCATTTCAAAATTATATCTATTTACTGCAAGTTCCTCTCCATATATGTATATGCCTTCTCTTTTGACTTGAATAGGTATCTATTTTCTGAAAACCGTGGAATGTTTGGAGATTGAACCTCATTCGGCTTTTAGTTGAGAGGCATATAGGCTCTCTTGTAATAAGGTTTAAATTTTCTCTTAAGTTGTAACTTGTTGTTACTTTTAATATATATGAAGTTTCCTTAAGAAAGCTCTGATGACGTAAATCCTTTACTTTCAGTATTTTACGATTCATAGCCATGTGATAATACATCCGTTGCATTTATTTAAGGAAACAATTAGTTTGGAATATTTGTTGCCTTGGTGGCATGTCAAGACACTCGTTCCCTAATACTATTTTGGGTCGGGGTCGTGACAACTATTGTATGATTCTTGATAAGGAATGACCTAAAAGTGTTTTGTCCAACAAAATGTAGCCAATACTACAAATGACTCGGTTATAAATTTGTCCTTACATATCTCCCACTTTGGCTATTCCGGGACAAAACAAAATAATAAATAAGAAATAAAAATACTGAATTTGCTAAGCCAGTCGTCAAGTCGATTCTAAAGCCCATCCCAAAAACCCAAATAAAAAGACGGACTTAGTAACGCGGGTGACGATGCTGTAGAAGAGTAGGTGATGTATCCTACACACATGAAACAAAAAATTCATAAACGCATGGGGAAGTATAGAATATAAAACAGTGTTATGAGAGATTAAAGCATATGTTGAGAATAAATTAATTAACTCCCCTTAAATTATGCATATGTTGAGTATTAATTAACTAACTCCCCTTATATTATGAACTCTCCCTATCAATGTCTCTCCCCCTTTTTGTCCGAAAAAGACAAAGGGATAAAGATAGCCTGTATGGTTAGAAGGAAATCAATAGAACAATAGGCAATAAATCCAAGAAACATATGTGCACAAAATGAAGGAACAGGAGATAATTCTATAAACATGAAGGGAAAGACCAAATATCCAAATATGCATACAGAGCGTAAGAAAATGTATCCAAACCAAATAAAATTATACAAGAGATAAAATGTAAAATAGATGTTCCACTCATCCTCATAATTACAAAGAAGAAGTAGGCTACAACAAATGTAAATCAAGGAGCAGGGGCATCATGAGGGAATCATCGGGAAGGGACCCAGAACCGGATGAGCCTGCACCACAACGCATCTCCATGCGATGAATGGACTCAAGTTGATCCAAAAGTAAAGAATCCTAACGTTCTTGTGCTTCATCCCTGCGTGCTTGAGCCTCCTCACGGCGAGCCTGTGGCTCCCTATCCTGCTGCTTCGAAACCAAAAGCTCTTGTAACATCGCCCTATCTTGATGTCGATCTTCTTGAATCTACTCTACCTGTGAACGCACAAACATAATATCCTCCGACTCAATGGGTGCGGGAGAATATGAAGAAGATGGTCTATGGGTAGCCCGTGAGGGTGCTGGCCTACTAGGGGCAGGGGTGGAGGAAGTGGAGGATTGATAAGAGGCGGAGGGAGATGGTGTGAGTTGGGGAGTATCGGGGGGTAAATGACCACGAGACCTACCTACTGAGGACATGTCAATTGTTTGGTAGCGATTCATTGGGACATCAGTGGGAAGCCGGGGGCAGCCAACGGTAAGATAATACCGAGTAATAATAGCGGTAAAGGGTAGGGCTTGTCTACCGGGACTGGAGGGAAGGATTCGAACCGTCCTAATGACAAGAAAAAGGAAGGCAGGGAGATCTATGGCAGCCCGAATGCTAATAGCAAACATTAGGTCCACGTGCTTTTTAGTGATTTGAGTTGAGTTGGCGTGGGGAATTAGACACTCACACACAATTCAATCAAGGTCCATAAAATCTAAATATAAATGTTTGTGAAAAATAGTGACAGTGCCGGGAGGGTTAATCCTACACATGGTGCGCATAACTAGAGTAGGGTCAGGGCAAGCATCAGGAGCCCAAGGGTAGGATGGATTGTTGACACGGGGTAAAGGTTTGATACGAGCGATGGAGTCAGGAGTGAGGATGATCTCCCAACCTCTCACTTGAGAGTAATATATGATCCTCCCGAATATCCATCCCAACATAAAATTCTCGAATAAGAACAGGAAAAATAGTGTCAGTGAGGGAGAATAAGGGGTCCCACCCTAAGTCCAAAATCCAGGAGTGGACAGTGGTGCCGGCGAGTGATGTGAGATTGACAAGTTTTTCACACACAATAGACTTAGTGGAAAAGACTTGGGTATGGTATAGTGTGTGGTTGGTGAGCGTCCCCCAACGAAGTTTAAGGTCGTCAGGAATTGACGCATTGACATTAGTATGCTCATCGGATGAGGAGGAAGAGGAGCGTTCCTCTGGACAGTCGCTAATGCGATAGGGGCGACGGTTACGAGGGGCCATGCTAAACTAGGGCTTAACTAGAACCTACCCGAATAGAAATCAAATCAAACCGCCAAACACACCAACAAGCCATCAAAACAACTAGCAATAATCCCATCCTCCATTAGAAAAAAAAAACAAAAACAAAATAAAATAAATAATATTTAAGGAAAATTCCATGTAATTAAAATGAATTTTAATTTAAGAAAACTGATAATTATCATGGAATTCAACTTAAATAGGGGCAACACAAAAAATAAGAAGGATAAATAATATATCCCCCCCCACCCCCCCCCCCCCCCCCACCCCACCCCACCCCCCACCCAAAAAAAAATGTATATATATACACATATATGTATATGAAATTGGGTAACAAAAGGAATGAGTAAACTTTTTGGAGTAAAAATCATACCCAATAGCATATATATATATAAAGAGAAGAAGACAATACCTAGAAGAGAGAAGTGGAAGAACCCCAAACTCATAACCCTGGCAGGAGAAGATGAGAGGAGGGGAAATGAGTAAGGTTTAATGGAAGGAGGAGGTTTAATGGAGGAGATAGGAAGAAAAACGTAGGGAAAATGGAGTATGGGAGAGTGGGGAAAATGGGTAATGGGTTTAATGGGAAAGTGGATAGTGGAAGAGGGAGTGGGAACAAGAGAGGAGAGAAGTGGCTACAATTTTGGGGAAAAGGAAAATCGTGGGTAAGAGGAGAGAGAAAAAACTGAAGCGGCAGAAGTGTTGGGAAGGGAAACCGCTGAATTAAACCAGGTGGTTCAAACGAGTGATGTCGTTCGAACGATGTCTTTCGAACGAAGTTCCAGAAACATACTGGGTATTTTGTTAGATAACTCGTTAGAAGTTCATTCGAACGAAATGTTCGTTCAAACGACAATACGAACGAAGTTCCAGAGAGGAGAAAGAAAAATCGTTAGAAAACTCGTTCGAACATTCAATCTTTTTAAAAATGAGTAAAAATAAAATAGTTTTAAAAATAGCATAAGGGAAAGAATTGGGAAAGCCAGAAAGATGCCAAAATGTGGATTTTAATAGTCCTAACTTGTGAAGACATATCCAAACCGTGGGAGCGGGAATGTAGGGGTGTGAACAATGCAAGTGAGAGTTGTTACCCAAGACAATGTACAAGTGCAGAATGCTAAACAATATATAAACACAATATTCCCTCACATTAGCCTTGTGTCAATAAAGAAATACTATTGTACACTCAAACACAAATGCACCACGTGTACAAGATAGATGATTCTCTCGCCAATGTTGTCACAATAAGAAAGCAATGAATCGATTAAATATGCATGCCCATTGATCTTCAACTTATATCTCCCATTAGCAATAATAGATTGAGACTATTATTTTTTAAGAATCAATCAAGCTAAATACTTTTGGCCTTGGCATTATATATCATTTTCAATGCTTCTATTTTAGGCACATATTCTAAAATGCAAGTGGAGTCTATTCACGCAAAAACTTTATGCTTTTCGCAGCTCGAGTCCATTGCTTGAAACGAAAACCAACCGAATGAATATAATCACTTTTTGTTTCAATCCGGGAAATGGATGATCATGCACAATTTCGATTTCTTATAAGCGATGTGACAAGATTGAGAAGACAACACCAAATCTCACTTTAAAAGTACAATGTGAACAAGATATCCACAATATTTTATGAAAGGTGTGTTCAAAAAGGCATAAATGTGAGGTAATCACAGAAATACATATCATAAAAGAGCATTTTTTGTGCACAAGATAAACGAAGTCTGACTTGACTACTCATCGAAAGCCCCGTGGACATGAAATAGGATAGTGATCCGAACACATCGAACACAAAGCCATATGGACAAAAGTTTGTGAAAGCTTTTCTAACCATTCCCATGCTCCTTGAAAATAAGAAAGACGAAAATATTTTTGAGATTTTGAATAAAATATATACAAAAGTGATCTAGTTCATTGGTATAAAAATATACAAGAGAAACAACCTAAACTAGATAGACACCTTCGATCTCAATCAATTGAGCAAACCCCAATTGATTTCCTAAGGTTTTCAAACCTAAGGGCATCTAGAGGTTTAGTAAAGATATCGGCCAATTGTTGATCAGTACAAATGAAGATTAGAGAAACGATTTTCTCTTCAACCAAGTCACGAACAAAATTTTCACGGATCCTAATATGCTTGGTTTTAGAGTGTTGAACGGGATTACGGGAAATATGAATGGCACTAGTATTGTCGCAATAGATAGTAATGGTGCCTTGAGAAATGTCGTAATCTTCCAACATTTGTTTCATCCAAATGAGTTGAGTGCAACAACTCCCGGCAGCTATGTATTCGGCCTCCACTGCGGACAAAGAAATAGAATTTTGTTTCTTGCTCATCCATGAGACAAGTGCACTTTCAAAATAGAAACAACCGCCAGATGTACTTTTGCATCCATCAACATCTCCCGCCCAATCGGTGTCCGAATATGCCGATAGACAATCACTTGTGTCGAAGGAATACCAAATTCCAAAAGACAGGGTCCCACTAACATATTTGATAATGCGTTTAATGGCAAGTAAATGAGACTCTTTGGGGGTGTCTTGAGAGTGGGCACAAACTCCTACACTAAAGTAAATATCCGGAAGACTAGCGATTAGGTAAAGTAAACTACCTATCATACTCCTAAAGAGTGTGTGCTCTACATCGTTTCTTTCGGTGACCTTACTAAGTTTAATCGAAGAACTCATAGGAGTGCGTGCATGCTTAGCGGATTCGAGTTTCAATTTCTTAACAAGGTCTTTAGCATACTTAGTTTGGGACAAAAATATCCCACTTTCGAGTTGACGAACTTGAAGACCTAGAAAGAAAGTAAGTTCACCTACTATACTCATCTCAAATTCATCTTGCATTTCTTTTGAAAAGAATTGAGTATGATTATCACATGTTGAACCAAACACTATGTCGTCAACATAAACTTGTGCAACTAGAATATCTTTCTCATCACGACGAACAAAAAATGTCATATCTACTCCCCTTCTCAAAAAACCACGAGAAAGGAGATAAGAAGTGAGTCTTTCATACAAATCAAGGGGTGCTTATTTCAAGCTATATAGCGCTTTCTTTAGGAAGAAGACGTGATTAGGATGCTTTGGGTGCTCAAACCCTTTAGGTTGTTCAACATATACTTCTTCTTGAAGAATACCATTTAAAAAGGAACTTTTTACATCCATTTGATATAATTTAAATTTAAGGTGACATGCTATGGCTAGTAAAAGGTGAATCGATTCTAACCTAGCAACTGGAGCAAAAGTCTCTTCAAAGTCAACACCTTCTATTTGGGTGTATCCTTGGGCAACCAACCTAGCTTTGTTATGAACAATGACACCATTTTCATCCATTTTATTTTTGAAAATTCATTTGGTGCCAATGACATTTGTATTAGAAGGCCTAGGGACTAATTCCCAAATATCACTTTTCTTAAATTGAAACAATTCTTCTTGCATGGCATTAATCCAATGTTCATCTTTTAATGCTTCTTTAAAGTTTTTAGGTTCAATTTTAGAAGTATAGCGCAAATAGGTAACTTTATTTTCTAATTGAGCCATAGTATTGACACCTACCTCGGGATCTCCTATAATTTTCGAAGTATCATGACTTTTATGAACCCAAGGAGAAGGATCCTTTTTCTCAGTATTGGGAACAACCAAGTCATTGTGAGACTCAATATTTTCAATATTGGACACAACATCATACTCACATGACAAATCTTCCTCATTTTCAATTGATGTGGCAGGAGCATCGTCTTTTATGATAACATTAATTGATTCCATGACTTTAGAGCTACTTAAGTTGAATACTCTAAAGGCTCTACTGCTTTGAGAATATTCTAGGAATATACCTTCATCATTCCTTGAGTCAAATTTACCTATAAGTTCTCTATCTCTAAGTATATAGCAAGGACTACCAAAAACTCTAAAATAAGCCAAATTAGGTTTCTTGACCATCCATAATTCATATGGCGTTTTCTTAGTATTAGGACACAAATAAACCCTATTTATCGTGTGACATGCGGTGTTAACCACTTCGGCCCAAAACCTACGGGGCACATTTCTTCCTAGGAGCATAGATCTTGCCATTTCTTGGATCGTTAG
Source organism: Sambucus nigra (assembly GCA_949130495.1). NCBI lineage: Eukaryota > Viridiplantae > Streptophyta > Magnoliopsida > Dipsacales > Adoxaceae > Sambucus > Sambucus nigra. The sequence goes on along the minus strand of OX422215.1, from coordinate 598,698,446 downwards.
ATTTTTTCTTTCAACTATACCATTTTGTTGTGGAGTTCAAACGGTCGAGAATTCATGTTTAATTCCTATTTCATCACAAAAGGCATTTACACCGGATTCCTTGAATTTGGTTCCATTATCACTTCTAAAGCGGTTTATGCTAACACCGTGTTAATTTTGAAGAATCCTACACTTAACAGTGAGAAAATCAACTGTCTCAGATTTTTCTCTTAGAATCCTACTATAGAGTACCTATAAAAATCATCCACCATTACTAAGATATATCTTTTTCCTCCTATGCTCTCGGTACGAGTGGGACCCATAAGGTCCATGTGTATCAATTCTAAGACATGAGAGGTAGTTATTGAGTTTAACTTTTTATGAGGATTCCTAATTTGCCTTCCTAATTGACACTGACCGCAAATAGTAGAGGTGGGCTTTCCTAGAGATGGTAAAAATCGAACTAGCACTTTTTCACTAATCGATCAAGATCGCTAAAATTAACAAGTCCTAACTTTTTATGCCAAAGATCGGCAGACGAGGCTTTTGTACTATTGCAAACTAAAGATGATTTAGGAACTATTCCATAGCAATTATCACTAGTTCTAACACTTTGTAAAATAAATTCACCCGATTGATCATATACGGTGCACTCCGATTGACTAAACTTAACATCCAGATTTTCATCACATAATTGGCTAATACTTATTAAATTAACCTTGAGACCATCAACATAAAGGACATTTTCAAGTTTAGGAAACCTGGAGATTTAAATAGATCCTCTATCCATGATTCGAGACTTGCTTCCATCCCCAAAAGTGACTTTACCATCTTTATAGTTTTCAAGAGTGGCAAATAGAGATTTATCACCAGTCATATGTCTCGAACAACCACTATCAAAGTACCATTGTGAGGTATTTTGAGCCTTAAGTGCAATATGAGCAACAAAAGCTTTATTGGTGTGATTTTTCTTAACCCAAGCTTGAGTTATTTTCTTTCCTTCGTTGGCTCTAGTGTTATAATTTGAATTATTTCCTTGAACTTTAGAAAACCTAAGAAACTCTTCCATTAGACCTTTAGAAGTATTGACTAGATACTCAACTTGGCTCTTAAGACTAGCTCAGGAGCTATAGTGTTGTTTAGAAGATGTGAAATGAGAGTTCTTTCCAAGATTGTAGCAAAAATCTTTAAGATGACCCCGTTTGTGACAATAAGTGCACACATAGAGTTATTTTGGACTAGCATTTGAAGGTTTCTTAGTATAACTTATTTTAGGAACATTAGATTCGGTAACAATCTTAGCTACGGGTTTGGGTTTGACTTTGGATGAATCTCCTTCTTCATATCCTATACCCTTTCTCTCTTGATAACCTTTCTCCTTATATCCTAAAACTAAACCTAGAAATAATTTTCCCATTCTTCCTGAATTATCCTCGAGTGTGACATTAACTTCACGAGAGGACTCGAGATCTTTTTCAAGTTGGGCAATTTTAGCTTCGAGAGATTTTCTAATCTCTAAAGACTCATTAAGATCTTTGTTGACACCTTCTAAGGAGATAATTAAGTAACATTTTTCTTTACCTATCAAGATAAGCTTCTCAGAAAGAGATATTTTAATTGCCTCGAGTTGACTAACTAAAACCTCCTTCTCCTTCAGGACTTTCAACTCTTTTTCTAAAGTTAAGACTTTAAGGTTTAATCTTTTGTTAACTTTTTGAATACGGAGAGACTCAGTGTATAGTTCAAAATAGGTGGATTGCAGTTCACTTTCATCTATTTCACTTTCACTTCTTTTTTCATCACTACTAGTAGAGAGAGTGGAAGCAACCTCGAGATTTTGCTCGGAATTGTCAACATTAGGGTATGACACACTTGAATTACTAGCATGGCTTGCCATAAAAACAGTGAAATTATTTTTAGATGGGTTAGAGTCATCAAAGTCTTCAGACTCATTATCACTGTCGCTTAGAGTGACATTATAAACTGCCTTTTCTTTGCCTTGTCTTTTAAGTTTAGTAGGGCACTCAAATGCTCAATGACCACGTCTCTCGCACTCAAAGTATCTCTCTGAATCATCCTTTTTAAAGTTGTCTTTGTTGAACTTCTTAGGATCCTGAGTATTGAATTTTCTATTTCCTTTGTTTTTATTGTTCTTAAATTTTGGTTTTTCAAACTTAGAGTTTTGCTTTTTGAACTTGAGAATTTTTTAGCAAATAAGGCTATATCATGAGGATCTATATCAGACTCATCAGAATCAAACACTTCTACTTTCTTGACTTTCAAGGCAACACCTTTATCTTTACTTTTGTTATCTTTAGGAAACATACCTAATTCATAAGTTTGAAGATCACCAACAAGCTCTTCAAGTTTCAAAGTATTTAAATTTCCTAATGAATTAAGAACAGTGACTTTAGGAATGAACCGTTTAGGAAGACATCTAAGAATTTTCTTAACAACACGATCTTCAGGTATTTTTTCACCTAAGTTAAAGTAAGAGTTAACAATATCAGATATACGAGCATAAAACTCATCAAATGTTTCAGTTTCTTTCATGGTAATCGTTTCAAATTGAGTTGTTAAGTTTTGAAGTTTTGAAGCTTTAACTACACTAGTTCTCTCATGAGTAACTTGGAGAATATTCCAAGCTTCCTTTGACGTCTCACACGTCATTATACGATGAGATTCATCGAGGTTCACCGCACCAAACAACGCATTTAAACCTTTAGAGTTAAAGTTACACCATTTTAGTTCTTCCTCACACCACTGTTCTACAGGAGTCAAAATAATTTCATCATTAACAACCATAGTAGGAGGGGACCATCCTCTTTCAAAAATAACCCAAACACGTTCATTAATTGATTTAAGGGCATATTTCATACGTGCTTTCCAATAGGTGTAATTAGTTCCATCAAACAAAGGTAGTCTATTCAACGAAAAACTATCCATATAACCTCCAGGATTCATCTAAATAACTTATAGAGACTAGCTCTGATACCAATTTGAAGTTATAAGGTTATATGGAGTTAGGTTATTTCATAGAATACACACACATAACCCAATTAAAATTATCCAAGTAGAGATATATTCCAATTTTAATTTCTTTTGCAGACTTAAAAGTTAGCAAGAACAATTTACAATTAATGCGATGAGATTGATAACTTGATTAAGTGAAATAAAATTATTCAATTTTATCCATTTTATCCTACGCATGCACCTATGTGATTTAATAAAGTAAATTGCTAAAATCACAACCACAACGCGCCAATGTACGAGGAAAACCCAAATGGAAAAAATCTTGGACGGTTGGGCCTAGACAAAATCCACTACAAATACGTTTTACAAGGGACTCAAAAGACTTAAAAACTTTGACTCACTCAAGACATGATGATGCTGTCCTCTACCTCTGAATCTGTAGTACGCGAAGCTCCAATGCGTTGCTCGACACTATTCGTGTTGCGGTATCCACCGAAGCCCAAACTACCGTCTCTAATAAGCATGAATGCAGAGATCCACCGCAAACTTGCTTGTTGAATGTCAAGTTGATTGCAAGGGGTTTTTTATTCAAAAGTTAAAATGGTGTTGTAGATTGATTTTTACCAAAAAGGGGAAGTTGTATAATATTTCTCTCAAGAGTATGTGAAACTTCCTTATAGAAAATAACTAATTTTCGTCCATATATTGAAACTGTAAAAGCAGTGGACAAAAGCAATTTTGTGAAATAACTGCTGAAAAATAAGTTAAAAATTTTCAGATCTGGCAGATCTCGTTCGAACGACTTGTCGTTCGAACGAGTTATCTAATGATATTCCAGTCTAGAATTAGATAAGTCATTAGAAATCTCGTTCGAACGACATTTCTAACGAGTTTCTAGTGTGGTTTGGGGAATATCGTTAGATTTAGGTCGTTCGAACGACCTGGAGAAAACTTCGAATGAGATTCCAGTTTTTCATAAAGAAAGGTTAAAATTAATTTTAAAAAAGGTTCTTTATGAAAAATAATTTTTTATGAACATTAATCTATATGAAAATTTCTTGATATGAAAAATACTCCAACACAAAATGTTTTTGGTCATATACCTTTTTAGAATAGTGAACATGAAGTGCATATTGATGTCGCGTGAACTTTGGATGCAATGCTTGATTCTCTACTGTTGTATGATGCTTGATGAGGAATGACCCCAAAGTGTTTTGTCCAACGGAATGTAGCCAATACTACAAATGACTCGATTAGAAATTTATCCTTACAATAGGCTAAATTGAGATAAATGAGAAAACTTGAGAAATTTAGAATTTAATGCCTAACATAATAAATGGGTATTAAAATATATTGGAGGCGCGAGTATGTGCAGGACCAATAGTTAAATGGGTCGACTGGCTATAGCGACATGGGTGTGTGAGGTGTCACGAGTATATGCAGGCTGAAAGTTAAACGGGCTGATGGGCTATAGTGATGTGTCATGCATGGAACCTCACGAGTGTGTGCAGAGCAGACAGTGAACCGGGTTGACTGGTCATAGTGAAGGGAATGGGTGTGGTGTATAACTAGCGTTAGTACTGCAACTAAAATGATATAAGACTAAGTGGGAGTCCCTCAATGGATATCAATTCACTACACCAAAAAATCAATTTCGAACACCTGAATATTAAAAATCTGACAGACCTTAAAGATGTGCCAAATTTTGGCACGGTTTAATAACAATCTAGCACAATTTAAAATAGTGCCAAAATTTGGCACTGTTTAAAAGTGTGCCAAAATTGAGGACACTTTAATATAAATGGCTAAATAAAAATTGATCCCCTCAATTTTTCAGTCTTCCGCTCTCTCTCCTCTCTCATTAGATGGCTCATTTTTTCTCTCTCTCTCTCTCTCTCTCTCTCTCTCTCTCTCTCACCCGCTCAAGAAAATCCCATCTAGGTTTTTGGGACTGAGCTAAACATATACTTTCTGTCTCTACAGCTGGATGATTTATAGTAACCAAACCCTAGCTCTGCTCTCCAGACCACCATTGTTTGGTCTCAGAGCTCTCAACATGAACAGTAAGCTCACCCCTCTCTCTCCCTATGCATTAACACATAAATGTATGTATATAGTATATACATTGTATAGCTTTTTGAATCGATTATGATTTTCATTGTTGTTTAGTTTTTAGTCTATGTAATTTATATGATTTCACCTCACTCATCTGTGAGGTTGACTATTTCTTTGTTACCTAGATTTGTTTTTGAAACTTGATTTTCAATTAGCTCGATTTTTGTTTTGCAATTTTTGTCTATAGATGATTCTTATTTTAGGTAGAAATAGTATAATTTGGCTATGTTCTAAAGAGAAAAGTTGAACAATACATTATTGAGCTAAACATGTAAATTTGGCTCTGTTATTTCATCATTAGTTTATGAGTTTTATACGGTTTAATTTCAGCTCACTAATTTGCGAGGTTGACTCTCTTTACTACTAGTTTTTTTCCTGTTGATTTGTTAAAGTAGCTCAATTTGTATTTACTCAAACTTACTCTAGGAGATATTAGCTTAGCAATAAGTTTTACATATTTCAATAATTAAGTATAAAACCTACACCACATTCCTAGTGGGTAATTAGATCAAAGTGGTCATGGATTTAATAAGATCAATGGGTAATTAAATCAAATTTCTATCATTTTGGTTTTAATTTTTTGGAGATTTTGTGTTAGGTTTTTTTTTTCATATTCGAGGACTACATCAAGGTAACGATGTTTCTTTCTCTCTCTCTCTCTTATTTTGTGGATTCATATTTATTGTAGTTCGAATTTAAGAATTAATGGTTCAGATTTTGTGGGAAAAAGTTATGAGGTTATGTTTTGTTATTTTTGTATTCTCTCTAATCTGTATTTTTGGGATTTTGGTTCTTATTTTTTAGGTATAGGTTTAAAGTTTTTGCCATATTATATTATGGTTTCTCACGTAACATTTTTATGCTTAAGCTTTAGTTTTAATTAATGGAATGCAATGCTCTCAATTAGAGGTTTGTGTCTCTTTGTGTTATTTTAATTGGAATGTGTGAGCCCTAACCATCTAAGTTTATGTTTAATGCATGATCTCAATGGCATGAATCTTTAATGTCCTAAATGTCTTTGACCTACAATCACCTCACCCAACTCCTTGATATGTAGTTTTGCGGGTCCTTGACCCCACCTGAAAATGCCAAACATCCAATAGTTTCTTTCACAGGAACTCCCCAGTCTTCAATCTCTCCATTTGGTCCCAAGCTAAGTTACCAAATCCTACTCCTAACCTTGGCTGACCTATACAACTTTTCTGCAATGCTGAGTATCCTATAATTACTTGGAATGGAACCTATAGACTACTATATCCTTGGAATTTGAGGTTTATGAGAAGTATTGTAGAATTAAATTAGTTTTATAACTATTCTGGTATTAAATTGTGCTTTTGACCTATGAAAGTTTAGCACACTCATAAAGAACTTCAACGGTGAAGGTAATTAAGCATTTTCATATACAATATGAAGTTCTAATATGGGGATATACCTTTAATACATCCAATTGGAAGTGGAATTTAATGTCTCTCTAAAAAAATATGAATGATATTGTGCTTTTTTCTTCTTTATTGGTAAAGCATCAAATGTAGCTCATGTCAGGTCACCAACTGTTCCAGAATTTTCTCTGTAAGAGAATAGGTCGAACAATGTAAATCAAGCACTAAAACACACTCTTATTATGTTTATGTAAATTGTTATCACCTATTGTGCACTAGGTGCGTCTCAATTTACCAGCTACAAGTGGGAAGACTTTATTGAAAAGCCTTGCAGGACCAAGTCTCTCTTTTTTTGAAAAATATCATTAATAAAACTGCCAAGAACTCATGCATTCACAATGTATACAACTCCAAATAAAACGAGTAGCTAGTAAAATAAGGCTACCCTCACAAATAAATCATGTTAGGGTACCAATGTGTAATAAAGTGAGTGGAGATGCGCATTCAAGTTCCATACTAGTTTAGGAGCCTTCAAATTATCGATGTGGGACAAGCTCTCACTAATGATATTAGAGCATCCAATCAAGAACCGCATGACAATGGGTGGTGAGGGAAATCCTTATTTTACACTGTTTAAGAAGCTTCAAACAATTGATGTGGGAGTAGTTTAGGAGAACAACAAGTTGAGTGGATGCAACAAAAATGTAATCACGCATAAGACGAAAAGACAAATGGTTGAGAGATAAGAACTATAAGCTTCCTCAAGCCAATTTTTTTTCTATCTTAGATCTCTAGCTGCTCCAAGAGCTTAAGATTTTAGAGTGATTAGTAACCTAACAGCTCGAAGATAAAGTTTATGTCAAACGCAACATTCATCAAGGAAGTTGATTAACAACCACCTTGAACTGTAATAATGGTCCTGCTCATTTTACCCAAGTGTTATATGATACATTTAAAGATAGAGCAGTTATTGTGAGAATATCTCTTTTTTCTATAAATTACAATGACTCGGTACCAATTTTGTACACTTACTTTTTTTCCACAATATTTTACTTGTTGCATTGTGATTCATTTCTACAAGCTTGGGTGTGGCAACTTGCTCAGGGGACATCTGCTTTTCCTGTTGGCCCTAGGGAATTTAATCTTGCAACTATATGTACTCTTCTAACTGAGTTACACTCCTTTTATTTCTATTATTATATATATTCTTGAGGTTGTTACTCATCTACTCTGACGATTAAATATTATAGTCCATTATTTGTTGCATAAATATATACTGGATTATAATAGAATCCTTATTTTTTTCATCTATAGGCAGTCACAGTCCCCAAACTTGTATTAGCAGGTCGGTTTCCTACCCAACAAATAACAATAGTACGTTCATAATAAATTATTTTATTCAGTTTAAACTATTTTCTTTAATACTTTTTTGAGCCGAGACAAGATATCCGTTCATTGGCATTTGAGATATTATATCCTTAGAATTAGAAATCCTTAATTGTAATACTTATCTTTGCACATTCATTTTTTCCTAATAGTAACTCTTTCACGTGTCTTCTTTATCAACTGTACACAAATTTGTATTTTCTTGTATTTCTTAATCTTACAAAATTGTTTTTCCATGGCAGGTAAATTTAGATCCAAATATAAGAAACATACAAGAACTCAAATCTTGGCATGAGTTTCACAATGCTGTAGCCACTGGATTAAGGCTCGCTCCACTCCAGATTTATTTTTATTCCCAATATCATGTAATAATAGGGAAATTGCAACTAACCCCTAACTACCCCCACTCCCGAAAAACCTCATGTTATAAAGCCTATCTCTGTGAAAATAAAAAGAGTGGGGACTGATGGCAATAAAACACAAACTCAATTGAAGACAGATAAAGTAAGGAGTCATTCCCCCTTCGGCCCAAAACCTTCGCACTGTCTCCTCTGCCTCGTCACCACTGCTATGTAATTTTGTATCAATCCATTCAGCAGTTGTTGATATAAGACCTGACGGCAAACATAAATCCAACTGCTAGGTCTATATTCATAACATATCCAATCTTAAGTCATACGATGTATATAACACATATACAAAGTATGTGTATATATGCACTAATAGAGACAGATTTGTACGTGTGTGTAAAGAGAGAGAGAGGGGTGAGGTACATATTTCTTTTCTAGCTCGTGGTCATGGTGCCAAGTTTACTGCTCATTTCGAAGTGAATTCACTTTAAAGATGGACCAATTCCAAGAGATTGTGTCTGGTTTAGAGCTAACAAAAATGCCAGTTTTGGCATTGCTTATTCCACCACACAATATAAAAAATAAAATTAAAAGAATGAAAGTGACTGTCGTTTGCAAGTTAAGTATATATAATTTCTAAGTATCTATTTTGAATGTTTGGGTTTGCAGTTCGTTTTCTTATTTGATTATATAATTTGTGCAGTCCAGTTTGGCGTCTCCATATGATGCCCTCTCACTACACCAGCAGCAACAAAGCCTTTTGTGGCCCCCCAAACATTGCCTAAAAATATTCATTAACTTGGCCACAATAGTATGCACAAAAGTAGGGAATCATTGACAATCAAGTTCATGGATTGATGATGCCAAGAGTTAGGATACATAAATTTAAGTAGGTAGAGCTTGTAGACTCTAGTGAATTATTTCTTTCATCGAAATTCCCTCTCTTATCTTGTTGTTTTATTTTTGTACCAGATGGAAAACATTTTACCTTCATATCCAGCAGGAATTTTTGCTCCTTACCAAATGTCCAGGAAAACAAAGTATTTTTGGTGTCTGTAGCTTTTAGCAATTTTTTGAAAAAACTAGAGGAGACTTAAAAACATGTCGTTAGGTAGTGAAATTCCAAACTATCCCCCAAACAGTCTCGTAGGAGGCACTAACACCTCGCATGGAACCAATGTAACTCGTAGGAACTGACCGCGTAGTTACCGGACCATCGGTTTGAGAATATGACAATAGTTTGAAAATATCTAGATTAGGGTTAAAACACACAGTTAGAGGGTTAAACCCCAAACGAGCCCCCATATGGACCCGTAAGAGGTATTAATACGTCATACGGGACCAATGTAACTTGTACAAACTGATCGCGTAGTCACGGGGCTCTCGATTTGAGAATATGACGTTAGTTTGAAAATATATAAATATTATGCTTAAAACATGTTATTAAAGGGTGAAAGCCCAAACCAGTCTCAAAACGGCCTAAAAAAGCATGACTAACTCACACAGGACCAATGTAACTCGTAGGAACGGGATTCTCGATTTGAGAATATGATGATAATTTGAAAATATCTTGACTTAGGCTTAAAAAATGCCATTAGAGGGTGAAAATGCAAAACAACCCCTAAATGGCCCCGTGAGAAGCATGAACACCTTGCACCAGACCAATGTAACTTGTGGAAACTGATAGTGTGGTCACAGGACTTCCGTTTTGAGAATATGATGATAATTTGAAAATATCTACACTTAAGCTTAAAAACATACTCGTTGGTTAAAAATCCAAACCAGTCCCCAAATGACCCCATATGAGGCACGAACACCTCGCACAGGATTAATGTAACTCGTAGGAATTGACCACATAGTCATGGGACTCCCGATTTGAGAATATGACAATAATTTGAAAATATCTATAGTAAGCTTAAAACATGTCGTTAGAGGGTGAAAACCCAAACCAGCCTTCAAACGGCACTGTAAGAGGCACAAACACCTTGCACGGGATCAATGTAACTCGTAGGAACTGACTGCATAGTCACGGGACTTTTGGTTTGAGAATATAATGATAATTTAAAAATATCAAGACTTCAGCTTAAAAACATGTCGTTAAAGGGTGAAAACCCAAAATAACCCCCAAACGACCCCGTAGGAGGCACTAACACCTCGCATGGGACCAATGTAACTCATAAGAACTGACCGTGTAGTCATGAGACTCTTGATTTGAGAATATGACGATAATTTGAAATAATATAGATTAGGGTTAAAAACATGTCGTTAAAGGATGAAAGCCCAATACACCTCCCAAACGGCCCCATAGGAGGCATTAACACCTCGCACGGGACCAATGTAACTCGTAGGAATTTACTGTGTAATCATGGGACTCTCAGTTTGAAAATATGACGATAGTTTGAAAATATCTAGATTAGGCTTAAAAACACATGGATATAGGGTGAAACCCCAAAGCAGCCCCCAAATGGACCTAAAAATACATTAACACCTCGCACGAGACCAATGTAACTCGTACAAACTGATCGCATAGTCATGGGGCTCTCGATTTGAGAATATGATGATGATTTGAAAATATATAGATTAAGCTTAAAAATATGTCGTTAAAGGGTGAAAACCCAAATCAATCCCCAAACGGCCCTGTAAGAGGCATGAATACCTCGAACGAGACCAATGTAACTTGTAGGAATTAACCGCGTAGTCATGGGATTCTTGGTTTGAGAATATGATAATAATTTGAAAATATCTAGACCTAAGCTTAAAAACATGCCGTTAGAGGGAGAAAACACAAAACATCCCCCAAATGGCTTTGTGAGAAGCACAAACACCTCGCACGGAACCAATGTAACTCGTAGGAAGTGATTGCCTGGTCACGGGACTCCCAGTTTGAGAATATGATGATAATTTTAAAATATCTAGACTTGGGCTTAAAAACATGCCGTTAGAGGGCAAAAAATCAAAACTGCCTCCAAACGACATTGTGAGAGGCACAAAAATCTCGTGCGGGACCAATGTAACTTGTAGGAACTGACCGCGTGATCAAGAGACTCCAAGGTTGAGAATATGATGATAATTTGAAAATATCTAGACTTAGTCTTAAAAATATATCGTTAGAGGACGAAAATTCAAAACAATCGCAAACGGCCCTGTGAGAGGCATGAACAACTCGCACGGGACCAATGTAACTTATAGCAACTGACTGCGTGGTCACGGGACTCCCGATTTAAAAATATGATGATAATTATAACTCTTATATGCAATTTTCCATTTTAAATACGATTTTTTAAAAATTACTTAGTGATATCATCTCTTTTTTGTATCTTATTTTTTTGCAAGATAGCATTTTATCGTTAACTTTTGTCCACATGGAACACATGAAGAATCTAGCACAGTTTTAAACTGTGCCTGATTGTTGTTTTGGTTGTAGTGATTACGATAATAATAATTTTTCGAGTTAATGGAATTTAATTAAATAATTAGCCGTTGTTAATTGTAAATAATCGAACTTGGACTTCGGGGGTGACTTAGAAGTGGTTAAATGGTAATTGATTTTTATTCGTAAATTATTATATCTCATTTAATTTAAAATATTCTATTGTCGTGTTTATTGCGTATAATGTTATTGTCTGGGTTCAAGGACCCTATTTGAGAGGAGTAGCTGGTATCCATGCGGTGGTATCTAACCCATTGTGTTGACTAATATTTCAGGCTTGTGCCGAAGTAGCTGCATAGGAGTTATTATAGATCATTTTGGAGGTGCAACTGGAGTTCATTTTATTTACTTGCTTCATTAGTATAGGTTTACTTTTATTCGACCGCTATACATTATGAGACTTCATTATTGATTTTATTGGGCCATTCGGTTCCAAAGTTGTCTATGGTTTCAGTTAGTTACTTTATTGGATTTTTTCATTTGGAGTTTCAAATAAATTATGGAGTTGGATTATTTTATTTGAGATTAGCATGGTGATGGATTTTATTATTGCATGTATGATTATTTATTGGATAAATCTGATTATTCGCTTATTGATGAAATTTTTTATACATCTCATATCTGTCACGTGCTAAAAATGAAATTTAATTTAGTGACGCCAGACATAATTTTGGTAGCGCTCGACGCCAAAATTACGCGGCGTATTGCATTTTCCTCCCCTTTTCCAAACTTTTTATACTTGTACACATTTTCCAACAAACTAAAGGAAATTCAAGTTTTGAGTCATGAGTTAAATTCCACCCTTACATGTTATTAAACTCCATGGACTTTGATTCCATTTCTGGCTATGTAGGAGTCTCGAGTCTTCCTCGGGATTCGAGTCCTATTTTCTTATTTCTTCATTCTTCATTCTATTTATTATAACATTTATTAATATTGTATTATATATATTATTTTATATATTCCTAGCAGCCCCGTCAGACATGCATATTCATTTCCTTATAGTCATTCATGATCTGGTGTGTTGCTAACATGGCATTATATTTTCATATTTTTTATTTTTGTAATCCCTTCAGAATGCATATCCATATCCTCATAGGGGATTACGATCCGGTGTATTTCACATAGCATAACCTTTCTCTTTATTATTTTTTTAGCAACTCTATCAGATATATGTATTCCATTCCTCCTGGTAGATTATGATCCGGTGAATTGCTCACATTTTGACTATTTCTAAATTAGCTTTTTTCTTTCTATTTATACTCCTCATAAGGACTCAACTCCGTCTTTTCCATAACGTTAGTATTATGACTTCTTTTCTCATTTATTTCACTTCGCACATATTACGCATACAAATTACCTTTTTAGAGAAAAAGTAGAATATTATCATAACCTATAAGAGATTGAAAGGCAGGAACGAGTGCCAAACACCTTCCCATTACGTAACTCAATCCATAGACTTGTGATCTATTTGGTTTTGTATGCAACAGCTTGTCTTTGATGTTGTTTCTTCGAGGACAACTACATCTTTTGTTGTTTTAAACAAAATAGGTTGGCGGCTCCATTATCTATAGTTTCAACCCTTTTTACGACATCCAATTTATGGTCGTGGGAGCCCGCAAAGATCGTACGAGTGGTGAAAAGATGACTTTCTTCCTTGATCCCCACGCGTGCAGAATTTTTCTTTGGGGAAAACCCATGTCGAAAAATCCCAAGTGGCGACAAGGGATAAATATTTTATCACGCATTCTTTCTTTGTTTATTCCTGAATAAAAAGGGGGATAAATGATATTTTTCACATTAATTTTTGGAGGAGGTATTTATTTTAGGGGAAGACGTCTTACCTAGACAGGGATCATTAGACTGGGGAGTTTATTCATATGTAGATTTATATTATTTATATATTTTTTTCATTTAAAGGTGTGTTTAAGTGTGCAATTTTACAACATGTGGCAAAGTTTTCAAGTGAGCGAAGCTACTCAGAGTATGAGTCTGTCAAGTCTGTACTTTTTTCATTTGGGGTTGGGGATTGAGTCTTTTAGATGAGCCTGATGGCCCATAGGTTTATATTTTATGTTTTGTCCCAAAATATCAAAAGAGGGAGATTTATATGGACGAATTGTCGATAGAGTCAATATGTATGTATTTTGTCTTATTCCGTATTTGGGCAAAATATTTGAGTCATAAGTTAGGATTGGATTATGTTGACATTTCAAGCCTATGACATTTTTTATTGGAGATGTAGCGGAAAAGTTTCAGAGACTAAATCATCATGTCGCGTTTAGTGTCACGTTTCATCTTCAACATCTGAGAAATCTAAAAAAGGTGTGGATTCATTTTAATTGATTCTTGGATATCATTGAGTGTTTATTTTTAGGATATTTTTTCATAAAGGAGTTTTTATAAGAAATTTTTTATTTTTAAACAAATTCTTTCAAATAGCTTATAGTCTTCGTTTGAAACAAGATGTAATTGTCCGTTCAAACGTATATCCAACGAGAATTCTCTATTACCATAACAAATATCGTTTGAAACTCGTTAAAATTTGGTTCGAGCAAGACGAGTTATTGGTTCGAATGGGACAAGACATGTTGTTTCGTTCGAATGAACTCTTATTTTCATTCGAACGAGATTTCGTCACTTCAAAAATCGTGTATTTTTATAAATAGGCATGCTGAAAAGTTTTTAAATTGAGAATTTTGGAGAACATCACTTTCTAATCAGGATCCAAAAGCCTCCATACCTTTGTTTCACCTAAACTCTTTGAGATCAAAGATTTAATCTTTATATTAGTTTGAGATCTCCAATTTTTGGGCACTAAGAAGGTTTATACTCTTCATCTATGTTGAGTATATATTTCGTACGGTGGACTTCATACTGATTATTGTTTACACACATTGGACGTCGTGTTTATGAAGTTGCGTTGAAGAAACGGTTGACTCCGTATTTTATATCTGTAGACGATTGTTGAGCCTTATCGGTGAACATAGAATCATGTGTGGACTCCCAGGTAATGGAAGTTGTGCGAGTGGACTCCTGCGTGTCACTGTACGAAGGTTGAGGAATGAAAATCGTCAAGACTTGCGAGGGTGTCGGATATGTGTTGTAAGTCTACTGTTGTATCCTTGTAACTCCATACATAGTGAATTTGCATGGCTGGGCCGTCCGAGGTTTTTTTCATTGTGGATTTTTCTCGTACATCGACGTGTTTTATGGATTGATCTATTTTATACTACTATCACCTAGATGCATGCTTTAGGGTAAAGATAAAATTGTTTAATATTTCTTAACACAACAATCATTTAAAATTATTACAATGTTTTACTTTGGGTTTATTCTGTTTATGTCTAACATTTAATTTTAAAAAAAAATAAAAATTTAATTTTATTGGTTTGATTAGCACGCTTTCTCACTTTCCTAAACTACATTTTAATTGTTCACTCATTATATGGTTCTTCTCTATTTGTTGATTTTATTAACATATTTTACTCTCTTAAAAACGCCTTTAGACCTTGATCCCATTATGTTTTCTTAGTTATTTCCTTTGTCACTTTTCGTGATAAAAAGGGGAAGAAGTTTGTAGATAAGGGGGATATAGTTAACAAATCTTATTAGGTTCTTTAAAGTTATTTATTATTATATCATGTTTTTTAAAGGAATGTATATTTGAGGGGGAGTTATTTTTTAAAGATATAATACTTGCGTATTCTTATTTATATATCCACGTGTTCATATTTATCATATTTTCTTTTCTTATTTCCTCACATTGGTACCTTCATGAGTTTGTTAGTATGTGATAGGAAAGAATTGTACAATATCTTCTTTTGATCTAAGAAGATGGTAAAGTCTCTTGTAATGATTTGTTATTTGCAACAAATGTAATTTTTTATTTTTGTATTTTCCCTTGACCAGACGAGTCGTAAAATGGAACATTTTCTTCACTTGTTTGTAATTTTTTCTTTTTATGTTTTGTCTCGAAATTTGACAAATGGAGAGATTATAAGAATGTAGTATAGTCAATATTCTCCACTGAATAGACTGTCTAAATTCCATGCCAAAATATGATTAAATTTCTATCCAAAAGTTCATCGAAAAGCTTCATAAACATCCCAGATTCACTCAATGTAGCACCTTAAGTACATTTAGGAAAGTTATAAGACTTAGCGAACTTATATTCACACCTTAATTGAATTATTTTTATATTTGAAAAATCTTTTTAATTAACCTTGGTTTTGTAAATTTGTCAAATACACAATGCATATATACTTTTCATATAGAAAAATCTATTTTATAGAGAATTGCATCTTTATGTGTATTTTAATTATGAGTGTTATTGGTTGGAACAAACATACTTAAAGTTTTGCCAAAAACTTATTTTTAAATTTTTTAAAGACAAAACTAGACTAATTCCCAAGACATTACCGCGAGCAGTATTTTCGTTACATCGATGCTCCAATGAAGATTTTCTTCGCTGTAATGAAAGTGCTTCACTGGACTTTTATGTCCTGTGAAAATCGTTAGTCTTTCGCACTACTTGTGTTATCGCTTTGGCTCTGCCATAGAGAAGAAATACCTCGCTGCAGCGATGCTCTTGCGAGGCATCTCTCACAGTGCCGAAAGTGCATTTTTGCATAAGATCTTCTTGGTTTTTAATTTAAGCACTAATTTATGGGCTACTTAGACCTGGAAGTGACCACTTGACTTCATAAGGGTGAGACACCTAGAATATGATCCTTTGAACATTTTCAAAGTAAATATTTTCTCTTCCTTGGCTTGAAAAAATCATTTTGAGGTTTAGAGCACTATAACCTTGCAAAAGACCCAAATACCTTCTCAGGATTCCTTCATAATCCTTAGTGTAGCATTTTGGTTTCTTGAAGGTTCCAATCTTGGAACAAGTTTCTTCAACTTTAAAGAAGAAAATTTTGGTTAGAGTTTTGACCAAAATCGGTAGCGATTGGGCAACATACTTTAGAAATTGGCACCCTACTCGAAGAATATGGTGTGAAAGAGTCTCTAACCGATCATAGCGTCATGTGGTTTAAGTTTTTTCCTATAATTTTAATATATCTACCATAGTGCATTTACCGTTTTAATCTTCTTGAGTATTTTCCTATTAATAGGTTTTTCCCTCGTACATCTGATCTTCTGCTTACTTTATTTTTCTTTTGCATTTTTAGAATCATTATCATAAATAAAAAAAATTAAATTTTGGATTATAAAATCTAGTAAAATAGGTTGTCACGTAGACTTTTGGATTGTCAAACCCTTTTTTTAATAATAAATTAGTAAACATTTCTCTTGAATTTGGGGAATTGATTTTAATTTGGGTAGCTACAATGGAGAGGCACACTCTCAAATTTCATATGTAATGTTTTTAAGTTCGGATTACATGGATTCATGATTCAATCTGATGATTCAATATCAAAACTACATAGTTCTTCATAAAATAAGTAGGGGTTTAACATGTGGTTGATCAAATTAAAAATGAGGTTAATTATAATTACAAATCATATTACATGGGTTTAATTATCACAATCGGACATACTACCATTATTCTATCACAAACATAATTATATTCTTAATCAAAATATACTTTCCTTGGATTGACTGTATGAATCAAATCCTAAATCCCCAACTCTTTAATCATAGTTGCTTCCTTTTCTCCTTGAATACTAGGATTATTTTCTGATTGTGTTATAAGAGTTGGGTTTTCCTAATTAGGTTATATTAAATATGAATCCCAAAATTAGACTTAAAACCTAAAATGTTTTGGAAGTTTCAAAATATAAATGGGTATTAATATTATGTAAGTGTGTTTTTATTTTAAGTATTCTTGTAGAGAGAGAACTTAAGGAAATGAGTGTAGTTTCTAAACTCTCATAGAGAAACTTTAGTCAAAAGTGGAAGGGTATATATAAAAAAAGAAAAAAAAAAAGATATTTGTTTTATAGTTAAATGGGCTATAATATAGTGCTTTGTAACGGTGCAAAGCACTAAGAATCGCGACACATGATGCGCATTCACGTGATCGTGCAATGTGAAAGTGACTTAGGGTTGTTTGATGGCTCACTTCTCGCGTGTGCATCGTCGCTCGGAGCACAGGGGCCTTAAGTTTTGTCAAAGTCCACTAGATCGGTGGTTGTGGTGAATCAATTTGTTCAAAGGATGTTTTAATCCAAGCGGGTTTATCTGAACCATTGGATTGACTCATAGCGATTCTCAAAAAGGGTGATTCCATTCTCTTACAATGATATACCAAATATGGACTGTGTGATCAAAAGAATTCTGAGTAGACACAATCTAACTGTTGTTGAGTCGCGCGTCTGAACATATGTGTCTCTTCATAACAAACATTAAAATGACTATAAAAAGATTTTCAAGCCTCTGTTTTGGATACTGAAAATTGATTTAGTCTCCTTTCTCTGTCATCTATCTTTTGGTGTTATCAGGTTAACATTTCAAAGTGTTCTTGGTTTTGTCAAACTGCACATAGTCTGAATAAAACAAGTAACGACACTGCATTGTATCCTAAAGGTAATTTTTAATTATAAACTTCGTTGTGTACTCACGGTCTTTAAGTGTAAATGGAAATTTTTCTAAAAGACAACATTCCTAGAATGTGCCTTGTAGTATCCTGGATTCAATTTTTTCTATATACCTTTCATTAAGTTTTTAACATTGTAAATAATTTTCTTCTGGAAAATATAGAAGGAATTGTAGAACAATATATCCAAGTTATGAGGTAATATTTTGTTTGACTCGATCGTTTTGATGGCAAAAATTGCATTTGTTGACAAGAAAAAATCACATTCTCTATCACATCTCTCAAAATTGCAGATATTCTTGACGATGGACTTGAACCTTTTCCTGAACCCACACCCAAAGATACCGAAGATAACCAACAAAAATGTGTGAAGAGGAAAAAAGATGAATTTATGTGTCAAGGACATATTCTCATTGTGTTATCTCAATCCATCTATAGTGAACATCAGATGATTCCTACGACAGAAGACATTGGGAAATATATATCGAAATGAGCAAGTGAGTAACCGTGAGTTTCTTAATTCTAATTATACGAATTATAATCTTCTTAATAATATCAAGAGGGGACAACTATGATATTTGGTCTACCTTACAACTATAAATTTATTCATTTAATTATGGTGCAATAAGTACTCACTATGCCATATAATGAGAATGGTTATGGTTTTGGTTCGTTATTCGCGACCATTTTAAGGGTGACCATCTAGGGTTATGGGATCACGGTTATTTGGGTAATATTAAGGTTATGGCTTGATCACAGCTGAGGAGCGTGATTATAAGGTCACAAATCAGAACTGTAACCTTGCCCATCACCATTTACCATAGTGGAATTTTGTGTTTGTAACAGTCTCAAACCTTGACTCACAATTATGACCAAATTGGTTACGATTTTGAATCGTAACCAAACCTGTGACCATTTAAATTATATTAATATATCAACGATGATGCCAAAATAACTCCGTTATTGTCCTTGTACTCTTGTATCTTCGATTATTTATAATAAATGTATTGTGTCTTATTTGTGTGTTTTTATTGGATTTTTCCCAAATATAAATGGATATTAATATTATGTAAGTGGGTTTTTATTTTTGGTCATCTTCTGGAGAGAGAACTTAAGGAAATGGGTGTAGTTTCTAAAGTTCCACATAAAAAATTTACTCAAAAGTGAAAGGGTATAAAACTAAAAGACAAAAGAAGACTATTTGTCGTATAGTCAAAGAGGCTATGATAAGGTGCTTTGCGGTGGTCCACATCACCATCAATCGCGACACGCGATGTGCGTTCACGAGATCGCGTGACGTGCGAAAGGGCGATTGGGCGACTTAGGACGTTTTGATGGCGCACTTGACACTTCTCACGTGCTCATCGTCACTCGGAGCGTGGGAGCCATAAGTTTTGTCAAGCTCAATCAGATTGACAGTTGTGGTGAATCAATCTGATCAAAGGATGTATAACCTAAGCGGGTTTATATAAATCGTTGGATTGACTTGTGGTGATTAATAAAGGGTGAGTGCATTCACTTACAGTGAGACGCCAAATCTGGATCATGCGATCGAAAGATTTTCGAACATACATGATATAATGGCTGATGAGTTGCGTGCCTGAATAGTTATGACTGTTCACGAACAATCACTAAAATGACTACAAAATAGATCCGGGCCCCTAATTTAGGCACTGAAAATTAATGTGTTATCCTCTCTATGTCCTCTATCCTTTGGCATTATAAAGTTAACATTTCAGAGTATTCTTTGTTTGATCAAACCATACATAATTTGCATCAAACAAGTGATACCGCTATCCTGAAGGCAAATTTCTATTATAAACATTGTTATGTATTCACGGTCTTTAACCGAAAAGGGAGAAATATTTCCTAAAAACAGCATTCCTAGATCGTGTCTTGTAGTAATTTGGAATAATTTTTTTCTATATTCCTTTCATTAAATTTCCAACAAAGTGTCCTTAACTTATCAAGCCCAAAACATGCTCTAAATGGCCAAAACTTGGCGCAACTTATATACTAATCAAACGGACTTAAATTCCATTATTTTAAACTAAAAACGAACTTTCTAAATGTCCTGAGAACCAAACCCAAAAGGGAGCGTATTTCATAAATTAATTATCTCATTAGATTAATTTATTTGTCGGCACACGTTAATTAAGTTAAAACTTAATTATTAATTAGTTAAGTGTGATTCAGTATTATAAGAATCTATTTCACGATTGGTGAGACTAATACCTGGGGAATAGTCCAAACAAAGAAACCTCCACACATAGTCTCTGAGCATTCTATATCCACCCATAATACTAAGTCACTTAAAATATTTATTTAGTGAATTGTAGTGAGTTTGTCAATTTCTAAAGAATATGTAATCACGTAGCACAGATAAGAATCACGTAACATTACTACATAAGCAATATATATATATATATATATATATATATATAGAGAGAGAGAGAGAGAGAGAAACACACTTAATGACGTATCGCCTGTCACAACAAGCAATAAAATAATTAAATAATAATTAACTAAATGTAAAGAAAATATGGGGTATTACATGATCTTTTGAATAAGTGACAGTAGTATCAGATTGGGTTGGCTTGCCTTATTCTTGGACATGACCCAATGTTTGAGATACGATTGAAGCGACACCGTTATGGTCCAACTCTATACTTAATTGAAAGTGTCGTGTGAGTTCGTTACATGGCATACCATTGGCGGTCATTAAAATGCATGAAACATTTGTTGGATTGAAATGTTAGGGAGCTCGACAAATAACCCATATTTGCATGACATTTCCTCGATGGTTTTATCAAAACAAAACTTTCTCAATCAGATATTTTTCTTACATAGTAAATACTCGCTACCTATTTTCTAATAAAATGTATTGGAGAAAAAAAATTCCGGACTCGTTAGAGCAAAAATAATTATATGACCTATTTTAAATAAATACTTACTAAACATCACTTACACATAAAAATCCGTAAATATTAACTTTACCAAAATGCATAGAATCCTTATATGCTGATACAAAATCGTGATATAAAAGTGCGATATAATTGAAGTGTCGCACCTTCATTTACTCATGTTCGGACTCCACAAAATGACTCTTAATAAGTCCGAACACGCACGAATAAAAATGCGACATATCAATTGTGTTACACTTTTACGTCCTAAAAGTGTGTTTGCCTAAAAGATTTTTTAAATGCACAACTCATATCATGTGCGAAGACTTAAAAAAAAAAATCCACCACACGTGGACCATGTGTTTTGCATGTGATCTTTTTCTCAGGCCGTTTCTTCAACCACCACTAATGGGTAAGACTGCAAGTCTCCAATGAAAGTTAAGAGGGTCCAATCCATAATTTGCCTTCCTCAAAAAATTCTCGTAATATTATATAACCTCCTTATTTACTCCTCCACAATTACCCGTTCCGTGTTGGCAACCCCCTCCCGCAATAATATTACGTAGGGAACAAATACTAAATCATATCTGCCAGTTATCCAAATCCCCAAACCACCACAAAATCTATAAATATTTTTTGTCTCTCTCTCTATCTCTCTCTCTCTCTATATATATATATATACTCGTCAAACAGTTTCAAGGGGTTTGAGAAACGTAGTAAATAAGAGGGACCAGAGACATACCCATTAAGGGAGAGAGAAAGGAAGAGGGAATGCTAGTGGGAAAGTATGAGCTGGGGAGGACTTTGGGAGAAGGTAATTTTGGGAAGGTGAAATACGCAAAGAACGTGGAATCTGGCAAATCATTTGCAGTTAAGATCTTGGAGAAGAACAGAATTGTTGATCTCAATATCACCGATCAGGTCCTTTCATTCTTTCTTTTTTTTTTTTTGGTCATCAATTATTGTGGCATTTCAAGTTCTTTTCGGAGTCAACACGCTTTTTTTTAATGGGTCTATATTTGGCATGAAATGCAGTTATTTTAAGACTCTTTTTCTTCCACTTCTTATTCCTTTCATAGTTGAATTTCATGTGATATTGATTGTTTGCCATAATTTTCTAGAAAGATGTTTCATTTAATATTAATCCAATATATATTTTCAAAAGTAGTTTTTAGTCCTTGAAAAATGTCTCAGTTAATGTTGACGTCTCACTGATAGGACTAAAGTTATTTTTAAAAATATGTTGAACTAAAAATTAAATAAATAATATATCATAGGTTATTGCTAATTTGCCCAAATAGTGAACCTTTATTTTCTTACAAGTAACATTTCTTGCAACTATTCCTTTTTGGTGACATTTTTCTTCTACCCATAGGGGTTTTTGTAATAAAATGCACAATATGTGGACCTTTTGTAAAAAGTGGAAAATTTAGGGGATAGGAAATTAAGCGCTTTAGCCTCACTTCTTCTTCTTTTTAATCTAATTTCATTTTAAGGTCACTTAGGGCCCGTTTGACAATCCAATTCCAAGGTTTGGAATTGGAATTGAAAGGCCAATTTCAATTCCGTGGAATTCAAATTGACCTTCCAATTCCAATTCCAAGCCTTGGAATTAGGTTGCCAAACGGGCTTATAGTTTAAAGTCGAAATTGGGATCTTTGACATCACGATAAAAAGGTGAGAGAAAAAAAATTATACATTACAATTTATTGTACATAACGTTTATATTTTTTTTTCTATAAACGAACACAGAATTTTCTGGGCTTTATGCATTTATGTATATTGCTTTCTGTTTACATTTCTCCATTTATTTTTTATGGGGTGAGGTCCATGACTTCTTTCAAATTTTGTCCGAGTGATTTGGCCTTCTGGTCATGTTATAGTTTACCTGTAGTGTCAAGGTCTGATAATATACCTTTAAGCCTCAAAAGTGTCCTACTTTTTCATGACTATCTCAAGATTTTTTATGACACTTTTTGAATGTCAATGTTATAATATTGAAAATATTAGCACCAAAGTGAGATACTACCTAATCAATGGGAGCAAACCCAAATCTATTTCTTGGATCTATCTAATTCATGTATATGTTGATTTCTATTTACATTCCCCTAACATTTTTTGTGTGTGTGGAAGCAATTTGTCCTATAGTATTTTATAATGGATTTGTTTTGGGGTGGGTATATATCAACTTGGAAAAAGGGAGCTCATAGAAAATAATTTTTAATTGGAGTTTGCAGATAAAAAGGGAGATTGGCACATTGAAGCTCCTCAAACATCCGAATGTGGTCAGATTACACGAGGTCTCTCTCTCTCTCTCTCTCTCTCTCTCTCTCTCTCTCTCTTTCACACACATACACACACACACGTTTATGTTTTTTACTAAAAAAATGAGATAAAGTATTAAAGTAGAAGTAAGATATTCAAGATTTGAGCAACTCTATGTAAGAAAGAGTCGTAATCCAAAATTACTGCTGTCATTTGGTTCATTTTGCAATGTGGGGTACAGTACTTGTGTGTAATGTTAGTTTGGAGTCTAAAATCTTATGTGTAATGTTAGTTCATTTTAAACAACTTTTTATATAATTTTGTCACACTTTATCACAAAAAAGGAAAATGGACCTTAAAATTCAAATATAGATATTTTTAGACCACCGACTATCAATTATAACTAATGGGTCCCAAAATGAAAAATTCCCTATTGATTTTGAAGAGATATTTGGGCCTCATTTTAAAACTCTTAAGCATCGAGAGATCGCATCTAGAAACTCTAATTCACTGGAGGACTGTTATATGAAGTAAATTAGGCTGACTTTACTTAATTTAGAATATTTATAAGGGACTTCAATCTAGTTTTAACTTTTTTTTTTTGTTAAACTCTCTCCCAATCTTGTCTTATTTGACTCTTGTAAAGAGCAGAGCGAAATTATTACCACTTTCTTTTCCTTTGTGGATAACGAATACAATAATTACTATCATAGATAGAAATGATTATATGTCCCACTAAAACAAGGCTTAATTTTTAAGTTTGCCTTAAATTTTCTGTGGGTTTTTGACAACTTTCCTTTTTGTTCAAATTTATATTTAAGTATTCAAGGGACGAGGTGCCGAATTTTACTTTTATTATTAAATATTTATTTATTTTTTAGAGGAGGGTGAATTACTCTTTAATTCCAAAATATCTAATTTTCTTCCTTTTAGTACATGATTCCAAAATAGTTGCCTTAGCAAAGGGACACATTATAGATTTGAGAAGATAATCAAGGATATTATTAGCTTGGGAGGGTTACAATAATATCCCTTTTTATTTTGATTTTTTTTCAAAATAATAATGTTCCTTATAGTTCTCGCTTCATACGTGTGTTTGTGTAATAGGGCCAAAATATTGAAAAAAATCAGGGTAATTGTCTTATATTAATACAGAGAAATTAATATTAAACTCCAGTAAATTTATTAAGAAAAGAAGTCAAAAATATCTATTTAAGGTTCTACTAAATATAATTTAATGCCACGCTTTTTAATATTTGTTTCATCGACACTCTCATTATGTATTTTTCAATGGGGCCTTCACTAGAGATATTTTAGTGAAAACCTTATATTTATTGATTTGAAAGTCATCTTTTACGTCTCCGAGAAGACTTTTTAGCATACGCGTTGCTATTAAAGATATTTTAAAAGAGACATAAGGTACACTAAAGTTTTTACGCAACACATAATTTTATAATAGATTATGTAATTTTAGGATTTAAAATAATATTGCTTATCGATATAGGACAACAAACATTTTATTTCTATTTTTAGTCCCTATTTTCAAATTAAAGGGACACGTGGCATGCTGTGATTGGTTGACGTTTTATGTATATGGGTCCGCGACAGCGGCTTTATTAAAAAATAAGGACTAAAACCATAAATAAAATGTTTGTTGTCCCATTTTCAAAATACATATTACAATAGGTCCTAAATTTACAAAGGTTCTTTTTATAAATAGGGTCTAAAGTTATTAAAGTCTTAGGACCTAAGTAACATCTCTAATTTAAAATTTATATATTTTATTTTAATACATCAAATCATAACTGATTAAATGATTAACAATGAAAAATTCATATAAGGGCAAGTTGGGAATTGATACTCTGACAGAATTTGTTCGAGTTCCAAAATGTTATTGGCTAAATATCCGCACATGGATCCAACTAGCTCAGCTGAGTTCCTCATCATGGGTCCCTCATTTGTCTATATGGGACTAATTATTTGATAGGACTGTCCAATACATTTATTCATATTGGCCCACAACTTGAGCCACCTGTTGGATCATTTATGGATCAAAAATTCTATTGTGCCAGACGGCTTGTTATTGGTTGGTTTGTAGGGTCCACGTCAGTGGAACAGCAAAACCAACTAATAACAGGCCGACATGTCAGTGTGTCAGCCAAAATTCAATCAAAAATTCGGTTCCTGTAGAATTACTCTTTATGGATTGTCTCGTCTCAGAACAATGCAAACCATCTTTTTCTTAAAAGCAATTTTTTTTTCAGATGTCTAAATATAATAAGGGTCCGGACAACATGTGCCCGAAGAGAACACATTAAGATTCCAAAAATAGTAGGGCAGAGTTCTGACATACGTTTAATAGGGAATAGATACTCATGTGGTGCACTAATATTTACTATTTTAAAGCTCAAAACATGTGCCCTAAGGGCACATGTTATCATTTTCCATATAATAATCCTCAAACTTAGAAACAAAATAATAAAAATCTCATTTTTTGTTTGATTAAGTTTGAATAATACCCAACAAATCTCAAACTACCCTCCCTACCAATATGATCTAAGTTGGAAAATCTTGACCATTCTTTTTAAAGTAAAATATTGGAGATGAAGCCACATCACTTGCCTTGCTCTAAAAAATAACAAGACACTCAATTTTAGAAGTATTGTTTTTTTTAAAAGTGCACTTTCTTCAATAATTCAATTTTGAAATAGATTAAATGAGCACACAATATACATGTGCATTTTTAGCCATTGACATTTTGATTTGTATTTTCATTCTAACTGATTTTTGTATCAAATTCATTGAAGATGACCTCCTAACCATGAAGATCATTTTCCTCGATAGCAAAATATCTGTAAATGGTATTAAAAAAATGCTGCCAAATATAGAGTCAAATCACTATGATTGTTCTTAATAATTATCGAATATGCAGGTTTTAGCAAGCAAAACCAAGATTTACATGGTCCTCGAATATGTGAATGGTGGCGAATTGTTTGAAAGAATAGTAAGGAGCTTTCTTTCTTTCATATTAATACACATAGGCGGATATAGGGAGGTGGGGAGCAAAATTTATGGAAATGCAAATCTTAACTCAAAAATTTATTAATTTCATTAAAAAAGTTGTGATTTAATATGTTTAGCCTGTGAAGATAAATATATATATTTTTTGGCCCCTCATCCTCAAACTTCTGAATCTGTCACGGTATACTTATCTTCTAGTTGACTTCTTTAGCTTTAAACACATTTTGAATTTAACATTCTTATGCTATTGATGACCATGGTTTGCAGTCATCTAAAGGAAAACTCTCAGAGGCAGAAGGAAGGAAACTTTTTCAACAGTTGATCGACGGAGTTAGTTATTGTCACAACAAAGGCGTTTTTCATCGAGATCTCAAGGTTACCTTCCATTCCTCATTTCTATACCAGTAAGGTTAAACATTAAAAAAATGTACAATTTATTTTTACATAAAATGGCAAGGTAATGAGAGAGTAGAAGAATGGAGGAGAAAATATAAGATGTGTGGACCACGTTTATTATGCGACAGACTAACACATCAGTTTGTATAAAAAAAGAATCCAAATTGTTTATGTAAAAGTCGTATCATATTTCCTTTCCTACCAAAATGTATTTTCATGCAAATTAAAAATTTCGACGCGTTTGCGAAATTGCATCTTCGAGCATTTTTCCACACAAATATTCTCAAAATATAAGTACATTTTTACCCGAGAAGCAAGTTGTAAAGTCAGGGCATTCCTAACAGTTGATCTTCTGATTAAAAAAAGGGTTTTTAAAGTAATTATACCCTTTATTAAAAGAATTATTAAAATACACCTAAACAGTAGCCATTTGTGTATGAACACACATCTGGGGTTGCTTTATTTTTATGCATTTGTAAATTTGACTGATAAAAAACTTATATGAACTAATCCAAAAATCTAAACAAAATTATATATGATGAACTTTGATCCTTGTGTTTTGACAATAAAGTAGTTAGTTGTTTATTTAATTTCATGTATGCCTTCTTTAAAATGCAGCTAGAGAATGTGCTGGTTGATTTAAAGGGAAACATAAAGATCTCTGATTTCGGCCTCAGTGCATTGCCCCAACATTTTAGGGTATGACCCTTGCAGATTCAAGACACATTATTTTATTGTTGTTTGATGGTCACAATTTTTAATACAAAATATTAACACAAACCTGACATGAACCTGAGACGAAATTAGTGTGTTAGGATTGACCATTGTTTACCACGAACTCAAACACACCTGTTAACACAAATAACAAACAAATTACTGGACTGCTGGCAAACACGAATAACTCTTTTTGACAAGACATGCCCCTTTAGATTTCTATTTGTTGATCTGGTATTGTATCAAATTTTTCTAGAACGAGTAATTTGTCAATTGTTTTTTTAATTAGTATCTCTTTAATTTATGATGGATTGATTGGTCTAAGGACAGTGTGTTTGGGAGAGAAGAAGATTTTTAAACATTGGAATTTCTAATTTTCTAGGGTTACGTAATTAACCAGAATTAACATAACACGTGCTTAACTAGTAACTTTTTACTTAATTTTATTAGTGTTTGTTGGAATTAGCAACTTTTTACTTCATGATGGTGCTACGTGTAGCGTGTCTGGTTTAAAAGGACTTTTTTTTGTCTTTTGAATTTCTAATTTGTAATTTTTGCTTATCAACCTGATTTAACATGGCACAACACGACTCGATTGAAACCCTACTTCATTTGCAATTACTTCTGTTCTGATATTAGGATGACGGGTTATTGCATACAACTTGTGGAAGTCCCAACTACGTTGCACCTGAAATTCTATCCAACAAAGGGTACGATGGCGCCACCTCGGACACCTGGTCATGTGGCGTCATTTTGTACGTAATTCTCACCGGATATCTACCATTCGATGATCGAAATCTTGCTGTTCTCTATCACAAGGTATAGAAATTTTAGATCCTGATAATTTTCCCCTTGAATTGAATGGAATAGTCTCTACTGAAAATTTGATGATGTAGAAGTCACCCAATTTTCTTTTCACTAGCAGCACCGTACGGTTTTCCAAACATAATGTACGACATTCTAAAGCATTGTCTAGTATTAGAGACAATAAAAATTGGGTGCCTTGAACAGCACTCTGGAAAAATATCTACGGTTTAATTTCAAGAATTTTCAATCTATTTAAGCTTATTTTAGGGAATTCAGATTTTCAGGGGGGAAGCTCAGATGCCCAAATGGCTATCTTCGGGAGCAAGAAACTTAATAAGGAGGATTCTTGATCCCAATCCTCATACTCGGATAACAATGGCAGAGATCAAAGAGGATGAATGGTTTAAACAAGATTATACTCCTGCAATTCCAGATGAAGAAGATGATGATGATCAAGATGTTGTATACATGGATGATGAAGTCTTGTCAGTACACGACGTGGTACAAAATTAGATTGCCTTTAATGACTCAAGTAATTCTAGCTTGACACAATGATATGCATGATGTACTGATAACTATCAAACAGTTTTTGATGGACTCAGAGAAGCCATATCATTGTGTCACTCAAACTGTGTAAATAATCTGTCAATTTAATCACTTTGTTCTTGTTTACATAAAAATAATCTGTCAGTAGTTTGATTGGCTAAACGGTGGGTTTCACTCCACTACCTGACCAATGGTTTACCTGAGAGCATCTCCAGTGGTTGTGTAAACATCATCCATTATATATAAAATATATATAGTAGAAAAAACATTTGCTCCATGGATATGTCAAGAGATGTGAGCATATCTGTAATGTGTAAGATATACACTTGCTTTGCTCTCATGCAGTTCTTTCTAAAACCTCCTCACTTTTTCATAAACTTTAAAGCATCATAACTTTCATTAGTTAATGTATTGATTAGGGTTTGTATAAGAACATGGGTTTGAATGAAAGAGAAGAAGAGAGGAGATAATTTGTTAAATAAGGGTTGCGTCTAAAACCACACAGGCTCATGGTATTAAATATTGTTAAGAGAGCCATCTAAGTCCCTCTTTTTCCAAAACAATTAAACAGAGACATCACAAGTAAAATATATAGTTAGTAACTTTGTGTGTAATTTTGCAGCCACCCGAAGCAGAAAAAGATGATGGATCACCCACCCTCATTAATGCCTTTCAGCTAATTGGAATGTCCTCATGCCTAGATCTCTCTGGTTTCTTTGAGAAAGAAGTAAGAAATACTAGGAATTATTATTAAACACATCGTTCATAGTTTTCACTTTTTTATAGCTCAGTTCACAAATTCAAATTTTTAGATTTTAAAATATGAACATTATGTTTGGATTTTATTTCAGGATGTCTCGGAGAGAAAGATCAGGTTCACATCCAATCATTCACCAAAAGAATTGCTTGAGAGGATTGAGGATACAGTAACACAGATGGGATTTGGAGTCCAGAAGAAAAATGGCAAGGTTAGTTTTTACACCATGTTTCATATAAAAAAATCCTCATTTTTTGTTTTCACCCAAAAAAAAAAAGATATAGGGTAAAATTACACTGGCTTACCCTATGTTTATTAATAGAATATACTCTTCCCTTGTTGTTTGGGAGATGACATTGACCTCCCTTATGTTTTTCTTTAAATCTACCTGTTGATTGTACTAAAATGACTCTAGTAATTATAGAATTATTGATATCGATGAAGATGTTCTAAACAAACTCCATAATACTTGAATCTAGTAGGATAAATTTTCCCCTAATATTAATGAACTAGTGTGAAATGCAATGCAATGTGATTGGAATGTATTTGAATGAAACTTGCATCACATTTATGGTGAAGTCGTTGCAACTTGTGCATATAATCATTTCATGCAAACTTATACACACAAGCTGCGGCTGTCATATTATTACTATTATGAAATGCATATCAACTTCAAATGACACTCAAATGTTTTTCAATCACATTTAAATTTCATTTCCCTTCGCATGAATTTATAGATACCTAAATGTATTTCCCGATATTAAGGATATTTTTCCCAATTAATGAGTCATTTCAACATAAGGGTGAATGGGTATTTAATACTGTTTTTATATGATATTGGCAAGATTTTGTGTAGTGAATTCTTAAAATACTTTTGGTTGAAGAATTGATCATTTGTTATTATTAAATACTTTAAACAAGTTTACTGATTTTATTCGAATTTTCTGTCAATATGTTTAGCTTAAAGCAATGCAAGAGCGCAAAGGTCAGAAAAGCCCGGGTTGTCTTTCAGTTGCAGCAGAAGTAAGCCATCGTCAAATGATACTAATTCTCTCTCTCTCTCTCTCTCTCTCTCTCTCTCTATATATATATATATATATATATATATGTGTGTGTGTGTGTGTGTGTGTTATTAGTATATTAATGATTCCTGTATTTTGGCAGGTGTTTGAAATAAGCCCATCCTTGTACGTTGTTGAGTTGAGAAAATCATATGGAGATGCTTTAGTATATAGACAGGTCGGTCTCTCCAGGCCCCCCCCCCCCCCCCCTCTTTGCACATTCATGATTGTTTGTATTAGTTTGTTTGTTTTTGTTTGTGTGTGTGTTTCTAATATCTAATTTTGTGCAGTTATGTGAAAAGTTGTCAAAAGAGCTGGGTGTATCAAGTAGTCAAGAGCTGTTGGCAACCGAATCCCTATTGATCTAATGTGTAGAACATTTTTCCCAAATTAATATCTATAAAATTATCTTATTTGTTTGATTTTTAAATAAAAACAAATGGGTTTATATATTCAAAATGGATATTTATGTAATTCTCTGATCAAGAAGCAATGAGCTATTTGGTGGCTTAGAAAGTGCCAGTTGATACAAGCCTTGCTGGAAAATATGACATATTTTTGTTCTCGTACACAATTAGACGTCTTCTGTAAATTTGAACTGGAAGCGTTCATTTTTCTTACTCTAGTTTTGTTCGTTAAATTGCAGTGTTTGACAAATTCCATGTAGATTGTCAACTTCAATGTGTAGTGTTTTTGTCTCATTTAGTTGGAGAAGAAACCATCCAGATTATTTATCATGTTAGAAACTTGAATACGGATTATTCCACCACTACTTTTTTTCAACTCTGAAAGAAATCCGACCACATGAATAGAATTACATTCAGAGAAAGACTTTATATATAGATACAAATGAAGTAAAGCTACCAAAAATAGAAAAACTAACTTAGTTGTTTATAACTGTTATAACAGTATTCTACAAAACTGTTATAACTGTTATTCTATAGATGTTCCTGATTCCCTTCCTCAAAATAAACAAAGAGAAAGATATCAAAATCTGATACAAAAGGGTAGCTCTGTATTTCTCTCCTTCATAGTGACTTTGTAAGAACATTACCAACTTGATCTATGGCAGGCAAATTAACAATAAGCTTCCGATGTAGCACTTGCAAGACTTAGATATTCTGCCTTTGTACTAGAACGAAAAATTGTATGCTGTTTCTTTGAACATCAGGAAACCAAGTTTCTACCAATATAAATGCAAAAGCTAGAGGTTGATCTTCTATCATCATCACTACCCCAATCTCCATCAAATAATCCCACTAATTGTAAAGAATCTTGACTTTCTCATCATAATCCCTTAATCAATAGTGCCCTTCAAATACCTTAGAATCCTTTTGACAGCCTTCCAAAGGTTTCTGCATAAATTGACACACCTTGTTCACACTAAATGAAATTTCGGGTCTAGTGATTGTAATGTAATGAAGTGCCCCAACTACACTTCTATTCTCATGTAATTTCAATTGGATCTCCTTTTACTGCTGAAAGATGAAGACCACTAGTCATAGGTGTAGGCAAAGACTTGGCTCCTTCCATCTTAACCCTTTACAAAAGATCTCTCATAAAGATGTAAACAGTCTCTGACCTTCTGAACTTCTATTCCCAGAAGAAAAAAAACTAAGTTCTCCTAAGTCTTTGATAGAGAAGGAGTTATTAAGTTGAGTAATTAGCTGTTGAACTTCAAATTTGTCACTGCCTGTGACTATAAGATCATCAACATAGACTAAAACAAATAAATAAGAAGTGGTGAACTTGACAAACAGTGATGAATCCACCCGTGAAGAACAAAAACCAAAAACATTTAGAGAATTTTTAAGTTTGTCAAACCAAGTTCGAGGAGCCTGTTTCAAACCATATAGAGCTTTTTGTAACTTACAAACAAGCTTCTGATGTGTAGAACCTGGCTTTTCTTCAAAAACAGGGGCTGATCCATGTAATCTTCCTCTTATAAAACTCCATTCAAGAAGGCATTATTAACAACAACCTTCCTCACTTACCAACCTTTAGCCAAAGCAATTGTAACAACTACTCAAATAAAAGTAGCCTTCAAAACTGGACTAAAAGTTTCGGTGAAATCAAATCCAGGTGTCTGAGAGTACCCCTTGGCAACCAGCCTATATTTAAACATTGAGATTTAACCATCAGGATTCTTTTTCAATTTAAACACCCATTTGCACCCCACTGATCTCGTATTTTCTAGCAAAGGAATAAGAGTCCTATCTGATTCTTGAGGAGTAAATTATACTCTTCTACCATAGCAGCTTTCCATTTGTCATGATTCCAAGCTTCTTGAAAAGTAGCAGGGGTTCTTCAGAGTTTATACTGTTCTAAAAAACCCGCCTAGGCGGAGCTTGGGAGAAACGCCTCGCCTTACGCTTTTCACGCCTTATTCTTGGTAAAACCCTTATGGCGCACTTTTTTCTAAAAATAACAATGTTTTAGTGAAACGATGTCGCCTTTTAAAGAATTTCTTTACAAACCGGACCATTATCTCATCCAAAATAATCAAATAGTATTTTAATTTGCATATATTCAGACAGATTTTTATGATATGTGCAATTTTTGTATTTTAATAGTCTTGTTATGGTTAAAAAATATTAAAATATATTAAGAAGGCCTAAACACCTTTTCACGCCTTTTTACGCCTAGGCCCGCCTAGGCTTAAGGCTTGGCCTTAAGCTTCTAAGGCTTAAGGCTTGGCTTAAGGCTAGGACCGCCTTAAGCTTCTAAGGATTAAGGTTTGGCCTCCACGCCTCAATCACGCTTCGCATTTTTTAGATCCTTGGTTTATATCACTGACATATATCCTTGGCTTAAAAATACTATTCTTAGATCGAGTGATCATGGAATGAGTCTGTTGAACAGGCCTAGGAACTGGAGCATGTATCTCAGTATGTTGATTAGAATATGTCTGAGCTTGTATGTTGGGTAGAAGAAAGTGGCTGGATGAGGTCATTTGAATTCGGTACATTTAAAAGAGATTCTGTGTTTGAAACATTCTGTTGAACATGTATATGACCTGAACCAGAATTCTCATCAGATCTATGATCAGAATGAGCGAAAGTGTTGGGAAACAATGGTGTATAATAACAGGAATAAAGGGAAGAGTGACACTTGAATTATATAACTTTTTAGTTTGGAATATGAGTTTTTTCTGCAAAAGGAAACACTAGGGGTGTGCAAAAAAACCGTTAACCCGACGAACCGAACCAAACCGACCTTCGTGGGTTGGGTTGGTTCGGTTTTTTTTCTCCACGGATTGGTTCTGGTTTTAAAAAATTGAGAACCGAAGTGTTCGGTTCGATTCTCGGTTTTATACCTGAACCAAACCGAACCAAACCGAGAACCGAACCCATGGAACCGAACCAAAAAATCGAACCGAATAACCGACCCCAAGAACCGACCCATGAACCAGAACTATTAACCAGAACCATTAACCAACCCGAGAACCAACCCACAAACCAGAACCATTAATGAAAACCGCAAACCAGAACCGCGAACTTGAACCGCAAACCAGAACCACAACCCAAACCGCAAACCAGAACCAAGAACCAGAACCATGAACCAACCCGAACCAACCCGAGAACCGATGGTTCGGTTTCGAACCGAACCGACCAATTTTGGTTCTGATTCTGGTTCCAAAACCATGGAACCGATCAATTTTGGTTCTGGTTCTGGTTCCGGTTCCGTAGTGGAACCGAACCGAACCGAACCATGTGCACCCCTAGGAAACACTAACTTACAAAAAACCACATATCTGTAAATGAATATCTTATCCTTATCATTTAGGCACTTATAACCCTTATGCTTTGAACTGTAACCAAGAAAAGTACACAGTGAAGAACAAAAATCTGACTTGTTAGTGTTATAGTGTCTTAAGTAGCACTACTAGAAAAATGATAATTAAGGACACCTAATTTGGTATCATAAAAGCACATTTGTTGTCCCCAATAGTATTTAGGACAATCATAAGGACATGGAAAGTTGTCATAATAGGTGGACATCATAAAAGGCTAAAAGGACATTAACCATTATCCTTTTGAGTTTTTAGGATACCAATTGGCGTCTTTTTAGTTTCGTCATTTTAAATCCAAATACTATTATATGTTTATAAGGACAGATGTTGTTGTCCTTTAAAAAGAAGTACTGTGGATTGAAGTAGGTGTCACAAATAGATTTTGGTACATAAAATATTTGCGCCAAATAGATTTGGCGCATAAAATGTTGCTTCAAATTAATATTTTAAAAAACAACTATAGTTGTCCTAAAAGATAAATATATTTTTTTTATAAATTGCATTGTAGTCAGCTTAAATCCAATCTTTAATATAATAATAGTAAATTAAAAAAAATAAAAACATAAACTCATATTATACCAAAATTTAACCTTTAAAATAATAACAAAACCAAATAGTTTCTAATCACACTTTACAAAATAAACACCACCACATACTTTCAAATTGCCATTTCCCCTACAAAGTTAATTACATCAATACATAGTCAAGCTTGGCTATCAGAAGTATTAACTGCTATTGCTGGTGGTAGTGGTGGTGGTAGCGGGATGCCCACCTTTCGTATCATACGAGCAATTTCAATCCTAGCTCCAACTAGAGTTTCTCTGTTGCCCTCATGACTCTTTCTCGTATCTCATTTTCTAAATCGACATGCACCATATCAACTTCTTCTTGATGATGATTCTTTCACGCCTCAATCTTTTTCCGATAATGAGTCTCTCGCTCATTGGCCTCCTTCTCCAGTCGAGCAATCTTATTATGATAATGATGAGATGATGTGGTTGAATGTGAAGAAGTTGTTTTAATACATATTCTCATACACAATGCTCGTCCATGTTCGCCCAATCCTATCACGTCCTCAAATATAGCATCCCTCATTTCTACCCTATTTTGTTGACCCAATGGTGGCACATCTAATTGTCTTTTTAATCATTTCCTACAAATTGTGGAAAAAACATATAGCACAATCAACCTCTTTTCGTAATTGAAATTGTAGACATCCACCAAAATAAAATTCATAATGTAACTAAGTCGTTTACATTGCATTTATCAACATATTTATACCTCTCTACCAGCCGCTCCATCATCGACATCGTATTTGAGATCATTTTTTTTACGTGTCCATCTTCAAACTCCCAATTTGTCGATGGGCTCCAGTTTTGACTTTATCTAATTTATATAAAAATAAAAAACATGTTAACAAAATCCAAAAAGAACATATATATGATCATATTAAAGTAAGAACATAATACTAATTTGTTGTTTTATTACGACAATTAAAGTTCTCCTAATTCTAGGGTGTGAACATAGATAGGTTCGGTTAATGATAATCGTATCTGTCACTCGCTACAAGTGAAAATAAATAATGTTAATGACATTTCAAGTTACTTGTAATTATTTGTATATCCTCTCCACCGATACAATATATTATTTTTAGAAATTTTTTATAGAGATTCCTTTGTTCTTACATGTAATTCATCTTCCCACACACACCCCGCCCGAACTCAAAACATCCCCCATACCCCACCCTTATCCAAAACAGCCCCCACATCCCACCCGAATCCAAAATAGCCCCCACCCTCCTCCACACATCCCATCTAAACCCAAAATAGCCTCCACACCCCACCTGAATCCAAAACAAAACCCCCACACCCCACTCAAACCCAAAACAGCCCCCACCCTCCCCATTGATATAATGTATTATTTTTACAAACTTTCGATAGAGTTTCTTTAGTTTTTACATGTAATCCAACTTATTTAATCATCAACATAACATCAATAATTAAAAAACGCAGTATAAAATTTCTTCCACCGAATCAAAATAGCCCTCCCCCTTTCCCACATACCCTGCCTGAACTCAAAACACCTCCCACCTCCCACGCCCCACCCAAACCCAAAACAACCCCCACCCTCCCCACTGATTCAATGTATTATGTTTTGAAAATTTCGATAAAGTTTTTTTATTGTTATATTTAATCCATCCTATTTAATCATCAACATTAACATCAATAATTAAAAAAACATATAAAATCCCTTCGACTAATTCAAAACCGCCCCAACCTCCCTCCCCCGAGCCCGAGCCCGAACTTAAATCATCCCCCACACCCCATCGTTACTCAAAACAACACCAACATCTCATCTGAACCCAAAAATCCGTCACCTTCCTCCACACCCCACTCGAACCCAAAACATCTCCCACCACCCACCCGAATTCAAAACCGTCCCCATCCCCCCCCCCCCCCCCCCCCCCAACATACCACCCAAATCCAAAACAACCCCTCCACCCGAACCAAAAACAACCCCCACACTCCCCACTTATGTAATGTATTATTTTTAAAGAAATTCGAAAGAATTTCATTTGTTTTTACATGTAATCCAACTTGTTTAATAATCAACATAACATCAATAATTAAAAAAAACATATAAAATCCCTTCCACCACACTACACCAAATCTGTCGAATTGTCACGGTCATTGACCTTGACAAGTTCAACTTGTCAAGGTCAATGACCGTGACAATTCCGGACGAGATAACTTTTTTTTTTGGTCACGGTTATGGACCGTGACAATCTCGTTATAATTGTCACGGTAGTTCCACGATCCTTGACCGTGACAAGTTTTGTCACGGTTTATAACCGTGACAAGACCGTGAATGGTTTATAACCGTGACATTTAATAAAAAATTATCACGGTCAATGACCGTGACAATTCTGGGCAGAATTGAAAAAAAATCTGCTAGGCAGTATGGCCACTGCCACTGCCAAGCAGTATATATGTACCTATTGTAGCAACGTTGTACCTGTTCAAACATTATATATCCAAATAAAATAGAGATAGTGCAAATATACATTCAAAATAGAGAGAATATGCATCACGATATAATCCAAATATAATTCAAATGTACCAACTTAAAAACAATTCAAATGTACCAACTTAAAAACAATACAATTCAATTCAAATAATGTCACTACATGTCTTGGGTAAGGTTAAATCCGAGGAGGTGAGTAGGACACACGATATATGAATTGACACACCCACTGATATACATCGTGTCGCATTGTTCGCGCAACCACAATGGGGAGTTCTCTGTCCCGGGTATCACATGCGTGACGAGCACCTTGGACTCGATGTGTTGAAGCTCACATCCATGAACTAGTCCACCCTGGACGATATTCGGGTCCCTCAACCCCCGCCCTATCCGTTGGCCATCAAATATGTCCAGTATAAACACGCTTGGCCAGCCAACTATCGACATTGGTCGGTCGAAGGGAGCCAAATAGGGAAGTGGATTATCAAAGTCCGCACGTGTTGGCGATGAAGCTGCGAGGTCCACATCCTCGTCATCCTGCACCTCATCCTCCCGCACCTTCTCCCCCACCACCTTCTCGTTCCCTTTCCCCTTGCGTTTTTCGCCGCCCAACGAACGCTTCATGAATGAGAATATATCTTGGACCATCGCCTCCAAACGGGACAGCTTCGAGTCATGCGAGTCCATCGTTCGAGCCAACCCGGTGTCGCACGTCTCTAATCCGATGATCCTAGATTTGACCACCCGCGAGATCACCCCCCTTGTCCTCCCCTTGCTATTAGAGCCAAGCATTTGGCTGAGTGCGTCTGTGGACAAAGATGCCTTGTTGGCATCAGACTGCGACTCATGCAC
This sequence comes from Sambucus nigra, assembly GCA_949130495.1. Taxonomy (NCBI): domain Eukaryota; kingdom Viridiplantae; phylum Streptophyta; class Magnoliopsida; order Dipsacales; family Adoxaceae; genus Sambucus; species Sambucus nigra. The sequence goes on along the minus strand of OX422215.1, from coordinate 598,660,148 downwards.
TTCCTTAAGCTTTGCCTGAAACGACAAAAAATACATGATTAGTAAAATAAGTAAATGAAAAAATTATGACGTAATTAACAAAAAGTAAATTGTCGGATTACTTACAATCGTGGCCGCGACGCTCGGGGTCACCTCCTTGTCCTTCCCCTTCTTCATTCGAAGATCCACATAAGTATCGAGCCTATGTGGCCTACCCTTAGGGCCACTCCCTATTCCCTGAAATAAAATAAAGTAAAATTAATATCGGCCCCGCAAAGTAAAATAATGAAGAATAATAAATTTCTTTAGTTATAGAAAAATTAATTCTTACCATCATCCTATGCTCCACCTCGGTGTAAGACGTCTGGCCGGAGTAGTGCACGCCCCTCTTTTTTGCCCGGTTTTCCCTCCCTGATTGGCGAGATGCCAATTTTCGCTCCCCGATCTCATTGTCAACGAACTTTTGCCATTGTGCCAATGAGATCGGCTCCTTCGGCGAGACGGATTCACATCTTTGGATAATGGACTCTCGTGTCTTCCCAAAGTACCGGGTCCGCATATTTTTCTTTCAGGTCTTGTGTTTCTCCCTCAACTGCTCCAAGACGGAATCACGTAGCTTTGGATCCAGGCTGAATTGTTCCTGTCCAACAAATACAATGTTAGTTGCAAATAAATATAAATATAAATATAAAATGAAATCGAAATTGAAATATTCATACGAATATAAATATAAATACATTACCTGTAGTGCCACCCAAATAGCTAACTTGAGCTCATATGACACCTCCTTCCAATTAATGTACCCCGGGCCGATGATCGTATTTACCAGCTCGAGGGATCTCGCTAATAGCCACTTGTTCTCGATGGCCATCCCCAATTTGTCATATTTGGGGAGCCTAGGGGCCGAAGAGCCCTCATCGCCTCCGTTACCACCGAGCCCAGACGACATCATCATAACAAGCATCATCATCCTCTCCTTAATATCTGAAGGAGACATTTACTGTAAAAAAATGTTATTAGTACATATCAAAATGAATTAAAAGAAGACATGCAAATATGTAATTTCAAGTATGTTTCATGTAATTATCATACTATATATATATATATATATATATATATATATATTGTTCGATATACAAAGTAATTTTTAAAAAAAATTGAAAAATCCCACCCCAATATGGACAATAATTCAGTGGTCATGCCACTTTTAAAACTAACTAACCCAACATAGATCCACTATAATCCAACAACAATGTAATAACAAATGTGTATCCCAAACTCCTTCTAATTCATCTACTCAATTAATTATTTTTATCAATTAAACTAACAATTAAAGTATACAATTATTAATTTACTAGTTTACAATGAGAGGCAATGATATATTAATTTACTAAAAAAATTAATAAGCAATTAATTCATTTACAATGGACATTACGAACAAACACGCACATACATGCACACTACACACATATACACACACGCACACATACACATACACACCCGCGCACATTCACACACACACACGCAGCCCCCCACCCCTACCCCACCACCCACCCACACATCCCTCCCCCCTCCCCCCCTGCCCCACCCCTTCCCCCTTCCCCCACCACTCACGCACACACAACACTACACACACGCACACACCACACACACACACACACATAAACAACCCCCCATCCCTGTCCCCTCCCCCCACCTTGCCCTACTCCCTTCCCCCACCCTGCCCCACCCCCACCCACCACACACACGCATATATGTAATTTGAAGTATGTTTCATTTAATTATCATACTATATATATATATATTGTTCGATATACAAAGTAATTTTCAAAAAAAGTTGAAAATCCCACCCTCATATGGACAATAATCCAGTGATCATGCCACTTTTAAAACTAACCAACCCAACATCGATCCACTATAATCCAACAGTAATGTCAAGAACAAATGTGTATCCCGTACTCCTTCTAATTCATCTACTCAATTAATTATTTTCATCAATTAAACTAACAATTAAATTATACAATTATTAATTTACTAATTTACAATGAGGGACAATTCTACTTTCATAATTAATCATATATTAATTTACTAATTTACAATGAGGGGCAATCATATATTAGTTTACTAAAAAAAATAATAACCAATCAATTCGTTTACAAGGGACATTACGCACAAACACGCACATACACGTACACTACACATACATCTACACACGCGCGCACATTCACACACACACGTAGCCCCCCACCCCTACCCCACCACCCACCCACCCATCCCTGCCCCCTCCCCTCCCCCCCACCCTGCCCCACCCCCTTCCCCCACCACACACACACACACACACACATGCACACACACCACTACACACATGCACACACACTACACACACATACACAAACAACCCCCCATCCCTGACCCCTCCCCCCACCCTGCCCCACCCCCTTCCCCCACCCTACCCCACCCCCCACCCCCCACATGCGCACACACAGACGCACATATGTAATTTCAAGTATGTTTCATTTAATTATCATACTATATATATATTATTCGATATACAAAGTAATTCTAAAAAAAAGTTAAAAAATCCCACCCCCATACGGACAATAATCCAGTGGTCATGCCACTTTTAAAACTAACCAACCCAACATCGATCCACTATATTCCAACAACAATGTCAACAACAAATGTGTATCCCGTACTCTTTCTAATTCATCTACTAAATTAATTATTTTCATCAATTAAACTAACAATTAAAGTATACAATTTTTAATTTACTAATTTACAATGAGGGGCAATCCTACTTTCATAATTAATCATATATTAACTTACTAATTTATAATGAGGGGCAATCATATATTAATTCACTAAAAAATAATAACCAATCAATTAGTTTACAAGAGACATTACGCACAAATACGCACACTACACACACATATACACACCCGTGCACATACACACACACACACGCGCACATTCACACACACACGCAGCCCCCTCCCCCCCACCCATCCCTGCCCCTCACCCCCCACCCTGCCCCACCCCTTCCACCTTCCCCCACCACACATACACACACGCACCCCCCCTCCCCACCCCCTACCACACACACACACACACATGCACATATATATACACACATATATATACACACATATATATACACACACACATATATATAAATGGAAGAGAGAGAGAGAGAGAGAGAGATAAAGTAACCTAAAAGTAGAGAGAGAGAGAGAAAAGAGGAGGGAAGAATCGACGGGCGAAAAAAAGAAGGGGAAAGGTTTTTTTACTGGGACATTTGTCACGGACGTGTCACGGTCCTTGACCGTGACAATATTATAAGGTTTTTCACGGCCATTGACTGTAACAAGTCCGTGACAAGTGTAGTTGTCACGGTCTTGTCACGGACGTGTCACGGTCAATGACCATGACAAAAAATGCGTATTTTTTTTGTCACGGTCATTGATCGTGATAAGGCTAGCCACTGGAAGGGTGCCAATTTACTCATTTTAGTGTAGTGCCATTTCAAAATAGTCCCCACCCTCACCCATACCCCCACCCCGAACTCAAAACACCCCCACCCCAGCCTTACCCAAAATAGCCCCCACATACCACACAAACCCAAAATAGCCCTCACCCTCACCCCCACCCAAACCCAAAACAACCCCTACCCTCCTCCACATCCTTACCCAAACCCAAAACAGCCCCACACTCCACCAGAACCAAAAACAACCCACACCTTTTGTTTAATCATCAACATAATATCCACTTTATGTTTAAATGTAATTCAAAAGGTTCTAAATAAGAAGGAGATGTGATATCGTTGATGCCTTTTGACCCCAAAGTTTCACTAAGACTTTCCATTGATTCGAATTAACTTTGAGGGGGGTTGTATTTGCTAAACGATTCGCATCCATGTTCCATTCCGTATAGTACTTCCTCTTGGGATCATATTTAAAGGATCTCCATTGAATTCCAATCTTACGCCAAAATTGGTTTTTGTAACTGTCTGGTGCATTTGTGTTAATCTAAGAATAATAAATGCATTACTTAGATAAATTAATGATTCTAAATAATAAATTTTACAAAAACAAGATTAATTTAATATTATTTGGACTCGTTCGCAAACATAGTCGAGCTCTAAGAAAGTAAAGTCCAAGGAAAAAAATCCCCTTGTTGTGCATAACAGCCGAGCTGATTCACCAAATTCTTTGCATATGGTCTAATTAATTTGCAATCTTTATCCCAACCAATTATCTTTTTCTCACTATTTCCCCATTCAGCGCATTGTTTGGAAGTCCCTCTAACTTTCCTCTTACGAGAAGATGTACCACTATCATCACCTATACAAAAGAGATGAGTAAGAATATATAAATATTTACAAAATCCTAATATATATATTTTTTTATTATATACCCTCATGTGAGATGAATTGCGACTCATTTTCCACTACACGGGAGGGTGTACCATCGATACTACTTATTCAAAAAATATTATTAACACAAGAAGATAAGAAGTGGCACAAATGAGTATATTGCGTTCAGTTCAATATTTGAACTCCTACAGAAATAAAAATTTATACCTAAATCTGAGATGGGGGGTGATGCATGTGCCAATCCGCTATTAAACGAGGATCTAACCATAATGAATATGTTACAACAAAATAATATATATGATTAATTATTATATTAATAAAAAAATATGATCAAAATAAGAGAAACATATTTCATATGCTATAGTGCTTACATATATTCATGTTAATTTACAATTTAGGAACCCTCATTCTTCATTCATATCAGCCTCACAATCATCACCATCAGACATCGTTTTATGAATTACGGATCCATTTATACCTTGTCTCACTCAAGACATGTTTTGATCATATTTCAACTCTTGCATACTAAATGGCTCTAATGGACGGGAATCTAATTCTTCATATGTGGTTGAATAACTATCAAACCTATCTCTAGGCGTTATTTGAACAACTGCATGTCAATGTGGTTCCAAAGGGTCCTACACATACGACACTTGTTCTGCTTTGGATGTTAAGATAAAAGCTCATCGCTCGATCGATTATCTTTGTACAACATGTGGTTAAAATTTACTGATGTAAAGTTGAACTTGTCTATTCGTTTCCCCAATTTATTTTCTATCCAATTGCATTAGAATATTACAAACGTTTTTCCATTAAAATACTAAATTTTAATAATGTCAGTCAATTATCCATAGAAAGTAACATCCCTAGACATAAGATTCGAGTCTCTTCGACTAGCATAAATATTTTGTTCTGCTTTTAAAATAACTCCAGTATTCTAAGATTTTTGACGAATATTAGCTTCCATTGTTCAAAATCAAATCCCTCGAATAATATAAGACTTGAACCTCAATGCATCCTCTATAGGATTTAATGCCAAACTCAATATTTCATTGGATAGTTCTTTATCTTTTGATAATCCATCCACCTAAAATTTCAATAAATAAGAAACTACGATATAGAAATATAATTATAATTCAAAAAATGAATAAACCTACTTACATAATCCTTAAACCATGTGTGGAAATGTTCACCATGAAGGCGTTGCACTATATGTTGTTGTGAAATGTGAGGATATTATTTTGTAAATTCAGTAATGTGTTTTATGCGCATGTATATGATTTATTGAATCAAGTCAGAATTTTAGGACTTTCCTCACACCACACCCAGATTCATTACCGCCATCGTCTTTTCTGAAAGACCGAATAGACTTAATTTCCACATCATTTGCCATATACCTCGAACAAATTCATTCTTCAATAAGAACTGGTTTAGCAATTGAGACCTCGCGATGAGCACAATTGCGCACAAAAAGTTTTAGAGTATGAAAATACCTTTAAATTAGATATATACAAAGGTAGATTACTGCACCAGTAATTACTAACTCATCAGCCAAATGTATAGGCAAGTGCTCCATCACATGAAAGAATCCCGACGAGAATATTTTCTCAAGGGTTCAAAGTGTAAAATCCATACGATCTTCGAATTTTTCTAAATCAGCTAAAGTATTTACGCTTGAGCATAACACTAAAAATCAGTTTCTTAGTTCAATTAATGCTTTGACAATATGTTCTGGCACTACCCTCCATAGTGTTATCGAAAGTAGTTGCTGCATTAGAATGTGATTGCTGTGGCAGTTAAATCCCCATATACTTTGCTCTTGATGTCGAACCAATCTCGAAATATTTGATGAATAACCATCTGATACTTTAACATCCTGTAACACTTTAAAAAATATCCTTCTCTTTGTTGCTCATTGTAAACTCAACTAGAGCTATGTACTCCAAATTTTTCTCGCGTACTTGGGGATGTAGTTGTCATCTGATGCGCATCTCTTGTAGGTCTTTTCTTGCCTTTAAATTGTCATTTGTCTTATCTTCAGTGTCCAGCAATGTAAATAAGATGTTTTCACACACATTGTTTTCAATATGCATAACATCGAGATTGTGGCGGATCAAATTCTCCTCCCAATATAAAATTAAAAAAAGACACTCTTCTTTTTCCAGTTGAATCTTGTCTTCAGCACCACACCTTTCGTTGTTTTTGCACACTCCTTTTCTAATTGTTCTCTTTTCCTCTTACTGTAAACATCTTCCTTTTTGTATTCAGTTTCAATGTCGAGCTCATTTAACTGTTGCAGTACTTGTGATCTTGATAATTTCAATGAGGGAGGTCTGAAATCAATATTTCCATTAAAAGTTATATTCTCTGTCCGAAACTTATGGCGCAACAGTATGAACCAACGATGACCCTAATTATAATACTTTTTACCACTATTTAATCGAGTCGCTTTATGATCTTTGTTACAATAAGGACATGCAAATTCACCTTTTGTACTCAATCCTGTTAGCATGGTATATGCTGATAAATCACTAATTATCACTGCATGCAATTGGAAAAATTTTGCACTCGATACATTGTAAGTAGTCACTCCATCACTCTTTTAGCTTCTTAATCAATGGTTGTAAAAATACATCAATCTTATCACTCGACCCTTTTGTACCATCAATAAGAATCGATAAAATTTCGTTTTGTTGCATCATACACAACCATGAGCCCACGTTCAAGGACATGAGCCAAACCGACAAATACTATGAGCATCGCTAATATTACTAAAATGATTGAATCCATCAATTGCTAACCAAATCTAATTTTGTGATCGTCACTCGTAAACGATGGGTCACACGCATCGAATGTCTTTCAAACACCAGAGTCTATTGGATGCCTTTGCACACCATCATCATTGCGTCCCTCACTGTGCCATTTCATTTGCGAAGTAGTATGTGATGACTAAAATAATCTTTACAATCTTGATTTTTAAGGAAAATACCTTACGTTTTTGTGCAGATACTGTTGTATCCTGATTACCTTGTTATGCTTGATCAACATCACTGGAAACATTTAATTTATATCTAGAAGCCCACAAATGATACACTTCTTCAAAGCCTCGTTTTCATTTCAAAATAACATACAACTATTAGGGCATGCATCCCACATTTCATGCTTGAACCCCAAATTAGTAGTGAGCTTGTTAACGTGATAAAAGGATTTTAGAACTCTGGAATTAAGGAATGTCTTCTCCAATAGTCTTAGCAACATTGTGAAAGAACTATTTGTCCATACATTATGTTTCTTTAAGTGTAAGAGTTCAGTTACAAATGAAAGTTTAGTAATGTCTTGTGGATAATTTTTATACAACTCTCTTTCCACCTCTTTTAGGAGTTTGAAATATTTTGGCAAGTCACCATCAGGCACCATATCTTTTAATATGTGTTCATCACTACAAGAATTTCCCTTTGTCTGTGGAACCCCCTACCCACCCGAACCATTGCAATCATATCTGCCCCCAAGCTCGATTAATATGATACATCTTTGATAAAAAAATCTTTTAATGTGTCGTTGTTGAATACCTCTCTAATTAAAATTTCCTTTAATTACCTACAAAATATATCACAAGAACTAGTATAGAGGTATGCAAGGATGTCAATCCAACTTTATGGAGTGAAACACAAGAAAAGTCATGTAATCCAATCTTCAAGCTATTTTTCTTTATTTCTTTCTTTCTTTTTATTTTTCCTTATTTTCTATTTTTTTATATTAAAATAATTTTCAAGAGTAGGTGTATGTAATACCCCATAATTTTAATGACTTTTAATATGAGATTAATTTAAAGTAAAATGGGGATTAATTGGAATTAATTATGAATAATAATTAGAATTAATCCAGATTGAATATTACTAGAGAATAAAGTAATATGTGATTGATACTGAATATTACTTAGTGATTAAAAGCAATATATGATTATATGATCGCGAGTGAATAATACGCGAATTATTGAAATTAAGTCGGGACGCACGTGTGAGTTGTGTCGGACTAAATTGAAAGGGCTAAAAGGAAATTTATTTTTAAGTCATTCAAATGTTCATTTAGATTTCACCGTTGAGTCCGGAAGGGTCAAAATAGCCTGAAAAATCTACCCAGGGGTTTGATTTAGGTGTCGGGTCAATTGGGAGCTAAAAGAACACCCGGAGGGCTATTTTGGTCATTTTAATTAGGACTTGAATAGTAACTACGAAAATTTGGGTTTTATTACATAAGTGAGGAGACTAGATAACTTAGGTTCATTCACCCAAAAATAAAGGAAAGGTCTTTGAGGAGAGTGAAAGGTTTTTCCAAGGAGAGGAAAAAGTTTTGAGAGCAAACCAAGGGACAACCACCTTGCACCATCACAAAAAAAGTGATCGGAAAAGAAGAGGGGACATCCTACACATATCTTCTCCAGAGGATCAGACCTACACCTTAAGGCACGTGTAATTCTTGTTCAATTACTGAGTATAATATCCATGTTAGAATAAGATTAATATTCACCCATGAGAATTGTGAAATTGGGCATGACACTATGAATAAATTAATTAATGTGATAGGTATTGCATGTAGTTGATAAATCCATATGTTGAGGTTATCAGATTGATGATTTCAATTGTAAATCACGAAATTATATTTAGAGTTTTATGAAGAACATCAATGGGGAATATAGAATTTTGAGGATTATATTTTATTTAGATAAAATCCCTTCTTGAAATTAAGGAATTAGATGTTTTCTATGTGTTATAATCACCCATAAACTTGTATAAATAATTTTGAGATAATTGGGATTCGTTAGAATACATTTCATGTGGGTTTGGGAGGAAGAAAATGGAGAAAACGCAGAACATTGAGGTTGGGGACGAACTGCTGAAACGTCGAACGAATCGGAAAGTTGTTTGAAGTCGTTCGAACGAGACATGATGTCGTTCGAACGAGATGCTATGTCATTTTAACGAGAATTCAGGTACTTCTAAAAAGATTTTAGAAATCTCATTTTGTCCCAGAAAAGTTTGGAAATTCATATTTTGGCTCATAATAGGTCTTGGATAATTTTTGGTATATTAACAAAGAATGAGAGACTTGGGTTAATGTTGAGAAATTAAATATTGAATCAAGAAAGGAATTATGTGAGTGATAACTACATAATAAAATACGATAATGAGATTAAATCATAATTAACTAGTACGGGTAGTATTCGAGAAATACAACGGTAGTTGGGGTAGGATGAATTCCTAATACGTTATATAGGTCGAGTGTACATATTATTATATAGGTTGAGTATATACCTATTACTTGATGATTTATGTGTATAACATACCTATCCTACTTGCTATCGACGGGAGGTTTGCGCGTTGAGGGCAGACATATCCTAATGCGCCTTATGGGATATTTTTAACTTGTTGCCTCAAAACATAGGACTTACGTTGGATTGCCATTAGTGAGAACAATGGTATTGAACGGTCATTTGGGTGTGTAGGTATGTGCGTAGCCCAAAGACTTAGGACTATGTTTGCCTCCAATACTTGTGTTTTGATATTTATGGTTCGAGGGATATACCGAACTACTAGTCCTTTATAGAGTGACGAGATGTACTGGGACTAGATAGTAGAGTACGAATGCACCACAGTTGTGTCTCGGGGTGCAGTATTGTATATATATATATATATATATATAATAGAGTGAATGTATATATATACTTGTGATATTATCTACTGTGTGAATTAAGTAGACATGAAAGATAGAGAAATCCAAAATTAATTAAGTTTGAGAACACTTAATTATTCTGAGAATTGAACTAATATACATTTATTTAATCTATGTGTTGCGAAGAAAATACGTGGGGAAGATAAGGGTTATGGATACTTGAGACAGTGATATAATCTAGTGAAAGTGGGAATAATAACTAGAATAACTTGGTAATATGTTAAGCGTTCACACTAGATGAGAGGTGAGATTCTCAAGAGAGATTCCGAGAATCTAACATGTATATAATAATTGCTAATTGTAGCATTTATTCACTTGCTGTTTTTAAAATCTTTTATAATCGGGCTCTGACCCATTTTATCTTGCATATTCTCTTCCCTCTTATAAATACTACATCAGGTGTCCAGCCACAGGGACACCCAGCATAGAGGATTGAATATTTATTTGTTATGGATACTATGGAGTTGTGAACTTTGTATTAGACGCATCATTCTATTAATTCATGCACTCTATAGTCATTTCTTTTATGGCATGTTGCCAAAGGATTCGTGTCATTTTCATTCTATCTCAGTCAGTGGTTTTATTTGTGTCAGTTTTGGATACATTTGATTTTATTTGGTTTATTGTGTTGGGATGTTTAAAACTGGGAAGTTTATTCCAGTTACCTTAATTAAGTCGTGATGATACTTATTCTTTATAAATGTTGTGGGATGGTTTATATTATAACTTGTTGGTATTGTTAAAAAGAAATTTTATTAAAAATTAAAATTAGAAATATTAACACTAGCTTAATTGATTACTAGGTGGTTAATATAGAAAGAAAACTATTTTCCGACACTGATGCTAAGAATGAGCCAACTGAATAATTCGAGTTAATTGGGTAAAGGATTGGCCACCCGATATTTAATTAAGTGGGTTGTTACAGGTGGTATCATAGCATCCGGTTCTAGAGTCTTTAGGATCTGTACGGTTTAGTATGCTTTCAGCTTAGTGTCCTTTGATATAGAGCCCTATCATTAGGACTATTGCATTCTTATTACGCACTTACGTACTTCCGCCATTCTATGATAATTAAATTGAATATTTATGGGGATAATATCTCTCATTTCAGATGCGTCCAAGACGTGCACCTCAGCCCGCTCCAGCTCAGGGAACTATGAATGTTGCAGAGGTTGCTGCCATTATTTCCCAGGCAGTCAACACAGCTTTAACAAGTTTTTATCAGGCACCAGCTCAGGCACATGCAGTGCCACAAACATCAGATCGGGCATTTCCCACTGCTTGGGAGCGCATTATAGATACATTTCAGAAGACACATCCACCGGAGTTTTAGGGGGGTTCTGATGTCATTATTTCTAGTCAATGGAAGAAATACATCCGGTGGCACTTGAGAATATATGAATGCACGAAGGTACAACGTTGGATACTAACTACTTTTAAGCTAGTTGGGGAAGCTTTACAGTGATGGGAGTCCACTATCACCGCTGAGGAGAGAGATACTTTGACTATCCAGGACTTTTGGGTGCAGTTCAATCGCAAATATTTCCTTTTCGCCGTTCAGACTGAGAAGAGGGAAAAATTACTCGACCTAACTCAAAAGGGGTGGATAGTGGTAGAATGTGAGGAAGAATTCATGAGTCTGACAAATTTGGTGCCAGGAGAGGTTCCTAGTGAAGAAAAGAGAATTAAGATGTTTACGGATGGCCTGAACTGGAAGACTTTCCAGCACTTATTGGGCAATCTTTCACTACCAACTTACATAGATGTACTTAATGCTGCGGTGCTTCACTGCCAGGACCACCGCTTCCATACTAAGGGAGGAAAGCGGGGGATTAAGTCTGGCCAACAGGGCAGGAATGGGGGAGGCAGTGCCAGTAGGGCCCAGTCAGGCCAGAGTCAACAGCGTCAGGGTGAGTAAGGTTCCCAAAAGGGTGACTATTCTAAGCGTCTACCTTCTCGAGATTTTCTCTTTAGGTAGAGAGGTAATAGACATGGCCAACAGGGCCAAGGGAGGGGTGGCAATGGCCAGCAAGGACATAATGGGGGAAGTTTATTGGTAGATGCTTCATATGCGGCAAGCTTGACCATAAACAATAGGATTGTCCCGATAAAGGGCAAGTTTTCTCAACAGCAGGCTGCTCATCAGGATCCATAGAGACCCATTTTCCCTCCAACCACCCTCCCAGCACCAGCTGAGGTGCCATCACTACCCGCTCTAGCACCATAGGAACAGTTATAGCTTGGGCGTGTCTACAACGTTCATCAGGCAGCAGTCCAACAGCCACCACCCGTAGTCTAGGGTATGTTTTTTATCTTTGGGGATATGGGGCGTATTTTGTTTGACACGGGAGCCTCACATTATTTTATAGCGACTAAATTTGCACAGGCCGTAGGGTTATTAGACACGACCATTAATATTGTTACTTTTATAGACTCACCGATGGGTAATGGGACACCTATTTTCTTTATATGTCAGAATGTGAGTATAGAGATAGGGAGTCTGATTTTATCGGTTGATATGCTTATATTAGACATGTTTAAGTATGATGCTATTATTAGCATGGATTGGTTAGTCGTGTACAGAGTTATGATTGATCGTTATAGTCGGAGCATTATTTTTAATATTTCGGGATAGGAAATGTTTCTTGTGGCGATGCCTTGTCCTGAGGGAAGATCGTCCAATCATTTGTATTATATAGAGGAGGAAACCTCTATGGGAGTGATGATTACCCTTGATTCAATACCGGTAGTTTATGAGTTCACCGATGTATTCCAGGAGATACCGAGGTTACCTCCCAATAAGGAAATAAAGTTTGTGATTGATTTAGCATCGGGTACATGACCAATAGCTCGTGTGCCTTTACGTATGGCTCCTACAGAAATGAGGGAGTTAATGGATCAGATAAAGCAGCTTTTAGGAGGGAAAAGGGTTTATCCGTAGGAGTACCTCGCCTTGGGGTTCCCCTGTTTTATTTGTAAATAAGCGATATGGTTCTTTACGGCTGTGCGTGGATTATCGAGAATTAAGCAAAGTCACAATACGAAATAAATATCCTTTACCTCGAATTGATGACTTGTTTGATCAGCTGAGAGGAGAAGCCTACTTCTCTAAGATAGACTTGAGATATGGTTATCATCAACTGCGTATTAGGGGGAAAAATGTTTCTAAGACTGCATTCCTGACCAGATATGGATCATATGAGTTTTGGGTTATGCCATTTGGTTTGACCAACGCGCCGACAATATGTGACACCCCGACTAATTAAATACCTGGTAGCTACTCCTTTATTAAATTAAATCAAAATGCCAAGTTGGCTCAGTTAATAGCATCACTGTCGAAAACATTTTATTATTACTAACCACCTAGTATTTAAAAAGTAAGTTGCCAAATTTTAATTAAAGTTTGATTAACATGCAGTAAAAGATTTAATGCAAGAATAATATCACCATTCACCATAACGAAGTAATAGAATAACCATCACACGATATAAATAAATTCGGAGGAAAAACTCCTCACAACAAACTCTACAACTGAAATGAATAACTAAATACTGAATACTGAATCAATACATGACAAAGTGATTGAGTCGGAAACCGAGTGTTCGTGTAAATACGCTAGTCGTTGTTGTCGGCTTCCAACCACAATACAAAAAAACCTAAACTTTAACTACACTCTTGCAGAGTATAGTGGCGAGTCTGGGTATCGAATCCTCAGGGAACTAGGACGAGTGAACGTGATGACAAAGGTAAGACTGTTAACCCTAACTTGACTCTAAAAAGAAAAAAAATAAGATGATTGAGTGAGAAAGGGAAAAGGGAAAAATAAAGAAGTTAACTAAAAATAATTGGAAAAATTAAGGTAGAGACACAATCCCCCAACCCTAGTGTATTGACGGTATAAAACTAATCATAAATTTAACTGATTAATTTGACCCGAAATTTAGTACTCCCAAGCATTACGTATACGAGGTTCAAGCCCGCGTCATACTTAATCTGAGGATGAGTAAATCAGTATCGCGATAGTGACACTCGAATTGCACTCTAAATCATCACGAGTACCCAGAGGCAAACGAGATATAAAGATCTACAATTATTGTGTAACTACGCAATACGGTCATAATCAATCACTAAATTCAGCGGATTAATTTTATATACACGCAACTACAACATCAGGTTGGGTTCATGCATCCCAACCTTTAAAAACCTAGCCTAACATGGTGAATAATAATAAAAGTACTGGAAATTAAAGTTACCACGATTGAAGAACAAGAACATGCAAGAAGAAATCAAAGATTGAAAAAAAACCGGAAAAGCTCTTGAATTAATGGTGCAAAATATGTGAATCTTTCTCCTAGATGTTCCTACTTGTTATGGAGCTTTTACATGAATGAAATCTTCATAAAAAGAGTCCTAATGACCAAATATATAGGCTAGAGGTCGTTTAGAAGAGTCCCCAAAACATAAAACTCTTTTGGCTAAAAGATAAGCACAAAATAAAAATCCCGTATCTGCCAATTTGTCACACTTAGAAAGCGTGACTAATTTTGTAACGGATTCTGAGCGTGACTAATGGGCGAACCGGTTCGGGTTCTGGGTGTACCGGTTCGGGTGAGTTGGCTGGTTTCTGGGCCTCTTTCAACACTTAGAATATTTTCCAACTTTCTTCTTTTCTTCCTTGGATTTTTTCTCAACTTCAAATGATCATAACTCCTTCACCGTAGCTCGGATTTGGGTGCCGTTTTTTCCAGTATTCTCTTTGTTCCAAGATCTTAAACTTTCCAGAAGGCCCCACCTCCCGAATCAGGCTGCAGAATTACGAAAATGACCTTGAACTTGCCTTCCTAGCCTTTCTTCTATGATTTTTTTCCGAAACTTCAAGGGATCATAACTCTTTCACCGTAGGTCGGATTGAGGTGCCGTTTTTTCCAGTATTCTTGTAATTGAAAGCTCTTCAACTTTCCAGTTGGCCCCACCTCCAGACTATGGCTGAAAAATTACGAAAATGCCCTTTAACTCCCCGATTCTTGGTTTCTTTCACTATTTTGAGTTCTCTTTGGCACTAACTTGCATGAACTATCTGTAAAACACATAGGAGATACACAAAATACGAAATACTTGCCAAAAAGGGTTAGTAGCATAAACATGAGACAAATCCAATCTATTTACACCGCACGGGATCATAAAAATACCGAAATTAAGGGAATAAATGTGAAGAATTTATGCCTAATCACAAAGTCTAAAAAAAACTGAAATGGAAAAGTCTCTAATAGAATTTGGGAAACATGCCCTACAACTGAAGAATACTGAATATGGAATCCAAATGGTAGAAGCTTCTAAAAGCAAATCCCTGTAGCTTCCACAAACAGCTACAGCTCGTCACCTGAATGAGTATCCTATACATGGTGTCCTTGTGGCTGGGCACCTAAAAGGGTTTTACAAGAAAAATAGATTTGAAAGCAAACGGGTCAGAGCCCGAATGTGGAGATATTTTAAAAACCTATAAGTGATTTAAAAACATTTAAAACATTAAATGCAAAGTACATGTTAGGACGTGCACTCACATGAAATTCTCACCTCTCGTCTAACTGTGCACTCCTAACGTAAGTACCCATCTAAAATGACACAAACCACTAGCTAAGTGACATCATATCTAGCTAGACTGTCATAGGTTCTACCCTTATTACTCGGTTCCCATTAACATTATAACGCTCGCAATTAAATAGGGGCTTAACGTAAATTTAGGTTCTCATATAAAAGTAATACAACTCGTTATAGATTATCCCTTTTATGTTATTCCATAGTTATACACACAATACCATATGAAAGTTCTCATTTTACTAAGTGTATATTTTCCACAACATAAATATACAATATAAGCACCCCGAGACTAAGCTGCAGTGCACACATACTCTGCTATCCATCCCGATACATCACGTACATAAGGATTACATATTCCGAATCTCTCAGGAATAGTTCACAGATAACAACATCACAAATAATGGAGGCGAACACAGTCACATCACATGGGTCACGCACATACCTACGCTCCCACGATCAGCGGACTTATTAACATACCAATAAGTCTTTCTCTGACCTATGTTCATCGAGGTAACCAGTCTAAATCCGGGCAACACAAGGATTAGAGGGCCCTAAGCGAACGCAAACCTCCCGTGATAGCAAGTATGGTAGGTATGTCATACACACAAATCATATACCAATACTAAGTAAGCACACATCTTAGTAATCACCGTAGTTTAATTGTAGTACTTATCGCATTCTCGTACCAACTTAATATATATACAACTTATATAATCCCGGTCGATATTTATACGCGCCATAATTTATTCTCACGTCGTAGTAGGCACTCACGTCTCGACTCAAATGTCTATTTGATTTGATCCACACTTGTATAATTTACTCCTCATTATATCCCAAATGTCCCAAGTATACTAATACACCATCAAAGGAATGTTATCTCTATCCTCGAACAAGTTTACGGGACTCCTAAAATCAAAACAGGCCAAAAAGGCCTAAACTGCCAGCTCGTTAGAAGTCTCGTTCGAACGAACTGGGCTATCTAACGAGATCTCGTTCGAACGAGATTATCGAACGAACATCCCTCTCGTTAGAACCCCAAACTGTCAACTCGTTAGAAGCTCGTTCGAACGAGCTCGTTCGAACGACCTGGGTAGGTCTTCTAACGAGTGACCAGATTCAAGCCCAGAAATCCTATCTTGTTTTTCACCAATTTCTACACCTCAAATCTTAACCAAAATTCGTCCAATCAATGTTTTAAGGTCTCCAATCATCCTAAAACATACTAAGGTCATATACTAACATCTTTTAAGGAATTAACACATCCTAAACATCATTAATTCATCAAATTTCTACCCTTTCCCCCAAATTTTCAAGAACATAAACCCTAGAATTTTAAATCCTCAATAAGTCCATTCTAGATTCGTTTTTGTTACATCCAACATATATTAATATCAGAATAATCATCTCCATACTATTCTACATGAAATTTGTCCTCAAAATTCAAGTCCTAAGTCCAATGAAAAGGGGTTTTTATTTAACTTCCAAGAACAAATGTAAATCTTTCAATTGATCTAACATGGAAGAAACATTCTCTGAATTAAATAGAATTAAATCACTTGCCTCTAGTGTCTCTGAATTTGGTGTTGGTTTGATGAAGCTTTTTCTGCAGAATTCCTTCTCTCTCTCTCTCTCTCTCTCTCTCTACAAGCCTTCTTCTCCAAATGTGGCTAGGGTGGCTAGGGTTTGTTTAGGAGACTTAGAAAACCAATTTTAGAACTCCCCGTAGTCTTATGGGTCAATATGGTTGGTAGTGGGTTTAGTGGTTAGTTACCCAAATCAGATTATAAATCCTAATTTTCGTCATTATTAAATCCCAAAAATACAATATTACCAAACTACCCTTATAAGATGCCAGTATGGCCTAAAAATACCCCGGGACCCAAACTAAACCCCCGGCTAGTGTTTTCTGACTATCTCGACCCTTTCGGACGCGTTGGCGCACTTAAAACGACCATACGGTTAATATAATTTAAATTCACTTTTATAAATAAAATAATTATATCCTGACGCGACTATCACCCGCGTCCCAATAAAATGTCCAAATTGCCGTATATCAATCTCACGACAAATTTCATAACATAATATTCACATATCATCATATATACTCAATATAGTCAAATACCAACTCACATTTCGCTAGTATTTTATCCGGATTAATTCCCAATTAATTCTCATTTAATTAATTAATCCCAAAAATAAATATTGCCAAAAATACGGAGTATTACATACTTCCCCCCTAATAACATAATTTCGTCCCGAAATTCGGAACTAGAAAGTACCTGGTAAGAACAACTCTGGATAACGTTCGCGCATCTCATCCTCGCGTTCCCACGTGGACTCCTCGACATTATGATGTCGCCACTGAACACGCACTAACGGGACTATCTTTGACCGCAGTTTCCGCTCACTTCGGTCCAAAATATCGATCGGCCCCTCCTCGTAGGAGCTATCAGGTTGGAGATCGATGTCCTCCAAAGCAATATGAGAATGAGCCAAATTGTCTCTAAGATATTTCCTTAGCGAGGAAATATGAAACACATCGTGAATCCGATGCAAATGCTCCGGTAATCCAAGTCTATACGCAACCGGTCCAATCCGCTCAATAATAGGAAATGGTCCCACATATCTCGGTGCCAACTTCCCTTTCTTCCCGAAACGCATAATCCCCTTCATAGGAGATACTCTGAGCAAAACTTGGTCCCCTACTTGGAACTCTCTGAAGAACCTCTTCGCATCAACATAACTTTTCTGCCGGTCTTGAGCTACCCGAATGCGACTCCGAATCAACTCAATCCTTGCCGAAGTATCCTGAATCACTTCCGGCCCAAGTAATTTGTTGTCCCCCACCTCTAACCAACATGTTGGGGAACGACAAGGCCTACCATACAACGCCTCAAACGGAGCCATGCCAATAGTGAACTGGTAGGAGTTATTGTAAGCAAACTCCACCAGTGGAAGGTACTGCTCCCATCCACCCCCAAAGTCAATAATGCACATGCTTAGCATGTCCTCCAATATCTGATTTGTGCGCTCGGTCTGCCCATCGGTCTGCGGATGATAAGCCGTACTCAACCGCAATTCCGTGCCCATGGCCTCCTGGAAACTCTCCCAAAACCGCGAAACAAATATCTTGTCTCTGTCAGACACGATATTTAGGGGTACACCGTGAAGTCTCACAATCTCTGAAATGAAGAGCTGGGCATACTGTCCCGTAGTGTAGTCAGTCCTTATGGGTAAAAAGTGAGCGACTTTGGACAATCTGTCCACAATTACCCAAACGGAGTCGTGACCCCTCTGCGACGTAGGCAACCCCGTGATAAAGTCCATGGATATGCTCTCCCACATCCACACCGGGACCTCCAATGGCTGTAGTAGTCCTGCCGGTCTCTGATGATCCACTTTTACAAGCTGACAAGTGGCGCATTTTGAAACAAAGTCGGCAATATCTCTCTTCATTCCGCTCCACCAATACTGACGTCTCATGTCTTGGTATATTTTCTCCCCACCGGGATGTACCACGAACCGTGAGCCGTGCGACTCTGCCATCACCTCGTGTCGTAATTCCTCCCCTTCCGGAACCACTAATCTCCCATTAAAGCGCAATCCCCCGTCTGAGCTAACGGTATAGGACTCGGCTCCCTCTGCTAGTAATCGAACTATCTGCTCCTGACAGAATGAGTCATTAGCCTGTACCCGTACTACCTTCATGACAATCTGCGGTGTAACAGTCATCACATACATGAAAGATCGGGCCACTGCATCCTGGTGTCCCAATTCCTTCCACTTGGCCTTCCACACCTCTGCCACTTCATCTGCTGGCCTACGGCTCAACGCGTCTGCCACCACGTTAGCCTTACCCGGGTGATACTTGATATCGAACTGGTAGTCTTTCACAAACTCAAGCCACCTACGCTGCCGTATATTCAACTCCTTCTACGTGAACAGGTACTGTAGGGACTTGTGGTCCGTGAACAGTTGGAACTTCTCCCCCAAAAGATAGTGCCTCCAAATCCGTAGGGCAAATACCACTGCCGCCAACTCCAAATCATGCGTGGGGTAATTCTTCTCGTGAGGCTTAAGCTTACGGGAAGCATAAGCTATGGCCTGTCTCTCCTGCTGCAATACACCTCCAAGTCCTTGCAAAGACGCATCGGTGTAAACCAAATACTCAACTCCCGGTCTCGGCAATGCTAACACAGGTGGTGAGGTCAATTTATCCTTCAATTCATCGAATGCCAACTGACAGACATCACTCCAGATGAATGGCACACCCTTACGAGTCAGATGTGTCAAAGGACCTGCTATCTTCGAGAAATCCCGAATAAACCTCATGTAGTATCCTGCTAGACCCAAGAAACTACGAATATCCGTTGGTGTCGTGGGCTGTCCCCACTCCCTCACCGCGGATACTTTCCCCGGATCAACAGATATCCCCCGGTCGGAAATAATGTGTCCCAAAAACTGGACCTCCTTCAACCAAAACCCGCACTTTTCAAACTTTGCATACAGCTCGTTCTGACGCAGTGTCTGCAAAACTTGCCTCAAATGCTCGGCGTGCTCCTTCTCTGTCTGGGAGTAAACCAGAATATCATCGATGAAGACAATGCCAAACTGATCTTGGAAATCCCTGAACACTCTGTTCATCAAGTCCATAAACACTGCTGGAGCGTTGGTCAAACCAAAAGGCATAACCCGAAACTCGTAAGAACCATATCTCGACAAGAACGCAGTCTTCGAGACATCCTCCTCCCTGATACGCAACTGATGGTATCCCGATCTCAAATCAATCTTCGAGAAGAAAGAAGCTCCTCTCATCTGGTCAAATAGGTCATCGATTCGAGGCAATGGATACTTATTCCGTATCGTGACCTTATTCAACTCTCGGTAGTCCACACACAATCTTAGTGAACCATCTCTCTTCTTTACGAACAACACAGGGGCACCCCACGGTGAAGTACTCCTCCGTATAAACCCCTGACCCAACAATTGCTCAATATGATCCCGTAACTCCCTCATCTCAGCTGGAGCCATATGGTACGGTGCGCGTGCTATAGGTCTCGTACCTAGTAGTAAATCTATAACAAAGTCTATCTCTCGACTGGGGGGTAGGCCTGGTATCTCCTGAAACACATCCGAATACTCCCTGACAACTGGGATCGAATCTAAAGGAATCACAACCTCCTTAGAGGTATCCTCCTCTATGTAATACAGATGAGCGGTCGAACCTCCCTCTGGGCGAGGCATCGCCACTACAAACATCTCTTGCCCCGGAATGGCAAAAATAATGCTCCCGCTGAAGCAATCAATCATGGCCCTATAAGCTACAAGCCAATCCATACCGATAATCACATCGTGAAAATGCATATCTAATACCAACATGTCTGCAGGTAATACCAAACCACCAATCTCTACCCCCACTCCCCGGCATATAAAGAATATAAGTGACCCATTCCCCAATGGTGAGTCGACACACGTCACTGTGCTCTCCGCTGTGGCTAACAACCCTAAAGCCTTCGCGAAATGTGTACCTATAAAACAATGTGTAGCCCCCGTATCAAACAATACCCGACCCATAGTGCCATGGATAAGAAACGTACCCTCAATCGCAGGCGGTGCCTGTGGAACTGCTGCCTGGTGGACGTTATAGACACGTCCATACTGTAGCTGCCCCTGCTGAGCTGGGACTGCTGGAATGGGTGGCAATGCTGCCATCTGTGGCGGTGCGGGGAGAGCGGCAGAAAACATAGGCCTCTGCGGCTCTTGGCGAGCACCCTGCTGCTGCTGCTGTGGGGCCCTGCCCCTATCAGGACAATCCTGTCGTTTATGGCCAGTCTTTCCACAAACAAAACACTTCCCTGGGAAGTTCCCTCCTCTCTGCCCCTGCGGTCCCCGGCCCTGGTGGCCGTTACCATTCCTCCCTTGGCCCTGCTGGCCCTGCTGAAACTGCTGCCCATTCTGCCCCTGTTGGCCCTGATGGCCGTTTGGACCCTGATGGCCCTGACGGAAACCTCCCTGTCCGTGCCTGTAATTCCCTGATCTGAACCTCTTCTGATCCCCCTGCTGGGAACCCTGCTCACCCTGTCTCTGCCCCTGAATAGATTGTACCCCACCGGCACCATGTCCTCCAGTCCTGCCCTGATGGCTAGACTCTCCGGATCTCTTGCCCTCAGCCATATGAAAGCGGTGATCCTGGCAGTGTAACAAAGCAGCGTTAACCACATCAGAATAAGTGCCCAACGAAAGGTTCCCTAACAGATGCTGACGGATCCTCCATGTCAACCCGTCGGTGAATTTCTCAATCTTCTTCTTTTCTGTCGGTATCTCATCCGGAACGATATTCAACAGATTAGTGAACTCGGCCTCATACTTGGCCACGGTCTTACCCTCCTGCTTCAGACTCATCAATTTCCTCCTCATTTCCATGTGAACAGCTGACGGAAAGTACTTGCGGTCGAACCACACCCAAAAGTCCTGAATAGTGAGAGTATCCCTCTCCTCCACGGTGGTAATAGACTCCCACCACTGCAGTGCAGATCCAACTAGCTTGAAAGTAGCTAGCACCTGCTTCTGAACGTCTGTGCACTCATACATCCTCAAGTGCCTCTGTATATCCTTCCTCCACTGGCTCGAGACTACCACATCTGAGCTACCTGCAAACTCTGGTCGATGCGCTTTCTGAAAAGCGTCACGTACACGTTCCCAAGCAGACGGGAATGAAATTGCCTGTACTGGCGCGGCAACCGGCGCCTGAGGTGGTGCCTGCTGAACTACGGCAATTGCGGCATTTACCGCTTGGGCTACAATGGCTGCAACCTCAGCGGCGTTCATCATGCCCTGAACTTGAAGGGGCTGGAGTTCGGGCGTTGCATCCCTGGGAACTCATCGTGCACGTCGTGGAGGCATCTGAAATAAGAATGAAGTTTATAAGTTCGCAGTTATAAACTTAAAATAGCTGAAGAACGAAGCATACACAAAAGAGTACAACAGTCCTAAAATATAGGGCTTTATATCAAAGAAAACTTAGCGGAAACATAATAGCCGTACAGATCCTAAAGGACACTAGAACCTGATGCTCTGATACCACCTGTGACACCCCGACTAATTAAATACCGGGTAGCTACTCCTTTATTAATTTAAATCAAAATGCCAAGTTGGCTCAGTTAATAGCATCACTGTCGAAAACATTTTATTATTACTAACCACCTAGTATTTAAAAAGTAAGTTGCCAAATTTTAATTAAAGTCTGATTAACATGCAGTAAAAGATTTAATGCAAGAATAATATCACCATTCACCATAACGAAGTAATAGAATAACCATCACACGATATAAATAAATTCGGAGGAAAAACTCCTCACAACAAACTCCACAACTGAAATGAATAACTAAATACTGAATACTGAATCAATACATGCCAAAGTCTAAAAAAAAACTGAAATGGAAAAGTCTCTAATAGAATTTGGGCAACATGCCCTACAACTGAAGAATACTGAATATGGAATCCAAATGGTAGAAGCGTCTAAAAGCAAATCCCTGTAGCTTCCACAAACAGCTACAGCTCGTCACCTGAATGAGTATCCTATGCATGGTGTCCTTGTGGCTGGGCACCTAAAAGGGTTTTACAAGAAAAATAGATTTGAAAGCAAACGGGTCAGAGCCCGAATGTGGAGATATTTTAAAAACCTGCAAGTGATTTAAAAACATTTAAAACATTAAATGCAAAGTACATGTTAGGACGTGCACTCACATGAAATTCTCACCTCTCGTCTAACTGTGCACTCCTAACGTAAGTACCCATCTAAAATGACACAAACCACTAGCTAAGTGACATCATATCTAGCTAGACTGTCATAGGTTCTACCCTTATTACTCGGTTCCCATTAACATTATAACGCTCGCAATTAAATAGGGGCTTAACGTAAATTTAGGTTCTCATATAAAAGTAATACAACTCGTTATAGATTATCCCTTTTATGTTATTCCATAGTTATACACACAATACCATATGAAAGTTCTCATTTTACTAAGTGTATATTTTCCACAACATAAATATACAATATAAGCACCCCGAGACTAAGCTGCGATGCACACATACTCTGCTATCCATCCCGGTACATCACGTACATAAGGATTACATATTCCGAATCTCTCAGGAATAGTTCACAGGTAACAACATCACAAATAATGGAGGCGAACATAGTCACATCACATGGGTCACGCACATACCTACGGTCCCACGATCAGCGGAGTTATTAACATACCAATAAGTCTTTCTCTGACCTATGTTCATCGAGGTAACCAGTCTAAATCCGGGCAACACAAGGATTAGAGGGCCCTAAGCGAACGCAAACCTCCCGTGATAGCAAGTATGGTAGGTATGTCATACACACAAATCATATACCAATACTAAGTAAGCACACATCTTAGTAATCACCGTAGTTTAATTGTAGTACTTATCGCATTCTCGTACCAACTTAATATATATACAACTTATATAATCCCGGTCCATATTTATACGCGCCATAATTTATTCTCACGTCGTAGTAGGCACTCACGTCTCGACTCAAATGTCTATTTGATTTGATCCACAATTGTATAATTTACTCCTCATTATATCCCAAATGTCCCAAGTATACTAATACACCATCAAAGGAATGTTATCTCTATCCTCGAACAAGTTTATGGGACTCCCAAAATCAAAACAGGCCAAAAAGGCCTAAACTGCCAGCTCGTTAGAAGTCTCGTTCGAACGAGATTTCGTTTGAACAAACTGGGCTATCTAACGAGATCTCGTTCGAACGAGATTATCGAACGAACATCCCTCTCGTTAGAACCCCAAACTGTCAACTCGTTAGAATCTCGTTCGAACGAGCTCGTTCGAATGACCTGGGTAGGTCTTCTAACGAGTGACTAGATTCAAGCCCAGAAATCCTATCTCGTTTTTCACCAATTTCTACACCTCAAATCTTAACCAAAATTCGTCGAATCAATGTTTTAAGATCTCCAATCATCCTAAAACATACTAAGGTCATATACTAACATCTTTTAAGGAATTAACACATCCTAAACATCATTAATTCATCAAATTTCTACCCTTTCCCCCAAATTTTCAAGAACATAAACCCTAGAATTTTAAATCCTCAATAAGTCCATTCTAGATTCGTTTTTGTTACATCCAACATATATTAATATCAGAATAATCATCTCCATACTATTCTACATGCAATTTGTCCTCAAAATTCAAGTCCTAAGTCCAATGAAAAGGGGTTTTTATTTAACTTCCAAGAACAAATGTAAATCTTTCAATTGATCTAACATGGAAGAAACATTCTCTGAATTAAATAGAATTAAATCACTTGCCTCTAGTGTCTCTGAATTTGGTGTTGGTTTGATGAAGCTTTTTTTGCAGAATTCCTTCTCTCTCTCTCTCTCTCTCTCTCTCTCTACAAGCCTTCTTCTCCAAATGTGGCTAGGGTGGCTAGGGTTTGTTTAGGAGACTTAGAAAACCAATTTTAGAACTCCCCGTAGTCTTATGGGTCAATATGGTTGGTAGTGGGTTCAGTGGTTAGTTACCCAAATCAGATTATAAATCCTAATTTTCGTCATTATTAAATCCCAAAAATACAATATTACCAAACTACCCTTATAAGATGCCGGTATGGCCTAAAAATACCCCGGGACCCAAACTAAACCCCCGGCTAGTGTTTTCTGACTATCTCGACCCTTCCGGACGCATTGGCGCACTCAAAACGACCATACGGTTAATAGAATTTAAATTCACTTTTATAAATAAAATAATTATATCCTGACGCGACTGTCACCCGCGTCCCAATAAAATGTCCAAATTGCCGTATATCAATCTCACGACAAATTTCATAACATAATATTCACATATCATCATATATACTCAATATAGTCAAATACCAACTCACATTTCGCTAGTATTTTATCCGGATTAATTCTCAATTAATTCTCATTTAATTAATTAATCCCAAAAATAAATATTGCCAAAAATACGGAGTATTACGCAATATTCATGGACTTAATGAACAAGGTGTTCAGAGAGTTCCTAGATGAGTTTGTTATTATCTTTAATGATGATATCCTGATTTATTCCCAGACAGAGGAGGATCATTCCGAGCATTTGCGAGGGTCTTGCAGATACTACGTGAGCATCAATTGTATGCTAAATATGAGAAGTGTGGATTATGGCTCCAGGAGGTACAGTTTCTGGGGCATATTGTGTTTGAGTTGGGGATATCAGTGGATCCTAGAAAAGTATCAGTGGTGAGGGAGTGTGGATAGCCCATGACATCGATAAAGGTGCGCAGTTTCTTGGGTTTGACTGATTATTATTGACGGTTCATCCGTGGTTTCTCTAAGATTGTGGGTCCGATGAATAATCTAACCCGTAAGGGCATACCATTTATTGGGATAATGCGTGTCAACTGGCATTTAATGAGCTGAAAGATAAATTGACTTCACCACCAGTACTGGCCCTTTGAATCCCAGGAGTAGAGTACTTAGTTTACACTGATGCTTTATAACAAGGGCTTGGTGGAATATTGCAGCATGAAGAGAAGGCTATATCTTATGCCTCTAGGAAGCTTAAGCCTCACCAGAAGAATTTCCCACCTACAACTTGGAGCTAGCAGTAGTTGTGTTTGCTCTTCGAATTCGGAGACATTATTTATTGGGAGAGAAATTTTGCCTATTCACGGATCATAAATCATTACAATATTTTTTGACTCAGTGGGAGTTGAACATGCGCCATCATAGTTGGATTGAATTCGTGAAGGATTATCAGTTTTGAGATACTTATCACCCGAGGAAGGATAAAGTGGTACAACGCGTTGAGCCAAAGGCCAATAGAAGAGTGAGTCGCAATGTTGAAGGCGAAGTGGAAGGAACTGGGACATCAGGGTGCAGTTGCTAGATCATTTATATCAGTTATGACTGTTACACCTCAGATTGTGACGAGGGTGGTATAGGCTCAGGCAACAGATCCGTTTTGTCAGGAAAAAATTCGACAACTTTTGGCCAAGGGAGCAGAGTCCTACTCAGTGAGTTTTGAAGGAGGCTCGTGGTTCAATGGTAGATGGGTTGTTCTATAAGGAGTGTATTTCTGACATGCTGTGATGACAGAGTCGCATGGGTCCCATTTTGTGGTACATCTCGGTGGGGATAAGATGTACCACGATATGCGGCGATAATATTAGTGGAGTGGGATGAAGAGAGACATTGCTGAATTCATTTCTAAGTGTTCCACTTATCAGTTAGTGAAGGTGAATCATCAGAATTCATCCGGGTTACTTCATCCATTAGATATCCCGATGTATAAATGCGATAGCATTTCCATGGAGTTCATCACAGGGTTACCTACTATTCAGTGAGGTCACAATTACATATGAGTGATTGTGGATCGGTTGACTAAGGTAGCTCAATTTTTGCCAGTTCAGAGTGATTAGTCTACGGGATAGTATACCGAGATTTTTATAGCCGAGATAGTGCGATTACATGGGGTACCGCTTAATATTGTGTCCGACCGGAACAAGATTCTTGTGTCCCGATTTTGGAAGAGTTTTCACGAGGCTATGGGTACCGAGATGCGATTGAGTATGTATTATCACCCGCTGACAAATGGGAAGATTGAGTGTACTAACGAGATGCTAGAGGATATGTTACGTATGTGTATCCTGGATTTTGGGGGTGGTGGGAGTAGTACCTTCTACTCATGGAGTTTGAATATAATAACTCCTACTAGTTCACCATCGGTATGGCCCTATTTACAGCTTTATACGGTAGACCTTGTCGTTCTCCTACGTGTTGGTTAAAGGTGGGGGACAACAAGCTACTTAGTCCAGAGGTGATATAGTATACGTCTTCCAGGATTGAGATGATTCGTAGTCGTATTCGGATAGATTAGTACCGATAGAAGATCTACACCGATGCAAAGCGGTTCTTCAGGGAGTTCAGTGTGGGGGACCAGGTTCTTTTGTGGGTGTCTCCTATAAAGGGATAATGCAATTTGTAAAGAAAGAAAAATTGGCTTCGAGATATGTAGGACCATTTTTTATTATCGAGAGAGTTGGATCGGTAGCATACGGACTGAGGTTATCGGAGCACTTGCATCGTATATATGACGTGTTCCATATTTCTTCATTGAGGTAATATCTCCATGATGAGTTAGCTCACACTCATATTTCATTATAGGAGATTGACTTACAGCCCGATAGTTGTTATGGGGAGATACCGGTGGAGAGACTATTGCGAGAGACGATTGGGATCGAAAGTAGTTCCGCTCATGCGTGTCAAGTGGGAGCACCATAATATTGAGGAGTCTACTTGGGAGCAGAGAGGATGAGATGCGCGATCGATATCTGGAGTTGTTTATACGAGTTATGTTTTTATTTTCGAATTTTGGGATGAAATTCCGTTATAAGGGGAGGAGTATGTAATACCCCGTAATTTTAATGACTTTTAATATGAGATTAATTAAAAGTAAAATGAGGATTAATTAGAATTAATTATGAATAATAATTGGAATTAATCCGGATTGAATATTGCTAGAGAATAAAGTAATATGTTATTGATACTAAATATTACTTAGTGATTAAAAGTAATAAATGATTATATGGTCGTGAGTGAATAATACGCGAATTATTGAAATTAAGTCGGGATGCGCGTGTGAGTTCTGTTGGGACTAAATTGAAAGGGCTAAAAGGAAAATTATTTTTAAGTCATTCAAATGTTCATTTAGATTGCACCGTTGAGTCCGAAAGGGTCGAGATAGCCTGAAAAGTCTACCAGAGGTTTGATTTAGGTGTCAGGTCAATTGGGAGCCAAAAGAACACCCCGGAGGGGTATTTTGGTCATTTTAATTGAGTGGTGAATAGTAACTATGAAATTTCGGGTTTTATTATATAAGCGAGGACATTAGATAACTTAGGTCCATTCACCCAAAAACAAAGCAAAGGTATTTGAGGAGAGTGAGAGATTTTTCCAAGGAGAGGAAGAGGTTTTGAGAGTAAACCAAGGGACAACCACCTTGCACCATCACCGAAAAAGTGACCGGAAAAGAAGAGGGGACATCCTACACATATCTTCTCCAAAGGATTATACCTACAACTTAAGGCAAGTGTAATTCTTGTTCCAATTAGTGAGTATAATATCCATGTTAGAATAGGATTAATATTCACCCATGAAAATTGTGAAATTGGGCATCAAATGATGAATAAATTAATTAACGTGATAGGTATTGCATGTAGTTGAGAAATCCACATGTTGAGGTTATCAGATTGATGATTTCAATTGTAAATCACGAAATTATATTCTGGGTTTTATGAAGAACATTAACGGGGAATATAGAATTTTGAGGATTTTAAGGATTATATTTGATTTAGATAAAAACCCTTCTTGAAATTAAGGAATTAAATGTTTTCTTTATGTTATAATCATACATAAACATGTATAAATGATTTTGAGATAATTGGGATTCGTTAGAATATATTTCATGTGGGTTTGGGTGTAAGCATATGGAGAAAAACGCAGAAAATTGAGGTTGGGGTCGAACTGCTAAAACGTTGAATGAACTGGGAAGTCGTTTGAAGTCGTTCGAACGAGACATGATTTCGTTCGAACGAGATGCTATGTCGTTTGAACGAGAATTCAGAGACTTCTAACGAGATTTTAGAAATCTCGTTTTAGCCCAAAAAAGTTTAGAAATTTGTATTTTGGCGCACAATAGGTCCTAAATAATTTTTGGTACATTAACAAAGAATGAGAGACTTGGGTTAATGTTAATAAATTAAATATTGAATTAAGAAATGAATTATGTGAGTGATAAATACATACTAAAATACGATAATGAGATTAAATCGTAACTAACTAGTATGGGTAGTATTCGAGATATACAACGGTAGTTGGGGTAGGATGAATTCTTAATACGTTATATAGGTCGAGCGTGTACCTATTATTATATAGGTTGAGTATATACCTATTGTTATATATATATATATATATATATATAACATACCGAGCTTACTTGCTATCGATGGGAGGTTTGCACTTTTAGGGTAGTCATATCCTGATGAGCCTTATGAGGGATTTTTGACTTGTTAACCTTAGAACACAACACTTAGGTTGGATTTCCATTAGTGAGAACAATGGTATTGAACGGTCATTTGGGTGAGTAGGTATGTGCGTAGCCCAAAGGCTTAGGACTTTATTCGCCTCCAATACTTGTGTTTTGATATTTGTGGTTTGAGGGATATACCGAACCAATAGTCCTTTATACAGTGACGAGATGTACTTGGACTAGATAGCAGAGTATGCATGCACCGCAGGTGTGTCTCAGGGGTGAAATATTGTATATATATAGTAGAGTGATTGTATACATATACTTGTGATATTATCTACTGTGTTAATTAAGTAGACATAAAAGATAGTGAAATTCGAAATTAATTAAGTTTGAGAACACTTAATTATACTAAGAATTGAGCTAATATATATTTATTTATTCTATGTGTTGCAAAGATAATACATGGGGAAGATAAGGGCTATGGATACTTGACACAATTATTTAATTTAGTGAAAGTGGGAATAATAACTAGAATAACTTAGAGATACTTTAAGCGTTCACACTAGATGAGAGGTGAGAATCTCAAGAGAAAGTAAGAGAATCTAACATGTATATAATAATTGCTAATTGTAGAATTTATTCACTTGCTGTTTTTAAAATCTTTTACAATCAGGCTCGGACCTATTTTCTCTTGCATATTCTCTTCCCTCTTGTATATACTATATTAGGTGTCCAGTCACAGGGATGCCCATCATAGAGGATTGGATATCTATTTTTTATGGATACTATGGAGTTGTGGACTTTGTATTAGAAGCATCATTCTGTTGATTCATGTACTCTGTAGTCATTTCCTTTATGGCATGTTGCCAAAAGATTCGCGTCATTTTCATTATATCTCAGTCAGTGGTTTTATTTGCATCAGTTTTGGAAACATTTGGTTTTATTTGGTTTATTGTATTGGGATGTTTGAAACTGGAAAGTTTATTCCAGTTACCTTAATTAAGTTGTGATGATACTTATTCATTATTCATTGTTGTGGGATGGTTTATATTATAACTTGCTGGTATTGTTAAAAAGGAATTTTATTAAAAATTAATATTGGAAATATTAACACTAGATTAATTGATTACTAGGTGGTTAATAAAGAAAGAAAATTAGTTTCCGACAGTGACACTAAGAATTAGCCAACTGAATAATTAAGCCGGTTGTTAATTGGGTAAAGGATTGGCCACCTAGTATTTAATTAAGCCGGTTGTTACACTTTACTACTCAACTAAATGAATATAATATGAACAAAATCAAACACTAAAATAAGAGATAAGTGAGGTAAATAAATATGTGAACAAATAAGGGATGGGACTACACTACATATTCTAATTATTATAATTAATCAATTAACTCATTTGAAATCTCCCAAGTTAGTATTGAAATTATAAGTCAACTCTCGTCACAAGTGCAATTTTAACACTAACCCTTATGAAAATTAATTTGAACCCCATAACTCTTAGAAAGTCGACTTAAACTCCTTTTAATAACTCACCCGCTAGGATCAATTCACCAAAATTCATTTAATCAATAGAAAATACAATTTAGAGTTGAAATTGAAGGAATAATACCACACTTGAAAAATTCCTATCTCTAGTTCAATTCGAAAATGGGTATTATATCTTCAATTTCGATTTTCTCTCAAAAATTATCTACACTCTCTAGAGGCATAAATAGAAAAGTGAAAGTTCAAAATTAATATTCAAAGGGATATCTCAAATAATTAAAGTAATTAACCACAATAACATTAAACATGGGTTCATCCCACCCCTTGAAAGAGATTTTTAGCCTAACATAATATGAAGCATGATCAATTAAACAAAGCATAAAAATATTAAGAGTAGAGAAGATAAGAATCAAATCAAATCTCTTGATGTGTAATTGAACTAAAATCCTTGCAATGAAGATTACAACCATCAATTTTAATAATCAAACAAAATTTAAATGAAGCTCTAACACTTAAATTGATGCTCACTAAAATCTATTCTCAAATTAAATCAAAAAGAGGAAATAAAAATAAAATAAAATTCTAATTCTAAACTACAAATTATGTATATCTACAATTTCGCTCTAGGGGTGTGTTTGATAAAAAAGATGGAAAATAACTGCTTAGGAGTCAATTTCTATGGAATTCAAAACTTGGAAATATTTTCCATGTAAAAAGTTGTTGGTGGTGTTTTTTTGCAATTATTTTCTAGGGAAAACGTTCTATTTTCCATCTTTTATGTGTTTGATAAACAATATTTTCCAGGGAAAAAAATGAACCCCTTTTTTATTGCCAAAATAAATATGAACCTAAACAAAGGTCTATTTTGGAATACTTAATAACAAACATAACAAGTAATTTTGATAGTACCATATATATTGTCAAAATAAAATAAGTCATTAACAATAACAAATATCAACTAAATAAATAAATTTTCATATGTAAAAAACACAACTAATGTCTTAAAACTCCGTGCTAAAAATTAATAACTAGAATCCACCAAATACAAGAAGTCTTTATAAAGGAAAAAAGAACACGTGTCCACCAAACACAAGATTTCTTTAAAGCTATTACCTAGTAAGGTTTAAGGAGATTTTGGAGGAACACACTATATCTTGTTGTAAACCCAATCAAGCCTAAAGTCGTCATCAATAATGAGGAGAAAAACATGTGCCAGTGCATTATATTTCTCAAAAAGCTCCATGAGATGCATCACAACGACTCTAGTTATATCAATCGCATTTAACTTCTCTATTATTTCTCGCCAATTGATGTGACATTGATTTGCATGTATTGCCATAGCTTTTGCATGGGTCTCCATAGCTATAGCAAACTTCTTTGAGGACTCAGCATTGACATCTAAGGGCATTGGAGTCATCCATAGCCCGTCTACGTCGAGATGACATGCTCACTCCTTTTCTAGTTGGTTTGGGCGTGCTTGAAGGGATTGTTGGCACATTCTCTTCGACCTCATTTTCTTTATCAGCAGATAAGTCGACGGATGCTACATTTGCATAATATATTAAATAAGCAAAACATATTTATGATAAACCAAATTTAATTATAAAATAATATATATTAAACATACCACTCATTTGAGGGACAACATGACTTGTGACTGCCCAATCGCCAGTTGCGGTATCATGGGAAAAAATGGTTTCAAAGTTAGAGAAATGAGGAAACACCTTACCCTTAAAGTTGTAAGCCTTCGGTTTGCCCTATAATAAGTTGAACCAAATAACAAATTTTAGCTTTGAATATGAATTTTAATCATTAAAAAAGGAAAAACCTTCTAGCTAAATGAAAATTTTCAACTAACCTCAATATACTCTTTCCATACAGATGGTTCAGCTATGACTTGACATGCGTTGGAATCCCATCCAAAACCACTCACATTAATCAATTCACGGATATCTTGCTAAACAACTTTCATTATTTTTTATCTATTTCTCACGTGCTTCTCGATAACATCCACATGACAATGTTAACGTACTCGAGTGATAACCTTCTAGGTCCAAATAGTACTTCTTGCATAAGAGTGCTTAATAAAATCTCATCCATATTTTCTGTCCAGCGCAATTGTGAGTTTTTGGAACTGCCACCATCATCAAAAGATGTTTGAATGTTTTTTTTGGGTTCACGAGTAGAAAGTGTGTTGATTCTAGGAATTTGAAACTTGCCCTGCCTATTTTTTCCTTTCTTGATGCCATAAGATCATGTTTAAACAAGAACATAAGGAGAACCAAATTTAAAAAAAGGGTCAGAATCAAGAATATTTTTAGCAGTTGTACATTACTGAAATTATACAGACATAATGAATCCCAAGCGTTAGTTTTAATGGGACAAATCAAGCATTACAAGCAGGAAAAATGATATTTATGTCTTACAAGCATTTTTTTATGATATGGATAGATGCATAGATATACAAACTGTGATACAGTACTTTTATGATGTATAAATATACAGACTAGCTCTTTCTCATTAAAGTTATCTCATTACAGTACGTTTGATATGTACAATGAAAGGTATGACCGTAAATAAATCTCAAGCACATTTTTCCATAAGATATGTATTAAACAGTAGACATACAAAAGTACAGAATTATTAATTATAATTTAATTACAGAAATAAAATAAAATGACAGAAATGAAATACTTACTTGTATTTGCAGAAATAATATTAGAATAGAAAAAATAATCCTAGCCCTGTTTACAACAGTCTCCTTAAGACAAATTTATTCCCTCCACAAAGTGCCAAAGGTAATGAATAATTGTCTCCCAAGATAGAATGGATTTCCAAATTAATCAAGCAGCACAACAATGATTAATTTCTTCGAACATAATTCTGTGTTTATACTCAACCAGACCAAAGAATGATATGCAGGAATGTATGCAGTAGCAGTAGAAAAGTTTGTATTTTTTGGAAAAAGATGCAGCATAAATTCGGAATTATTGGAGGGCAATTTTTTCAGTAGTCAAATCTGTTGGGAAAATGTTTAATTTATAGCTTTTGTGTTGACTGTTGGAACAGTCAACCGAAATTAACTGTCAAAAACAGTTAAACGAATTAACTGTTGACTGTTGGCAATAATTGCCAATAGTTTGTTAATTAATTAATTAATTTTGTAATTAATTAATAATTAATACCCAGAAAGTTAAATAAATTCGACCCAAAAATGTAGGAGATTTTTATAGTCCCAAGCCCAAGCCCGAACCGAGCCGAGCAGAGTCGGCCGGCCGGACGCGCGCGCCCGCGCGTGTGGACTTTTGACCGAAAGTCAACCCGTGCATAGCTTAGGTCATCTCCCCTTCAAAGAGTTGGGATACCCCAAGGCATCCAATCCTTAGTCTATACTTGGGGTGCTATTAACTCATCAAATTTCCACTACTCTTCCAATGTGGGACAAGAGTTAAAATATACCCAATTCATTAACTTTCATTGCTTTGTTAGTCACTTTGGGGACATATTTATCATTCATAACTTATTGAAATTGGACATATGAATATATTACGTTAATCTCCTTGCGGAGGAGAGCGCGTTCGTATATGGTCCCACGATTTTTGTAGTGTGGGTCCCACCTAAATTTGAGCTCAAAGTTGCTAAAAATCTGTCCAGAAAATTCTGGACAGCTTTCTAAAACCCATTTCAAGTCCAATTTTCCAACAATCCCTCACATGAATGATATATCGCTATAAATAAAACAGAACAGATGCTAATGCAGACACATGTTGAGTAAAGCTGAAGATTTATTGCATCGGGAGAAGTAGCCTAGTGGACTTGAACTTTCCTTAGTGATATACTATCGGATTTACTTGGTTAATCAGTAGACTTCACGTCCTTGAACCGTCAACCATTTTTGTAAATCTAGACAACAGTATTCACACAACAATTCTTCAACACAGTTGGTTCTCACGTTTGTGTTCATTTTGTCCATGAACACTACTTGGTTCCGTGAGTATTTTAGAGAATATGCCTTTCATTATTCTCATAGAAGTGGCCCCCTTCTTACTCACGTAGGTGACTTCCATAAATAGTATCCTGCAATACCCCACTTAGACATACTAATGTATGAATGTCATTAAAAGCATAACTTATCCTAATTTCGCAGCAAATATGCACTGTCTCATCTTTGGAATTGATAGGATCAAATCTCATCCAATGCTTACTGAATACAATATAGTTCGGTTTGCCCATTGAACCTAGATCTTGGGATCTCCAGTCAGCTAAGTTGGGTTGCCACTATATTGATTCTTCTTTATTTATAGGCTTTAGACCCATTCCTCTCGATGATCTTTCAACTTGCTCTCGGTTTAAACCTTTCGTTAGTGGATCCGATATATTATCTTTTGACTTTACATAGTCAATTGAGATAATTCCATTTGAGAGAATTTGTCTAATGGTATTGTGTCGACGACTAATATGTCTTGACTTTACATTATACATGTGATTTTGTGCCCTTCCAATCGTTGATTGGCTATCGCAATGTATACATATTGCGGGCACAGGTTTAGACCAATTTGGAACATCCTCTAAGAAATTTCAAAGTCATTCAGCTTCTTCTCCAGCTTTGTCTAGTGCAATGAATTCAGATTCCATTGTCGATCTAACAATGCACGTTTGTTTTGAGGATTTACAAGATACGGCTGCACCTCTGAGGGTAAACACATACCCACTCACAGACTTAGAGTCTTTTGTATCGGATATCCAATTTGCATCACAATCTCTTTCAAGAACAGCTGGATATTTTGAGTAGTGTAGTCCATAGTTTTGAGTATATTTTAAATAACCCAAAACTCTCAATATAACTTTCTAGTGATCTCTCCCTGGATTACTCGTAAATCGACTTAGCTTACTTATTGAGTATGCTATGTCCGATAGCGTACAGTTCATGATATACATTAAACTGCCGATAATACGAGAATATTCTAGTTGAGATATGCTTTCACCATTATTTCTTGCAAGATGTAAATTTACATCTACAGGTGTCTTAGTAGGACTAATATCATACTTATTGAATTTTTCAAGTACTTTCTCAATGTAATGAGATTGAGATAATATAAGTCCATCCGATGTTCTAGAAATTTTAATTCCTAATATAACATCGGCGATTCCCAAATCTTTCATGTCAAATCTACTACTCAACATTTGTTTTGTAGTTTTGACAATTTCCAAGTTACTACCCATGATAAGCATATCATTAACATAGAGCCATACAATGATATATCCATTATGAATGTATTTAAAGTAAACACATTTATCGCATTCATTAATTTTGAAACCATTTGATAACATTGCATTATCAAATTTTTCATGTCATTGCTTAGGTGCTTGTTTTAATCCATATAGTGATTTAACAAGCTTACATACTTTTCCTTCTTGTTCGGGAGCTTTGAACCCTTCAGGTTGCTCCATATAAATTTCCTCGTCTAGTTCACCGTTTAAGAATGCAGTTTTTACATCCATTTGATGTATTTCAAGTCCATTAATAGCAGTTATTGCTATTAACATCCGAATGGATGTTATTCTTGTTACCGGTGAATACGTGTCGAAGTAATCCAACCCTTCCTTTTGCCTATAGCCTTTAGCTACAAGTCTAGCTTTATATTTATCAATTGATCCATCGGCCTTCAATTTCTTTTTGAAGATCCATTTATAACCTAACGGTTTTGAACCTGGTGGAAGATCCACTAGTTCCCACGTATGATTTTGTAATATGGATTCAATTTCACTATTAATTGCTTCTTTCCAATTGGAAGCATCGGGTAAGGATATTGCTTCTTTATACTATTGAGGTTCATTTTCTAGCAAATATGTTAGAAAATTCGGACCGAAAGAAGTCAAGGTTTTTGCTCTTTTACTACGTCTTAGTTCATCCTCTATTGATTCAATAGGTTGATGAGTACCACTTGTAGTAGCTTGATTTGTCCTTTTAGAAGGACCAGATTCTCGGGTCATGTTATACGGGAATTCATTTTCAAAAAATGAAGCGTCCCTCGATTCAATAACCGTATTTACATGAATATTCAAAATCTCATATTTACAAACTAGAAATCGATATGCACTGCTATTAGTAGCATAACCAATGAATACACAATCCACGGTTTTTGGCCCTATTCTTACCTTTTTAGGTTTAGGAACCATCACTTTGGCTAAGCACCCCCACACTCGTAAATATTTATAGGAAGGTCTTCGAACTTTCCATAATTCATAAGGTGTCTTCTGAGTCTTTTTGTGAGGTACTTTATTGATAATGTAATTAGCAAAAAGTAAGGCTTCCCCCCACAAATTTTGTGGAGCTCCTGAACTTAATAACATTGAGTTCGTCATTTCTTTCAAAGTAAGGTTTTTGCATTCAGCAACACCATTTGATTGAGGAGAATAATGAGCGGTTGTTTGATGAATAATCCCATTTTCAGAATAAAATTCCTCAAATGGATATTCATATTCACCTCCTCTATCACTCCTAATAGCCTTTATTGTTTTGCTTAATTGATTCTCAACTTCATTCTTATATTGTCTAAATACATTAATAGCCTCATCTTTACTATGTAACAAATATACATAGCAATATTTTGTGCAATCGTCAATAAAAAGTAATAAAATACTTTTTTTCACCTCTAGTTTGAACAAATTTTAAATCACAAATATCGGTGTGAATTAAATCTGAAGGTTCAGTTATCCTTTCAATAGAATGGAAAGGTAATCTAGCTAATTTAGATTCCACACAAATTTCACATTTATGATTTTTATCAATATTAAATTTTGGCAAAAATTCCAAGTTAATTAATCTACGCAATGTATCAAAATTAACATGTCCTAATCTAGCATGCGAAATACTAGATGACTCAATCAAGTAAGAAGAACTAGTAATTTCATTCATTGAAATAGATGTTTTTGGGGTTACAGTAAGAACATTGAGTTTAAAGAGCCCCTCATTTAGGTAGCCCTTTCCTACATACATGTCATTTTTAGACAACACAAAGCGATCAGACAAAAACACAAGCTTGAAACCAATTTTAGTCAGGAGAGATACAGAAATTAGATTCTTTCGGATATCAGGCACGTGAAAAACATTGTTGAGAGTAAGTTCCTTTCCAGAAGTCATTTTTAAAGCAACATTTCCTTGTCCCACCACCTTAGAAGTGGAAGAATTTCCCATAAAAAGGTTCTCCTCATTTTCCAAAGGCTTATAGGTGGTGAACATCCATTTGTTTGCACAAATGTGTCGTGTGGCTCCAGTGTCCCACCACCATTCCTTGGTATTTCCAACCAAGTTACATTCAGAGACGACGGCAGAAAGATTCATATCTGCCAAATCATTGGCGATATTCTCACCCTCGGTTACATTTGCTTGAGGGTTGTTTTTATTTTGCTTCTTAGGCTTACGACACTCGCTTGAGCGATGTCCAGGTTTACCACGATTGTAGCATTTTCCTTTGAACTTCTTCTTGTTTTGTTTTGAAGTGCCTTCCCCATCATACTTTCGTTTGTTCTTCTTGGGACCTTCAACAACATGGACCTTCGTTTCCATTGGATTCTTCCCACTTTTCTTTTGAGACTCACGGCTGTCTTCTTCGATTCTCAGCCTGACCACCAACTCCTCCACATTCATCTCCTCTCGCTTGTGTTTGAGATAGTTTTTGAACAAAGTACAAGATGGTGGCAACTTTTCAACAATTGCAGCAACTTGGAAAGTTTCACTAATTGACATTCCTTCAGCATGAATGTCGTGGAGGATCACTTGGAATTCTTGCACTTGCGAGATCACAGATTTAGAATCAACCATTTTGAAGTCCAGAAAATGCCCAACGATAAATGTCTTCATCCCCGCATCTTCAGTTTTATACTTCTTTTCCAAAGAATTCCATAATTCCTTAGATGTTTTGATCGTGCAGTAGACATGGTACAGTGTCTTGTCCAAGTAAGCCAGAATATAATTTTGGCATAGGTAGTCCGAATGCTTCCAAGCATCGACAGCAACAACCTTTTCAGCGTCATCTCCCTCTTGAATAGATGGGCAATCTTCATATACAAACCTACCCAGTTGGCAGGTAGTGAGATAGAAGTACATTTGTCCTTGTCAATGTTTGAAGTCAGCCCCAATGAATTTTTCTGGTTTCTCCCCATGTGGCATAGATACGGGTGCAGTCACATTTGTGTTGGTGACAATCAGTTTAGTAGGAGTAGTGTTCGTAATTTGCGATTCCATTTCTGTTACAAAAATAGAATTTTATCAATGATAAAATTCATATATAATGAATTAATCAAAACAGAATACAAAATTCTGTGCACCAATTTCCTCCAAATATAATTCACAATAAATGAATTCCAAAAGAATTCAAATGAAATTCAGAATTAAACTATAATATAAACAGAAGTTTATACACAATAAAATCTGTGTCACACTAATTTTTAATAATAAAAAGAATTCCGTACAAAACAGAATTATAATTTTAAAATTAAAAAAAAATTACATAAACAGATTTTAACAATAATACACAAATAAAATTTTATTTTCTAAAACAGAATA
The DNA here is from genome assembly GCA_949130495.1 of Sambucus nigra. Classification (NCBI taxonomy): domain Eukaryota; kingdom Viridiplantae; phylum Streptophyta; class Magnoliopsida; order Dipsacales; family Adoxaceae; genus Sambucus; species Sambucus nigra. The sequence continues at coordinate 598,620,329 of OX422215.1, read as the reverse complement.
TAAAAACAGTATAGAAATTAATTTTTGTACCAAAACTGTTTTATTAATTTTTGCAATAAAGTAAAATTTAATTCATTTTTTTCTGTCAAAACAGATTTATTTTCAACAAATAAATTTCTGTAAAAAAAATTATATACACTACAAACAGTAGAATATATGCATAAATTTGTCTTAAGATTGTTATGTCTACTGTTTAATAAATACAAAAGTACAGAATTATTAATTATAATTTAATTACAGAAATAAAATGAAATTACAGAAATGAAATACTTACTTGTGTTTGCAAAAATAATATTAGAATATAAAAAGTAATCCGAGCCCTGTTTAGAACAGTCTCCTTAAAACAAATTTATTCCCTCCACAAGGTGCCAAAGGTAATGAATAATTGTCTCCCAAGATAGAACGGATTTCCAAATTAATCAAGCAGCACAACAATGATTAATTTCTTCGAACACAATTCTGTGTTTATACTCAACCAGACCAAAGAATGATATGCAGGAATGTATGCAGTAGCAGTAGAAAAGTTTGTATTTTCTCGGAAAAGATGCAGCATAAATTCAGAATTATTGGAGGGCAATTTTTTCAGTAGTCAAATCTGTAGGGGAAATGTTTAATTTATAGCTTTTGTGTTGAATGTTGGAACAGTCAACCGAAATTAACTGTCAAAAACAGTTAAACGAATTAACTGTTGGCAATAACTGCCAACAGTTTATTAATTAATTATTTAATTTCGTAATTAATTAATAATTAATGCCCAGAAAGTTAAATAAATTCGGCCCAAAAATGTAGGAGATTTTTATAAGCCCAAGCTGTGTGTGGACTTTTGACCAAAAGTCACCCCGTGCATAGCTTAGGTCATCTCCCCTTCAAAGTGTTGGGATACCCCAAGGCATCCAAGCCTTAGTACATACTTGGGGTGTTATTAACTCATCAAATTTTCACTACTCTTCCAATGTGGGACAAGAGTTAAATCATACTCAATTCATTAACTTTCATTGTTTTGTTAGTCACTTTGGGGACATATTTATCATTCATAACTTATTGAAATTAGACATATGAATATACTACGATAATCTCCTTGCGGAGGAGAATCCGTTCGTATATGGTCCCATGATTTTCGTAGTGTGGGTCCCACCTAAATTTGAGCTCAAAGTTGCTAAAAATTTGTCCAGAAAATTATGGGCACCTTTCTAAAACCAAATTCAAGTCCAATTTCCTAACAATATGCATAATCAGATCTCAAGCACATTTTTGCATAAGATATGCATAATCAGATTGTGTAATACCAATTTTTAATTTTTATTGTGTAAAACTGTTATGACTGTAAATAAAAATTACAGTCGTAACAATCATAAAGGCTGATCGTACATATAATACTTCTCACACATATAATACTTTCCTCTTTCACTACAAACTCAAAAGATAATCATTACAAGCATTACAAGCAGGCTTAGCACCAAAGTCTCCTAATGCCTGTACATTACTGTCTACTAAGACCTGCTCACATTTTACAAGCCTTGAAAAACAGACATGCTTCCCCTTTTTCTTGCGACCTGCTTCTTTTTTAGCAAACTAATGCTTGCTTCCTATATTTTTTTTTCAAGGTGAAAACATTCCTTATTAACTGACAAAGACCTGCTACTAATGCAAGCAATCAACTGCTTGCCCTTTTTTGTTTATTAGCCTACCCATGGTTGTAATGGGAAATTGAGGTGGGGGATTATAAAAAAAAGATAAATAAAAACTATATAATCTCATTACATTTGTTGACAGTATTGAAACTGCTGTCAACTATATTAAAAGTACTGGATAATGGACTTGAGTAAACTACTCAACTGTATTGAAAAGATCATTGTTGGAAATTAATGTTAAGTGACAAAATTAATTATTTAATTTCAATTGCATTAAATTCTGAATTTTCCATTTATGTGGTTTTAATAAATGTCAGATAATTAATTCGGAATGTGATAAATAAAGATATTAAAAGATTTGGGTAAACCTTATCCGTTAGTCACATGATGGTTAGTGGCATTAGTGGGAGACTTGAAAGAGTCCCACCTTGACTAGGATTCCGGCCATCTTCCCCTTATAAATAGAGACCTCTACACCATCTAGAGTCATCTCATAACACACTATTTCTGAGGTGGCAGAGAAACTCCGAGATTCCATTAGATTGCATTTTTTCCAAGAAGGCAGATCGATGGAGCAATTAATCAAGATTGATCTTTGATCAAGGTATGTCTTATTTTCTATCTTTTAGACGTATTTTGTGAAAACATGAAGATCTAAGATCCTTTTATTAAGAACAATTGTATGTTAAACTTTAATCATATTAATGTGTTCATGATTAATATTAGGGTGTTCTTAAGAATGATTTTATATGCGGTATCAGAGCTAAAGTTTAAGATCTCATGATTTTCCTTATTGTTGTTCGTCTTTAATGATATATGTGCCTGATACTTTCTGCGACATTTTATTTATGTCATTAAATTGTTTTTGTGCCTGAGACCTTCTGCGACGTCTTCTTTCTGTCATTAAATCTGCTCTTAAAGTGTGTCTGAGATTTTCTGTGACGTTTTTCTTCTGTCGCCAATACTCACTGGTGAGAATGAAAGGTCGAAAGGTCAAAGCTTGCTCGGAATTTTACGAAACTGACATGGTCGACTGGAAACGTCAAAATAAACAAAACCCATTGTTAACAATGGGCACCACCTTACTTTTGTGTTTTGACGTCGTTAAGGCTCTCAAACCCCGTTTTTGCCATTTTAGAAAATAATCTCGGGGCTTATAACTCTTTACAGAAAATTGATATTAACGTTCCGCAAAAAGTTTTGATTTTCTGGCATGTTTTACTTCAATTCCATGGTGAAAACTCATTTTTTCCATTTTTGGCAAAATTCATGTATTACGTGTTTTTATACCTGTGTAATTATGTTTTTGAGGCATTCGAGCTACTATTGGTATCTTTGTGATTAGTGATAGATTACATATTATAGTTAATATTAATGCATGATTAACTATATTTAAGTTGAGACATGTAAACAATTATTCATTTGAGTTAAGTCAAAGGCCAAACACAGGCTGAGACTGCATGTACGAATAATATACTTACATTCATTAAAGACTTATTCTAATGTTAGTTATAAAATTGGATTGAGGCGCAACACATGCTAATATCTGAATTGAACAACATTAGAACCAGTTTTGTAAAAACAGAATAGTTGACATTAAGTCCATTAATCATGATATTAAATGAATTAGGCAATAAATGAATTATAGGGTAATATATCTTTACAATCTGAATATTATGTGATGATTAACACAAATTCCGTGATATTCGGAATGTAGATGAAATATACCAAAATTTTAGTCAACAATTCAATATTCGACCCTTGCAATTTTTGTTGTGTGTGAAAATTTAAGTTTTCCCATATTTCATGTATGTTTTATCTAGAACTGTGATAAAACCTTGCCCTAATGATCCTTTTTAGTTGAATATTCGTGCGAAACACATGCCAACATATTTCATATGGTCGGATATTAGACTTGTGTTATTGTTAATATTCATATTTTGATGAATATCGTGCCAAACACAGGCCAATGATTCATATTGTTGAATATTATGATATTCATGTTTTAATGAGTCTCGTGCCAAACACAGGCCAACGATTCATGTGGTTGAAAATCAGAATTATTGTTTATTTTAAGGCTAGTACTCCCATTAAGTTGAATTAAATGTCAAACACATGCCACAATTCATATGTGCGGATACTAGATTTATTCGTTGCATGCATGCATATTTGAATGCATGACTTGCAAATTTTGAGACTCATAAGTAGGTATTCATTCAGTTTAATCGAATGCCAAATACAGGCTAAGATTACATGTGAAGATACTATACTTGTAGTCATTTCAGATTATCCTAATGTTTGTTATAAGGTTAAATTGAAGCGCAACACATGCTGAAATTTGAATCAAATAAACATTGGAATTTTTGTAAATGTTAAATAATTGGCATCAATGTTAAAAAGTCATATTTACATATGTCACTAGTATGATAATTGTGATTATAACCATATTGTGCATTAGTATGACCATGAATGATTTGGGTCAATAATTCTGATTTGTTACTCATACATAAGTGATGAAGCGAAAGTAAATGATTTATGTCTTCCATTTACTATTATTTGTGTAATATCTCATGTAAACTCTTTGTCTATTTGATTTTCACATTATGTCTAATTTTTTGTGAATTTCAAATTAAGGAATAGACAATAATATAATTATTCATGTATTACGGGTATTGTGTACATGTATGCGTATCTCTTATATTTATATAATATATGGTTTGGTGTTCATTAAAGTGCTCCATTCCAGAAGATATAAATATTGGGCTAATGCATTAATATCATGCATATTTTGGTTGCCTACGGGTCCATGTATGATATTGAATGCTAGGATGATGATACTTTATGATGTTGCATACATATTATTGTTTATTCATTTATTGTGATTACAATAATTGAACAAAATGTTAGTGGTGATATATATTGGGAAGGTAATAATGGTCGTAAAAAACAGATGCCATAATTTCTGTCACTATCATATCACCAATTAAGTTTATGAAAACCATAAACATGAATAATTTAGCTTATTGATCATGCAATATTTAATGAAAATAAGTGAAAAATTTATTGACTTGTGTATGTAAGTCTTTACGTAATGTAATATTCATATTATGAAATGTTTGGTAGTCACTATAGTGACCCAACTAGAATGGCAATGAATATTAAATGTAAAGATGATGGTAGTAGTAACTCATGATGCTTATAATTGTAAAGATATTAATGGGGTATATTGAGTTTATTTCTTCAAGCAAGGTTATTCCTTACAAGGAATCAATTTTGAGTGATTGAATGAACATCATAGATCACATACGTTATTATAGTATGTGAAAATAAGTTGTGCACAAATGTCGTGTACAATATAATGAAATAACATTATACCCAATAAAGTAATCTACAAGCATCATATAATCGATATTTCACGGTTACTACTGACAAAAACTCACGGTTATGCACTCAATTTATCATGTAATCGATGTGTGTGTTGTTAAATCAAAGCATTAATGAAGTGAGCAATTTATCTCATTATCTTATCACATATTATTGTATCCCATTTTATTTCTCTAAAATTTCATATTTAATGTGGTTAAACAAATTAAGTTTGTTTACATATTGCACACTCGGACTAATAATGATAAAGATAATATGTATCTTTTATGATTTGAAATGAGTTTTTCATCTCAGTAGAGTTTTCAAGTTATACTTACTATGTTATCGAAAGTATTTACTTTTGATGCAAGGATTTCTTACAAAACAAACTAGAAATGCTAATAAGATTCTTTTCTTTTGTTCTTGGGGAATCAAATCGCCATTTGTTTTCATAAACCCTCAATTTCTTTTGGAAAATGTTTGTCTAAACTTGATCGTGAGGGATATGTTCTAAAGAATCTTTTGCTGTATATTTTTTCAAGGGTTATGATTTTAGTTTTGATGTTTTGTACAAAATAAAGTTTGGACATAGTTCTTTAAAGATTTGTTTGATCCTGCAGCATAATCGTAGCGTTTTTTTTTATGAAACTCTTTAAATCTTGTACCAAATTAAATCTAGACTCTTTTTCATAATTTTCGTGGACAAGATTTTTGTAATGTCTCTTACAAATTTTAATAGTCGAGTTGTGCTCTTAAGGTATTACGATGTCTAATATAAGGATGACCTATGTGGCCCAAGTGGGAGATTATGAGAAACTTCCCTTAAAGTGGACCTACATAGATCATATAATTGTCATTGACACGTATTTATTGCATTAAAGTGAAATTCATTATGAAAGGTGAAATTAGTGGTAGTAGAATATCATGAAATATGGTTATAAAGGAAGGTAGGGTACTTATCCCATTATCGATAACCTTCTTGATGTTATAAAGGAAGGTAGGGTACTTATCCCATTAACGATAACCTTCTTGAATCCTTGTTCTTTTAGTTGTTAGATTGTCTAAACAACAAAGAACAAATAAATGGTCAACCACTAAATGATAGTATTGTCACCGTGAGAGAAATGTAGATATAATCATAAGGAATAGTATTAAGAAGATCTTAAAAGGTCTACTATCCTCGATGATTATGTGGTGTATCTGCATGAACATGAATTTGGCGTAGGAATAAATAATGACATGGTTTTATTTTCAAAAGTCATAAGAAGTGAAACTAATGGACTACAACTAAGGTTGAAATCTCGTTGAATTACATAATTGATGCACTAAAGTCGGGTATAAGGGGGTCATCAAGACCAAACGCAACACTAACGGTAGTTAAACGAGATAAAGCTAAATTGTAGTAAAATATTTCACTATTAATGAAGAAAAGGTTATAAATGAACCTTCTCAATTATATGTAAGGACATGGAATTCCTATGACATTAGTAGCTCATTATGATTGAGAGTTACATGAAGTGGATGTGAAAATTACTTTTTGAATTCTAATAAACCATGCGTATATGTTTAGGAGATCATTTTATAAACATAAGTTTCCCACATGACGCATTTTAAGAAATAATATCATTATTTTTTTTAATCGTTGTATATTTGTATACACCTTAAGATCAGTGGGAGTAAGTTTATATATTTTCTCTATATACAAGCACGGATTTAGAAAGTAGAGAATCAAAATAATTTTATGGGTTTTAAAAGTTGTGTATGAAGTAATGAGATACTTAAAGGACTATATGCTCACATTTATGATGTATGTGTTCATTTAAATATGAACAATTATTGTGACTCAGATTTACTGTTTGTACGGATGGTACGAAGTTCACTCTTGCTTAAGTATGTTTGTTTTGGTTTATCAACCAATATAATGAAGGAGTGCAACACAAACCATCCATTAAGTATTGTGAAAGCTGAGTTTGTAGTATGCTTGATGCTATAACTTATGTATTTTGGCAGCGTGACTTCATTTCGGGACTTGGAGTTGTCGACACTATTATCAAGTCGCTGAAATATTATGATAATGTCGCTACAATCTTCTTTATGAAGAAATGTTAGGTATTCCTAAAGTAACTAAGCACGTTGAATGAAATACCTATCAGTTAAAGAAGAAATTCAGAAACAAAGAGTGTCAATTGATCACATTAGTACGCGTGATAACATAGCAGATCCTCTTACGAAAGGACCATCTCCGAAGACCTTTATGGAACATGTCAAAGAGATGGGTCTCGATTAGTTAGACTATAATTGCTATTTTGTCTTAGTTGTTTGACACCATTACTTGAATTCAATAAAAGTGTTTCTGATTTCAATTATTTCTGTCTTTTGATAAAGCATGCATAAAATTATGAATTATTGTTGACAAAAATAGTCCTTATTGAAAATGACATTATGAGGCCATTATGATACCCAATATTAAAGGCTTAGTTGAATGAAACATTGGTGTTGTGGTACATGGAAGGAACCATGCTCTTGAATAGTATGGAACCGCCATGACTCGCATCCATGAATCATTTGATTCAGCAAAATAAATTTATCAATGATTGTGCACCTTATGATACCTAATCTAATTATGCGAATTATTAAGACCAAGTGGGAGACTGTTGGAAATTAATGTTAAGTGACGAAATTAATTATTTAATTTCAATTGTATTAAATTCTGAATTTCCCATTTATGTGGTTTTAATAAATGTCAAATAATTAATTAGGAATGTGATAAATAAAGATATTAAAAGATTTGGGTAAACCTTATCCGTTAGTCACATGATGGTTAGTGGCATTAGTGGGAGACTTGAAAGAGTCCCACCTTGACTAGGATTCCGGCCCTCTTCCCCTTATAAATAGAGACCTCTACACCATCTAGAGTCATCTCATAACACACTATTTCTGAGGTGGGAGAGAAACTCTGAGATTCCATTAGAGTGCATTTTTTCCAAGAAGGCAGATCGATGGAGCAATTAATCAAGATTGATCTTTGATCAAGGTATGTCTTATTTTCTATCTTTTAGACGTATTTTGTGAAAACATGAAGATCTAAGATCCTTTTATTAAGAACAATTGTACGTTAAACTTTAATCATATTAATGTGTTCATGATTAATATTAGGGTGTTCTTAAGAATGATTTTATAATCATAACCAAATATATAATTTCATTTGAGTAAAGATCATAACCAACATTCGAGTTAACTACCGTCAACTGTATTGAAACTACTGTATTGGATATATGCAGTAATTTGCATATATATATATATATATATATATATATATATATATATATATATATATATATATATATATATATATATATATATATATATAGTTTCAATACAGCAGACAAGACACTATCAAGGAACATTTTTAATGTTCATAGCAGAATCTGAAGCAGGTGTGAAAATTATTTAAAGATACAAGCAGGTGTGATTATTAAACTGAAAAGAAAATATTTTTTTTATATATCCAAAGGTCAAACATAACGAAGAACAACCTTATTGTACTTAACATTAACATAAGTAATGGGATGAGAATTCAAAGTAGTACAATCAAGAATATACAAGTTTTCAACCTTATCACCCATGCCAATCAGCTTCTTGCTGTTGATTTTTTTAATAACAAAGCAATCAGGAAGAAAGTTTACTGTATGTTGGGATCCATTAGTAAGGGAACTGGCAGAAAATAAATTGACATTGAAATTTTATATTCATATATTTGAAAAAACCAAGTCATATACTGATTGTAACTAGTCACCTCTTCAAATTATAGTTCTTAAAGCACAGATGTATTCTTAAAAGTTCCACTGTTTTAAAATTGTAACAGAAGCACAAATATATATCAAATTAAAAATGAAAAATACAAACATTTTTAGTACATAAGAGTGCTTTTATAACAGAGAGGAATTTTCAGTCCAAATAATCTTCAAATTAAAATTGAAAAAACCAAACATTCTTAGTACATAAGGGTTGATCCGGTAACTCTCATCATAAACTGATTTATCTCAATCAAAGTAATCCATTCTTTCATATCTCGGATCGTACTCGTCCCACATTAGATTTACCATTGCATATCTATGGGCAGTTCATGAAGATTGGGTGGACAGAGTGATTTGAGCATTGAGCGATGCTGTTTCCCGTACATCCAAATGTGGTGGATTAACTTTGTCATCGCTAATTTCATCTTGACTGCACTGATCATCCATATCAATACGTATAAAATAATGTAGGGCACAACAAGCAAGAACAATAATTGCTTGAGTATCAATATCATGGAATGGTTGATGTCTAAGGTAGGCAAATCTCTTTTTCAACAAAGTAATGGTTCTTTCGATAACATTTTGGAGACCGGAATGTCGAGAGTTGAATAACTCTTTATAATTTTCAGGACGGTGACCCTCAATGCCTCTTTGATGATAACGGGTCTTGCGATATGGTGCGAGAAATCCTGGAACTAAAAGGAGCCCCGCATCGACAAGATAATATTTACCTATCGAAAATTGATAAAAATTATTTTTTAAGTAACTATAATTATAAATCGTGGAAAAGGGGTTGATTATATACGTACCCCTTGGTATGGTCAACCTATGTCCTTCACACCATATCGTACTCCTCAACAATCGACCATCGTGGGCAGATCCTTCCCAACCAGCAAGGACGTATGTAAACCTCATATCAAATGTGCATGCCACTAAAACGCTTTGAGATATCGCACCTTTTCAATTACGATAACTAGCTTGTTGATCTAGTGGAACATTTGTAGAAATATGAGTGCCATTTGTAGCGCCAACAACATCCTAAATGGCATAAATTTTTTTTTAAAAATAATATATATAAATGCACACTAATTAGAATAAATGGTATAATCATCAAACAACTAACCTCAAAGTAATGATACCAATCACGAATGTTGTCTTTATCATAAGGTGAGTTATTATCGGTAGCATTCGTGACAACATATCTATAGAGTTCAAGGCAAGAACTTAACACTCAATGAAAATAGTAGCTAACTGTTTGTCCAGACTGAAAAATGTGAAACCTTGAACTCGATTGCGGTAATCGTGTGAGAGTGCGCCAGCAATCAATGATTAACTCGTTTAATTAAATTCCAATTTTTAATCCCAAAAATTATAAATCTTGCAAAACAAATTGTGACAAACTAATTAAATCAAACCAAGCATGCACAATCAATCGCAATATGAGGAAAAATCCCCCAAAAGGGACAAAACCATTTTTATTTCACTATAAATCGTAACAACTTGCAATTACAGATAAATACAGTGACACACAAATACCTGCAGGCATCGATTCGTTGTCGTCGGTGTTGTCAGCAAGAGATCCCGCAAGATCTTCAATTCAGCAATGGAGAACAACTTTCTTCTCCATAAGATTACTCGAGATGAGTAGAACAATTATATTGAGGGTTTATAAGACTCACATATATGTTTGGGAATGAATTGTGAATCAAAAGGGTTGAAAACCCATGAAAAACGAAGTCTGAAAATATGCAGTAGTTATGCAGAAACGTGAGTTCCACATACTTAAAAATTGTGTAAAATGGGCACTTCTATAAATACAAAAATCGAGGTGGTGCGCTGCTTGAACAAAACTAGCTATCGCTTGAACGAGCAACCACATCGCTCGAATGACTTTGCGCGAGATGGCTATGTCGCTCGAATGACAAGTCAATCTCGCTCGAACAACGCCAGCAAATTTTTTTCCCTTCGCCTCTACACTCAGAAAAAATTTATTATTCCGAAGTAAAAACGTTATAGGCCCTTAAAAATATTTTATAAAAGGTCCCAAATATTTATGCAAATAATAAACACTCCAAATAAATTATTTTACCATAATCGGGAGTGGAGCAGTGGGAACGATTGAAGAGCATGTTGCATGATGCACGTATGAAGATGATGGATGTGATGATTCTGATCAAAGACGTCATGGATGATCGTGTTGACGTGCCAAATGTAGCGGTATCAGACATAGTAATTATGATCTAGGACACACAGAAAAATTTCTAGATTCTAACTCGGACATTTATAAAATCATGTCTTTACAAATCTCCCCCTTTGTCTATATCGGTACATACATAAAAAAATTAGAAATATGCTACCCAAATAAAAACCAAATGACATACAATTTAATATCGTCATTAAACCCCAAAAGTGGAAATACTAAATGACATGTCTTCAAACAAACTTCAACGTCTTCAAATATCCAACTCTTGAAACTTTCTTTGTCATCATCAGGGTGTGCAAAAATAATTCTCAATTTTGTACCTACACACATGAGACAAGAAACAATACCCGTGACGTGTAACAGATTGGCATATAATAATAAGCGAAAGTATATAATCAATTAAGATTAAGCAAATCACTATAAAATTCTCCCTCATAATTCGTTCTCCCCCTTTTTATGATGTCCCAAAACAGACAAATATAAAGAACATAAAGCAAATGAAAATGGAAAATTTCACAAGGTAATCAAACTTTCTATTTTTGAATTTTTCAAAATTTTTCTCACAAAATATACAACAAAGAATCACACCATGAAAGAACACGAAAACAACCAAGTCGATGATAGCGAAAATGTAGGGGCGTGTACAAATTCGACAGAAAAATCAATACATACAATCTTAACTTGTATGCATGATGAATTTAAGATATTCCTAACGAATGAACTCAACATCTTCCTCGGGTGTAAAAATGGTGGAATTAAAGGAAATTGACTCAATCAAATCAACAAATCAAAGCTCAAAGTGATTTCCACACCAATAACGTCCAAAACGTTGAAACGTTTTTTCATGACTTTGAGGACATGCAAACCCGTTTTTCATTTATTTCCATCTAAACTCCCTCATAAATAATTTGGCATTATATTTTTCTTTTGAGGTGGTGAAACTAAAAGCTATTGGCCAATTTTTGGCATATTTTTATTTTTATTGCCTTTTAATTTTTTCGGGGCTCTTTGCAAACGGTGGCTTTCACGACGAGGTAATTTTGTACTCTCGCAGCCCTTTGCCTTGATTCACTCATCATGTTTTGTTGAAATTAAATCGGTAAATGATTTTTACATGCACTACTTTCTTGTCAAGTTTTAGCGCATTTTGGTCATTGTATAGACAGAATTGAGATGGAAACACTCAAGCCAATATGTGATAGACAAGTGCAACATTCAAATAATACTTTACATGTGTGCAATAAAGGAGATAAGGAGCCAAACATGTAGAAGATATCACTAATCACATCTCAAAGGCTCCAAAGAATGTAAAACACATGGATGAAATGATGTAACATCTCAAATAACTATCAAACAATCACGTGAAATATGGAATGAAGTTATGACTATGGCTATCTTAAATATTCATCCATAAATGGTGTAAACAAAATACAAAACTCCTTTTGTGTTTTTCAAAAAAAAATTATAAAAAGAAAATCTTTTTGACTTTTTGTAAAAAATTTCAAAAATAAAATCATTTTCAAATTTTAAAACTATAATAAAAACCAAAAGACAAATAATGATACAAATGATACAATCTAGAGATAGGAATCAAATGATATGAACATGGAAAATGTATCCTACTATAGACATGGTAACCACCCCTCAGTCAACTGTGCAAATTCTTAAAGACTTCCTAAGACTCTCGAATCTAAGGGCGTCTAAAGGCTTCTTGAAAATATCGGCTAACTGGTGGTCGGTAGATACAAAACTCATGGATACGAAATTTCCTTCTACAAGCTCACGGATAAAGTGCTCGCATATCCTAATGTCCTCAATCCATGTAGTCATAGATTTTAAAGTGGTTACATTATGAGTGACAGTGGGAGGCGTCCATCCTCTTTCACATACAACCCAAACACGTTCGTCAATGGCCTTTTAGTGAGATTTCATATGGGCTTTTCAATATGCGTAATTTGACCTGTAAAAAATTGTCACTCGATTATACAAGTTTTCCATTGAAATTGCACTTTTTCAAAAATTTATTTTTAGACCAAAATTGATATCCCAAAAAATTTTGCGAAAAAAGTTACACGGTATAATTGTGTAATAGGCTCTGATACCAATTTGAGAGTGCGCCAACAATCAATGATTAACTTTTTTAATTAAATTCCAATTTTAATCCCAAAAATTCTAACTCTTGCAAATAAATTGTGACAAACTAATTAAATCAAACCAATCATGAATAATCAATCACAATATGAGGAAATATCCCCCAAAGGGGCAAAACTATTTTTATTTCACTATAAATCGTAACAACTTACAATTACAGAGAAATACAGTGATACACGAATACCCGCAGGCATCGGGTCGTTGTCGTCAATGTTGTTAGCAAGAGATATCACAAGAGCTTAAATTTAGCAATGGAGAATAGCCTTCTTCTCCATAAGATTACTCCAGATGAGTAGAAAAATTATATCTAGGGTTTATAAGACTCGCATATATGTTTGGGAATGAATTGTGAATCAAAAGGGTTGAAAAAACTTGAAAAATGAAGTCTGAAAATATGCACCAGTTCTGCAGAAATATGAGTGCCAAAGACTTAAAAATCGTGTATAATGGGCACTGCTATAAATACAAAAATCGAGGCGGTGCGTCGCTCGAACGAATAACCACGTTTCTTTAATGAATTCACGCGAGATGGCTATGTCCCTCAAATGACAAGCCAATCTCGCTCGAACGACATCAATGAGATTTTTTTCCCTTTGCCTCTACACTTAGAAAAAATTTCTTATTCCGAAGTAAAAACGTTCCAGACCCTTATATAAATTTTGTAACAGTTCCCAAATATTTAGGCAAATAATAAACACTCCAAATAAATTATTTGACTATAACCGGGAGTGGAGTAGCGGGAACGATTGAAGATCACGTTACATGATGCATGATGCACGTATGAAGATGATTGGGATCAAGGTCGTAATGGATGATCGTATTGATGTGCCAAATATGGCGGTATCAGACATACTAACTGTGATCTAGGACACATAGAAAAATTCCTAAATTATAACTTGGACATTTATAAAATTAGGTCCTTACATCGTGACCCATCAAATTGAGAAAAATCTCTATTTGTTCCTCAACACACACATAACGACTATCGACCAACCCATGCATGCGTAATCGATCACACAACCTATGAAATGGACCCATTTTCATCCTAAGTAGTTCGTAGCAAACTCTATCAATCAAACCAAACATTTGATGATATAATATCTCTCGATGATGATCCCAAATAGAACGAGGAGCCCTAGGTTGGCGGTGATTATGATTGATATGGTAAATTACTACCGCTTGAATAGCCAACATCCAAAAATCACCCTCTAATATGTGCGGGTCCAAGTCGTGTTCTTCCATCATTCTACACACTATAAAAAAAATATAATTATAAATATGCACAAATATATAAAAGACAACACAAATTCAACACATATACCTTCACACACTCATTATTCAACATACAGCATAAAAATATCGTTGTTGTTCATAATAACTCAAAACTCTAACCTACAAATTTTTGAGTTGTTGAATAGATTTGTGAATAATCGATCATTTGGTTAGGGTTTTGAGTCATAGCTACTGTTCATAATAAATCAAAGCATAACTACTGTTCATAATAAAAACATAACTACTGTTCATAATCGATCATTTCACAATTATAATCTATCCAATTTTTCAATTTACATAGATGGATTGATTTACATATAATCGATATTTGATGGATTGATTTGTGAATAAATCTATAATAAAAAATCGATAATTTTTTAATAAATCGATAGTTGATAATTTTTCAAACTCATATAGATGGAGTGATTTGTGAATAAATTGATAATCGATAAACCTACTATGTGAATACAACTATTCAAATAGCATTAAATCTTTAATCGATTGAATATGTGGATTGAATTCGTGCATTCAATCTTCAATCGATTGAATAGATAAACCTAATTTGTGGATTGAATCAATTGATTAGATTATAGATTGAATTGATTATAGATTAAATCGATTGTAGATTGATTTGAAACTTTAGATTGAATAGATAAACATAATATGTGCATTCAATCGATTAAATCGATTGAATGTGTGGATTGCATTCAAATCGATTGAAGATAAAAAATGGGAATGAGAGAATAGTGAGCAGAGAAATTGGGACAAACCTGTTAATAGTTGGGATCCTGTGGAGCAGAGAGCAGAGATGAGATATGGGAATGAGAGAATGATTCAGGAGCAGGAATGAGTCGAGAGCGGATATTAGAGTTGTTTTACCTGGAAAATAAAAAACAAGGTGGGTGTTGTTTTTTTATTTCCACCTTTTGTGGAAAAAATGGTCACATGTTATATTTTAAAGAAATTAATTCCATAGAAAATTTTTATTTGTCAAACATAAAAAAGATAGAAAATAATTCCATATATTGTATTTTCCATGGAAAATTAAAGTTATCAAACACACCCTAATTTATTCTCTAGGCCCTATAAGTCTTCTCTACATGGTCCTTCTTTTACAAGTGGCACATGGAGATAAGGGTAGTTTGGAAAGGTTAAGTAGACATGAGGGGTGTGAGGCGATAAGGGTATTATGGGAAAGGCACACAACTGCATGTGTGTTGTAAGGTAATGTGGGAAGATGGGGGTATAATGGGAAAAGGGTATAAAACACTTTTTAAACGAGAAATTTACAATTAGCTCACTTGTTGACAATTTTTAAACATTTAAGGACAATTTACTATTTGGTCCACTTGTTATGCCCCTAGCGTGAAAATCTCCAATAAGAGAATTAGTGGAACTAAGTGTTTAAAGTTTATACAAATTCCTTTATAATTTTTATTTGTTTACGAGGGACCTAAGAGTACTTTTCCCTTTTTAAACCCATGTGAGTTCTTTGGTTAGTTAGGTGTTAGGGACATTACAAGGGCAGAATCGGATAAGGTAATAGTGGGAGGCTTAATGGGTTTGAGATAAATAAGTCAAAGATGGGTAAGTATAGGGCTGCCATGGGTCGATTTCTTTGTTAGAGGTATGGAGGTCGGGTCGACGGATATGGGTCTTGTTCTGACCAAAGTTTGAAAGCTCCGAAAATGGAGGTCGGCACTCGGGTTGAGAAGATTAGGATTTGGGTTTATGAGTTTAGATCAGGTAGGGGTTAAGGGTTGCTTAAAAACCCGAACTATTTTAACCCAGGGTTAAAATAGTTCGGGGTTTTAAGTAGTGGGTCAGGAGGTTAGGACGGGTTAATGGGCGGAGTTCGGAGTTGGGTTGGTTTAAATGATCGCCGTAAATGCGAGTTTAAGGTTTGGGGTCGGAGCTTAGGCTTAGTTGTTGGTGGGTTAAAGAGGATCTCTAGCGACAAATCTGGCTAGAGTGGCTTTGGGGTATAGGGTTGGCATTTCTTGGTTGGATATTGGTGGTTCAGATGTATTGGTTAGGAGCAATGGGTCGTGGGTTTTATTCGGGTTGGAAGGTAGGAGGTTTGTTAGGATATATGGGTTAATGAAGATAGTGGTGAGGTTTTTTGAGTTTAATGGAGGATGGAGAGAGAGGGTAAGAAAATCTGATTTTAGTGGAGTGTTTGAAATGTGAGTTTTGAGAGATGATTTGGTGTGTGCGTGCATGTGTGTGTGTGTGTGTGTGTGTTGTATGGGTGTGAGGTGTTGGTGAGGGAGTGTTTTAGGTGTAAGGGTATGTATGGTACTAATATGTGTGCGAGTGTTTGAATTGTACCTATTTAAAACTATTTAAATATTTACACTCAACTAAAAAAATAAATTCTATTAGAATTAAAAATTAAAATCCTAATCTACAAAAACTCAAATAAAATAGAATAAAAATAATAATAAAACTAAATTAATAAAATTAAAAACAAATAAAATGAAATAACTAAAAAAAATCTAATTAACGCGCACCTAAATTTATACAGACACAGACTTAACGACACACACGTAGTATGTAATATTTACATAAAAATATAAAGTAATAAATAAAATAAAATAATAAAAAGGACTCGAATAATACTACTACACACACACTAGGGATTAGGGATGGTCTAGAGTTAGGTTCGCGATTGGGTAATTGGTACAAGAATTGGGTTTAGTCTCTTTTAACCACATCACTTCCACATTTGACTTGAAATAAAGCTTTTAAATTCGTAAGAGGCATTTGACTTTAGAAATAAACATATACGTGCATAAGACTAATTTTATCGAGAATTAGCAATTAAAAAACGTCTATTTAGGGTTTTATTTAAACACTTTGGGGTTCTTATCAATCATCAAGATGTACATCCTTACCAAAATTACATGTGGTGTCGTCCAATGCATCTGTCAACTCCCCATGATAAATCCAATCCTTAAAACTCCATTTTTTTGTTACAAAAGGAAGAAAAAAAGAAACAAACAATAACAATCAAAACACTAGATCGAGGAGTTAACAATTTCGGCTCATTCAAGCATCACGAGAAGCCACTCTGGAGTATGCTCGTGCTCCAAATAAAGCTCCTGGGAGTCTTTTATAATTTTGGCCATGCAATTCACTTGAATGTTCTTCTCTCTCGAAATGTGGATGACCTTGGATTTGAGGCATTTGACGAGATCACAATAGTCTTCAATGATGGTGGTTCCCTTTATCCTCTGACGCCAAGAGCTGGACGGCTTCTAAATAATCGGTCTTGAGGCAGACACCCTTCCATTTCTCCCTATTGGTAATGTTCAGACCATGGAAGACACCTTCCAATTCAGCTCTAAGTGGCGGCCTTTCCTTGAATACGACCAGTGAAGCCAATAATCCATTTCCCTTCCTTATCCCGCACGACACCTCCAAAATCTCCCATTCCACTATTATTATCAAAGATCCTGTCAGTCTGGATGATGTGCGTACCTAAAATACAATCACTAGCATTAGTGGACATACAAGAGCTTTCCCCTTCTTGATTAGTAGTCTTATTATGAGCTTCGAATATATCACAACTAAGATCATAGATAAGCTTATTAACCGCAGAAGGGGAAATACTAAGATTATCAAAAATAAGTTTATTACAGGCTTTCCTAATACACCAAAGGTAAGAGATGAAATTTACATACCAATACGTGTCTGCATTATTCCAAACATTTGCAGTCACTCTGTAAGTAAAATCAGAGTACATACCTTGGAAGTGAGTGAATGGATTGCTAAGGTTTTGCTAAACTTGGGTAGAGAAGGAGCAATCTTTGAAAACGTGGTTGAGATCTTCCCTACAAGAGCATCGAGGGAACGTATTGTCCGTGGTGAGACCTCGTTTTCTCCCTATGTTCATTAGTGAGCAATTTACCATGGAGAAGGATCCAAAGAAAATGTTTCAACTTGAGAGAAATTCTAAGCTTCCAAAAATTCTTCCTGCATTCTAGGGGGTTGAATCATCTCTCAACGATATTTTACTATAGCAAGAGTGAATAGAGAACTTGCTGAAAAGTGCGTTAACCAAACGCGGCGTGTGATATCGAATAAAAAATTATTTGCAAGTTTCCAAGTAAACCATTTTTAATTAGAGTCTATTTTTAAACAAAATAAATATAGCCCCTAAACATGCACCTACGTGTGTGCGTGTGTCAAACAATAAATAAATAAAGCATGTGACACAAAATATCAGGAAAAATCCCCGCAGGGCAAAACCATATTATTTTCACTATAATTTGTAAAGAACGGTTACACGGATTATAATGAAAATAAGTGTGACATACGAAAATACCCGCAGGTGTCAATTTTAATGTCGTCGGCTAGAATATCCCGCAAGAATTTCAGATGGGAAGCAATGAAGAAGAGACTGGCTTCTTTACAAAATACTCCAAATGAGTAAAATAATTCCTTAAAGGTTTCTAAAATCTGCACTTGCAAAATGGGAGTGAAATGTGCATTTAAAGAAGGCTTCAAGTCTAATGAATTATGAAGTCTAAAAAGTGAGTAGATTATGTGCCGGATATTGCTCAAAGTGTGTTGAAAATGACTTGGACACTCAAGTAGAAAATGACAGAAAATGGTACAAAAATCGAGGTGGCGGTAGCGTTCGAACGAGATAGCATGTCGCTCGAATGAATGATAGCTATCGTTCGAACGAGATCGCGCGACAGGCATATCTCACGCGAACGACAGTGCTATGTCATTTGAGCGAGCACGTCGACCAAGGCACTCCGCTTCTACACTTAGAAAATTTTCTTCACCTGATAAAAAAATAATTTAGACTTCAAAAAATATTTTCAAAAAAATTCCCAAATATTTATGCAAATATAAACAACTCCAATAAATCATTTTACTGATAATGCGTCATGGAGTAGTGGGAAATGGTTGAGCAGCAGGTCGCATGTAGCATGATGCATGTGTGAAGATGAAGGATGCATGTATTCGGATAAGGGCCGTCGTGGATGATTGTGATGACGTGCCGAATGTAGCGGTATCAGACATAAAAACGGTGATCTAGGGGAAACAAAAAATTCCTAGATTCTACCCGGATATTTATAAAATTATGTCCTTACAAATCTCCCCCTATGTCTATGCCAATACATACATAAAAATCCGAATTATGCAATCTCCCAAAAACAAATGTCATATAAGATAATATCCCCATTAAACCCTCAAACTGAGAATACTAAATGACATGTCTTCAATCAAACTTCAACATCTTCAAATCTTTAACACTTCAGAAACTCCCAAAGCTTTTCTCATCAGGGTGTGCAATCCAATAGATATCAACTTTGTACCTCCACACATGAGATAAAGCAAATACCTGTGACACGCAACAGTTTGAAATATATTTCTCCCCCATAATTCATTCGCCCCCTTTTTATGATGTCCCCAAATAGACAGATATGAGAAGCATAAATATGAAAAATGTCAAAAAGAATCTTTCAAAATTTTTCTTTTCTTTTTTTTAAAAAAAAATATTTTCTTTTACCCAAAAAATATAACAAAGAATATGGGAAATCAATTTGAATTTTTCAAAAAAAAAAATTTACACAAAAATAAGATACAAAAAATCACACCATGGATATAAACTCAAATAACCAAGCCATGGAATTGGAATGTATGGGTGTGAACACATTCGATTGGTAAATAAACTCAATCAATCATATGTGCACGATGAATACGTGTACTCCTAACGAATAAACATCAAAAGATCCTTAGGTGTAAAAATATGTTGAATTTAGATGACATCGTCTTATACAAATCAACAAATCAAAGTCAAAGTGATTTCCACACCAATAACGTCCAAAACTATTTAGCGCTTTTTCAAGATTTTCAAGGATGTGCAAACCCATTATAATAATCTCCAACCAAACACCCTCAAATATATTTTCTTTTTAGAGGCGTTAAACTAAATTCTCAAACTTTGAAGAATTGGTGAAAAAACCTAAATGGCCCATAATTGGCATGAATTTCTTTTTATTGCCTTTAATTTTTCAAGCTCTTTTAAACCTCTTTGGACCCCGGATAATAAAATTCCTCAATTTTTTAGGTTCGATTTAACGGTGGTTTAGTATTCACGAAGGCCAAATGAACCTTTCGCCGCCCTTCCCCATTTTCAAATAAAGCACACAAACTCACAAACGGTTCTTACATGCACACCTTTATTATCAATTTTTATCACGCTTGGTTCATTTTAAGGACAGGATTGAAGTAAAAATACCCAACCAACATGTGATAAGACAAGTACAATAATCAAACAAATTCGTGCATGTGTGCAATAAAGGAAATTATGAGTCAAACATGTAGGAAGTAACACTTAATTACATCTTAATGACTCCAAACATTACAAAGCACAAAGATGACATGATATATTGTCTCAAAACACTATCAAATAGACACATGAAAAATATAGAATGATGTTGTGACTTGGTCATCCTAAGTGTTTATCCATAAACGGTAAAAAAATACAAAAAAAAAAACACTTTTTGGATTTTTTTTAAAATTTTATCAAAATAAAATCTTTTTGTATTTTCAATTTTTTTAAAGCAAAAACTTATACAACAATGATACATACTAGCAATTGGCAAAAAATGCATCAAGAAAGTCATCCTATGCTAGTAAACAAGTCAAATCTCAATCGTTAGGTGCGGATGGGTTTTCAAAAGGTGGTGTCAACTTATGAAAAATCTCCATAAAATCTTGTGAAGTATTGACAAAAAACTTAACTTGCTCACCTAAATGTGCAAACTCTCTCTCCAAATCTAAAACCCGACGACCTAAAACTCTATTATACTTTATTGTTTTCAAGGTCTTAGTGTACAAATCTCTAAACGCCTTTTGGAGATCGCTTTCATCTCCACTTTCACTCACGCATTTTCCCTCACTTGAAGCGCTCAAATCATCACTATCGCAATCGTGTGCACTATTATGGTACAAAGATGATGTGCTCACACGACTCGGAAAAGCAACAAACTTCTCACCACTAGTCTTATCACCCTCACCTTCACTACTATCACTAAGTGTGGCAGGCATGGCTACATTCTTTCCTTTTTTTCTAAGCCACGTAGGACACTCAAACAACTTATTCCCCTTACCCCCACATTTAAAACAAGTCATGTTCTCAAACACCTCCCCACAATCCTCATCTGAGTCACTCTCTTTTTCCCTCTCACCTCTTTCTTTGGCCTTTCCTTTCATTTTATTTTTCTCAAAAAAAAAAATTTTGGAAGAATTTTCTTTAGAAATTTTGAGAAAGTTTTTGTAATTTTTTGCAAATAAGGCCAAATCATCAAAGTCTCCCTCAGAATCGGACTCACAAACTTTTTCTTTCTTTTTCTTAAAATGTGTCTTTAAAGCAACGCCTCTATCCTTAGCCTTAAAGATTTGGGGAAACATGTCAATCTCATAGGTTTGAAGACCTCCTACAAGTTCTTCCAACTTAAGTGATTTCAAATTTTCCACAAAGTTTAAAACGGTGACTTTAGTAATAAAGCGTTTTGGAAGAGATATCAAAATCTTTTTAACGACACGCGTGTTATCAATCACCTCAACCAAATTAAAATAGGTGTTAACAATGTCTGACAAACGTGCATAAAAATCATCAAATCATTCAGACTCAGACATGGTGATAGTCTCAAATTGGGTGGCCAAATTTTATAACTTTGATTCTTTAATAGCGTGCGTACCCTCATGTGTCAGTTTCAAAACATCCCATGCCTCTTTAGATGTTGTGCAGTCATAATTCGACGAAACTCGTCGGGAGTGACGGATCCAAAAATAGCACTCAAACCACGGGAACTAAAATTAGACATTTTAAAATCATCTTCAGTCCAGGCTGACACGAGTTTTAAAGAGGTGATATTATCAACGGTGACCGTGGGAGGTGTCCACCCATTTTCACAAAGCAACCAAACACGCTCGTCAATGGATTTTAAACAAGATTTCATATGAGCTTTCCAGTAGGCATAATTAGACCCGTAAAAAATAGGCATCTTATTAAATGAATGTTCCATTGAAAAAAATGTGAATAAACACAAAACTAATTTTTCGAAAAATCAATATCACACGATTTTGTAGAAAATAGGAATTCGCGATAAATTAGCGCAACCCGCTCTGATACCAATTTGAAAAGTGCATTAACCAAACGCGGTGTGTGATATCGAATAAAAAATTATTCGCAAGTTTTCAAGTAAACAATTTTTAATTAGAGTTTATTTTTAAACAAAATAAATACAACCCCTAAACATGCACCTACGTGTGTGCATGTTTTAAACAATAAATAAATAAAGCATGTGATACAAAATATCAGGAAAAATCCCCGCAGGGAAAAACCATATTATTTTCACTATAATATTTAAAGAACGGTTACACAAATTATAATGAAAATAAGTGTGACATACGAAAATACCCGCAGGTGTCAGTTCCGATGTCGTCGGCTAGAATCTCCCGCAAGAATTCTAGATGGGCAACAATGAAGAAGAGATTGGCTTCTTCACAAAATACTCCAAATGAGTAAAATAATTCCTTAAAGGTTTCTAAAATCTGCACTTGTAAAATGGGAGTGAATTATGAAGTCTAAAAAGTGAGCAGATTCTGTGCCGAATGTTGCTCAAACTGTGTTGAAAAATGACTTGGACACTCAAGTAGAAAGGGACAGAAAATGGTACAAAAATCGAGGCAGCGACATCGTTCGAACGAATGACAACTGTCATTCAAACGAGATCGTGCGACATGCATATCTCGCGCGAACGAATGTTCTATGTCGTTTGAGCGAGCTCGTCGACCAAGGCACCCCGCTTCTACACTTAGAAAAATTTCTGCACTTGATAAAAAAATAATTTAGACTTCAAAAAATATTTTCTAAAAAAATCCCAAATATTTATGCAAATATAAACAACTCCAATAAATCATTTTACTGATAATGCGTCGTGGAGTAGTGCAAAACGGTTAAGCAGTACGTTGCATGTAGCATGATGCACGTGTGAAGATGAATGATGCATGGATTCGGATAAAGGCCGTCGTGGATGATCGTGATGACATGCCGAATGTAGCGGTATCAGACATACAAAGTGTGATCTACGGAAAACATAAAATTCCTAGATTATACCCGGACATTTGTAAAATTATGTCCTTACGCTTGCCTTCGCTAGTAGGATGCCAAGATGGTTTATCCTCTCTAACCCCCCTTTTAGGGAGTGGTGTATTAATTATTTCATCCACAATAGTGTCATTGAACCCCTGTTGAATCTTATTAAGGTCTTAAACACCGTTATCGATTAAGAGTGTGATAACATCTTCATCATCCATGGAGGGTTGTCCATCTCTAGATGCAAGAGGTGCGTCTCCACACCACTAATCTTTCATCGTGTTAATTTTATTTCCCTTACCCACATTCCATTTGGGGTTCTTAATAAGGACATCTTTACATTTATAGATGCTACGCCAACTATATAAGGTGCTAGTTTTCTTACACCACAATTTAGGGTTAGGATCAACTTTATAATTTTTTGTGATGACATTGGCCCATAATGATCCATTATTATTCATGATATTCCAACCCAGTTTGGCAATCACCGCTTTATTATTTTTGTAGGCCTTATTAATGCCCAACCCTCCTCTGTCTTTGGGCCGATAAACTTTATCCCAACTAACCAGATGTATCTTTTTATTACTCTCATTATTTCCCCACAGAAAGTTTCTATTAAGTCGATCAAGTGTGTCTCAGGTCTTCTTGGAAAAGAGAGCGATTTGCATATTATATGTGGGGGTCGTAGACGTAACAGATTGGACAACAGTGGTTCTATCCGTAAGGATAATAGTTTGGTTTTCCACCCAGTAAGCTTCTTTTGAACTTTTTCCACTACATTTTTAAGGTAAGCATTATTTAACCTGTCGTGAACAAGGTTGGCACCTAGGTAAGTACCCAGATTATATGTAAGGCCCATCCCAAATTTATTACTAAGCTCAACTGCTTAGGATCTAGGGATATTCAACGAGATAATTTTTATTTTTATTTTGAGTAACTAATCCTCTGGCCCGAAATGTGATAAAACTCTTCAAGTGTGTCCAAAACAGCCTCGTATGAGCTAATGGTCATATTAGAAAACAGAATGAGATCGCCCGCGAAGAAAAGGTGCGATATACATGGGCAATTAGGGGAAGTTTTCATGCCTTTCCATTTACCTATCCCCACTTTAGTAGAGATGCTACCTGAGAGGTATTCCATACAATTCACGAATAAATAAGGTGACAGAGGGTCCCCTTTGAAAAACTACTTACTAAGTTAATAAAAAAATGTTATAGATTAAGTAAACTCTGAACACAAACTCTTTGAACAAAACTCTTTTCAAAATACAACACAAGATGTGTTAAACATTTTCTGAATATGACCTCTGGATTGTTAGTTTGATTACCTTAGGTTTTTAAAACTAAAACCTACAATTAAGTCTTGAATGAGATATTGTTCACAAAACCAATTAAGAACATTCAAGAAAATTTGACACGAGATTTTTAATGTGGTAAAACCTTAAAATAAGGGAAACATCCATTGACCCCCTCTACGAAGCAAAACAAAAATCCACTAGAATCACAAGGCACAAGTTACAGCACTAAACATGCAATACAAGATCATAAATATAAGCTCAGAAAATAAAATACATGAGTTACTCCACTCTCAAAGGCCACTCTCAAAAGCTTCTGACTTGATAGGATCTTCCTCCCGCAACTTCCTTGCTTTTTTGTTGTCCACTTGATTATAGTAGCTCAATAAACAATAAATCTCACCAAGAACTACAATATCTAAGTGTTCATATGAGAGTGAAAGTGTTTGTTAATTAATATAAATGCAGAAATGCATCTCACATCTCTCAATCAATTATACAAGAAATTCCTAAGAATTACAAATCAATCTATATGATATGCAAGTAATTTCAAATCTGTTTTGAATAATAGACTTCAACAAATTTCAGATCTGACAAAAAATTTTATATCAAAGTTTGTTTCAAATATTTATGTTCAAACTGATTTCACAAAATTTGAAATTATAATTTGAAACCAAAAACATTTTTTAGATCTGAATTTATATAGACAATCAGAAGTCTTATTTCTCAAAATATATTTGAGATCACAATCTTGGATCAATATTCGTCGAATTGAACTGTTAATCTAAGGGATTAAAGACAACGGTGGAAATAGGTTTTAAAATGGTACGATTTGGTCGGTACCATTGCAACCTTGATGGAGAACTTCTCACATATTTCACACTCATACGAAGTCGCTTCACTATCTCCTTAATCTCAAGAATCTCATCCCTCACAACAAGATTGATAATGTGTGCAAAACATCTCACATGAAAAAATTCCCCACCCAACAACAACAACCCATTTCTCTTGTTAAATCTTTTTCTCAAGTCATCAACACACCTATCATTATTTTTTTCATTATCAAGGGTGATTGTTGTTAACTTTTATAAACCCCACCCTAGCAAACATGACTCCACAGCTTTAGAAATGGCCACACCTTTATGTGGGTGTGTAAGTACACAAAAATTAATGATTTTCTTTTGTAACTTCCAATTATTATCCACATAATGAGCGGTAAGACACATATACCCCAAATTTTGAATAGATGTCCACAAATCAGTGGTGATGGAGACACGTGTAGCGGATGTCATAAAGTAATGCTTCAATTTTGCACGTTCTTCAAGATAAATTTGCCAACAATCTTTGGTGATAGTGGGTCGGGAAACTACATGAAACCTAGGGTTTAACTCTTTTACAAACAATCGAAAACCCTCTTTTTCAACAAAACTAAATGGAAGTTCACAAAGAATAATCATTTTCGCAAGAGTCTTGCGAGCTATATCTTGATCAAACTTCCAATTAATTTTTTCAGTTCCTTCCAATGATAAAATTGTTTGTTTATCGGTTATTTCGGATTGCGAATATTTTTTACATCTCCTTTTAAGATGATTCCACAATAAAGTAGTTCCGTTAACAGAAGGAACATAAAATTTTGTACCACAATGTACACAATCACAAGTACCCATATATTTACCATCAACCATATGTCTATTCATATGAGTCCAAATGAGAGAACTACCTTGGTTTGTGATAGTTTTAGTACCTCCTTCGTTCTTTTTTGACTCACTTCAGTGCTGCCCTTGCTTATTTCAACAACATCATTATTTGTTTCATCCATCGCTGACATCTAACAAATACAAAATATAGAACAAATAATTATTGAGGGATAACACGAACAAGAAGCTAATACGTAATACTTTAATACATACAAAACGACATAATATGTCATGTACTACAATACAAGTTATAAGGCTAGAGAGTAGAAACATTTGGAAGTATTAGCCCCATTGGGATAATGATACTATTTAATCCAACCATATCATAACAAAAAAGATACTATTTCTAAACTCTCTCTCAAAAAAAATCCCACTTGTTACTCTAATCCGTGTTATTAAGCCCCATTGTCCACATTTTCAGTAACTTATCATATTTTATCTATTAAAGGTCCTTCACAGACCACTTGT
This sequence comes from Sambucus nigra, assembly GCA_949130495.1. Lineage (NCBI taxonomy): Eukaryota > Viridiplantae > Streptophyta > Magnoliopsida > Dipsacales > Adoxaceae > Sambucus > Sambucus nigra. The sequence continues at coordinate 598,593,326 of OX422215.1, read as the reverse complement.
CGAGTTGGTGTATAACATGTTTTTTTTGTTAGTCCTAACACGATCAACATGATTCCATTCTACGCAATCTCCCAAATGAGCCCAAAGTTTATTTGACGACTCAATCTCCGGAAAACGTTGTTTACAATATAAGCACTCAATTTGCCCATTTCTCTCAATCTTCGCATAATGCTCAAAATATTCATTGTTATCGTACTCCCAATTTTTTTGGTCCATTTTCTCTTTCCCAACACCTCCGAGATTGCTACGAGCCCACAAATATTGCCTTTCAAAACCATTGTTAATTAAAACCTACAAATAAAAAAAATAAAATAAAATCAAACTGTAAAAATAAATCTGTAACAATAACAAAAAAAAAATCCATCTTATACACATTAAAAAAAACAGCTTATACATAAATAAAAAAAACTGTTGTTAACAGCTTATACATAAAAAAAAACCCAATAACAGCATATCATACAACAACAAAAAAACCCAGCTAATACACATTAAGAAATAGCCAAAAAAATAACAAAAAAAACCCAGCTAAACAAAAAAAATATGTTCATCTTTTTTTACTTTTATATATACAGAAAAACCCAATACAGAAAATTCTTCTTAAAATTGGGGAATTTACTTTTTTTACTTTTAAACTTATTTTTTACTTTTATCTATACAGAAAAAAAAACCCAGCTCAACAAAAAAAATATGCGGTCGTGCATGAGAAAGTGTGTGTGGCTGTGTGTGGCTGTGTAGCTGTGTGTGTGTGTGTGCGTGTGTAGTTGTGTGTGTGCATGTGTAGCTGTGTGTGCGTGTGCCTGTGTGTGTGTGGCCGTGTGGCTGTGTGTGTGCGTGGTTGTGTGGCAGATCGGAGGGGGAGGGGGAGGGGGAGGGGGGGAAGATCTGAGATGGGAAATAAAGAGGTTGTTTACCTTTTTTTTTCTTTTGTTTTTTGCTTTTAGCTCATCAGCCGTTTGTTAGTAGGAAAGTGAATGAGAAATTAGGGTTTGCATTTTATATAAAGAAGAATGGATGGATGAGATGGGTTTACTTTAAATGGAGGCCCTTGATAATTTAGAATATATTTTTTTTAATACAAAATTATTTGGTAATTGGTATAGTAACATTTGGTAAGTTTGGTATGGTATGTTGGTACGGTAAATTCGGTAATTTCGGTACGGTACATCGGTACGGTAATGCGGTACGATAAAGCGGTACGGTAATTTGGTAAATCAGTTTTTTATATCTAAAAACCAAAACCAACCAAACTTTTTGCGGTATTTTTGGTTTCGATAATTTCGATTTTTGGTATTTCAAAATATGAAACCAAAACCATTTTTTTTCGGACCAAAACGGTACGGTACGGTAAAAAACAGTACCGCTTCCACCCCTAGGTTTAACTACCAAATCAAATTGTGCACACATAATAACACATATATATGAAGTGTATGTAGTGTGTGTCCTATTGTGGTTCAAGAGTTAAATACTTCCCTTTTTTATGTGCATCTTGAGGTGCTTGGACTGGGATTCCTTTTTTTATGAAGCATGAATACCTTTTTAAGATAGAGTAACTCATAAAAGATCTAATCCTATTTTGTCTCGATATCCAAACTAGTTGGAATTCCTATATCGTATAGACTCAAGTAAGTCACCCATATAGTGCGTTCTCACCCTTATCTATGACTCTTGGAGGGGGTAAAATTGGGTAACGGAGAACCATTCCAAAAGATAGTGATAAAGGTATTTTCACACAACTCGTGATCAATTTTGTAATGCCACTGTCCACATTAAGCCAATTTAATACTTCCTCAGGATAGTCCCAGCTAACTTTGTCATAGGCTTTTTGAAGTTCAAATTTGAGGATAACACCACCAGCCTTACCCTTTTTTCTTCATAAAGGGTATGTATAATTTTCGGGGTAATAATGATGTTATCCGAATTCTATCTACTCGGGAGGAAACTAGACTGGCACGGGTCAATGCTCCGACAAAGGATGGGTATCAGTCTGTTAACAATCACCTTAGCAAGAATTTAATATGAGAGATTACAAGGGGTGATAGGACGAAATTGACTTATATTCTTAGGATTATCTAGTTTAGGGATCAAAGTCACATAACTATTATTTATATTGATTGGGCAGTTATTCTGGCCCCAACACTTGTTAACAAAGTTGAAGAGGTTTTCTTTTATGTTACTCCAAAAATGTTGGTAGAATATGGGATAGATCCCATCAGGGCCAGATCTTTGCTCGCTTTCATGCTAAAAGTGGCACGTCTAACTTCATCAAGTACAAGGGGTATGTAAGGCTAAAATTATCCCCACTCTTAAATTTAAAATGGGGATAATCATTCATTTGACTATTAATATCATACAACAACTTAGATTTGAATAGGTTTTTAAAATAGGCATTTATATAGGTGGTAAGGATGGTAGTGTCCTCAGTCCAACCCCCATTTACCATGAGATGGTCAATTATTTTCTTCTTTCTTCTAATTATGGTAGGAGTGTGAAAAAAATTTGTGTTCCTATCTCCCTCACTGATCCACTGAATTCTAGATTTTTGCCGCCAAAATTTAGAGTGTGTAGGTGGTGGTAGACTCGGTTTACACATTTAATACATGGGCATTTGATATGTGACGACTGCATAATCCTATTCCTATATTCAAGGATAACAAACCTTCCAACCCCATCCCCGTATTCATTTGAATTGCAATCACGTGATTCTATCCAACTCTTAAGACATAATTCGATAAATCCTTCATTATGTTAAAAACTATGTTAGTATACATATAAAAGATATACAATTTAAACATAACAAGTGTGCACATTTTATTTAAAGAAAATGATAACTACACAGTCTATGCATATTTTATTTAACTACTAATTTTGTTTTAATGTTTTCAAGTGATCACTAAGGGTAGAAATCAATGTTGAATATTTAACATATGCGAACCACTATTCACCATGAGGACTTTCAGACTATTTTTTAAATGGTAAAAAAAATTATTTTGACCTGAATTTTTTTTATGGGTAGTAAACATTTCTGGGTACCTCTCAAAAAACTTTCAGCTCAAAATGAGTTTTTTTGGCTATTTAAAAAAAAAATCAGTTAAAAATCTATCAATTTTTAAAAGCTTAAAAACTGACAGTATTTTGACCGATTTTTTTAAAAATATCAAAACAACTCATTTCGAACTGAAATTGTTTTGAGGAATACCCTGAAATATTTTCTATACACAAATGAACTTTGAGTTAGGTATTTGCTAAAAATGAAAATACTCTCTATGAAGACTTTTCTCTTTCATACTTTCAATGCTCTTCCCTTTTTAAAAATGGTGGGTGAAAATGGGTGGTATAAAAATAGGGATGGTACATGCTGGTTATATGAAAAATGAAAGGTGTGTGGATATGGATAAATGTGTGATAAAATGTAATTTGGTTAGTGTATGGGTGAAAGTATGGTGATTGGGACAAATTTCAAAACACATGTTTATTACAACTCAAAAATGATGTCATTCTCAGTGATCAAGCCAAAAATTTAGTGAAGAATAATGAGATCATACAACGATTAAGTGCGGACCCAAAGGAATTTGAGTCATTTTGTGACTAGGAGATTACGTAAAACTCTCTAAATGGTGAAAGTCACGAATCTCAAAAGCTAAAGTCTCTAATGGGGATCCTTGAGGTTTTCTTGAGAATTGTATTACTCTTCAACTCTAAAATGTAGTGACGTGATAAGTGCATAAATTTTGTTGAGACTAGAAATTCATGGTTTAAAATGCCTTGGTATGTATTACATAAGCTATTTAGAACAAATATCCTATAGCTTAATTCCTAGACCTAAAAGATGGATGATAGAAAATTCACATTAATGAGTGAGATGAAAGAAACTGCACAAATGTTTTTAAAATAAATCTTATTTATGAAAATTTTATCAAAAGAGGTACGATTTTGATAAAATTCCCCACCCCCCAAAAAGGAACATCATCCTCGATGTTAAATAAAATTATTTTTTAAATTGAGAGCATAAGGTAAGAAAGAGATTACCATAATCATCCGCTAATGATTTGGACCGTACGTATCCAAGATAAAACCTGAATAGGTGATGAGATAAAAATTTGTACAAGTCTATAAACATGGTAAAGCATTGGGTTCTATGAAACATTACCCCCAAACAGGATAAGAGTCACACTCAAAAACAGCGAGCTACCTCCCGATAGCGCTAAGTTTATGTCTTCAATCAGACCGAAGGGAATCCACCCCAAATCACATAAAAACTAGGATGGATCAGGGTGACAGTAAAATTGGGTGATGATAATCACCCCCCAAAAAGACTGAATCATCAGTCTTGTGGAATAAAGGAAACTAGGTCAATGCACTTGTATGGAAAAATGTTTCACGCGATGTACGACATCGGTGGACCAAGGTTTGGCGGGGAGAAGTGTAGGGAAGAAAGGCAGGGGTCACTACAAAAAAATTACTTTTTAAGACGGAAGATTTTGAGATGGCAAAAATTGAAGTCTCTAAAACTTACTTTTTGAGACGGCTAAAATTTACGGTCATAAAAACTACTAATTTTTAAGACGGTTAATTTTACCCGTCCCAAAAGATACACCTTGTGAGACAGCATGTTAACTGCCATCTCAAAAGATATACCTTATGAGAAGGATAAACAAAATTTGAATTCCCTCCTTTCTCTTTTTATCTCTCCCTCTTCTTCCCCCATTTCTATTAGTGTAAGAAAATAAGAGATAGGGAAAAAGAAATCGGAACCAAATCCCCACTCCCACACATTTCTTCTTCACCGACAAAAAAAGCCACGTACAGACCCTCAGCCGCACGCCATCAACGCCCTCACCCTAGCCGCCATAGCCCTCGTCGCCCTTTCCCTAGCTTCTGGATAAGCTGACAATATCGAGTCAGTTATATTATTTCTTTTTTATTGACTGTTTTTATAATCTTTTATGGCCTTGTTGCATGTTAAAGGGTTTATGTTCTTAATTGAATTCGTTGGAAGATTGTATAGGAGGATTCAACATAAAAGTTATATGCAGAGCAGAGTTTCAATATGTGGATTGAGGCGGGTAGAAGGTAATTTTAATTCTGGGTTATTGCTTAATATCATCAGTTTTTTTTGTAGGGGTGATAGGAGGTTGAGGGTGAGCCAATTGAAAACCCGGATTGTCAAATGGTTGTAGGATAGTTTTAAGATTAATATATGATAATGTTTGTATACTTGTTTGTGTGAATGTTAGTTAGAATTATTGATATGTTTGTTTGTGTTAATTAATTCATGTCCTTTTGAAAGTAGTTTATGCCATTAATCTGATTTACTATTCGATTATGAATTTATTTTGTCCTTTGCAAGTAGTTTATGCTAATTTTTAGCATTCAAATAACTAGGTGTTGGGACACAAAATCCAACATATGAACATATGAGGTGGTAACCGAAAGCAATAACTAAAAAGACAAGTATTAGTTAAAATTCTAATTTAAACAAAAATTAAGTAAACACAAACAAGTAATGTCACGATCTTTAAACAATCTAAAAATATAAACTTGATATTTCATAATCTGAGTGGCACGAAATGAGGCACGGACACTCCAAAATGCACAAAAGTGACCTAAGGGAAGTGATCGCGTCCCCACTGGACTCTCGGTCTGCAATTGATTACTATACGATTGTTTTAGAATTAAAAATAGGATTTTGTAGTCGAACACTCAAAATAGTAACCGAGTGGCATAAAAAGAGGCGCGAACACCCTAAGAGGTGCCGAAGTATGGTACCTCATCATTTTTGGATTAATCTCAGATCTGAAATCATTTTGCATTCGTCGATGGTTACGTCAGATGTGTAAGTTTTTTGTGAAATCAGACATGGATTAGATTAGATCTTATGATTGTTATGATTTTTAGGGATTTGATACACTTTAATGTTGTTTTGATCCATTAACTGCATGGATCACTTGTTGATTTGTAATGTTCTTTGATTGATTTTTATTGGTGAATCCATAAATTTTTTCTTCGTGACCAAGACGCATAAACTTTCACAATCTAGAGGAACAAATAAATATGTTTAATAAAGTTCTTTATTTTGTGAAAGAAGTCTAATGTCTGTAATGGACAATTTCTTGGGAGATTAAAACATAGTAGAATTTCTAAAGGTGAAGTAACTAATGATAATTTTGTGGCGACTCATCTCATGTTTTTAATTCAAGTAAAATAGTTAATATTGATTATCAATCCGAACAAATCTTATTCACTGTATATGAAACTTAAATATTTTTTTGGTTAACTTTAACGTGGTATTTAACTGAACTTATTCTTTTCCCAAACATTTATTAGTTCTACTTTATGGGAAGTGCTATTTGAATTACCATATTTGATTAAAAAAATAGTAACTTTTCAACCACACTTTCTCGCGCATTGCACGAGTTACCACTAGTATCTAGTATAAGTTCGTATTCAATGTTCTTTAGTGCGAGTGGACGAATTTGATTTGCTGACATTTGGTTGACAAGCCAAAATTGCAAGTTTGTTATCCTTTTAACCTGTATTCACGGGGAAAAAATGTTGACACTCTAAAAATAAGATATTTGGGGTAATGTAGAAGAAAGTCTCCCCACACTTTTTCCTTTACAAACAATTCAACATCCTCCTTAGAATCAATGAGTGTGTCGAATGAAGATATGCCAAGTCCCACCAATGAAGAAGATCTCCATGAGTTGACTAGCTTTTAGTATCCGTAGATCCAAAACCATTAACCGTACCTATAGATCAATGAGAGAAACTCAACACATCGTGACATGCCGAGTTTTTCTACCTAAATGGTGGCAACTTGACTAGCTGATTCATCGAGCCTATCCACGAGCTAAGTTATTTTTTTAAATAAATAAAAATAAACTTATTGTGTCATCTCGCTTGATACGGAAATCGATACCAATATCAATACCAAGTCAAAAAATGAACTACCGAATCATTGACTGAAACTGTGTCTTTGAACCGTGGTCAGCGGGTTTGAGTCATGTCAAAGTGTATGATTCATTTTATTTCAATTCTAGAAGCATGGGGGACAAACAAATATTTATGAATTGAGGCACATGTATGTATTATTGCACTATTAAAGGTTTTTTACTTTAAATTTATCAGATATGCATACAAGACTATCTTAAACATCAGGATACCAATTTTTTTCATATGCTAGAAGGAAAAGAACTCACCCCATTGCAATTTCTTGTTAGATTTCCAAATTAATCTTTGCATTAGTTCTGTTCAAAATAATCCTATTATATTCATCATTATCTTGTTTAAATCTCAATTCCATTGATAGAGTTTCATCTTCTAAATCTTTCACATTCTGGAACACCTTTTTAAAACAGATTTTATTGCACCTTTTGAGCTCACATTTTGACCTATGTAACTTAGTTGAATATTTTCTCATTGGCTGGCCATCCAGGAACTTATTTAAAACAGATTTCATTCATGAACTTGTTTAAATGATTGATATTTATATTGATAAAGTTTGATGTCCATCTCATATTTACATGACCTCTATTAAGTCTAGCTAAGATCAAACCCTCTACATCTCGTTCTTATACCAGCCACACTTTGTTCCACTATAACCAAGATCTGACAAACCACTATCAAGGTTCTAAAAGGCGCGATGCATGATCGATGCATGGAGGTCAAGCATCAAAATTAGGAGTTATTTATATTATGTGGAAGTTGGATTATATTATTGTCTTGGATGTTAATTTAAATTCAGTTTCAAACTCAATCGTGGTTTACAAATAAATATTTTATCATGCTGAGAATGATATGGATTGTATAGCAAACCCCATCTTAGGCGTATTGCGTTTGGCCAACCTTTACGTGAGAAAATGGCGATTGTTACATTATAAGTTGAAGGTGGAATGATTTAGGCTTACCTCTAAAGATTCAAACATTAAGATATAAAAATGAAGAAGTTCCCTCTTTGATTCCTGGTAAAGAACAAATGGAGTCCTTCCTTTGAATTGCTCATTTGCCAATATACGCTAAACTTTTGTCTTTACTAATAATTTTCCCAGATGTAATAACATATTATATAGAGGCATTAAGAATCGCAAACAAACAATTTCTATTACCTTAACAGAAAACCATTATATCATTAACATAGCTGAGATGAGATGGAGAAGAACAAACCTCTAGGGGATTATATGGTCTAAATGAAACCATGCTTAACATTGAGATCAATGCATCTACTATGAACGTATGTTCGCATGGAAAACAATAGAGGATATGGAGGGTAACCCTATATAACTCCTCTAGAAAAACAAAAATATCCTCATGGGGAGACACTGATGAAAATAGATAACTGAGAAAAATTAAAAATAACCTTGATCCAATTGATAAAGATGTCACAGAAGCCAAATGCTGATAAAGTTTCGAGTAAAATTATCAACTGATAGTATCAGATCCTTTGGTCACATCAATCTTGATATCTATATTCCCACCCTAAGAATTTATAATATATCATATTAAAACATTTAAATGATGAGACAATATTGTGCATAATAATTCTTCCTTTTGAACAAACATATATGATTAGAAGTGAAAATTCCCGAAGCTACATGAGACAGTCAATTAGCAAGGATCTTAATTATTATTTTGAAACTAAAATTTGCTAAAGGATAGGTCTATAAGGATAAATCTCCTAAGTATTGGAGGATTTAAGCAGACTAAAAACATGGTTCAAATTGAAACCTGTCAATATCCAAGCATTTTTAAAGAAGGAGATGAATGGGGATTCATAGAGAATACTGAATCTTTGACTTCCTCTAAACTAGGAATATTAGATATAAAAGAGTTCTCTTCATTATTCACCTAAGAAGGAACAATTAATCCAATGAAACCTTTGATAACAAAGGAAGAGTTAGAAGAATATAAAGTAAAATAAACGTCCACAATATGATATTTATTTGGCCATTTTATGAAAATATGTAATATTCTTATCTTCCTCAGAAAGACATTTGACTCTATCTTTATCTTTACAGAACATATCCTCTAATTTGAGAGCATAAAGCAAGATTTTTTTAGCTTTAGCCACTTAAAATTTTTGTCCTGAAAATGTCCCATGGAATCAATCTCAATTTGAATTTCATACAGACTTTAAGAGGAAACTCTAACTTTCTTGTGGATATTTATAAACACATTAGTATTCCATAATATAAGGGCCTTCCTCATACTTTTAAGACTTTGATTAAGAACAAAAATAGGATAACAACATGTTAGGATAGAGCTCCAATATTTTTCAACAACTTCTAAGAATTTTGGATGAGTAGTCCCAGCAGAAAGAAATCTGAAAGTCTTAGGGACAAATAATTTAAATTTAGAACTGAAAAGAGGAATATGATGATGATCTGATTTACGTATACGAAAAGTTTTGCAAGATATGGAATCCCAAGCATTGAGCATCATGATTACATAGACTTCAATCAAGTCTTCTTCTTACTAATGATTGATCACTTTTCACCCAAGTGAATTTTACACCCAGAGTGTCACTATAAGAAAAATGAGTATTAGGGACGGTAAAAAACCGTCCCTAAAAGTGCAAAAACCGTCCCTAAAGAGTATTAGGGACGGTTTTTGCTACGGCAAAAATCCGTCCCTTATACTAAGCGTCCTAAATATTTTAGGGACGGATTTTACCGTCCTAAATTTTAATTCATGGACACTCTGCATTTAGCATTAGGGACGGATTTTACCGTCCCAAATGGTGTTCCCGCGAAAAAATCCCTGCTCCCGCCAATAGTATTAGGGACGGATAAACCGTCCCTAATACTATTGAGATTCTGGCAACCCTATTAGGGACGGTAAAAACCGTCCCTAAAGGTAATTTCAATTGATGCAGAAATGGGTATTAGGGACGGTAAAAACGGTCCCAAAAAGTATTCTCAATTAGTACAAATTAGTATTAGGGACGGTTTATAACCGTCCCAATTGATAAATAAAAAATTATCATAAATAGTTATATTATTATATGTTTTATGTTGCAATAATAATTGACGTCTAATTTGCATTATAAATCAAATCATCCGATCATAAACGCAATATATCAACCACATTCATTGAAGCACGTATCCAATAACAATTTCTTCCATTAAACTACATTCAAGTCAAAATGTTTAAATGAGTACAAAATCATACTAATTAATAAGATATACAATTGTCAAAAAAAATATCATCCCTAAATTAAGATGTAAATATGGTTGTCACGCTTCAAAAACTTCTCTTAGTGTCACATATAGTAGACACACTCAAAATCCCGTCTCTTCAACTTCTTGTGCACAACCTGCAATCAATAAATAATCATTTTATCAAAATAATATTATAGTAAAATAAAATATCCAAATATATTAACGATTCTTTACAATTTTTAAAAAAATTCGACAAAGTCTCCTTTGTTTATACATGAAAACCAACCTGTTTAATGAACACAAAAGCCCGCACGGCAATTAAAAAATTAAAAAATCTCCCAAATCAACAATTCATTATAATTTTTAAAAAAATTCGGCAGAGTCTCCTTTGTTTATACACGAAAACCAACATGTTTAATCAACACAAAAGCCCGCACACCTAGTAAAAAAAATAAAACAACAATCTCGCATAATAACAAGAATAATAAATAATAAATAATAAATTTACCTGTCACAAACCATTGATTCGTTCATGTGTTCCACACGAATAAAATATCCCCCTAAAATGTTATCCTGCAAAACAATATAAGAAACAAAACAAAAAAGATATCAGTATTCAAATAATGTTTAAACATAAAAGTCTAAATATGCATATAGTATAGTATATAATAGTACTAGCTGAATGCCCGTGCCTGAAGGCACGGCGAAAATTTTGAAATCACGTAATTACAAAATGGTGAAAATTTTCGAAATATGTAATCGCAAAACGGCAAAAAAAGAGTAATTTATAACAATTGACCATAATCTCCTTTATTTATAAACTATTCACCCTACTTAACAAACAACAAATAGCCCAACAACATTCAAATAATCTAAATCCATCAAACAAATTCACATATAATATGAAATATACAATATTCATCAAATAAATTCTCATTGCGTCTCAAAAAAAACAAAGTGTCAAAGTTTTAAAAAAATTGGGCAGAATCTCCTTTGTTTATTTGACTATCCACCCTTCTCAAGGGATAACAACAAATCCAATAATATAAAAAAAAAAAAATCGCCTAACAAAAGCTTCAATGAAACAAACATCTTAAAAAAATAAATATATATATCACCCCCACCCCACCTATCACCCCCTATCCTGCCACCCCTCATCCCCCGAGCATCACCCCCTACCTGCTCCCCCCCCCCCCCACCTATCATTCCCTCTCCTGCCACCCCAACCCGTCACCACTCATCCCTCGTGCATCACCCCCTACCTGCTCCCCCCCCCACACACACACACACCTGCTGCCGCCCCCCACCCCACCCCACTTGCTGCTGCCCCCACCCCCTACCTACTGCTGCTGCACCCCCACCCCTCCCACCACCACAACCACCACACCCCTACCTGCTGCTGCCCCCACCCCCACCCCCTAGCTGCTGCTGATGCCCCCCACCCCCTAGCTGCTGCTGATGCCCCCCACCCCACTTGCGATTAAATCCGAGGTACAAAATGCAACAAATTCGGGAATCCCCTGTTCATGAATAGAGAAATAAATTCAATTTTGTAAATCCCAAGCAAACATTTAAACACATTAAAATTGATCTTTACCCGTAGTTCCACTCGACACAATTGCAAAATGAATCAAAGCGAACGTATACCTATTGCATATCTACAAATCAACGAAAGAAAAAAGAACGATAATTAGGAATATTCAACCCAATACTCTAAAAAATGAATTTAACTGCTTATAAACACATGTCAATGGTATAACAATAGTAGAGCAATGTTCTTACGCTGTCGGTTCTTACGAGTCACATTGGTCCCGTGCGAGGTGTTCTTGACTCTTACGGGACCATTTTAAGGTTGTTTTACGTTTTCACCCTTCGATGGCATGTTTTTATGCTCAAGTTTATTTTTTTCCAAATTTACGTCGTACACTCCAACCAGGAGCCTCGGGACTACGCCGTCTGTTCCTACGAGTCACATTGGTCCCGTGTGAGGTGTTCGTGACTCTTACGGGACCATTTTGTGGCTGTTTTACATTTTCACCCTTCGATGGCATGTTTTTATGCTTAAGTTTATTTTTTTGCAAATTTACGTCGTACACTCCAACCGGGAGCCTCGGGACTACGACATCTGTTCCTACGAGTCACATTGGTCCCGTGCGAGGTGTTCGTGACTCTTACGGGACCCTTTTGTGGCTGTTTTACATTTTCACCCTTCGATGGCATGTTTTTATGCTTAAGTTTATTTTTTTGCAAATTTACGTCGTACACTCCAACCGGGAGTCCCGTGACTACGCGATCGGTTCCTACGAGTCACATTGGTCCCGTACGAGGTGTTCGTGACTCTTACGGGACCGTTTTAAGGCTGTTTTACGTTTTCACCCTTCGATGGCATGTTTTTATGCTTAAGTCTAATTTTTTGGAAATTTACGTCGTAGAGTCCCGTGTCTACGCGGTCGGTTCCTACGAGTCACATTGGTCCCGTGCGAGGTGTTCGTGACTCTCACGGGACCGTTTTAAGGTTGTTTTTCGTTTTCACCCTTCGATGGCATTTTTTTACTTTAAGTCCATTTTTTTGCAAATTTACATCGTACACTCCAATCGGGAGCCCCGTGACTACGCCGTCTATTCCAACGAGTCACATTGGTCCCGTACGAGGTGTTCGTAACTCTTACGGGTCCGTTTTAAGGTTGTTTTACGTTTTCACCCTTCGATGACATGTTTTTATGCTCAAGTTTATTTTTTTGCAAATTTACGTCGTACACTCAAACGGGAGCCTCGGGACTACGCCGTCTGTTCCTACGAGTCATATTGGTCCCGTGCGAGGTGTTCGTGACTCTTGCGGGACCGTTTTGTGGCTATTTTACATTTTCACCCTTCGATGGCATGTTTTTATGCTTAAGTTTATTTTTGCAAATTTACGTCGTACACTCCAACCGGGAGCCTCGGGACTACGCCGTCTATTCCTACGAGTCACATTGGTCCCGTGCGAGGTGTTCGTGACTCTTACGGGACCATTTTGTGGCTTTTTTACATTTTCACCCTTCGATGGCATGTTTTTATGCTTAAGTTTATTTTTTTGCAAATTTATGTCGTACACTCCAACCGGGAGCCCCGTGACTACGCGGTCGGTTCCTACGAGTCACATTGGTCCCGTACGAGGTGTTCGTGACTCTTACGGGACCGTTTTAAGGCTGTTTTACGTTTTCACCCTTCGATGGCATATTTTTATGCTTAAGTCTAATTTTTTGGAAATTTACGTCGTACACTCCAACCGGGAGTCCCGTGTCTACGCGGTCGGTTCCTACGAGTCACATTGGTCCCGTGCGAGGTGTTCGTGACTCTCACGGGACCTTTTTAAGGTTGTTTTTCGTTTTCACCCTTCGATGGCATTTTTTTACTTTAAGTCCATTTTTTTTGCAAATTTACATCGTACACTCCAACCGGGAGCCCCGTGACTACGCCGTCTGTTCCAACGAGTCACATTGGTCCCGTACGAGGTGTTCGTAACTCTTACGGGTCCATTTTAAGGTTGTTTTACGTTTTCACCCTTCGATGACATGTTTTTATGCTTAAGTTTATTTTTTTGCAAATTTACGTCGTACACTCAAACGGGAGCCTCGGGACTACGCCGTCTGTTCCTACGAGTCACATTGGTCCCGTGCGAGGTGTTCGTGACTCTTGCGGACCGTTTTGTGGCTATTTTACATTTTCACCCTTCGATGGCATGTTTTTATGCTTAAGTTTATTTTTTGCAAATTTACGTCGTACACTCCAACCGGAGCCTCGGGACTACGCCGTCTATTCCTACGAGTCACATTGGTCCCGTGCGAGGTGTTCGTGACTCTTACGGGACCATTTTGTGGGTTTTTTACATTTTCACCCTTCGATGGCATGTTTTTATGCTTAAGTTTATTTTTTTGCAAATTTATGTCGTACACTCCAACCGGGAGCCCCGTGACTATGCGGTCTGTTCCTACGAGTCACATTGGTCCCGTACGAGGTGTTCGTGACTCTTACGGGACCGTTTTAAGGCTGTTTTATGTTTTCACCCTTCGATGGCATGTTTTTATGCTTTAGTCTAATTTTTTGGAAATTTACGTCGTACACTCCAACCGGGAGTCCCGTGTCTACGCGGTCGGTTCCTACGAGTCACATTGGTCCCGTGTGAGGTGTTCGTGACTCTTACGGGACCGTTTTAAGGTTGTTTTACGTTTTCTCCATTCTATGGCATGTTTTTATACTTTAAGTCTATTTTTTTGCAAATTTACGTCGTACACTCCAACCGGGAGCACCGTGACTACGCCGTCTGTTCCTACGAGTCACATTGGTCCCGTACCAGGTGTTCGTAACTCTTACGGACCGTTTTAAGCCTATTTTACATTTTCACCCTTCGATGGCATGTTTTTATGCTTAAGTTTATTTTTTTGCAAATTTACGTCGTACACTCCAACCGGAAGCCTCGGGACTACGCCGTCTGTTCCTACGAGTCACATTGATCCCGTGCGAGGTGTTCGTGACTCTTACGGGACCCTTTTGTGGCTGTTTTACATTTTCACTCTTCGATGGCATGTTTTTATGCTTAAGTTTATTTTTTTGCAAATTTACGTCGTACACTCCAATCGGGAGCCCCGTGACTACGCGGTCGGTTCCTACGAGTCACATTGGTCCCGTACGAGGTGTTCGTGACTCTTACGGGACCGTTTTAAGGCTGTTTTACGTTTTCACCCTTCGATGGCATGTTTTTATGCTTAAGTTTTTTTTTTTGCAAATTTACGTCGTACACTCCAACCGGGAGCCTCGGGACTACGCCGTCTGTTCCTACGAGTCACATTGGTCCCGTGCGAGGTGTTCGTGACTCTTACGGGACCCTTTTGTGGCTGTTTTACATTTTCACCCTTCTATGGCATGTTTTTACGCTTAAGTTTATTTTTTTGTAAATTTACGTCGTACACTCCAACCGGGAGCCCCGTGACTACGCGGTCGGTTCCTACGAGTCACATTGGTCCCGTACGAGGTGTTCGTAACTCTTACGGGACCGTTTTAAGGCTGTTTTATGTTTTCACCCTTCGATGGGATGTTTTTTTGCGTAAGTCTAATTTTTTGGAAATTTACGTCGTACACTCCAACCGGGAGTCCCGTGTCTACGCGGTCGGTTCCTACGAGTCACATTGGTCCCGTACGAGGTGTTCGTGACTCTTACGGGACCGTTTTAAGACTGTTTTTCATTTTCACCCTTCGATGGCATTTTTTTACTTTAAGTCCATTTTTTTGCAAATTTACGTCGTACACTCCAACCGGGAGCCCCGTGACTACGCCGTCTGTTCCGACGAGTCACATTGGTCCCGTACGAGGTGTTCGTAACTCTTACGGGATCGTTTTAAGGTTGTTTTACGTTTTCACCCTTCGATGGCATGTTTTTATGCTGAAGTTTATTTTTTTGCAAATTTACGTCGTACTCTCCAACCGGGAGCCTCGGAACTACGCCGTCTGTTCCTACAAGTCACATTGGTCTCGTACGAGGTGTTCGTGACTCTTACGGGACCGTTTTGTGGCTGTTTTATATTTTCACCCTTCGATGGCATGTTTTTACGCTTAAGTTTATTTTTTTGCAAATTTACGTCGTACACTCCAACCGGAAGCCTCGGGACTACGCCGTCTGTTCCTACGAGTCACATTAGTCCCGTGCGAGGTGTTCGTGACTCTTACGGGACCCTATTGTGGCTGTTTTACATTTTCACCCTTCGATGGCATGTTTTTATGCTTAAGTTTATTTTTTTGCAAATTTACGTCGTACACTCCAATCGGGAGCCCCGTGACTACGCGGTCGGTTCCTACGAGTCACATTGGTCCCGTACGAGGTGTTCATGACTCTTACGGGACCGTTTTAAGGCTGTTTTATGTTTTCACCCTTCGATGGCATGTTTTTATGCTTAAGTCTAATTTTTTGGAAATTTACGTCGTACACTCCAACCGGGAGTCCCATGTCTACGTGGTCGGTTCCTACGAGTCACATTGGTCCCATGCGAGGTGTTCGTGACTCTTACGGGACCGTTTTAAGGCTGTTTTACATTTTCACCCTTCGATGGCATGTTTTTTTTGCTCAAGTCTATTTTTCGGTAAATTTACTTCGTATACTCAAATCGGGAGCCCCATGACTACGCGGTCGGTTCTTACGAGTCACATTGGTCCCGTGTGACAAGTGAATAAGATGGGCGGTCACAAATTACAAACCCAAGAATAACTTTCGAACTATGACGAATATTATTCCCATTTTCACATCTCTCATATTCAACTCGGACTAATCAAGAATAACTTTAAGCTAATAAACAAATGGTTACCAATTAGTTTAATGCGGACCATTGCAAAGAAATTGACACACCTTAAACCTAGAAAGTGGCAATCCATTGGATAATGCCTTCTTTTTCTAGTGTTCACCCTAACTATTCTTTGTTCAAAAGTTATGTACTGCCCCCCCCCCCCCCCCCCCCCCGCCAACCCACCCACTGGAAGTGACAAGAAACAAATGCCCCAACAATACCCAAGCTAGTTGGATGGAATATTTGTGCAGTGAAACTAAATGTAAGAGAGATTAAAATTTGGAGCATTACTAATTAGATCTGAAACCTTAGAGAATGTGAGATGTATATATTATTATACCTGAGATCTGGTGTTAATGTGGCTGACGTCAGTGACCAACACCCTCAAAACTGCTCTCACTTCTCAATCGAACTCCAAATGTAGTTTCGCCATCGCTAATGATGACGAGCTTGAAGCGCCTACACATAAATAAAGACGAGATAAATACAACAGATCGAATTATCACAAATAAAACTCAAACCCTAACTCCAACTGGAATATTACCATTTCAGTGTTGATATCCCATGATCGCTATGTTTTGAACTTCCTCCGTTATCTCCACCCACGATCGCACAGATTTAACAATCAGTTTAATTTTTCAAAAAATAAATAATAGTTTACATGCCAATACAACCCAACAAACTAAATTTAAATAAGTCAAAACTAGACCAGAAAGGTACTGAAAGCCTTACCCAACAAGAAGACGAAGATGAATGTTCTATGACTACTCTTTGAGAAGCATTATTAGGCATAACCAATCCTAAAAATTATACAATACACACGAATAAATTATTAGGCATCAACCAACTCTAAAAAATATACACTACATAAGAATAATTCTTAGGCATAAACCGACCCGGAACTTATACTCAAATCAGAATCAACGCGACCCGAAAATGACACGCTAACCCCAAATTGCCACCCGTGAACAAATGTGCGCCAACTATGTATAAACTATTCAAGACTTAAATAACAAAATTTGGACCACTCGTCTACACTTCAAACAACCAAACATGAATATATTTATCACTTCAAACTTTAACAGGTAATGATTTAAGCTTATACTACTTAGCCATTTTGTCAACAAATTAGCATACATAACCAATATAACACTACAACCTATATAACACTGAATAAATTCTCATAGAAAAATGGTATAACCGAAAAAAAAATTCAAAACCAAAACACAAAATATGAAAAATGAACAACTCTAAATGAAAAAACTATAGACCTAAACATTTCAACACAAAATGAACAACTCTAAATGAAAATGAACAAATCTAAATGAAAACCCCTGCCCTAAACATTTACAATAGTCATGCCATATTTCAGTAGTTGCTATAATATCTCGAGTAAAGAAATTAAAGGCTTCACATAAAGTATATAATAGGATTAAAATCAACAAACGAAGTTCTAAACTTTTGATTTTAGGTCTTTTTTTCTTAAAGGCCCTTTTCGTTTAAACTTTTGAGAGTTAAACACGAATTCCTAATTAAACATGGATGGAGTACAAAGCAACAATAAACTGGAAAAAAAATGAAATCCTTCGTTCTCATTTGACTCATGGGATTTAGAAAATTATAAAAACCCATAAAAAAATGTTAAATTTTGTAGCTAGAATCCGTTTGACATTTTTGGATTCGAATCCGAATTTGTTAACAATCCCGTAGTCCAATCCGGTAATCCAATCTGATTTTTATTTTTTAAATTTGGTTTGCTATAAATAATTAAAAATCTGCTTTACACTTACTGATATTAAATGCATAAAAAGCCCTAACTAGTCTGTTAAAAGATGTAAACAGATCACTAAACAAAACTACAAAACTGTAAAAAATGCCTAAACTAATATGATAACAATTTAAGCAAAAATCCCTTACAAATGTCTAAACAAATCACTACAGATAGTGTATCTCTCTCTCTCTCTCTCTCTCTCTCTCTCTCTCTCTCTCTCTCTCTCTATATATATATATATATATATATATATATATATATATATATATATATATATATATATATATATATATATATCGGAGAGAGATAATACCTGTGTTGTGCTTGAGGGAGGGTAGGGACGAAATGCTTGGAGACGGAGGGGGTGGAGCGGGGGTAGGGATGCTCATGGGAGAGGCGGAGGGGGTGGATCTGTTCAGGGGAGAGGCGGAGGCTCAGGAACTGAGCAGTGGGGAGATGCGGAGGGGTAGGGCTGCGTAGGGGGGAGAGGCGGAGGGGTAGGGCAGTGCGGGGGAAGAGGCGGAGGGGTAGGGCTACGCAGGCGGCGGGGGTAGGGCTAATCAGGCGGAGGCGGAGAGGGATAGGCGGAGAGCCGTGAGAGATCGCGCGAGAGCAGAGAGAAAGCGGGAGTTTGGTGTATGTAGAGTTAGGGCAATATTTGGAACAAATATAAAAAAGTGGGGGGAAAATTAGGAAAAACATTAAAAGGGTCGGATTTAACCGTCCCTTTTGTTATTTTAACAGGGACGGATTTTAAAACCGTCTTTTTTGCTATATTAAAAGGGACGGTAAAAAACATCCGTCCCAAATACTCATTTGGGTAAAATAAAAAATCAATTTATACTAAATGGGACGGATTTTAAAACCGTCTTTTTTAGTGTCTCTTTTGGTATAGTAAAAGGGACGGATTTTTAATTTCCGTCCCATTTGGTATAGTAATAGAGACGGTTTAAAAATCCGTCCCTTATATTAACCCGCGAAAAATCAGCACAAACAAATCGCATATACTTTAAGGGACGGTTTTAATTACCGTCCTTTTTGATACATACCATAAAGGACGGTTTTTAAGAACCGTCCCTTTTGCTACTATCAAAAAGGACGGTAATTAAAACCGTCCCTTTTTATATAGCATAAGGGACAAAATGACACGGCCGTCCCTAATACTACCGTCCCTAATATTCATTTTTCTTGTAGTGTGTCAAGATGAATTAAATCAGATAAGTCAGACATATGTTGAAATTCTTCACATGTAATTTTAAGAGGAGGAAAATGGCCACTACCTTCATGGGAACCTAACACATAACTAAAATCTCCAAATAGAGATCAAGGGAGATTAAATTGATTTTTGATGGCCTGCAGCTGAATCCATAGACTTCTTATAGAATAAACCTATAATATCCCACAAATGAGTGAAAATAAACCAGTAAACCCTTCCATACCTAGAAATCTTTCACCACTAATAGAATGGACAACAACTTTAACTTCTTCAAATTCTTGAAATGTAGTCAAAACTTCATTTTGGTTTGCAGAAATTAAAGAAGGAATCCATGTTATAAAATTATCAAATCCACTGATCATACTCTCAGCAGTGAATTTCTCCTGGAAGAACTCAGTAGCAGAAGAGTCAATAGCATCATCACCATCTAGCCAATTCCCATAAATATTCTTAATTCTATGAATACACGCCCTCTTCCTCTTATCTTTAATATTGTTGTGGAAGAAATTAGAGTTCTTGTCCCCCTCATCTAACCACTTTTCTTGGGATTTATGCCTCCAAAACTAGTCTTTAATAGATATTTTTTTATATAAATAGAAGTAGCATAAGCTGAATTCTCTTTGTTTTCTTCAGTAGGATCCTCCTCAAAAGAAAATTATCAAGCAAGCACCACATGCTCTGCATGTCTGGCAGATTGGGAGATGTGACCATAAGTTTGCCTGCTACAAATACTTAAAATACTTTTAAGATATTTTAAGTTTAAGTCAATGTAACACCCAACCTAATTAAATATCGGGTGGCCAGTCCCATACCAAATTAAAACAGAATATACAGTTGGCTTATTCTTAGCATCACTGTCGAAAACATTTACAACTCACCCAATACCCAATAAAGTTGGTGTTAAAAACTTTCCAAATTTTAATTCAACAAAATATAATTTTCTTTTACCAATAACACAACACATATTATTCTATAACACTAATAACCGAACAGATAACACAATAGAATTTAAATGCAATTGGAATAAATATTTCCAAATAATTATCCACTACAGTAATCCCCATAATAGTAAATGTATTAAAATTACTCGAGTACAAGACTATATTTTGACTCAAATAGAAAAGAGATAACTGAATCCTTTGGGCGACATGCCCTAACTAAGAGAACACTGTGAATCAAATGAAGATGGGCGTCTAAGCAATATTCCATAGCTCCATAGCTCGTCATAATCCGCTAAGGTTGGCGTCCCTGCTACTGGACACCTGATATAGAAGATACAATAAAAAAGAAAATATGCAAGGAAACGGGTCAGAGCCCGATTGTGAAAATGATTTTGAAAACAGCAAGTATTTAACAAGTGCAATAAAGCATTTATTATGTACATGTTAGTATCCAACTCTCACTTGCTATTCTCACCTCTCATCTATAGTGCACACTTAACGTTTCCTATTAACCTCCTAGTTAATGGTTCCTCCTAACTAGTTTCCATAATATGATTCCATCACATATCATAACCCCGTATGTCCCATACCATACGTCACATATTCATTCATTTACGTTATTCATTTGTGAATTCTTTCTCTTTAATATGAATTAAGCTCTTCCGTAAATAGTCATTAACTTATTTCAATTCTTTTCTCAATTCACCGTTATCTACAATTATCACACAGTAGATGATTTAACCACAATATCCATTCATTCATTTAATTCATTATATATATATTCATATATAATACGGCACCCCGAGTCACAGCTGTGGTGCAATGCATTACTCTGCTATCATGTCCCAATATCGCTGGTCGCCGAATAGGGAACTAAAGGTTCGGTAAGGATTCCTCGAACCACAAACAATAACATACAAGTTGGAGGCAAACATAGTTCTCGTATCCATGGGTCACGCACATACCTACGTTCCCACATTCAGCAGACTTATCAACTCCCCGATAAGTCTTTCATAGACCTATGTTCTCGAGCGACAAATCAAAGATCCCATGGATTCATCAGGATATGACTGCCCTCACGCGCAAACCTCCCGTCGATAGTAAGTAAGCTAGGTATATCATACACATAAATTATCAATCAATCAAATAGGAATTATCATACCTATAATATAATATCAACAAGGTACTCACACTACCCTAAGATAATTCCCATACGTAGCATTATATCTCTCAGATCATACGTATTACAATATTATAACTTTACTTATTTAATTCAATTGTCCCCGAGCCTCACTCATTACTCAAGGTTCAAATAGGTTTTCCTCAATATATTTATTTAGTATTAAATCACTAATATCCTACTGGTCCACCTCATCTTATCTCCCGAATTACTACGAATTAAACACACCTTTGATTAGGGTTATAACCGATAGTTTCTAATCTCTTATAAACACATCTTCTATCAACTAGGATTGAATATCATCATCGCATGGCTCATAGTCTATAGTGTTTCATTCATACTATATGACTTATCAACAAAACCAACATCCTCGCATCCTATAACATATCTCCACTCCCGACGTCGTTAAGGTTCATGCGCAGAGCGTCTCGCAAAGCGAAATCCAAACAAGGAACCCCTCTAATACACTACTACTTAACTTTGTCGAACGTGGAGGTCCGTCAACTTCAAATACGCAACCGGAATAACCTCATCCCCTCTTTCAACCAATTTTTGTCTAAACTCCCATCTCTATCCAAGATTCATACCGCTAAGCACTTATATTACACTCGGTCCTTACGCAATCAATAATAAGCTTAAACTCAGTCCTTGATGTTCAAATTGTAACCCTAAGGCTACCCAGGTGTTATATGAAATCACCCCTACTGGACCTACCCTTAATCCTCTTGCATACCAATTAGAATCCAACACATGAATCTAGCAATCGAAATTTCTTCCAATATAATTATCATCATTCTAATCAATTGAATCCCAATCAAATTAATTCGAATCTTATCTAGGGCCTACTGATCTTTTCTAAGTCCCATAATAACCAATTAATAATCACCAAAGATCTATAAAAGGTTTCGTATAAGAATCAACATTAAAAAGGAACAACTTTAACAATTCTGGGGAGGTCGATCGATCAAAGGCAGGGGGTCGATCGATCGATCGCTCAGGTAACAACCCAGTTTTTCTGCATTTCTTCAACTACGGGTTTAGCCATTTTTGATCATGCAACCCTTCATATTAACAATCCAAATGACCTATAATCTCTACTACATGATATATCAACATATATGAATGATTTCTAATGCTCTAAACATCCTAGAATCATCAAGAGCTTGAATTAAAAGCATGTTTATCTCCTCTTTTTCCAGAAAATTGTCAACATATTATCTTCAAGAACACAACAATGCTTTTTAGAATTTCTTCAATAGATTTATGATTATTTCGTGGATAACTAACTACCTACAACATGAGTTTGATTCCTATATATTTTTAGTTTCCAGAAATTCATTTAACAACTCCATTATTTCTTCCAAACATGAAAAATCATCTCTTTTAGTAACTATTCTAACATGGACAATATACAAACTTAGATTGCCGTTATCAAACACTTGCCTCTATTGAATCTCTGATCCTTTGGTGTAGTATATCACAGGTGGTTCTCCCTTCTCCGACCAACTTCCAGTGGTGGTTGGTGGTAGTGGCCTTTGGTCTTTGATCTTCTCCTTCCCAAGTAAGCTTTTCTCTTCCCAAGCAACCTTTCTCTCTCTCTAGGAAGATGACTTCTCTATTTTGTGTAGAGGAGATGAATAACCCACGTACACTTAATCTCCAAATACTTATAATAGGACAAAAATCCGAAATCACTATTTATCCCCTTGTAAAAATGACCAAATGCCGTTTTGGTTTTTCTTTTCATTCCCAAATGACTCGAGACTCAAAATTAACATCCAAATAGACTTTTCTGACTATTTCGACCTTACGGACGCAACGACGCAGTCAAAATGACTATAAGGTCGATAGAAAATAAATTTCCTTTTTAATCTCACAATTTAGTCCCGACACGTCCCATACCGCGTCCGACTAAAAATTCAAATTACTGAATTAATAACACACTGCCATATCAATAGCATCTCATTCATATATTACCTAAATATCTTTAAGTAATATTCAGAATCATTCATTTTAATATCCACAATTAGGATAAAACCCAAATGAATTAATTAATAATAAAATCCAATTAATCCATTAATTTAAAATATAACCCATTTTAAAAGTCATTAAAAATTACGGGGTATTACAGTCAACAACATAGATGGGATTATAAGAAATATCGAAGTGCCAATTATGTCTAACAATGTCTTTTAAAGAGATTTTTTGGTCAAGAAATTAAGGAATCTGAATGGTCGAACCACCAGATCAGTTGAGTATCCAATCTGCAGAAAAATAGGAGAATGATCCGATGCAACCTTGTTTAAGTGAGTTACGGACAAAGAAGAGAAAGCCCCCATCAACTCTTTAATAGATAAAACTCTATCAAACCTACTCCAAATCCTAGCATGACCCTTTGTTCCGTTAAACCATGTAAACATAGAACCAGAGTAACCCCTATATTCTAAAGAGTTGTCCTCCAAAAATTCCATAAATTTCCTAACTGACCCCACATCTATCTGATTACCCTCGTATTTTTTCCTGGAATGAACCACAACATTGAATATTAAAGGTCTTAAAAGTTATTTTTTATGGGTAAAAGTGAATTTTTATTGATGCTTAATGGTACATAAATTAAATCTTTAGTTGAGCTTCTTCCTCAAGGTATTTTCTTTATTAGGCTTAGTTAATCCCGGTGTACTTCAAGCCCACTGTTCATCTTCAAGTCTTGTTTTTCTCATCCACCAAGGCATAAGAAAAGTATTTAAGGCTGAGAGATTAAATTTAAGACCAAACAAGGCTACTCTGTATCTGAAGTAGGGCAGTCCTCATAATGAATTTCGACTAGGCTTGTGAAATTGGCCATATATAGGAGTTGTCTATTCTCTTGTAATGGTTATTTTATACAATTATACTTGCAATGGCTATTTTATACAATTATAATTACCTTTATAGTTGAATGAAATGTATTCAAATAGTTAAGCTCATTTCAAGTTATCAAACATGTGCTGCTTTGTTTCTAGCTTCTTCAGAAAGCTTATTAATTTGTCATATACTACTCCTTAAACAGCCTCAAAACTTCCACCTCATTCTTGTATGTACATCTATATATGTTAGCAACTTTGGGAGATAAAATTAATTGAAAAAAAAGTAGGTTGCCGAGATTGATTTTTAACCTCGTATATATAACCTAAACTACATTACGACTTCTACAATTTAATCTGCTAAAACACATTTAAATCCAAATTAGGTATTTCAAATGTCACATAAAAATATAATAGGTACTAATGAGATATCATATATGTGAGAATGAATATCATATTGTGAAATTTGTAACACTAAAACTGGATCAGAAAATTTAAGAATTGAAATAAAAATATAACTAATTAGGTAACCCCATTTTTATTTGTAACTTTTCTAATCTGACTGATGTTACCATGTCGGAGCGTACACATAATACGTGTTTCGACATGACATACGACTCGTGGCTTTCAGGAGAGTGTCCGTGCTTCTTAGGTTATACTACTCGAACAGATTTCCCCAACTCCTCTATATTTTATATGTTATTTCATCTGGTGATTTGAATGTTAATGGTGGGTAAATATATTTTGAGAAAAAAGAAAGAAGAGAATAAGCCTAATGAATAATAAAATCAGGAACGAAAATGGTGATTGGATCAATACTACAGCAGGTAGTCAAGGCTGTTCAAATCAGTGGACATTGAAGGACTAAAGGACATCCTCAAAGTCATTCCATACTTATAAAAAAATTACTTAAGTTAGTTCCATAAACCTTATGTCTATTTTTAATCATATCTTACTCATAGTTATGTTAATAAATTATTTGTTAATAAATTGGACTATGTGAGGTTTGTATAAACAAAAAATCATACATTATTTAATTAGAGTAAATGTGATCATTTATATATGACCACTTTTAAATTGAAGTAAGTTGTAGATTTGGCAACACTTTTATCATGAAACTGTTTGAAAAACAATGCGGAATATGTAGTATACATGGTGTAATGTAAAAATAAGTGAGTCTATAATTGTGTTGCAAGCGTTTGATTGGCATAACACACGTGTGTTGCTCATAACATGTATTTTGGGCTTCTTGGGACACCATCAAGTTGTGCCTTGTATTAATTTGAGTTCATATTAGTGTATATAATAATGTATGTAGATATTAGATTTTGTAATTTTTTGAATGGGATTCATGATTAAGTGTGGATATCTATACTTCTCCCTTCTATGCATATCTATATTGTAAACGTTTTAGGAGATGATTACGAGTTGTAGCTGGTTCATGAATATTTTTTTCTCTTCGTACAGGGGATGATGTGGCATGCACCAATTTCATGACTCGATATCATTAAGTGACATATCAAATGAAAGCACCAATTTTAAACAATGTGAGTACCAAAACACACTCACCTATCTTATATACGACTTCAATGATGTATGCCAATATAATGTATGCATCAATATCTTTGGAAAATTGTAGATAATCGATTGTTACACGTTTACCTATCTCATATATGGCAAGAATTGCGTGGATATAGAAAAACGGTGAAGATCGAGAGGCTCAACATCGACAAGATGCTGAAGATCGAGACGCTGAAGATCGACATGAGCTCAAAAATTATATATTCGCCACCAACACACTACTACAGATAAAACTGACATGATTCCAGAGTATTATCCCTCATCATGTTTCCATTACCTCAACGGCCCATAACGACTAGGTAATAACACATCTTTATTTTATTTTTATTTGTGTATGTGATGGAGTGTCAGGTAGGATATATGTTGTGGCTATTCCTCCCTTAGTTGTTTACAATGTTGTGGCTATTTCTATCATTGTTTTTGAGTTATTTTTTATGTTTATACATGTTGGTTTTCATGAATAAACAAAGGAGACTCTGCGAAATTTTAATAAAAAATATTAAGTGTTTTTAAAAAGTAAATAATATGGAAGATAAATTTGATAAGGTTTTTAAAGATTGTCATCAATAGCAACTATTAAAAAAGATTACTTATTTGTTTAAGGTAACTGGCACTAAATAAATTTTATTACAGGTTGAAATCTTTTGTGGATAAGGCAAGACATTGAAGTCATTTTGTTGGAGCTCATATGCTTCAAGATTGGGAGTTTACTTTACTTCCATTATTTTATGTTAGGAATAGATGGGTTTATATGTATTTATGCTAATAAGACAAGTGAAATTTTGTAGATATATTTAGTTTGGTGGGCATGATGTTGAAAATGTTTATTTTTTCTTTGTATAAACTCTAATTATTTTTTAATGGAAAATTGTATGTTATATATGTTGAAATGGGACACTAAATATGTCATACATTATTTTTAAGAGTATTTGTTAATAAGTATATTGAGTATACTATGGAATGGATGAAATTTTAATTTTGTCGCCAAAATTATTAAAGACTGCTTCTTTGTCGTCTAAAAAGAATTCCATAAACGTGGACCTTTTGAGAGAGCACATGCCATCTCAAAAATAGCTTTAAAAGACGGTTTTTTCGCCATCTCAAAAGGGTTCTATAAGCAATGACCTTTTGAGACAGCGTATTTCCCGTCTCAAAAAAACTTTTTGAGATGGTTGTTGTCGTCTCAAAAAGCTTTTAAAACGGGGTCTAATATGACGCCCCTTTGCCGTCTCAAATGGCATCACAAAAGGCTTTTGAGACTGCCAGAGGACTTTTTGAGACAGCTAGAGCACCGTATTAAAAAGAATTTTTTTTGTAGTGGGTGAGGGTGAAGAGGAACCAATCTCGAGCATAAACGTGAGGTAAACAAGGGACCTATAGTCATGGTGCTCTAATTGGATGGGAAGGCAATAGGGTTTGGAAAGTGGAATGTGGTGAGGCTCATAGAAATCACACAACCGTTTTATAAATGGACGATGATAATAGTCACGTCGTGACACACCAATGAGCTAACGGGAAGAAAAATCACTACGATAGATGAGTGGTGGGAATGGAAGAACAACCTCGGTGTCACGTGAGTTGAGAGTATCACCAAAAATACTTTCAAGGATTGTGGGATGAATGAAGAACTCACGAATGGGATCATGGAACATAAAGGTGGAGTGAGGGTTCGGGTGAGAACCTAAGTACATGCATGGGAACATGTTAGGTATAACAGCAAGGTCCAAACCAGGTGGTTGGGTGGAAAGGACAATGGGTGGGTCGGTTAGGACAAAGGGTTCGGGAATATGATCCAACTCAAGAATAGGGGACACACTCCTCATGAGGCACAGAGTGATCCGCAAGGGTACGCGCAGGAGGAAGTGTGGAAGTAAACGATTGAGTGATAAACTTAGCCACCCGTAAGTCACCATCTGAGGTGATGGGAAATTCTAACGAGGCATCCAAATTTGAGATACAATAATCAACATTAATATCAGACTCGAAGTGAGTCAAGCATGTTTGAGCATGATCCATATCCATAGAGGTAGGAACTATCTTGGATGTAATATCGGGGATTTGATGAGCAATCGTAGCCGGATATAACCTGTAATGAATTGGTGCCTTAGAAACACACATGATAGGCTCAATAGATGTAGACTTGGTCATATTTTTAGATTCGTCAGGAAGGGGAATGTGAACCTCAAATGATGGGTTCCTTAGGATTAGGCGGGGTTTGATTAGTATAATAATTTTTGGGTAAGTCAACACAATTATCAACTTGATGTTCGGACCACGGGGTGGTTTCAACGTTGAGATTTTTAGGATGATAGGGTTGGTCACATTCAAAATTCATATCCCAAGATGACAAATTATCACTCCATGAGGGGACAACAATGGGTTGACTTGGGGTTGAATACGACTCTATCGCAAATTCATTTAACCGTTGTTCAAGACATTAAAGGACTTCATTTTGATATTGAATAGCTTGCTCTTATTTTAGGATGAAATTTTGCAAGAGGCTTTAGAGAGCGAAAGTGGATGGTGGATAGTGGTGGTGAAGTGTTGCCGAGTGGAGGTGGACACAACTCGTTATTTACACTCGAAAGTAAAGAATACACATATGAAGTGTGAGGAATGGGGCCAAGTTTGTCATACACGAGAGAATAATCTCCGTGACAAAAGTTTGATAATCATGGGGAGCGTATTAAGGTGACTGGTCGGGATGGATTGCATTAGGTTGCCATGACGACTGCTGGAAATTAAGAGGATCCACAACATGGGGTTGGGATTCATATTGCCTAGTAGGGTGATAAAGCCTCCACGAATAGCTTGCGTACTCATACCACTCGGTTTTGGATATGTAATGATAATAGGCCAAAGAGGGGGCTCCAAAATAGTGGCATGTGGATACACTTAGGCCATGGTTGGTTCGGATGGATATGGAAGGTATGGACACTCATGAGACAAGTGATCGGCTTGAAAGAAATAGGTACACTATGAAGCATTAGACGCGTTGACACTCATCATCGGAGGGGATGGAATATGATATGTTTTCATGTATGACACAAGAGTATCAACGGTGTGTGTATAGAGTTAAAACCACTAATTAAAGTATGGAGGTTCGACTCGAGCTCAATTTCAAACATGTTTCGAGACGATAGGAAATGACCAAAGTATTCCCTTAAAGGACGTTCTTCGGCCATGATGATTGTAAAAGATTTATTTTTGAGAAGGAAAAGAAAATATTTTTGGAGTTTTTTTAAAATGAGGGAAAGAAAATATTTTTGGATTTTTGATGGAGCAACGAAAAAGATTTTTTTATTTTTATGAATTTATGGATTTTTGAAAAAGAAAGGAAGAAAATGTTTTTTTTTTAGGAAGAAAAGATAGGAGAAAAATATTTGGACCCTTGAATTGGACGAACTCACTAAAATCGACTACCAAAAAACTGTATTCGACACACATAAGTAAACGATAAATCCTATCTAGAACATAACCAATTTATACCTTCAAATTAGTGAAAGGGAAGCCAAATTTTAATTAAATCTGTGGGCGATAAAAATCACGGAATTTATCTTTGTGATTTTCGTTGCAAAAATTTGTGTTCCTACTTTAATCACAAGATAACTAGAGGCTTGCCACACAGATTCTCCACAAATCTACTACGATGAAACGGTCGGCCGGTACAATGCTGGGGACAACACAAACCCATTTTACTGGGTGACTGCACTTAAAACCCTGTTTCTCTGGACACTAACGTGCCTCAAAGCGAACTATTCGAGGATTGACCGGGTGAAGAGGACTCTATGGATTATTCTACAAGTTGAATTGATCAAAAAGGGACCTACGAATAACGTATCCTATGAGACTATCTAGTTGATTAATTTTAAATTTAATGATAGCTAAGACAGCACACAATGGATAATTGAGTGAGTCATGTGATGAAATACCTTCTCATGAATGATCGGGTATAGGTTTTAGTTGATTAATTCATCACACCATCCAAAAATAAATGCGAGAATAAAAATAAAATAAGGCCACGTAGCCACACACAATATTGACTCACTTGCGTGAGATTCGCAAGTGTTTAGAAATGTACCTCCCACGGTTTTGACACGCGTGGGGTGAAGATCGATTTGAGTCGATCGGGGAGAGATCGCCTACCTCAGTTGGTGTAGGTAGTCATACCGACCCAAACTAGAGAGACTTATCTTCCTAGCCTTTGGATACCCTCGCTCTACCTTGTCTGATTTTCCTATCATGCTTTTTTTCTTTTATAAATTATTACAAATATAAATAAAAAAACTAAATGGTGTCTCTAAGCACCGCAATACAAGCCAAATAAATAAATCCTAATGCAACACTAATAATAAAAAGAAAAATGCTACTAAAAATTAAAAATAAATAATGATTGAATTACATTCCGAAAATCTTCTCGAGTGCATCGAACTCCAAAAAGTGGCAACGACGCCGTTAGATGGAAAAGTTTTTTTTATGTGTCCCCAGCAATGACGCCATTTGATCAAGCATGTCTCTACACCAACGGATCAGACTCTATGAACCCAAATTCAAGTGGTTAACTTGTTGTGATGTTCAATTTTGATACTCAATTCATATTTTTGTGATGTGTAAACCAAAATCCGTTTTGGGTATAAATGGGTATTCGGGTGAAATCGGGTCTTTGAGAAAGGGTATATCTTGATGAGATTTGGGGCGATATTAGTATGTTTCATGATTCTATAGTATAGGAATATGAACTGTATGATCAAATCCAGCAAGAATCGACATTTAATTTTTTATAATAGAGATGTAAAGTGTTTGGGTGTTTGAAACCTGGGTAAAACCCGAATCTGGAAAATGTTAGAATTCATGGAAATTTGTTATTGAATTAAGTCTTCAAGGTTGATTAGAACCTATTTTCATATGTTAATATGGTTGATTATGATAAGATATTACTATGGGAGAAAGTAGAAGCTTGGTTGTGTTAACAATGGCTGATACAGAATCGTGGAGAAGAAAGGGATCTGATCGATCGATCGATCGACTCCAGGGGTCGATCGATCGATCCTCCTAGATTTTTGGTAGTTCACCCAGATTTTTATATAAGGGGGAAATAAAATCTAAATTTAAATCCTATGTTTTATTTAGTGATAAATAAATAGGAGGCACATATTCCTAACAATTTTCGAGAAAGAATTGGGATTAGGGAGGATTTATGTGGGGCACTTTATGGATCAATTTGAGGAATTAGATTCAAAAATAATTAGATACGGATAAAGTGAGCGAATCTGGGTATATTGGTTGAGTGACACTAGGGTGTTAAATTAATTAATTTGCAGTCGGGATATAGACTCGGATAATATTGAATTTTGGGCCAAGTGACCCCTCGGGATGGCCACAATGGCGACTCCACTAGGGATTATTATAATAGGACTAGACTCTTTTATTTCATGGGCGTTATTCTTTTCTGCATGTGTGCATATGCACCTACCTGTACGTTCCATTTTCTCCTCTATTTACCTTTTTGTGTATCTCTCTCTCTCTCATATATATATATATATATATATATATATATATATATATATATATATATCACTTTACACTCACTTATACACTTCGTATACTTGTATATACTCTCCAATGTACACTTCGTACACTTACACTTGGCTTCACTTTACACGCACATGCTTCACACACCACTTAGAATATCCATGCTTAGGCTTTAATAGCACGCAATGACACTACCTACACTTCTATAAATGCTCACTTACACATATCACACACCACTTGTAGTTTATCCATGTATAGGATCATTACCGCACACACTCACTTGTATATATTCCCATGTCACTTACTCACTCACATGCAGCCATGCATAGTATAGTCTTCATGCTAGATTTACTTTTCATAATACTTGTATATGCTCCCAATTTAGTGTATTATTCCCTTTACTCATCATGGCAATACAAAATGATAGAAACTCTCTCCCCATAATATGTTAATTAAGACTCATGCATTTTTGCACAATACATCACAAGGAGCATGGATATATTTCTCAATCTTATCCCGTAATGGGGGGTCACTTCATGATGGGCATTGGTCCTGCGGGTCGCAATTTTCCTAAGCAATATAACTCTCACCTCCCATTGGCCTCATACCTTTGACGTATATCGAATGGTTCCCCCCGTATTGTACCGCTTGATCGAACTAGCGATGGGAGGTATATAGTAGGGAACTCGTTCATGTACGTCGAGTATATCAAATTCTTTCTCACACGTACTATCCCCACGAGGTATATAGGGAGGCAATTCACGTACATTCAGGTATATCAAATGGCTTATCCACACATACCGATGAATGATTACCCATATAGGAAAAAGGTATATCGTGGAAGTCATCCCAAAGGGGGGAACCCTTCCACTAAATCAAAAATTTCATAAACCTCATATAGGTGTCAAACCTAGGACACTCATAATTAGTCTGCCAGTTACCATGCAAAACTATGCTGAAATTCCAAGTTTATGTACCGCCCGAATTTTCACACGATTTTGCCTTTTTTCAAAAGAGGAGCCTGTCTGTGAGCCTGAAAACAAGTCCAACCGTGTCTTATATATTTTTAAATCCTATATTTTTTTGCATTTAGGAAAACCTAATACAAGTGAGAACCTAATAATAACATTAATAATAATCATGTTGAGATTCCTATCCTTTTCCAAAAATACCAAAAATATTATTCTCTTTCTTTAAAAATGCTAAAAAATTATCCCTCCACCTTTCAAAAATAAATTCGAACCGTTTTCCCTCTCAAGTCGATCACATACTCGATTTTGGCCTGGCTCCCTATTGGTTTTGGTCTTCTGTCAAATCACCCCAATGCTCCGTCGATTCTTCTGCCACCACAATTGAGTTTGGGAATTAACTTTGTGAGATCTTCATGGAGAATTCCGACCAAACACCAAAGGTGAAGGCCGATCTGATGACCATCTTAGCACATCTCAGTTCTAAGATTGACAACCTTCAAACTGAGGTCTATAAGATATAGCGTCACAAGGCTCAAATTCCTAAAAAACTCGAGGTTCTCTTTCCTCATGCTATGGGTACACCCATTCCCGAGCTTATTTGGATCCCTGAAGAGTATTAGTATACTCTGTGCACCCCCGCTTACCAATGGGCCGCTTCCATCTCAACTCCCTATTTCGAACCTTACTCAACCACGGGCTAACCTATCAGTACCAACAAATCCTAAGGAGAAGGAATTGAATAAGGTCAAATAAGACCTCAAGATTTTATTGAAGAAGTTTGACGAAGTTAAGATATTTGAAAAATACATGGACTACACCCATATATCCCCCTATCTCAAAGACGGACTTCCAGTGAAGTTGAACATGCTACACATAGAGAAGTTTGGGGGAAGCGATCCCCTAATTTTTCACCTTAGAAGCAATTATTGATTCATGACCCTCCTTGGTTCCTCCAAATAGATGATAGCCCAGATGTTCCAGCATACCTTCAAAGAAAGTTCCCTCCATTAGATAATTTCCCTTGAAGAATCCAGAGTTCATAGTTGGGAGAATGTTGCCCAAGAATTCATGTCTCAGTACAAGTACAATGAGAAGCTAGAGGTTATGTGCTGAGATCCAGAGCTTCTTAAGCAGAACCCTGGGAAAATAGTTAGTAGATTCATAGTAAGGTGGATAAAAAAACTTTTTACCATGACCAACAGACCCTCTGAAGAGGAACAAGTCAGTATCATGAAGAAGAATTTTTTTCCTCATAGGAGGATAATATTACTCGCACTTTCAAGCCCTCTGAGAAGTTGGTGTAGAAATTGAGTAATTCATTACAAAAGTCGAATCTGAGGCAAAGAAAGTGACTGGACATTTCACTCCTAAAAAATATGAATAGCCCGTCAATGCTACAGTCTCAACCGTCAATAACATTTCCCAACCTACTACCTCTTGGGCACTAAAAAGTCACCCTAACCCTGACAAGAAAGAGTACACTATGCTCCATGCTCCCCTATCCAAAGTTTACCAGCCCTTACTGAGTTG
The DNA here is from genome assembly GCA_949130495.1 of Sambucus nigra. Lineage (NCBI taxonomy): Eukaryota > Viridiplantae > Streptophyta > Magnoliopsida > Dipsacales > Adoxaceae > Sambucus > Sambucus nigra. The sequence continues at coordinate 598,559,290 of OX422215.1, read as the reverse complement.
AAACCTTATCAAACCTTGGACCCTCGTCCAGTATGAGTTTACCCCTAAAAACTTCAAAGCCGATGACCGTTGGGATTTCCACCAATCTGCTGTTCATACTACTGACTAATTATTACACCTTCAAAATGTGAACCAATATTTAATTGACCGAGGTATCATCTCCCTACCAACTAATCCTAAACCCAATACCACTCATGACCCACTTCCAACCCATACATATACCATATTTCTAGAGAGTGACCTAGAATTTTGTCCATTCTCTCAAATTGTGACTAGCAAAGCACCCATCATACTCATAATCTCACCCAAATCGCTCAAGGTTTGCCCCTATTTTCTCCTACACCCTACTTGCTTCACCGATTAAGCTTTTTCGCTCCTTATAAGGCCTTGCATTATTTTTTGTACCCAGTATGAGGGAAAGAATACGGAGTTACCAGCTGTGTTGAATCAACTCTTGGAGTTTGGGATGAAATTACCCGTCGAGATGACCGTTGATTGTTACAAATTCAGTGGCTTGTTCATGGAATCCCGAAAATAGGCTCAAGAGTTAGATGAATGGGTGGTACCCATTGAAGAAGTCAGTCTTAATAATGTAGTAAAAATAGTTACCAATGCATTTCAAGAGACAAATGAAATTTTTAGCATTGATGAGCTACTCACCGCTTTGAAGCTTCAGGGGCGGTTCGTCCCTTCACTCCTGCACTTCTTTGTTGAATGGTACGATGAAGAAATTGAGGTTATTAAATATATTAATTTCACTTGGAAGGAGGACATAGTCATCACCAGATGGGGGGGGTGACTTTGACAGCTTAGATGACGAACCCAGCCACGAAGAAATTAGTCTAGTAACCAGTCTATACCGAATGATATCCTTCGAATATCTGTTGGGGGAAATCAACAAAGTGGCCATTCATCTAGAGATAGATGAAGACATGGGGTTCTTGTTCTTCCCCACCTCAGTAAACCACATAACCAAATAAAATAGACACTACATAGATTCGATTCCTCATGTGATAGAGACAGACAAAGAAAATGGAGTTACTCAAGAACTTTCGATTCCAGAAATGACCATCGAAGAAAGTAAAGTCCTTGAATAGCTCAAGAAAACCCAAGCCAATATCACCTTATGGGGGATTTTCATGTCCTCCCAACTGCATTAGAATGCTCTGATAAAACTCCTCACTGGGCCTATAATCCCTCCTCCCACCACTCTCGGAGAAGATGTAAACATAGCTGAGTCCTTAACCTCTTCGAAACTCCTCTCCTTTTTCGAAGAAAAGATACCAAAGATCGAATCTGACCACAATTATGCTCTTAACATCTCAATTGAAGTATTGGGAAAGACAATCCCACTCTCACTTGTTGATAACAGATCTTCCCTCAATGTTTATCCTCTCGGAACTTTAATTGCTTGGGCTTAAAGTCAGTGATCTCACTCCCACTTTCGCCATCATGCGTGCTTATGAAAATACCCATCAAGAAGTAATGGGGTCCATAAAACTGATAGTAGGGGTTGTACCTATCAATCATATCACCGAGTTCCAAGTCATTGACATACCTACATGTTTCAACCTTCTCCATTGCCCTTTATGGCTCCACAGTGTCCAATGGTATCTTCTTCTCTTCATTAGAAACTAAAGTTCTTCACCAAAGGAAATGTTATCACCATCTTAGGGGATGAAGATAGTTTAGACACTACCAGTACTACTAACCCGGTATTAGAGATCCATTATGGGAAAAATAACATACTCCTCTCTGGCTTCAGAGTTGACCCACTTGCCCTTCCAACATGAAATAGTTTTAAAGACCAGATATATCTAAAACACAACTCGCATGGCAACGTAAATGTATTAAGATGTTCAAGAACATGCACTTTATGCTCGAAATAGGTCTAGGACAAAAAGAATAAAGGACTATTTCGAGAGACTCTTAGAAGAAGATTAGAAAAATAAAGGACTGTTTTGAGAGACTCTTTGAACAGAAGGTTCCCCTTTTACGGCTTCCCTGAACCATGGTATGACATGTTGACTAGAAGATGAAAATAGGGTCTATAAATATTCTTTTAAGAAAGTAACTCTTGGACCGCAGACTGCTAACATGAAGTGCAACCTCTCATCGAGAAAGCCATAAAAGTTACCGAAATATTGAAGAAAGTGATTTTGAGGACTGATTCAACATGTAGCCACTAGGGATGAGTCTCTGCATGCCCCGTTTAGATGTCGTGATGTTGAACCCATCTACTCAAGTCAAAGATGATGACATGCCTCTCCTCAACTGGAATGCCATGCATGTCCCACTTACTCAGATTCAACTTGACCCTGTTGTCTACCTTCTCCAAATATCTTCACCTGATGTTGTTGTCCATTTTTTTTATATCAATGTAACTAAGACCTATTTTTACGTTGTTCTTAATGTTATTTTTCCCGAAAATAAAATAAACAAAGATTTTGAGTATCTTGTTATGCCTTATATGAATTGTCTTGATTTTAATCAAACTTTTGATGACGATGATTATACAATTAAATAATTCTTAACTGATTTTAATAAGGAGAATAACAAACAATATAATCTCGTTTAAATTAATTATGATGTGACTATTATTATTAATCTTGATTCTACTAGCCATTAACATGAGATTTGGATAGGCTCCACCCTTAACGAGCATAAGCTTGATCAATTTGAAGAACTGCTGAAGGAATTTGTGGACGTCTTCGCATGGTCCTATAATGAAATGCCCGACATTGATCCAGAAATAGATTAGCACAAGATCCCAACATTCCCAGAATGCAAATCAGTCAAATAGAAGCTAAGGAAGCTCCGCATCGAATGGTCACTCAAGGTCAAGGAGGAAGTGGTCAAGAAACTGATTATGGGTTTCATTCATGCAGTTGAATATCTTACACAGCTCTCCACTATTTTCCTCATGCCGAAATCGAGAGGAAAACTCCACACGTGCGTCAACTATCGAGATTTGAATAAAGCATCCCCAAAGGGTGATTACCCATTACCCAACATCGATGTGATCATAGACAACATGGCTAGTCACACCCTCAAGGCATTTGTGTATGGATTTTCCAAATATAACCAGATCGATGCACCCTAACCATTTGGAAAAAACTACCTTCATCACCCCATAAGGAACTTTCTATTGTACTGTCATGCTATCCGGACTCAAGAACGCCAGGGCTACCTACTAAAGGTTTCCATAACTATCCTGTATGACCTTATTCATAAAGAGGTCAAAGTCTATGTAGATGACATGATAATCAAGTCTAAGACTCGAGAAGGTCATATTCTCACCCTCCGAAAGTTCTTCGAGCGACTACTGTAATACGAGATGCGACTAAACCCATATAAATGCATTTTTGGCATCACAAAAGGAAAACTCTTCGGATTCACGATCAGTGAGATGGGAATCGAAGCAGACCTCGCCAAGATGAAAGCCATACTTAAGATGCCACTGCCACGGACGGGGAAAGAAATTTGAGGATTCCTATATAAACTATAGTACATCAGTCGGTTCATCAGCCAATTGACTTTTATCTACGAACCCATTTTCAAACTTCTCCAAAAAGATTCAACTAAAGTTTGAAATGAGGCCTTCCAAGAAGTCTTTAATAGAATCAAGCGATACCTTACTTGACCTCTGATACTTATGCCTCCACAGCCTAGTTTTTCCCTACTCTTGTACCTGACCGTCACAGACACCATAATTGGGGCTTTGCTAGCACAGTATATTGAATAATATCGTAAGGAAAGAGTCAATTACTATACCAATCAAAAATTAGTCGGGTATGAAGTCAACTACACTGCTTTGGAGAAAACATGTGTCGCCCTGGTCTGGGTCACGCATAATTTATAACACTACATGATTCCCTTCCCCATCAGACTTATATCCCGTATAGATCCCATCAAGTACTTACTATAAAAGCCCTCTCTGTCCAGCCTAATGGCTCGTTAGTTTATGTTGCTAGCTGAGTATGATATTGTGTACGTCATGCACAAAGATATGAAAGGAAAAACCATATCCGACTACCTTGTTAATTACCCAATGGAAGAAATCGATATTTGGGTCTTTGAATTTCGGACAAAGATATTCTCTTCACCTCTCAGTAGAACCTTTGATTTAAGATGTTCTTTGATAGAGGTTCCAACAAGAAAGGAAATGACATTGGGATACTCCTAATCTCTCCTGATGATTTTGACACCCCCATTGCCATCAAACTAGACTTTCCTGGTACCAACAACATGACTGAGTATGAGGCATGAAATGTAGGCCTCAAGATCACCCTCCAGAAAGGAATCTGATACTAGACATTTATGGAGGCTCTGCCCTAATCATCAGCTAAATCCTTAAAAAAAGGAAACTCAAAGACGAGAATCTCCTACCCTTCCATGCGCACCTAGAAGATCTGGTAACCAAATTTAATGATGTCACCTTCCACTACTTCCACCGTGCAAGGAACAACCTAGTTGACTCCCTTGCTACCCTAGCCTCCATATAGATATGCATGAAGAAATAACAATGGCCCCTATAATGGTTTAGAAACAAGCTAAGACTACCAATTGCTACCACATCGAACTCGTAATCGAGGAAGATTTTTATATGGTTGGGTTATGGTACTATGATATTTGGTGCCTCCTCAAAAATGGTATGTATCCTTAAGACACAGATAAGAAAGACCATGCAACCCTTTGCAAACTGGATGCCTAGTACATCATCTATGATAAAGCATTGTTCAAGAGAAACTTCGACGGAACCTATTTGCATTGCATAGCAGGGGTTGATGTTGAAGAAATAATGCAGAAGATCCATAGTGGGGAAGATGGGCCCCACATGAACAGTCACATACTTGCCAAATTGATCATTCGTCAAGGATACTATTGGACCACCATAGTTCAATATTGCAGTGTTTATGTTTGAAGATGCCTCAAATGCCAACATTTTTTCAGTCTCTAACGCTTGCCTCCTCGGGAACTAAATAACATGACCTTTCCCTGGAACTTCTCCACCTAGGCATTGACATCATAGGGAAAGTTACTCCTAAAGCTTTAATCGAACACGAATTTATCCTGATTGTCATTGATTATTTCACCAAATACGTCAAAGCAGAGCCATACGCGGTGCTAAATGCCAAAAAAGTGGCCAAGTTTCTTAAAAAGAACATCATCTATTGACACGGAGTTCCCCACGAGTTAGTATCAGATATTGGGCTCCATTTTAAATGTGAGGTTACAGAACTAGTCGACGACTACGGGATTCAGAGACACAAATCTTCACCCCACCGACCCCAAACCAGTCGTCGAAGCTGCCAATAAAAGACTGAAAACCATAATCAATAAGATGACTGAGAGTGAGCGGGAAACTATAGCGCAATAGACTAATGTGCAGAAGTTAACTAGTGACGAATAAACCCAAATTACCTACAAGATTTATAAATTATCAAGAGGGGACCAATTTAAACTTTTCTTAAATTGATAACTAATTTCCAAACTTATTTGAGTTTAGAAAGTTTTTAAAGGTCCTAATTATTATCATTAATTAAACTAGATGATTAAGAAGATAATAATCAATTTAGTTTATTTAGGTGTGTTTCTAGGATTTAATCCTACTTTTTCGGGTTAGGTTAGTAATGCAGAAATAAAAGCACGCGGTGTTTATTTTACGTCGCAAAAACCTTTTCCCGAAAAAAATGACGGAACCTCTATGGTCACCTAGTCTACCAAGTCCACTAAAACAAAATAAAAAAGGAACGATTCATAAACAGGCAACAAGACTCGAAGCAAGATAAATTGTGACAAGCTATTAGCTCTTTTGCAATTATCCTTATTATGCAGCTATTGTTCACTTTGTTTTCTTCATGTCTCAGCCTCCCCTTTAGTTTTTTTAGCACAGTTTGGCATATTTCCTATTGATTCTTAATAGTGACTAGTGGTAGTGAAGTGCTCTTGTGATGTGTCCTAGTCTATATGACACACTCATCCTTAAAGTTACAACCCAAATGATATGCAACAAGTTTTGATATCCTAAATATCATCCACAACTCTTATGATCTTTCTTTCTATATTTAAATCAAGCTATCTTGATTTAACACAACTTTAAACAAAAAAAATCTCAAAAATTAGAACAATCAGATTTTCACTAATATCTACACAATAATCAGTGTGTATGTGAATAGTGGTGTACAAGGTGTGTGATCTAAAAGTGATATGCAAATGATGTATGTTCCTGAAATCACTTTAAAGATCAAGCAATCATATACAGTGTAACAATATGCACAAAAATAATATGACTTCAAATATATATACAATATAAGCACAAAGTCAAATATACACAAAATATTTTTAGGAATAGGTTTAGATTAAATCATGTTTAACCTAATATCTTATTAAGTCAAGTTCAAACAGTTTATACAGATTAATATACTTGATTCAGTCCAATCAGTTCTAGTTCTCAGTCCTTGGTCCAATGTCAAAGATAATATGGTTCAGGTATACAGAGTCCAATGTCACAAAACTTATCAAGTTCATATTATCTCAATGGGACAGTCTAAGTAATATTATTTAACAAATAGGTCCTCAATGATTTCTAAAGGTTTAAATGTCTAAATTTTGAATAGAAAGTGACTTTGTTACAGCTGAAATTTCTTTAATAATTTTAAAACAAAATGTTTTAAAATAAGTATGAATCTAGAACAACAGAACCGTCAAGAATATATACAAAGTGATATGTGTGTGATTCAGTGTTCAAATAATCACAAAAATCAAATCTAAAATAATAAATCAAACAAGATAACACAAATCGATCAAATCAGGAACAAAACTACTAGAATTGTGGTTTTGAGTTGTGTGGTGTTTTATTTATAAAATCTAATCAGTAACAACACAAAACAAAATAGATCTACAAAATACAGATCTATATAAAAATATGTAGACAAAAAACTACTCACATAGATTTTTAACCTTGAAGAATTAGATATGGAGAGATGAGGTTCTGGTACTATAAAATCATCACGAACTTGAACCTCGAGAGACTTTTGAAATGAATCAAACTTTATTAATGAAATACACACAAATCGGAAGTTTTTATCATGAAAAATATTGAAGTGTATACTCTCTCTCTCTCTAAAATTCAGCAGAGTTTTGGCTCAAAAATAATTTTTTCGGATTAAAAATATGTGACCCAAAGGTGCATTTATAGACTTGTGAGGTGTGTGATCATTGGAAGAAATAAGACACACATGGATTGTACAAAAATAATTTAAGCCCTACATAAAATGTAATCGTGTGGTCTACAAAGAAACATAAATAGACACCAAAAAATTTAGACACGTGTTAACTAGTTGTAACTAACTAAATGATAAACGTGATAAGAGGTTATATAAAACGAAGTCATTTTAAAAGATATGAAAAACCAGATTGGTTTAGAGAAAATCGTGGGCGGTGAAGAACAAGCACTAGAAATGTAATACGACGTCATTTAAAAACTTATACACACCAGCTGTATAACACCTATAAAAGTTACCGTTTGGAGATTATCAATTATGGTGTCGTTTTGAAGAATTAGAAGGCTAGCTGTATAACACACATGCAAGAAAATGATAGGACCTGACATAGGTCATATTTGACTACATAACAAATGGAGCCTATATCCAACAAATATGCCATCTGGAATAACAATAGCTGAGGCTCAGACATTAGGGTCAAATCGGTGGCAGTATGGTTCCATGGTAAAATCGGCCAACAATTAAGGCTACAAGACCTGCTAGGGAACCTTTTACATTAAATGGTATATGAATACCGAATGGTAAAATAGTAAAGACAGTCTATGACCTGCTACGATTAAATCTCCAGCAGGTGTACATGCCAACAATTGATGAACACGCCTACTCATGTAACATATTAGGGAGGGGTGTTCAGAAAACCGAATGGACCGACGTACCAACCCGGACCGAACCGGATCGTCATAATTTTTCCGGTTTTTTTTAATCGGTCCGGTCCTGGTTTTTTTTTCAGACCGATCTAACCGGTCCAGTCCTCGGTCTCCCTTAATAAATACCCGGTCTGGACCGACCCGGACCGGTTACTCTAATATATATGCATTTAATTATATTTATACATACATATATAGTTATTAGGGGTACAATGGTCCAAAAAAAAAGGAAGTAAAGAAAAACCCTAAACCAACTACACACACGCACACTTCTCTTCTCTTTGGCAAACACACGCACACACTTCTCTTCTCTTCCCTGCGGCGCACACACTCTTCTCTTCCCTTCCAGATCGTGCCGACGGCGCGGCTTCCCTTCCCCTCTCCCCTGCGCGGCGACAGCTTACCCTTCCCCTCTCCCCTGCGCGGCTTCCCTTCCCCTCTCCCCTGCGTCGCGACAGCCTACCCTTCCCCTCTCCCCGTGAAGCGACTCCGTTTCCCCTTCCCCGTCCGTCCGCGATGCCTCCGTCCGCGACGCCCCTGCTACTCCCTCCGTCCGCAACGCCTCTGCTACTGGTAAGGTAACAATCCATTTTTGGCTCAAAGCTGTTTTGTTTTGATTGAAAAAAAATGTTTGTTTTGTTATAAAAATCTGTAATATTGTTTGTTTTCTATTAAAAAAATTGTTATTAAAAACTGTTTTTAAAAATTGTTATTAAAAACTGTTTTTAAAAACTGTTTATAAAAATTATTTTGTTATTAAAAACTGTTTTTAAAAACTGTTTTGAGTGTATGATGTGTTTTTGTTAGTATTTTTGTTTTGATTATAAAAAAAATTGTTTGTTATAAATCTGTAATTGTTTGTTTTCTATAAAAAAAACTGTTTTTAAAAACAGTTAGTTACAAAAAAAACTGTTTTTAAAAAATGTTTTTTTTATTCTTTGAAAGTTTTAGAGGTTGATATACAACATGCCAATATGGGTAAAAATCTGTAATTGTTTGTTAGAGTTACTGCAAAAAAAACTGTTTTTAAAAACAGTTAGTTACAAAAAAAACTGTTTTGATTCTTTGAAAGTTTTAGAGGCTGATATATGGGTTTTGCTTATTTGACTGGTATATTTTTTAGTGTTACTTGGACTTGCTTAAATTCATATGATAATTCACATGGTATAACTTGTTTAAATTTATATGGTATATTTTGTAGATAATGGCCGCCCAAATGGATGAAAATGAAGGTGGGCTTCCCTCTACCCAAGTTGTTGTGCAAGGTACAAATGTCCCTCCTAAACCCCCTATAAATCCAGAAGTTAAATGTTGGATAAATTTGGGCAGTTTTTATGATAAAATTTGGGCAGTTTTTTGGATAAATTTGGGCAGTTTTTATGATATTTGAGCAATTTTTTATAATAAAATTTGGACAGTTTTTATTTTTAAAAAGATTATTTCAATAAGATTAGGACCGACAAGTTTGACCGGACCGACCACATAAAAAACCGGACCGACTAATCCCGGAAAACCGGTTTAATCGGTCCGGTCTTGGTCCTTTTATTTTTAGGACCGGTATAATCGGTCCGGTCCTTAAATTTAAAAACCAGATCGGACCGGACCGCGAACACCCCTAAACATACCATTACACATGCAAATTGGTATAAAATTTACAAAAGATACTATACGAATTAAGCAAGTGGCAGGAATCAAATAAAAAAAATACACTAGCGTTTACTAATCAAAGAAGGGTTTATTTTTAACAAAATTAAACTTGTGAAGTAATATCTATTTTAGAAAAATATTATTTAAAGAAAAAAATTAAGTCTGAAAAAAATATTAATAATATTAATAAATTCCAAATTCAATTTTAAGCTGTTAAAAAAATTCTTTTTGAATGGAAAAAAAAACATAGTCATTAGAAATGATGAAATGGCATGAAGTGTCATGGGGTGTCCTACGTGATGTGAAATAAAATCCTATGAGCCAATAGAATAGATATGAGACTACCTGAGTAAGGTTGGATTTTGAATTTGATGTATACTTAAGTAGAGAGCATCGAGAGCTTGGTGTAGTCAACTAGACGCGACATAATTACAAATAAAATCTTGTCAAAATTTTAGTCCAACTAGATGAAGGTCTATATAGCTACAACACAGAAAACAAACCCTACGAGCGCTCCATATAGGTACCTTCAAACTCCCCCATTGGACTAATTTTGACAAAATCCTTGAGTACATCAAATGATATACTAGGGTAAAAATAATTCCTAAAATGTCCTATACAAAAGTGATTCTAACTACCCACCCATCCTAGAAAAGAAAAAACTCAACTCATGACAACCGATGGGAAAACCTGCAAAACATAAATATACTTTCTGTTGAGAAATCAAGTTAGTAGAACTTGCTCTACCGAATTATTAAATGACAAAAATAAATTTGTAGAAATAAAACAAGATAATATGTAAGAAAGAATATCAACACACATGATAGGAACATGTACTCAACTCTCTCCCATTTTGGCTAAATTAGGCAATGGTCAAAGATGATGATGAATGTTTATAAACTGCAAGATAAACGTCTCCTACATTAAACATGGATTTAAGAGATACCGTTATTATATATATCTTTATCCTAAAACCTCAGACATCTAGTAATCAGGATGCAAAATAAACACAAGCTAGTATTCAAGTACAATCTCTCCAATCATATGTGGAAGCTACTTCTAAACAATATTTATAGAAAGAAATAGAAAGTATATCATTAAGTTGAAAATCAAAAGCAATAGAAGGAACTACCCTAATTTGTTTGAGATTTTTTAGAGCACTAAACTGGTGAGAATCTCCATTAGACTCACAATACTTGATAATTCCATTTTGATTAAACTCGCCTCCTCTATCATTGAATAAATTTAAAGGTTTGGTGGTTTTTATATCCTTAACCTTCTCGGGAGGAGACTCATTGATTTCCTCAATTTTTCAAGCGTCAAAGACATTAATTGGGCATTTCTTCGATTTTAAAAAATCAATTTGAGGTCTCAAATAACATGTCCTAATCCAAATAGGCAAAGTTTTCAAACGTTTTTGGGCCCTTCGGAATTTAGGATAGAATTTTTTTTTAGTAAAGATTTTTCGTTGTTATGAGGCCAAGACTTATTGAAGAAACGATTCAAATTATTATTAATGTGCTACCTAGGAAAACTTTTAAATCGCTTCACTTTCTGGTTAAGGCTTTTTAAATGAGTACCTTTCTTGTGATTACTAAGGGATTCCCAATTTTGGTGACCAAAAACATCATAAAACTGCAATAGCAATTAACAGCAGGTTGTTTACCATAAGGAACGGACTTTCTAGACTTATAGACACCTAAGTCATGTTTAGTAGTCACGTTTGTCCTTTTAGGGGTGGAATGTACTTGGGAGAATTAGCGCACATTACAAGAGGATAATTATGATCAAGTCCAGTTTTGAAAGTACTGTCATTCAAAATCTATTTTCCTTTGTCAACTGTGGAACTATTCAGATTTGGTTTGACTTGGGTACTATCCCTAACAAATAAGTAGGTCTAATATAAGGATTATTTTGAAATTTTTCTTCATAACCCTGGCCTTTTGTATTAAAATCATATTTCTGAGAGTCTAAAAGTTTATCCAAATCAAAATCTTCTTTTGATTTTTCTGAGTCAATTTCTATAATCCTTCGAAAAGCATCAACGCACATTTCTTTAGATTTTTCAAGATCAACCAATATGGCCTTACATCTTTGTTCAAAAATAGAAACCTTTTCATTAATATAAGATATTTCATTTTCAAAATCATATTTTTGTTTCTAAAAATCACTTCTTTCTTTTTCAAAATTTGATTTGATAAAAGTTATCTCATGCTCACTTTGCTTAACTATCCCATATTGGTTTTCTAAGTACTCACTAAGCAATTTAACTAGATTCGATAATTCTTGTCTATTTTGCAATGTATTGACATATAATTTTGAGTAATCATCATAGCCAAAAAGGTTTTCATTATCCTGCATGTTCGTGTGATAAGTGTCGTTATCATCAGATTTAGTATCATACACAACACGTTTTGCACCAAACGGAGCAGTTAATTCAAGAACATAAGGCTGTCTAGCTGACAAAGAGATAGTAACATCAATAAAATCAAATACTTCATCAAATTCAAATTCATCTTCGAAATCAGTCGTTCTTGCTGAGTACACATCTCCGCAATAGTTATAAACTTCTGTTAAAAATGCAAGGCAATTTGATTCAGAATGTCCTTGGTTATCTTTTGATTCAGAAACAGAAGAGTCATCCCAGGTTTTAGAAATGCGAGCCTTTTGTGTTTTAGAATTTATGGACTATGGTTCATACCTACACTCAGTAATGAAGTGACCGAATTTCCCACAATTGTGATAAGATAATTTAGATTTATCAGTCTAACTACTTCTAGTATTATAATCAGATGTATGCTTTGAATTTCTGTTAGGTTCCGGGTGGACTGACTTGATTGATTATTCACTTGCATACGTCTTTTAGAAACAACATTTTTGTGCTTCAAAAGTTTCTTAAATTGTGAATCCATAACAGCAAGTTGATTATCAATCTCGTCCATTTCATTCAAATCCACTTCAGAGTCATCATCCAACTCAGATTGTTATTTAACTACCTTATGATTATTTTTATTAGGACAAGGAATTTTAAAAGAATCTTTAGAAGTATTGGTCAACTCATTCTTGGCATAAAATGTAAGAGTCTTCCTAAAGGTTGATTCAAGTTCCATAGTTCTTAATTTTGAGCTCAACAATTATGGTGTGACAGATGGATCATTAATCTCTTTTATGATGTAAAGTTTATGGTCAAATCTAGGGGCAAAGGATGTCAACATTTTAGCACGCACTTCTTTATCAGAATATACTGTACCATTAGCATTTAGTTTGGTAATGATATCAGTCAAATGCATGTAGAAGTCATCAAATGGTTCAGTATCATTCATTACTAACATATTGTATTGTTGAACCAACATTTGCGATTTATGTTCCTTTACCCTATCGTCACCCTCATATGCTATCACTAAAGTATCCCAAGCATCTTTACTAGTAGTGCAATGGCATATACATTTTAATTTAGTTTCACTCACACTCATAAAAATTGCATTTTTGCCCTTATTATTGAAACTGCTTATCTTTTTTTGATCAGTACTTAATTCAGATGTACTAAGTTTTCTAAAAATAGTGTTATATTCTGCTATAGGAGTATTGGGGTGTCGATAACAATTTTTAATTAAATCCCAAACTTCATCTCCTAATGTGCCTTAAAAAAATGCAATCATTCTAATTTTCCAGTATGGAAAATTTGTGCTATCAAAAATAGGAGGTCTACTGAAATTTCCCAACCTAAGCAACTGACTTGAATCATCCATGAAAACAAGGTAAAAAGAGTATAGCAAGAGTTTAGAAAATAGATCTTTTGTAAAGTCTAGCTTTTATACCACTTGAACGGGGGACTATAGTGCAATAGACTAATGTGCGGAAGTTAACTAGTGCTTAATACATTTAAATTACCTACAAATTTCATAGATTATCAAGAGGGGACCAAATTAAAACTTTTCTTAAATTGATAACTAATTTACAAACTGATTTGTGTTTGGAAAGTTATTGAAAGTCCTAATTATTATCTTTACTTAAACTAGATGATTAAGAAGATAATAATCAATTCAGCTTATTTAGGTGTGTTTCTAGACTTAAATCCTAATTTTTTGAGTTAGGTTAGTAATGCAAAAATAAAAGCATGCGGTGTTTATTTTACATCACAAAAACCTTTTCTCAAAAAAAATGGCGGGCCCTCTATGGTCACCTAGTCTACCAAGTCCACTCAAACAAAATAAAAAAGGAATGATTCACAAACATGCAACAAGACTCAAAGCAAGATAAATCAGTACAAGTTATTACCTATCTCGACCAAGATTATCTCTTCTCCGGTTACTTTTTTGCAATTATCCTCACTATACAGCTCTTGTTCACTTTGATCTCTTCATGTATCAACCTCCCCTCAAGCTTCCTTAGCGCAAGTTGGCTCAATGCCTATGGATTCTTAATAGTGACTAGTGGTAATGCAGGGCTCTTGTGATGTGTTCTAGTCTATATGACACACTCACCCTTAATGTTATAACCCAAATGACATCCAATAAGTTTTGAAATCCTAAATATCAGTAACAACTCTTATGTTCTTTCTTTCTTTGTTTAAATCAAGCTATCTTGATTTGACACAACTTTCAATAAACTTTTTCTCAAAAATCAGAACAATCAGATTTGCTCTAATATGTACACAATAATCAGTGGTTATGTGAATAGTGGTGTACAAACTGTGTGATCTTAAAGTGATATGCAAATGATGTATGTTCCTGAAATCACTTCAAAGTTAAGTAATCATATGCAGTGTAACAATATACTCATAAAAATATGATTTCAAATATATATACAATATAAGCATAAAGTCAAATATACAGAAACTGTTTTTAGGAATATGTTTATATTAAATTAGGTTTAAACTAATATCTTATTAAGTCAAGTTCAAACAGTTTAGATAGATTAATATACTCGATTCACTCCAATCAGTTCTTGTTCTCAGTCCTTGGTCCAATGTCAAAGATAACACGGTTCAAGTATACACAGTTCAAGGCCACAAAAATTATCAAGTTCGGATTATCTCAATAGGACAGTCCAATTATTGTGTATTTAACAAATAGGTCCTCAATGATTTTTAAAGTTTTAAATATCTAAACCTTGAATAGAAAGTGACTTTGTTACAACTAAAATTTCGTTAATAATTTTAAAACAAAATGTCATAAAACAAGTACGAATCTAGAACAATAGAACCATGAAGAATATATACAAAGTGGTATGTGTGTAATTCAGTGTTCAAATAATCACAAAAACCATATCTAAAATAATAGATCAAATAAGATAACACAAATCGAGCAAATCAGGAACAAAACTACAAGATTTGTGGTTTTGTTTGTGTAGTGCTTTATTTATAAAATATAATCAGTAATAACACAACACAAAATAGATCTACAAAATACACATCTATAAAAAAATATGTAGATAAAAAAAATACTCACAATATATTTTTAACCTTATAAAATCAGATATGGAGAGATGAGTTTCAGGTACTATAATATCATCACGAACTTGAACCTCGAGGGACTTTTGAAATAAATCAAACTTTCTAAATGAAATACACACAGATAGAAAGTTTTTATCGTGAAAAATATTGAAGTGTATACTCTCTCTCTCTCTCTCTCTGTCTCTCTCAAATCCAGCAGAGTTTTCGTTCAAAAATAATTTTTTTGGATGAGACCCAAAGGTTTGTATTTATAGACTTGTGAAGTGTGTGCTGATTGGAAGAAATAAGACACACATGGATTGTGTAAAAACAATTTAAGCCATAGATAAAATGTAATCATGTGGTCTACAAAGAAAAACAAATATACACCACTAGATAAATGATAAACGTGACATGCGACTATATAAAATGAAGTTGTTTTAAACGATATGAAAAACTAGCTTTGGTTTAGAGAAAATTGTGGCCGATGAATAACAAGGATTCGAAATGTAATATGACGTCATTTAAAAACTTATACACGCCAGCTGTATAACACCTATAAAAGTTATCATTTGGAGATTACGAATTACGGTGTCATTTTGAAGAATTAGAAGGTCAATTGTATGACACGCATGAAAGAAAATGATGGGATCTGACATAGGTCATATCTGACTACATAAGAAATGGAGCCTATATCCAACAAACATGCCATCTGGAATAACAATAGCTAAGGGAAAGACATTATGGTCAAATCGGTGGCAGTATGGTTCCATGGTCAAATCGGCCAATAATTAAGGCTACAAGACTTGCTAAGGATCCTCTTATCTTAAATGGTATTTGAATACCAAATGATTAAATAGGGCAGACTGTCTATAACCTTCTACGATTAAATCTCCAGCAAATGTACATGCCAACAATTAATGAACATGCCTACTCATGTACCATACCATCACACATGCAAATTAGTATAAAACATACAAAAGGATACTATACGAATTAAGCAAGTGGCAGGAATCTAATAAAAAAATACACTAGCGTTTACTAATCAAAGAAGGGTTTATTTTTAACAAAATTAAATTTGTGAAGTAATATTTATTTTAGAAAAATATTATTTAAAGAAACAAATTAATTCTAAAAAAATTATTAATCATATTAATAAATTCCAAATTCAATTTTAAAGTGTTCAAAAAATTCGTTTTGAATGAAACCAAAACATAATCATTAGAAATGATAAAATGACATGCAGTGTCATGGGGTGTCCTACGTGATGTGAAATAAAATCCTATGAGCCAACAGAATAGATGTGAGACTACTCGAGTATGGGTGGATTTTGAATTTTATGTAGACATGAGTAGAGAGCATTGAGAGCTTGGCGTAGTCAACTAGACACGACATAATTACAAATAAAATCTTATCAAAATTTAAGTCCATCTAGATGAAGGCCTATATAGCTACATCATAGAAAGAATACCCTTGGAGTGCTCTATATAGGTACCTTCAGAGTGTTGCAGAGATTAAGCCGACCGGATCCCGTATGCCATCTAGGGTTACCGCACTTCAATTAGAACGCCTATTGGGGCTACCCCTTATTCTCTAGTGTACGACATGGAAGTAGTCCTAAACATTGAGCTAGAAATACCTTCCATTCACGTCCTACTCGAAAGAAAAGTTAACGACGAAGAATACCATCAGAGCCAATTGTCACCCTTGGATGAAAAAGACTCAAGGTTCCATATCATATACAGGGGTACCATCACCGGATAACGCGATCATTCAATTGAAAAATTAAGGACCGTGGTATCCAGGAAGGAGACCTTACCCTTAAAGAGATCATAGAACCTACCTGGGATCCCATAGGGAAATTTAAATCGAATTGGAGCGGCCCCTATATCGTGAAGAAGATTCCCTCAGGAGGCGTCACTATGCTAACAAAGCTCTATAGAGAACAGATGGCTCATCCAGTCAACCTGGACCATCTCAAGAAATTTTACGTTTAGTCTGATATCTCGGTACGCTATGACTTTTATCATCCCCCTTCTAGTCTAAATAAAAAATTCTTCATTTCCCCTTACCCAAAACTACATGGCACCTGATCATCTCAAAAGCTTTTCTTTTCAAAATGAAACTCATGAAATTTTTCAAAGCCCCTAGAGCTTCGTAGGCAACCTATATGCCATATATGGGTCTGGTCCCCTTCTTTTTTGCAAAATGATATTCTTTTCTAACCTCTGAGAACGGCGGTCCATTTTATCATTTACATGAATAAAAGGATTATGTATGCCTTAGCGATTGGTATTGATAATTCAAATATAAAACTCATCTAGAGGCTCAACAAAATTTGATCAAAATCAATTATTTTTTCTAGTAAGGAATACACCACTATTACATGAAGTATTAACAAAGGGAGTTAAACCAACCACCCCTTTTCACAGA
This sequence comes from Sambucus nigra, assembly GCA_949130495.1. NCBI lineage: Eukaryota > Viridiplantae > Streptophyta > Magnoliopsida > Dipsacales > Adoxaceae > Sambucus > Sambucus nigra. Next base: position 598,541,843 of record OX422215.1, on the reverse strand, counting down.
CCAAACTATTCCTAAACACACCTAATTCTAACCAAGTTACACAAAAATTACTCCAACCCTCCAAAACACAAACCCCGAAGTCACCATAGCTTCACAAAAATCACCCAAGCTTCACAAAACATTACCTTCAACTTCCCGATGGCCTCGCTTCATCATCATTACCATCCCCTGGAGGTCCCCAAGTTTCCCACTCCTGGTTAACATTCTGTATGCGCTCCATGGAGCAGTACGCCCTGACAAGCCAAGATGAAACCATAGCACCGTCTTCTATGGTGTCGAAAGTAATGAACCACCATTGATTGGTCTCTTTTACCATTACTTTCTCAACTAATCACTTCCATAACCACTTCAGGTACTCCCTAGACACATGCCAGGCCCCTCCCACAAATTGTGATGGATGGATAGACGGTTGACGGTGTTGTCACAAAGATCTCAGCATCCTCCTCAGTGATTCGGTCAAATCCTCCACGGGAAGAAGTTTGTTATACGATGTGGAACAATATGTTTCCACCCGAGTTGGCATAGAATCCATCAGGGAAAATAGAAAGAAGTTTGTCGAAGTCCCATTAATTGCACATACCGATAATCTCTAAGCTGCAAGATAGGTAGTAAGTCCCCCCACCAAGGCACGGACTAGCGAATACATCGATCCCCATGTTCTACTAATCAGTTCACCAAAATCTCTATAGATAGGTTGAAGCTGAAAAAGTCTGAACAAAGAAATTGCGCATAATCGCCAAGGGGTACTCAAAAAGGGCTGTGAGACTAAACCTCTCTACAAGCCACATAAACTGCATCACTAGGCTCCCCCTCTAAAATTCAGAATGACCCTCCTTCCAAGTATCCACGTCGTTCAAGGTCTCAAACATCACCATCGTCGTAGGATTATGGTGGTAATACATCCAGGCCATTATCGCAGCAACCTGGGGATTCGTTGTCAAGTCCCCCATCACCAATAATAGCCTAGCAGTAAGGCACAAGGTGATAGCCCCAACAAATTCAGAAGCCTCAAAACCATTTAAGCGCATTGAATACATAACTGCCTCAAGAAAAATATCCCCTATGGTAACCAACGATCGAGCCATCGAGGGACAAATGTGACGCAACTCTAACAGAAATACTTGGGGAGAATAGGAAAAATTGGGCATAGCGGTTGCCACACTGGGGCTGACCCCCAACATGGTCGAGAACTCCTCATAGGTGGGACAGGCCTCATCAGGATAAAACATAAGTCATGGTCCTCACGGTACCAAAATTCTACCACTAGTGTCAGTAGATATTAGTCTACAGCTCCGACCAGGCCATCATCAGTATAGTCTCTTCGACACATTAGAATCAACACAACCCAACAAAGGAGACAAGCTCCACTTTACATTAAGCTTTCTATCTCCTCATCCATATACCAACCAAGCCTCTAAGGCCTTCCTCTTGCCAAAAATTTCCAATGACACATTTCTCCTACTTTTTCTTGAACAAAGCCCCTTCAAAAGGAAAACTCTTTGCAACCAGACCTCCAAAGACTTCCCCTATTCAAAAATTCAAAAAAAAACAAACTTTTCCTGCTTTTTCTCAAAACAAAACCTTAGCAGCAAATTAAAGTGCATATATGATAGTTCACTAAATCAAGATAATTAAAACAAAAGATGTATCTCCTTTTCCTTCTTAAATCTCTATTTTCATGAACAAAGCCGTTAAATCAAGCATACAACATGGGTATCTCCAATATCCTTCAGTCATAACAACAGATCTACATTTGTAAGCCCCATCCACACAGACACCACCTCATGCACTAGTAACCTCCTTATCTACATATGTAATCCTGTAACCCCTATGGCCCTTTACGGAAAACTCTAAGGGTAGAAGGTCACCAACATACCCAACAAAGATTCAATAATCCACGCAAAAGCAAAGTTCTATAACCTCCTACCCATATAGGTTGACAGTCATCTCTTCCCCTTTCCAAGGAAGCCAAGGAGTTCGTGCCCTTATCAATTGGCACCCCTTCCAAATTTCGTACAGAAAAATCCAAAAATTACCCACAAATTTCCCTAAAATCTCATAAAAATATGAAACCCCCTTTTCTCAAGAAAATCATTTTTTGGAGAACTAAGCCCCTTACAAACTCTCAAAATCCCCAGCAAGATTAATATTATGCTCTTATTTCCAAAATAATCCCCAACCGAATTAATCTTACAATCATATCCTTAACATATTCCATAAGCAGAACCAATGATGCACCTGCATCCAAGATTACTAAAATTCCCCAGTCTAAACATCCCCCAGTGGAGTCTCAAAATAACACAATCTCTAGTCGAAATCTCAAACATAAGGCCTTGCCCAGTAAAGTCTTAAAACAACACAATCCCCAGTGGAGCCATTGATGCATCCACACCCCCAAGATAATTTAATATTCCCTAGGAGAAAAACTCCCCGCTTTTCAACTTAAGGTCCTCAGAATTAACCTTGAGCCTTAGAAATGGTCGCTATAACTTTAGGTCCTCAAAATGACCTTGGCCCTTGAAATTGATCGACGCAACTTTAAGTCCTTAGAATTGACGTCGGTCCTCGTAATTGATCGTCACAACTTTAGGTCCTCAAAATTGATCGCTACAGCTTTAGGTCTGCATAATTGACCTCAACCCTCAAAATTGGTCGTCATAACTTAAGGTTCTCATAATTGACCTCGACCCTCAAAATTGGTCACTACAGCTTTAGGTCCATAAAATTGACCTCGGCCCTCAAAATTGGTCATCACAACTTAAGGTCTTTGTAATACCCCGTACATTTATGGATATTTAAATTACATAAGTGGGTGTAATTTGGAAATTTGAGGAATTTCTCTGAATAATAATTTTTGGAATTTATGGGTAGAATTGAATCATTTATAATTTAAAGTGAATAGTAAATATTATTTTTTTGGTGTCGGATTACTATTTACATGGATTAGATTTTCTTACGGGACTAAGTAAATGAGTTGGATGGTTTTTAATCACATTGTCGCAGTTGGGTAAAGCGATAAAGGATAATATTTTATTTAGAAATCATGCGTATTGAGATGTGTTGGGTTTAATTAGTGAATTTTAGTTATGTAACTCGAATGGAGATTTCGAGTGCACGGTTGGTTTCAGCATAGCCAAGATAGTCAGAATAGAGTAATCGGGGGTAGTGTTTGGGTTCCAAGGATTTTTGGACTAGCAGGGACTCGCAATTGAGTAAATGAGTCATTTTTGGGTTTTATAATGGATAACCCTTTATTTCTCTCTTATAACACACGAGAGAGTGAGAGAAAGGAAAGAAAGAAGAGAAAAGACAAAGGAAGAAGGGAAAGGGGATTTTCGGCCAAACTCCACAGGATTCGACTCGAGGTCGTCGGATTTTATCCACGAGTGTTTATTTGCTTTATTCAATTGAGTGTGTGTATCTCATATTATAGTTGGTAAAATATATGATTTTTGGGTTGTAACCCTTGAAATAAATTTGAGAAATTTGATCTTCAGTTCAAAAATATATGTGTTGTAAACTCTTTATGAATTCTAGTGTTAAACCCATGTTAATGGTGTGTATATATGGTTAGAATGGAAGAATTGAGTAAAGTAGGTTTAATTAAGTTATGGGTTTAAATCTTTGATCAATGATTGAATACCTTGTTTTAAATTAATGTGTTGGTTAAATCATTATGTGTAGATGATTATTTTGTTGGTTGTTGAGGTAGAAATCATGGGATTGGAGTTGGGATTGTGTTGGATTAAAGAGAAAATTGGAGAAGACGATGAACAGTAACACAATGTCCCTTCCGAATTGATTCGGCTATGAAGAGAATCGATTCGGCTCTTGCTAAAAAAATGAAATTTGTATATCTTTTCGATACCGAGGCGTGGGGGCCGACCGCATATTTTTATGATTTTTTGAATTTATAATGATTTTTCTACGGAAGGTTGTCCGAGATCGAAATCGTTAGCTAGAAATCAAACCTAACATTGGGAGAATTAAGGTTAAAATTGTTTGGAGATTATTTTAGGGTATTATAGAAGTAATATTAGGACTCCTAGATAATGGTATTGAGGGTGAGTAAACCTTGGATCGAAAGAGGGAACCTCAGGTTAATTTGGTGTACAATCCGGGATATGGATTTAATGAATGTATTAATAACATTCACAGGAAGTATTCGGCAATCATATGTAGATATATTATGTGGTTAGAATAAATATGGGACGATTGTAATTTAGTAGATCCTATTATGTGATTAGGATGGAATTTAGGATATGGGCTCAAGAGAATTAAGCGGTTATCCGGTATGTCTATTGACGACTATTATTATAGGTGATGCGATACCTATGGAATTAAGATAAGTTGATAGTATACTTATTTAATTATTACGAATTTTTATATTCGGGTTTCTGTAAAATCCTTAAAAGTGATTAAGGTGCGAGTTATATTTTAAGTAAGAGAATACTTATGGGTTCAGTATGTTAAGTGTATGAATAATGGGAACATTCGGGTTATTGGCTATAGTTATTAGAGTTCGATAATTATGGCCCGAGCATATTGAGGAATGATATATCTTATAAATAAACGGGAGTTATTGCAGCGTATATATGATACGATATAAATAAATATATATGTGTGTGATTGGTATATTTGTACATAGAGGCTGGCTCCACAGGCTTTTCCGATTATAGGGATGGACAGCCAGGTTATATATATCTCTAGTACTATCCAGGGAGGTTGCGCGATGTGGGTGAATCCCCTGACATGAGAAGAAGGGAGAGTATATCCCAGGTCATACCGTCCCACATACGAATGCGATAGTTTTATTCCACTTTCAGGAGGGAATATGACCGCCCCCATCGTTGTGTATTTTTTTTATGACCATGAGTGAGTCTGACTTAGTACTGTGGTTGATTGAGAAAACCCGAATGTGGATAGGCACAATGAGACTGCATCCTAGAGTTATATCTCGGTGGGATAGTTATTATACTTATGATTGTAATAGGTATAATTATACTTGTTGCGTATAGTATATTGCTTGTATATGAAGCTTTAACTTGTGTAAAGAGTAAAGTGAATAAGGTTTTATTCTCATTCCGGGAGATTATATCCGGATTTAAATTGTGATTCGTATATTAAAGTGAGAACTATATATATATATATATATATATATATATATATACGAGATTTTATATACTAAAGTGAAAATGGTATTTTAAAGTAGTGAGATTTTTGGAATATGAGCGGTATACATATATATATAACTGAGGATTGTATATATATATCTAATCGAGGATAATATCAAATAAAGCTTATGTGTTAGCTTATGGTATAACATTATATCACGTTGGGTAGGTGATAGTTATGAGGACTTAGAGGATGGGTGATATAGATTAGTTAGGTAGGGGAGCTTAACTAGATGGTTGAAAATGTATGCGATAGGTGCGCACTGTTAAAAGAGGGGTGAGGTGTATCTCATGAGAGTGCGATACCAGTTTAAATATGAGATATTTTATATTTTAAAATATGGCATTTAAGCACTTGCTAAAATATTTTCAAAACTCGGGCTCTGCCCCGTTTCTCCATTTTCCCTTTCTTGCTATATATGTGTCTATATATTAGGTGTTCAGACACAGGGATACCTAGATGATGATCCTTTCGATTCAGTCGTTGCTGCAACATTTGTGGATGCAAACAAGTTTATCTTGGATACTTTTATCCTTGTGATCTAGATATGAAGCATTGTATTAACATTCGGGCTGATATCCCAATTGTATTCATTTATTCTATTACCGCATTTTTAGCGCGACATTCGATTTTGTTGTATTATGTTAAACCAAGTATTCGGTTACTTTATTTCATTTCAGTTTCGTATATATAAATGTGTGAATGTTTTATTTAGTTGGTTTGGAAAAAAGATTAGTTAATATAAAATTTTGATGACAGCCTAATAAGCTACTAGTAATCAAATTGGTTTTCGACACTGATGTTGAGAATGAACCATATGAGACTCCTGTTTTAATTTGGTATAGGATTGATCACCCGGTATTTTATTAGGCGGGTCTCGGCCCTCGGAATTGACCCCTGCCGTCAGAATTGTTCGTCATAACTTAAGGTTCTCGTAATTGACCTCGACTCGTAAAATCAATCATCACAACTTAAGGTCCTCAGAATTAACCTCAGCCCTCAGAATCGGTCGTCCTAACTTAAGGTCCTCCGAATTAACCTCGACCTTCAAAATTGATCGTCATAACTTAAGGTCCTCAAAATTGGTCGCTACAACTTAAGGTCCTCAGAACTAAACTCGACCCACAAAATCGGTCACTACAGCTTAAGGTCCTCAGAATTAACCTCGGCCCGCAGAATTGCTCGCTATAGCTTTAGGTCTGTAGAATTGACCCCAGCCCACAGAATCACTCGCTACAAATTAAGGTCCTAAAAATTAACTTCGATCCTCAGAATTGGTCACCACAACTTTTGGTTCGCGGAATTGGCCTTGGACCTCATAATTGGTTGTCGTAACTTAAGTTCCTAAGAATTGATCTCGGCCAGCAAAATCGATCGTCACAACTTTAGTTCCTCAGAATTAACCTCGACCTTCATAATTGATCGTCACAACTTAAAGTCCTCAGAATTGAACTCATCCCTCAGAATTTCTCATCACAACTTAAGGTCCTCATAATTGACCTCGACCCTCATAATCGGTCGTCACAACTCAAAGTCCTCATAAATAACCTCAACCCTTAGAATTGGTCGTCACAACTCAAGGTCCTCAGAATCAACCTCGACCCACTGATTTGGTCATCCTCAGAACAACTTAATAGTTAAACTCAATCAACTAAATTGGTCATCCTCATTTCCTTAGGTCACCAGAATCTATCTCGACCCACCTAATTGGTCTCCCTATCCCCTTAGAACCAATTGTAACACATGTTCGACTACTGAATCAGTTATTTTGGCCTCCTTAGGTTCTCAAAATCGACCTCACCCCACTGAATCGATCATTTTCATCTCCGTAGGTCTTCAGAACTGATCTCCACCAGCTGAATCGGTCAATCTCATCCTCTAGGTCCTCTGAATCGACCTAAAATCCTTTTTCCTAACGTCGATGTGGTGTTTATCATTCAACGGCCTTCACTTGTTCTGAGCTCGCCCGTTGAGGATATTTCTCTAGACACCCCATCCTAGGACCCCCTAATCACCTACCTAGGTCCCTAGCTCTCACTCATCATTACAAACCCTGGGTCATACTACGAGTACTCTTTTGGAGACCACAGGGTGCCCTCGATCCCCGTTTTGACTCTGATCAACTTTCTCGTCTAGCGAAAGCTTAATGAATCTTCAAAAGGATCTGAATCCCCTTTCCAACGATACGCCCCATGGGCGAATCGATCTTACTGTTCGAATGAATGGTTCGTGTTACTATTGAAAACAATCTAAAGTCTATCGACACTTTTGGCCCCCATTTTAACCACGATCAACTTCCTCATGAGCAAAAGCTCAATGGATCTTTAAAGGGCTATGAATCCCTTTTCTAACGGTATACCCCGTGTGCGAATCTGCCTTACGGTACGAATGAACGATCTATTTTACCTTAAAAATTAAATTAGAGAACGAATTTAAATGAATCATTGAAGGTCCCTGCATTCCCATTCCTATGATCCGCCCTATGCGGGGATCAACCTTACAGTGCAGACGAACGATCCATTTTACTCCGAAAGGCCACCGATTACTTCTGGGCCCCGCTTGACCTCTCCAAACCAAACAAAACTGAATGAAATCTCAAAGGGAACTGAATACCATTTCCAATGGTCCATCTCGTGCATGAATCATCCTTATGGTTTGGAAGAACCATTCATTTTCCTCCGAGAATTTCCTATCTAGTGACCAATGGGCGCTTTCGAGCCCTATTTGACTTCAATCAACTCTCAAACTTGGGAGTGGCTTAATGGATTCTTAATGGATTCTTAAAGGACTCAAAATACCCTTTCTAATGGTCCACCCCATTTGCGATTCTAACTTATGGTTCGCATTTTATGGCCATTTTTTTAAAAAAACTCCCTCAGACTGCCAATTGACAACCCCAGGACCTTACCTATTGACAGTGTGTCTAGGGTTCTATGTCGATAGGAAGGTCTAGGACCATTCTGATCGGTTACCCCTTGGCCCTATAAATTTATGCCATAACCTCACTTTGAAAGGCACCCTTGAACATCCCTTTCAGCAATTCAGAGAGAATTCCCTCGAATTCAGAGTTGTTATTTCCTTAAACGCCCATTTCCCATATTCCATCCATCTTTTTCATACTCTTTTGAGTAAATTCTCATCCACTTCCTCAAACCACCATCACCTCATCTTGATATCAGCACATCTACAATCAAGATCTACTTGAAGTCTTCATAAGGAGGTCTAAGTCTTCCCTTTTGTCTTTAAATTATCTTATTTTTGCATTAGTTGCTTCATTTTCACTTTAGTACTTTATTTCATTACCTCACACATATTAATTTCAAAATTTTTGTTATCATTATTCACACATACTTTATTTTCATAGAAAAACCCAAAAATAAGAAAAAGTGGGTTTACTTGTAAATTCCAAACGGGGAATTCTCATCACATTTTCTCACACTACACCTTTTTCTACACACACATATATAATAAAGTCCCCATTTGGATTTATGGGTGAAACCCCACCTCGTATTGTCTTCGAACTACATGGACTTTGATCCCCCCAAATAACGTAGGTATCTTAGATAAATCCCTCGGTTCAAGTCCTCTCGCATACAGTTGTTACTTTGTTCTTGTCATATATTCATCGTGTACATATTTCATATGCCTGCTTGCTTTTATCTTGTTAGATATATGTAATCGTTCCTCCATAACGATTTGTGAATTGACAAGCATTTACATTATATATTTTATTGACTATTTGGGGGACACTCCTAAGGATGACCTTACACTGCCTTTATCCATGATGCGATTTGAGTGATTCTATCCCCCATTTATATTATGAACATAAGCACACACATCATGGAGTTGAACAGGAGAAGATTAGCACATGCCCATGAGAGACCGAAAGGGAGAAATGGGTGCCTAAAACCTTCCCATTTCGTAACTTAGTCCCCGAACCCTTGAACTACTTGGTTTCGCAAGCATCAACATTGTCTTTGATTTCGTTGTCTCAGATCGATGACATTTCTTTTTCCCATTTTGTGAAAATAAGGCAGGTGACATTATCTCTACCAATCACCCCACATCGACGACAGTCGAGCGCTCGGATAAAGGAAAAAATCCCACACCACATTGGAAAAAGGGGAAGGAAGGAGATATCCACATCGGGAGATGCATTTCCCTCAGACTCCTTGGAGAGGACCCTAGAAATGTCCACAAATAGTTAAGTTGATACATATACCAAAGTTGAGAGTCCATGGGACCTTTTAAAATCCCTAAGGCATTCAACCGACCATGTTTGTAGTCCACATTCCTGGACTCCTCTAATATAACAAGAGCATTCGCCCAACCTTCATCGTAGTGCACCGACCACGCTACTCGGGGACCCATCCTAAAAAATTGGTGAAGTTTGATAACATCATGGATAATTGCCATGACTATGACATGAGATCTTTGGCTACTCTTCTCTATGTCAGCTAACTTCTTCTTGAGCTCATCGTTCTCAAACTGTAGAAGGGTGCCAATATCCCTAATGTATTTTTTCCCCGTGAGCTAGGCCTTCAAGTTATTCACTTCCTCTTGCATCAGGGTTCCCACAACCCCTCGGTCATTCGCATTATCCTTTAGCTTAGCTACCAAGGCTGACTGGTCCTTATAGGCACAGGTTATATAATTTAGAACCTTGTGAACATGTACAAATGCTCGATGGGTCTAAGTGCTGGAATCCCAACTAAGAAGGCCATCTAATTCGCTAGCAAAGGAATAAATTCCCCCAACAGCTGACTAAACAAAGTAAAGCGCAAGCAAAAATATTCAGTAAGGTGTCTCGACAATATTATAATTAACGAAAGAAAAAACTCGTTTCATTAATAATTTCAAAATGGTCAAGGCCCTTACAACTAGAGAAAGTGAAAAAGATACAATAACATGAATGAAAAATCAATCTTATACTAAATGCCTTTGTTCTTCACCTGCTCCTCACTCTCTAGGGCCATACCCTTGGATGCAACATCCCTAGTTTTATTAGTTGGGGCACTGGTGGTGGCTTCTTTCTTAGCTTTTGATTGAGAACCTGGCTTGTGCTAGCCAAAAGGTTCTGATTCCCCAGGATATTTATCCTCACTAAGGCTGCATCCCATCCTTTATTGAAGTTTGATTTCTTGATATAGGATAACTGGCATTTGGCATCCTCAAAGGCTTCGGTATAGCCTTTATTATAGCTTGCCTCTTTGGCCAAAGAGAGGTCTTGGGTCTCCTTCATTAATCGACCATGCTTGGGATTCAGCTGGTCATTTTTAATCACCAGTTGATTGTGATTGATCTTTAGTATGCTCATGGTGTCACTATTTTACTTCTTCTCCTCCTCATAGTCCTTCTTATCAGAAGCCAAACATTCTTTTGATTTTTGAACAGCCTCACTAAGCTCATCATGGATTTTGGAGTGGTCCAGATGACCATCCAAAATTGAAACAAAATTTTCCACAAACCACAAACATACGAACAAGGAAGATATTAGACATAAAAGAGACACCCATCCATATCAAAGAAGAACCAAAAAAAGAACGAAAGAGGAATTCTTAACCTACCAGTAATAGTGTTTGAGCACTATGAGATGTAAGTTGCTCGTAGTAAAGCCTCTTGACTTGCTTATGATCAGTCGTGAGCACAGACCCCTTTAGAAGATCATAGGCCAATGAGGGATTCCTGACCACAGATATCACCTAGGAAGACCTCATAGGTGGAAGGACATCACCCTTTTTGGAGGTTTGAGGGGATATGGGGGGGTTATATTTCTTATTCTTCTCTAGGATGGTCAAGTCTAAGTCTGTGGCCTTAGGGCTTTCTTGGTAAGTCCTCTTCAAGGACTTGGTCTTGGGAGAGGAGGCATCATCCTAAACATCATCATCCTCGATTAATAAAATCCTCTTTCTAAGATCCATTGAGTCTTGTTATTCCACAAGGATGGACCCAATGTCTATGGATTCACAAGAGGAGGAAATAGAAGCTTCTTTATTCGAAATAGGGAGGTTAGGAACACTGCCTACTGGACGAGTAGTAAAGGTGCGAGTAGAATTTTTTTACTCTAATAAAAAAATGCTGAACGAGGATGATCACCGCTAGTTAGGGCCTCCTTTAACTTACAAACCTTCAATAGCTCTTATTTATTGATGTGGTCAAGGGGGAGACCTTTTTTCTTTGATCAAGTTATTTTAACAAAGAAAAGAAAAGTCATCAATCAACACAATTCAAAATTAAACTCACAAAATGGCATAAAAGCAAAACTGTTAACCTGCGTCGCTCCCCCATTTCGAGCTTAAAAACCCACTGTATTGTTCACCCTCTGGGAGGGGAGGATGTTGCCAGTTATGGGAAATAAATCCCTGATCCCAATATTTATTGGTTAAATCAGGAAGGTTTACAATATGAACTATGTTGGCCTTCCTTGCGTTTATGTGTAAAACACCATATGTGGTGTGGAACTAGGAGTAACAATATTTGGTTTCAGAGATGCACAGAGTAGTCCCATATAATTTATTGATTTTACGGAACCCATTGATAATACGCCAGGTATTGGGGGCACATTGAGCTGGAACAACCTCAAAGTATTCATAAAATTCTAAAAATAGTTAATTTGGGGGAAAAGTTAATCCCCCCTGAACCACAACAAGCATATGGATCCAGTGGCCCCCATCAACTGCAGGAGGGTTTCTAGGCAGGGGAGTGAACTCAAAAGTGACCCATGAAGAGATAGAGTATGTCTTCCTAAAGTCTTCCAAGTTCTTTTCATGAATAATGTGAACCATTTTGACAAGAACAGAGAATTAACAGCGAAATATGTGGTAGAAAAGAACTAGGAAGGCAATGAAACATGAGAACTTACAGAGAAAGTGGAGAAACCGATAGCTTTAGAGGATGTTTTTAGCAAAAATGAGAGGCAAAATGATTGGTACAAAGTTTTGAATGGAATGGCGTTCTAACTGTGTAAGGACACAAGTCTCCGATTGAGTCTTAATGTAGTGTTGGCTCAATTTCGGACAAAAACATTTGAGTCATAAGATAGTGTTCAAGTGTATCGATCCAAGCCTATGATGTGTTAGTTGAAGACGTATTGGCCAAGATTATAAAGCTTCATCATATGCCGGGTTTAGTGTGCCTCATTTCTACGTCAACAACATTGGTTCCAATACTCCTACGGTATGAATGCATTATATATATATATATATAGGAGCTTGGAAATTTTTTGGGTGTATTTTATAAATTTTTTATAAATAATTTTAATGACTTTGTTTTTACATAGAAAATATTTTTTAAGAACTTTTCATAAAAGTTTTGGGCTTAAATAGAATATTTCATTTTCTAGTAAGTCGTTCGAACGAACTAGAATCTCGTTCGAACGAGATTAGCAGGTAGTTCGAACGAGACTTCTAACGAGATTATTTTTTTCTCACTGGAACATCGTTAGTAAAGTCGTTCGAAGGAGAATGTCATTCGAACAAAAATGTCGTTCGAACGACTTTGGTGGGAACAGTTTTTTGCAGCTTTTTTGTAGTTTTCTCCATGTTCCCACTACTTTTCCCCACTAACTTTTTAACAGATTTAACTTGTACAGGAACAAAGTTTTTGAAAAGACTTTTTCACACATTTAATATAGTTTTTGAGAGCAAATTCTTCCAAGAAAAAGTCCCCTTGAGTTTTATTAAATTGTTTTAATCCTTAGAACAAAATCAAGGTTTATACACCCATAGTTTGTTTATTCCAAGTTTTTTCATATATATCTTTGCTTGGAGTGTTTGGCACTGAGTTTTTCTCTACACCTCAAAGAAGAGAAGTTTGGGTTTACTTCTACATCCCAGAAAGAAGAAGTTTGTTTGCTGTGACATACCCACTTGGAGAAAGACTTCTTATTCGGGTGGCGATGACCTAAAGATGTCCGATTGGTGGATTTCGAGACCGGGGTGGACCTCTATGATTATTTGCTAGGCAGAGGTGTAAACAAGAAGAAGCTTCGGGACTTGGACGGAGTCAAGTCGGGTGTTGTAAGTTTTTTTGTCTTGTACTTGTAAAATCGTACTTAGTGGATTTGAGCATAGGGTCGTTCGAGGTTTTTTCTCGTTGTGGGCTTTTCCTCGTACATCGCGGCATAGTGGTTGTTTACTTATTTTATCTTTTGCAATATAACATTAGATGCATGCTTAGGTAAAAAGATAAAATTGGTATATTTAATTTGGTTCTAATTTAATTTGGGCAAATATTAATTTAATTCAAGTCATTTATTTCATTGGATAAAATTTGGTTTGGCCTAATTTGCAAAAATGAATACTTATTGTTAGGCAAATTTTCTAGGACTTGGGATTAAATTGATTTTGGGGCTAAAAGTAAAAATTCACAAATTTGATTTTTAGTATAATTTTAATTTTTGAGAAAATTAAAATTTGATTTACTTTACTTTTAATTTGTGAAGAAATTTATTCTTAGTTTATGTACTTGTTTAGTTGAACCATATTTATTCCGCATTTAAAAAGGAAACTCTTTTTGTAAAATCTAAAAATTAGGGGAACTCTCGCGTTTACAAATTAGTATCAGAGCCGAAGCGCTAATTTATCGCATCAAATATCCGATTTTTGGCTTTTATAATTTTTGTGCTCCGTGTATTTTTAGGTGGTTCATTTTTTACTCACTCTCAATTTTTGTTTTGTATCTCTTGATGGGACGCCTTAATGATAATTTGTCCATTTCTAATGATAATTAAGTTTTTGATATTCGAGAGGAATTTAATGGGCTTAATAAGTGTAATGAAAATTTAAGAGAATTAAATGTGAGATTTGCAAAAAGAATTAAGTTTCTTAAAAATGAAAATTTATCTTTTAAATCTAGAATTGAACTTTTGCAAACCTGGCTATCTCAAAAAGATATTTTTCGTGAAAAGCTCATGGACATAAATCATAATTTTAATATTTTAAATATGTCCAAGAAAGAGAGTGATAGTCGAGAAAAGACTTTTAGGGACAAGTTGGCTCACATTGACGGGGTGCGTGATAACCTTCTAGGAGTTATAAAAAATTTAAAAAAGGACTCCCGTAAAATTGAGGAGCCTAATTTATTAATTGAGTCCAAAATTTTAAAAATGAAAAATGACTTACAAGACTCGAGTAGTAGTTGTAATGGTTCTAGCTCATCTAGTTTAAATATTTTCTTTGCTAAAGCTAAGACCATTATTTATTTTAGAGGGTCAACTTTATCCAAGGACTTTAGAAAAGGTCACACCTTAGGTATCATTCCTCGTGTTTTCACAAGCTTGCATTGTGGTAGGAAAGGTCACCTTAGGTCATTTAGTTTTGATCTTAAAAGAAGTTCTAGGAAGTCTATGTCTAGCATTTCAATAGTTCTCAAATCCCATCATTTTAAATATACATCTATATGGGTTAGGAAATCATTTTTAGATGCGCTAGATATTGGATTTGTTGATTCTCATTTGCTTTCACATAAAACCTCTCTTGCTAAATTTAAAGGTTGAATGTGTTAGTTTTGTTTGCATACTCTAGATTTTTGTGCTTCATATTATATATCATTGCTAGGTGTATGCATGTTTTATTATTTTCTAGTCATTTATTTATCACATATCTTATGCTAGAATTATGATCTTTGTTTATCTTTTGTATTATAGTTATTTCATTTTAGTTTGTATTAAATGAAAAATACAAAAAGATTTTTGTTTATCATTTGTGTTTCACCTTTTAGTAATTTAGGCTTAATGAAAAATACAAATGATTTTTGTTTATCTTTTGAGTAAATATTTTTCTTTGTTTGGTTAAAAATTTCAAAAAACTCAAAATGATTTTTTTTTGTGTATTTTAGTTTGACACACTATATGTGGCGTATACTTGTGTTTGAATCCCTTCTTTTTCGCTCCCATGTGGCTAGAACTTTTGGTTTAGATTGTCAATCCTTAAAAAGTTATTTACCATGCTTACATGGAGTAGTTGGATTTTTTGTTGCTATAATGGATTCTATTTTTATATGCCTCAATTCACACATGCACGAGCTCACTTGAAATTTTAACTTCATATGTATATTTGAGGTTTGTGAGGTGTTATTCTCCCAATCTGGTCATCTACATTTTATGTAACCTAGGAGGACTAGGGCATGTTAAAATCTGTTGCACGCGAGAATTGAGCGATAAAAGATTATATATATAAATGTGCACTGGGAAGGGCTCCGAAAGGAAATATCATCCTTTGCGAGTAAGCCACCGTTTGCTTGGACTTAAAAGAAATACGTGGTCCAAAGGCCTAAAAGAATAATGGCATTAAAATAAAATATTTGCTAAGGTCTATTTTGTTTAGTTGATTTATTCATTCAAAAGATTAAAATAATATGCTTATATTGAGGGAGTTTGGATGGTATATCAAAATGTCCATTTATCCTTTCAATGTCATGACTCTATTGGTTTGTAGAATCATCAAAATTATAGGCATGTATGCATTGTGTATGTTTGTTCATTGAGTTCAATCTATATTGTCACATGAGGTTATATTCAAATGTGATATAGTTTGCAATCAAATGAGAACTCCGTGAACATGTTTTAAGTGATTGGGTCTAAATTTAATTGTTACTAGTTCACACCCATACACTTCCGTTTCCATATGACACATTTTTGCCATACGAGTGTGAAAAGTTATTGTATTTTGTGTCATGTGTGGTGTCTATACCTATATATATGTGCGTGTGCGTTAGTGATAGTCATTATGTCTACATATATATGGCATTTTTTTCTTTGCCTCGCTTTCTAGTCCATCTATGCTTCTAATTCATAATTGCTATCTATCATGTTGCATATTATTGTTGATATCTCATGCTTAGTATCTTATGTTTCTCATTGATATTATTTTTTTTACTTCTTCGTTGGTATCCGTTATTATTTGTATGGATTAGTTTTGATTTTGTTGCCCATATCGTTTTATGTTATTATCACTCTAATCTTCATTGTGTTTAAATTAGTTTTATCCTTTGTCTATTCCTGAACAAAAAGGGGGAGAATGATAGGGGGAGAAATGGAATCTAATCCTATTGTAATCATATCTTAGTTTGGGAGATTTATCTTAGGGGGAGACGTCTTTCTAAGTAGGTCGTTTAATTGATAAAGGGGAGAATTAATTTAGGGGGAGTATTTATTTTACATGCATTTAATATTCTTGATAATCCGTATGCGTTTGATAGTTTGCTAAACTGTGCAGGAATTCTTCTAAATGGTAACTTTCATCGGCAAAGATATTGATCCTTTGGTTTTGAGTCAAGCTATGTGATTTTTATTTTGGGTGGGATATTTTAAGTCTAGTACAGCTTGACGGTCCTTTAGGATTTCTTGATTGGTTTTTATCCCAGAATAGCCAAAGGGGGAGATTTGTAAGGACACAAGTTTTCGATTGAGTCTTAATGTAGTGTTGGCTCAATTTCGGACAAAAACATTTGAGTCATAGGATAGTGTTCATATGTATCCATCCAATCCTATGACGTGTTAGTTGAAGACGTAGCGGCCAAGATTATAAAGCTTCATCATATGTCGGGTTTAGTGTGCCTCGTTTCTACGTCAACAACATTGGTTCCAATGATCCTAAGGTATGAATGCATTATATATATATACACGAGCTTGGAAATTTATTGGGTGTATTTTATAATTTTTTTATAAATAATTTTAACGACTTTGTTTTTACTCACAAAATATTTTTTAAGAACTTTTCATAAAGTTTTGGAATTAAATAGAATATTTCATTTTTTAGTAAGTCGTTCGAACGAACTGGAATCTCGTTCAAATGCGATTCGCAGGTCGTTCGAATGAGACTTCTAACAAGATTCTTTTTTTCTCACTGGAACATCGTTAGTAAATTCGTTCGAACGAAAATGTCGTTCGAACGACTTTAGCGGGAATAATTTTTTGGCTTTTTTTTTGTCGTTTTCTCCATGTTCCCACTACTTTTCACCACTAACTTTTTGAAAGATTTAACTTGTGCAGGAACAAAGTTTATGACAAGACTTTTTCACACATCTAAGATAGTTTTTTAGAGCAAATTCTTCCATGAAAAAGTCCCCTTGAGTTTTGTTAAATTGTTTTAATCCTTAGAACAAAATCAAGGTTTATACACCAATAATTTGTTTATTCCAAGTTTCTTTATATATATCTTTGCTTGGAGTGTTTGGCACCAAATTTTTCTCTACACCTCAAAGAAGAGAAGTTTGGGTTTACTTCTACATCCCACAAAGAAGAAGTTTGTTTGCTGTGACATACCCACTTGGAGAAAGGCTCCTTGTTCAGGTGGCGGTGACCAGAAAAAGTCCGATCGGTGAATTTCGAGACCGCGGTGGACCTCCGTGGTTATTCGCTAGGAAGAGGTGTGTACAAGAAGAAGCATCGGATCTTGGAAGGAGTCAATTCGGGTGTTGTAAGTCTTTTTATCTTATACTTATAAAACCGTACTTAGAGGATTTGAGGCTAGGGACGTCCGAATGCTTAGGTAAAAAGATAAAATTGGTATATTTAATTTGGTGCTAATTTAATTTGGGTAAATATTAATTTAATTCAAGTCATTTATTTTATTGAATAAAATTTGGTTTGGCCTAATTTGCAAAAATGAATATTTATTGTTAGGCAAATTTTCTAGGACTTGGGATTAAATTGATTTGGGTGCTAAAAGTAAAAATTCACAAATTTGTTTTTTAGTATAATTTTAATTTTTGAGAAAATTAAAATTTGGTTTACTTTACTTTTAATTTGTGAAGAAATTTATTCTTAGTTTATGTACTTGTTTAGTTGAACCATCTTTATTCCTCATTTAAAAATGAAACTCTTTTTGTAAAATCTAAAAATTGGGGGAACTCTCGCGTTTACAAACTGTGAGCAAACAATCATAAAGATCAAAGCTCAAGAATAATTTTGGCGGTTTAACTTTTCACCAATGACTTGAGTGCCCCTGTCGATTTTGATTAATCACAAGCGTGTCCAAGCATGAAATCCCTAGACTATTTGGTTCAATATTAGGCCTACAAAATATTTAAAATTCTTTAGCCCAATTTTGGCTAAAGAATTTTAGGGCCAACTATGGGGCCCAAACCATAAAGGCTCCATTTTTGTTGCCCTAGTAGAACCAATATGCTTCCTCAGTCAAATTTATTATCGCATGGATAATTAAAGAGACATATCATATGAATAATTACGGGCTTAACTGGTTATTTATAATCTCGGATGAGATAAACAGGAATCATCAACAAGTGAACATGGAGCTAGGAGAATTCCTTGTTCGACTCAACCACTTTTGCACTGTTATAAATACAACCCTCACCCCGGGGTAAAAGGGCGTGTAATTTAAAAATTTCTAAGAAATTAATAAGAATTTACACATTTATGCGTTTATTACTCATGGTTCCTTATTACTGTTATAAGCAGTTTTCCCAGAATATTTATATATAGTGACAAATTAGTCACTATATATATGAGTACAAGAATTCACAATTAAATATTTCTATAAAGCAAGGAGAATATAAGAATAAAGTAAATAACCACGACACAAGAATTTACATGGTTCGGTAACTGCATGTCTTTGTGATGAACGTTGTTTTGGCTATTTGAGCATGTTTAAGCACTCAAAACCTTAAATTTGTCATATTTGAAAATAAAGTTGACAACTATTTTTTTCTCTAGTTTTTTTAATTCCTCTTATTGGAGATTATTTTAGGAGTATTCTTATCTCTTTTGTAATGATTGCTCAAATTTTTTCATCATTGAAAATTTTTAATTTCTTCATTTTATGTATTTTAATAACTTCATTATATGTCCAAGGCAATTTGATTATCCAAACTATCTATATCACATTCCTCATCAGAATCATCAGTGGAAATAGTAAATTCAGGTTTTAACAACTTAGAGGAAAAACTCAAGTTGGAACTAGTCTGTTTCCTACGGGACTGGGTCATTTGTTTCTTAAATTCTAATTCTCACAGTTCAAAGTTTACTACTGAGTAATTCAGGAGTGAGATTTTGATCACACATTTCCTCAATAGCATATCTTTTATTATCAAATTTCTGTGGTAATGACCTTAGAATTTTAGATACAATTTCATGTCTGTCATAAGTTATCCCATTAGCATGCAGTTTGGTCACAATGTCAGTTAATTTCATATAAAATTCATCAAAGGATTCAGAATCTAACATAATTAGGAAATTATACTGCTGAACAAACATTTGAGTTTTAGCAGCCTTAACTCTAGTGTCACCTTCATGTGCAGTGATGAGTGTATCCCAAGCTTCCTTAGAAGTGGAACAAGATGAGATCCTTTTGAACTCATGTTCATTTATGGACATGAAGATGGCATTCTTGCCTTTGTTATTGTTTCGAGAAGTCTGCTTCTTTTCTTGTGTAAACTCACTTAATGATTTCCTAACCCTCTCATTACTTCCTTCAGTGGCTGGTTTAGTAGGATAAGTGTAACCATTTTCAATATTATCCCATACATCATCTCCCAAGGTTCCTTGTATTAAAGCAACCATTCTTACCTTCCAGTAAGCAAAGTTGTTTCCATCAAAGAGTGGGGGTCTGGTCAAGTTACCAAATCTTTCATTTTTCTCGTCCATTGTTTTAATTTTAAGAAAACAATTTCAGAAACACAAGATCTTTTAAAAAGATTTCCAAAGATCTGATACCAATTGAAAAACTGTTACTAAAGCCGTTTAATACAAGATTAAACTATTTAAGTAACTCCGAACTATTTTTTGAAGAAACTCTTTTCTAGAAATCAAATCAATTTAATCACAAGATGTGTTTAAAAAATATGCATGATATCTGTTCAAGATTTGTTAACTAGTTTTGAAATACAAAACTAAAATAGTTTTAAATCAGCACACTAAACAGAAAGGGATGAGTAGATGTAGAAAGATTAGGTACAAGATATTTTTAACGTGGTAAAACCTCAACCAACTGAGGAAACATCCACGACTCCCTCTACGGAGTAAAAATAAAAATCCACTAAAACAAATATAACAATTACAAACTATATGACACACATGCACACAAACCAGACCTATACAAGTTTAGGAATGTACCCAATGGTGTCCTTATAACTTCTCTGCAGTTATGATTGTTGATGTTGTTCTCCCAGTTTGCTAACTTCACTTTGTTCCAGTCTTTACGTCGACTCTTGCATCAAGATCTTATTACCAACACTTTCAGTGTTATAGTGTGTAAGTGTTTGTGATGGTGATCTAACACATGCATGCACACACTCACGCTTATTTTTACAAACAGTCCTAGCAAATTAATAATCAGATCTATATGCTGTGATTTTCAGTTTCTCTTTTCTTAGGAAACTTTGAACCTTATTTGACCTTTGAGATTAACCCATAATCCACGGCTATCTTGCCCAGAAGACGTATCAAGATCTTAATCAAATTGAGGGTTTTGAAAATAATTTTGAGATTGAAAATCACCAAGTGCGATTCCAACTAGGTCAAAGGTCTTGTTTCAAAAGAACTAGAGACAGAAAATATTATTGTTGATTTTGAGTATGAAAACATTTACAGAAAAGAATCAACAATATATTTCTCAATATGAGAAACTATAAATGTAGATCTAGGTGTGATGTAACATAAAATGCTCAAATCTAAAATTTCTATGAAACAGAAACGCAGATCTAGCTTAATGCTTAAGTTGGAAACAAGATCTTAACACAAAGAGGTTACAGCACGAAACAGCTTAACAAACCAACTCTCAAACTCTCAAACACTCAAGGTTGTGTTTGGTATATAACTAGTTTTGAAAGAGGTTAGGGTTTGAAAGGTTTTTTGGACGATTTAGGGTTAGGGTTTCTAACTCTCTCTCTCTCTCTCTCTCTCTCTCTCTCTGTTTTTTCTCTCTTTTCTATCTTATCTCTCTACTCTCTTCTCTCTCTAGAAATGACAAAGTGACAAAAGCTTCTAAATGGCTGAGAGTAAGGCTCCTTATATAGGGGGCTAATAAGGTTCGAAAATGAGGTTCAAAATCAAAGGCTACGATTTAGTCTTTATCTGTTGACTTTGATCCAACGATATAAGAGAAGCGGTGGATTAAAACTCATGTGATTGGTTTAAGAGGGGTTCACAAGGATTAAGCCAAAACGCATGCAAATCGTTGATTAAAACAATCCAAGGGTAGGAAATGAGCATAGCTTATGTCTCACAGAAAAAAACACAAATCGGACCGAATATGTGTAGGGCTGAGATTAATGCTGAAATGCGTGTTTTGAAAATAATTACACAAACACCTTGAAGTCTTTAGCGCTTTCGGTTTCTACCCTAGTGAACTTCCAGAGATAAAATTACCAATTCAAAATTACAGATTGACCCCAAAACTTTTAATTCAATTTTTTTGAATTAGGAAAAAAATGTTAAAAATTCCCAAAAAATTATTAAAATTCAAATTAAGGGAAATTAATATACACAACACACTTATAACCAATTATATGCAATATGTAATGTATGAATGCAATACTAATGTGTGAGTGCTTGTAAATATACCTTAGATCAAGAGTAATAAAATGTAGAGAAGATTTTAGGCTCTTTGGTTTCTAGCATGGGACTCAATTTTGTTTCTATTTCCAAACTAGATGAGCACTTATACAATATAGACTCAAGTGAGTCAAGAGTATAAGGTGATTCAATGTAAATATCATAAGCAATTATATCAATATAATTTCTCAACAACACATTAACAGGGTCACCAGTCCTCACCCCATCCACATATGCTTTATTAAGTCATAGCCAGGGAAGCAGGAATTTTGGCGGGTGCCAAGCCTCCGTGCCATATTAAAATCTCATAACAACGTGATCAACAACAATATAATGATACTACATGAATGAAAACAATTCAACAATTATTTTTCCAGACTTCAATGAATTTAACAATTCAAATATGAGTTCAATAATCACAAGAATTCAAAGGGAATAACTTTCGAGAGATTTAAAGAGCATATTATGTAAAACCCCATACCTTAAAATCATCGCATGAATCGTCACATAAATTCATCCTCAACATCTGATCGCACCATCACGTTCCTCTCGTGAAAATAATCAAATCATATTCTAACCCCAACACGAGATAACCCCAAATAGTCCTATTTTAAAAATCTAGAAAAATTAGATAAAAAAAATTACTTGAATAGCTGATCCGACTTCAGATTTGGATTCTACACGAAAAATTGATTCAGGTATGTGTTTTGGGTTTTTCTCAAATGTCATTCGAATGCACTCAAAAAAGAAGATCTAAACATTCTAAATTGGCTCTTCTCATTCCACTCGTTTTTGCCTCTTTGGATTTCGTTTTTGACCTCTATTTTTCGTATCCCTTTACTTATAATCACCCATAATATTCCTTATATAATCCCTCTCTCAAAGCCTAGCTTGGAGACTATGTTAACGCATATTACTATATTTCCCTTTAATTCAAAATTGTCAACTTTACATATTTAAACCATTTCAAAATGTCCAAAACCCAATTAAATTTGAATTTAAATATTCGATTCATTTCAAATAAAAATAAATATAATATCAATATCCTGATTAATAAAATAATAATATTACTGAAATCTTGTAAAATATTCATAAATAACCCTCAAAATAATAGGGTATTACAACCTTGCCTTGTATGATTGTCGTGCTAACATAATTGGTTAGGTTTATTGATGCCGACCAACCTTAGTTGGTGGTTGCTGATGCCGACCAATCGTAGTTGGTGGTTCCTGATGCCGACCAACCGTAGTTGGTGATTTTTATGTAGTGTGTAGCACTAGTACTCTGGAAAAAAACAAATATTAAGGAAAAATCGTTGTCATTTATACTGAAACATTTGGGTACATGTGGAGTTACATTACTGGTAGTACTTTCGCAGGTGTTTTGCATTCCAAGTGTTTTTCAATTCTTCCCCTTTTAAAGTTTTGATTCTGTAGGTGCCAGGGCGAACAACCGCTGTGACACGATAAGGCCCATGCCAATTGGCCTCCAGCTTATTATGCTTCTGAATGACTTTCTTGAGAACATAATCTCCTACCTCGAGATCACACTTCCTGACACGTTTATTATAGAACATAACAGTTCGTTGCTGATAAGAGGCATTTCGGATCGCTGCGTCTTCCCAGACATCCTCGAGCATGTCCAAATCTAAACGTATCATCAAATCTCTTATTAGAGAATTGAAATTAAGCACCCTGTGAGTGGGTAAGCCTAGTTCAACGGGTATGATTGCTTCACTACCAAAGGCTAACATGTAAGGAGATTCTCCAGTTGCTGTTTGGGGAGTTGTTCAGTAAGCCCACAACACAGAATGCCGCTCGTTAATCCAATTCCCTTTCGCATCATCCAACCGTTTCTTCAATCCGTTCAATAAAGTTTTGTTTATTACTTCTGTTTGCCCGTTACTCTGGGGATGACCTGGAGCAGAATGGACCTTTTGGATGTTAGACTGTAGACAATATACTACGAACTCCTCATTATGAAATTGGGTACCATGATTAGTGATAAAAGCATGTGGCAGACCATATATGTAAATAATATTTTTTTCATATGAATTGATAGACCCTTTTATATGCCATATCGATGAGAGGCTCAACTTCAACCCATTTTGTGAAATAATCAACAACGACCATCAAATATTTGAATCGTCCTCTTGTAGTTGGCAAAGGCCCAACCAAATTTATTCCCCACATGGAAAATGGCCAAGGGGAAGTGATTGGCGTTAGCAATGACTGAGGAGTTCTTCGTATAATAGAAAATCGCTGACACTTATCGCATTTCTTAGCGTAGGCTGTACAGTCAGCGCACATTGTTGGCCAGTAGAATTCCTGCGTCATTATCCTCTGCAAAAGAGTCTGACCTACTACATGAGTTCCACAAGATCCTTCATGAATTTCTTCCACTAGATCTTGAACTTTCGCTGGTGAACACATATTTCCAGACCTGCGATCATACCCCTTCTGTATAAAACTCCATTATTTAAGACATATCTAGCATCTTTAAATTTCAACCTCTTCGCCGCAAGTTGGTCGACTGGTAAAATGCCTTCTTCTATGTAAGCCCTGATGGGATCCATCCAGGAAGGTCCCATATCCAAAGTGATAAACTTTACCATCAAATCTTCATCGATACTTATACTAGCCAATATCTTAATAGGAATTATTCTTCGCAGTTCAGTGCGAGTGGCTGAGGCTAATTGAGCTAGTGTATCTGCCCTTGCATTCTCCAGTCTTGGTATTCTGATCACTTGAACTGTTGAAAAATTGGATACAATCTCCATATCTTTAGTTAGATACCTCGATATAAATTCTCCTTTTGTCGCATAAAGATTTAGCATCTGATTCACCACTAATTATGAATCGTTGAACACCATTACTTGCTTTGCATTCAATGATTTGGCTAAATTGAGGCCCATAATTACGGCTTCATACACAGCTTCATTATTGGAAGCCTTGAACTGGAAACGCGGAGCGTATTATATGTTTATCCCATCTGGACTATTGAGAATAATTATAGATCCACAACCCGTTGCACATGAAGAACCGTCAACATACAAATTCCATATAGGGATACATTTATCAAACCCTTGGTCTGACAGAGTCCCCTGATGGAATATCTGGTGCTTCCTTTCATTATCCCTCAAATCTGGGCTTTTATCATAGGATTCTTATTGCTCGGTCACTGTCCCTTCCAACAGGTCTGCTGATGGGAGTTAGTCAGGGACAATTTCTGATGATCCTCTAACATCCGTAAGTTATTCTGCGTTAGACCCCCGTTGGTCGGAGGTATCTGGGTAAGTGAATTTAGCAAAGAAATCTGCCACTGCATGTCCTTTGAGAGAAGACCTTGGCTCGTAGATAAGGTCATATTCACCTAACTCCACTTTCCAATACATTAATCGTCCAAATTTTCTGGATTGTGTAAAGCCTGTCCAAGTGGCATGTCAGTATATACCACTATTGTATGGGCTTAAAAATATGGCTTCATTCTCCTGCTCACCTCAATTAATGCCAATGCCAACTTCTTCAGTTTTGGATATCTGATCTCTGCTCCCCGAAATGACTTGCTCGTATAATAAACCAGTTTTTGCACTCCACCATCTATTCTTATCAAAGCTGAACTGGTTGCATTTTCTAAGACATCCAAGTACAAGTATAACTTTTCTCCCAACCCTGGCCTGAACAGTAAAGCAGGTGTCCCTAGGTATTTCTTCAACTCCATGAATGCCTTCTCACACTCATCATTCCACTCAAAGGTCTTTCTAAGCACCTTAAAGAATGGAAGACATCTATCAGTTTCTCGGGAGACAAACCTGTTGAGAGCCGCTACATGCCCCGTAAGGCTTTGTACTTCCTTCTTGGTGGCTGGAGATCGTACTTCTAGCAAGGATTTTATTTTATCAGGATTTGATTCAATAGCTCGTTAATTTACAATATAACCAAGGAACATGACTTCTTGTACGCTAAAAACACACTTGGTCGGGTTCAGCTTCATATAATATTTCTCCAGCTGGTCAAATGTTTGGCTCATGTCAGCTATGTGGTCAGCATCTTTCTTGCTCTTAGTCAACATGTCGTCGACGTAAACCTCTATGTTTTTGTCGATCTTCTCTATAAACACCTTATTCATCAGCCGCTGGTACGTATCACCTGCATTTTTAATACCAAAAGTCATAACATTGTAACAGTATGTTCCCCGTGGGGTGATGAAAGAGTTACTCCCCATGTCTTCTGGTTTCATCTTAATTTGGTTGTATTCAGAATAAGCATCCATGAAGCTCAACAATTCATGCCCCAAAGTAGCATCTACCAGCTGATCTATTCGGGGCAGAGGGAAGTGATCTTTTGGGCAAGCTTTGTTCAAATCTGTGAAATCCATGCATATTCTCCATTTATTATTCTTCTTTTTGTACCATCACCACGTTGGCTAACCAATCAAGATATTTGACATCCTCAATGAAAGAAGCCTTTTGTAGTTTTTCTACTTCCTCTTGAATAGCTTGGTTCTTATCTGAACTGAAGACCCTTCTTCGTTGCTTCACCGATTTGATCTCCTTATTGACATTGAGATCGTGGTACAGGAAGGTTGGGTCTATCCTCGGCATATCTTCATGATTCCACACGAAAGCTTGCTTTCTATGCCTCAAAAATGCCACCAACTCTTGATTTATTATCGGATCAAGTGAAGCGCCAATATGAGTTATTCTTTATGGTCGTTCATCGTCCAGAATAATGCTCTCTGTTACTTCAATGACTTGACCCTTCACGAGCTCTAATTCGTCTCTGGGGTCTAGTGTTTGAATCTCTGACTCTTCAGACTCATCCACTTGGTAAGTGGTGGTTTTCTTCCTGGTATCCTCCAACTCTTCTTGTTCGGCAGACGAGTAGTAGCATTCCTGAGCTACTTTCTGATCACCCTTCACAAGTCCCACCCAAAATTTGGTCGAGAACTTTAGACATTGGTGTACAATGGATGGCATTGCTTCAAACTTTTTCAGTCCTACTCTTCCCATGATTATATTGTAGGCCAATTGGATATTTTTGTCCATCATAAAGAATCGTATCTTTTCCGATCTGTAGGTGGTCCAGGTACCAATCAGCATGTCCAACTTGATCATCCCAATTAGAAAACATTTTTTCCAGAAAAACTGATAAGGGGCCTGTGATACGGCTCTAAATGGGTGAGTTTTAAGTTCAAACTCTCAAATCAAGGGAAGAACATGATGTTCACCGAGCTGCCATTTCCCACCAATACTCTTAAGATAATTACATAATTCATCCTGATCTTTATCACCAAAGGGTCGTCGTGAGGATACAAGACACATTCCAAATTATTTTTGGAAAAATCGATGACCAATTTATCTTTGTTAATCTTCCTCGGGCGATCCGCTTCCACCAGATTTATCCGCTGTATATAGGAATAAGCTTGGGCCTCATTGAGGTAAGCTTTCCTTTCAGCGATATGATCACCACCTCTTGCATCTCCACCTCTTATCATATTATAGTCAAATAGATCAAAGCGGATTGAAAATACCTCACGTTCTAGCTATCTTGGATTTTTGGGGAGATCGGGGTCTTCCTCCAGTTCATCTTTGTGATCCCTTTACCTATCATTCTTGGTCGGTGAGGAGATTTGGACCTTTGCCTTGATCTGTTGTTGGTTTTCTCATCATTTCGACGATCAACAAACCGGTTCAACTTTTCTCGCCTAATGAGTGTTTCTATCTCATTTTGGAGAGCTACGCATTGCTTGGTCATGTGACCATGGTCCTTATGGAACTCACAATATTTGGACTTATCTCTTCTCTTAGGAGCTATCCTTAATTTTCCTGGCCAATTTAATTCCTCTCTATTCTTGATCTCTTTCAGAACATAGTTTATATCGACCTTTAGCGGGGTATAATTGGCATATTTCCTCAAGTGATCCAATGTTTCCTTCCCTTTCGACTGCTTGTTCCCCCCATTTTGCTTGTGATCTTTCCTCTCAGACCTACCTTCAACTTTAGTCTCTGCTTTTGCCTCATCATTCTTCTTCGCAGCCATAGCTTCTTCAACGTTCATAATCTTGGCTGCTTTAGCCATCAATTTCTCCATGGATTTGAGGGGATCCTTGGCTAGAGTGTAGTACAGCTTGTCTGGTAGAAGACCGCTCATGAGGGCTATAATATTGATTTTCTCCTCATAGTCAATGATTTCCAATTTCTCATTATTAAAATGAGTGATATAGTCCCTTGTGCTCTCTCCTGCCCTTTTCCTTATGCTCAACAGATGTGCCACCCTTTTGAATAGCTTCACACCAAAATATAAGTTTCCTATAAAGAGCCCTGCCAGTTGATGGAAGGTAGCAATCTGCCCCCGAGGAAGATTGTTGTACCATATTTGAGCAGATCCAATGATAGTCCCCGAGAATTCCCTGCACCTCATCTTATCAGGAACTGCAAAGATATCTGCAACAACTTGGTACTGCTCTATGTGGAGGACATGATCAGTTTTTCCATTGTACTTTGGTGTAACTATAGGATCTTTAAACTTCGACGTTGTGGGAAAATCCATAAGTGCTTGTACGAAGGGTGATCCTTTGACAAAGGTTCTTTGGAGAGGGTTTCTGGCCTTGGGCATTTCCCCTAACCCGTCTTATAATCACTTAATAGATCCTTTCTATGACTCCTTTCCAACTTAGAATTTATGGGTGCGAGCAACAGATCGCGTTGAGTTCTCCTCCTGGGATCTTTCTGGGCGAGCCGCAGGCCTGATATTTGGATGTGATTGGGAAGATCCTTCCCTTAACTCATTTGGTCGTTGATAATTTCATGACACAATCCGAGGAGGATTTTTATTCCTCCTGGGGCCCAAATGGTCAAATGGGGAGACTCTGCTCAACCTTTCCAGAGTGCTAGTTCGTTCTGGAGTCAAAGTGATGTTTTCTTGAGACTCTACAATTCTTATAGGATATGTCAGGTCGGGCTGATAGGATGGATCGCTTGAGGTTCTAGTATGGTGAGGTTCAGGGCGTCTGGTTCATGAAGACGGTGGTTGCATGACACTTCGTTGATCGAACTAGATGGAAGCTCCATTTTGAAAAGTCTGGATGAATTGTCACATAGTATCTTGCATGGCTATTTTCCCCCTGGCTAAACTGGCCAAGATTCCTGTGATATCGTTTGCGTTTCGAGGGGTGGATGAGTTAGGAGGAATTCCGTCATTGTTTTTGTTGCTAGATTCTGGGATTTCGGCCATTTAGGATGAGTTTTTGGGTGAAAAATGCTACGTATAGTCGTTTCCCACAGACAACGCCAATCTGTTGATGTAAAAAACTAGATTTGATCTAATTAATTAATCACAGATAAATATGAATAAATAAATAAGACGAAGGATTTTTAAAGTGATTCAGCCTTAGGAAAATGGCCTACATCCACTGTTTTGTATTGATGGGTAATTTGCCTTAGTCTTGAGTATGTTTTCTTATGAAAGCTTGCTCCGCTAGGGGGTGTTACAAAGTATTTATAGCCCTTTGGGATCTCAGTATGAATAGACAATATGCCGTTATTTAATAGACATGTACATCTGTACACGATAAGAATGTTCATTGAATCTGTTTTTGTCGTTTTCTCTTCCTAACTAGATGTTCGGTATGCTAAGTAGCTCGGCACTATAAGTTTCTTGGTAAATATATTTTACGCCACGCAGGATGACACGCATCTCCATATAATTGGTCCACGCCAGCTGACTAATATTTGTATCAACAATAACCATTTAATATGCATTTTTAAAGTCAAGCTTAGCTTCTTCATTTCATACTAAGAAGTCAGTCTGACGAACATTAAAATAGATAAAATATGAAATTTTATAGAAATAAAATAATATACAATTAATGAGGTAAATCGCTCACTACATTAATGCTATGAGATGACAACACATATGTTAATAACATTTTATAAATGTGATATTTCTTTCGTAATAACTTTGAATGTTTACATATGACTTTCTTGGGTACTATGTTATGTAATTTAGATGAACATGTTATCTAGGATAACTTTTCACCACCTAATAGCATATTTCTTAATATTTATTTTAGTTACTCAAAATCAAATTCCTTTGCGAAATTATCTTGTTTGACAAAATAAACCAAATATAACCTATTAATGTCTTTACCTATATAAGCACGATGAGTTATTACTACCCCTTTTATCATTAAATTTAATATTCATAATCATTCTAATGGTTCACTTTGATGACTACCAGGTTATTCATTATATGAATATTACATTATTTTGTGGAGTGTATAATAATTTCAACAAGCATTGATGTTTTCAAAAAGCATAAATAGGTAGTGTCTTATAAACTAAGGAATGATATAGACTCTTTAGAGCAGTCAATATCAACTTTAATGAACAAACATACTTCCCCTTAATATTAACTTCACCATTACAACTGGACTCTTTGGAGCAACCAAATCACAACTTCGTAATCATAATGAAATCATTAATAATCCAAACACTCAAAACCATATTCGGACTCTTTGGAGCACCAAAACATAGTATTTTAATGTTATCACAAAATTCAACATTTACTATTTATTAGATTAGATCACTTTGGTGGAATCGTAAGCTAATCGTGATATAAATACTGAGATGGAAATCTTAAGGCATACTAAAACATAGTATTTGAACATTATCACAAAATTCAACACTTATAGTTTATTAGATTAGATCACTTTGGTGAAATTGTAATATAATCGTGATATAAAATCGAGAAGAAAACTTTAAGGCATGATTTTAATATTCCAGTAATCATATTGGATATAATAAGTATATACACATTAATTTAGTATTTACCATTTTGAGCACTTCACATAAATATTAGTTTTAAAGAAAAATTTAAATCCTTCAAGGTTAAATTGATGCACAAAATTACTCATTAATGTTCATTTAATAATCGTAATTGTCCATTTAGGCAATCTTACAATGAACAAGCCACATCATCAGTGCATCAACAATCTAATATTCATAATTATATTTGGACCTGCAAATAATTAATTTTATATACAGTAATTTAATATTTATAATTATAAACTAGGACACTTTGATGGATACCTAATCTAACATAATATAATAATTAATGTCAAAATTTTAACCATAATTATAATAATCATAACAATATTTGGTGCAAAACATTAACCATAATTATAATAAACATAATAATATTTGGTGTATACCAAAAATATTGAATAATATGAATATTATGATGCTAAATAAGGTTGATGTCAAAACAATTTAAGAAAATTGTCAAATTTAGAAATAAATTGGCAAACAAACAAGGCAAGCCAAATTATCCAAGTCAGTCTAACTATAAACCTCATGAGAAAGGTCAAGACAAACATCACAAGGACATGAGACCCAACAAAGACTTTAAGAACATTGAGTATTTTAGATGTACAAAACTAGGACACATAGCGCAAGACTGTAGAGTGAAACTGAACATTGCTAATAAACATACTAGGGCCAACATTTGCAAAACATGGGATGATTCAAGTGATTCTGAGAATGAGGAACCTGAATCTTCTGATTGTTTTTATCCTTGCATGTGTTTCTTTGCTAAGATTACATACAATGATGACATGCCTATGTATGAGAATGATGATAGTAACTCTACTCCTGATGTTGTGAATCATGTTGCTACTGGTTTAGATGATTTACTTTCTGAGAATATTATTAGTTCTACCACAGGGTGTGTGAGTCAATGGGAATGCAATAATGACGATTTCAATGGGTGAGTGAGTTCAAGAAATGAATCCTTAGGGGTCACTTCACACACTGTACTTAGTGACTCAGACAATGAAGACCTCCCTGACGTTCACACACTTTATGCAAAAATGCTTAAGAAAATCACTAGACTAGAAAAGATAGTGAAAGATCTCACTAAGAAATTAGAAGACCTAAGTCTGATGGTTAAACTTAACACTGAAGAGTATACTACCCAATGTCTAACTCATGAAAATGAAGTTAAAACTTTTGATCAAAAATTGAAGAATTTGATAAACCCTGGAGAAAAAATATAAAGGGACATTATTAGAATTAGAACAATCTAAAGAAAATACAGCAACAGTTTTCAAAAAATTTGCTAAATTTGAAAATAACTTAAACTGTTTTGATGGATTTGTTGCTGATTCCAAAACCAATTCTGATGATCGAACTCGAATAGGATTTTTCCTCAATTTGAAGACTCAAACTAAAATTTTTGAACCAATTAAGTTTGTGTCAGGAGGCAAAAGACCTGTAGAAACTTATCCAGACTTTCATTCTCTGAAAAATGAATTTGACAAAAACCAATCTAAGTTTGATATTGGTGAATCAAGTTACTCTAAGTGTGAAAGTCCACCTAAGGCTAAATATATCTTCCCCCCTATTAGGAAGAGTGATTCAGTCTTTCAAATTGTACTCCCTAGGAATAAGGTTCAACCTCAAAATCTCATCAAGTCTATGTTTAGAGACTTCCCAAAGTAGATACCATCTTCGAAAAATCTATACTGCTCTTACTGTGATCTATATGGTTATTCCTTTGAAGGTTGCTACTCTAGACGTATAGTCAACCCTATCTTTAATTCTCCCATGTATCAAAACTTTAACTATTCTAGGAGAAGCCGTAATAATTATGTTCTTCCTAGACAACCAGACAAAAACACTAACTATAGAAGGAGAAAGACCAAAGATAAAAGATCATTTCCAAGAAGTATTACTAAACACTTTTATAAACCAAATGCTCTCACTTTCCATAAAATTCATCCTCATGCGCAAAATATTTTTCAACAAAAATCTAATGCTCGCAAATTTTATCAATTAAGAACAAATAAGTGCAAAATAAAAACAAGAGTTGTTTGGGTTAGAAAAGATGAGCTATTACCCCAGATGAAGTGTAATATTGTTATTACTGCTTTAAAAGCTGATTACACTTCATCTGGTTGGTATTTAGACTCTGTATGTGCAAAACACATGGCCGGGGATGATACCAAACTTTTAAACAAAACTAGCTTTGCTGGAGGAAAAGTTATTTTTGGTGATGGTGTATCATCTCAAATCATTGGTAAAGGAACACTCCAAGAAGAAGAATTACCTTTACTTGAAAATGTTCTTTTAGTAAAAGGTCTTAAGGCAAACCTACTCAGTATCTCGCAATTTTATGACTCAAATCATACTGTCACCTTTTCAAAGAATAATTGTAAAATTTTAAATAAAAAAGATGAGGGCATAATTACAGGACTCGGGACTCCGGACAATTGGTATAATGTTCAAAATAGTACTGAGGTCTGTAACATTGCCAGAATGGATGACAATGAGATATGGCATAATTGTATGGGTCACATAAATTACGAAAATATTAGTAGACTGTCGTCTCAAGAAATAGTTAGAGAAATACCTAAGATCAAACCTATTTCTAACATTGTCTATGGTTCTTGTCAAGAAGGAAAAATTGTTAACGCCCCTCATAAGAAAGTCAAATATATTCTTACCTCTAAACCCTTGGAGCTCATCCATATGGACCTTATGGGTCCTTCTCGAACTGTTAGTCTCTGTGGACACAGTTATATTCTTGTTATGGTTTACGACTTCACCAGATTTACTTGGGTATCTTTCTTAAAACAAAAGTCTGACACATTTCAAACCTTTTTGAAGATTTTACTTCGAATTGAAAATG
This sequence comes from Sambucus nigra, assembly GCA_949130495.1. NCBI lineage: Eukaryota > Viridiplantae > Streptophyta > Magnoliopsida > Dipsacales > Adoxaceae > Sambucus > Sambucus nigra. Next base: position 598,508,465 of record OX422215.1, on the reverse strand, counting down.
AGAAAGACTCTCAAGTAAATAGGATTCGTAGTGATAGAGGTGGAGAGTTCTTAGATACATGTGTTATAGAGTATTATGACTATAATGGTTACAAACATGAATTTTGTGTTCCTTAGACTCCTTAATAGAACGATTTAGCTGAGAAAAAGAATCGTACCCTTCAAGAGATGGCACATGTTATGATTCATGCCAAGACTTTACCTAATTATTTTTGGGTAGAAGCCATTCATACTGTGTATCACATTATTAATAGGGTCTATCTTAGAAAGAATTCTAAACAGACTCCTTAAAAAATTTGGTATGGGAAGAAGCCCAATCTTAGGTATCTTAAAACTTTTGGCAGTACATGTTATGCCTGCAAAGACAGAGAACACTTATCCAAATTTGAGACTCGAGGAGATAAAGCCATCTTTCTAGGATATTCTCCCAACAGTAGAGCTTATCGTGTTTATAACCTTCGCACTAAGGCCATAATGGAATCCATAAACATAATTATAAGTGACACTATTGTAGAGAGTAAGACTGGAGAACCAACTATTGTGGTAGAGTCTTGAAATATTTTAGAAAATGACTCACCAGAAATAGATGATACTTTAAAAATTGAGACACTTGAAGTACCTAATTGGGTTGCTAAATACCATCCCATAACCAACGTTGTTGGTAATCCCAGTGAACCTATGCGTACAAGATCTCAATTAAGAAACAATGCTTGTTATGTATGTTTTATTTCCCTTGTGGAACCAAAGAATGTTAATGATGCATTGAATGATCCTCATTGGATTTCTGCAATGCAGGATGAACTTCTTCAATTTGTCATTCATGATGTTTGGTATCTTGTACCTATGCCTGATCACAAAAAGGTTATTGGCACACGTTGGATATTTAAAAATAAATCTGATGAGAGTGGGATGGTCATTAGAAATAAAGCCAGATTAGTTGCTCAAGGATACTCTCAAATAGAGGGAATAGATTTTAACGAGACTTTGGCTCCCGTTACTCGATTAGAATCTGTTCGTCTTCTCTTTGCCATAGCTTGCTACTTACATTTTACGCTTTACCAAATGGATGTCAAATCTGCCTTCCTTAATGGAATTTTGACTGAGGATACCTATGTAGAACAACCAAAAGGGTTCATTGACCCTAAATATCCAAATCATGTTTTTCGTCTTAAAAAGGCTTCGTATGGCCTAAAACAAGCGCTAAGAGCCTGGTACGAGCGCCTTTCCAACTTTCTCTTAGACAAAGATTTTAAGAAAGGTGGAAATGATCAAACCCTTTTTGTCAAACATTTTGACAAACATATCATTATAGCTCAAGTTTACGTAGACGATATCATCTTTGGATCAACTTCCCCTTCAGAAGTTAAATCCTTTTCTGAAATTATGCATAAAGAATTTCAAATGTCTCTTATGGGGGAGTTGCAATTTTTCTTAGGTCTTCAAGTCAAACAAAATCCAGAAGGATTATTTGTCTCGCAAATAAAATATGCATAGAGATTATTAAAAAATTCGGCCTTGAGAGTGCAAAAGATACTAAAACTCCCATGAGTACTACGGTTAAACTGTTTAAAGATGAATCTGGGAAATCCATAGATCCGACCCTTTATCGTAGTATGATTGGAACCTTACTATATCTTACTGCCTCACGTCCTGATATTATGTATGATGTTTGCATTTGTGCTCGTTACCAGAACAATCCTAAAGAGAGTCATTTAACTTATGTTAAAAGAATTATTGTGTACAATAAAGGCACTCTAAATTTAGGACTTTGGTACACCAATGATACTCCTAGAACTATAATAGGATACACCGATGATGATTGGGCAGGGTGTACTGACGATAGCACGAGAACATCAGGCTCATGTTATTATATTGGTAATAATTTGGTAGGTTGGAGTAGTAAGAAACAAAACTGCACTTATTTATCCACTACTGAATCTGAATACATAGCCGCTGGCAGTTGTTGTGCTCAATTACTTTGGCTTAAGCAAATGCTAAGTGATTATGGTATTAAAGAGGAACAATGACATCTCTATTATGATAATCAAAGCGCGATCAATATCTCTAAAAATCATGTTCAACACTCGTGAACAAAACACATAAAAATAAGGCACTACTTTATCCACGAATTAGTTGAGACTAAGGAATTAGAAATAAATTATCTTCCTACTGATTTGCAACTAGCAGATATGTTTACCAAACCTTTGGATTATAATAGGTTTATTTCCTTGCGTAAATCAATTGGAATGGTGTGTGCTGAATAATTTCTTGGATTTACATAATTTTTCCCTTTGTCCATTTGAGACAAAATTGGGGAGAAATTTGAGTCCTATAAGAATTCATTTAGTTTTTACATATTCTAAAGAGCTTGTTCTTAGTGATTATTTGTAGGATTCTGTACATTTTTTCATAGTTATTCTCTGTTATGTTCAAAGTTGTAATAGGGTATTGAATTGTATTTAGTTGAGTTATGTAATTTTTTGTTCTAGGAAATGGGTAGATAGAATTTTTGTATAGGAATAGGTTTTTCCCTTTATTTTTGTTTCCCTACGAGTTCAAGTTGACTCAAAGGATATTTTGTCTCATATTTCCAGAGGGGGAGATTGAAGAACCTTATACTCTTGACTGACTTGAGTCTATATTGTATAAGTGCTCATCTAGTTTGAAAATAGAAATAAAATTGAGTCCCATTCTAGAAACCAGAGAGCCTCAAATCTTCTCTATATTTTATTCCTCTTGATCTAAAGTATATTAACCAACACTCACACATTAGTATTGCATTCATACATTACATATTGTATATAATTGGTTATAAGTGTGTTGTGTATATTAATTTCCCTTAATTTGAATTTTAATAATTTTGGGGGAATTTTTAACATTTTTTTTCCTAATTTAAAAAAATGGAATTAAAAGTTTTGGTGTCAATCTGTAATTTTGAATTGGTAATTTTATATGTGGATGTTCACTAGGGTAGAAACCGAAAGCGCTAAAGACTTTAAGGTGTTTGTGTAATTATTTTCAAAACACGCGTTTCAGCATTAATCTCAGCCTTAGACCTGTCAGCCAAATATCGATTCAATTTGTGTTTCTTCTGTGAGACATAAGCCTTGCTCATTTTCTGCCCTTGGATTGTTTTAATCAATGATCTACATGCGTTTTGGTTTAATCCCTGTGAATCCATCTTAAGCCAATCAAATGCGTTTTAATCCACCGCTTATCTTATATCGTTGTATCAAAGTCAACAGATAAAGACTAAATCGTAACCCTTGATTTTGAACCTTGTTCTCGAACCTTCTCAGCCCCCTATATAAGGAGCCATACTCTCAGCCATTTAGAATCTTTTGTCACTTCGTCATTTTTAGAGAGAGAAGAGAGTAGAAAGAAGATAGAAAAGAGAGAGAGAGTTAAAAACCCTAACCCTAAATCGTCCAAAACACCTTTCAAACCCTAACCTATTTCAAAACTAGTTATATACCAAACACAACCTTGAGTGTTTGAGAGTTTGCGAGTTGGTTTGTTAAGTTATTTCGTGCAATAACCTCTTTGTGTTAAGATCTTGTTTCCAACTTAAGCATTAAGCTAGATCTGCGTTTCTGTTTTATAGAAATTTTAGATCTGAGCATTTTATGTTACATCACACCTAGATCTACATTTATAGTTTCTAATCTTGAGAAATATATTGTTGATTCTTTTCTGTAAATGTTTTCATACTCAAAATCAACAATAATATTTTCTGTCTCTAGTTCTTTTGAAACAAGACCTTTGACCTAGTTGGAATCGCACTTGGTGATTTTCAATCTCAAAATTATTTTCAAAACCCTGAGATTGATTAAGATCTTGATACGTCTTCTGGGCAAGATAGCCGTGGATTCTAGGTTAATCTCAAAGGTCAAATAAGGTTCAAAGTTTCCTAAGAAAAGAGAAACTGAAAATCACAGCATATAGATCTGATTTGTAATTTTCTAGGACTGTTTGTAAAAATAAGCGTGAGTGTGTGCATGCATGTGTTAGATCACCATCACAAACACTTACACACTACAACACTGAAAGTGTTGGTAATAAGATCTTGATGCAAGAGTCGACGTAAAGACTGGAACAAAGTGAAGTTAGCAAATTGGGAGAACAACATCAACAATCATAACTGCAGAGAAGTTATAAGGACACCAGTGGGTACATTCCTAAACTTTTATAGGTCTGGTTTGTGTGCATGTGTGTTATATAGTTTGTAATTGTTATATTTGTTTTAGTGGGTTTTTCTTTTTACTCCGTAGAGGGAGTCGTGGATGTTTCCTCAGTTGGTTGAGGTTTTACCACGTTAAAAATATCTTGTACTTAATCTTTCTACATCTCCTCATCCCTTTCTGTTTAGTGAGCTGATTTAAAACTATTTTAGTTTTGTATTTCAAAACTAGTTAACAAATCTTGAACAGATCTCGTGCATATTTTTTAATCACATCTTGAGATTAAACAGATTTGATTTCTAGAAAAGAGTTTCTTCAAAAAACAGTTTGGAGTTACTTAAATAGTTTAATCTTGTATTAAACGGCTTTAGTAACAGTTTTTCACGCATTTGATTTGAATATTCGTATTCGTATTGTTGCGTTTTATTCACCGTTAATATTTATTGAGCATCTTTCCTGTCGTATTGTGTACTTCCCCATATTTTCTTTTAGTGGCAGGTTAGCACGAATTTTGGGACGCTATGGAGATTGATTTTAGCGAGTATTATTTTGGGAAGATTTTGTAATACCCCGTAATTCTGCTTAATTAGGAAAATACGTTTTATTTAAATTACGTGAGTAGAGTAATTTAATGCGAGAAAATACGTTTTATTTAAATTACGTGAGTAGAGTAATTTAATGCGATCGAATACGTTTTATTTAAATTACGTGAGTAGAGTAATTTAATGTGACACGTTTTAAATTAAATTACGTGAGTAGAGTAATTTAACGTGATATACTATTAATAAAGATTAAAATGATGATTAAAAAATTTACTAAATGTGAGTAGTAAATTTTGAATGTTGTTATGTACGGTCTGGGGATTATATGGACGTACCTGAGTTATATCAACCGAGTGTCACGCGTTGACAAATTGAAGATGAGATTAGAAAAATATTTTAAGAGACTCAAACGATAATTTAGAGCCCACAGATGATTCCGAAAGGGTTGAATTAGTCAAAATAGTGTACCCGGGGGTACTAGTTGAGTGTCGGGTCATTTTCGGGCTAAACCGGGACCGTTCGAGGGCATTTTGGTCTCTTTACATTTATGGGTAAGTATACCTACGAATTTTGAAACCCTAAATCAGATTATATGAGTTGAGGCTAGGGTTAGAAAGAAAGAAAATACACCATATCCATTAGAGGAGAGAGAGAGAGAGAGAGAGAGAATTTCCTAAGGCAAAAGAAGGAAGGAGGGGAAAATTCTAAGGAGATTTCACCACAAAGTTGTTGGAAAGGAGGATTGAAGGATCAAAATCATCAACAACCACGAAATCAGGCCCTACAAATCATAAGGCAAGTGGTTATTTGCAAAATAAATTGAGTTATAATGCCCATACTTAAGCTTTAGGAAGAACATGGTTTTTATGATATTTTTGGGAGTAAAACAATTGATTATGATCCAAGATTGATAGGGATTACATGTAGGACGTTTTAGGATCTCCAAGTATTCTGATATCATATAAAACTATATAATTAATTCGAACTAAAAATCTGGAATTAGGATGAAAGATGTAAAGAATGCATTTTTAGGGGTCTTGAATACTAGAAAGATTTTTAGTTAATTTGGCCAAGAGTTATAATGATTTTGTTGTTTTAAATCGTTAGTAATCATCCCAGAACATGTAGAAATGGTTAGAAATTATTGGTTGCAAATATGGTGGATTATCATGGAAGATAGATAGATAAAAATGGTGAAACCCGTATGAAGAAGATGAACTGGGTCTGTCACTGCTTGATCGATTGATCGACCCTTAAATGTCGATCGATCGAGCAGTCGATCGATCGACCACATCCCATCGATCGATCGACCCTGGCTAGACTTTAGAAAATTTTGTGAATAAATTTCCTTTTAATTACCGTCGCTTGATGGGAACCTTAGTGATGATATTTTACCTATGAGAAGACTTCATAAATACCAGTAGGTGTACCATTAGATTTCTTCATAAATTATTGAGTGGGAATTTTAGAGAAATGGACCGACGGGAGAACGATCGATAGCCGTATGTTGGGATTGTGAGAATTTAGCTACGAAAAGAGTGAGAGCAAATTTTCGGGATAATACCAGTAGGTTAAAGTTAACTTAACTACTGAATTAAGGGAGGGGTAACTAGGACCCTTAGAGTGGCAGGAATACTCGAATAATTACAATAGTGAAATAAATTATAAATTAATGAGTACGGTGAATATAAGTAAAATATATTACGTACGGGCATGATTTGATAGGTCGGGTGTGTACCTACTAAATTATATAAAAGTTTGGGTTAAGAGAATTTTACCTAAATTAATTATGTTAGGGTCGATGAGACATTCCGAACTAACATAAAGTTATTATATGTTTGGGGTCGATGAGAAATGCCGAACCAAACTTTAAATTGGTGTTGCGATGAAAGAGTCCCAGACCAGAATATGTGTATATATTTATATTTTTAAATAGTTGGGGTAGATGGATCATTCCGAACCAACTCTTACTTGGGGTCGATGAATCATTCCGAACCTAGAGTCCTTTATGTGTGGTAAAAGGATATGTTAGTGATAACTGATATTAAATACATTATTGTGTGATAAAATGTATTCTATGTGTATAATCTACAGATTGAGAATAGTAGATGATGAAATGAATGGTAAATATATTAGTAATAATTTATAACGTGATGTAATTATTACAAGAATAAGGATGACGAACAGTAAATAAATTACCTACACTTATGGGTAGTATAACTAGGTGAACTAAGTATCCTCGATAGTCATGCACTATAGAAGAGAGGTGAGGAAGTTCAAGGGAGTGGTGTGAAACTTCAATATGTGTAATCAATAACTCAATTGTGATAACTGCTTGCAAAATATTTTCAAATGTTTTGAGTACTAACTCTTGCTATGTAAAATTTTTAAAAACCTTTTAGGTGCCCAGCCACAGGGACACCCAGCATGATTTCATTCTAGAGATTTGGGAGCTGCAGCACGTGTGGATGTTGCAGGGATTGTTTAGACGCCTCCTCTTTTTCAGTTCTAGTGCAGGATCTCAGTTTAAGTACTCTTAGTTGGGACATGTTGTTCTATATTTACTTTTACAGTTACTCTGATTCTGGATTTTGAGATGTCTTTTATTGGCCGTGGTTTTCGGCAAGACTTTACCTGCATTTAGTTATTTATGCAACTGTTTTATTATTACTAGAATTGTAATGTGTTGGTATGGATTGTTTGTTATGCTTAAAGAAGATAAAATTTGGCACTCGCATAATTGCACTTAGGTGGTTAGTAAATTAAAAAGCTTTCGGCAGTGATGCTAATAATGAACCATTTAAGAAACCTGTTTTAATTGAATTAAGGCTTGACCACCCAAATTTAATTAGGCGGGGTGTCACAGATTTTTAATACAAATTGAGAAGATTGTATTTATTTTTTGATGTATAGAGCATTGGAGATTTATTTTAGATGTTGTATATTATTTCAAGAGAATTGTTGTATTAATTTGAAGAGAATTGAGATTGGTGGTTTCTTTTCTATATTGGAATTTAGATGCTCTATACCTTGTTATTGTGGATTTGATTTAGTTTTATCGCATGTAGCTCCCCATTAGCTCTCCCCGGGCAGGTGCGTGTTACAAAGGCCTGTTTGATTATGGGTGACCTTAAGGGGAATCCAAAACTAGGAAAGAAGATGGGTAAAATATCCACTCCCAAAGAACCAAGGCAGTCTAGATAAGATTGTTATAACTAAGCAGGAACATGGGATGAAAATAATTCCATTGCTTAGGTACTTATGGGTGATAAGTCACTACAACTAGGCAAATATATGGGGCAAAGTTCCATTGTCTAGGCAATCAAATCAATACATGACAAATTATCCATTTATAGATATATACACGCATCAAAATATAGCATGATAAGACAAACATTTTACAATTTATTTCCAAGGAAAGAAAATTACAAAAAAAATAAATTTTTCTTCATTACATGATCAGTAACGAAATATAAATGTCATATTCTATTGGTTTCCTTCCTTCAGATTTAGATACAAGATCCATTCCAGCTGGAGGATCATCTAGAGCAAAAGATGAGTTGATAGAATTCAAATCTCGCAGCATTTTGCTATTTCTCAAGCTTAGGTCGGTCAAGCAGATGTTGAGGATAAGAAATCTCAAAATCTTCATGAAGATTGTAGACACCAAGATACTTGGAGATCAAACACTGCGGAATGGAACGAGCTGGAATTCAGTTAACATCTAGCTTAAAGGGCGGTACAGGCAGATCAAGTAATCCAATCTCATATCAATCCCATAATTTTGTTCCTTCCTCGACTTTCATCACAGTCAAGGCGTTCAACCATCCCTGTTTGTATCCCTCATTATTTGATTGTTTCAACCGAGCATCAAGATGGCATAAAGATTCATTGTATCCCCCCATCCAAAACTCTCTGGGTTGTTTATGGAATTGATAAGTCAATCTCTCCACATGCTGATGAAGACTTTTCACCAAGTTTTCTTTACTTTCCAACGCAAAACTCTGGTTGGATACTTTCTCGATAAGACTTTGAATTTTCTCAGACATTTCAGTTAATGCTTGATTTTCTGCCTTCAGTTGAACCGCTTGATTTTCTAAGGCCTGTTGAGTCCTAGCCTCTTCAATGTTCCTCCGACCAGCTCTTGCTCTACCCCGTGAGGAGGATGTAGGTCTCGCTCATTTCAAAGCCTTCAATTTTTCTATGAATGCAACATTTTTAGTTTTTAAAAATGAAAAGCACTCATCATTGACTGGGACCAGAGCTACAGAGGAAGAGGCAGATTTTAATTGTCTCAGCTCTTCTCTCAAGGCATTATTTTCTTCCTCTAGTAATTTAACGATGTTTTTTTTTATCTTTAATCTCAAGCTTTAAGACACTCTCTCTCTTATTATGTGACGAAATGAACTTGTCATAACCCCGATCAGCACTCAACTGTTGGTATTTTTTCTCATAACCCTCATGTAAAAGAGCAATGGCTTCATTGTGATGCACTTGAAGTTCTTCGATCATTCCCTGAAGATTTTCAATCATTTCGTAGTAAGCCACATAATTTGCTACAGCCCGATTGAGCAATCATTTTAGATACTGGTAAGCATCAATTGCTCATTCAGAGGCATCAAATCTAAGGATGTCAACTATCTGCACCTGAGTGAAATCTGTATGACCATCTTTGAAGTAATCATTACATTTCTTCATCAACTCTGTATCATGAGATGACAAGAGTTCCATCCTGAACTAGCAAGGAAAAGTAAAAATAGATCAACAACAGTACAGTTATACTGAAAAAGTGAAGGAGAAACTCAGAATAACTAACAAAGTCCATTTTATTGATAATAGGAGGAAAGGATACAACCAAAGTTACGATAAAAGGGAAAACAGAAAAACAAAATAAGTAAAGAGACGAACAACTTTACACCTTCTCCTTGTTCCCTTCAACATTGTCAATCGACTTTGAGGAAGGAACTTGGTGCTTGGTGGGCATTTAATGTTGCTCGGTAGAAGGATTTGCTTGCTGGATTGGCTCAGAAGATTGAAAGATAGTAACAGCAAGTGTTTGTTCCACAGCTAATAAAGAGGATTCATCAGACCCTACTTCATCTTCCTCTTCTTCTTTAATAGTAGGAGGAGGGCCATGGATACATCTCTGACATAATTTAGAATCTTCAGCAACATTTAACTCTTTCAAAGCGGAAGTCCATCCATCCCTAAAGAATTTTTCACTTACATACTCCATCTGGGTAGCAGCAGCAGTTATAGCCTTATTCCACCCTTTGTCCCAACCAGAGTTAAAAGATTTCTTCATAGCAGATTTTCTCTTCGCCCTCTCCGAGGAGGTAGTTTCCCTAAGAAGCTCTTCGACAGACTTCACCTTCTCTTCAAGGTCTTTCTTACGCCATTCAGCCTCCTTAAGCTTTCCTTCAACTTCCATCTTGCTGGAAAGGGAAACCTTGAATTTTTCCCCTGCCTCCTTGGAGACAGTTACATCTTTCTTGGCAGCTTCCTCATCTTTCCATTAAGTTGTTTCAGCGATTTTGATTTTATTCTCCCAGGCAGCTTTATCTTCCTCGTACTTCGGCGGGGACTCTGTCAAATATTTTGATAACCCAGTAAGGGCTTCTTCAACCCCACTGGATGAAGTTGAAGCCTTAATAGCCTCATCCTTCTCCAGGATATTATTAAAATACATCATAAACTACAAGAGAAAAAAAGTCCAGGTCAGAATATGAACATGGTACATTGAGGTTGGGCAGAAGCATCTACAGTCTTCTCAACAAGACCCCTTCTCAATCTTTTTAAAGGAGCAGGTTCAATCAAAGGTGTTGTCTCTTCTTCAATAAGGATAACACCTTCAATCAAAGGTGCTTCCTCTTTAGGGGCAATATGGGGCTTCTTGCTAATATCTTTGGCAGAAGGAGCAACATCATTTTTCTTATTTCCTTCAGAAGGTAAATTATCCTTGCTTTTCTTCGCCCCGTCAGCACCAGTGGCAACCTTGACAAAGAGATCGGCCATCCTCCTTTTCTTCGTTATCAGGTCGACAATAGAAGTACCCAAGTTAGGAGAAGCTTCTTCGACAAATGAAGAAGATGCTAGAGCTTTTTCAAGGTCAATCACCAAGGGAAGAACAAGAGGACAAACAATAAAGGAAGAGGTGGTGTTCTTGTATTGCAGCAAATAGAAAGCGGACCTCACGTGTTCCCCAGCTACTGCTTGATGCAACCCCCAGATAAATTTCAAATCGTTTATATTAATGTCACTCTCTTTTGGGGATTTCCTTTTACTGTAAACTGCAATAAACAAAAAATAAGTGTCAGTGACGCATTTCATCAAACAAAAATAGAACTAAATTGAAAAACTAAAAACAACCTATCACATTGCCATAATGTGGACATCTAGGACCTTGGTACACATCTTTACCTTTTAACGGGTGGTGTTGCCAATTTTTCATCATAGCCCCATGTTCAAAATAATCCCTATTAGCATCAGGGAGATTGACCACTAAAGCTCTGTTAGAATACCTAGTTTTTAAATAAAAGGTGGTATCGCTCGTAATCCATTTATAACAGCACATAATTTAAGGAATCCCTAAATGAGTTCCATGAATCTGATTCAACCTACGTACGCCATTAACTACCCTCCATGTATTTGGAACTAATCTTGTAGGAACAATATCAAAATATTGGCAAAATTCCAAACACAAGGGATTAGGTGGGAAAAAAACCACATTCAGCTACAAAAATGGAAGGAAACCAATATCCCTCAGCTAGAGAAAATAAATCAGAAGAGAAAGGAGGTTATTCCAAAATAACCCAATAAGGAATCGCAAAATCATCCCTAAACTTATCCAAATATTCGATAAGGTAAACCATGGTGGCTAAAGCAAAGAAAGAAGAAAGAAGAAATTCTTATAGAAACTCAAGGATTCAGCTAAGGCAAATGACATAAGGAATGATCATAAGAAGAAAAGGTGAGAAGACAAAGGGTTTGGAAATCTAAAAGGAAAAAGGTAGAAGATAATTTGATTCTATCGTCTTTAAATGCATTGCTTCGGGAAATGAGAAAAGTAATGATCACTAGAGACGACGATTGCGTTTTCGACGGCTAAATGATGAAAAAGATATAAATACCCAAGCATCTATCAGAGATTCAAAATATTTACGAGTTTGCTATTTCGCTCTCAAAATCATTAAATGTGACAAGTGTTGGAGATCTGTAATCTAATAAGACTGGGTAAACATGCTCGAGCAACTTCTGGACATAATGTTCCACACTCTCATATCCAACCTCAACTGCGAATCATTGGGGGATTCTGTTGATACAAAAATTAGTCAACGGACATGGAACAATTATATGGAGACGCATGTCATCCTGCGTGGCGTAAAATATATTTACCGAGCAACTTAAAGTGCTGAGCTACTCAGCACACCGAGCTACTTAGCGTACCGAGCATCTTGTCAGGAAGATAAAATGACAAAAACAGATTCAATGAACATTCTTATCATGTACAGATGTATATATCTATTAAACAACGGCATATTGTCTATTCATACTGAGAGCCCAAAGGGCCATAAATACTTTGTAACACCCCCCTAGCGGGGCAAGCTTCCATAAGAAAACATATTCAAGACTAAGGCAAATTACCCAGCAATACAAAACAGTGGACGTAGGCAATTTTCCTAAGGTTGAACCACTTTAAAAATCCTTTGTCTTATTTCTTTATTCATATTTATCTGTGATTAACTAATTAGATCAAATCAAGTTTTTTACATCAACAGTTATAATTCAGTTTTACTCAAGGAATCCACTATTAATGAATTAGTGTTTGACACTCTTTTAAAATTTTAAAAAATCCTTAAACGGATTAGGCATAAAGTTTATGCGAAATCTTATAATGTTAGAGATTAAAATATGAGGATCCATTATGTAACATACATATTTTAAGCTATATTATGTAAATTATAATGTGTCATTTGATATGAATGAATTAATTTGTTTTATTTTTCAGAAAACTAGAGTGCTACAAAACATATTTCTAAAACGATATGAGGATACTTACAAGACAAATCATAAAAAAAAGCCATAAAATCTCAGATTCCTTCTCTTATGTTATTTTTTAGTCATATCAAAAAACCCTCGATGACTTTTCAAAAATATTTTTCTGAATTTCATCGTGAAAAATTTGTCTTGACTATACAAAAGATCTTTATGTTTATATGAGAATATATTTTCTATATTATGGTATTCTCATTGGTGGTTTGTACAATTATGTTCTTGATCAAACTTTGACAAGGAAAATGATTATGATCCTATGTCGTAATGTTTAACATAAAAGTAAATTTACTATTAAACCTCTTCAATCTTCTGGCATAATTTAATATCAGACTTTTTTAAATCTAGACTTACTTTGATGATTTAATAGACTATATTGTCTTTGGATTGTCAATTATGAATCTCAATACTCACGTTTGAACTCTTAAGGTTTTACAATTTTAAAACGATCTATGTGGCCCAAGTTAGAGATTATAGTCCTTGGATAGTGACCTACATAGATCATGCCGTTATAAAATGACAAATGAAGCGCAATAATGTCGATGTCTCCACAAGAGTTATTCACACGAAAATGAATGTATATGTTTAGAATTATATTATATAAATTTCATTTTACTTCCCCAATTTGACACGCCCGCGTGATTGGGAATGTCTAATAGATGCATAGATTTATAATCCACTAAACGAATTGGAATTTAGAAGAATGTCTGCTCTTTTAAGATGGTACACTAATTACTTTTAAAATCGAAAATATCAAATGTCAAATTCTTTAAAGAATGGTGAAATTAGTGGGAGTATGAAATAACCTACTATGGTTATAAGAGAAGTTTAAGATACTTGTATCATTCCCTTAACATCCAAAGTAATTGTTATTTTATTTAATGGACATGAATAGTTTTAAGAAGCTCTTAAATGAATTTGTTATTCCGAATGATTATGAGATTTATCACAAGAATGTGAATTTAATAGAGGAGTAAGAATAAATTTGAATTTTATTTTCAAAAGTTTTAAAAATTATAATGCCATTAATTGACCAAAATGAAGTTTAGGATCACATTGAATTACCTAATTGACATGCTTGCGTCTTTAAGACTAAAACACAACCCTCCTGATAATCAACAACATAAAGCTAGACTTATGGTCAAAGTTTTTATTTTGAATAAAGAAATGGGTGTAAATAAATATTTTCACCTATATCTTAATAAGTGAAATTCTTATGGCTTTAGTAACTCATTTCTTAAGAGTTACATTTAGTATGAAAACTTATAAGTGTTTAAAAAAAGAAGTGTATAGGTTGAAAAATCACTATATAAACTTCTGTTAGTTTTCTACCAAAGGAATTTTTAAGAACACTTTATGTATCTTTTATTAGTACATATATACCTTAAAGTCAGTGGGATTAAATTTATATATTTCTTGGATTTCTCTTAGTAATGAATGATGGATCATTGAAATAAAATATTTTAAGAGTATGAAGTAATGAGATGCTTAAAATTCTATATTCTCACACATATGAGGATTGTTTGCTCTTAATTAAGTAGGTATGTTTTAGCCTAGTGGCCAATATTATGAAAGAGTGAGAAATAATTAAATATTGTAAATACCATGCTTTGAGGGTACAATTTATGGATTATGACAACCAAAATTTATTTCGGGACTTAAAGGTATCAACACAATTACCAAATCAGTAAAAAATTGATATAATGTTGTTGCAATCTTAATCATACAGAATTGATAGGCATTTTAAAGAACCTAGGCACATTAGGATACACTACCTATATGTGAACGAAAAACTTTCAAAACAACAAGTATTAGTTGAGCGCACTAGCACAAGTTTAACATAACAATTCCCCTAATAAATGGGCTATCACTAAAGGACATTCATGAAACATGCTTAAGATATGGTTCTTACGTCTAGCTAATTAATTATAAGTATTGTGGATTGTTTAATTCTTGACACTGTATTTGATATCAATTAAAGTGTATTCTGAACATTTCAATTTTTATCTTGCAATATAAGTTTATATGCATGTGAATTGATGAATTTTATAGAAATACTCTTTTACATAAGATGTTATTGAAGTATTATTAAATAACCTAATTTATAGACCTTGTTAGGTGAGTTGTTAATGGCTCACATTAATCGATTGTTGATTAAGGTATTTATGAAAAATCATTTAAGGATGACTCAAAGATTATTGCACGCCTTATGATAATTATGGAACAAGTGGGAGAATGTTAGTATTATTTTAAGTAATAATCCTCCATAATGTGATCCATAAGTATAGTAATACTAAGAGTTTCTTTGGTTAATGAAAAGGTACTCTAAATACCAAGAGTTAAAAGGACTCTTAGTGACTACTTTAATCAACGGTTGAGATTAAGTGACTATTGGAGATTTGGGTCCTATCCCTGCCTATAAATAAGTTACTAATTTTCCATCATTTAGACACACCAAAAAGACAACATAATGAAATTATATGATAAGGGAGAGAAATATAAATTCTCAATGAGAGTTTATTTTGGAATAGTGTTTTTACAATCAAGTAATATCTAACCGTTGGAATGCGCTGAAACTGGAACATGGTTTTGTCAAAGACAATATGAAGCCATGGTATGAAGATCATTTCCAGTTGTGACATGATAGAGGTATGTGATTATAATATCGTTTTATATTTTACATAATGATTGTATGTGATAACCATATTGATTCAATATCATAACGTTAAATATATAATACATAAAGTTTTGTATAGTTAAATAAAAAATAACATGTATAATTGGATATTCATGTGCTAGATTTATAGATCCATATAAAACTGTTAATTATGTGTTCTTTTGATTATGTTTACACTTGTCTCCATTCGCATACATTTATCATGGGTTTGATATTACCCAAAACTCTTTTATGCCATGAAATTATCACTAACTTAGATCAACCCTAAATCTAGAAGGCCATTTTGCATTCTACAGTGTGTGGAATAAATAAAAACATAGATATTGTCTTCCAAAGTTTTTGTCCATATATAGGCCAATGACCGTGGATACTTTTAGTTTGGTTGCAGTATTCTAGTGCATATCAAATAATTGATAAGACTTTTATTAATAAAAATTGGAAATACAAATACTTTTAGTTTGTTTGTTTATTCTCTTTCACATATGTCTTTTGTAGACACCCCATCCCAGTACCCCCCCCCCCCGAAGCACCTCCTTAGGTCCTTATCACTCGTTCACCATAAACCCTAGGTCATCCTCCCAGTATTATTTAGATGCCACTGAGCTCCTGAGCCCCATTTGACTCCAATCAACTTTTTGGTCTTAGTGAAAGATCAATGCATCTTTGAAGGACTCTTAATCCTCTTTCCAGCGGTCTACTCCGTGCGTGAATCGTCCTTATCGTTCGGACAAACGATTTGTTTTACTATCGAAAATAGATCTAGAGGTCAATGGGCGCTCTCAGGACCCGTTTGACTCCAGTCAACATCCTCGCATGCGCAAAAGCTCAATAAATCTGCGAAGGGATCTAAATCCCCTTTCCAATGGTCTACCACATGCGATAATTGACCTTACAGTACAAACAAATGATCCATTTTACCTCAAAAACTTATTTAAAAGTCACCAGGTGCTCCCAGGCCCCGTTTGACGCTGGTCAACTCACCATCTTGAACTAAGATTAATGAATCTTTAAAAGTCTCTGAATACCCTTTCCAACAGTTCACCCCATGCACGAATCATCCATACGGTACGGACGAACGATACATTTTACTTTGAAGGGTCACTGGGTGATTCCAGACCCTATTTGACCTTAGTCAGCTCTCCGAACCGAACAAATCTAAATGTAATCTTGAAGTGAACTGAATACCAATTCTAGCGATCCATTGCAGCATGAATTGGTCTAACAGTTCGGACGAACGATCCATTTTTCTCCAAAAATTTCATATCTAGTGACCAATGAGTGCTTTCAAGTTTCGTTTGACTTTTGTCAACTCCCGAACCTGGGAGTGGCTCAATGTATTCTTAAAGCGCTTTGAATAACCTTTCTAATGGTCTATCGTGCATGATTTTAACTTACGATTCGCATTTTTCGACCATTTTTTCAAAAAAATATGTCTTGGACTTCCAATTGGCACCCCTAGGACCCTGCCTATCGGTAGTGTATCGGGGTTCTATGCCTATATGTAGGACAAAGACCCTTCTGATTGGCACCCCTCTGGACCCTATAAATAGAGTCCATGACCCTTACTTTGAAAAGCACCCTTGAACATCCCTATTAGCAATTCAGAAAACATTCTCTCAAAATTCAAAATTGTTCCCCTCTTAAAAAGCCCATTTCCCACATTCCTTCCATCCTTTTCATACTCCTTTTAGTAAGTTCTCACCCATCTCCTCATACCACCATCACCTCGTTGTGAGATCAGCGCATCTAAAATCAAGATTCACTTCATGTCTTCATAACGAGGTTCAATTCTCCACCCTTGTCTTTAAATTCTCTTAATTTTAGCATTAGTTACTTTATCTCTACTTTAGCGCTTTATTCATTACATCACATACCTTAATATCAAACCTTTATTATTAGTATTTGTACATAATATATTTTCAGCAAAAAAAACATTAAATAAGAAAAAGAGGGTTTACCTATAAATTCTAAAAGAGGGATTTTCACTACACATCCTGGAACTTGAAGCACGTTTATCTCTACACACACATATAAGAGAAATCCCCCGTTTGAATTTACGGGTTAAACCCCACCCTAAGTTATTTTCGAACTTGATGGACTTTGATTCCCCTTGGGATACATAGGCATCTTGGATAAATCCCTAGACTCGAATCCTTCATTATACACCTTTTACCTTGTTTTTATCAATATATTCTTAATGGATTTTATAAGTTTTCATGCTTGTGTCTTGTCCGACGTATACATTCATTCCTCTATAACGACTTGTGATTCATAAAATACTTAATTTATATTTTGAACTGTTATTTTAGGAACACCCCTAAGGATGAATTCACTCTGTCATCTTCCATAGCACGAGTTGAATGATTTCATTCTCCATTTATATTATGAACATAAGCACACACTTCGTTGAGTTTAACAGGAGAACATTAACATATTCCCATGAGAGACCAAAAGGGAGGGATGGGTGCCGAACACCTTTCTATCTCGTAACTTAGTCCCTGGACCCTTGAACTACTTAGTTCTCAAGCATCAATATTGTCCTTGATTCTGTTCTCCTGAGGCGATAACATTTTGTTTGCCTGTTTTGTGAAAAATATAGGCTGGCGACTCTATCTCTACATATTACCCCACATCAACGACGATCGGGCGCCCCAAGAAAGGGTGGAATCCCATGAGCATGACAAAAGAAAGGGGACCCCCCCCCCCCCCTCAAACCCCCTCGGGATGACCACAGTGGTGACTCTATTAGGGATTGCATTTTAAGAGAACTAGACTCTATTTTTTACATAGGTGTTATTCTTTTATGCATGTGTGCATATGCACCTACCTGTATGTTCCCCTTTCTCCCCTATTTACCTTTTTATGTATATCTCTATCGTTTATATATCACTTTCGACTCACTTATACACTTCACACACTTCTATATACTCTCCATGTACACTTCACACACTTACATTTTGCTTCATGTTCTACTCACATGCTACACACACCATTAGAATATTCATGCTTAGTCTTTAGTAGCACACACCCACACTTCTTAGACATGTATATCTCCATGCTCACTTACACATATCATACACCACTTATAGTTGAATCATGTACAGGCTCACTACAACACACACTCACTTGTATATATTCACATGTCACTTACTCACTCACATATATCCATGTGTAGTATAGTCTCCATTCTAGATTTACTTTTTATAATACTTGTATATTCTCCCTCATTAGTATAGTACTCCCCTTACTCGTCATGCCAATGAAAAATATAAAAAAAAACACTCACTCTCCATAATATGTTAATTAAAACTCATTCATTTTTGCACAATACATCACCAAGAGCATGGCAATATTGACCAAAAAATTTCTTATATTGAGGAGTCACTTTGTGATGGGTGCTGGCCCTACGGATCGTACTTAGCCTAAGTGATATGACTCTCTCCTTCCATTGGACTCATACCTTCATCATATATCAAACGGTTCCCCCCGTATTGAACCACTTGACTAAATTTATAATGGGAGTTATAGCAGGGAACTCGTTCACGTAGGTTGAGTATATTGAATTCTCTCTCACACGTACAGTCCCCATGACATATTTAGTAAGGATTTTTATGCACATTCAGATATATTAAATGTCTTGTCCACACGTACCGATGAATTATTGCCCTTATAAGCAAGAGGTATATCGTGGAAGTCATGCGAAAGAAGGGAACCCTTCCATAAACCCAATAAGTGCATAAACCACATATAGGTGTCATACCTAGAGCACTCATATTTAGTTCATCAGTTACCATGAGAAACTCTATCGAAATTTTAGGTCGGCATATCACCCGAATTTTCAAGCTATTTTTCCTTTTTTCAAAATAGGACCCCATTCGTGATCCTAAAAACAAAGATAACCATGTCTTACATATTTTTAAGCCCTATTTTTCCAGGTTCGAGACTTTTCCAGCATTTTTTTTATATTTAGACAAACCTAATTCAAGTGAGAACCTAATAATAACAAGTTAAGATATCCTAATAAAAAACCTCAAACTTATTTAAAAAAAGTTCTAACAAGTTAAGATATCCAGGAACTACATGAACTATACCCATATGTCTCCCTTTCCCAAATACGGACTGCCATAGAAGAGTTCAAGAGATTCTAGACATTGAGAAGTTTGGGGGGAAGTGGACCCCCAATCGTTCACCTTCGAAGCTCTCACTGAGTCATGACCATCCTTGGTGCCTTTAAAGATATAATGGCCCATATGTTTCAATAGAAGTTGAAAGAAAGCGTCTTCCAGTGGTTTCTATCCCTCAAAGAATCTAGGGTCTGTAGTTGGGAGGAAGTCACCCGAGAATTCATGTCTCAGTACAAGTATAATGAGGAGCTAGAGGTTATGCACCGAGATCTAGAGATTCTTAAGCAAAACTCTGGGGAAACAGTCAGTAGCTTTATAGGAAGATGGAAAGAAAAAGCTGCTACCATCACCAACCAACCCTTTGAGTAGGAACAAGTTAGTATTGTGAAGAAGAACTTCTTGCCTCATATTCGAGAGTCCATGGGAGGACAGTATTGCCCACATTTTTTAGCCCTTTGAGAGGCTGGTGTGTAAATTAAGGAAGGCATTACCAAAGTTAAATTTGAATCAAATATAGTGATCAAACAATTTACTCCCCAAAAGTATGAAAAATCCACCAGTTCTAAAGTCTCAACCATCAATAACATTTCCTAACCTTTTACTTCTTGGGCACCTGAAAGTCGCCATAATCCTACCAATAAAGAGAACACTGGGCTCAATGATCCCCTGTCCAAAGTCAACCAGGCCTTATTAAGATGAACCTTATCAAACTATTTGGCCTCCATCCATTACCAAATCCACTCCCTAAAAAATTCAAACCCGATGCCCGTTGTGAGTTCCACTAATTCCCCGGTCATACCACTGACTAATTCTTCCATATTAGAAATATGATCCAAGGCCTAATGGACCGGGGTATCATCGCCCCACCAGTTAATCCTAAAACCAATTCCACGCATAACCCACTTCCAGCACATACAAGCGCCATCTTTTTAAAAAATTACCTAGAGTTCGACCCATCTACTCAAATGATTCACAACAAAGCACCTATCGTCCCTATAATCTCACCTAACTCGTACAAGGTGTGCTCATATTTTCTCCTACACCCTAAATGCTTCACTGATCAAGCTTTGTCACTCCTTACTAGGGCTTGCATTATCGTTTTCACTCGATCTGAGGGGAGATACATGAAGTTACCAGTTGTGTTGAACCAACCCTTAGAGTTTGGGCAGAAACTGCCCGTCGAGATGACTATTGATTGTCACAAATTTAGTGATTTATTCATGGAAGCCCGAAAGTGGTCTCAGGAATCAGATTAAGGGTGTTACCTATTAAAGAAGTTAGTCTAGATGATGTGGTAAAGACCATGGCTGACATGTTTCGATGGACAAATGAAACTTACAGTATTTTTGAGTAACTCACTGCTTTGAAGCTTCAGGTATGATTCGTCCCTTCACTCCTATACCTCCCCACTATATGGGAGGAGTTATACGATGAAGTCGTCGAGGATGTTGAATGAAATGATTATTATTGGTAAGTGGACAAAGTCTCCAACGGATGGGGGATGATATTGACAGTTCAGATGATCAACCTAGTTAGTAAGAAGTCAGTCCATTAGCCAGCCTGTGTGGAATGATATCTTTCAAAAATCTATTTGGGAAAATAAATAAGGTGTCCATTCAACTCGAGGTAGATGAAGCCACAGGGTTCTTATTCTTCATTGCCTCAGTGAATCACATGACCAGGTCTAGAAGACACTATAAAGATCCAATTCCTCATGCAATCGAAACAGATAAAGAAAAGGGAGTTACCGAAGAACTTCTCATGCTATAAATGACAATTGAAGAGATCAAAAACCTTAACTAGTTCAAGAAGTCCCAAGCTAATATCACCCTATGGGGGCTTTTTATGTCCTCTCAATTTCATCACAATGCTTTGATAAAGCTCCTAACCGAACCCACAGTCCATCCTTCCACTACTCTCAAAGAATCTGTAAACATGGTTGGGTCTTTTACCTCTTCTATACTCCTCTCCTTTTTCGAAGAATAAATATAGAAGTTCAGCCCTGATTATAATTACACCCTCAACATCTCCATTGAAGTCTTGGAAAAGACAGTCCCACTTTCACTTGTTGATAATGGATTTTCCCGCAATATTTGTCCCCTCAGAACCTTTAACTGTTTAGGACTAAAAGTTAGTGATCTCACTACCACTTTAAAAGGGCAAATTTTCCATCATTGCCCCTAGTATCTAGGATTTTCCAATAAAGTCTAGTTTACTTTGAGCATGGCATATCCCGTTACATCCGTCATGGAAATTCAAGTTTATACGTTTAAGAAGATGGATCTGAATATCAAGCATTTTCAACAATCTCTACGACTTGACATAATTTTCATATAGATTTTGTTTTATTTTTCGTGGATTTTTAACTAAGTATTAATATATTTTTCTAAACTATTTTTTGTCAAAACGAGGAATTTTCTAAATAAATTTTTTTTAACAGAGGTTTTTAACTTAAAAAATATTTTTTTCCTGCTGTCATTAGAATGACATGCACAAACCATTTGAACGACTTGCTTATGTCATTTGATATGTCATTTTATAGCCTACTTCTAATATGGTTCAAACGAGGGCATACTATTTTAGTTTTTGAAGGTCGTTAGATGTTCGCTTCCATGGATATTGACATCTCATTCGAATGACCTATCTAACTCATTCGAATGACTTTCCACCGCCTCAAAATTTGCATTCACCTATAAATACAAGCTTTCGTGAATAATTTTTTAAGACTTTTGATTTACAAAAACTGCAGACTTGCTGTAAATAGTCTTCACTTTTTGTTTGGACAAAATACTTTTTGATTCACACATTCAATCCCAAATACTTTTGTGAATCATCTTTGAAACCCAAATCACTTATGTATTGAAGTTACTCTTGTATAGAAGGAGTATCTACTGCTGATCTTATGATTATTTCGGGAATCATTATTGATGATTGCGATCATTGTGGGTTCTCGAGGGAATTCATTGATGAAGGAAGATTGCAATCTTTGTGATTCTCGAGGGAATCATTGTTTTATTTCTCTATTGTATTGTAAGTTTCAATTTTCAAACTTTAATGAAATAAAAGACTTTTCCCTGCATGCCTTTTTCCTGAAATTGTGTTTTCTTTACATGCTTGAGTTAAATCACAAAATTGTATGTTTAGGGTTTAATAAAAATTGAAATTTATTAGTGGGGTTGACATTAAATTAGATAAGTTTACTCTATCTGAGAATCATGCACTCTTCAAATTGGTATCAGAGCAGGTTTCACCAAACTATCGTGAAATCCTTTTTTTGCAAAAATTTTCTGAGATATTAATTGATTTGAAAATTTAATTTTGAAAATTTGCAAATTTTCTGATGAAGACCTTATATAATAGGATGCCATTTTTTTATGGATCGAATTATGCCTATTGGAAAGAGCGTATGAGAACCACTTTAAAGGATATTGATGAAAGAGTTTGGCTCGTGTGTGAAAGAGGGTGGACTCCTCCCACTGTCACCTTTGGTAAAGTCACAAATCCCAAACCTGTTTTTAATTGGACTATTGATGAGTTTAAGTGGATACCTACATCTCTCGAGGACTTAGTGTTATTTTTGGAGTCGTCACTCCTGATGAGTTTCATTGCATCATGATGTGAACTACGTCTAAGGAAGCATGGGATATTCTCTATTTTACACAAGAGGGTACTAATGTTGTCAAGGTGTCTAAGATTCAAAATTTGACCATCCAGTTTGAGACTATCACTATTTTAGAGCCCAAGAGTTTCGATGAGTTTTATGCTAGGTTGTCGAATATTGTTAATGCGAATTTTAATTTGGGTAAGAGAATTAAGGAGTCGAGATTTTTGAAAAATATTTTGAGGTCACTTACTTCCTTATTTAATCCTAAGGTCACTGTGCTTAACTTTTTAGGGGTCTTAGACTCTCTTAGGTTAAAATAACTCTTAGGAGACCTTCAAACTTATGAGATCTACATATTTTCCAAAACCATTAAGCCTAAGGATAGAGTGATAGATTTAAATATGCAAAATAATAAAAAGAAAAATGAGAAAATTTATGAGTTTAAATCTGAGGGTGAGGTTGATTTCGATGACTTGGCCTTATTTGCAAAAAAATTAAAAAGTTTCTCAAAATTTCCAAAAATAATTCTTCCAATAAAAATATTTTTTTTGAGAAAAAAAAAGAAAGATGATGTCCAGGATATCGGTGAGAAAGAGGAAGCTATAAGATGTTTTGAGTGCAAGGGAAAAGGTCACAAGGCCTTTGAGTGTCCCACAATGTAAAAGAGAAAGGGCAAGAAAGTTGTTAATACATACACTCTTAGTGATAGTGACATCGAGTTAGATGATTCAGGGGGAGAATCACCACCTGAAAAGTGCGTTACATTCATGGCTAGTCATATGAGCACATTTAGTTTGTCCCACGATGATGAGAAAACTTGTAAACGTGAGAGGCTCGATAATGTTTCAAGATGTTCGAGTGAGTAAGAGGATGAGATTGTAAGAGAGGGGAAAAGGGATCTCCAAAAATCATTTAATGAGTTGTCTCTTAGGGTGATAGATTTTGAGAGAGAGAGAGAGAGAGAAGTTTTCAGGTTTATGAGGCATCGATGAGTCAACTCGATAAGGTGAAGGTTTCTTTGTGTGAGCAGCTGATCGTTTTAGGCTGAGAAAAGAGGGAAGTGACCAACATCGTGGCTAGTCTTACGGGAGATCTAAAATCCTCATTGGAGACCCGTGAGAAACTTGAAGCTCGTGTATCTCGACTTGAGAGAGATCTCGAATGTGCTTGGGAGGTCAAAGTTACTTTATAGGACACATCTAAGAAGGATGGAAAGATTCTCTTTGGTACCGCTTTAGGTAATATTGAGAGACTAGGAATAGGTTATGACGGTGCATCTATTTCTCATGTTGCACCCGAGTTGATTCCTGAGTTTGTGATAGATCCATATGGATCTCGACCTAACCCACCTAGGTACCCTTTTCCCCATAGGAGAGCACATCCTAAATGTTTTAAGAGAAGTGTTACTATGCTCGTGTATGCTTGTTTCCATTGCAAGAAAAGAGGAAACCTTAGGGAATTTTGTTTTAAGTTGGGCAGTGTGCTCATAGGTATCTTCCACATTATTATAATACCCCGCACTGTTATGGATATTTAAATTACATAAATGGGTGTAATTTGGAGATTTGAGGAATTTCTCTGAAAAATAATTTTTGGAGTTTATGAGGGTTAGGCGGTTTTCGATGTAAGTTACATTTACTTTTGGGATTAAGTAAATGAGTTGGACCATTTTAATTACATGCCACAGTTGCATAAAGCGACAAAGGGTAATGTTTTAATTGGAAATGTGTTGGGTTTAAATAGTGAATTGTAGTTAAGTGACTCGGATGGATATTTCGATTGCGCAGTTGGTTTCAAAATGGCCGAGATAGTCATAATAGAATATTCGGGGGTAGTGTTTAGGTTCCGGGGACTTTTGGACTAATAGGGATTCAAAATTGAGTAAACGAGTCATGTTTGGGTTTATAAGAGATAAACCCTTATTTCTCTCTTATAAAGGCACGAGAGAGTGAGAAAAAAGAAGAGAAAGAAGAGAATGGAAGAAAGAAAGGAAAAGAGGAAAAGAGGAAAAAGAAAGGGGATGTCGGCCCAAGCTCCGCAGGATTCGACTCGAGGTCGTCGGATTTTATCAACGAGACAAGTGTTTACTTGCTTATTTCTTTTAAGTGTGTATCTCATATCATAGTTGGTGTAAACTAGATAAATTTGGGTTAGAACCCTTGAAGTAAATTTGAGGAAATTGGATTTTGAATTCAAAAATAGGTGTATTGTTATCTCTTGATGATTTCTAGTGTTAAAATCATATTAATGGTGTGCATATGTGGATTGTAATGGTAAGAAATGATAAATTAAAGTTTTAATGGTTTAGGGTTCAAATCTAAGAAAACTTGTTTAATCCTCCAAAATAATTGATGTGTTAGTTAGAGATAAATGTTTAGATGATTGTAGTGTTGTTGGTTGAGATTAAGAACCATAAAAATGGAGGTTGGGTTAGTATATTGGGTAATTGGAAATTTAAATTTCTTTCAAAATGGACAATGGCCGACCTATCTGGTGTGACTGGTCGACCGCGGCCCTATGTTCGATCGATTAGCTCAAAGGAAAAAGGCTGCTGGTTGGCTTTCTAGGCAAAATTTCATATCGCGGTAGATCGGGGGTCCGGGACCGATCTATCGGCACTCTGTTTTTAACCTAAGAATTGGATTTTTCTATTCCTTTTCTCTTTGGGTTTAAAACTTAAGGCCCTTCTTAATTAGTGTATTATAGATGGTTGTGACCTAAAGGATGTGAGGAGTTGTATATTAATCTTGGGTTAGTTAAGGGAACAATTTGGAGTGTGGAACTAACGAATGTTTGGGATAAAATACATTCGAGAAAATTATTCGACAAGCATACGCATGTATTTTTATGCGGTAAGGATAATTATGGGCCGATTGTAATTAAGTAAATCCTAGGACATGATTAGGATGGAATTTAGGATATGGGATAAAGAGAGTCGGTCGGTTGTCCTACGTCTATTGACGATTACTACTATAGGTCATGATGTACCAATAAAATTAAGATGAGTAGTTAGTATATTCGGGTTCATATATATATATATCCTTAAAAGTGATTAAGGTAAGTGAGAAAATACTTATAAGTTTAGTATTGTAAGTGTGCGAATACTTAGATACTATTACAAATAGGAGCATTCGAGGTTATTGGCTATTGAGATATGAGTTGGCAAGTATAGCCATCTATATATTGAGTAGTGATATAGATTATATACACGATGTGATTAAAGTATATGTAATATGATACGAACACATATATATCTGTGTGTGATTGGTATATTTGTATCTTAAAGGCTGATTCCATCGGATTTCCTGGGCGTAGGGTTGGAATATCCAGAATATATATATTCTCTAGTGTGATCCAGGGAGGTTGTGCGATGTGGCTGAATCCCCTGGATTGAGGAGCAGGTAGAGTATATCCCCAGGTCATACCGTCCCGCGTTCGAGTGCGATGTGTGTATTCCACTTGAAAAGGGAACATGACCACCTCCACCGTTGTGTATTTTTACCATGACCATGAGTAAGTCTGGCTTGGTACTGTGGTATAGTGAGTAAACCCGGATTTGGATAGGCACTACGAGACTGTATCCTCGAGTTATAGCTCGGAGGGATGGTTATTATACTTATGTTTGTGATAGGTATAATTATATTTGTTGCGTATAGTATATTGTTTGTATATGAGGATCAAATATCATATAAATTAAATGTATATAAGAATGGAAAGAATGATAAGGTGTATTCCCCTTTCGGTAGATTTATATCCGAATTTATATGGGTATGGATAATAGGTTCTAGTGATATATATATATATATATATGCATTATGTGCTGAGGGCCTAATGGATCCCAATGATCAACATTTCCAGGTAGTAGTGTATCGGGGGGTTCCTTATTTGGATTTCGCTTCGCAAGGCACCCCACGCACGTACATAGAGAAATATTGGGAATAGGGAGAAGTTTAACCCTGAGTACTCGAATCTTTGAGAGTTTTAGAAGATGGGTGCAATAGATTTTTTAGGCAGGGTAGCTTAACTAGGTTGTTCTAAAGGTATGCGATAGGTGTGCACTGTTAGAAGAGGGGTGAGGTGTATCTCATGAGAGTACGATACCAGTTTAAATATGAGATATTCCATATTTTAATTTATGGCATTTATACACTTTCAAAATATTGTCAAACTCGGGCTCTGACCCGTTTCTCTATTTTTCCCCTCTTTTGTTATATATATATAGGTGTCCAGATACAGGGACGCCTGGATGATGATTCCTTCGAGTCAGACGTTTGTTGCAGCAGCTGTGGATGCCTGCAGGTTTATTTTTAGGCGCTTCTATTCTTATGATCTAGATAGGAAGCATTGTAGTAACACTCGGGCTGCAAGCCCAATTGTATTCATTTATTCTTTTATCGCCTTTTAGTACGGCATTCGAATTGGTTGTATTATGTTAAATCGAGTGTTCGATTATTTTATTTCATTTCAGTTTTTATATATATAAATTCTGTGATTTTTTTACTTTGTTGGTTCGATTAAAAAGACTAATTAAATAAAATTTTAAGGCGAGCCTAATAGGTTATTAGTAATTAATTTGGTTTTCGATAATCATGCTAAGAATGAACCATATAAGACTCATGTTTTAATTTGGTATAGGATTGATCACCCGATATTTTATTAGGCAGGGTGTCACGGTTATGCTACTACACGTATTCATGCATGCACTCCCACATGTTACTCTGCATGCTCCCACACATCACATGAGAGATTTTGAACATTTTCGAGAGCAAGTTGAGTATATGGTCAAAACTTCCCATGATTCGAAGGATGTTTTTCATAGGGTGTCATTACTTTTGGAGAACACCATCGGGCCTAATGATTGAGGTTTAGACTTATTTACTAGTATAGAGTGCTTTTCATGTCAATATCATTCATGCCTATTGCTAGTATGTACTATCATTGTCTTTT
This sequence comes from Sambucus nigra, assembly GCA_949130495.1. Classification (NCBI taxonomy): domain Eukaryota; kingdom Viridiplantae; phylum Streptophyta; class Magnoliopsida; order Dipsacales; family Adoxaceae; genus Sambucus; species Sambucus nigra. The sequence goes on along the minus strand of OX422215.1, from coordinate 598,480,339 downwards.
TATTTTATAATTTTGATATATTTTTTTAAAAGTTCAAAAAGAGTTTTGTTTTTCTAGGAAATTTTTTAAAAAATATAAAAAGATTTTCAATTGTTTAGAAGAAGTGAAAAGGGGAAAAAGATTTTCTTTTTGATAAAATTTTCGAAAAATCCAAAAATATTTTTGTAGTTTGTTTACACCTAATATGAATGGACATTTAAGATGACCAAGTCACAATACCATTCCATTATCCACGTGACTTTTTTACAGTGCTTGAGACGCAACATCATTTCATCCATATGCTTTATAATGTGTTGGAGTCATTGAGATGTGATTAGCGATTAGTTTTTGCATGTTTGACTCATTGTCTCCTTTAATGCACATATGCACGAATTTATCTGAGTATTTTACTTGTCTATCACAGGTTGGTCAAAATGTTTCCATCTAAACCATGCCTTTAAAATGAACCAAATGCGATAAAACAAAATAATGAAAGTAGTGCTTGTAAGAACCATTGTCCAAAATTGGAAAAATTAAAATTTTCATCTCCGATAAATGTGTGAATTTTAAAGCACTGCCTCGGGCTGAGAAAGTAAAAAGATCTTTGCGTAAATAGCCACCAATTGCAAAAGAAAAAGAGAATAAAAGATTAAAAGCACTCAAAAGAAAAAAAATATAAAGTGCTAGGCCAAATTAAAAGAACATTGATGCTTCGCTACATATGAGCATTGATTTCTTTAAAAAAAATTGAGTGAAATATTATATATGTGAGTTTTGAGGGAGTTTAGTTGAAGATCAATGGGTTTGCACGTCCTAAAAAGTCTTGTAAAAGCATTACATAGTTTTGGGTGTTATTGGTGTGAAAATCATCTTAGACTTTGATTTGTTGATTAGATTGAGTAAATGTCATATGAACTCAATATTTTTACACCTAAGGACAACTTTGAGTTCGTTCGTTAGGAGTATCCAAAATTCAACGTGCACATATCTTATAATTGTTTGAGTTGATTTTCCTATCAAATTTGTTCGCACCCATTCTTTTAGTTTTCATGATTTGGTTATCTTAGTGTTATTTCATGGACTGTTTTTTTTTAAATTATTTTTGCTTGAAAAATTTTTAAAATCAAAAATAGTTTGTGGAGCCTTTGACTTTATCATTGCATGAACTTATTTGATATATGTTTGGGATGATTTGCTATGCTTGTTGGGACACACTCCGATTTATTATATTTATACTTTTCCTTGTCCATTTCGGACAAATAAAAATAGGAAGAACTAATTAGGAATTATGGGGGAGTGAGAGTTTGAATTATGGGGGAGAATTGATTTCATTGATTTGATTTATGAGTTTTATTTTATTTCAAACTCGATACGTCACAAGGTATATTTCTTTTTATATTATGTGTAGGTACACTTTGATGAGCAATTGAAAAGCACACATTTGACAAAGCTCCCAAAAGAAGATCAAGAAAAAGGAAGAGATTTGAAGATTTAAAAGTTGAAAATTTTGAAAACTTGTACATATTTAGTCTCTTTCTATTTATGGGTTTCTGGGAAGGTATTAGATTTTTATAGGATTTGTTGGATAATTTGGATTTTTTATTTTGTACCGGAATAGCCATAGGGCAGATTTGTAAGGGAAAATTTTCCATCATTGCCCCTAGCATCTTGGACTTGCCCATAGAGTCTAGCTTACATTAAGTATGGCGTAAAACATTAAATCCGTCATGGTTATTCAAGTTCAGTTGTTCAAAAAGACGGATTTGAATATCAAGCATGTTCAACAAGCTCTACGACTTGACATAATTTTGGTATGGATTTTGTTTTATGTTTCGTGGATTTTTCTACTAAGTATTGGGATATTTTTTAAACTGTTTCTTTATCAAAACGAGGCATTTTCTGAACAGTCTTTTTGAACTTTGTTTTCAAACTTAAAAAATATTTTTTTCCTACAGTCGTTAGAACAACATGCATAAATCGCCCGAATGACATGCCTGTGTCGTTTGATATGTCGTTTAATACCCTACTTCTAATGTGGTTCAAATGAGGGTGTACTATTTTAGTTTTTGAAGGTCGTTATATGGTCGCTTCTATTAAGATCTAACTCGTTCGAACGACTTTCTACCCCCTTGAAATTTGTGTTCGCCTATAAATACCTGCTTTCGTGAAGAAATTTGTAAAGACTTTTAATTTATGAAAACTGCAGAGCTGCTGCAAAGAGTCTTCCATTTTTATTAGGGAAAAACACTTTTTGACTCACACATTCAATCCCAAATACTTTTGTGAACCATCTTTGAAACCCAAAGAACTGCTATATATAACTCACTCTTGTAGAAAAGGAGTCTCTACTGCTGAACTCGTGATTCTTGCTCAACATTTCCAGAATGCAATCCAGTCAAACAGAAGCTAAGTAAGCTCCGCTCCAAATGGTCACTCAAAGTCAAAGAGGAAGTGGTCAAACAAATGAACGTGGGTTTCATTTGTGTGGACGAATACCCAACTGAACGCCGAGGATACCTACCATAGGGCTGCCACAACCATCCTACACTACCTTATTTACACGGAGGTCAAAGTCTACGTAGACGACATGATCATTAAGTCTAAGACTAGAGAATGTCACATTTTCGCCCTTCGAAAGTTCTTTAAATGACCGTGGTAATACCAGATTCGTCTAATTCCATATAAGTGCATTTTTGGCTTCACGAAAGGAAAACTCTTGGAATTTATGATCAGTGAGAAGATAATCGAAGCTGACCTGCCAAGTTGAAAGCCATACTTGAGATTACACCATTACGAACAGAGAAGGAAGTTCGAGGATTCCTGGGTAAATTATAGTACATCAATCGGTTCATCATCCAACTGAATTCTATCTGTGAACCCATTTACGAACTTCTCTGAAATGATTCAACTAAAGTCTGGAATGAATCCTTCCAAGAAGACTTTGACCGAATCAAGCTATACCTCACCTGACCTCTAGTACTGATGCCTCTATAGCTAGGTCTCCCCCTCCTCTTATAATTGACCATAACAGATACTGCGGTAAAGTCTTTGATAGCCCAAAACATTGAAGAATATCACAATAAAAGATCCATCTATTACGCCAGCCGAAAATTGGACGGGTAAGTATTCAATTACATTGCTTTGGAGAAAGAATGTGTCACCCTGGTATGGGTCAAACAGAAGTTACAGCACTACATACTTGCCTTCCCCATCGAAATAGTATCCCAAATGTATCCCATCAAATACTTGCTAAAGAATCCCACTTTATCCAGCCAAATTGCTCGTTGGTTGATAATGCTAGCCGAGCTCGATATTATCTATATCACGTAAAAATATATGAAAGGGAGAGCCATCTCCAACTACCTTGTTGATTACCCCATGGAAGGTACCGATGTATGGGTCTCTAAATTCCTAAATGAAGACATTCTATGCACCTCTTAACCAGACCTTAGATGGAAAATATTTTTTTACGGATTTGCCAACAAGAAAAGATATGGCATTGGGATACTACTGATCACCCTTGATCACTCTCACACCCCCATTACCATCAAACTAGACTTCTCTTGCACCAATAACATGACTGAGTATAAGTCATGCACTATAGGCCTCAAGATCTCCCTTAAGAAAGGAATCCAAAACCTAGACATCTATGGAGACTCTGTTCTTGTCATCGACAAAATCCTCAAAAAATGGAAAGTCAAAAACGAGAAGCTCATGCCCTTCCAAGCCCACTTAGAAGAGTTGGCCTCCCATTTAAAAGATGTCACTTTCCACTACCTGCCTAGTGTAAAGAATAGCTTAGTTGATGCCCTTGCTAACTTGTCCTCCATGGTCGACATGCCTGAGGGAATAAAAATGGCTATTTTCCTGGTTTAGAAACAAATTATGCACATCCACTGCTACCACTTTGAACTCGTCACCGAGGAATATTTTGATATGGTCGAGTTATGGTACTATGATATTTGGCACCTCCTCAATTATGGAAGTTATCCCTAATACGCGGATAAGAAAGACCGTACGACCCTTTATAAACTGGTCGCCTAGTATATCATCTGCGATAAAGCATTATTCAAGAGAAACTTCGATGGATCCCATTTTGATTGCATTGCAGGGGCTGATGTTGAAGTGATAATGAAGAATATCCATAGTGGGAATGGTCGTATGCTTTCTAAGAAGATCATCTATTAAGGTTACTATTGGACCGCCTTGGTTCAAGATTGCACTACTTATGTTCGAAGATGCCTCAAACGCCAATAGTTTCCAAACCACCTACATTTACCTCCTTGAGAACTATACAACATGACCTCTCCCTGACCTTTCTCCACCTGGGTCATTGGCATCATAGGGAAGGTTACTCTTAAATATTCAAACAGTCACAAATTCATTATGGTCGCCATTGATTACTTCACCAAATGGGTCACCAAGAAAGTGGTCAAGTCATAAAAAAGAACATCATATGTCGATACGGAGCTCCCCATGAGTTAGTATCAGATAATGAACTCCACTTCAAAGTTGAGGTCAAAGAACTAGTTGATGAGCATCGGATTCATAGGCACAAGTCTTCCCCTATCGACCCCAAACCAATGGTGTTATCGAAGCCGCCAATAAAAGATTCAAAACCATAATTATCAAGATGACTGAGAGTTGAAGATATTGGGCCGATTGGATCCATTATGACCTCTGGGGCTACCGCACTTCAATCAGAACGCCTAGTGTATGGCATGGAAGCAGTCCTACCCATTTAAATAGAAGTATCTTCCCTGCACATCATGATTGAAAGCAAAGTTAGTGAAGAATAATGGCATCAGAGCTGCTTGGATGAACTTTCACTCTTAGATGAAAAGAGGATAAAGGATTTATGTCATATATAAGGGAACCATCCCCAAATAGTACAAACATTCAATTAAAAAGTCAAGAACCGCAATGTTCAGGAAGGAGACCTTACCCTCAAGGAGATCATAGACCCGTCTGTGACCCATAGGGAAATTCAAATCGAATTAAAACGACCTTTACATTGTGAAGAAAATCATGTCATGCGGCACCGCTATACTCACAGATCTCGACGGAGAAAAGATGGCACGTCCAGTCAACTGGGATTGTCTAAAAAAAATTTACCCTTACTCTAAAATCTCAGCGTGATACGAATCTTCTCATCCCCCTTCTATTCTAAAAAAGGGAAAAAGAAAAATTATTCATTCCCCTACCCAGAACTACGTGGGACCTGATCCTCTCAAAAACATTTGCGTGTAAATTGAAACTCAGAAGAACTTTCAAAACCCCTAGGGTACATAGGCAGCCCATGCGCCATATATACTTTTGTACAAAATGGTACACTTTTCTAATCCTCCTAGAACGGTAGTCTATCTTATCATTTACATGAACAAAAGGACTATGTATGCCTTAGCGATTGGTATTGATAATTCAAATGCAAAACGCATCAAGAGGCTCAATAAAATATAATTAAAATCAATTTTTATTTCTAATTAAGCAATACAACAATGTTATAGGAAGTACCAGTGAAGGGAGCTAAACAGAACACCCCTCTACCAAGCTACATAAAAATTATTCCAAACACCCAAAATTACACTAGCTTCATAAGACATTTCTTTCAACTGACGGCCCTGCTTCATCATCATTCCAAGCCCCCGGAGGTAGGGCTGTAAATGGATCGAGTCTGGATCAAGTAAGGGTATATCCATATTCGATTCGAGTATTTTTTTTAGCAGATCGAGTCTTACTCGATTACCTGTCAGGTCTCAGGAATAGGATCCAGACCCGAATCCTTTAAGGACCCAGAGACTAGGCTTGAATACCCGACCCGAATACCCGATCAAGATGATAAACAGTCGATGCCAAAAATAAACTTTTGATAGCAAAAAAATCTTCAAACCCAATCAAGATGATAAAACTTTAAACCAAATCAAGATAGAGATAAAACCTACAAATCTACAAACCCAATCCGTTGATAAAAATTTAAATCTACAAATCTACAAACCACATATTTTCTGATAAAACTTTAAATCTTCGAAAGCTACAAAAGATATGCTTAATAAAATCACACAACAAATCGTTAATAGATCTCTCATTTATAAAAAAAAACATATGCACAATCGTGAGCAGAGATAAACGGTGTAGGTGTAGCAGTAGCAGTAGCAGTGTAGCAGTAGCACTAGCGGTGTAGCTGTAGTGGTGTTGGAGATAAAGTATTGAAGGAGATGGGAGAAATCGAGATGGAGAAATCGTGAGCAGAGAGAAATGGCTGAAATGCAATGAGATGGAGTATTGGAATGAGAGGGTTTCTTAGGGTTAGAGTTGTTTCCAATCTCACCGTTGGATGAAAATAAATGTAAGGCTGAAAAAAATGTAAAACAATATATATAGTTTTACACACACACACACACATATATATATATATATATATATATATATATATATATATATATATATACACACACATTCGGGTCTGGTCCTTCTTGGATCGGAGTCATGTATATCAGGACCCGATCAATTGGGTAATCGGGTCTATAACATTTTCTCAGATCTATTAATTCTAGTCAGATTCGGGTTGGGTCCTGGTCCAAACCCGATCCTTAACAGCCCTACCTAGAGATCCCCAAGTCTCCCACTCCTTCTTAACACTCCATATGCACTTCATGTAGTAGTAAGACCTGATAAGCCTAGATATAACCACTTCAGGTACTCCACAAACACATTCTACGACCCTTCTATAGACTATGATGGACTGGTAGATGATCGATGGCACTTCCACAAGGATCCGAGCACCATCCGTAATGATTCATTCAAGTCCTCCACCAAGAAGAAGTTCATTATGCGGGGGGGATAATTTGATCCCACCCGACTTGGCGTAGAAGCGACAAGGGGAAATAGTAGGAAGTCTGGGGAAGGCTAACCAACTACACATACCGATACTCTCCAAGATGAAAAATAGGCTGCAAGTCTCCCCACCATGGAACTAACCAACGAAGACACCAGGCTCCATGCTCCACCAACTAGTTGACCTAGTTCTCTACCGATGGATCAAAACTAAAGAAAGACCGAGCAAATAAATTAAGCACACCTACTAAAGGTAACTCAAGAGGAACCTCTAGATGAAACCTCTCTACAAGCCATATGAACAATATTACTAGGCTCCCCCTCAAAAAGTCGGAACGACCCTCTTTCCAAGCATCCAGACTTTTTAGGGTCTCAGCCATCACCACCGCCACAGGATTGTGGCGGAAAGACATCCATGCCATTATCGCAGCGACTTGGGGATCCATCGTCAAGTCCCATATCACCAACGAAATTCGCGCAATAAGTCCCAAGACGACAGTTCTAGTAAACCATCATCCTCAAAACCCCTCAGGCGCACGAAATACATAACCACCTGAAGATAAATAATCCCTGCAGTGAATAGTGGATGAGCCGTCGAAGGATAAATATGGAGAAACCCTGCTAAAAATGCCTGGAGAGAATGAAAAAATTAGGCATAGCCACCACCACACTGGGGCTAGCCCCCCAACATTATCGAGAATTGCTCGTAGGTAGGACAGGCCTCTTCGAGGCCAAATCAGAAGACATGGTCCTTAAGGTACCAGAACTATACCTTTGCTGCTAGAAAGTCCCATTCTATGGCTCGATTATGCCATATAGAAACCCGACGTAGGTTGAAAGAATCATAGTCCACATTGTATAAGCCCATGGACTCCAGACCATTAAGGTAAGAGAAGAATTTTTCAGACATGGAAAGATCCATTTGGGAAGAATAAATGACAAGCAAGAAGAGAAATCTGGGTATTAGTGGAGAAATCACATCCCATGCTCATCCTTTTATACTCAAAATCCTTGACAAAAAATAAAAACTTTGGAAATTCGATTAATTCTCATCCCTATAGGAGTACACTGATGTGCAAAAAAGTGTAATGAAAGCTTAGGGATGTTATGACTTAACCCCCATGCCAATAGGCACGTCAAGGCGTCTCTTACTTTGGAAAATTCCATCTTTCCTCTTTTACCAAAATCAATCTCCAAAAAAATTCTTATTTTGAAAAATTGCCCCTGGATCATTCCTTTTCAATTACTCATCTTTTCCCTCAAAAAATCATTTTCATTCTCAAAATAAATTCTTACTGAAAAATCGTTTCCCTGAATTAATTAATTTTACTCCAAATTTCTAAAATAATTATAATAAACCTTTTGCCTTTCATTATCATTTCCATACTTATCTCTATCTTTGCGTAAAATAAATTATCTCAGCCGAAATTAAAGTGCATATAGGATAAGTCACTAAATCAAGAAACATGCCAAAAAAAGAAAAAACGTATTTTTCATATATATTTCTATTCTCTTGGTTACATTTTTCAAATAGAAATAAAACAAAAAATATAAATATGACTTCGCCCAAACCCTCAACTTTCCCTCTCAAGCCCTCGAATCATGGGGCGTACGCGCTTTCCTAGATGACGAGTGGTGGATCCTCCAGTCCCATAAATTGAACCCTCATCTGAGGTAGCAAGAGGCACGAAATAGGAGGCAACCGACTTCTTTATATAATCATATGTGGACGCCATACAGTCCTTGATATCCCTCAGCCAATTGGTCTACACCCGAATATACTGCAAATAAAAGAAGCAACAACAAAAGACAAATCAGTCAGTAAAGAAGCAAAGAAGAATCAACAGAACAAAAGAAAGAGAAAGGATATACCTCAGGCTGGAGGTCTTCATCCGTAAGCCTTGTCAACCCAGACACCAACGTGTGAAGACAGTGTGGCAAGCTCAGTGACACCCCGTCACTAAGTCAAAAATTATAAGAAGGGGGAGTAACTTGAATAATCAGAGCCTCCTCTACCAACAACGCCGTCGACGTGCCACCACCTGTGTTGTGGGCCGATCCCACCAGTGCACTAGAACCCCTACCCAAATCTATGGCGGGTGAAGGCATGTTTTCCACGTCATAGATACAAGAGGGCTTAAGCAACTCATCAAAAAATCCTGATAATCATAACTCGTCATTGTATTCGTGTAGAGCGTATAGGGCTCGTCTATCATCTTTATCGCCTGGGCATCATCGTACATCTCTCTCACCCACCTCATGTACATATGGGTGCCAACGGTGGGACCCCCACCTCCTCTTCCACAATCTACCTCGTCCCCCTCTCCCTTAGGTACCAGATGCACCCAAAACTCATACGGGATCAACCTCTGCATCTGTGCATGTAGGCCCATCACCCCCATATCCCGCGAAGTCATCCCCCAAGGGTAGAAGGTCACCTGCAATCCCCTGCAGAGAATCAATATCTACTAAAGAAATGAAGATGCCAAGAAAAAACTTAGAAAAGAAAAAAAAATAACCGATCGCTCATCAGGGCGTTTAGAACCCGTCACACGTCTGCCAAAGATAGAGACTAATTCGACCTCTGGTTGTACTTTCACCACCGACTAATCCGACAAAACTCCCCCAAGTCCTCATCCTTCAGGGACATCAACCCTTCATTATGTCCAATCACCTCATAAAACCACATCTACAAAAGACAGGAATTAGTAAAAAAGGAACAAAAATGCAAGGAAATGCATAAAAAGGAAAATAAATCCAAAGTTTCCTCTAAAAGATATGTGGCCGCCGTAAAAGTCTGTCGACAGCACCGACTAAAATCATCCAAAGAATAATAAAGGGATGACAAAGTCAGACTCCTCCAATCGTACAGTTGGACGTCGAATATCATCCTCAAATACGGTAATAACTAAAGATGGACGACATCATCACTCGTCGCCACTAAAAATCCACTAAGCAAAAGAAAAATAAACAGATGGGCCATCTGTCTCATCTGTTGCCTATCGGTCACATCCACCCTCCTCCTCAAGAGAATATCCCTCAAAACTAGACCTATCAATGGGTCGTGTCGAGTCATGTTCGTATCATTTTTTATCGTGTTTAGGTCTTATTGGGTTCGTGTCTAAACGGATGACTTTTTTATCCTGTGAAAAAATCATATTCAGACCCGACCCATTATGTTATCGTGTCATGTCGTGTTCACTCATTAATACCCATTACGATAATGAATTACTTTGAATTGTATACAATTTGACATAGTATCTCATTTTTAACCCAAATAGACCTATTAATTCATTGACATTACTAAATCTCTCATTTAGTAAAATTCATTATGATTAAATTAACATTATGCTACTTAAAATATATATAAGTTTCAAAAGTATATCTTATTTACTTAAATTAATGGGTCATAACGGGTTTTATCGGGTATTAACGGGTGAAGGGGGTTAACCCTAACCCAACCCGTTAACTATCGTGTCTTATCGGGTTGGCACTTATATGACCCGAACCCATTAAGGGTCCACCCATTAACTTATAACTTCGTGTCGATTCTTATCGTGTTATCGTGTTGTGCCTCATTTTACCAGGTCTACTCAAAATATAAATGTGGATAGAATACCCCGACATCATTTTGTCCACATCTCCCAATGCCACTTGCACCACTTCCAATGCCACCCCTAATGTGCAATCCACCACTATCTGGAACCCCTCACAATCCTACCCCAGTAGTTGTTGAATGTCTATGGGGGTATCAGTCATCTTTTCGAACCTAAGATGAAAAGTACGTGTAGTGTCCCACCACCTATCCCCCAGAGCACACAACACTGCAGTAGAATGTGATGCCTCATCCAAAGCCTGCACCGAGTGGCCAAACCCATCATATGGAACCATTCGGTGCACCACAATAGGGAGCTTATCCTAAACCTCATTTAGTCCTATCGTCCCCGACTTTTTCCACATTCATTTCTGCATAACTTTTGCGAAATTTATTCACTTTTTGTGGTTCAAAAACAGTGTTGAATTTATAACCAAACATTATGAATATTTGTTTTTATGATTTCATTTATACCCTAGAAAATTTTGTATTCTTTCATACATCTTTGTGGAGAAGGCGTCTCCATGGCTTAATTGTGATACCTGAGGGAACTCACTACTGAAGGCAAAGGATGAGGCTGAAGGAGGACTACGGTCTTGTGATTCTTGCAAGGATCATATTTTTTCTTTAAAGATTTACGAAGATTAGCACTTTATACTTGTGGCGATTATCCAGTAGTCTGTAAGTCGATTGTCTTGTAATATTACTAAAGTGTTGAAAACAGGTTTTACTGGAAATGGTTTTTTCCATAATTTGCCTTTGTTGAATTCTCATTTTGTTTTGTGTTTTGAATCATATAGTTGCATGCTCTAGGGATAAAGGAGTAAAATTTGGTGTGGATTGTCGTTTGAATTTAATAAGTTATCACCGTCAGATAATTGCGCACTCTCAAATTGGAATTTTTTTAGCATATTTGTATTCCCATTCTCATAATGGTATAAGTGCCTTCCACTCTCTCTAAGTGGTTTCAGAGCATTCGTATGTCGCTTTCTCAAATTGGTATCAAAGCAGGTTACGTTGAGTTATCGTGTGATCCTGATTTTTCAAAGAGTTTTTTTTCGCGTTGATACCATTTTATTCAAATTGGTATCAGAGCATGTTGCACTAAGTTATTGTGTTAGATCCTTATTTAGTGATTTTGGGGTGTTCTATTTCTCTCTCGATGGATTCCCATAATTTTGACGACTTAAATAGTTGGAATTTGAAGTTTGCTAAAAGAATAGAAATTCTTAAAAAAGAAAATTTTCGTTTTAAAACTACTATGGATCTTTTGCAAACTGTTCAAAATCAAATAGATTTCTTTCGTGAGAAACTTGTGGACTTGGACCGGGATTATAAAAAATTAGAATTTTCTAAGAAAGAGAGTGATGTTAGAGTCCGATTTGTAGAAAAAGAATTAAAGGACTTTAAAAATTCTAGGGTCAATGTTTATGTCGTTGAGGATAGTGTTTTGATTAATGATTTTAAGGCACGTGAGAAGACTCTTAGGGATAAGTTTGCTTTCATTGAGGGGAGCAAGATAACCTTCTAAGAATGATTGAAAGCATGAATAAGGAGTTCCTAAAACTTGGAGATTTAAATTATTTGCTTGAGTCTAAAATTTTGAAGTTAAAAGATGATTTAAAATACTCGAGTAGCATTGGTAGTAATGGATATGGCTCACATATTTCTAATGCTTCGAGTGTCAAAGTCAAGACCATTATTTATTTTAGAGGGTTAACCACTGATATGACCAAGTGTGACCTCATCTCGGGAGGAGGGACATTAGCAACCACAATTGAGTTTCTAAAGGATCACACTTAGGTTATACCCCAGACTCATTTAGATAAGGGTCGGCCTCGTCCAGATAAGGGTCGGCCATCTTATGAGCCGAGACCTCAATGGAGCGCTTCGTTAGTGAAGACACATCTTATCCTCTATTTCAGCTGACACCTGGTAATGACTTATATAGAACGTCTCGGTTTGACGCCTTCAATCGAGACTACACTTATCACTTGTCAACATAAAATCTTGCACCACATCAGTAGCCTCATACTAGGTCAGGCCAAGACTCATCTAGACGACGTCTACTGTACGAGCAGTACAAAGCTCCAAGATGGAAAATCCCACATGGACAAGTCTATTACAACAAGATTATCCCCTCACGTGAGGTAATACTACATCATAATTAGTTATATGTGTGATGGACAGGTGTCAACTAGCTATTGGGAGCCTCCTCACGTACATAATGATTACATGTTTACATTACACCCCCAAGGCACTATAGATACACTTCATCTTCAACATTGTAAAGGATCGATTATTCAAAACCATAGCAGAACTCTGTCAAACTTCTTAGTGAGAGAGAAAATCTTGAGTGTTGTATTTACAGGCCATTAAAGTCATTGTTATAGTAAAAACCACCATTCACATTGCACAGTGGACGTAGGCTCCATCTAAACCACATATATCTGGTGTTTACTTCCTCTTTGCCTCATCTCTTTTTACTATTATTATTATATATTTGCCATTATTGTACTGGTATGAGCTTGTTCGTCACTTTGACCTGGTGATACCAATTCTGGTATCATCAGTCTGGCGTCGTATGTGGGAAATGGATTGCCATTCTCTTTCCTTTTTTCTACAGCTACTCACTCAGATTCGATGGTGGTGGTCCTATATCATTCTTTAGTGATCTTGAACCACCATTGAAAGAGCTTTGGGTTTGTTTTAGCTCAATTTATGCTCTTCCAGCTTACTACCAGTATCTCAGTTGATTTTTTCGATCATCAGAATCATCCAGATGGCAGCAGATCCACCAATTATGGGTGGTCCTAGTACTAGCTGAGCCCTTCATCAGTCATAAATGACTGAGGTAGGGGAAGACCTACGCTCCTTGGTAGACAGTCAACGACAGATGTAGTAAACCCTTATTGCTTTCAGCCAAAATATGGCAGTTAGGTCTGACGGTGTTGGAGATCCGCTGATACTTCGGCCACCGGAGAAGGTGTTGCAGATCAAATGGCCAGGGGACCACCCCAGGCTCCACACAAAGATCTCCTACCTCAATAGCAATGTAGGGATGTAGCCAACCCTAGGCGTTTACTCCTGGGGAGACTAGGTCAAGAATGCCCAGATGACGAGGAAGACCAGTCTGATGATAAGAACGAAAGGGAATACTGGAGCCTTATAAAATTTCTAGAGGCACTGTATGACCAATGCAAATCATTCGGGTCGAGTGTGGTAGGCCAAGCCGAGAATAAAAGCCTAAAGCATCAGCACTAGATAGGTTAAGCAGGGGGTCGGCCTTTGATAGGCTCGACCCAGCAGCGGGCGATCTAAGGAACCGCCTCTCTAGGTCCAGAAGTATTATAATCTCCAAAATAAATGATAGAGTTGATGATCATCGGCCTTTAATAGGCCGAGATGAGGATCAGAGAGAAGTTAATAGCCGACAAAGGACAGCTCCTAGGGAACACTCAGTACGTTCGAATGACAAAGAGGGAGTCAGAGATAATGTAACCCGAGATGAAGTTGTAGCGGAGATCAAGAGACCCTAGAACTATTCTATTCATAGGTTGAAATACAAAATAGGGGATATCTTAAAGAGCCGAGACCCCTTGCAAAGAAGCTAGTCTGAAGGTTCACCTTTCATGGCTAGGATCATTAGTTATCTAACCCCGGCCAAATTCAAATCGTCGGTGGTCACTCCCAAGTAGGGGTGGCCATAGGCCCGAGGCCCGCCAAGCCCGCCCAACCCGCCCAATAAAAACATAGGGCTTGGGTAAGGTAAATAGGCCCGCAAAGCGGGCTTGGCAAAATTTTATAGGCCCGATTTTTTTTCGGGCGGGCTTGGGCATGAGTTCTTAAGCCCGATGAGGCCCGGCCCGGCCCGAGGCCCGAAATATATATATATATATATATATATATATATATATATATATTTGGGGGGGGGGACTTCTATAAATATAAAAACGTATACCAAGTCTTTTCATGTAAAGTGAGAACCTTTATATATGGACTTTGTAATATATGGAATTTAAAATATATTTTTAATTAAAAAAAATTGGTCTTTAAATAAAAAAATAGGTATTTTAATTTAAAAAAAAAATCTTTTAATTAACATAATAGGGCCCGATCGGGCGGGCCTGGGTAAAGAGCTTTCAAATCTGGGCGGGCTTGGGATTACATAATAAGGCCCGATCTAGGCCCGAGCGGGCTTGGGATAACACTTAATTTTTCAAGCCCGGCCCGAGCCCGACAGGGCCTGCCCAGGCCCGGCCCACGGCCACCCCTACTCCCAAGTATGATGGAAGCACTAATCCAGTCCAGTACGTGTAGATGTACCAGTCGGTTACCGACATCTACTCAGTCTCAGATGAGATAAAATGCCATGCCTTCTCAAGCTCATTGACTGGATCAAGCCATGTTTGGTTTACATCACTCACAAAGAACTCAGTTGAGAATTTTAAACATCTCGCAGAGAGATTCATACATAACTTATGCTTTGGGGTAAAACCCCAAAAGAAGACAACACACCTGTTGTACATCAAGCAGGGGAAGAATGAGACTCTCAAGGAGTATATTTCGAGGTTCAATAAAGAAAAGATAGAGTTCAAAGATTATTAGGAGAGCATTACAATAACAGCTCTAATTAGAGGTCTGCAGAAAGGAAAACTACTTTGGAAAGTTGTTGAAGACCCACCAAAGTCCATAACCAAGCTATTGGCAATGGTTGGCAAGGTCATAAATGTCGAAGAGGTTATGGCATCTAAGAATAAGGATGAGAAGGAAGCAATCATAGGAGGCAAGTTCCAGAAAAATAATAAGGACGATAAGAAGAGGTCGATGGACGGAAAATTCATCGACTACACTCCTCTGACAGTCAGTTACGAGCACATCCTAAACGAGATAAAAAATGATAGGTCCCTGAGGTGTCCTAAGAAGTTAAAATCTCCACCACAAATTCGCCGACTACACTCCTCTGATACACAGTTACGATAAGAATATTTTTCTATTACTTGTGTGTAGGTATGCTTAAGAGATTCGAGATTACAAGACTACATCCCATTCATACAGCTTATTCTTGTAGGACCTACATTTACTAGATCGTGTCCTCTAATTTTTTATTTTGGGTTTTAAGGATGGGATTTAGGTGTCATATGGCTTGATGGTCCAGCTTAGGCATTTCACTATTTTGGTTTTGTCCTGAAATAGTCAAAGGGGAAGATTTTTAATGATAAAATTTCCAATTGAGTCATTTTGTATGTAATTGACTTATTCCCGGAACAAAACTCATTTAATTCATAGATAGATTTTATATTATCACGATCCCACATAGTTTATGACGTAGTGTTAATATTGAAGACATTGCGGCCAAACTTCAAAGATTTATCATGTCGAGTTTATTGGTGGATGTTCCGCGTCTTCATTATGTTCCAATCTCTCAGGTATGAATGCATATTGATTATGGAACTCAAAAAGAATTTTAAAAGGATGGAAAATTTATTTAAAATGTTTAAAATTATTTTAAAAGGTTTTATCTTCATTTATTCTGAGATAAACACTGTTTAGAGTCGTGCAAACTCACCCCTTTTAGTTTGGTGGTTCAAACGACATGTGATGTCATATGAACGACTTGTGCATCTTGTTAGAACGACTTGCCGACTTAAGCTTTATATTTAAGGCATTTTCATCTCAGAATTTTGTGTGTGTGCAAAACCAAAATACAGTTTAGAACCAGTACGTTTTTCTGCACAAAGTTTTCTAAGGTTTTCAAAGATTAAAACCATCCTCAGATTTTAAAAGATGTGAGCTTTCATATACAATTGCTATAGAGATCTTGTTTGCATCATCTAGAGTTTATTCATCATTAAAGAACTGTTTCGTTGGAATTTTGCGGTGAAAAAATGGTGAAGGTCGTGTTTCAAATCATACACGGTTGCCAAAGTTGCATCGGTGGACACCGAGATATGCGTGTGTTGTGGACGAGTATCATGAAAGGACTTTTGTGTGGGTACTTTGTAGGAGTGGTTGAAGATCAAAAGAGCGCCAAGACTTGTGGGGGATCGAGTTGTTGAGTAAGCCTATTGTCTATACTTTGTAATACTACATCATAGTGATTGTCTGGATTGGGTCGTCCGAGTTTTTTTTCCTTAGTGATTTCGTCGTACATTCGGCGTGGTGAACTTTGCTTTATTTTACTTGATCTAATCACCTAGATGCATGTTTAGGATTAAACAAGATAAAATTGGGCTTAATTGAAATCGGTTCACAAACCTGGTGCATAATAAAATTGGAAACATTTTTTGAAAGAAAATTATATTCATCATCCTTAAAGCACAGTTGAGAATAAAAAGGGGCCTACATATTTTATACATATGGGGAGAGATTTTATATCCTTGAGACGCATGGAGGTGAGCCAATTGCCAAGGGAGTGAAGGACATGAGCATCACTCTTCGTACCATGGTGCACAACCGTCCACTGTAAGACTTTGAGTATCCAATCCGAGTCACTGAGATTATGGTGGGTAAAAAGGATGAGGTATTTTGATTGGACTAGCAATTTTTTGTCCGACATATTGACGACACGTTAGGGGCGTACATCATTTGGTCGACTTTTCTCCTCAAGCTTTATTAAACTTTTATAGGAATTGGTGTATTTGAAATTGTTGTATTTTGAAATTTTTATGAATTAACTTGAAACATTAATTTGGTTTTGATTGCATTAATGCTATGTCGTATTATATTGTTGATTGTGTTGATGTTGGTTTGAAAAAAATACGACTTGTTTGAAATAGATTTACTGTTGGGCATTAGCTACTTCATGTTCGACATTTTTGTCAGCGTCCTTGACCGTGACAAAAAAAGAGTTATCACGGTTAAGGACCGTGATAAAACTGTAGAAAAAAATAAAGGCCATTAGCACGACCTTAATGTTAGTCCGTATACCTAGTCGTCATTGATTTCATCACCGGCTCCCATCATTCTACGTATAAAAATAGTCGTGTGGACGGGTAATTTTAGACCTTTTACGATCAAATACCATGATAAGACCGTGACAATACCAAGACTTTTTAGGATCGAGGACCGTGACAAGATCGTGACAAGTCAGAACACTACCTATAGTCCCATCATAAACTAAAAACTCATTAATTCTAAACAATAAAGAAATTAAGCAAAAAAAAATTGTCAAATGAGTCTTATGTTAGTTATAATAATAAGATAAACTTGAAATATTATATACTCAATTATTTAAAATCATTATTTTCTACCAAACGCACTCTCCGTAAGCCCGTCACAAACCATATATTCACTAATTCCAAGTCATTGACAAAAAAAATCCAATTCGCTAAATATGTTATACAGTCACATCCATTTTTTTCGGGTCTGACGGCCTGATGAAATCATATTCTGCAAAAAAGGGCTTTAGTAGCATAATATGTAACATAAATCAAATTGAAATACTAAAGTTCGGGATATAAGAATTTAAATAGCATAAAATTATTTCACCCACTTACTTTTATTAGTGAATCAAACGAAAATACTCAATAGTGATATAAGAATCAAATGAAATTACTCATGCGACTGTTTTAATAAAACAACCAACATTACAGTTCATGAATAATAAATTAATGAATGAGATTGTTTCAAACTACATATTACAAATTGGAATCCTCAATACATTTTACAACTCAAATAACTCTACTCATCTAAAGTATCTAGATTTTATTTCAAGTTCGAGTTTTTATCCAAAATGGGTTGATATTCGATAAGGGCAGCCAAGTCATCCATACTACTGGCTAGACGCTTTGGCATGTGTAAGACGACTAACCAGGGTTCGTTGTTAATATACTCTGACTAAAACGCTTGCTTGATCTTTTCTCGTGCATATACAAACGGCTCGCCATTAATATGCTCCTTTCTCTTCATCTTGGACAAGTCTACCAGTATCAAATTGGTACCCAAATCGACTCTACACGAATTTTTGTCCTCGACTCTTACCCAATCACAATAAAACACAACCTCTTTGAAATATATAGAGTCTAATTTAAAAAAATGAATTATACCATAGTAAGTCATTTATATTTCAATGAGGCATTTATCTTTGATACTCGCCCTGAAATACATAAGAACGATATATGAAATGTTGTTGTTTTCTAATAACATATTTTTCTAGTACAACCTCAACAATAATACATAGTGTGCAATGAAATTGGGTCTAGTGGCGAGATAATCAAGCCTTGACATGGCATAACCTTTCTTTAACAACTCAAATTACGAATTACATAAGTTAATGTAATAGGTTTTAAAATTTCTCATTTAATAAGGGACGTTTGACCTAATAATTGCCTCTTTTGACACCCAAAGTCTAAATTCACTGTCTGAATGTCAAAACGTCCTTTATTTTTTGTTATGTCCGGACGCATTATATTTTCTACATTGGGTCACAAAATTTATCAAGAAGGTGAACAAGTATATAAGATAATGACACGATTTAAAATTACAAAATGAACTTACCCTCTCCATTCGTCGACATCTTCATGGGTTTCCAATATATAACGAGTCACTTGCCTATATTGTAAACTTGTTTGTTTAACTCATTTGCCCTTGCTTGACCATCCTCATCGACGAACTCATCTCCATCATCTACAATGTTACGATCGGGAATATATTCCCTAGCGAACACGAATTCCTCCACACACTAATGTATTCCTCCGTGATGGTCCCTTCAATGTACCTCATATTCTTAGAAAACTCTTTAAAGCTTTCCTCAACCTTTCAAATGGGTACATCCATTGATATCTTACTGGGCCATAAAAAATCACCTCATCGCATAAGCGCAATCCTTATATCTAAGAATGACAGGGGGAAGTACTTCTCTAACACACAAGTTACTTCAACAAGAGTCGCTCTTGTAGCCACGATGTACTTTTGATTGACTACTTTTCTGCACAAAAGTGTGAAGCAAAGAATAATCTGCATAATGGACCTCTAAAAACCTTATGCTTAAAGAACCACTACTCAAACAACAAAAGGACCAGCTACATTATCACATGCTAATCGTCAAACTTGAGCTTTTATAAATCAAGTCTGGCATAGCTCATAATCCTCTCCAAATTTGATGAAAAATTATAGGGAACTTTCAAATTAAGAAGTTTGTCTAAAGCCACCTTTCTTTTTTCACTCGTCAAGTGTATGCCCATAGGAATTATATTCCCCCCGCTACTGTCTTCTTTCAACCATAATTACGACCTAATTTTCAACACTTTAATATCACGGTGTGCCTTTTTTCTATCCTTCGGATGACTTCCACCTAGGCATATGCTCACATGATGTTCTTATCGACATGCATGATATCTAATACATGGCTTACGGAGTTACCCTTCTAATATGGTAAGTCAAATAATATTGACCTCCTAGACCACATCGTACTTTTCTCATCTTGATTCTCAATAGGGGTATTTTTTTTCTTAATGTTATTGAATTTACTTTTCTTCCCTGTCATATTAGCTCCACTTTTGGAAGACCCCCTTTAAATTTCAGAACCTGAAAGCTTTCTCGGAGGTATCCTATTTTTGACCCCACTCAGCAAAAAATTAAAGCCATTCACTACACCAAATTTGCCTAATTGTCACGGTCATTGACATTGGCAAGTTCAACTTGTCAAGGTCAACGACCGTGACAATTCAAGGCGAGACAACTTTTTTTGTCACGGACGTGTCACGGTCATTGACCGTGACAAGTTCATTAGAATTGTCACGGTCGTGTCACGGGCCATGACGGTGACAAGTTTAGTCACGGTTAATAACCGTGACAAAGTCTTGACTCTTTTTTTAAAAAAAATTATCACGGTCAAGGACCGTGATAGTTCTGGGCAGAATTTAAAAAAAATATGTTGCGCAGTATGGCCACTGCCACTACCCAGCAGTATATTTGTACCTGTTATAGTAACATCATATATCCAAATAAACTAAAGATAATGCAAATATATATTCAAAACAGAAACAATATACATGACGATATAATCCAAATATAATTCAAATGTACCAACTTAAAAATAATGTCACTACATGTCTGGGGTAAATGTGAGGAGGTGAGCAGGCCACACGATATACGAATTGACACAACCACTAATATACATCGTGCCGCATTGTTCGTGCCACCACAATAGGGAGTTCTCCTTCCCGGGTATCACATGCGTGACGAGCACTTTGAACTCAATCTCTTGAAGTTCACATCCATGAACTATTCCACCCTGGACGATATTCGGGTCCCTCAACGCCCGCCCTATCCGCTGGCCATCAAATACGTACAATATGAACACGCTCGGCCAACCAAGTGTCGACATCGGTCTGTTGAAAGGAGCCAAATAGGAAAGTGGATCATCGAAGTACGCACGTGTCGGTGATGAAGCAGCGAGGTCCACATCCTCGTCATCCTGCACCTCATTCTCCCACACCTCTTCCTCCACTGCCTTCTCCTTCCCTTTCCCCTTACGGTCTTCGCCCAATATACACTTCATGAATGAGTACATATCTTGGACCGTCGCCTCCAAATGGGACAGCTGCACGTCATGTGAATCCACCGTTCGAGCCAACCCGGTGTCGCTCGCCTCTAATCTGATGATCCTAGATTGGGCCACCCGCGAGCTCATCCCCCTTGTCCTCCCCTTACGATCAGAGCCAAGCACTTGGTTGAGTGCATCTGTGGACAAAGATGCCTTGTCTGCATTAGCCTGCGACTCATGCACTTCCTTAAGCTTTGCCTGAAACGACAAAAAGCACATGATTAGTAAAATAAGTAAACTAAAAAATTATAACGTAATTAACAAAAAGTAAAATGTCGGATTACTTACAATCGTGGCCGCGACGCTCGGGGACACCTCCTTGTCCTTACCCTTCTTCGTCCGAAGAGCCATATAAGTATCGAGCCTATGTGGCTTACCCCCAGAGCCACTCCTTACCCCCTGAGATAAAATAAAGTAAAATTAGTATCGGCCCCGCAAAGTAAAATAATGCAGAATAATATATTTCTGTAGTTATAGAAAAATTAAATGTTACCTTCATCTTATGCTCCACCTCGGCGTAAGACATCCGGCCGGAGTAGTGCACGTCCATTTTTTTTCTCGATTTTCCCTCCTCGATTGGCGAGATGCCGATTGTCGCTCCCCGATCTCATTGTCAATGAACTTTTGCCCTTGTGCCAATGAGATCGGCTCCTTCGGCGGGATAGATTCACGCCATTGGATAATGGACTCTCGTGTTTTCCCAAAGTACCGTATCCGCATATTTTTCTTCCACGTCTTGTGTTGCTCCCTCAACTGCTCCAAGACGTAATCGCGTAGCTTTGGATCCAGGTTGAATTGTTCCTGTCCAACAAATACAATGTTAGTTGCGAATAAATATAAATATAAATATAAAATGAAATTGAAATCGAAATCGAAATTGAAATTGAAATTGAAATATTCATATAAATATAAATATATTACCTGTAGTGCCACCCAAACAGCTAACTTGAGCTCATGTGGCACCTCCTTCCAACTCATAAATCCCGGGTCGATGACCGTCTTTAGCAGCTCGAGGGATCTCGCTAATAGCTCCGACTTGTTCTCGATGGTAATCCCAAATTTTCCATATTTGGGGAGCCTAGTGGTCGAGGAGCACTTGTCGCCTCCGCTACCACCGAGCCCAGAAGACATCATTATAACCAGCATCATCATCCTCGCCTTAATACCTGAAAGAGACATTTGCTGTAAAAAAATGTTATTAGTACAGATAAAAAAAAATTAGAGGAAGACATGCAAATATGTACAATTACTACAAATAAAAATGAGCACTAATTATTAATTTACTTTCATAAATCCCCTCCCCCACCACACACACGCACACGCACACGTACACGCACTCACTATTAATTTACTTTCATCTAAAACTATACAATTAAAATTACAATTAAAGCTATACAATTTATTAATTAAAGCTATAAAATTGTTAAGATTTCCCCACCACACACACACACACACCCCATCACCACCCCACCCCCTGCCCCCCGCCCCACACACACGCACATACTATATATATATTGTTCGATATACAAAGTAATTTTCAAAAAAAGTTGAAAAATCTCACCCCCATATGGACAATAATCCAGTGGTCATGCCACTTTTAAAACTAACCAACCCAACATTTACTAAACAAAATAATTCAACAGCAATGTAAACAACAAATGTGTATCCCGTACTCCTTCTAATTCATCTACTAAATTAATTCATTTCATAAATTAAACTAACAATTAAAGTATACAATTATTAATTTACTAATTTACAATGAGGGGCAATCCAACTTTCATATGAAATGGGCACTAACTATTAATTTACTTTCATCTAAAACTATACAATTAAAATTACAATTAAAGCTATACAATTTATTAATTAAAGCTATACAATTGTTAAGATTGCCCCACCACACACACACACACACACCACACACACACCACCACACCCCCTGCCCCCTCCCCCCGCCACACACACACGCACATACTATATATATATTGTTCGATATACAAAGTAATTTTCAAAAAAAGTTGAAAAATCCCACCCCCATATAGACAATAATTCTGTGGTCATGCCACTTTTAAAACTAACAAACCCAAAATTTACTAAACAAACTAATCCAATAGCAATGTCAACAACAAATGTGTATCCCGTACTCCTTCTAATTCATCTACTCAATTAATTCATTTCATCAATTAAACTAACAATTAAAGTATACAATTATTAATTTACTAATTTACAATGAGGGGCAATCCTACTTTCATATGAAATGGGCACTAACTATTAATTTACTTTCATCTAAAACTATACAATTAAAATTACAATTAAAGCTATACAATTTATTAATTAAAGATATACAATTGTTAAGATTGCCCCACCACACACACACACACACACACACCACACCACCACCACCACCACACCACCCCCTCCCCTCGCCACACACACACGCACATACTATATATATATTGTTCGATATACAAAGTAATTTTCAAAAAAAGTTGAAAAATCTCACCCCCATATGGACAATAATCCAGTGGTCATGCCACTTTTAAAACTAACCAACCCAACATTTACTAAACAAAATAATCCAACAGCAATGTCAACAACAAATGTGTATCCCGTACTCCTTCTAATTCATCTACTCAATTAATTCATTTCATCAATTAACTAACAATAAAGTATAAAATTATTAATTCACTAATTTACAATGAGGGGCAATCCTACTTTCATATGAAATGGGCACTAATTATTAATTTACTTTCATCTAAAACTATACAATTAAAATTACAATTAAAGATATACAATTTATTAATTAAAGCTATACAATTGTTAAGATTGTCCCACCACACACACACCACCACCACCCCACCCCCTGCCCCCTGCCCCCGCCACACACACACGCACACACCTGCACACACACACACACCACCACCACCACCACACCCCCTGTCCCCCTCCCCTCACCCCACCCCCTGCCCCCCTCACCCCACCCCACCCCCACCACCTCCTGCCCCCCTCCCCCACCACGCACATATATATGCACACACATACACACACATATACACATACATATACACACATATATATACCCACATATAGAAATGAAAGAGAAAGAGAGGAAAAAAACATACCTTAGAGAGAGAGAGAGAGAGCTGAAATCGCTTAGAGAGAGAGAGAGAGAGAGGAAAAAACAAAAAACGGTGGGAAAAAAAGTCTGGGGCTAATTTTACTGACGACATTGTCACGTTCGTGTCAAGGACCTTGACCGTGACAATTATTTATCACGGCCATGTCACGGTCAATGACCGTGATACAAAATGCGTGTTTGTTGTCACGGTGAATGACCTTGACAAGGGTGGCCGGCTGAAAGGTGACAATTTGGCCATTTTGGTGTAGTGATTATAAAATCTAAACTTGTGATCGGGAGGCAAGAATCTCCTATGGGAATGATATATAATTTTTCAACTATCCTTGAGATGTTAAGATTTAGTTTCCTCTCCAAAAATTGAACAATCAAAGTAACCGTGAACATTACAGTCCACTAAATTCCCATAAGTCGGGAAATCATGAACTACCTAGGTCAAAATATCTTGTAACGTGAACTTTTCTTGTTTTCTAAGGTCAAATGTTTTCACACGTGCTACCCATAACTCATTCAATTCTTCTACTAATGGTTCCATGTAAACATCAATGTCATCGCTTGGTGACTTTAGCCCAAGTTTTAACAAAGATAAAGTCAAAAAATTTTGTCTCTTGCGCAACGAAGGAGGGGGATTTAGGGGTGCTAAGATCACTGGCCATACACTCTGATTGGTGCTTAGAGTGACAAATGGATTTAACCCATATATTGATATTGTCAAACAGATATCATGTTTTTCATTAGAAAAATCTAGGTAGTTAAAATTTATGTTTTTCCAAATGGTTGAGTCCATAGGATGATGCATGAGATCATCCCCTACTTATGCCCCAATGTGCCAAGTCATTGCCTCTGCTATCATGGTATTGTGAAAAATATCTTCAATATGGAACCAACGGGAATATAGTTTAATATTTTTAAGTCACTTATGAAATTGAGCCTCTCTTATCATTAGAACCATGTTTTAGCACATATTTAGGTTCCCTGCATACCGAACAACGATCAAGATTTTTGTACTCCTTTCAGTATAGTATGCGATCACACTTGCAAGCATGAATTGATTTATACTTCATTTCCAAACCTTTCAAATTGTTCTTAATACTCGGATAATTAGTTGGAAGTGTATTTTCTTTGGGGAGCAAACCCTTCATCCAATTCAGAATTCTAGCCACCCTATTTCTAAACAAACTAAAATGGCTCTTCAAACTAGGCCTGTCAATGGGTCAGGTCGAGTCCGGACCCGAATCGGATCTAGGGTGATCCTGATCCATTTAGTAATAACTTAATAGAATTAGGATTCGGATAGGTCTGACTCGGATATAGAATATTGGCTCCAGATCCGGATTTGTATCGGATCGAATCGGGTCAGGGTGGCCATATATATACGTTTATTTTTAATTTTATCCCAAATCTTTATTTTTTAATTTTAGGTTAAAATATTTTTAATTAATTATATTGTATTATTCGTATAAATAAAACATATATTACTTTGATCTACATATATGTAAACACGTAATATTTACATATTTAATAGATATAAATACATTAATAAATATATAAACCTATATATGTTATATTTAATTGGATTGGGTCCAAAACGATTCGGTTTATAATAGATCCATATCCGATCCATTTAATAATTGTATATCCAGTTAATCAAGTAACCGGATTTTAAAATATGATCCAGATCCGAGTAAACGGATCGGATCCGGATCGAGTTCGGGTTTAAAGTCGGTCCATTGCAACCCTACTTCAAACTATAAAAACCTCATTCGTAGTCATCACCATGGAATGAAAATTTATTTGATCTTTTTCATAGTTAGGGTGCAATGGTTGGGTCGATTTGACTTTTAAACTTTTGTATTCATTGCCAAGGTTTATCCCAACACTGTTGTGATTACTAGAACCTCCACCACAAGATTCATTGTCTTATTTATCACAATCCTCATTGTCTTCCACTACATGAACACCATAAGCATCATATATTAGAACATCTAACATATTATGCTCTACGAGGGGATCCTCATATCCTTCCACCATTATCCTACTTGACGGTTTAATGGAGATTGTTCGGGGAAAAGGGATAATGTATTTCCCTGTGAAAAAACCACACATGATAATCGCCTTGCATACCCGATTGAAGAAGATGTAATTCAGCTGCTTTCCACTCAAACACTTTTCCATTTCTACAATAGGCTTCTAAACCATAAAAATGGTAGGTTTTTTACCAAGAAGAGAGAGGCGGTCGAGTTGATGACAGAGAGAGGAGGGAAAGTGTGTGTTTAGGGGGAATATGGGGGTTAGCGCTAAAATCCCAACTTTTTTGGTCATGGTCCTTGTCACGGTCAAGGATCATGATAAGACCGTGATAAAAAAAAATAGTTTGTGTTATTATGGTCAAGGACCATGACGAGATCGTGAAAAGCCTTGTCACAGTTATTGATCGTGATAACATGTGCGTATTTTTTTATCACGATCACCTGGACGAAAAAAGTGACATTTTTTACTAAATGGTGTAGTGCCATGTTTTATTCATCCAGTCACGTGGCCCACACTGTATGAGATAATGGTGTTATCTAGGGGTGCACAACGAAACCGAAAATCCGATAAATCGAACCAAACCGACTGCATTGTTTCGGTTTGGATCGGTTTCTTTGCTCAATGGTTCGGTTCCGGTTTGAAAAAAAATGATACATCGGTTCGGTTCTCGGTTCCAGGGTAAAAAAACCCAATCTGATCCGAAAACCGATCCAATCTGAACCAATCCGAGACCGAACCGATTTATAATTTTATATATATATTTGAGTTTCTAACTTAACTTATTGAGGTCAAAATTAATTTTGACCTTAAAAAAATTAGTTATGAAACACATTAATCTTAAAAAAAATTAGTTATGAAATATGATTTTGGAACACAAAACCGATCCGATCCGATCCGGGAGCCGTCGGTTAGGTTTGGTTCGGTTCTGTATTAAAGTCGGTTCGGTTACGGTTCCAAAAATTTGGAACCGACCCAGGTCGGTTCGGTTCTCGGATTAGTACCAAAACCGATCCAAACCGAACCGTGTGCACCCCTAGTGTTATCTAACGAGGTTTCCCTCATTATGCCTTTGTTTACCTGGACTTGGTCGAGGCCTACCCTAACATGTCATGGGAATTGTATTATTTTAGGGTATTTAGTCTAGTTGAATCCTCTGATAGGCGTATCTCTTTAATTCCTCCACGCGACATATTATATTGGGTATAACAAATGATCCCAAGACTTTTCCTATAAAGTAGGTTATGTGCGAGTCTCTTGAAGAGTTGTTTCTTCTAGGGAGTTAAAATATATCTGTAGTGGGTGAAGTTTTTTTTAAAGTACGTGATCATCTTAGATTCATTGCTTTAAACCAATCTGATCCAAAAGCCTTATATCATTTTCATTGTGTGGCCTTAATTATACCACATATTGAGCACTAATAGTATGCAAGACCATCATTATGGTGGTTGCTCCTTGATCAGTGCATGCACAATTTTGAATTAATTTTTGGTTTCCCAATGCCACCTTCATCATTAATCCATCACTTTCTATTCAAATCGTATTACCTATCACTACACCAAAACAAGTTAATTTTCATGGTCATAGACCTTGACAAGTTAAACTTGTCATGCTCAAAGACCGTGATAGGAATGGGGGTAAAAAAAATTTTTGTCACGGTTGAAGTCTACGACAAGTTTTGTTTATCACGAACTTATAACGGTTAAAGTCTGAGACAAGTTCTTTTTATCATGGACTTTGACCATGACAAAGGAAAACTTGTCACGGACTTTAATCGTGATAATTCCTTGGCAAGTTGTCCTTGTAAAGGACGTGTCGCGGTTAACGTTCGTAACAAAACTCGGTAGCAGAATAAAAAAAAACTATTGGGCAGTATGGCCACTTCCACTGCCCAACAGTATCTTATTTAACCTGCAACAGCAATCAACGATATAATTTAACAATAACTATCAGGAATCAATACCAATTTTAATAATAATCAATCACTAACCAAAAATAAATAAGAGACACGATATATTAAACCTAATTTAAATGTTAAATACAAATTATTACATAAAAATTAAATGTTTACTGATTCTCAGTTTGGGGGGGAAAGTTAGACCATACAATACAAGAACCAATACAATCCTTAATCTATCGCACACTACATTGTTCATTTAACCACTGAGATTCATTTTCTTTTCCCACCACCACGTCAGTGACGTGGACCTGAACCTCGTGAGGCTGTAGCGGACGGTTATGCAACAAGGAACCTGGGCGTATACTCGGGTCCCATAACCCCTGGAAATTCTATCGCCTCCTTGTAAGTCTAGCAAATATACTTTCACCCAATCAATTGTAAATGGAGTCTGGACAATTAGGATGGGAGCTATCGAATAAGTCATATGGAGATGAGGGGTCAATCAGTGAGGGTGGGAAAGATGGAGTAGTGATCCTCTCATCCACTACTTTCCCCTTCCCTTCCCTGAGTTGCTCCCGGCTCAACCTTGAAGAGCTTACTTAACCATCGAAATCATTTTATTTAATGTTTTTTCAATGTTGTCAAGAATTTGGTCCGAATTGGTCTTCAACTCGTCGACCTTGCGTGACAATGCACTATTGCTCGACTTAATCCCAATGAGCTTCGACTTCCCCACCCAAGAGATACGGACTGTATAATACTACTCGAGCACTTGGGTAAGTGCATACGTACTCAAAGATGCCTTGTCGGCATCACTCTACGAATTATGGACTTCTTTAAGCTTTTCCTGAAATAACAAAAAAGTATGTGATGATAAATAATTAATTAATAACTTAAATACAATTATAACTTACAATAGTTGAGGCCACAGAGGGATTAACCTACTTGTCTTTCCCTCTCTTCGTTGAATTGCCACATAGGCATCTAGCCTATGTGGCTTACCCCCAAGACCACTCCCTGTCTCTTGAAATAAAATAATACAAAATTAGTGAATTAGTACATAATGACCAATAAATAGAATAGAATAAAATTAAGATGAAATAGCATTCAAAACTTACCATCCTATGCTTCACCTCGGCGTAAAATGTACCCCCGGAGTAGTGCGCGTCAACCTTCATGGCTCGATTTGTCCTCCTCGATTCACGAGAGGACCACTGCTAATCTAATATCTCATTATTGGTGGACTGTTGCAAGTTTTCCAATGAGATTAGATCCTTCTCGATTATCGTGTCCCTACGTCATAAGATGGACTCCCGGTCCCTGCCCAAATATTGTGTACGCATGTTTTTCTTACACATTTTCCATCGCTCCCTTAGTTATTCCAACATGTCATCGTGTGATTTAAAGTACCAAACTAATAACAAAATAGGGTTAGAACTTAAAAGTCATTTTCCTCAATGTCTTGGATATTTAAAGAATCAAGAAACCATTTCATCTTTAAAATCAATAACACAGAGCAGTTATCTCACTAACAAAAAAATAATCACCATTACATATATACTTACAATGTAATATAAGGACATTGCAAATAAATGTTATAAGACCATTTTCTTACATCAAATAAGAGACCCACTTTTATCATACCTGAATAAAGCATTTAAAAAAAGAAGAAATACCACTCACCTCATACATAAGGATCCAATAAAAGTCTCAAAACTTTAGCACTTTAGATTTCTAATGATTTACCCATTATTTTTCTTAACCCTGGCATATGTATGGGTAAAAAAATAGAAGGAAATCTCGTTGAAGAATAATATCATCTGTTTATTCGATTAGTAAAGTGGTATTACAAGGTTGTCCCGAGTCTTGGAGCTTGTTTGGGTGTCTTAAAATGGAGAGAAAAGAAAGGAAAGGGAGAGAAAGTTTCATATTCCCTTCATTTAGGACGTTAGTTCGAAGGGAAAGGGAAAGAAAAGGAGAGAAAAAAAATTTAGATTCTATCAAAATTTTCTCTCCAAAACTTTTCATCCAATATGGGAAGAAATGGAGAGAAGAGAAAGCCACGGTTCCAAATTTTGATTATATTCCCTTATTTACCCCTGATACAATCATATATACATTAAAAAATCCATCACTTGTGAAACTCTTATGTGATAAACTTGCTGCCTTTTATAAATTCACTCAGTCGTCCCATGCAATTCCAAAACATACCTGCTTTATTCCTCTTCCTCTCAGCCGTCCAGGTATGTAAAAGATTTTTTTTCAAAATCCATATATTCTGTGTATATGCAT
This sequence comes from Sambucus nigra, assembly GCA_949130495.1. NCBI lineage: Eukaryota > Viridiplantae > Streptophyta > Magnoliopsida > Dipsacales > Adoxaceae > Sambucus > Sambucus nigra. Next base: position 598,450,029 of record OX422215.1, on the reverse strand, counting down.
GTTTGTTTGATTACTCTGTTTTTACACAAACATATATATATATACTAGGTTATGCCCGTGCCTGAAGGCACGTCGAAAATTTTCAAAATACGTAATCGTAATATGACAAAAATTGCATTCTAACAAAGAATAAAAGTAGAAGAAACAAAAAGATTTGAAGAAATGATACGGCAACATGAATTTTTGACATAAATCTCATACATGATGATGTGGAGGTGCCACATCATCCTCCACATCATGAAAACACTATTTACTCATTTATCCCGAAACATCTCTTTATTTATTTGTTTTATCACTCTACAAATTTATTTATTTTCCAAAATATAACTTTCAAGTTAAAAAAAAAATCAATCCAATTAAAAAATTTAAATACACACTACATATAAATATATGTAAAAAAATATATGTTAAAATTATATGTGTTAAAATACATCATTATGTTAATTTTTTACTTGACGCAAACCAATTAACAAATTACACATTGTGATTATGAATCTTTTATTTTTTAACTAACACGATCTCGACACAAATAAAACGCGATGTGACATGAAGTCGATTTTGTTATACCGCTGGCACAGACCATTTTTTATACGCAATGCAATTTAGTTTGGACAGCAAACAATAAGATAATGGATGAAATGTCTATGTACAGTTTAGTTTGAAAATAAACACTGTAAATATGAGTACATGATTACTGAAAAAATTGATAATAGGTAGTTTCAAAATTTTCTTAGTATCTGTATTGTACCAAATTGCTGAGATGCAATGAGAACACCAGGAAAATGAACAACCAAGAAAATGATATCAATAATAAAATCAAAACTAAAACTATCACAACAACTAAAAAAATTACATTTAAAAAGGGCTCAAACTATCACAACTACAAAACTCAAATTTCTTACATCAGTAGAAAGGTAGAAACCCCCTATCACAACTACCTGATTTAGAAGACAAAAATAACTCATAAATCTAATATTTTGACAAAAATAAAAAGGGTATTTTTGTTTAGACCCACCCTTTCTTTCAATAGCCCCAAATTCCCCTTTCAATTATTTAAAAAAAACATTTAAAAGTCCATTACTATACCTGTTAACGCCCCCATCTCCTGTAAAACTAAAAAACTTACATTCCTTGTAAAAAAAATTATTTACTTGCTTAATATGCAGAAACTATAAACTGCTTAAAAAACAAAGCCACCTTGGATTCTACATTGACACCATCCATGCGTTGGACTCTGCACAAAATTACCTGTATAGAGCAGTTATATGTGTAAGAAAAAAAAAACAGGTAAATACACATTTGAACTCAGGTAGATCAGCTATGGCTGGAGAGAGAAGTGACAGAAGATCCGGATCCTCAAAGCTCCAATCATCTTTATTCCGACAATGATGTACTTAGGATGAGAGAAATGGTGGGTTTTATTGAATCGGATGAGAGAAGAGATGCGTAAGAGGATGAGCTCTAATGCCCATTATTTCTAGAAAATCCCAACCCAAAACACGAGATAAGCTCTAATGCCCATTTTCCGGTGGCAATAGAGATAAAAATCTCCCGCCGGTAAAGATTTGGTCTCCTGCCGAACCCAAAATGCAGTAGAGACTCAGATTATAACCCATTTTGAAGGACGTAGCCTTGAACCCAAAACACAGTAGATTTGGGTATCGTGACACCTAGTGTATTGGTGACTAAATTTAAAATAGCGAGTGATGAGAGGCTACCTATGGATGTTCGAATGAAATCCGAGAGATGGTTTCTCGCCGAGTTCAAAATGCGGAGGTTTGTGAGTCGGGTGAGCTCTTAAGGAATGTGTCCTGATATCTCATTTTGCATCAAGTCAAGGACCCTAAGATTTGTGCACCGACTTATGTTTTGAGGTATAGAGCCTCTATGGTCATCTACAACTGTTCGTTACCAAATTAAAATAAGAGCTACACCAAATAAAAATGGGAGATGAGGATTGGTCTTAGAGAGAGTAGAAGAATTTGGATTTTGAGAAGAGAGAAAGGGGGATTGACGTGTGGGAGAGGATAAATTAAGTGGGAGAATAGCATGTGTCAACATGTAAACAACATATGTAAGAGGTACAACTTCTCTGCATTTAAGAGGAACGGGTGAAAGATGGGATGGGTGGGAGGCTCGAGGCAGTACAAATACTCAGAATTATTTTTGAGCATGGGAGATATAGTTCATGTGCTTATGCTTAATAAAAAATATCTCAACTGCCATAAAAGCAATCGTCCACGTGTCAAACTCTAAAATCATTAGACTTTCAAAATTTAATCTCAACCGTGGGTAACCATGAGAAAGAGTCTGAACAAATTGATAAAGTCATTTTGACCAAAATATCCAAAATTTCAAATCAAAGTGTAATTTTGGAAAGTAAAAAAAGAGGGGGAAATTAAAAATGTGAAGGGCAAAAGAGGCATTACATGAATAAATTATATTGATGATATCATCTTTTCATCTTATGACATACATAAATTTCCTACTTTATTATTATTATTATTATTATTATTATTATTATTATTATTATTATTATATATATATATATATATATATATATATATATATATATATATAGTACCTAATAAAAGTTCCCTGCTAAATTCATATAGTACCTGTGTTAAATTCTTAACGTGGTTATACATCTATACATGATATATATAGTACCTGAAGATGAAAATAATCTTTTGAAAAGTGCTCTTGAAAATATGGCCAATGCAATTCGAGAGGGAAATACAGTCATTAAAGAATCTCGTCCACGCATTTACTCGAAGTCAGAAATTTTTGAGGAGTTGGTGGCTATTGGAGTACATCCACATTTTATCGATGATGAATATCTTTCTCTCACAAAATCCTGACAAAGTAAGGATAGTGCTCGGTTGCCCTTTCGAGAGACGCTTAACAATTTTGGAGAAAATGATGGCGACTAATCGTGCACTGTGATGCATTATGAAGTTTATGTTTTGGAGATATCTTTCTTAAAGAATAATTTAGTGTCATTTTTTGGACTATGTTTAAGACTTATTACTATAGTTTGAGACATTTTATTACAATCTTTTTTATCGAGACATATAATCCATTATTGTGTTAGTATGCATTATGAATTACTATGCTATTATCTTCTTTAAAATATTATACCATGCTTTGTTAGTTATAACGGTATAAACGTATTTTTTTCTTTTTTTCCTTTCTTTTCTTCTCAACTCACAAACAAAATTTTCTTTTCTCTTCTCTTGTCATCCCACAAAAAGAGAAAAAAAAAGTCATTTTCTTTTTCTTTCTTTTCTCCTCTCCTAATAAAACTTTTTTTTCTAATGAAGGAGGGGCCCCACATATCTTGAGTGGAAGAGAACGCCAATGGAGAATGGATTTATCGGTGGTAGTCGACTACCAACGTGAAAGAGAACGCCCATGAAAGAGAACTCCGGTGATGGTTCACCATGAACGCCCATGAAAAAGAATTTCGGTGGTGAGAGAGAACACCGGTGGTTGAGAGAGAACACGGGTAGTTGAGATAAAGAGAAGTGCGGCTGAGAGAGGAGAGTGATTGAGAGAGAGAGAATATGTTTTGTGAATAGTAGAGGATGCAAAAAGAGGGTTTTTTAAATAATCTCAATTTGTTATTCGTTGACACGGCCATGACAACAAAACACGGAGTTGTTATGACGGTCTTTAACAGAATCAAAGATTGGTTTGTTGCCAAGGTTTTTTTACAGTTACATGTCCTTACCGATAAAAGATGATAAAAATCCTTTTTGGTGTAGTGCATTCATTTTTCTCTTTCACCATCTTGATTATTTAATTCTTGTAGAGAGAGATTATGAGAACATAGTTTCCTTGTTGGCCTGCTAGAGAAGGTCTCATTTCTGTGAATTACAGCTGTTGTTCTTTCTATTTTCCCCAATCCATTATTATCTAGTTATCCTTCTATCTTCCCCCTTTCTGATTTCAATATTCAGTCAATTAGGGATTAATTTTCTAGCTTATTCAGGAAAGGATGGGAATATCCGTCTTTTTAGCGTTTTTGGTGAATTAAACTTTTATGGTTTTGTGTTGTGGTGTTGCTTGAATGTTGGTTAGTTTTCCATTGAATTGGTTATCATATTTTTTAGGGTTAGGGGCTTATTGACTTTCTCTTGATCATGTTAGGGGACCCTTTGGTTAGTTTTCCATTGAATGTTGGTTAGAGAAAGTGTTAAGTAGTCTTTGCGAGGTCAATAGGAGTATTAGTTCTCTCATTAATCTTAGCCAAGACATCACTGAGAGGATTTTTAGATTTTTTCCATGGACTTGGAGACAGTGCCAAGGGCCCAGGCTTTTATTACTTGTCCCCACGAAAGCCTTATTAGAAAATTGTTAGGGTCCATTTCTGGAAGAATAAGTTTTTCTTCATCAGGGGTCGGTGGGAATTAGTCTCCCATGACATTGACAAGAATGTAATTGTACTCTGGAATTCCAGTGGTACAATATTAGATCGTTTGTTTTATGTTGGAACGTTTGCTTTCCTATTATTATTTCTGGAATTTTTCCTTTTTTCTTGCTGACAGCGAAAGTAGCTCATTGGCTTACTCCTGTTGAGAAGAGGTTGGTTGAAAAGTATTGCCGACCCAGTTCCCTTTTTTTTAAGATAAATTTTCTTTACACAAGCTAATAAGGTTCGGTTACCTTTCCACGGAAAAACAAGCCCGGGAAAAAACTGAAGCTGAAAAGAGTAAGCGTCTACACTTTTCCAAGTGTTTGTTCATCTGGTATATGTTTGTCTTATGTGTCAAGTTTACACTCCTTCCTCCTTTAAAATCCTCACACATTCCACCTAGGAGATGGCACCAAAAGTAGAAAATCGTGCAGCCATCATTGTTTTCAATAAGAAACAGACATAGGCCGAGAGGAGGCATATTAAGCCCATTATCATTGTCGTTGACCAAAAGAGTCCCAACACTGCTCAGGGCCTCATGATAGTCGAAGGAGGTGCAATTCTCTTAGGATCCGTTTGATAGAAAAATGGAAAAATGTAAATGATTTCAGGACATTTGATTTCAGGACAAACAATTTCAAGGCAAATGAATATTTTTCAACTTGCGTCTGTTTGATACAAGTTGGAAAATCATCAATTTTTCACATTTTCTATCAAACGCAAAAGTTAGAAAATAGATATAAATGTGAAAAATTTATTTATGGAATATATATTATATTATTTCGGATATATATATTATATTATTTGCGAAATATATATATTCGGATGTATATATATGAATATATCAAGGTTCTAAAAAACGCGAGGCGTGACCAAGGCGTGGAGGCCAAGCCTTAAGCCTTAGAAGCCTAGGCGGGGCTTGGCGTAAAAAGGCGTGAAAAGACGTTTAGGCATTTTTTAATATATTTTAATATTTTTTGACTATGACAAGGCTATTTAAAATACTAAATTGGTACATACCTTAAAAATATGTCTAAATATTTGTAAATTAAAATACTATTTTTTAAAATACAAAAAAAAAACAAAAAAATTGCCTCTTTTCACGCCTTACTTCTAAAAAACTCGCGTTTTTTCACGCCTTACCCCCAAAAAACGCGCGTTTTTTCACGCATTGCCCCAAAAAACGTTGACCATCGTTGACCACGCCTTGATCCACGCCTAGGGCCAAAACTTGGCGTATCTAAAAAGCCTCGCGCCTAGGCGCGCCTTGGCGCCGCCTAGGCGCGTTTTTTAGAACACTGGAATATATATTATATTATTTCGGATATATATATATATATGCGGAATATATATATTTTGTATATATTATTTGCGGTATATATATATTCAGATATATATATATTCATATATTTTGTAATATATATTCATATATTACGTATATATTATTATTAATATATTATTTGAATATATATATTCATATACTCATATACTTTGTAATATATATTCATATATGAATATATATTTTGTAATATATATTCATATATTAAGTATATATTATTATTAATATATTATTTGCGGAATATATATATTCATATATATATTATATAATTATTATACATATTATATAATTATTATATATATATATATATATATAATTATTTATGCAATATATATGAATATATATTATATTATATATTGAATATACTAAATATATATTATTTGCAGAATATATCCATATATTATATATATTCAGTATATATATAATATATGTGTATATTCAGTAAATAATATTATATATTGAATATACTAAATATATATTATTTACAGAATATATCCATATATTATATAATTCAGTATATATGTGTATATTTTGTAAATAATATATATTCAGTATATATATATAATATATACGAAATATAAATATATATTAAAATATATGAATTATATAAATGTACGAAATATATAAATATATGAAATATATATAAATATACGAAATATATGCAATATACATATATGTGCTAAAATTAATAAAATATATATATATTAACAATATATATTAACAATATATATTCATATATTTATGAAATATATAGAGTTTACAAAAAAAATGGTTTTGAGTGATTTGCCACCCAAAGGTGGCAAACAAAAACCTGGCCCCCCTAAAGAATTGAATTCCACCCTAGGGTGGCAAATTGTGTTTAAGGGGTGGTGTACATAGAAAATAAATTCCAAGGCAAATGAAGGCTATCAAACAGCCTAAAAGCTGGAAAAGACCAGAATTTTCCAACTTTTCTGAATTTGCCCTGGAATTGAAACGCTATCAAACCTACCCTTAGGGAATATTAACTGGTCCATTTGGCGTTTTTCTCACCTAAGGTGAAATTCTGTATGGTGGAGTTCCTCTCTTCGACGTTCCCCCTAAAGATGACTTCGGCTCATGCCACTTGACCATCTCGTAGGGCTTGGATTTTAGGAAATTTAAAAATATAACAAAGTAATATCTTTCTTAGAAATGGTGTTTTTTATTAATATCCAATCCACCCCTCTTACACTTTTTGATGAAATCAAATAGTAATATATTTCTAATGATAATTCTTTCGCAGATGTTCAGTATTCCAATGGTTGTTAAAAGGTTCTCATTTTAATGTCTCAATTCTATAAGTTTCTGGTCAGACTACCGATTTGATCTGGCATGGACAGTGGTAGTAAGCTTCTAACTTGTTCCCCTTTTATATAACTTTATTCAAAACCAGATCTCCTTTCTTCTTTATCTTGGCTTTCACCTTTTTGTTATAGTATCTAGCAATTCTTTATTTATGGGAAGCCACCCTAAGTGATTTTTGCTCTCTTACCTCCTCGACCAAATCAAGATCCAACTACCTCATGAATTCACTGAGAGGTGAATTGAACTTAAGTGTGCAATGTCTAAGGAGGTCGACCTCAGTAAGGACCACTTTTTTCGATCCAAAGGCCAACATGAAAGGGGTTTCCTTAGTGAGGTATTTAAGAGTACTGCGGTATGCCCAATGGACATTGTGTAGTAACTGATCCGATTGACCTTTTCGTCCTCGAGTATCTTCTTAATCCCATCAATGATAGTTTTGTTGGTTACCTCAGTTTATATGTTGCACTGTGGGTAGCCAGGAGTAGAATATAGGCTTCTAATATGATATCTGACACAATATTTCTAGAATCAGTCGTTATCAAATTGTTTCCCGTGGTCTATGATGAAAGAGTTAGGTATGTTGTATCTAAAGATGATTTTTCGGATGAACTGGAACATCTTGGGTTGCATGATTTTGATCATCATCTCGGCCTCCACCCATTTAGTGAATCAGTCGATCGATCGCGATGACTAAGTGTTTGAACCTCCCATTTGTTTTCGAGAAGGGACACCAGGTCTATCTTCCATTGCGATAAAGGTTTGGGGCAGTTATGGGTGTTAAATTTTTAGTTGGATGACGTCTTATTACTGTATATCTTTGGCGTTCGTCGTATATCTTTGAATATTCCATGTAATACTCCTTCATGGTGGTCCAATAATAACCCTTCTTGGCCCTTATTTTGACCAAAGATCTCCCAACAGCATGGGCTCCAACACTCGTTGAACTTCCCCAATTAATGCCTGGACTTTGTGGGATTTGTAATGCCTCGATTCGAATTTATTAATTACCCGTAGTCAACCCGGTCTGACCCGAGCGTTAGGTGTGAAGTGCAATGAAACAACCTACATAATATTACTAGTCCATTTTTACTTTAATTAATGTTTCACTTATTTAGCATGTGATTTCAATTTCAAATTAAACTACGTGAGGGACCCATAGAGAGCACCCCGGATTCCTGGCATATGTAACACCCCGTAATTTCGAACCTTAAATAGCTCGTTTTAAATTAAAAGTCGAAAAGGAATTATTTTTATTTAAATTTTTTGACAATTAAAAGATGGACTAATTAATTAAAAGAGTGTTTTGGTTGAAACGTGATTTAAGTGAAAATATTTTTTTGGTATCTGGAAATTTTTTATTTAAATAAACATTGATATATTTAGTTAGTTATCTAGTGATTTAGAAATTTGATTTTTCGTAAGGGTAAATTGAATATAAAAAAAGAGAGAGAGAGAGAGAGGAGAGGTTTAAGTGAAAATATTTTTTTGGTATCTGGAAATTTTTTAGGGTAAATTGAATATAAAAAAAGAGAGAGAGAGAGAGAGAAGAGAGAGAGAGAGAGAGAGAGGCGCTTTACCACCTTTTTTTTGTTACCTGCTAGTTGGCGCATGGCTCTTAAAGTGGGAGTTGAGTCTTTTTTTTTATTTTAATTTTTTATTTGCTTCCTTATTAGCTGGGTCTTTTTATTATTTATTTGTCCCTTTATCCTTTGTTGTTTTGTCCCATGTATGGTGATGACGTGAGTTGGCTCCTTCCAACTTAGTTGGCGCGCACATGGGATAAAAGGAGTTGGTTGCCTCCAAATTTTTGGGGCGCGCTGGGGATAATTGGGTGGGTAGTATATATATAGTTTTTTTTTATTATTAATCAATCTTTTGAGAGTTGCAAATCAATGGGACTCTTTTATCCCACCTTATAAAAAGAAACCTTGACTCACTTTAAAAGGTCACGTCACTTTTTTGTTTCCAAACTTTTTCTTCCTTGTACAACACAGAATATATGGGCCCTTATATTTCAACTCCAAACTTCCACCGAACAAAACTTCAATCATAAAAAGGCTCAAGAACGAAACTTGCTTATTTTCGCAATACGAACACAACATGGTATTCAGAATTTTCAAGAAATAATTTTTCAAGTATGGATACTCTATTCTCTTCCTTTAGTATTATGCGTCTTAATTGTCGCCTAAACAATTAATCACATATTTTCTTTAAAAAAATTAGCAATGTTAATTAGAGAAAGTGGACACTAATTTTGGGACTATTTTTATGAAAATTTTGAACATGAATTAATACTTATAATTTTTGGGTGTGTAGGATAGAGCATTGGTTTTTGGTTTTATGGGTATAGGTTCGCATGTAGAAATTGTGTAGATATAATTTAAATGAAAAAGGGGCGCGTGCAAACTCATGAATTTATGTAGTTGTGATTTAAGTAGATTATTTTTGTGTGTTCCATATACTCGCATGATCTTGAATCTAAAATTGTTAAATGGAATAAATTGCGTAAATTATGCCGACGGATCATATGAATTAATTTTAAAAATTGTGAATCATATGAATAATTTGCATAATGGCTTATAATTGGATGGTTTGATTGATTGTGGCTCATAATTGTCATCGTGGGGACAACGGGATTTTTGGGAAGTACGCTCTCACTTATTATTAGGATACTTGCTAGGTATGGGAGTAGTGGGTAGGCCTTAGTCGCGGTTAACAATCGCTAGGTATGGGACTAGTTAGTATAAATTTTTACGGATGGGATACCCCGGGGTGGGGGCTGATTTTTACGTCGTTCCATTGATTCGTTAGCCTAGGGTTAAGACTAGAGAAAGATTATTAATAGAAATACATCATATATCATAGGGGCAGGACGTATTTATGTCTTGGAGACCTTTAAGTATGGGACTAATGGTGTTTTGAGGATCTCACGTCGATAATGAGGGTGGGGTAAATGAAAAAAAAAATAGGATGATGAAAAGGAGAAATTGAGAATTAATACCTAAGATAATAAAACGGGTATTAAAATATATTTGCGGCGAGAGTATGTGCACGGCTGACAGTTAAATGGGTCGACTAGCTATATCCTCGTGGGTGGGTGTTGAAGTCACGAGTATGTGCGGGCTGACGGGTTATAGTGACGTGTCGTGCGTGGAACCTCAGAAGTGTGTGCAGAGCTGACAGTATAACGGGATGATTGACCACAGTGAGAGGAATGGGTGTGGTGTAGAATAGCGGGAGTCCCGCAACCAAACAAATAATATGAGATAGAACTTTAAGTGGGGAGTCCCACAAATGATATTACAAATGATAAAAATTGATAACTTAATTAATTGAGATTAAGCTAGATGAACGAATAATCGGACTTAGACTTTGGGGTAGTATAGTTGCGTATTTTGGCATATGTCGTTTAAGTACTCGCATCGTTATTAATTATATCATTTAAAATTTAAAATATTCTATTGTGATATTTATCATGTATAATGCTACTGTATGGGTTCACGGACCCCAATTGAGGGGAGTAGTGTGTATTCATGTTCAGGGCTCTGACCATGTGCGTTGACTAACATTTTTCAGGTATTAGTGCTGGAGTAGCTACATAGGAGTGTTTGGAGATACATCTTAAACGTGCAGATGGAGTTTATTTATTTTATGCTTAGTAGTTTAGTTTATTTTTGTTTCCATTCCTTCGAATTTATATTGAGACTCGTTTTATGGATTTGGTGGGCCATTTGGTTCCACAGTTGTTACGGTTTTTATTTAGATATTTACAGTTGGATCATTTTATTTGAGATTATCTTTATTTGGAGTTGGATATTTTTTAGATTAGCATGGCGATGGATTTTTATTGGATGAATGATTATTATTATTATTAGATCAATCTGATTATTATCTTGTGAAAAAAAATTATATGTCTCATATTTGTCACATGCTAAGAATGATATTTTATTTAGTGATGCCCGACGTAATTTGGAGGCGGCGACTGGCCACCCCGTTGTCCAGATTGTACGGGATGTTACAGCATACAGGGCTACTAATTTAATATAAAAAGTAGTACTTACCTATATAATGCTCTCAAAATATAAAACCAACCCAACCTGCCATAACAAAATGAGGGAGTGAGCCGAGTGCTTAGTGGGAAATATACAAATGTAGTATAGAATCGAAGGGCAGAAAGAAGACTCTAACATGTTATTCCTATGGGCACATGCAACTACCTTATATATATATATATATATATATATATACATACGCATACGCATACTTATGCATGAAAATGTTTTACTTCGAAAACCTTATTTATCCAGATTAATTCACCTTAATCTTGCAAAAGACTTCATTTTTCTCATTTTGACATTCATCCCTTTATTTAACACACGCGATTAAATATTTGAAACAACTCCACTTGGATTGACCGATAGCCATTTCTTTATCAAAACCACCCTTTTCATTTCTTAGGGGGGACTTGAAGGTATTCTTTGAAGTAGAAAGAGCTTCCCCAATTAACAGGAGAGACTCAAAAGAAGGAAGCAACATGAAGACAGCGAGGCAGCTCACAATCAGCCAACGAGATAGCATCTGTGTATGACGATTTTTGTACTTCGTATCCTGAGGCATATAATAAGGAACCTTACTCGAAGGGCTATATTCCTCTTATCTTTGAAAAATACACAGGAAAGGGAGGAAACCCAAAGGAGAATATCAAGCGGTTCATTGAGCATTTGGGGGCTCATTGTAACAATAAGAAGTTAAGGTTGAGGGAGTTTTCCAAATCCCTCACTGATAAGGCATATACCTGGTACTCTCACTAGGCATCGAAGAGTGTCTCAACGTGGGAGGAAATGCACATTTTGTTTGTCCAAAAGTTCTTTCTGGCAGAAGATAAATTTACGTTGACATAACTGGGTATGGAGAAGCAACGACCATGGAAGGAAGTGGTGGCGTACGTTCGAAGGTTCAGAGAAAGGTCCCTCGACGTAAGGGAGGAGTCCAAACTACTTCAGATGTGTGCTGAAGGTTTTCTCCCGGAGTACATCTGTCACCTCATAAACAAAATGCGGGAAGGAACTTTTGCGGCATTTTTTAAAACAGCAAGGAACATCTCGTTGGTCGTTCGGCCAAACCCGGTTATAGTGCCTGTGATATTTAGGCAGCCAATACAACCTGTTATGGGACGTGGCCAGCCCCCACGAGTGAGATATGTCGGTGGATGAGAGGGGGAAAACATCCCAAGAAGGACAACAAAATAACGTTTGGTAGAGATAGAGAGGATCCACCACCATTGCCTTGCACCGTTGAAGAGGCTACCAGTTGCTACAATGCCATAGTGCAAGGGGGGACAGTCTATGAGCCCAAGGATACTCCAGCGATGGAGCCAGATGCAGAAATAAGAGTTAATCCCAAATGCTGCCAGATTCATTGAAAGATTGGCCATCCAACGATGACCCGTTTTACATTGAGGACGATTATAAGCAAACACATGAAGGCAGGAACTCTGCAGATCCCTCAGGGAATGTCAACAACAACCCACTACCAGCACATGCAGCTAACCTGGTAGTTGCTATGACGAAGAAGCTGAGAAGGAGGCGAGGGAACTGATGGTGCAGCAAGAAGAGTTTGAGGAGGCATTAGAAGACTGCATGAGAGGAATGGCTAATGTGGTGATAGCCTACGATGAAGCTAGTGCAAGAGATGTGGAGGACGTGTATAACCTGGATAGCGAGGAAGTAGGCCAAAGGCTGGAATACCATGTTGTATCGCGGTCGCCCGAATTCTCATGGTTCTTCGATCAGGTTGAAATGCCGAAGAAAAGCAAACTGGCTATAACACAAGCGATTTTGGACATTGCACAAAAGAATACAATTCCATCGCTGAGATGGAGGGGGCCTATGGCCAGATTGGTGAGAAAATTCTTGTCCGAAGTAACATTTTGCGATGTCGATAGAGCTGTAAGGTCTCCCCACAACTGACCCTTATATGTGACGAAGAGTATCAACGGGGTGAGCTTTACGAGAGCTCTTATGAATAGAGGAGTAACATATATATCATGCCAATCAACTCATTCCACGCATCCAACATCTCTAAGGCAAGATTAATACCAATGCCTCTGGTAATCTTTAGTTACAACAACCAATAAGTGGATTGGATATGTGAACGTAGGGATTATAATGGGGAATATCACTTCACACATCAAGTTTCATGTGATTGAGAGTGCTACTTCCTACCACCTTTTGATAGGAAGGGTATGGATGCATAACCACGGTTTAGTTATTTCGACATATCACCAATGCGCTAAGACAAATATAAAGGGGACTGAAATCATTATACGTGCAACAAAGAATCCCTTTGCAACCGAAGAGGCTCACTTGGTGGATGCAGTGTTTTATACAGAGTTAGAAGAGGAAGTCACGAGATGAATGGAAGGAGCCAGAAATCCCTTTATTAGAGAAAGGATGGGGCTGTGAATGGTCAAAGCAGCGAAGGAGCAGGTAGGAGAGAAGTAGCTGAGGAGGTCAACCACGTAGATACCAAACCTCAGAATATCTCTAAATAACTAAAAGATAGGATGAGGCCCAGGATGGACACGATGGAGCATGAGGTCTAACGACAGAACGTGCTGAGTAAGTTTTCAAGAGATAGGTTGGCAGAAGCTTCAAGAGAGAGAAAACGGAAGGCATATGTAACAGCCAATAGGCAATGCAAGAAATTCATAACGGGGGACGAAAAGGTGATCTATTATCTTTAAAGGTGTGAGCGGGCGATCGACGGAGCTATTCCAGAGGCGAACAAAGAGGTTAACTCGGTGTATAAGTGTTTTCTGGTGGACCAATAGGGGCAGTGCATGGACTCCGAAAAAATAATCATAAATTGATCGTTAGAGCTACACAAAGATAACTCAAAGAGCTATAACTTTTTGAAGGGTTAGGGCACGAAAATGACTAAAACTCCTCCCAAAGTTGCATAATGCATTGAAACTTTCCCAAAAAGTGCACAATTGCACCGGTTAGCATTCCAATGCCTACAAAATCTCAAATAAACCTTACAAAGAATATATACACAACAAGAACAAAGATTATACAGTATAAGCGCTTAAATACGAGAATTAATGGCCACAATTGTGCATGAATGCATAAGTATAACAGGCGCTATTATATAATATTCGTAACTAATTAGTGACAATTCTTCATTTTGGTCAAGTATCAATAATTTCTTTCCTCTCTTACCTTGTTTGAGGCGAGGACTTGGTTGACAACTAGTTGTGAATCACTATAAAGAGACACTTGAAGTGCTCCTAAGGATGAAACCAACCCTAGTCCTGCAATTAGGGCTTCGTATCCAGCTTCGTTATTTGAAGTTATATCATATTGCATACTCAACATTTGTTCCTTCTAGAGTGGTTACTATAAGCCCAGCTCCTCTCCTATTCGCGCTTGATGAACCATTCAAAAAGAGATTCCATAATAGGATATTCTCATCGAACTCGTCTTCAACTAGCAAAACCTTGCTTGAACATTTCTTTCTTTCGCACCTAATCAAGGTTGCCCTTGGCCTCGGACGATGTGGATATTCTTGCTTCGGTTGCATCCAACACAAGTGGTTACTCCAATGCCTTATCTTCAGGGATCTCTTTTTAAAAACAAACTTTGCAATGAAATCAGTAATTTCTTATCCTTTGATGTTTTTCTTGGTTCGTAGATGATGTTGAACTCTCCCAACTCAACTCCCCAATCCATTAACCTTCCAGACTTCTCTGGCTTGTGGATAGATTATCGTAGAGGTTGTTCATTATCGAGCACAATTGTATGGAATTGGAAGTATGGCTTCGTCCTCCTTAAGACTTCGATCAAAGCCAATGCCAACTTCTCTAGCCCTCGGCTTTTGAAATCATTCTTCATTTGTTATCAAAGTCGAGTTGATTATTGATTATTTATTCTGACATAGCTAGGTATAAGTATAATTTTTCGCCAAAATAAGCCTGGAAAGCCATGATGGAGAGCCCAAGTAACGTTTTAACTCTCGGCAAGCCACTTCACACTCTTCGCTCCATTAGAATATCTTTCTCAGAACCTTGAATAATGGAAGATGATAAGCACCCAAAAGTGTTTAAATAAAACCCTAAATAGATCATTTTTAATTGTTAATTCTCGATAAAATTGGTCTTATATGCGTTCATGTCTGTCTTATAGGCCAAATACCGCTTACAGAGTTAAAAGCCTTATTTCAAAGTTAAATGTGGCAATTGTGTGTTAAAAGTCTCTAAACCCAATGCCTGTACCAATTACCCGAACCCTAACCCACCCCAGACCTCCTAGCCTGTCCTAAAATGATCCTTTGTGTGTGTGGTGTTATTTTTCTATATTCATATATTTTTTTAGTCATTTTTATTATTTTATTTCATTTTATTTAGTGTTTCATTATTTTATGTAAATATAATATGCGTGAGTATGGTTGTGTCATTTTTTTTTATATTATTAGTTTAGTTTTATTATCGTTATAATTTTTATTTTTAGATTAGAGAAATATTTTTTTATTGATTTTATTTCTCATATTTGTAAATATTTTTAGGACTTTAATTTTTTTATTTCAGATAGGTTTTATTTTTATTCTTAGATTTTATTTTTAGGTTGTAAATATTTTGTTTTGAATTTTTTATAAATTATACACAACACACACACACACACACACATACACACACACCATTTCCCCCATACACTAATACACCCCCTAGCACAACTCTCACCTACGCCACCTTCTCTCCTCTCTCATTTCTGACATAGCCAAACACCTCCTGCCTCACCATAAACCCTCCATCGACCAGTCTCATACCCCGGTCCTCCCATGGCAGCAACCAAATTGCGACCCAAACCGAACCATACCTGCTCCGACTAGCCCCCATTACCATCCAACTCGAACCCGACCGTTGTTCCCCTTACACCCAAGAAACCTATGCATCCCCAAAACCTCGTTGATCCCAAAACCTCCCATTAACCCATCCATATTCGATCTCCACATAATCATACCTATGTACCTTGACCCGATGCCCTATATCCCATACCCAGTCATCCCTAACCCAAAGCCCAGCTCCCATTCAGGTCCGACCCATTTCAGCCCTTCATCATCACAGACCCGGATCCCTCAAACTCAACCCACCAATTATCCAACCCCATTCTGCTCAAATAAACCAAACATTCAAATAAAGGCCATATACCAAATAGTCTCTCGAACTTTTTTTAATACATGTTTAGTCCATACTTTTTGTTTTGCGTCAAAAAGTCCTTCACCATGCCAAAAAGGATTTACCATGCCACTGGCGCGGACCTTTAAAGATAAAAGAATAAGGGACTTTTTAGTACAAAATAAAAGCCTCGGACTAAATGTGTATTAAAAAATGTTTAAGGGACTTTTTGGTATTTGATCCTAAAATAAAACCAAAAATAAAATAAGAAGCCCCGCATGTTTAATGAATGACCTTGTCCCGATTCCTATACTACCCCCATCTTCCCTCACACCCTACATGCACAATTAAAATTCCTCAATATATCCCTCTCACACCTCCTCCCACATGCACCATTAAACTTTTTTAATTATGCCTATAACTTCATGTGCCATATAATGAAGACTCAAGACTCATTTGAAGAGAGAAGTTAGAGAGACTAGGAGACTTTAGAGAGAGAGATTAGTTTTAAAGAGAGAAAATTTATTTTGTAATTTTTATTTTAGTGAACGACTCTAATCAAAATTAAGAGAATTATTGATGATGCTAAGATTTAGCACCACCGGATAAGTGATAATGAGCTCAAACAGTAGTAACCATGGCAGCCATAGAGATGTATAAGTGTATAAATATGTAGAAGGGGATGAGTATAAGAGAAAATAAGACAATGATGTATAGTGGTTCAGCCAATTTGGCCTACATCCACTGTGAGTGTGTGATCCACTAAGTATGGGCACTAATGGCCTTGGATACAATGCACATAAGCTCACTTTCTCTCTCTACTGTGTGTACAAGCAGAGTTTTAGCTAGGGTTACAATAAATTGATCGATCCCTTTGTAGGGTTGTAGGTGACAAGTATATATAGGTCTTGGGGGGTGTAGTGTACCCCCCAAGTATGCATGGTGCATGTGAATGATGATCTAGACAATCCCCTGTTGACATCTGTAGATGCCAAATGATGACATAATATTCCCTCACGTGAGGGTGTGATTTTGTTATAACGATCTCCCATGTGCCATGTGAGCCTCACGCGCACTGTTCCACGCGTCTCCCAAACCACGCGCTGTGATGATGTCACCCTCGGCCTTTGATATGAGGCCGAGGGCAAAGGTTCTTCCGGTAATGAGTCTGGCCTAATTCTGGTCTCGTACTGTCGTACCCTCAGAGGGTCGTCCGGAGCCTGATGAAGGGTCGGCCCCCTGAGGGGTCGTCTGGAACCTGATGAAGGGTCGGCCCCCTGAGGGGTCGTCCGGAGCCTGATGAAGGGTCGTCCCCTTGAGGGGTCGTCTGGAACCTGATGAAGGGTCGGCCCCCTGAGGGGTCGTCTGGAGCCTGATGAAGGGTCAGCCCCGAGGGGTCGTCCGGTTGGAGGTAATCCTCAGCCAGGCCGAGGATATATACGGGGATATCAATCACCCCCCAGCTCTTAGCCATTGATGTTGTTGAGATGGCTGAGGGATAGTGTTGTAGTTGAGATGCGTGTATGATCAGTTAGATGAGTGACACCTGTTAAGCTGGTGTGACACCTAGACGGGTATTCATTGCCATTTCAGTTTCCAAGGCATGGCGGCTGCATACTTTACCTGGGGCTTCGTGCCCTAATGATGCCCTTCTTGGTTAATGGGCCCACTCATTACTAAGGTATTTAAGCGATTTTTGAAACCCTTCACTCCCTTCTTCTTCTTCGCGCCCAAGTTTTCTCTCTCTCTAGTCTCTAGCCTTCTTGCCATTTCTGCAGCTTTCGAACCTTCAACTTAGCAGCTTCGCCCTTTCTCTTCAGGTAATCTTTCACCACCAACGCCCTCTTTCCTTTCATTTCTCTTTTTGCTTTTCTGTTTTAGGCTTGTAGGGCTTAATTTAGGCCGTTTTACAGCTTTTTCGGCGACTGTCCTTTGAGTGTTCTTGAGTTTCTTGGGTGTTCTCGAGTGAAAACCATCGATTCCCTTTGTTTTAATCCAAAAGTCTAATTTGGTCAACTGCAAACTTGTTTGTAGTTAAGTTTCCCAAATTCCTCCAAGTGTAGGGTCTCCCCCTTGATGCTTAGGAGGCTTTATAGCTTGGCTGAGGAGTTCCTTTCCCTGAGAGAGAAATTATTTGTTGAGATCAGACGAATAGAGGAAGAGGAGGAGAGGAGACGAGGGGCCGACCCATCTTTCCTATTCCTCTAGCCACAATAAAACCATTTGAACCGTCTGAGTCTTGTGGGTCGTCCCATCGTCCAGCTGAGTGTCATTCAAGTGAGATGGACGAGAGAGCATCCTCGACAACTGGCGCTGGACCTTCTGGTAGAATAGAGACATCTGACCTAAGCCCAGGCCGACAGGCCGACGGTATGGTCCCCTCCGAGGCTGTCCCTGTGACAACCCTATCTCCACATGCCTTTCAGATGGCCTTTCCCCATGGTCGTCTGGCAGATGACGAGGACGAGGGAGAGGGGACTGAGGACGAGGGCGATGATTCAGATGACCAGGTTGATACCTCCCATGCCTCGTCCTATATCTCCTCCATTAGGGATCGCGACCTCTTATTGTGGAGACATGCCTATGGAGTGCCCCCCGGCATAACCATGAGGGTTCCCTCTGAGTCTGAGAGGGTTTTTGAGGGTGAGGTTGCAGTGTATGAACAAATGTTCAAGGTTGGCGTCAGGTTCCCTCTGCATCCTGCTATCGTAGATATCCTATCAGCCCTCGGTATTTCCCCCTCTCAGCTTCCTCCCAACTCCTGGAGGACGATACTAGGTTACATCTCCCTGTGGAAGAATGCTTTCACTGATGAGCCCTCGGCTGACATATTCTTGGCCTGCTACAATATCACCTCTTCGTCCAAACAGCCTACGTACTATCATCTAGGGGCGAGGAGGTCTGAGAAAAAACTTCTCCACGTGGCACAAACCCCCAACCACGATTGGAAGAAGAGATTCTTCTTCGTCTCTGGGAGTGGGAGTTCTCCGCCGAGGCATCTCCTGTAGCCGATGGTCCGAGGGTCCCCCGAAGATGGTCTAACCCGTCAATGAAGGCCAGGTCAGACCCCGGACTTAGCCTGGAAGAGAAAGATATTGTTGAATATCTGAGAGGACGAGGGAGAGGGAGTGAACTTCCAAAGTTTGAAGATCTGATGACCCCTCGGTTCCTCAAGGAATCTGGTCTGAAGGTCGGCCCCCTTACAGAACTATGTGAGTTGTACTTTTCTTTATTTTTTTTTCAAGTGTTTCCTTTTTATCTCTGCATTTTTCTCACGTGTCGTCCCCTTTTCAGGTCGTCCTGCTGGTGTATCAGACTATCTCTGGGAAATGACTGCTCCCAGTTTACTATCAGGCTTGGCAAAGAAGAAGGGTAAGGAGCCTCAGCAGGCTCCAAGGAAGACGAAGGCCGTGGGGCCGACGGTTGTTGAGCCGATAACTGATAGCCACAAAAGAAAAGAGCCCGAGATTCCTGTTGACCCTCGGCCGGATTCTCGGACGAGGGCCAGGGTCGAAGCATCTGAAGGGACTGCTTCTTCATCCAGCATGGGGGCCTTCTGGTCCCAGAACTTAGCACTTCTGAGGGCCGAGCCCTCATTACTCATCGCAAATTTGAGGGCAGCCAAGGAATCAATGTTTTCTGCTCCCTCGGCTGCTGATTACGACTTTCTATCAAAGATGCCTCCAGCCAAAGTGTATGACTATGGTCTGCACGCTCTAGCCCAGGTATCGGTCTTGATTCATTTCTTTTAATTGCATTCTTTCAATAACTGTTTCCTCGGCCTCTTGACATCTGTTTATTTTTCTGTGCAGTCTGTATGCGCCTTTACCTCGGCAACTAAATGGATGGCTGAGAATCAGGAGAAATTCCATGAGGCCGAGAGGGCCATCCAACATGAGGCCGACCTGCAGGCTGACTTAGATACTGCAAAGGCTGAGCTAGAGAGTGCCAAAACTGAACATGCACGAATTATGGACGAGCTGACGAGACAGCATGATGAGGACCTGAGGGCCAAAGACTTGATTCTGAAGGAGAAGGATGAAGCCATGACCCATCGGGAGGCCCAGTTTAAGATTGAGCTATCTGAGGCTGTGAAGAAAGTCGAGGCAGACGCTGTGGAAGCCTATAAACTCTCCGATGAGTTCCAAGGCTTCGGCCTTGAGTACTTGGAGAGAGGGATTAGGACGGCCTGTCGGTGAATCGTCCTCAGGTTCGGCGATGTCGTCTCTTCAGTCCGTCCCTCTCTGGAGGCAGTTCAACTGGACGACCCCCTGATTGTCGAGGCTCTAAACCAGGTGGAATCCCAAGTGCAAGTCGAGGGGGTCGGCACGTCTGAAGATCAGCCAGTTGTGGTCATTGAGGAAACCCCTCTTGTGGATGTTGAGTCCCTGCCCTCTGATATTGTTCCATAGGGTGGTTGTCTGTAGCCCATACCCGCTTGATGTAATTTACATTTTTGTACTCAATCTTGTATAACACTTGACATGTCATTTATACTATCATCTCCTTTGTTGTCTTCCATATTTTCCTCTTGTATTATTTGTGTTGTCTTTGTCAATGCCACTAACCCCTCCCTCGTCTGTCTTGAGGACCATGGTGGGGTCGTCCCCTCCACGCGACCTCATGATAGCCGAGGGTTATAATCACCAAATTAATGGCTTTAAATAAAGTTTTCCCTCGTCTGTCTTGAGGATCATGGTGGGGTCGTCCCCTCCATGCGACCTCATTATAGCCGAGGGTTATAATCACCAAATTAATGGTTTTAAATCAAGTATTCCCTCGTCTTTCTTAAGGATAGTGGTTGGGTCGTCCCCCTCACTGGCCCTCATCATAACCGAGGGTTAATCACCAAATTAATGGTTTTGAACAAAGTTTTCCCTCGTCTTTCTTGAGGACCATGGTGGGGTCGTCCCCTCCATGGGACCTCATTATAGCCGAGGGTGATAATCACCAAATTAATGGTTTTAAACAAAGTTTTCCCTCGTCTTTCTTGAGGACCATGGTGGGGTCGTCCCCTCCATGGGACCTCATTATAGCCGAGGGTGATAACCACCAAATTAATGGTTTTAAACAAAGTATTCCCTCGTCTTTCTTAAGGATAGTGGTGGGGTCGTTCCCCCCACTGGCCCTCATCATAGCCGAGGGTTAATCACCAAATTAATGGTTTTGAACAAAGTTTTCCCTCGTCTTTCTTGAGGACCATGGTGGGGTCGTCCCCTCCGTGGGACCTCATTATAGCCGAGGGTGATAACCACCAAATTAATGGTTTTAAACAAAGTTTTCCCTCGTCTTTCTTGAGGACCATGGTGGGGTCGTCCCCTCCATGGGACCTCATTATAGCCGAGGGTGATAATCACCAAATTAATGGTTTTTAAACAAAGTTTTCCCTCGTCTTTCTTGAGGACCATGGTGGGGTCGTCCCCTCCATGGGACCTCATTATAGCCGAGGGTGATAATCACCAAATTAATGGTTTTAAACAAAGTTTTCCCTCATCTTTCTTGAGGACCATGGTGGGGTCGTCCCCTCCATGGGATCTCATTATAGCCGAGGGTTATAATCACCAAATTAATGGTTTTTAAACAAAGTTTTCCCTCGTCTTTCTTGAGGACCATGGTGGGGTCGTCCCCTCCATGGGACCTCATTATAGCCGAGGGTGATAATCACCAAATTAATGGTTTTAAACAAAGTTTCCCCTCATATTTCTTGTAGACCATGGTGGGGTCGTCCCCTCCATGGGACCTCATTATAGCCGAGGGTGATAATCACCAAATTAATGGTTTTAAACAAAGTTTTCCCTCGTCTTTCTTGAGGACCATGGTGGGGTCGTCCCCTCCATGGGACCTCATTATAGCCGAGGGTTATAATAACCAAATTAATGGTTTTTAATAGCCTTCCCTCGTCTTTCTTGAGGACAATGGTGGGGTCGTCCCCTCCATTGACCCTCATTATAGCCGAGGGTAGTTCTCTAGTAGATGTTTTCACGCGTACTAGAAATGATAACCACAGGATGAGGGAAAACACTGATATTTCTCATTAATTTTCCAAGTGTTCTGTTGGAGCAACTCCTATTACAATTATGGTCTATTAAGACCTTACAACACTACTGATAGTATTTTTTCAAATGATCTACATTCCAGGGGTTGGAAAAGGGTTCCCCCTCTAGGTTTTCTAGTCTATAGGTCCCAGGGACGACTTCATCGATGACCCTATATGGGCCATGCCAATTAGGATGGAGCTTGTTGGGCTTTTTCCAAGTCTTTTTGAGGACCAAGTCCCCCACTGCAATTGGCCTATGCTTCACCCTCTGATTGTAAAACCTTGCGGTCCTCTGCTGGTAGGCGGCCCGCCTTATCTCGGCATCTTCCCTCCTTTCCTCAATCAGGTCTAAGTCGAGTCTCCTCTCTTCTGTATTTCTCTGGGGGTCATACATTTGGACCCTATGAGTAGGAAACTCAATCTCAGTGGGGATGACGGCTTCTGAACCATAAGCTAGCATGAATGGGGTCTCTCCGGTAGAGGTCCTCACTGTCGTCCTGTATGCCCACAGCACGGCATATAACTCATCGTCCCATCTTCCTTTTGCCTCCTCAAGGCTCTTCTTGATTCCATCTAGGATTGTCCTGTTTGTAACTTCTGTTTGCCCATTGGCTTGAGGTCGGCCTGGGGTGGAGAAAAATTGTTTGATACTCACCCTTTCACAGTACATCTGTAGAGAGGTATTCTTGAACTGAGTCCCGTTATCCGAGATGAGGGTGTTGGGGAGACCATATCTGCATATAATATTTTTCCAGATGAACTGGAAGGTCTTCTGCTCTGTGATCGTCGCCATCGGCTCCGCTTCCACCCACTTTGAAAAATAGTCAATGGCTACGATGAGGAACCGATAGTTATTGATGGCCCTAGGCAAGGGTCCTACTAGGTCAATTCCCCACACTGTAAATGTCCATGGGGATGTAATGGAAGTAAGAGGCTGATGGGGTTGGTGAGGGATGGTGGCAAATCTTTGACATTTGTCACACTTTTTTACATATGCTGTGGCATCCTTCCCCAAGGTCGGCCACCAGTACCCTTGGGTGATCACCCTTTTCGCTAGGGATCTGCCCCCGATGTGGCTTGAGCACGATCCTTCGTGCACATCTTGCAAAATGGAAGGGACTTCTGAGGGATGCACACACCTAAGTAAGGGGAGCAAAAACCCCTTTTTGTACAAAGTGTCTCCGATGACAGTGAATTTTGCAGCCCTGTACCTCAGCTTCTTCCTTTCTTGCCTTGCTTCTGGCATCTCACCCTCTTTAATGTATCTGATCAGAGGGTCCATCCATGAAGATTCTTGAGAAACATTTAGGCAATTGCCAAGTGTTCCCTCGGCGTCTTCAATAGTTGGCCGAAGAAAAATTTCTACTGGGACCGTCCTCCTGATGTCTGTCCTAGTTGCCGAGGCCAACCTCGCAAGGGCATCAGCACGGCCATTGTCTAGCCTAGATATCCTCTTTAATTTCACTTCTCTGAAGCCTTTCAGTAATGACCTCACTTTCTCAAGGTACCTAGCCATCCTCTCGTCCTTAGCCTCGTAGGCTCCTAGTATCTGATTCACTACTAGCCTTGAATCACTATGGACCAAAATATGGCCGACACTAAGAGACTTGGCCAAGGAGAGGCCTGCTATCAAGGCCTCATATTCAGCCTCGTTGTTGGAGGCTTTGAAGTTGAACCTCAAGGCGTATTCAACGTCTGTGCCATCGGGTGCTGATAGTATCAGTCCAGCTCCACTTCCGTTGTCACAGGAGGACCCGTCAACGAAGAGGCTCCACAGAGTCTTTCCCTCTGAGAAATTTCCCTCGGTGAGGGATCCCTGTCTAAAGATGTATCTTCCCTCTTCATTTTCAGCCGCTTTCCTTATAGCGGTGCTTGTCTCAGCCCTATATGCGGGTGTGTCGGTGGGCCTGTCTTGTTGTGTGTCTGTCTTCCCGAGGGTCTCACCCTCGGCTTCATCACCTTCCCAAGTAAACTCAGCCGCGAAATCCGCCAGCGCTTGCCCCTTAATGGCCGTCCTAGGCTGATACACTATGTCAAACTCCCCCAGCTCTATAGCCCAGGCCATTAGCCTGCCTGATTTTTCTGGCTTGTGTAGGACCTGCCTAAGAGGAGAGTCGGTGAGGATGACCATTGTATGGGACTGGAAGTACGGCTTCATCTTCCTTGAGGCATGGATCAAGGCGTAGGCTAACTTCTCCATCCTCGGGTATCTTTGCTCTGCCCCCTGAAGTGTCTTACTGTAAAAATACACTGGCCTCTGTACCCCGTCTTGGTCTCTGACGATTACTGCACTAACGGACGACTCAGAGACAGCCAGATACATGTAAAGTCGTTCACCCTGCACTGGTCGTGACAACAGCAAGGGAGACCCTAAGTATGACTTTAGATCTCTGAAAGCCTCATCACACTCTTCACTCCATTCGAAGGCCTTCCTAAGGATCTTAAAGAATGGCAAACACTTGTCTGTGGCCCTAGACACGAACATGTTCAAGGCAGTAACTCTCCCTGTGAGTCTCTGAACGTCTTTAATGGACTTGGGGGTCTTCATCTCAACAAGGGCCTTTATCTTTTCAGGATTGGCCTCGATGCCTCTTTGGTTGACAATGAACCCCAAGAACTTCCCTGCTCCGACCCCGAAGACACACTTGGCCGGGTTAAGCTTCATCTGGTATTTGTCCATCGTATTAAAGGTCCTCTCTAGGTCTGCCACATGATCCTCTGCCTTAAAACTCTTAGTCAGCATGTCATCTACATAGACCTCCATAAACTTCCCAATTTGGTCTTCGAACATTTATTTACGAGGCGTTGGTACGTTGCCCCCGCATTTTTTAGGCCAAAGGGCATGATCCTATAACAGTATGTCCCCTTGTCAGTAACGAAGGCTATCTTCTCCGAGTCTTCAGGGTTCATGAAGATCTGGTTGTACCCTGAATAGGCATCCATAAAGCTCATGATCTCATGGCCTGCAGTAGCGTCTACCATCTGGTCAATGCGGGGGAGAGGGAAGCTGTCTTTGGGGCAGTGCTTGTTGAGGTCTGTGAAGTCCACACACATTCTCCACTTCCCGTTGGCCTTCGGGACAATGACTGCGTTGGACAGCCATTCAGGGTAGATGACCTCTCTGATAAACTCAGCGTATTCTAATTTTTTGACCTCATCCCTAATGACCTCATACTTTTCTCTAGAGTAAATTCTCCTCTTCTGCTTTATCGGCTTCACTCCCTCTACCACATTGAGCTTGTGGCACATGATTTCAGGGTCAATCCCCGGCATATCTACATGACTCCATGCGAAGACGCTTCGTCTTCTCCTCAACAGTTTAATGAGGTCTTCCTTGATATTGGGCTTCAGAGACTTGCCGACTTGGACGATTTTTTCCGGGTCATCCTCATCGAGGATGATGGATTCTACCTCTTCCGCGGCCTCTCCTTTCTTAAGCTTCGTCTCGTCCCTGGGGTCTAGGGTATCAATATTGTAAGTGGTCGTAGCCCTCTTGTGTGCCTCCCTTTCTTCAGCGGAGTTGTAGTAACATTCTCGCGTTGTCGTCTGGTCTCCCTGAACTTCCCCCACCCCATAAGGGGTAGGAAATTTAATCATCTGATGGACCGTAGATGGAACAGCTTCAAACCCCTTGAGGGCCACACGCCCTAGTATGATGTTGTAAGCCGAAAACACATGTTCATCCATCACAAAGAAACTGACCTTCTTGGTAAGCCATCTCGGCCACTCGTCCCCCATCCTAACATCGGCCTCATACACTCCCAAGGGATGAACCTTTTCCCCACTGAATCCAATCAATGGGTGATGGTATGGGACGAGTCTAGCACGGCTGAGACCTAAGGCCTTGAAGCATGGCCAAAACATTACATCTGCAGAACTGCCCCCGTCGACCAATATCCTCGGCACCTCACACTCGTGCACCCTAGTTGTGATGACGAGTGGGTCGTCGTGTGGGGCTAGGAGGCCTTTAAAATCCATTCTCGAGAATCCCACAATCAGGGTGTCCATATCAACCTTCTTCCTCTTTTCTGACTTAACCTCCAGAGAGGTTGAGTGTACTGTTTTCGTCACTGCCTTGGCCTCAGCCACATGTGTCTTCCTGTCAGCGACCTCAGACCCTCCTCCTGCTTGACCCCCGGAGATCATTTCCACTCCGAGCGAGATTATATTAAGCCTCTTGACAGGGCCTTGGTCGTCTCTCGGCGGGAGTTCAAGGTCGTCCTCATCATCAGAAGGGTCGTCCCCTCTTTTTTGAGGACCTTCTCTACATGCATCGCCTCGCTTCTTTCTGGGGTCGTCCCCTCGGCCCCTCTTGAAGACACCTTTATCGACGTACTTTCCGAGCCTCCCTTCTTTCAGCATCTTCTCAATCTCATCTTTCAGAGCAAAGCATTTGTCTGTTATGTGGTCGTGGTCTTGGTGGAATTCGCACCACAGGTTCTTGTTTCTCTTGTTGGGGGCTGCCCTCAACTTCTCAAGCCACTTCAGGGACCGGTCACTCTTTATCTCATTGAGAATCTGTTCACAGCTGACTGTCAGAGGGGTGTAACCAGCGAACTTGTCGTCCGTGGACCTCTTCTTCCCCTCTTTGTTCCTCTTAGGGTATTTACCCCCACTAGCGCCTCCTTTTTCGTCTTCGTATTTTGCGGCCATCGCCTCTTCGGCGTTCATCACCTTTCCTGCTGTTGACAGCAATTCAGCCATCGTCCTAGGGGGGTCTTCAGCAAGCTTCCATAACAGCTTCCCCTTTTGGAGTCCTCCAATCAGGGTTGTCATAGCTATGCTCTCCTCATAATCTTCCACCTCCATCTTTTCTTTATTGAATCTGGCTATATAGTCCCTCAGACTCTCATTCTTCCCTTGCTTAACATAGAGCAGGTGGGTGGTCTTCTTCTGTGGACTCATCCCAAAGCAAAAGTTGTGGATGAACTGGTCTGCCAACTGCTTAAAGTTTTCAATGGAATTTTTTGGAAGAGACGTGTACCAAACATGTGCAGCCCCCGTCAGGGTACCGGAGAAGGCACGACACCTCATCTCATCTGAGATAGAGTATATGTCTGCTGCTGATTGATACATCTCAACATGGTGGACAGGGTTGGTGCTCCCGTCATATCTTGGGGTGACCACAGGTGGCTTGAACTTTGATGGCGTAGGGAAGTTGACTATCTTTGCCACAAAGGGTGAGCCTATCGGCTTTTCAGTATATCGCCAATCTTATCCTCCAATCGCTGTATCGAGTCATTCCAGGGCCTCGTAGGGTCGGCCTGGCCGATGTTGTCCCCTGCCGCCTCTTGAAGATGGACGGAGGGTTCTGCTGCGGCAGGCCTGTGTCGGCTGTTTACTTCCCTTTGGCCGTCATCCCATCCTTGGGGCCGGCCCCCGTGGGGTCGGTCATCTGCTGCCTCCCTTCTAGACCTCGCGGCACTCCTTGACCTGGACAATTTTTCCCGCAGGTCATTTACTGGGCCCAGCCTCTCAAAGGCTGACCCCCTGCTCAAGCGATCAAAAGCAGAGCCTCTCGTGCGATCATCAGGATTCGGTCTCCCGCACTTTCCTCCACTGCCCATGAGAGGTCGTACAGTATTGTTGGAGACCTCATATGGTTCCCAGCATTCTATAGGGGCCTCCTCTCCCTCCAGATCGTCATACTTGTCCTCAGGGCAAGGGTTTCCTTGCCTCCCCAGGCGTAGACGTCGGGGGTCAGCAACATCCCTACGCCGCTGAGGGGGTGGCAGGTCTTTGCGTGGTGCCTGGGGTGGTCCCCTGGCCTCATGCTGTCCTGGAGCTGCTGCCGGAGTAATCATCTCAGGTGAAACCCCTGGTGGTCTTAGCATGTTTTGGCTTAGAGCTGTGAACTGCTCTTGCATCATCCGTTGGCTTGCTGCCAGAGACTTTAAGGCTGCCGCCACATCAGCCATCTCAGACTGAGGTGGTGGCTGACTGGAACTGGGTCCTCCCCCATCATCCAGCGGGGGAAGTGGTGGCATCTCAGGTGCCATGTGTTTGAGCTATGAAAAGCTGAACTGAAGAAAAGACT
The DNA here is from genome assembly GCA_949130495.1 of Sambucus nigra. Classification (NCBI taxonomy): domain Eukaryota; kingdom Viridiplantae; phylum Streptophyta; class Magnoliopsida; order Dipsacales; family Adoxaceae; genus Sambucus; species Sambucus nigra. Next base: position 598,421,698 of record OX422215.1, on the reverse strand, counting down.
GGTGAGCTTGGGAACCTTAGTGGGTCTCTTTCAATGGTGAAACATATCCTCTCAGGGGGAGAGTTGGCTCACCACCAGAGTGCCCAATGAGGTCAAGCTGTACAAAGGAAGAGATGTCTTCTCGCTTCCCACAAACGGCGCCAAACTGATGATGCTAAGATTTAGCACCACCGGATAAGTGATAATGAGCTCAAACAGTAGTAACCATGGCATCCATAGAGATGTATAAGTGTATTAGTATGTAGAAGGGGATGAGTATAAGAGGAAATAAGACAATGATGTATAGTGGTTCAGCCAATTTAGCCTACATCCACTGTGATTGTGTGATCCACTAAGTATGGGAACTAATGGCCTTGGATACAATGCACATAAGCTCACTTTCTCTCTCTACTGTGTGTACAAGCAGAGTTTTAGCTAGGGTTACAATAAATTGATCAATCCCTTTGTAGGGTTGTAGGTGACAAGTATATATAGGTCTTGGGGGGTGTAGTGTACCCCCCAAGTATGCATGGTGCATGTGAATGATGATCTAGCCAATCCCCTATTGACACCTGTAGATGCCAAATGATGACATAATATTCCCTCATGTGAGGGTGTGATTTTGTTATAACGGTCTCCCATGTGCCATGTGAGCCTCACGGGCACTGTTCCACGCGTCTCCCAAACCACGCGCTGTGATGATGTCACCCTCGGCCTTTGATATGAGGCCGAGGGCAAAGGTTCTTCCGGTAATGAGTCTGGCCTAATTCTGGCCTCGTACTGTCGTACCCTCGGAGGGTCGTCCGGAGCCTGATGAAGGGTCGGCCCCTTGAGGGGTCGTCTGGAGCCTGATGAAGGGTCGGCCCCCTGAGGGGTCGTCTGGAGCCTGATGAAGGGTCGGCCTCGAGGGGTCGTCCGATTGGAGGTAATCCTCAGCCAGGCCGAGGATATATACGGGTATATCAATTATAATTAAAGAGTTCATTCCAATTCTAGGCATTTTGGGTTTGATTTATTCTTCTCTAGTTCATCTTGTTTAATCCTTGCATGATTTCATTTGTTATTCTATAATTTGGATGATGATTATGGTGGGCTAATCTCTCATTCAAGGGATGAATTGAAGCCCCCCATGAATCCAATTGAATTAATTTGATAATTCTTATTTATTTAACTTCCTTTTATTAGTAATGTTTAATTATTACATTTGTTTATGCATTGGAAAATGGTAAACAAATCCTTGAGAAAGGATTGATAGTTAATTTTATGATTTTAATTTTAAGATTCGAACTAGAGATAGGCTTATCTTATTATTAAAATTATGATCTAACCTTCTAGTACTCTTGTTTTATAATTGTGGAATTAAGATTAGTTTCATGAATTTTACCTAGGGGTAGTTCATTTAATTGATTTTAATTTGTTTTTGGTGAAGAGTTTGTAGGAATTAAAATTACTTTTCTAAAATCATGTTTATATTGATTCATTAGTTTGATGAGAATCTACTTTTGAATTAAATAAATATGTTGGAAGTTAACTAAATTGAAGTATTTCAAATTAGACTTAATTGTGTGAAGTGGGGGTAGATTTCATTCCTTGTTTCCTTCTCATATTAATTACATCACTTTTTAGTATTTCTTTACACTTTTCTTCTAGTTTAATTACTTTTTCTCATTTAGTTTAGTTAATTCACCATCATCATAAAATTGTTTTAGTATAAAAAAAACATAAAATAAATAGAAAACAAATAAAAAGCAAAATAGAAAAATCAAGAAAGAAAATAACTAGAAACTTGGATTACATCTCTTTTCTTATGTTTCACTCCATTAGGTTGGATTGATACCCTTACTTACCTATATACTAGTTTTGTTATATTTTTGTAGGTAATTGAAGGATTTTTTATTAGAGAGGTTATTCAACAACGATACACAAAAAGCCTTTCGATCAAAAGACATCTATACGTCGCTCTTAATACAAATCGATACAGGAATGCCACACGCCTCATGAGTCTCTGCACTTCTTTCTTGTTTTTTGAAGAGTACATGTTAATAAGGGGCTTGATCTTGTATAAGTTTTCTTATAATCCTCTTTGATTGACTATAAAGACAAAAAACTTTCCTTCCCCCACTTTGCACGAGCATTCATCTATATTGAGCTTCATTTTGTATTGATCCATGACATAGATGGCTTGCCCGAGGTATTTCACATGGTCCTCGACCTTCTTACTTTTAGTAAGCATATGATCAATATATACCTTCATATTAACTTCAATCTGCAATTTGAAAATCTAATTCACCAGTCTTTGGTAGATCGATTTTGCGTTCTTCAATCTCAAAGGCGTAAAATTATAGCAATATATCCTTTTACTTGTTATAAATGAGGTTTTCTCTCGGCCACTGGTCTTCATAGAAGCAGAGCTCATGGCCAATGATTTCATCCGCCAAATGATCTATCATTGGCAAAGGATTGTAATCCTTAGGACATGCCTTGTTCAAATATGTGAAATCTACACACATTATCCATTCCATTTTGCATTTTTCGTTTCGCTTATTTACCATCACCACAATGGAAAGTTAGATTAAATACTTAACATCTTCAATGAATTTTTCCTATTGGATCCTGTCCACCTCAACTTCTATGGTTGTATTTCTCTATGGGCAAAGACACTCATCTTTTGCTGGAAAGGATTTGCTTCTTTCAACACATTGTGGATCCAGTTGAACAAGTCGCGTCGCTGCTTAAGGAAATTGGCCAATTCCTTTTTGAGTTTTGGTTCTAAAGACGAGCCAATCTTAATTTTACAATCTAGGTGCTCGTCATCCAGAATTATAGGTTCGATTTCTTTGGCTACCTCGCCATTTTTCAACTTACCCTCATCACGAGGGTCAAGAGTCTCAATTCGGTACATGGTTGTTAGATTCTCGTGGGCTTCCTTTAACCCCCTACACCCAAATATGATATTATAAGGTGAGGCCACGTTTTGATAAAGGACAAAGAGTCTCATAATCTAAGTATTACGGGTTGATCACATTCTTGCAATTATCTTCAACTCCATAGTTCCCAAGTGATATACCTTCTAAGACCAATCAGCGAGTGGTGATAGGCAGCTTTCTATCCAAAAGTCCCAACTTGTTGAAACAATCATAGAATAGTACATCAGTTGATCTTCCATTATCCACCAGAATGTTCTACATTGTACCCTCATGTACCAACAAACTTACCACCAAGGGATCGTCATACGGGTATAAAACACCGTTCAGACCAGCCTTTGAGAAACCTATGATGAACAGATCTTTTTTTTCCTTGTGAGGTCAACTATAAGTGGCTTGAAGCTTCTCGTTGTTGATCCTGGTTATATATTCTATGTTTTTTTCATTGTCTCTTTACCTCGTCTAAGAGGTAGGACACATTCTTTGTTGTCTGGTACCGAAGCAAAAGTTGTTGATGAATAGGTCGGCCAATTGTCTGAACATTTATATTTTCCCCCTGGGGGACCCATATACCATACATGTGTTGAGTCTGTCAATGTGATAGAAAATGTTCGGTAGCGCATTTCACTCTCAATGGAATAGATATATAAGGCACGGTACTGCTCAATGTGATGCATTGGATCTGTTTTTCCATCATACTTAGAGGAAATCACTGGCGGCTTAAACTTAATCTGAGTGAGATAATTCAATATGGACGGAATGAAGTGGATCCCTCCACATAGCCTCTCTAAAGAAGGTTTTTTTCCTTCCTCACGTCTCCCATCTTATCTCCTAGCCTTTGTATGGACCCCTTCCAAAATTGTTTGGCTCGGATATGATTATCGCCCGAACTATTCTTTCTATTTGTGTTTGGATATAGCCAAACTTCTAAAGCTCTACCTTGACTTCGCCAAGAAGGACTCCCCTTTGGTCACCGACCATAGGTACTCTTCTCAATGCCCCCTCTCCTATTGGCCTCTTGAGACCTGAGGGTGAGGACTCGATCGATAAAATACACTTCCTCTTCTGAGCATTTCAATGCATTGGGATGCAATGGCTCAATATTATAGCTTATTGACTCTGTTGTCTAAACTGTAGAGATTTTTTGAGCATGTACGACCCATCCCGATGGCCAGATACGTATTTCCTTTCTCCATAACCCATTTTGAGCCATCGTGGATTCTCAGTGGCCCACTTTCAAAACGAGTACCTTCTATGCTTATGGGGAACTGGTAGAGGGACTTCTCATCATCGATAACCCTCAGCTATGATAGGTGGGGTGATTGGGTCTAGCTCTTGATTGAGATGGATCGGTTCAATCTAACCTACGATGAGGCTACGCGTGAAATTCTTCATGGTTTCCAGTATTTCGGTTTGGCTTTTAACCAGTTGTTGTAGGACTCTCTATAAATCATCCAACATTCTAACTGGAAGAGAACGAGCAATTCTCTTTACTGCTTTGCTACACTCTGGATCGTTGTACATGTTGACATAATACACCAAGGGTAATCCAAATAGGTTTCTCGACGAGTTTAATTGTAATAGGGAATCGAAGATTTAACTGAATTAAACAAATTATATCGAATAAGTTTCTCTATAGCTATTTTCACTCTTCATAGCACTTCAAAATCAGATCACCTGATTTGTTGTTACTGTTAATTAGGGTATACTCAAGCTTTAAGAGTGAAATTGGGGGGAAAATGAACATGGTTATGTTACTTTTCATAGACAGCGTCAAACTATTGAGGCTAGAAATTTGATTTATATCGATCTTATTATATTTTACAAATTAACTATCAATCAAGTGGCTAAAAGAGTTATAAGTAGTTTATCAAGCTAAAAAGTAAAGTAAAGAGATAGAGATAGAGATAGAGATAGAGATAGAGAGAAAAACCCGAATTTACGTAGTTCATTCCAACTTGGTACTTGCGCCCATAGGCACTACAAGTTTTATTCCTCTAATGAACAATCCTCGTGTTAGAAATGGTGTACATAAGCTCTCACTTAGCTCTAACACCTTAACAATACTTAGAATATCTTATGCCCTTCTAGGGACTAATGGGTTATTATTTTTATGTGAGTGAAGTGAGAAAGTGTGGTTCTGAGGACACGTATCTCACCTTTATAAAGTTACGTGAGATCACACTTTACATGTAGAAAAAGGGATAATCAGTAGTTCATTATTACACATGGGGGAATATCTTCATATCTCCTGACGTTTCATTAGGGGTGGCAATTCGGGTTAGTCGTGTCATTTTCGGGTCGCGTTAATTTTGGTTTGAGTATAAGTTTTGAGTAATCTTAAATCTATACAAGATAATCGTGTCATGTTCGGGTCATTTTGGGTTATTACCATAAAAGGATTATCGTGTCAAAAATTGTCACCCTACGTTTCATGTTCCCTTCATGTTGTCGCCATCTAGTCATGTGGTCCACATTATATAATATAGATATGTTATCTAACAGATCTTCCCTTCTTGTGCCCTTGTTTACCTCGACTTAGTTAAGGCCGACCTCAACCGAGGTCTACCCCAAGATGTTCTAGGCATTGTGTTGTTTGAGGATATTTGATTTGGCTAACTCCTATGACAGGTGTCGCTATCTGATTCCTCCATATGTCATACTATATTTAAGGTACAACACTTCACATAAGATTTTTTATCCTTGCATGCTTAAAAAGGTAAGGGAATAAAAAAAAATAGGTACTGAAAATTGACATACTTTAAACGAACATGCCACAAATGTGAGGTTAGGAGGAAATCATAATAAGAAATGGAATTCGGAAACATAGAAGCACTAAAACTAAGGGTGGGAGTTTGTGGTGGTGAATGTTTCCTTAATAGAACAACCCATCGCCCTCATAGACCTTGATAAGAATCATCCTCGAACCGAAGCCCTAAAAGAGACAATGGGTCAGAAAGAACCCAACAACACAATTGAGATGTGTGAAAAGTTGGCTAATAAATAAGAGATAAAAAGAAAATTTGGGACAATGTAAAATCGAGAAAAGAGTTATATCAATAGACAAGCACACATTCATTTTACTATGAATACGCGCACATAAGTCATCCGCAAAATGAACGTATTGACAAATGAGAACGATGGGTGAGAAAAGAAGGGACAACTCGCTCGACATGTGATCAGTAGCTTTGGAATGGATAATGCAAGTGGGCTTCACAGCCTTAACATGAAAATTGAAGGGGTACCTGAGGTAATGGTGGTAGTAGGAGAAGAATCGGCAACAGTCGGCAAAGGAACCACCTAAGGACAAGTCGTATCAACAATGTCAGCCATGCGAAATGAACTAATTAGTTGATACTGAGCAAATTTATGTTTTAACTCGGGACAATGACAACAAGCAATCTCTTGTCACTAACATGGTATCCAAAAGCACGCTCATTTATGAGGGGACTCTTAGCCAATTGAACTAAAGTACGTTAAGTCAATGAAAAAACATATTTGCCAATACCCAAAGCACCTATAATTTCTTAAATATTTTCAAAAACTAACAAAACAACAATTCAAAATTTTCAGAAGACAAATATGTACTAAAAACATTAAGGAACTCATTAACAATTATTGGAGAATTACAAAAAAAAATCATCCGAAGTCACAGCAAATCAACGAAGACTAATGTCAAAACACACCAGCAGCCCAATAAAAAAGGAACCACTCCTTACTTTGAATCTGGAAATTTTGCCCAAAATCACCCAACCAGAGTCGTAATCGTGATGATCAATAATCAGTGTGTGTGAACAATTATTGATAAACAGTTTTCAAGGATAGGGTTAGGGGGAAGGGATTTTTAGAGAAATTTTATTTTAGCTCTAATACTAAAAAAGAATACGTGAAGACTTGTCCAATTAGGTGATGATCAATAATCAATGTGAATAGTACATGTGGACATTTATTGATAAATAGTCATCAAGGATAGGGTTAGGGAGAGGGGTATTTAGAGAAATTTTATATTAGCTGTAATAGTAAAAAAAAAAAAATGTGAAGACTTACTCAATTAGAAGGGCAATAATTGTATTTGTACTGAAAATAATTGTAATTCTAGAAGGTTTGACAAAGTAAAGCTAAGCCTATGTACTTAATGACCAAAACATGAACGGCCCGATACAAACAAGAAACAATAATAAAAGGAAAATGTTATAGTATCGGTACTTTGCTTGTACTATGACGTGGGTCTCGACAAGAAATGTTGTAGGTCCTATCAATGTACAATCAAATAAAGCGCATTTAGTACTAAACCGGTACTTGGACCCAATAAGAGTATCATTACTCATAATAAAATAACACGATATCCAACAACTTCGAATAGTGGGCTAGCTTGAATTTGAAAGTACAATATTATACTCCAAGACGCATGTACACAATTGTGAAAAATAAAGTTAAAGTTTGTATGTTGTTTTCTGTTGGCAACTTCGACTCCTTATTATCCAAATAAAGTCAAGTCTTGTACATTGTATTCTTTTGGCAATTTCGACTCCTTATTATCCAGATAGGTAATCAAAGACATCTTTACACACTTTGATCACTACATATAATATAATATTATTGTAAAGGAATGCAACAACTTTGATCCCCCGGTATGACTTGTTTTAACCATTTTTGGGAGGGTAAAAATGAAAATTAACTACTCCATCCAATCCAAATTAATAATCTTGCTTTCCTTTATGGGTCACTCCAATTTAACAGGCACTTTCATTTTTCATACGTAATCGACGAACCGAAATTCAATATAGTGAACAAGTCTTAATCTTGGTCACCGTCATTTTCAAATGGCGAGCATTAATTTGGGACAGAGGTGGTATTTTTTTTTTAACTCGTAACTAGGAAAGAAGGGAGAGTATAAAAGATAACATCATCCTTACCTTTGTACCCATATCTCCCCAGTTCAACCATATTTTAGACTACCATAAACATGAACAGTTTATTAATCTTGCAAAACATATATAGCAACCTAATGTGTACAATAAGATACCTGATAAAACAACAGTTTTGCTTATGCCCATTATGTAATGTGGCAAGATAAGTGGTGTGTACATTTTGTAAGTCTTGCAAAACATACATAGCAACCTAATGTGTACAACAAGATATATTTTATAAACAACGGCCTTAAGCTTGTGCCCATAAAGTAAGGTGGCCAGATAAGTCATATAATTACCTACATTCCAAAACACTGCACGCTTTTGAGTTTTTGGTAACTAGGTTACATGCAACTGAACAAAATTATCCTTTCCCCGGGTTGAAGCAAATACGAGTCAAATAATCAGGCACTCAAGCAGTTCTCCCAGGTTCCATATTTCGAGCTGAAGCTGCCGCCACCACTTTGCTGTGCGTACTCGGAAATAACAGCACGAGCACAAATATCCCAAGTCCTTGCTATCTCCCCAAGGGACATAGGTTGTGAAAGGCTCCTGAGAGAGATGCTAAACCTTGACTTTGCCTTCATTGAAAGATCTTCATACTCTTTGCTGTGAAAAATAAAATGTTGGATCCAATTCGTATTTAAAAAAAAACATTAATCTGTCATCCTTCAAATGCAAGCAAAGCAAAATGCAAAAGATTGTATATATGTATTGTAGAGAATAAAGACTCAGTTTGGTTGATTTAGAGTAGGTAACCCAGGTTGCAATTTTGAACCATATCGAGAATGGTAAAAGATTAAATAGAAAACTTTCCTTGTGTCCAAATTTAGGATTTCACAAAATAAGATCTCATGAAATTTTGGATATCAGACAACTGAAATTCTGCATAAATATGGTTGTAATTAATGACTAGAATGCACTTAATTTTTGTTTAAGATGGATGAAAGAGCCTAGCAATGATAAGATTTGGTTTTCCTAGTGACTACTGGACTAGCGCATAGACAATATGCTAAGACTATTTAGTGCATTGAGATTAAGTTTTAAATTATTTTATTTTTCGGCAACAAAACATAGTTAATAATTACAGGAAGACCAAAAACGGACACCATTTATATATACAATTAGGTCCACATTACAACTATCCAGTGTCTAAAGTAGACGAAGGCAGTAACAGTTTGCAAAAGAAATCACCGTTTCACAAGCATAATATAGGTAGTTTAATCACATACTCAACCGCTACTTGTGATTTAGTAAAAGAATAATACTATGTGATACTGAGAATTTGCAAATGCATTTGTTGAGTTTCAAAGCAAATTTTGTAGTCAAACTCAATATTTAATACGGTCAGAGTCCGATTCTGATGTTTTTGAATTTGTGTAATGCAACTCTAGCCGTAAGTATGCTACCTATGAGAAAGAGTGGTTTTTAGAGGTTCTTCCTTCAATTTTCTGCACTATCAAGCCTTTGAAATATACAAATTTACTCAAACTTTACACCAAGAAGGACCCCAAAACAGCTATTGCCAATGATCATAATTACTGTTGACATTACACGAAACAGCCCCCTATTGTTGATTCCATATCTTACCTATATCCATCCTTCACCCCTTTGTTATACCTCCGTTCAAAGCTCTAAGAAAAAAAGGTACATAAAATCCAGCCAATTAAAATACTCTTCGGCAGTCAGTTTGGTGTCGAAGTTTTCAGGTTTTGTACGAGAGATCTTATGAGCCTAAAATAATATATCAGCAATGAGATTATTTTTCATTTTGAGACCTCCAACAAATATTTGAAAAGTTTAATATCTTGTGAGGCTAAAATAATCTAACAGTTTAGCAAATTGGGTATCTCTAAGAAGGGTTTGTGTTGTAGATATGAGGGGGGTTTAAAAGTCTTGACATATCTCTGATGAAATGGCCTAATTTGTCCCTTTGGGCGCCTTAGTCTTCTACAATAGTAAGAAAGAAAGAGAAACCACACAGCTTAAAAATTTATTCTGCCAAAGCATTCAAATTTAGTAATCATATTCTCTCATAGCATTCCAATTTAGTAGATTCAGGCTCCAAGTTTCCCATATGCAAAACCCCATTTACAAAAAGTTCCAATGTTTTATCTAACATTTGAAATTAAGGCTTCTCAAAAATGTCCCTTCTGTAATTTAAGGCTTGTAAAAATTAGGTTTCCATCAAATCATAAATTTAGTTCTTTATTGATGCAAAATCCAGAATTTTAATTTTGTTATTTTTAATATTTTTTTAGTTACCATAATTAACAAGGAGTCTTTTAGAGAATTTTATTTTAATTAGATTTCTTATTTCATTTAGTTTTCTTAATTAGTTAGAATTCCAAATTTTAATAGATTTATCTCCCAAGAAATTAGTTGGTCAAAAAATAAGAGTATGAAACTCATTGGTGAGGGTGAATATTGACTATTGATTTAATATATAGACAGTTCGAATTTTAGCATCTAGGTGATAATTCTTATTATTCCCGTGTACTTTTCAAAAGAATCTTGTGAGATTTTCTTGTTTGTGCATTATTACGCTGCGTACACTGTAAATTGTAGTCTTATTGAAGGTGTGATTTACATGTTTCTTCGTCTGGAGTTGAGAGGTTGAAGACATGAGAAAATGATCAACCCAGGCAAAATCACATAGATCGATTGGGACGCAAATCGAGAGGCTGAACTAACAGATAAGTCTAAAATCCCAGATTACACACATTGTTCAAAGCCAAAGAAAATTCAGTAATTTTACAGACCCTCAATTTATACCCACAAAACAGACTCGGCTGAATTGTCAAAAATTAATTGGCTGACGTTTTAAATGACCCCATGCGTATCCCACACATCAACCAATGTATTTCTGACAACTCAGCCAGGTCTGTTTCGTGTGTATAATTTGCGGGCCTGTGTAGAATTACTTCTATTTTTTTTCTTGCAATAGAATAGAGAAAAATAGACGGAAGAGAACAGAAATAGGACACTGAATCTGGAGATACGAAATGCTTATCCTAAAAAGGGTACCTTAGATCGGGATCCCAGTACTCAAGGTGAGGGGTGGGGGGAGATTCTAGTAACACTTCTCAGAATCATTCAACTATTTTGCAGAAAGTGGGATAAAATAAAATAATACAAGTATTTATCAACAATTTTAAGAATTCTAGAAACATGAAATGTTCTGAAATTCATTGACCAAGTCTGCCAACTCAGTTGCAAAAGTAAAAATTAAATTAACTGTTCATTTCAAAAAATGCAGAATTTGGAAAGCCATAATAAAATCAGCCCTGGTCCGAATCCACTATTTATGTTTTATAAGACTGCAAATATATGCAAATTAGATTTACGCCAACCTATATACACATTTATATGACTACAGGAAGTCCTTAGAATATTAAGTTGGAAACATTTATCTTGATAAATCATAAGATGTGATAGCATAGAGAATCAGTTAGGCATTGTAAATAATTTTTGTACAGCTGAAATTATCATTTATTTATAAATGAAAAAAAAATTGAAATTCCCCCCTCACCTCCCACCAAAAAACGGATAAATATGTTCACCAGCATGCTAAAATGAAAGAAGACATGAGCATCCTAAAAATAACAAGAATACAAATAAACACCAAATATGTTCCTCACCTAACTTCAACTGGAAACCTGTCCAAGAGTGTTGGGGAGCAATTCGGATAGTTTGTGGGAACTAGCAATCGTAAGGGCTGAATTGGTGACTGCATAGTAGCACGCGGCAATTTAGTTCACATCAGAAAAAAAAATGTGATTGCTATAAGCCCAGCAAAATATTAAACGGGCCAATCTGGGGCATGCATAAATATACTCGTACATTACGGTTAAAGCATTGCACACATGGGTTCCCCGCTTAATATTTGAGGTTCCCTTAGCAACCACCAGGAAAAAAATGAATATCGGTAACAACTACTGTTCAACTTGAAGGACATGAAACCCCACCATTTGCGCAGAAGCATACTGTGACTTCAAGTTTGGACTGAGAGCTACAGCACTGAAAGAGCACTTGACAATGGTTCCTTCACCACCTTCAGTAGCAGCAGCGGTTGCAGTTGGATCAACATCTTCATCGATGACATCTACCACAGTATCTATAAGTCGCTGGTTTATTTCTCTTATTTCTTCCAAAAGGGCATGGTTAACCTGCAGCAGGTGACACATGATTTTTAACAGTGAAGAAGCAAAATGGGCATCTGCCCAAAGTTGTTGCAATGAACAGCTGAGCAAAGATGTGATACACACAACTCCAAACCAAAACCAAAATCATGAGGATGAGAACCATATATTTTCTTTGGGGAGCGATATCATTGGAGGTGACAGGCGCGTGGGTTGGATATTTTTGAGCCAGTTTTAAGTTTCAGTGGATTCCATCTGTTCTTAGGGAGTTTTTGGATACGCTTAATACTATAATAGAAGCTGTTGTTCTCTTAAATTACAGTGTATATTTATTATACAAAAACACTAAATAAATTTCAAAGATAGATATCAACTCTAAAAGTCATTTTACAGAGACCTATTCTTGAACTTTTTAGGTGTGAAATCCTCAAAGGAGTTCAAGAAAATTTCTTTCAGCCATCATCAGAGATGGATGATAGTAACTCCAGTCAATCATGGCAAAGCAAATGAAAGGCGGACTGTGGGCATCAGTAGGTTAGTAGGTTGCTATTGAGGGAAGATACATCAATCTTATAACTGCAGCCAGCAAGTTGCACATGCAACCTGGCTACCAAAAACGAATATGACGTTTCAATGGGAATGATACTTATGATAATAATGAGGGCATTGGTTATTAGCAAGACTGATTTTTATTTCGGAGTTTCTGGGTGATCTAAGACATGCTATGCTACAACCAGACATGCATAATATAGTTGAGTTGTTGAAACCTAGAGTAATATAGATAAATAGTTCTGCAAATAAAGCAGGGTAGCAAGAATGGAAGGAACAGTATTAATTGTTCGAAAAAATGACTCCAATCTTGCAAAATGACTAAAATTTGTGGGACTGTACACAAAGCTTTACTTTAGCAAGTATGTGTGACATATCCTTGAGAAAATTCGAGCAGCGTCTTGAATTGCAGGGCCAACATCGACATTTAGATTCTGTTTCTATTAGTAAATAAACGACAACACAAGAATAAATACCTCAATCCTGGGCTTCTTGTTAGTAGATGTGGCAGTTGACTCCAAGTCGGATGTTTCCATACCAGCCAACTGCTTGAAACTATCATTAATGCTGCCACCGGATGATACTACATTCAAGGGCATTGCACTTGTATAGCGCTTCATTTTCCTTGTTCCAGTCGTTCCATCTTGTGCAATAAAATTTCTCGCCTGTAGACGACACATTGTCATGGCAACCAAATCCTCACCAACAGCAGCTCTTGACCCATTTCCCGGTGCTGATCCTGCTATTCTATCAATCATACTGACAACAGAGCCAATGTCACTCACTGAGGCACTCAATGCTTTAGTTGACATTGATTTCACCTGAAAAAGTTGTTCGAAATTTTAACCATACAGCTTGAAAATATCAATAATAAAAATGTTTTTTTTTTACGAAACCCTCAGTTCGTAATGTCTTATTTGACATAACCCCTACTTTAGTAATGTGTCAGACATAACCCTCACCTTTTTAACAAAAGTCTAACACCGTTAAAAAAATTCTTAATTCGTAATTAGACAACCCCCTACAACATTTTAAGACAAAAATACCCCTAATTAATACTCACACCGTGTAATCAAACACCCATCTTCTTCCTCACTCAACAAACCCTAAATTTGCACTACACCCAAACCCACCCTCTCTCTCACCCATACCCATCTCTTTCTCTCTCTCTAAACTCCGTTTCTCTTCTGCCTCCCACATCCCACTGCCACGCAAAGTTTGGGTTTATATTTCCTCTCGGGTCTTCATTTTGGCTAAAGTTCCATCACATACCATTTCACCATACTTATCAATTAGGGTCCTCCGCCCATTTCTTCCTTCTTAGACCACCATTACTGTAACACAAACTCTGGTTATGTAAAGACGAGAGTATGTAAGGATAGAGATTTATTTATTTCTAAAGTTTGTACAGGATGTATGGCTTAGGCAGGAGGTTTATGGTGGATTTGATAGTGATAGTTGGGTGTGGATTGAATTGGGTTTCGCAGGAGGTTTGCGGTGGTTGCGGTGTTGGGTTTTGCACGAGGTTTGAGGTGTTGCCGCCAAGTGATGGTTGGTGATGGTGATTGTTTGGGACTTTGGGTGGCTAATGATGATTGGACATGGTGGTGTTGCGCAACGGGATAATAAAAACGTACAATTTAGGCTTCACCTCTCAACACTCAATTTAATTCGTCATATCAATATTCTGAACACAATGGGAGGGGCCAAGGGCCTTATTTAAAATAAAATCTAGATCTGGGGAGCAAGTTTCCTAATCAAACTAGAAAACTAATTAACAAAAGGAAACCTAATTAAACTAGATAACTAATAACCTAATAATTATCAAAACAATGTCTAATTAATAATAAGATAAATTAACGTAAACTACACGTCAATGGCTAAAAAAAATATCAAACCCTAACTTTAGAGAGAGAATCAAAAGTTGTCTTATATTTCAAGAATGGGAAAAAATTAGTACAAATGAGATTACCTGGGGTATTTATATGGGAAGGATTACTTGTAATTAACTAAAATGACTAAAAGGACCCACTAAAAATAAAAGAATGCCTAATTAGTCTCAAACATGCTTGGAGACTAATTAAGGAAAGAAAAGGCCTAAAAAGAACTAAAAACAGAAAATAGAAAATGAAAATGAAAAAAAGAAAAGAAAAGAAAAATAACGGTGGGAGCCATCACTCTCCCCGGCTTCGAAAAGCTCGTCATCGAGCGTAGGAGATGAACGGCCAAAAAGTAAGACAGCCATCAAAGAGATCTCCACTAGAAAGAAGAGCCGTCCTTGGACACGTCCTTTGTACCGGCTTGCAATAAATCCAGGGAGAATAGGATCACCATCCAAACATGGCCGATCAACAAAATCTTGGCCTGAGATTCCCGTGATGAACCCCTTCAATGCTACGCCGCAAAAAACATCCACCAAGCGTATATCAAATGTCACCAAAAATGGGTCCTCCACATACCCGCCATCAATCACATCATCTAAGATCACCACCTCTTCCCCGATAGAGATAGCCATCGATCCATCCTCATCAAAATCATCATCCCCATGCTCAAAGATTGGGAAGAAATCTCCCAAATAAAATATTTCCGCCACGCAAAAGTGCGTGCGAGTCGCCCAATCATCCTCGACAAAAATATCAAAAAAAATCCCCAATCCATAACCCAATTTCAACGTTTTGATCTTTCTTGCCATCAACCGGCTTGGGAGGGGAGTTTTTATCGTTGATTTGACCCGATTTGGTGAATGAGGGAGGAAGAATGATTGGGTGAAGCAACCAATTTGAACAAACAGTCAATAATCTTGAATTGATCATCGGGAGTTAATCGAGACGGAAACGTAATTTTTTTTTTGATTGTAAAATGTTGGGTGAAACACTAGGAGTGGGCTGTCTTGGATCTTGAATGGAGGGTTTATGGAATGGATTTGGGTTTGGGGGAAATTCGGGTTCAAGATTTGGGTTTTCGGGGTGGTGGGTTTTATGGCGATGAGGCGGAAGTGAGAATCAACGCTCTTGATGAGATCTTGAATGTTTTTTCTCCATTCTTGATCGTCTTCCTTCAATTTTTGAATCCCCCATTGTCGTTGTTTGAATTTCTTTAGAGTCATCGAGAAAGTAGGGTACGATTTTGATAATCTAAACACACCGATACACACTAACACCAAGTTTGGAGCGATACCCGCTCTGATACCAATTTTGACGTAAACTACACGTCAATGGCTAAAAAGAAATACCAAACCCTAACTTTTGAGAGAGAATCAAAAGTTGTCTTATATTTCAAGAATAAGAAAAAGTTAGTACAAATGAGATTACATGGGGTATTTATATGGGAATGATTACTTGATAATCAAGTAATTAGCTAAAATGACTAAAAGGACCAACTAAAAACAAAAGAATGCCTAATTAGTCTCAAACATGCTTGGAGACTAATTAAGGAAAGAAAAAAAAGCCTAAAAAGAACTAAAAATTGAAAATAGAAAAGAAAAATGGAAAAAAGAAAAGAAAAGAAAGACAACGTTGGATTCCCACTAGTATTTATCACATAATAATAATAATAATAATAATAATAATAATAATAATAATAATACGATATAATTATTTTCCCAATTCACGCCATTAGTGGTGGTTTGAGGGTGGGAGGTTGGGGGTGGCGGAAGGTGGGGGAGAGATTTTTAGAGAGGCAGAAAGATGGGTATGGATTACAGAGAGGATTTGTTTGGTATAGTGTTGGGTTAGGGTAGGAAGAAGATGGGTGTTTAGTTACAGGGTCTGAGTATTAATTAGGGGTATTTTTATCTTTAAATGTGGTAGGAATTATGTCTACTTACAAATTACGAGTTAATTTAACGGTGTTAGATTTCGGTTACAAAAATAGGAGGTTATGTCAAAAAAGGCATTATGAATTGGGGGTTATGTCAAAAAAATAACTAAAAAAAATTGAAATTAACGCAGACTGAATAAAACTGACCACTTTGATTAACCGTTCAAGAGGCTGTTCTGTAACACTAGACTTGCCAGAAACAGCTGTTGCTGCATTACCATGATTGTTATCGGGACTGGTGAACTCTGCAAGCAAAGGCGAGGCAGATATCCCAGGAGTGCCAATGGCAAGGGATTGGGCTGGTACCAATGCAGCCGTCACTTGTTGATGCCCAATATTTCCAGCATTCGATAATGATGAAACACCAGAGTTTACTTTCTCAGATTCCCCTGGCATAGGGGATGGAGCTAAAGGAGTTGAAGGAGACGGAACAATGAAAGGTGAGTTTGCAGATTGCAAAGGGGTGCCAGCTTTAGTAAGAGAGTTAAGCAGGTTTTGCTGGTCAATCTGTGGAGATTGATGCTGGGACATTTGAGGGGATGCAGCCTGAAGGAGTTGTGGTGAAGAAATAGGAAATTGTGCTCCTGACTTCATCTGTTGGTGGTGATAAGCTGAGCGCTGGCTTGCTGAGTGATGCTGCTGAAATGCGCCAGACTTAGCACCCATCTGCTGTCTCATCTTCAAGTCATTATTACCATCAGTCAGCTGATGAAGCTGAGGCATCTGGTTTGCCTGCAACTGTGCAGGCTGCTGCTGCTGCTGATGCTGTTTTCCTTGTTGTTGGAATTGCTGCTGCTGCTGCTGTTGCTGTTGTTGGAATTGCTGCTGTTGTTGGAATTGCTGCTGTTGTTGCAGGATCTGATGTTTATGCAAGAATTGCTGCTGCGGCATTTGACGGTGTTGAAACTGTTGTTTCATTTGCTGGTTCTGTATAATATGTTCCTGTTTCATATGCTGGTGCTGAAGCATATTGGGATTTGACTGTAGGGGATTAAGATTCGGCTGTAGTGTATTTATCCCACTTTGCGATGATAAGGAGCTCAAGTTAACCTGTTGAGAACCACTCATAGGATTTTGCTGAAGAGAACCAGCAGCAACCTGCTGCAACGAATTCATTGTGTTATTCTGCCCTTGATCAAAATTTGAACTAGGCTGAAGTGAATTTGAAACCCCTGATAATGGAGACAAAGAATTATGCTGCAAACCGGTTATAGTGCTATTCTGCTGCATCGTTGGCCCAGAAGTTTGTTGTAAGTTCATCGACTGCATCTGGGGGTTCATTTGATTTTCCTGGAGCTGCATTTGGGGCATTTGAGATTGCGGCTGCTGCGACTGCTGCAAGGAATGCATATGAGAAGCAGGAAGTGGTTGCGCTTGCATTACAGGCTTCCGGGGTCTATTTGAATTGAGAAAGTTAACTATTTGCTTCTCATAGGAACCCAACTTCTCCTTGTAACCAATTTGTATTTGGCCCTTGGAGAGGTTTAAGAAAGTTATAAGACGCTCCAACATAGTTCTAAATATTTTGAGCTTCTCAAGTTGGTCGGCCTTTGCTTGCTGAGGAAGAGAATCATGCTGGAAAAGAGCAAGAATCATAACACAATATGAACAAGAACCCAAAAGCAAATAAAAGTACGAGCAAAATGTTAATGGAGAGACTACTTTTAGGATTCTTTTCAGAGCTTGTAGTTTCTTCTACAACTTCTTTTAGGATTTCTCCTCTCTTTATTTTAAAGCCAGTCTCCAGAAGGTATCCTAGAATAACCCAGGCCCAAACTCCACCCCTCAACAAGAGATGTCCCCCAGCAAACATGATGGTAAAGGCTGATTAAAGATAAAGTGATTAATAAAAATTTACATGTGAACAGTTACCTGCAACAATTTACCAGTAATTTTCTGGTACATTTCACTGAGTTCTTGTAAGTACATGTCCTTCATGTTTTGTATCTGCAAGCAAAACTCATAGTTTCAGTTTCCTCAATAACCACTTGCACATCATTGTAAATGTAAGTTTGCAACTATTTCTCTTTCACTTGCTTACTCTTATAGACACATCAATATGATTTAATTAAGTCTCACTCACACATACAAGCACACACACAAAAAATGATAATAACACAAAATTATGTAATATGAATATGTTCATAAGGATCTGACAAAAAATTACGCTGGCTGTCAGCTACCTAACGCAACCCTCCTCCTTTATCCGGGCTTGGGACCGGCAGTGTAATAAAATAAGAAGTTGAGCACGACACAGGCGGAGTTTTATGTAATATGAATATACCTACCGAAATTGAAGATCATAGGGTCTGAGGGTCAGATGGGGCGAAGCTTGAGTGGGTCAAGCAGATTAAGAGGAACACAAGGGACCTTTATGTCTTCTGTGCAACAATATTATGTGGAACTTTTGGCATCCATAGCTTAAATAGGGCTCCGCTTCATGAGAATCTCTCTCTCCCTCTCTCTCTTGGCCATTCTTCTGGGTCTAGTTCTTATTACTTTGACGTTAGGAAATCTAAGGGCTTCAAGTGGACAAGTTTGTTAGTAATGATTGTGTTCTTGCTAAGTGTGGAAGTGTCCAACTCCGTAGTCTTATAGCCCGGTGTTTTGTCAATGGGTATATTGGTGGGGAGTTGTCCAATACTCCAATCACCTGCTCCCTTTGGCCACTTCCAACCCAAAATACTCCCGTGAATAGTGCTACCAGATCATAGCTGGTGGCAGAGGAGTGGGGATTGGTGGACAAGTGTTTGCTAGGTTGGGGGTTGCTCAGGGTCCCAAGGAGACTCTGTTGTGAGATGCGCCTCAATCCGAGGAGTTAGGAAATCGGTTGTTGTCCATCATAGGAGGGTTAAGGCTTCTACAAGGGGCATATGGGAAGCAAGCTTCACTTTTATTTAGGATAATTGAGAACTGATGGAAGAGAAGGAAAAGGGGCAGTAGCATGGGGTCTCCTTTAGTAGAAGGAAAGACAGGAAACTGAGAAGTGTTCCATCAATTATTATGGAAAGGAGAGGAAAGGAAATGTTATTGAGGAGGAGAAAGGAGACGGGTAATCTTCAAATTTTGTTTAGAGAGAGGTCTTCCTATTTTATCTTGGAATGCAATTAGAATAGCCTTGATATGAGACTTGTGGTTAAATCATTTACTCGTCTTTAAGTCTGAGGCATGGTTCAAAGTATCGCAGCCCACCGAACGGATAATGAGTCACGAATCATAAAAATTAAATATCGTAATAAATCATTAAATCTCGCCGATATATCGTCGTTCCAGAGACGACTCACCGATATCTCGGCCAAGTCGGCGATGTCTCCCCGAGCTGAGTTTTTTGTTATTAATAAAAAAGGGGACGTTTGGCAGAAATAGAAGAAAAAAACAGAATTAATGCAAAAAAAACTTACCTTTATCATATGATTTGAAGGAGAAGTATTAATTCTGCTATAAATCATGTGTCAGCTGTATGTATTTGACACAAAAAACATTTTTTTTGCATTTTCTCCTCTATTTTGTTTCAATTTAATCATCTTCTTCTCTGAAAGTCGGCAGAAAATCAGCTCGTGGAAGCCAAAACCCTAGCTTCCTTTTCCCCTTCTTTCTACCGGGCCCATCTTTTTTTTCTCACTTTTTTAGCCGGCTCCTATTATTTTGTACAACATTTTTTTTTTGAAAAATTTTGTACCATATAATTTTGTACAATGTATTTTGTAGAAAAAAAAAAACTGTTTGGCTATTTAAAAAAAGGTTGTAAAAAAACTTTACTGTTTAGAATACTTAAAAAAATGTTTTGTATTAAAAATATTTAGAATTCTTATAAAAATGTGCACCTAAAAATATTTTGAATTCATCAAAATAATGTTTTGTACAAATAATTTTTAGAATTCTTAAAAAAATGTTTAGAATTTCTAAAAATTCCTAAAAATAACGTTTTGTACAAAAAAATGTTTAGAATTCTTAAAAAAATGTTTAAAAATTCTCGAAATTCCTAAAAATAATGTTTTGTACAAATAATATTTAAAATTCTTAAAAATAATGTTTAGAATTTCTTAAAAATCCAAAAAATAATGTTTTGTACAAATAATGTTTAGAATTCTTAAAAATATGGTTTATTATAGAATATTGAACCTGATAAGTCCTTCGCGCTTCAGTATAACCAATTGTACAATGCAATGCATATTAAATGATGGTTTTTGAACATATTTGATTGATCCACACTGTTAATATTATTTTTTATAAATTTCTACATTTTTTCGGAATTTTTTGCGGTCTCTAAATAGCGTATCTTTGCGTATTGCCCAATACCGCGACCGAGTTGAAAATCGGGTGTCCGATACCGAAACTTTGAACCATGGTTTGAGGTTGTTTGTCTTCCCCCAAAACTGAAATGGATTAAATGTCAACAGGAGTTTGTGGGGGATTGTGTGTGTATTGGTGCTGCCTAAATTATTTTGTGGGAAACAACGTGGAGTTTGAGGAGTGCAAGGCATTTTTTCTGTGTCTTGCTGGTTCAAGAATGTGGACAATGGCATCTGTTTGTGCTTCTATGAGGTGTATAATTGAGTGGATGATGCAGGATGAGGGTTTCTGAGAGGAATTGACAAGTGTGCGTGATGTGTACACGAGGACATCAGGGCTTAATTGTATTTTTGTTTACGATTATTTACGTGTCTCCTTTAAGTGATATCTCTTTTAGTTAGTATGTTAGACGGGGTAAAACCCTTAAAATATTCTTAATATGCCCTCTTTAGTCTTACCTTTTTAGCTTATCTTGGCTAGCAAGATACCTGAGCCTATAGATAAGGCCATTGGTCAACCATTGTATTCATTTTTTAATTTAGCTTGAGGTATGAATAAATGAGTAAAACATATTTTCTGTAAATATGTTGTGATTTAATTTCTTCTACGTTTACACCAAATTGGTATCACTTCCGGTTGTTGTAAAATCTCGACGACACCACCCAGGACGAACCTCTCCGACGGCCACGATTGGGGTCTGCGGATTTGTTCTTGCCAAAAAAAGGATACTTCTCAAGAGGATGTAAAACGGTTACAAAGGTGTACAATAAAGTACACATTTTAATTGCTCAAGCACAAGGAAAAATCAATGAGCTGGATAAAAATGAATGTTTCAGGGTCTTATATGCTAGCAAAAATCTTAAGAGGGGGAAATGGCAAGGTAGGTAGGAAACAATTGGAAGCCGAAATCAATTGAAGGCATGAGTCAGTAGTTCTTTGATTAAGAGAGGGTGACATGACTACCAAGTTATTCCATAGGATTCTAACATATTATTATCATTCAAGCCCCTATACGGATGGTCTTTGATTTGATTAAATTTTTGGAGCTGAAAGAACCTCGCTTGAGAGGGCATTTAATAAACAAATGGTCATGGCACTTCAATCTATTATTGGGGCAGAGCCTCTATACTGGATGGTATGGCACTTTGGCTATGTGATACGGAACAAAAAAATAAGAACTTTTTTAAAAACACAATATATAGGAATTTTATTTTAGATGGTTATTTTTGCATTTGGGAACAGTGTAATTAGAAATAGTAAGGATATTATTAGAATTTATCTCCTAGTATTTATCTTAACTTCGGTACCAACTAGAATTTAGATTCGATTTGTTTTATAAATACGTTGTAACCTCTATTGATTAGGCACCTCTTGAATGACCTGCTATTGAAGTAAAAGTTATTGATATTTATTAAATAGATTACTTCTTTATTTTCTTTGTATTCTTCGTATTCATTGGCTGCCTTCCCAACCTTTGTCCACCATCAGTGCCATCCAACCTCTTGTTACTGACTTTTGTTGTCGACCTTGGCCACCATTGCAAAAATACACCCACCATGGTTCATGATCAAAATCACAAAACCCCACGGTGCCGTGTATGCCCAACAGCTACCACCATCCTCTCAATTCTAAAAAACCAGCCCATGTTTCTCGAACTTTCATCAGCTGACTTCAGAAAATTCCATCCCAGAAACCCCACTGCCAGTTCATCTTCTTGAACCAGGCATGAACAAGACCATTTCAGAAAGAGAAGGCGGGGGGATGGGGGGATATATATAAGGAAAATTTGCAACCTGATACAATGGCTTTCGTGGATAGGTTAAAACCTGAAGATTTTCCTATAATAGATTTTTCTCTTCGCAACGTGCTTAATGATTTCAAGAATGACGACATTAAAGCTGAAGTTGTTTAATCTTGAGATATATTTACAGTGAACGAGGACAAAGAAGTTGCAGACCTTGTTTCTAGAGTTGATGAGCCTAAGGAGGATATGGTGGACCTATTGACCTCTATTGTGGAAGTTCAGGCTAAAGGAGATTTCAAGCGTGAGGATATTAAAGCTGACACTGGTACGCAATCCGAGGAAACACTTGCCAATGAAGAAGTTGATTAGGCTGAAGCTACAATTGAGCCAAGTATGAAGCAGAGTTAATAAACAAAGAGGTTGTGAAAACGAATGAAGTGTTTTCTGACCAATTGGAAGATGAACCATGTCGACACAATTGAGATCAGCGACAAAAACAGCCTAAATTTGTTTCTTGAGATTTAACATGTTGACTTCAGTCTTCATCATTCTCAATTGCTTCAATTCAATATCAACAGGCATGCATTTCTTCAAGGTTCTAAAAGGCGCGAGGCGTGGTCGATGCGTAGAGGTCAAGCCTCAAGCCTTAGGAGCCTAGGCGCGCCTAGGCGGAACCTAGGCGTAAAAAGGCGTTTTTTCTTTTTTTATTATTTTAATTATTCTAAGGCTAGTAATATAATAAAATAATACATACCTTGAATTTTGAAAATATATCCATATGTTTGGTACCCATCTTTCTCATATTCATGCTCCATAACCAATATTTGTCAACTAACCCTTTGTTTTTTTTTAAAAAAGTGAGTCTTAAGCCTTTTACTAAGAATAAGGCGTAATAAGGCGTGAGCGATGCGTTTCTCTCAAGCCTCAAGCTTAGGCGGGCCTAGGCGGAGCCTAGGCGGGCCTTTTAGAACACAGCATTTCTTATGGTCTATTTGCTTCCAAAGTCCGCCCCAATGATGACACGCCTGAGGAAACACCAGCTTTGCTTGTGATTGTCATTTTTCGCCGCTATAAACCTAGTGGACGAATTTTTTTAAATGTTGGGGAGAATGATGCAGAACAAAAGATCAGAAATCTGGAAGAGAAAGAAAAGAGGAATATTATATTTCGACCATTTATTTGTTTGTATTTAGAGATAATTGGTTGCAATGATATGATTTGGAAAAGGATTATAAGAATTACTAAGATTACTAAAGATATATTAGGATGTTTTAGTAGGCACTCTACTCCTTGTAGAATTAGGTTTATTTAGTCTATAAACAAATGATATCTTCATTATTGAAGACACCTTTTGAATAAAAGAGTAATAGTAATATTGATTTGAGTTTACTTCAACTTAAGTTTCTCGAGTTAATTATATCTTCTTTAATTTGTATTCTCGGTCCTACACAATGGCTTCCTTCTAGGCTTCTTCGGTGGTGGTCATAAAATTCTACAGTTGGGGAAGTTTACAAGTGTCTTAATGTTGTCACGTAGGTTCCTAGGATTGGGTTGTTATATACACATGTTTAAAGCAATCTATTGGTGAAAGTCCTATCTATTTGCCTCAGAATCATAATTCTAAATTGACCCTAACCCTTGTGTTATAGTTTAACCAATCGCGAGTGACTTCTATCTAAAGAACAAATAATAATATACCTTTTGATAAACTTCCTCTTGCCAATCTCCGACGTTTGAACTTCCTGTCGCTGTGGAATCCAAAGAAGCTACAGAAATGAGTAGATATATGCATTAGCTACTTGCGTATCCACTCACAATAAAATCTATAACGAAATTGCTAAAATTGCTAAAACCATATTTTTCAAGCAAAATGGAAAAACATTTAATGCACAAACCATGCATATGCTAGGTCCACAATATTGCATGGCAAATGCCATATAGAGATCAAGACATATATGGACCATGAAGTTAGAAGCAAATGCACAAACCATAGGAAGTGGCTAATCATTAAAACAAAAGAAATTGAACATGGAAAATGCTTCAAACAACCCCCATCCATCATCTCCCCCCTCATCTTTCAAAGATTCGTAACAAATTTTTAAGAACACTTAGGGTTAGCAAGGATGTTTGAGGGTGCACGCATGTGCGTGAGAGAGAAGGGGAGAGAAATTGTATTTTTATCAAAAAACAAAACTGCAAAGAGTGGAGTGAATAGTGAGGACTGCCTGAATTAAGTACTTTCTCTTATAAAGAGACAATTTAACCTGATACAGAAAGTGTGCCCAAAATACTTCAACGCCTTCTAATCAAAAAGAGATACTTGTCTGAAAATCTCTAGCCACCTATATACTTTGATGACTGCTCGCCCAAATATAAATTAACCGTATTAAAACAACTCATACACCGAGATAATCTTGATGAATGGTATGTGTGAGAAGTATTTGCAGGTGGGTTCAGGTAATAAGAAAATAAATAAAAGGAACATACAAGTTAAGAATATCAAGAGGGTGCATATGTTCATTCACAAGTAACATAAGCACAAGACCACAGAGCATCGGAGAGCAGGATCATGATAAAAAGTTGCATAACCGTAACCACATACTTGATGACGCTTCTGGAATGGTTCTTTGTGTTTGAAATAGCTGCTTCTGGTGATCAATGACATTTTGCTGCTGAAGCAAGGTACCTGATGTTTGAAGCCTCTGCTGCATATCTCGTTGTAATGGATTTGTCTGCTGCTGCTGCTGCCCTAATTGTTGTTGCAACTGTCCTGGCTGTGATTGTATCTGTGACAGCATCTGCTGCTGCGACTGCGGTTGAGACTGTTGACCTTGGGTTGGTAACAAAGTTGACTGAGTTAGTTGAGTTTGTTGCTGCACTGGAACCTTAGATTGTTGTAGCATGTGTACAGAGAGCTGATTAGCCTGCATGTTAGGGTTACCAGACTGAGTTCCAAGCAGTTGCTGCTGCTGCTGGAGCCCAGAAACATTATTTTGTTGGCCCAACTGCTGCTGATGCATATTTGTGAGGTTGTTTTGCTGGCCCATCATCAGCTGCTGCTGCTGCTGTTGCTGTAGATTAGAAAGATTATTCTGCTGACCTAGAAGCCTCTGTTGTTGCTGCTGTTGCTGCATGTCAGGAATGCTGTTTTGTTGCCCAATTAGCTGGTTCTGTTGCATGTTCATAGCATTTGGCTGCTGCCCCATTATATGCTGCTGTTGTTGTTGTGGTTGTTGCTGTTGCTGCTGCTGAGTTGGCAATATGGGTTGTTGCTGCTGTTGTTGATGAATGATTCCAGCCTGGTGTTGCTGTCTCTGTTGCCGGAGAACTGACTGGGGGTGTTGCTGAAGCATAGATTGGGCTGATTGCTGAACAGAGGCCTGCTGGTTCTGCTGAAGGTTAGAAAGCGAAGATGATTGTGTCACAGCAGGTTGCATAGCAGATTGCTGAGAAGATTGCTGCATTTGACTTGGTTGTAACACGTTCTGTTGTTGTTGTTGCTGCTGCTGTTGCTGGAGGTGAGATTGCATAATGGAGACGTTTCCCTGCTGGAGTTTCTGTTTCATCATCTGCTGCTGGTAAAGATACTGTTGCGAGCCCTGAGACTGCTGCTGCTGCTGCTGCTGGGGAACAACTTGTGGTTGTTGCCTTCCTGGGTTCTGCCTCTGAGAATTGGCAGCAAAAATATTTGAAGGCACGCCACCTTGCCCCATTGAATTTCCTAAAGTGTTCTGTGAAACCCCAGATATGTTTTGGATGTTCTGCAAGTTCGAATTCTGGCCAACAACATTTGGCATACTGTTTTGTGATAAACTGCTGACAGGAGGCAGCCCAGTCGTTAAACCAGCAGGACCTTGCATACCACTTGAGGAGATATTATTGTGAGCATTCTGGGATAATAGCTGTTGACCTGCTAAAGACTGATTCGTTGGGACTGGAATAGGAAGAGGTTGACCTTGGTTGTTAACTTGGGATTGCATGCCCTGAGAAGCTGAGAGAGAGAGCACAGCATATGAATGGGTCAATGTTCAAAATACAGAAATATTAGAGCAAATTATATATAATCTTGGTTCGTTAAAAAGTGACGGGAAACTGAACAATACAGGGAGAAAATATATATGAAAGCAGGTGAATCAATGCAACAGTTCAAGTTCGCAAGAGAGGGGGGAGTATAACAGAAAAGAAAAGAGTATGAACTCTTTTGTTTTGTTTTTCTTCTTTCCTTTTTTTGTGGTTTTGGAATCCCAAATCATTTTAATATTCTTTTTTGAGCATTTATGCCGACATTAGTCTCTTTTGCAGATCCATTGGCAGTGTTCACTAACCCATCCATATTAAAAAATTCACATATATCGCTCAAGAGTTAATGGGGCCAAAAATGGAGACATATCCGACATGGCTTGTATGCATGCACTGGTAGGTGTGCGGAGTGCGTGAGGAAGCAGTGGTCTTTGTATGCAGGTCACATTCTTTATGTGTGCAGTTGTGTTCCTATTTTATCCCCCCATCCCCCACACACAAAAAAATATTCTCTCTACTCAAACCAAGAATCAGACATTGGAAGCTCATAGACCAAAGGTTGGACCATTCTTGACCGTTTACCAATCTACCAAAATATATATATATATATATATATATATATATATATATATATATATATATATATATATAGAGAGAGAGAGAGAGAGAGAGAGAGAGAGAGGGGATCACAAGTGGACCAAAAGAATGGACTTTTTAATGAACTTAACAAAAAACACTAATAACCCATTAATTTTAATTCCTATAATTTAATTGGTCCGCGCCAGCGACACCCGAGACCCCACCTTCAACCCCTACCCACCCACCAACCCCTACACGACCCATCTGCCATCCCCCCACCCGTCTGCCATTTCCGGTGACCTCATACCACTACACGACCAGCCTTTGCCTCAAACCGGGTACACCTTCCATCTTCCACCTCCATTCCACTATACCCATTGCCGGCGGCGACCCAAAACCCAACAACAGCCATACCCGATCCTGTTTAAACCTCCGATCCAACTCCGTTTAAACCTGTTAAACCTCCGATCCAACTCCGGCCAACAACAGCCATACCACTTCAAAACCGGAACCAAACCTGAAGTAGCAGCTCCAACTCCAATCCATTTACCCTTTACCTTTCAAAACCGACGAGGCCATCTGTCAATTTTTTGTTTTTTTATCCTCATTTTGGAGTTGCTCGATGAGGGGTGTGTTAGAGAGAGAGTGGGGGGGGTAGGTATGTGTGTAAAGAAAATATTCGATCCACACGCGTGTGTCCGTTGCCGCTGGTGCGGACTAATTACACCATAGAAATTAAAATTAATGGGTTATTAGTGTTTTTTGTTAAGTCCATTCTTTTGGTCGACTTGTGATCCTCTCTCTCTCTCTATATATATATAAGAGGCAAAAAGACCGGCATACACAAGCTGCAGAAAGATAATATAATATGACAATATACAGTCAGGCTCCCGTGCGGGAGCCCAAATGAGGGATCCCGTGCGGGATATTTTTTAGAAAAAAATAATTATTTTTTTTTTATTTTTTTTATGTGGGTTATAAACATTTCAAGGTATCCTTGTAAAAAAAATAGCTCAAAATGACATTTTTTTGTATTTTAAAAAAATGGGTCAATATTTGACCGTATTTTAAGCAGCGTAAATACTGTAAAAAATTGACCCATTTTTTTAAAATACCAAAAAGTATTATTTTGAGCGGATTTTTTTTTTTTCAGGGTTGCACTGAAATGTTTATAACCCACACAAAAAAAATAAAAATTATTTTTAAAAATCATCCCGCACGGGAGCCTGACTCTGACAATATATGGCCACTCTATAAACAAAAGATATAAGACAGGAAATAACGTTCCTGGAAATATAATTGTTACACGCCATATAAAAGCAGATAGCACTCTCGAGGGAGCACCTAGATCTGGGGGATTTTTGCCATTATTTCCAGAGCTGGACTGCAGAGAATTGGGCATGGGATTTTGAGATTTTGACTCCATTGTCAACATCTTCAGAGATATTTTCCTCAGATAATCAGACTGCAAATAGAGAATTAAAAAAATATACTTCATGAGTAATTCATGACAACCACACATGTTTTCACATGAAAATAAGAAAATATAAAAGAACATTTGCAGCACAAGGAGTATAAAATGAAACATGCCTGGTAAAAAAATATTAAGAAAGCTATAAGGATAAGTCTATATTTATACCTGGCTAGTAGCAGCAGTATAAATCTTCTCCTCAAACCTGACAGCAATTTTCTTAAGTTCTAGTAGTCCCTCTTGCCCAGAGAAAGGAAGATGCCTCTTCAAGGTCTCCATTCTACACATGAAACAATTAAAGTTTGTTCAATTGGCATTAAGTTTGTTCAAAATCTATTGCATCTTAGTTATTTAATGGCATTAAATAACTATGAAAGGTTAGAGCCTTAACAAATTATCTATAATTGTAAACCTGGACTAATGGTCTAAACCTAGAAATGAAATGAAGAAAATTACATTTTGTTGACGATCCTTTGGCGAGAATCTTGTTGCAAAGTATTCCTCCATTCAACTGTTTCCATGGGTGGTTCACCGCCTTGAGTAGGCCTCCAATTGTTTGTATCCATCGCCTATCAAAAACACAAAATTAAGAGAAGCAACAGCTATTAACAAATTGGGAAAGAAATCTGAAGGATTTATATACCTTGATTGAAGGTCGACGACGTGATCAAATAGAGGTAGATGGATTTATTATTTTCAACCGAGACCAAGTTTCAACAAAAAGGCTTAGATTAGATAAGAATACAACGCAATTACAAGTCTGTGTTAATGAATATATACTGTGTTTTTTCGAAAGGATAGTAGTGGCTGCATGTGACAGGGACACGTGGCATTTGTTGGGCCCGGGTTAGTTGGATCGGGTTTCAATTGTGAGTGACAAACCTAAGACCATCTCAGAGCATTTGGACACGATCGGTCCCTTACATTTTTGGACGCTTTTGTGTGAAAAAAATAAATAAAAAGTGATTTTTAGAAGGTTTTGATATTCGAAGGGACACAAACGTAATAAAATTTAAATCAACTAAAATCTAAAATCGGTTTTTCTCACCTCTTGGCCGTTCATTTCAAAAGAAATTGTTCTCTTTCTCATCTCATCTCCTCTTATACGGCTGGCCCTCACTTCTCTCTCCGATATCCTCACCTCCGGCTCTCACATCTCTCTTTGGCGTTCTCACATCCTCTGATGTGCCGCACTCAACTCCTTCGGACTTCTGTTGCACTCAACCGGTAAGAAATCATCTCCTTTTTTTGTTGTTCATTAATGTGACTTTGCTATTAGTGTGATCTTGCCAAATCGAAAATCTTGTTGTTCATTTAACATTGACCTTTTTGTTCAATTCTGTAATGTTAAATGTCATTTCATAGTTTTGTTTTGAAGTTTTTCTTTAATTAAATACATTCTAATGTTGAATGTTAAATGTTTTTTTAATGCTATGTGGTTCCTACTTTTTTAATGTTTTTTCTAATGTCCAATGCTTCAGTAGACTTTATTAGTTAAATGTCATTACTTCATATTAAATGTTATTATTAAATGATATTGTTAAATGTAATTGGTTAAAATTAAATGTTAATATTTACGCAGATTATTTTTAGACAAATATTAATTTTAAGTAGAATATTGTTAAATATATTTTTAGGTAGAATAAATGTTAAATTTATTTTTAGATTGAATAAGATTCATACTCTTTAATTTATATTATAATTGATATTCTTTTTGAAGTTTTGGATATTTATGATATTGATTGTTGCTTCTGATGAAAAGGAAAAAGAAAATGATTGTGTTTCATTGCTAACATAAAATCATTTGTTATTAACTGTTAATTCAATTTGTTGTTAGTTTTTTTTTAGTTTCTTTATTAGGGCTAATGTTTTACATGTTTAAAATTCGAATTAAACTTGAATTAACCCAAAAAAAATCGCCTCAAAGACTCTCGCCCCCGAACCCCCAACAGCACTCAAAAGTTAAGCTCTCCCTAAAAAAAAATCTTGGATCCGCCACTGGCCTCTATACATATTCATAATAAAAAAAATCAAATTAAGTAAATTTTCTTCTATGCAAATGAGAAAACATATACAATTAAAAAGACATTATTATACCGCAACTTGAAGCATAAAGAATTAGATAACATATGTTGTTTTTGCATTTTACGACGTAAATTATTGGTGAAATCGTTTAAGTTTTTTTTACCAATTTTATTTAATTGATAACTATTAACCAAAATAATTGTTATCATCTAAAATTGGTATATGGATTTATGGATATAATCTATTATACACCAATAATAAACATAACAAATAAATAAATTATCAATACTAACTTCCCAAATGGGAATAGATTATAGAGAAATGAGAGAAAAAGAAGGAATCCGAAGGTTAACGTGGTCCGGACCAATGGTAGTGCTTACATCCACAAGTGTTATGTAGGTTGTATGTTATTTAAGTAGTCAAATACAAGCTCTCAAGGTTCTCTCTAGGTTTGTGTAAGGTCGTTAGGCAAATTGATCTCTTCATCCCTTCTTACGTGGGATTGAATGTTATTTATAACGCGTTATATATATATATATATATATATATATAGGGCGAGGTTCACAAGTGAACCTAAAAGATGAATTTTTGAATGAACCTTAACAAAATAACACCTAACAACTCATTACTTTTAATTTTTATGTTGTAATTGGTCCGCGCCAGCGGCAACGAACACGCGTGTCGATCGATCCCCAACTCCCTCCCCCCCCCCCCCCCCCACCCCTACCCCAACCACCACCATCACCATGGCAGCCCTTATAGCAGCCCTTATGGCAGCAGGGCTGATGGGGGTGGGGGGCGAGGGGGGCCAGGTTTGGGGGGGTGTTGGGGATCAATCGACACACGTGTCCGTTGCCGTTGGCGCGGACCAATTACAACATAGGAATTAAAATTAATTAATTGTTAAGTATTTTTTTATTAAGGTTCATTAAAAAGTTCATCTTTTAGGTTCACTTGTGAACCTCTCCCTATATGTGTGTGTGTGTGTGTGTGTGTGTGTGTGTGTGAAAGAGAGAAATAGGGAGTATTATGACAGGTGGAGTGCCTTTATAGGTGAGGCAGTTACACCTTTTACATTTCAAGAGACGATTAATGATGAGTTGGTTACAACTTACTAAACAAGTAGGTTATCTTGTAGAGCAATCCTCATGTGTAATGGTGTGAGTGGGACTTTTCATATTCCATTATGTGACTCACATGTGCCTTGATGGAGCTAACTGACAATGTCGGCTGAAGGTAGTTAGTTATCCAGCTGAGTAGGGCTATTACTGACAGGGATGGCAACGGTTCTCCCAAACCCACCCCGCGAAAAAAAAAATCCCCGCCCCGCGATGGGTTATGATTTTAAACCCCGAACCCGTTTAATTATAACCTCCTCAAATCCGTCCCTGCCCCGTATGAATTAAACGGGTCAGAACCCGCCCCGCCCAGCGAGTTAAAACCCAAAATTTAATTTATTTTTAAAAAAAAAAAATTATATAAGTCCTCAACATCAATTTTTAAGTCTAAAACTTGACCATCAACTTTAAAAGTCTCAAAATAATAAAATGTCTCAAATAACACAATTTAAAATGCCAAACTATCAAGTCTCGAACAATATCAAATTCAACTATTACAAAATAAGTCATAAATAACATCAACTTCAATGATTACAAAAGAAGTCCTAAATAACATCAACTGCAACGATTACAAAAGAAGTCCTAAACAACATCAAATTCAATGATTACAAAATAAGTCCTAAATAACCTCAACTATCACAAAATAAGTTTCAAACAATACAAGTTTCAAAAGTCCCGATTATAGCAAATGTTACACAAAAGTCACAAATAGCTCAACTAACTATCATCTTCATCACCATCAACTCAAACCTGAATAAAAAATTAAAATATATTAAGAAGTTAAAGAGAATTTAAAGTATGAATTTAAAACAAACTTGCATTACCTCTTCATTAAACTTCCATGGGATCGAACTCCTCATCACAAACTGTAGGCCTCGAATCCGCGGTAGAAGGGTCATCTACAAAAAATAGAAAAGAATAAATATAAATAGATAACTATTTTTTATTAAAGTATCGGAGTAAACAAAAAAAATAAATTTCAGAACAATATATAAAATAAATTCAATTAGTCCTTGACTGTAAAATAAATTAACAGTGTAGTTCAACAATATATAAAACCAATTAACAGGGATGTATGAATCCAAGATGTTAACAAAAATTATATCCCTAACAGAGATGATTTATATCCAACAAAAATTATATCCCTAAAAGAGATGTATCCCCAAAAAAATTTATGTTCGTGTATGATTTATATCCAACAAAAATTATATCCTTGTATGATTTATATCCAACAAAAATTATATCCCTAAGAGAGATGTGATAGATAGGGTTTTGTCGCGGCGCGAGAGTCACCTACGCGCCGGTCGTTTTAAATTCGGCTCACCTGAACTATACAATAACCGAAATTACGACTACACTCAACGGGTGCGTATAGCGGTAAGTCGGGTATCGAAAATTCACAGAGACGAGTTGCAAGAATTTATAAGGTTTAATATTCCTAAATAAAAGTGTAAAAGATGATTATACACAAAAAGGGCAAAGATGAAAAAAGGGAAATGTTTAATCTAGGCGAGGAAAAATAAAGCTAGATTAAGAAAGCGAGTAAAAACTATAAGTTGCGTCAAATATCCCTCACCCGAGTTAAATAGTATAAAATGGTTACATGGGTCGACGAGTTATTTAGAATGCGTCTCGTTTCGACAGTTAATTAAATCAAGGGTTATAACACCCCTAAATTCGCATAAAAGCCTAATACGATTTTGGCGTCAATAAATACCCCAAAAATTACGCACGCAAGGTCGTAATCACGGAGCATACATGATATGCCCCATCAAATCCCCTAGGCGTAATAACTAGGATAATGCACCCGAAATAAATCCCTAAACTCCATCACCAAAGCAAAGCAACACATCAACCCTAGGTTAAATTAGCTAGAAAGCATGGTGAAAGACATGTATTTAAAGCAAGGAAGTAAATTAAAACAAGTAAAACTAATTATCAAAGCTTGTAAATTAGTTAACAACACAAGAAATAAATAATAGAAGCTTTATTAAAGAGGAAGAAGATGAATAGTAACAACTTACATACAAAATGGGATGGAACCCTAGGAGAGAGAACCTCTAAAAAAATATCACCTAAAAACTAACCTAAATGAATTATATCCTCCAAATAAAAGCCTACAACATTCTGTTAATACCCCAAAATAAACCCCCAACAAAACCAAGTCAAAAAAACCAAAATAAGTCAATTTTCATCCATATCTGATGGGCGCGGTCGACCTCTATTTTGGGACCAGTCGACCGCGGTTTTGGAATTTGCCTTGGGCTAGAGACAACCCCCTTTTCCTCTTTGAACCAATTTTGACGCGTTGCACGAAAATGGCTATAACTCCCTCATACGGAATCAAAATGAGGCGTGGTCGGAATCGACGCGAAGCTAATTCAATTCTCTACATGATTCTATTTTGAAACCCCCCAAATTATGCAGTATCAAATTACCAAAATGCCCTTGAAGTAGAAGAAAATATCGAAACCTTCCGAAAATGGCCATAACATCCACATACGGAGTCAGAATGACGCACGGTCAATGGCCACGGAAAGATAATTGGATGATCTACATGTTGGTAACTTCATTACATAAAAAATAGTGAGTTTTAAAAGATCAAATTGCCCTTGAAGTAGCATTCGATGACGGAACTTCTCTGAAATGCAACCGAACCTCACTTTTAGCGTTCCAATAACTACAAAAGCATAATTAACCCATGCAAAACATATATATGTCCAAATCCGAGGTTATCTGGTTAACGAGCATAAATATAGACATTAAGAACGTAAAAGTGCTAGAATGCATAAAGATAAAGGGCGCAAATATGCAATATTCGTGATGTATCACACCCCCTAACTTAGACATTGCTAGTCCCTAGTGATGAAATAAACAAAACCAGTTCACAGAAGGAAATACAAAACGTATATATGCATCAAAATATAATTGCCACTTTCATAGGGAATACGATTGCATTTAGCATATGCAATAAGCCGTTAAACCCCTAGGTTACCCTAGTGGATGAGTGTCGTCTCGTGAGGGTTTTCAGGGATGATACCCACAAACATCACATGATTTCCTCAAAATATGCCCAACCCAACATACGATAAGCCCAACAATAGCGAACAAGATTTCATACGCATTATTAGCACATTGAAAGAATTCAAGCAAAAGTCCAAATCATTAACATTATAGAATGCACCTCATAGAATTGAAACCTTAAAATGTGGGAGGGGAGCGAGCACATGCAAAGTGTGATTTAGCAAAAGCTTAAATAAACTGGATAAACATTAAAGCAAGCATACATTCAATCCTCATGGGCATTACACTCATCAAGTGAAATCACTCGAAACAGGGAGGTAACACACGGAACATGCGGGCATAAAGAGTAAATGTAAATGGAAACTAGGTCGCACACATGTCATAAATGAAGAACGCTATATATAAAATGAAAAACTGTAATCTCAATGAAAGATACCGCAGATTAAAGGAGGCGAAATGCATTTTCACCGATTATCAAAACTATTTCAACTTTTAAATTAAATTTACTTAAGATCACATAAGGCTTCAATAGGGTTGTAATGTAGGGTAGGGTAGGGTAGGGTACGAAACGAAGGATATATATATACGGATTCAAAGTGTTCGAAAATGAAAACTTGGAATAATGGGTAAATGCGGGCAGTAATCAAAAATTGGAAAACGATTTCCAAAAAAGGCATTGATTATAACAATGGGGAGAGTAAATGAAGCTTATTGAACACTATACACAACATTTACAACTTTCTCTTTCTTTTCTTTTCTTCTTTTTCTCATTTTTCTCTCTTATTTTCTTTTGTTTTCTTCTTTCTCTTTTTCTTCTCTTTTTCTCATCTTTCTTTTCTTTACTTTTCATACTCTCATATGCCTAAATTGCAACCGCAACACAACAACAACATTCAATCCCAAGCAACATTCCAAACAAGGGTATGTAAGGTGTATGTATGGTATATAACTCCAATTTGGAGTTGGTTATAGGAATTTGGGTTATGAAACGAAAGGCTAATAATATTTAGGCTCAAAGGGGTTGACTAGGGTAAACATATACGGTGAGGTCAAGGCTAATATGGGTGATATAACAAAGATGGCCTATGATCATTTTCAAAAGTTTACGCAATTCTCGAGTCAAAACAATATATGAAAATCATGATCAAGTAACACATTTCAAGTATGAACTCAATTAATGAATGATCAATGAAAGAGTAAAGAGATTACCAACGAATTCAACGTTTTCAAAGAGGAAAGAATAGTGTATAACACTCACAAACGACAAAAGGTACAAAGCTTACTCAGTGTAAATATATACAATGCAAAAAAAGATTATCGAGTTATACAAATCTTAAACCAAATCAATATAACAAAAAAAGTGCATGTGCTCATGGTATTAAAGTTTAATTCATGAAGTTATTCATAATATCAATAATGGAGGACTAAAGTCTAATAACTTCTAAAATCGAGAACATGCATCGTTGGGATGTCTATTGGATCGGGCAATTATTGAAATTTATCATCGGAAACAAAGGCAAAATTCCCAATAAAGGAGAAAAAAGAAAGAAAATATTTTTGAAAATTTTAATTTTTATAAGAAAAACATACTAAGTAACTAACACGTGAGCAAAAATATTGACTAAATAAAGAAATGGATAGAATATCTCACACCCCCTAACTTAAAACCTGACATTGTCCTCAATGTTAATTAAGAACCAAGTTAAAGAGAGGAAACGAACGATATTACCCAAAATTGGAGCGATCTCCATAAGAACAAGTCCAAAGAATCTACAAAATAAGTTAGTACCGAGCATAACAAAAACAAATAACAAAAAGTTAACTAATTACACTAGACTAAATTAAAAAGGAAAGAAAAATAAAAAGAAAGAAAGAATAAAAAGCTAACTATATACAACCTACTATTTAGGCTTCACACTAACTGTACACTATAAGTCTAAATAACTGAGGGTCCATCGCAAAAATGATTTGACTTTGGAGAATAACCGATGTACCCTCACATACAAGCATGCCTTTCGAAAAATATGAATTCCGTTTAAACAACGGAAGGTATGTGTAAGGTGGAAGAAATGAACCATCGCCAATTAAAAGTTTTGGAGGGACGAAGATGGATTTGGATAGAACGGGTGACAAAAACATGTGAGGACCGAGAAAAGTAGAATATCCTCCCTAGGATTTAGCAAGTGGAATGGGAGGTGGCGCACATGAGGGCAAAGATGTCTTCATGAAAAGCAACTCGAGCAAGTAGTCCTCATCGGTAAAAGGGTTGAGCGTGTTAAGTAGGGGTGTTCAAAAAACTGACTGGATCGACGGACCGAACCGAACCGAGCCGAACCGAACTGACTACTTTTTTCGGTCTTTTTTCTTAATCGGTTCGATCTCGATTATTTTTTTGGAGGACCGACCTAGTCGGTCCGGTCCACGATTTACAGATTCAAAAACCCTATTAGGACCGACCCGGACCGACTATATATAAAATAATATATTTTTACATATATATGTATATATATAAGATAAACAAATAGTGAAAATATTTATTTCAATATTTGATTAGTTTAAATTATAGTTTAATCCAATACTAGTTTTGTTTAAATTGTAAATTTTGATATTTTCTAGTTTTTAATGTTTGAAAAAAATAAACTCGGGTATATTTTTATTATTATAAATGATGTAATTCATTAATGTGTGGACCGACGGGTTAGACCGGACCGACCCTATAAAAAACAGAACCGACTAGGTCGGTTAACCGACATTATCGGTCAGGTCTCGGTCCATTTTTTTAGAAGATCGACCAAGTCGGTCCGGTCCGAAAAAAACCTTAAAACCGAACCGGACCGGATCGGACCGCGAACACCCCTAGTTTTAAGGTTCGGCACCGATTCATCGGGTACTTATGACGGTGTGATACCGGAGAATGAAAATGGGGAGGAAAGAAATTCAAACCCAAGAGATGAGTTATCATCACTCAAAGTTGGAATTTCAAAGGAGATAGGATCATTTTCAATGAAACTTTCTTCTTTGGGATCCAAAGAAGAAATCATCTCATTGCAAATGGATACTACATCCATTGCATCCTCGCTTTCATTCTCAATTATAAGATGGTCTAAGTGACGAATGGTTTGTTCCAAAGTAGGCACATAATCCTCATTTGGTTCAAAACATTCCTCGACTTCAAAAGTCTCGGAAGAGAAATCGTCGTCGAATTCGAATAATAAATCCAAGTCTTGCTCCCAGCAACGATTTTCTTCCCGATAACGTTCTTCATA
Organism: Sambucus nigra; assembly: GCA_949130495.1. Taxonomy (NCBI): domain Eukaryota; kingdom Viridiplantae; phylum Streptophyta; class Magnoliopsida; order Dipsacales; family Adoxaceae; genus Sambucus; species Sambucus nigra. Next base: position 598,383,835 of record OX422215.1, on the reverse strand, counting down.
CCTCTCGTTATCAAGCATAAGCAAACCCTCACCGAAAGTCATAGGCCGAGGAGCGGATGCTTGAAAATAAGGAGTTTGAAAATCATTAGCGGCACTAAAGTTAAACTCATTATTATAGGAATTTTGAAAACTATTACAATTCATTTCAAAATTCCTATTATAAGGAGGTAGAGGCCCAAAATCATTATCATCATCATCAAAATTCCAATAACCCAGGTTTTGGCTTTCGTAATACTCGCCCAAAGTTATTTTAGATGTTTCAATTTTTTGGGATTCTAAGTATTAACCAAAAGTCAAAGGTTTGCGAGAATTTTGAGAATTATCATAATGATTACTGAAAGAATTGGAATAAGACATACTTACCCCAAAAAAGGCTCGATGTGGCGAAATCCATAAAGTGATGCGCGCGCAAAAAAATCAAGCGGTTTTAAGTGCTCAAATGTGGAAGTCCTACAAAAATGTTAGGCAAAAAAAATACAAATAGAAAGAAAATACTATGAAATACTAAATCAAATAAATTCTAAAACAAACTCATCCCCGACAACGGCGCCATTTGATAGACAGAGTTTTGCCGCGGCGCGAGAGTCACCTACGCGCCGGTCATTTTGAATTCGTCTCACCTGAACTATATAAAAACCTAAATTACGACTACACTCAACGGGTGAGTATAGCGGTAAGTCGAGTATCGAAAATCCACAGAGACGAGTTGCTAGAATTTATAAGGTTTAACATTCCTAAATAAAAGTATAAAAGATGATTATACACAAAAAGAGAAAAGATGCAAAAAGGGAAATGTTTAATCTAGGCGAGGAAAAATAAAGCTAGATTAAGAAAGCGAGTAAAAACTATAAGTTGCGTCGAATATCCCTCACCCGAGTTAAATAGTATAAAATGGTTACATGGGTTGACGAGTTATATAGAATGCGTCTCATTTCGACAGTTAATTAAATCAAGGGTTATCACACCCCTAAATTCGCATAAAAGCCTAATACGATTTTGGCATCAACAAATACCCCAGAAATTACACACGCAAGGTCGTAAGCACGGAGCATACATGAAATGCCCCGTCAAATCCCCTAGCCGTAATAACTAGGACAACGCACCCGAAATAAACCCGTAAACTCCATCACCAAAGCAAAGCAACACATCAAACCTAGGTGACTTAAATCCAACACAACCTAGATTAAATTAGCTAGAAAGCATGGTGAAAGACATGTATTTAAAGCAAGGAAGTAAATTAAAACAAGTAAAACTAATTATCAAAGCTTGTAAACTAGTTAACAACACAAGAAATAAACAATGGAAGCTTTATTAAAGAGGAAGAAGATGAATAGTAACAACTTACATACAAAATGGGATGGAACCCTAGGAGAGAGAAGCTCTAAAAAATATCACCTGAAAACTAACCTAAATGAATTATATCCCCTAAATAAAAGCCTACAACATTCTATTAATACCCAAAATAAACCCCCAACAAAACCAAGTCAAAAAACCCAAAATAAGTCAATTTTCGTCCATATCTAATGCGCGCGGTCGACCTCTATTTTGGGACCGGTCGACCACGGTTTTGGAATTTGCCTTGGGCTGGAAACAGCCCCCTTTTCCTCTTTGAACCAATTTTGACGCGTTGCACGGAAACGACTATAACTCCCTCATACAGAATCGAAATGAGACGTGGTCAGAACCGACGTGAAGCTTATTCAATTCTCTACATGATTCTGTTTTGAAACCCTCCAAATTATGCAGTATGAAATTACCAAAATTCCCTTGAAGTAGAAGAAAATATCGAAACCTTCCGGAAATGGCCATAACATCCACATACGGAGTCAGAATGACGAACGATCAGTGGCCACGGAAAGATAATTTGATGATCTACATGTTGTTAACTTAATTACATAAGAAATAGTGAGTTTGAAAAGACCAAATTTCCCTTAAAGTAGCATTCGACGACGGAACTTCTTCGAAATGCAACCGAACCTCACTTTTAGCGTTCCAATACCTACAAAATCACAATAAACCCCTGTAAAACATATATATGTCCAAATCCGAGGTTGTCTGGTTAACGAGCATAAATATAGACATTAAGAATGTAAAAGTTCTAGAATGCATAAAGATAAAGGGCGCAAATATGCAATATTCGTGATGTATCAAGATGTATCCCCAACAAAAATTATATACGTGTGTGATTTATATCAAACAAAAATTATATCCCTAACAGAGATGTATCTCCAACAAAAATTATACCCGTGTATGATTTATATCCAAAAAAAATTATATCCCTAACAGAGATGTATCCCCAACAAAAATTATACCCGTGTATGATTTATATCCAACAAAAATTATATCCCTAATAGAGATGTATCCTAAATAAAAATTATATCCGTGTATGATTTATATCCAACAAAAATTATATCCCTAACAGAGATGTATCCCTAACAAAAATTATATTTGTGTTATATCCAACAAAAATTAGTTAAACAACATGTCTAACCCAAGACGTGTTAAAAAAGACGACAACAGATGCGATCCCTACCTCAAACCCGCTGTTATATCCAACAAAATCGAGTTAAAAAACAGAGCTGTATGATTTATATCCAACAAAAATTAGTTAAATTAACAGAGATGTGTGATTTATATCCAACAAAAAATAGTTAAACAACAGGTCCAACCCCAAGACCTGTTAGAAAAACGACAACAGATGCGATCCTTACCTCAAACCCGTTGTGTCGTCGTTGCTTTGTTGCCACTTCTGTGTCACGGTTGGATCGCTGCTGTGTCGCGATTGGATCGTTGTTGTGTCGCTGAGAGAGAGACTGCAGAGAGGTTGACACGCGAGAGAGAGAGAGAGAGAGAGAGAGAGAGAGAGAGAGAGAGAGAGAGAGAGAGAGAGAGAGGTCAGCGGGATATATTGTGATAGGGTTAGTTCTTTCTCAAGTTTATTTATATATGTGGGGGAGTGTTATTAACATGCTATTATAAGGATATAATAGTAAATTTTCTAAACGGGGCGGGGCGGGTTGAGCATATTTTGATAAAACCCGAACCCACCCCGTTTAATAAACATTTTTTTTAAACCCAAACCCGCCCCTATTATTTTAAACGGGTTTTTAACCCACCCCATTAAGGTCGGTCCGGGTTAAATTTCCATCCCTAATTACTGAGCCGACTAGGTTAACTGAATGGGACAAGTACCTTCTAACGACAGGTGTCACAATATTATTGGTTTAACAAAATCCCCGAAGATTTTATTCTTGATTAGAATGTATAGTGATTAGGCATAAATTATTCCGATTTATCCCCTTAATTTAGAGGCTTTTATCACCTCGTAACATGTAAAATGCGTTGATTAATTTCATATCCTTGCTACTGACATTTCCTATATAGTGCATCGAGTTTCGTGTATTCTTTCTGATTTTTATAGGTATTTTATACAAGTGAAGAAAAGAGGAAACTCAGAACCGAGAAACTAAGGAAGAAAGAAAGGAAGAAAATTCAAAGGACAAAAGACTAACTTCACATCTTGAGTTTGAACGAGGAACCAAAATGAAACCTCGAGTCTACAAGCATGTAGGAAGAAACGGTGTCCAAATTCGAGTCCCAGATCAAAAGTTATGAAGCCTCAAAGATAAGACAAAATCACAACAAAAGCAGAAAGAAAAAGACATCCTGACCGATCCAGTGTGAGCCAAGAGCGAACCGGTCCGGTGAAGACAAAGTTTTTGTCAAGGGCGAACAGATTCGATATCAAGTAAGAATAAATCGGTCCGGATTCATAAAAGTTCTTGAATAAAGTAAACTACCAGACCGATCCGATTATTCATAAAAACGAACCGATCCAGTATACACCGAACCGAACCGATAGACCAGGACAGATCGGTCTGGGTGATGAATTTTTGTTTTATCTTTTTCGAATGTAGAGTTATATCTAGCTCAAACTCTTGTAATTTCGTAGGGTATTTATTCCAATTAATATCAGACTTTAGGGAGTTCTCTTTTTAATAGTCTTAGAGGACTTTTGCAACTAAGAAGCCTAGGATTTAATCTCTGCAATATTCATTCAAGTTTCAAGGATTAATTTCAGAATTTTCTTCATTCCAAGTATTGTTTCCTTTCTGATTTCAATTGCGTTTATTAGTGTTTGAGTATTCATAGAAATTAGGTTACAATTTGTATTTACAAGTTTCTTCCAAGTTTTCACGTAGTTATGAATTTATGCAAAATAGGTTTTGTGTTCATGCTTAGTTTAATTATGTCCAGCTAAATTTCCAAGGGTTAGGATGCATGAACCTGACACAATGTAGTTTACATGAATAGAAAATAGACTTTGAATTAAATTTTGGTCGAATCGTGTTGTGTAGTGATCACAACCATCGTAGGCCTTTTAACCTCGTTTGCCCTAGGTAACCGGGGTGTTTAAGAATGTGATGTACATGATAGCTATGCAGCATCGCTTTATTCTTGCCTTTGATTACGTATGATGCGGTCTAGTACCTTCATATACGTAATGCTTAGGATTACTAAAGACTGAGTTTGATCAAATCTCTAATTTAAAAGCTAGTATTATATCTGGTAAATCTACTAGGGTTAGGGGATTGTATCCTAACCTGTCTTCCCTCCTTCATATTTACTTAATTGTAGTATCTTTATTTCTGTGCACGTAGTGTAGTCAGTAATTTAAATTTTATTTTCATTTAGATAGTAGAATTTAGTTCCATAATTAATCATCTTTTAGTTTCTTTTCTCGAATCAATTTAGGGTTGGTCTTTTATTCCTTCGTCGTTACGAGCATTTGGTCTAGTTCCCTATGGATACGATCCCATCTTACCGAGTTATTACTTACGCGACAGTCTTGCACTTGAGCCTATATAAGCACTCACTTTAGACACATTTGTGGTCGCGTCAAGTTTTTGGCGTCGTTGTCGGGGAACTAGGTAGACTTTAGGTTAGTATATCCAATCCCAAATTTGATTCCAAAAAAAAAATAAAAAATATATAATAAAAAATCCATAAAAATTCAGAAAATAAAAAGACAAAAAGAAATCATCTCTCAAAATCCCTTTCATGCAAAATCCAGAATAAACTCCTTAAAATACTCCAATAAGAATCCATGAAAATCCTATCGTTGAGTATAATTTCGATAGCCACCATACCCCTCGCGTTCCATAATTCCGGGTTCCACCTCCTACACCTTCAAACTCCATCACAAGTCACACGTTGAGTCACACTTATAAAACACTGAGTGAGGATTCTGAGTCAATTGGAGAGATAGCAATGTCGAATATCACCAGTTTTGGTACGGGTGAGGGAAAGTTATCGTATCGTCCCATGAAAGAACTCTTATTTCCTGAGCGAACTGTCACACTTGGATGCATTCTACTTTCGTATAATGCAGGACATTTCCACTTCCATAATGGGATGATACAGATTCTTCCAACATTTCATGGCATAGATTCGGAGAAATCATATCTCCATATCCGCGAGTTCGAAGAGGCGTACGAAACCTTTAGTGATCAAGCCTGCACGCAAGATGTTGTTCGCCTAAAGCTTTTTCCTTTTTCCTTAAAGGATAAAGATAAGACTTAGCTTTGGTCTTTACCACCGAATTCGATTATATCATGGAAGGATACGCAATCCAAGTTTCTTTCGAAGTTCTATCCACAACATAAAACCAACTTTGTCAAGTCTCAAATTCAAGCTTTTCGACAACAAGATAATGGGTCATTTGATAAGTGTTGGGAACGCTTTTAAGAGTTGGTTAATGCTTGCCCACATCATGGATTTGAGAAACATCACCTTATCTATTTCTTCCATCACGGATTTACTATAGCGTCTAAACAACTTGTTCAAAAAATGTGTAAAAGACCGTTTTGGGAATTAGATGCAAGTGATGCTGAGGCCCATCTTAAGTATGCACCGAGACTACTCAAGCATGGCATAGATCCGATCCTAATGCCCAAAACTGACCTCGACAAGTGTCCACCACTTCTTCTGCGTCAGGTCTATACCAATTGGATAAAGATACCTTGTTAGACCGTCGAATGTATCAGTTTGAGAAAAATATGAGAGACATACTCGAGGTACGACAAAGAGAAACTACCAAATCCACCCGTGCAGTGAAAGAAAAGGTGTGCGCCATTTATGAGGTGACCCATTCAACAAAGGAATGTCCGACGATACCCGCTTACAAAGCCATGATTACCGAGTAAGTGAAAGCAATAGGAGGGTTTAAGGGAAATTTTAACTCCCCTCACGGAAACGCATACAACCCTACATAGAGGAACCATCCTAGTTTTAGCTACAGGCAATAACAAGCTGCGTTGAATCCAAATTCACATGTTGCCTTACCTCCACCCCCTCTTCAATTTCAACAAGCGCCACACATGCAAGTACCACCTCCAGGCTCATACATTACCCCACCACGGAGGACTCTTGATGACAACTTAAACCAGTTCATCCAATATCAAAACGCAACCAATAACAAGTTTGTGTTCATGTTCACTGAGATGAATACGAGCATATATAAGTTGCAATCCTCATTAAGTGTCCAAGAGAAGGGCAAGTTTCTGGCTCAAGGTCAAGCCAATGTTAGCTCTATATCTTTCGATCATCAACAACAATGCCAAGCCGTCGCCACTCTACGTAGTGGGCGAGTTGTTGATTTATCACCCCCCCCAAGGAGCCAAAAGACAAGGAGGTTTCGCTCGACATAAAAAAGGCTGAAGATGCCCCCTTGAATGAAAATGACAAGTACAATGCTATCCGGCCCGACGTTATTGTGAAACCGCCCACCGTCGCTCCATTCCCTCACCGATTGGCCCCACCTCAAAAGGGAGCCTTCTGTGCAGATGTGTTAGATGTTCTTAAGTAAGTTAAGCTGAATTTGTCATTTTTTATGCCATGCAACAAATTCCCTCCTATGCCAAGGTCATTAAAGATCTTTTGACTATGAAAATACGGCTAAAGGTGAAGAAGAATGTCTTCCTAGCACAGAATGTGAGCTCTGCTCTACTTAACGACCTCCCACTCAATTTTAAAGATCCGGTCGCACCCATGATTTCATGTGTTATTGGAGAACATCGAATTGAGAAAGCCTTTCTAGACTTAGGCGCGAGTGTTAATATCCTTCCTTATTCCATTTATAGGCAGCTTGAGTACTCGAATCACTCTCTAATTAGCGAATCGCACAGTGAAGGTGCCTCGAGGGATTGTTGAGGACGTGATAGTCTAAGCGGACACTTTCTACTTCTCGGTAGACTTTGTCATTTGGGACATTAAGACCTCCATCCATTCTAGCAACCATGTTCCCATCATTCTAGGCTGCCCATTCTTAGCTATGGCTAATGCTTTAATCAACACACGATATCGGTAAATGCAACTCATATTTGGTAACATGACCCTCCAGACAAACATCTTCAACGTTGTTAACCAAGTAAGTGACGAAGATGAAATCCATACGGTCGACCTCATAGAGGAGGTAGTAGAGTAGCACATCGAGAGAACCATGGGTGGGAACGCTTTAGAAGCATGCCTAGTGAGAGCTGATGAGAGTGAGATTCCATACACTGAGTTTGAGCGAGAGGTCGATGGGTTGAAAGCGATATTAGACGAGGGAACGTTGTTAGAGGAGTTGAGAGACGTTCATTGGGTTTCTAAATTGGAGGAGGTACCCCCGAGGGAGTCATTATTGACCCCCTCCGAAGAGAAATTTCCTACCCTCGAGTTGAAGAAACAACCCTTTAATGTGAAATATGCTTTTCTAGGTGAGGATGAGATATTTCATGTTGTTCTTTCCTCTAGCCTAGATAAAGAGAAAGAGGGTAAGCTGTTGGAAATTTTGAGGAAGCATAGAGGTGCTGTTGATTGGTCTATAGAGGATTTTAAGGGTATAAGTCCCTTGACTTGTACCCACAAAATCCACCTCGAGGAGGACGTGAAGCCCTCGAGGGAAATGCAAAAGTGATTAAACCCAACTATGAAAGAATTTGTTAGAGTGAAAATTATCAAGTTATTAGATGTCGGAATTATCGACCCTATCTCGAATAGTAAATAGGTAAGCCTAATTCAAGTCGTCCCGAAGAAGTAAGGCATGACTGTGGTCGAAAATGCTAAGGGAGAATCAATTCCTCAACGCACCACCACCGGGTGGAGTGTTTTCATTGATTACCAGAAACTCAATGCCGAAATAAGAAAATACCATTTTCCCTTGCCATTCATCGACCAAATACTTGAACGCGTAGCGGGTCACCCATATTGTTGCTTCTTTGATGGTTATTCCGGATATAACCAAATTGAGGTAGATATACTTGATCAAGAAAATACAACTTTTACATATCCATTTGGCACGTTTGCCTATAAACGTATGCCTTTTGGATTATGTAATGCACCCATGACCTTTCAACGGTGCATACCGAGTCTCTTTAGAGATATGGTAGAGAGAGGAGTTGAGGTTTTCATGGACGATTTTAGCATTTTTGGTCCCTCTTTTGACCAATGTCTAGCGAATCTTCAGAAAGTATTATCCCGATCTGTGTAAAATAACTTAGTTCTCAATTGGGAAAAATTCCACTTCATTATTACCGAGGGCATAATTCTTGGCCACATAGTCTCATCTAAAGGCATAGAAGTTGATCGGGCAAAAATAGATGTCATAACCGAGCTTTCCCCGTCGAAATCACTAAAGGATGTGTGATCCTTATTAGGCTACGCAGGATTTTATAGAAGGTCTATCAAGGATTTTAGCGCCATCGCTAGACCCTTAAGTAACCTCCTTATGAAGGATGCCCCCTTTGAGTGGAATGACGCGTGCCAAGAGGCTTTCGATAAATTGAAAAATATGTTAATTTTCTCCCCCATCATGCAAGATCCGGATTGGTCCCTTCCATTCCAGCTCATGTGTGATGCTAGTGATTACGTGATTAGGGATGTTTTGGGGCAAAAAAAGGACAAGAAATTTCATGTCATCTATTACGCTAGCTGGACATTGATCGGGCCACAACTTAACTACTCTACCACAGAGAAAGAGTTGCTAGCGATTGTTTTTGCTTTGGACAAATTTCGCTCATACCTTATTGGGTTGCCCATTACATGCTTTATCGACCACGCGACACTTAAATATCTCCTTACTAAGAAAGACGCGAAGTCGCACCTCATAAGGTGGATCCTACTCCTATAAGAGTTCAATCTCTCTATAAAAGATAAGAAAGGGGTAGAAAACATCGTCGCCAACCATTTATCACGGCTCTCATCCCACGTGCCTAGTGATCCAATACCCATAGACGAGTACTTTCCATATGAGAAACTCTTTGTTATTTCTTCTCTACCTCGGTTTGCAGAATTTGTTAACTATCTTATCACAGGAGTCGTTCCTCCCGGATGGACACCGCAAAAAAAGAAAAATTCATCACTTAGTCACGTATGTTTTTCTATGACGATCCATTCTTATTCAAATATTGTGCGAACCAACTCATTCAAAGATGTGTTCCGAATAAAGAAGTTCAAAGTGTAATCCAGTTTTATGTAATACCCCGTGATTTTAATGATTTTTAAAATGAGTTATATTTTAAATTAATGGATTAATTGAATTTTATTATTAATTAATTCATTTGGGTTTGATCCGAATTATGGATATTACAATGTATAATTATGAATATTACTTAAAGATATTTAGGTAATATATGAATGAGATGCTATTGATATGGCGGTATGTTATTAATTCAGTAATTTGAATTCTTAGTCGGACACGGTATGGGACGTGTCGGGACTAAATTATGAGATTAAAAAGGAAATTTATTTTCTATCGACCTTATAGTCATTTTGACTGCGTCATTGCGTCCGGAAGGTTTGAAATAGTCAGAGAATTCTATTGGGACGTTGGTTTTGAGTCTCGGGTCATTTGGAAATGAAAAGACAACCCAAAAGGGCATTTTGGTCATTTTTATAGGGGGTGAATAGTGATTTCGGATTTTGTCCTATTATAAGTATTGGTAGATTAAGTGTACGTGGGTTATTCATCTCCTCTACACAAAATAGAGAAGTCATCTTCCTAAAGAGAGTGAAAGGTTGCTTGGGAAGAGAAGAGTTTACTTGGGAAAGACCAAAGGTCACCACCACCAACCACCATCGGAGGTTGACCGGAGAAGGGACAACCACCTGAGATATACTACACCAAAGGATCAGACCTTCAGTAGTGGCAAGTGTTTGATATTTGCAATTTAAGTTTGTATATTATCCATGTTAGAGTAGTTGTAAAAAGAGATGATTTTTCATGTTTGGAAGATGAAAATATGAAGTTTTAAATGAATTTCTGAAAACTGAAAATATATAGGAATCAAACTCATGATGTAGGTAGATAGTAATCCACGAAATAATCATGAATCTGTTGAAGAAAATCTGGAAACCATTGATATGTTCTTGAAGATATTAGGTTGATAATTTTCTGGAAAAATGAGGAGATAAATATGCTTTTAATTCAATCTCTTGATGATTTTAGGATGTTTTGATCATTAGAAATCATTTATATATGTCGATATATCTTTTAGTAAGGATTATAAGTCATTTGGGTTGTTAATATGAAGGTTTGAATGAACAAAAATGGTGAAACCCGTAGTAGAAGAAATGCAGAAAAAACTGGGTTGTTACCTGAGTGATCGATCGATCGACCCCTGCCTTCGATCGATCGACCTCCCCAGGATTGTTAAAGTTGTTTCTTTTTAATGTTGATTCTTATCCAAAACCTTTTGTGGATCTTTGGTGATTATTAATTGGATATTATGGGACTTAGAAAAGATCAGTAGACCCTTGATAAGAGTTGAATTAATGTGACTGGGATTTAATTGATTAGAATGATGATAATTAAATTGAAAGATATTTCGGTTGCTAGATTCAAGTGTTCGATTCTAATTGATATGCATGAGGATTAAAGATAGGTCCAGTATGGCAGATTTAATATAAGTGAGGGTAGCCTTAGGGTTACAATTTGAACATCAAAGACTGAGTTTAAGCTCATTATTGATTTCGCAAGGACTGAGTGTAGTATAAGAGCGTAGTGGTATGGCTCCTGGATAGAGATGGGAGTTTAGAACACATTTGGTTGAAAGAGGGGATGAGGTTATCCCGATCGCGTATTTAAAGTTGGCGGATCTCCTCGATCGACAAAGTTAAGTAGTAGTGTATTGGAGGGGTTCCTTGTTTGTATTTCGCTTTGCGAGACGCTCCGCGCATGAACCTTAACGACGTCGGGAGTGGAGAGATGTTATAGGATGCGAGGATAATTAAATTATGAAGTAAATATATGATATTTTAATACGTGGAATTTAAAAGAGATATAATGCTACGTATGGGAATTATCTAAGGGTAATGTGTGTACCTTGTTGATATTATATTATAGGTATGATAATGCCTATTTGATTGATTTTTTATATATGTGTATGACATACCTAGCTTACTTGCTATCGAAGGGAGGTTTGCACATGAGGGCAGTCATATCCTGATGAATCCATGGGATCTTTGATTTGTCGCTCGAGAACATAGGTCTATGAAAGACTTATCGGGGAGTTGATAAGTCCGCTGACTGCGGGAACGTAGGTATGTGCGTGGCCCATGGGTATGAGAACTATGTTCGCCTCCAATTTGTATGTTGTTATTTGTGGTTAGAGAAATCCTTACCGAACCTTTAGTCCCCTATTCGGCGACCAGCGATGATGGGACGTGATAGCAGAGTAATACATTGCACCGCAGCTGTGACTCGGGGTGTCGTATTATATATGAATATATATATAATGAATTAAATGAATGAATGGACATATTGTGTTAAAACATCTACTGTGTGATAATTATAGATAACGGTGAATTGAGAAAAGAATGGAATTAAGTTAATGAATGGTTATTCTTATAGAATTGAAAAGCTTAATTCACATTAATGAGAAACGATTCATTTAAATGAATAACGTAAATGAATGATTATGTGACGTATGGTATGGGACATACGGGGTTATGATATGGGAATGGAAATCATAATATGGAAACTAGTAACGAGGAACCATTAACTAGGAGGCTAATATGAAACGTTAAGTGTGCACTGTAGTTGAGAGGTGAGATTAGCAAGTGAGTGTGGGATGCTAACATGTACATAATAAATGCTTTATTGCACTTGTTAAATACTTGTTGTTTTAAAAATCATTTTTCATAATCGGGCTCTGACCCGTTTCCTTGCATATTCTCTTTTCTATTGTACCTTCTATATCAGGTGTCCAGCAGCAGGGACGCCAATCTTAGTTGATCTTGACGAGCTATGGAGCTATGGAGTATTGCTTAAACGCTTATCTTCTTTTGATTCACAGTGATCTTCTAGTTAGGGCATGTCACCCAAAGGATTCAGTTATCTTTTTCTATCGGGGTCAAACGCTATTGTATTCGGGTCTTTTTAATACATTTAATATTGTTGGGATTTCTGTAATGGATTTATATTATTTGGGAATGTTTATTCCAATTGTATTTAAATTCTTTTATGTTATCTATTTGGTTATCAGTGTTGTAGAATAAAATGTGTTGTGTTATTCTTAAACTAAAAATAGATTTTGTTGAAATTAAAATTTGGAAAGTTTTTAACACCATCTTAATTGGGTATTGGGTGAGTTGTAAATGTTTTCGACAGTAATGCTAAGAATGAACCAATTGTATATTCTGTTTTAATTTGGTATGGGACTGGCCACCCGGTATTTAATTAGTCGGGGTGTTACAGGTGGTATCAGAGCATCAGGTTCTAGTGTCCTTTAGGGTCTGTACAACTTACTGTGTTTTCAGCTTAGCGTTCTTTGATGTAGAGCCCTATGTTTAGGATTATTGATTTCTTTGGTAAGATTCCGTATATATTAGTGAATCTTATTTGCGTTTGGACGGGTTCGTACAAGAAGTATGCCAGATGAGGGCCATTGGACGGATAGCGGAGATCGTACTTAGGAGGTTATGAAGTATGTTCGAGTATGATGACCGTAGTCGAGGTCACCCCTATTATGGAAAATTGAGGAGAGTCATCAGTAGAAGTTCTTGAAATGCGGGAATTTTTTGTGTTACCTAACGAAGGCAATATATTCAAAGGCTTGGGCATATAGTGGAGTGTGGTGAACTAGAACTGAAAATTTGGGTTAAAATTTTTTCCTCATCGGAGCAAAGTTATAATAGTGGGAGTCAACAACCACCACCCGCGAATGAGGGTATGTTTCTATCTAAGGAATTATGAGGCGTATATTGATTTTTGTAGCGATTGATATTGTACGGGATAGAGAGTTGCTAAACTTAGCCTATAGCATCATTATTTACGTAGACTCACCGAGGGGTGTGGGACACCTATATTTTACATGTCATCACGTGGGTTTGATTTTTATCGTGGAATTAATTACTTTGGGCATGTCTGATCGTGATGTGACTATCGACGTGGGTTGACTTGTGGTATTTGAGAGCATGTGTACTACTATTGCTAGTATCTTGTCTTTTATAAGAGAGTAGATGAGTAGACTTTATTCGAAATCGATAAAGCCTGTAGAGAGGTTATAAACTATTGACTAAAGACCTGAGGAGTTTCAATGATCGACTACTTTAGGTAGTAGTGTATCGGGGGGGTTCCTTGTTTGGACTTCGCTTGCGAGACACCCCACGCATGAAACTAATAACCGTTGGGAGTCGAGATAAGTTAGGTCTTTGGGATACGAGTTTATAACCTTTGGATAAATCTTATAATGAAAGTGGTATGATAGGGTGTATGGGCGCCCTGGATAGTTGGATTGTAGTAGTTCTCAAAATTGTGAAATTATAAGGATCATTTTTCTGAACTTGGATACGTGAATGGTATATGGAAAATTGGGTAAAGTTTATATTCGATTCAGTTGGAACTATATGGTGAGGTGGGGCGTATAACATCAATAGGGATTTTTGTTAATGTACTGTATGGGCGGTACGTCTTAGATTTCTTGCGATGTGAGATTTATATTCGGAGTTGACCTTACAGTTATGATTTATATTCCGGAATTTCGGGACGAAATTCTGTTATAAGGGGGGAAGTATGAACTACCCCGTGATTTTAATGATTTTTAAAATGAGTTATATTTTAAATTAATGGATTAATTGAATTTTATTATTTATTAATTCATTTGGGTTTGATCCGAATTGTGGATATTAAAATGTATAATTCTGAATATTACTTAAAGATATTTAGGTAATGTATGAATGAGATGCTATTGATATGGCGGTGTGTTATTAATTCAATAATTTGAATTCTTAGTCGGACGCGGTATGGGACGTGTCGGGACTAAATTATGAGATTAAAAAGGAAATTTATTTTCTATCGACCTTATAGTCATTTTGACTGCGTCATTGCGTCCAGAAGGTTCGAAATAGTCAGAAAATTCTATTGGGACGTTGGTTTTGAGTCTCGGGTCATTTGGAAATGAAAAGACAACCCAAAAGGGCATTTTGGTCATTTTTATAGGGGGGATGAATAGTGATTTCGGATTTTGTCCTATTATAAGTATTGGTAGATGAAGTGTACGTGGGTTATTCATCTCCTCTACACAAAATAGAGAAGTCATCTTCTTAGAGAGAGTGAAAGGTTGCTTGGGAAGAGAAGAGTTTACTTGGGAAAGACCAAAGGTCACCACCACCAACCACCACCGGAGGTTGACCAGAGAAGGGACAACCACCTGAGATATACTACACCAAAGGATCAGACCTTCAGTAGAGGCAAGTGTTTGATAGTTTCAATTTAAGTTTGTATATTGTCCATGTTAGAGTAGTTGTAAAAATAGATGATTTTTCATGTTTGGAAGATGAAAATATGAAGTTTTAAATGGATTTCTGGAAACTGAAAATATATAGGAATCAAACTCATGTTGTAGGTAGATTGTAATCCACGAAATAATCATGAATCTGTTGAAGAAAATTTGGAAACCATTGATATGTTCTTGAAGATATTAGGTTGATAATTTTCTGAAAAAATGAGGAGATAAATATGCTTTTAATTCAATCTCTTGATGATTCTAGGATGTTTTGATCATTAGAAATCATTTATATATGTTGATATATCTTTTAGTAAAGATTATAAGTCGTTTGGGTTTTTAATATGAAGGTTTGAATGAACAAAAATGGTGAAACCCGTAATAGAAGAAATGCAGAAAAAACTGGGTTGTTACCTGAGTGATCGATCGATCGACTCCCTGCCTTCGATCGATCGACCTCCCCAGGATTGTTAAAGTTGTTTTTTTTTAATGTTGATTCTTATCCCAAACCTTTTGTGGATCTTTGGTGATTATTAATTGGATATTATGGGACTTAGAAAAGATCAGTAGACCCTTGATAAGATTTGAATTAATGTGATTGTGATTTAATTGATTAGAATGATGATAATTAAATTGAAAGATATTTCGATTGCTAGATTCACGTGTTGGATTCTAGTTGATATGCATGAGGATTAAGGATAGGTCCAGTAGGGAAGATTTAATATAACTGAGGGTAGCCTTAGGGTTACAATTTGAGCATCAAGGACTGAGTTTAAGCTCATTATTGATTTCGCAAGGACTGAGTGTAGTACAAGAGCGTAGGGGTATGGCTCCTGGATAGAGATGGGAGTTTAGAACACATTTGGTTGAAAGATGGGATGAGGTTATCCCAATCACGTATTTGAAGTTGACGGATCTCCTCGATCGACAAAGTTAAGTAGTAGTGTATTGGAGGGGTTCCTTGTTTGGATTTTTCTTTGCGAGACGCTCCGCGCATGAACCTTAATGACGTCGGGAGTGGAGAGATGTTATAGGATGCGAGGATAATTAAATTATGAAGTAAAGATATGATATTTTAATACGTGGAATTTAAAAGAGATATAATGCTACGTATGGGAATTATCTAAGGGTAATGTGAGTACCTTGTTGATATTATATTATAGGTATGATAATGCCTATTTGATTGATTTTTTATATATGTGTATGACATACCTAGCTTACTTGCTATCGACGAGAGGTTTGCGCGTGAGGGCAGTCATATCCTGATGAATCCATGGGATCTTCGATTTCTCGCTCGAGAACATAGGTCTATGAAAGACTTATCTGGGAGTTGATAAGTCCACTGACTGTAGGAACGTAGATATGTGCGTGGCCCGTTGGTATGAGAATTATGTTCGCCTCTAATTTGTATGTTGTTATTTGTGGTTCGAGAAATCCTTACCTAACCTTTAGTCCCCTATTCGGCGACCAGCGATGATGGGACGTGATAGCAGAGTAATGCATTGCACCGCAGCTGTGACTCGGGGTGTCGTATTATATATGAATATATATATAATGAATTAAATGAATGAGTGGACATATTGTGTTAAAACATTTACTGTGTGATAATTATAGATAACGGTGAATTGAGAAAAGAATGGAATTAAGTTAATGAATGGTTATTCTTATAGAATTGAAAAGCTTAATTCACATTAATGAGAAACGATTCATTTAAATGAATAACGTAAATGAATGATTATGTGACGTATGGTATGGGACATACGGGGTTATGATATGGGAATGGAAATCATAATATGGAAACTAGTAACGAGGAACCATTAACTAGGAGGTTAATAGGAAACGTTAAGTGTGCACTCTAGTTGAGAGGTGAGATTAGCAAGAGAGTGTGGGATGCTAACATGTACATAATAAATGCTTTATTTCACTTGTTAAATACTTGTTGTTTTCAAAAATCATTTTTCATAATCGGGCTCTGACCCGTTTCCTTGCATATTCTCTTTTCTATTGTATCTTCTATATCAGGTGTCCAGCAGCAGGGACGCCAATCTTAGTTGATCTTGACGAGCTATGGAGCTATGGAGCTATGGAGCTATGGAGTATTGCTTAGACACTTATCTTCTTTTGATTCACAATGATCTTCTATTTAGGGCATGTCGCCCAAAGAATTCAGTTATCTTTTTCTATCGGGGTCAAATGCTATTGTATTCGGGTCTTTTTAATACATTTAATTTTGTTGGGATTTCTGTAATGGATTTATATTATTTGGGAATGTTTATTCCAATTGCATTTAAATTCTTTTGTGTTATCTATTTGGTTATCAGTGTTGTAGAATAAAATGTGTTGTGTTATTCTTAAACTGGAAATAGATTTTGTTGAAATTAAAATTTGGAAAGTTTTTAACACCGGCTCAATTGGGTATTGGGTGAGTTGTAAATGTTTTCGACAGTGATGCTAAGAATGAGCCAACTGTATATTCTGTTTTAATTTGGTATGGGACTGGCCACCCGGTATTTAATTAGGCGGGGTGTTACAGGTGGTATCAGAACATCAGGTTCTAGTGTCCTTTAGGGTCTGTACGACTTACTGTGTTTTCAGCTTAGCGTTCTTTGATGTTGAACCCTATGTTTAGGATTATTGATTTCTTTGGTAAGATTCCGTATATATTAGTGAATCTTATTTGCGTTTGGACGGGTTTGTACAAGAAGTATGCCAGATGAGGGCCATTGGACGGATAGCGGAGATCGTACTTAGGAGGTTATGAAGTATGTTCGAGTATGATGACCGAAGTCGAGGTCACCCCTATTATGGAAAATTGAGGAAGTCATTAGTAGAAGTTCTTGAAATGCAGGAACTTTGTGTGTTACCTAACGAAGGCAATATATTCAAAGGCTTGGGCATATAGTGGAGTGTGGTGAACTAGAACTGAAAATTTGGGTTAAAATTTTTTCTTGACTCATCGGAGCAAACTTATAATAGTGGGAGTCAACAACCACCACCCACGAATGAGGGTATGTTTCTATCTAAGGAATTATGCGGCGTATATTGATTTTTGTAGCGATTAATATTGTATGGGCTAGAGGGTTGCTAAACTTAGCCTATAGCATCATTATTTACGTAGACTCACCGAGGGGTGTGGGACACCTATATTTTACATGTCATCACGTGGGTTTGATTTTTATCGCGGAATTACTTACTTTGGGCTTGTCCGATCGTGATGTGACTATCGACGTGGGTTGACTTGTGGTATTTGAGAGCGTGTGTACTACTATAGCTAGTATCTTGTCTTTTATAAGAGAGTAGATGAGTAGACTTCATTCGAAATCGATAAAACCTGTAAAGAGGTTATAAACTATTGACTAAAGACCTGAGGAGTTTCGATGACCGACTACTTTAGGTAGTAGTGCATCGGGGGGGCTCCTTGTTTGGATTTTGCTTGCGATACACCCCACGCATGAAACTAATAACCGTTGGGAGTCGAGATAAGTTAGGTCTTTGGGATATGAGTTTATAACCTTTGGATAAATCTTATAATGAAAATGGTACGATATGGTGTATGGGCCCCCTGGATGGTTGGATTGTAGTAGTTTTCAAAATTGTGAAATTATAAGGATCATTTTTCTGAACTTTGATACGTGAATGGTATAGGGAAGATTGGGTAAAGTTTATATTCGATTTAGTTGGAACTATATGGTGAGGTGGGGCGTATAACATCAATAGGGATTTTAGTTAATGTACTGTATGGGCGGTACGTCTTAGATTTCTTGCGATGTGAGATTTATACTCGGAGTTGACCTTACCGTTATGATTTATATTCCCGAATTTCGGGACGAAATTCTGTTATAAGGGGGAAGTATGTAATACCCCATGATTTTAATGATTTTTAAAATGAGTTATATTTTAAATTAATGGATTAATTGAATTTTATTATTAATTAATTCATTTGGGTTTGATCCGAATTGTGGATATTAAAATGTATAATTCTGAATATTACTTAAAGATATTTAGGTAATGTATGAATGAGATGTTATTGTTATGGCGGTGTGTTATTAATTCAATAATTTGAATTCTTAGTCGGACGCGGTATGGGGCGTGTTGGGACTAAATTGTGAGATTAAAAAGAAAATTTATTTTCTATCGACCTTATAGTCATTTTGACTGTGTCGTTGCGTCCGAAAGGTTCGAAATAGTCAGAAAAGTCTATTGGGACGTTGGTTTTGAGTCCCGGGTCATTTGGAAATGAAAAGACAACCCAAAAGGGCATTTTGGTCATTTTTATAGGGGGATGAAGAGTGATTTCGGATTTTGTCCTATTATAAGTATTGGTAGATTAAGTGTACATGGGTTATTCATCTCCTCTACACAAAATAGAGAAGTCATCTTCCTAAAGAGAGTGAAAGGTTGCTTGGGAAGAGAAGAGTTTACTTGGGAAAGACCAAAGGTCACCACCACAAACCACCACCGGAGGTTGACCGGAGAAGGGACAACCACCTGAGATATACTACACCAAAGGATCAGACCTTCAGTAGTGGCAAGTGTTTGATATTTGCAATTTAAGTTTGTATATTGTCCATGTTAGAGTAGTTGTAAAAAGAGATGATTTTTCATGTTTGGAAGATGAAAATATGAAGTTTTAAATGAATTTCTGGAAACTGAAAATATATAGGAATCAAACTCATGATGTAGGTAGATAGTAATCCACGAAATAATCGTGAATCTGTTGAAGAAAATCTGGAAACCATTGATATGTTCTTGAAGATATTAGGTTGATAATTTTCTGGAAAAATAAGGAGATAAATATGATTTTAATTCAATCTCTTGATGATTTTAGGATGTTTTGATCATTAGAAATCATTTATATATGTTGATATATCTTTTAGTAAGGATTATAAGTCATTTGGGTTGTTAATATGAAGGTTTGAATGAACAAAAATGGTGAAACCCGTAGTAGAAGAAATGCAGAACAAACTGGGTTGTTGCCTAAGTGATCGATCGATCGACCCATGCCTTCGATCGATCGACCTCCCCAGGATTGTTAAAATTGTTTCTTTTTAATGTTGATTTTTATCCAAAACCTTTTGTGGATCTTTGGTGATTATTAATTGGATATTATGGGACTTAGAAAAGATCAGTAGACCCTTGATAAGATTTGAATTAATGTGATTGGGATTTAATTGATTAGAATGATGATAATTAAATTGAAAGATATTTCGGTTGCTAGATTCACGTGTTGGATTCTAATTGATATGCATGAGGATTAAGGATAGGTCCAGTAGGGCAGATTTAATATAAGTGAGGGTAGCCTTAGGGTTATAATTTGAACATCAAGGACTGAGTTTAAGCTCATTATTGACTTCACAAGGACCGAGTGTAGTACAAGAGCGTAGTGGTATGGCTCCTGGATAGAGATGGGAGTTTAGAACACATTTGGTTGAAAGAGGGTATGAGGTTATCCCGATCGCGTATTTGAAGTTGACGGATCTCCTCGATCGATAAAGTTATGTAGTAGTGTATTGGAGGGGTTCCTTGTTTGTATTTTGCTTTGCGAGACGCTCCGCGCATGAACCTTAACGACGTCGGGAGTGGAGAGATGTTATAGGATGCGAGGATAATTAAATTATGAAGTAAAGATATGATATTTTAATACGTGGAATTTAAAAGAGATATAATGCTACGTATGGGAATTATCTATGGGTAATGTGAGTACCTTGTTGATATTATATTATAGGTATGATAATGCCTATTTGATTGATTTTTTATATATGTGTATGACATACCTAGCTTACTTGCTATCGACGGGAGGTTTGCGCGTGAGAGCAGTCATATCCTGATGAATCCATGGGATCTTTGATTTCTCGCTCTAGAACATAGGTCTATGAAAGACTTATCTAGGAGTTAATAAGTCCGCTGACTGCGGGAACGTAGGTATGTGCGTGGCCCGTGGGTATGAGAATTATGTTCGCCTCCAATTTGTATGTTGTTGTTTGTGGTTCGAGAAATCCTTACCGAACCTTTAGTCTCCTATTCGGCGACCAGCGAGGGTGGGACGTGATAGCAGAGTAATGTATTGCACCGCAGCTGTGACTCGGGGTGCCGTATTATATATGAATATATATATAATGAATTCAATGAATGAATGGACATATTGTGTTAAAACATCTACTGTGTGATAATTGTAGATAACGGTGAATTGAGAAAAGAATGGAATTAAGTTAATGAATGGTTATTCTTATAGAATTGAAAAGCTTAATTCACATTAATGAGAAACGATTCATTTAAATGAATAACGTAAATGAATGATTATGTGACGTATGGTGTGGGACATACGGGGTTATGATATGGGAATGGAAATCATAATATGGAAACTAGTAACGAGGAACCATTAACTAGGAGGTTAATAAGAAACGTTAAGTGTGCACTCTAGTTGAGAGGTGAGATTAGCAAGTGAGTGTGGGATGCTAACATGTACATAATAAATGCTTTATTGCACTTGTTAAATACTTGCTATTTTAAAAATCATTTTTCACAATGGGGTTCTGATCCGTTTCCTTGCATATTCTCTTTTCTATTGTATATTCTATATCAGGTGTCGAGCAGCAGGGACGCCAACCTTAGTTGATCTTGACGAGCTATGGAGCTATGGAGTATTACTTAGACGCTTATTTTCTTTTGATTCACAGTGATCTTCTAGTTAGGGCATGTCGCCCAAAGGATTCAGTTGTCTTTTTCTATTGGGGTCAAATACTATTGTATTCGGGTATTTTTAATACATTTAATATTGTTGGGATTTCTGTAATGGATTTATATTATTTGGGAATGTTTATTCTAATTGCATTTAAATTCTTTTGTGTTATCTATTTGGTTAGCAGTGTTGTAGAATAAAATGTGATGTGTTATTCTTAAACTGGAAATGGATTTTGTTGAAATTAAAATTTGGAAAGTTTTTAACACCAGCTTAATTGGGTATTGGGTGAGTTGTAAATGTTTTCGACGATGATGCTAAGAATGAGCCAACTGTATATTCTGTTTTAATTTGGTATGGGACTGGCCACCCGGTATTTAATTAGGCGGGGGTTTACATTTTATTATACGGAAGCTTGTGGAGGCCACTTCTCCAAGAATAAGACTGCTGCTACAATCCTTCAAAGCGGTCTTTATTAGCCCATAATGTTCCAGGATGTGAATGCCTATTGCAAATCTTACGATAGTTATCAAAGGATGGGAGTTATTCCCAGCCACGACATGATACCACTAAAACCTATACTCGTCATTGAGTTATTTGATTGTTGGGGTATTGACTTCACGGGACCATTCCCTCACTCCTTTGACTTCTTATACATCCTCGTTGTAGTAGACTACGTTTCCAAATGGGTGGAGGCAATAGCTAACAAGATGAATGATAACAAATTAGTGATAAAGTTCTTATAAGAGCACATACTCTCTCGCTTCGGTGCTCTGAAGGAAATTATAAGTGATAATGGCACGCATTTTTGCAATAAGCCATTTGAAAATTTAATGAGAAAGTATGGGGTCGTTCACAAGGTTAAGATGGCTTATTACCCCCCCAAAAGTGGGTAAGTCGAGTTAGCAAATCATGAGATCAAGACCATCCTTGAAAATACCGTCGTTCCTACCGAAAAAGATTGGTCCCTTCGATTAAACGATGCACTATAAGCTTATCGTACCACCTACAAGAACCCCTAGGGATGTCCCCATTTTGTTTTATCTATGGCAAACATTTCCATCTCCCAGTGGAGATAGAGAACAAAGCCTATTGGGCAATTAAGAGGTTGAACTACAATCTAGATAAGGCCGATGAAGCTCGCAAGCTTCAATTGAACGAGTTGGAAGAGATACGCAATGACGCATATAAGAGTGCTAAAATTTTAAAGAAACGAATGAAACTTGCGCATGACAAGATGATTCAACGCAAAGAGTTTCACGTGGTATAAAAAGTGCTTCTCTACAACTCTCGATTACACTTGTTTCCCGATAAGTTGCGTTAAAGGTGGACTGACCCATTTGTGGTAAGAGAAGCATTACCCCATGGAGCTATAGAGTTGGAAGATTCAAAAGGGGGAAATACTTTCAAGGTTAATGGCAAACTACTTAAACTGTACTTTGAGGCGTGCATCGAAGAAACCGACACCATTTGGTTGTCGAACCCCATCTATGAGGATTGATTGAGAAGTACGAGAAGCTCATCGCACCCCCGATGCGTATGAGGTGATTATTGTGTATAGTAGTTGTGCGTAGGCTAGAGTAGTTAGGAGTCGGTAGATATAAGTCACGATAGGATAGGAGCAAGATCACACCCGTCGAGAGAGCGTATCGGGTTTCGAAGTAAGTGTTGGGAGGTCCTAGGTCACTCTTGTGTAGGAATAATTGTGGGAACACCCGGGAAATTGAGAGAGAAGAATTCACTCTAAGATAAGGGAAGTAAAAAGTTCTATGGAACCAAATCGATCCTCCCCTAGGATCGGAATTGGTCCGGCTATGCAGAAATTCAAAAAAAAAATATAAGGACCGGACCTGTCCGGTCCTGGGACCCGGATCGGTCCGGTGTCTGCACTTTTGCCCTATCCTAAAATTCATCCCCCATTCATCCAATCCCTCATCTTCCCTCCATATACATCCTCCCCATCTTCCCTATACATTTTTCCTCTCGAATTCACCCCCTTCCCTCCAAAATCCTTTTCCCTCCAAAAGACACCCTTCCCTTCTCCCACCACCTATAAATACACCTCCTTCTCCCCCATTTCACCACTACTCCACTACTCCACTCACCCAACTCTCTTATTCTCTCTTCCATATTTTTCCCTTAAACCCACTTCATTCCCACGTGGCAAACAATTCCCTCCCAGAAAAATACGCCTCCGTCGAGGTTCTTGATAACGGAAACAGGGCGTTCCGATCGCTCCAAGAGCAACTATGGCAAGAACGTTTTTTTCAGCCATTCCCGAAAACTACACGTAGAGAGACAAGTGCACTGGAATGATCTTCCCCAATCCGTCACTAGCCTCTTCCTTCCGATGGTGTGGTATCATTTCCTCAATGAGCCCCACGAGATGGTGTGGGAGACTGAGGTGCATACCTTTTACGACTCTCTCATCCGTACCGCTGAATTCACTTCCCAAGCATATATCGACGCCACTTCCGTCCCATTCTTTTTAGAAATTCTGATCCGGAAGTTTATGGAAAAAGGAGTCCCGAGCCCAGCCTAATCTAATACCCCGTAATTTTATTGATTTTTATTTAATGGATTAATTAAATTAAATGAGAATTATTTAATGGATTAATTAAATTAAATGAGAATTAATTGGAAATTAATCCGGATTTAAATACTACCGAGACGCGAGTTGGTAATTGATTATGATGATAATTGTTGATATAAAAAATTAGATTATCTCTAATTATTTAATCACAGATAAAAAATAAATAAGACAAGAGATTTTTAGAGTGGTTCAGCCTTGAAAGAATGGCCTACGTCCACTGTTTGTGTTATTGCTAACTGTTTGCAGAATTCTCGATAATGGGTTTACCAAGAAATTTCGAGTCCCCTGCTAATGAGGAGGTTACAATGTATTTATAGCCTTGAGGCTGTACATGCGAGAGAATATTACATAGCTGTCCAATAGGCGTGTACATCTGTATGATAATAATCAGCATTTAATGCGCATTCAATCCTCTTAATTATCCGGTCATAAATGCTTTGTACGAGATGCAGCTCAGACCGCCTAAGCTGCTCGGACCGCCTAGGTAGCTCGGTATATATGAGTTGCTCGGTACAGTAGAGTTCCTCGGAGAACACTTGTTGCTCGGAGCGTCTGAGTTGGCCGGGGAGGTTGTGGTCCTTGGAGTCAGTGTGTTGTTAAAAAATGTTTACGAGTGCCATATAGATTGACATGTGTCTCCACATAATTGGTTCACGTCAGCAGAATAAATTTGGTATCAACATAAGCCCCCAATGTTTCGTAGTTTGATGTTGAAGAAAAGTATGGAACATTACGCTGCCAAAAATTTATGGATTTTAGACAAACGTTCGTTGCTTATAACCCCCTTTTGAGTACAGAGTATCAGGCTTTTTAAAGTATTTCGAATTTCAATAACCGCTTCGTGTTTCGTGCCTTTTCTTCTTTTTAGCCGCCGGATATGCAATCGTCATTCCTGGTAATCATTATTTTTCTTCATTCCCGAGGCAAAGTATTTAAACGCTTCAGAAAACTCGATCGTCTTTTACTTTTTCAAATCTGCATCTTAGAATTTCTTCACTTCTTCTCTGTTCGTTTCTTCCATTGTTCGTTGTCACCTGATTCATCTTTTTCCTGTAAGATCTTCTTTCTTCTCTTTTATTTCTTTTGTTCATCATGGTTTACGTCGTTGAATCTCTTGACAAATTTCGTTCTGAGTTTTCAATTCCTTCTTGGGTCATTTTGGAGGAGCTTTATGAGCCTTCTGATTATTTTCATTTGGTTGAGGGACATTGGTTCTCCAGTCTCTTTGTAGCTGAATGTGGCTTTTCTTTTCCTCCAAATCCCTTATGTTTGGAGTTCTGTCAATTTTTTGACGTGGTACCTGCAAAAATAGCTCCTAATACCTGGAGAATAGTTAATGGAGTTCATAGGTTAAATCCAATTCATGGAACCCGTTTGGGAATTCCAGAAATTATGTTTTGCTATAAATGGGTTGTTAGTGATAGCACTTTTTATTTAAAAACTAGGTTTTTAAATAGGGCTTTAGTTGTCAATCTCCCCGATGCCAACAGGGATTACTTCGAGCATGGTGTTGTTATGACAAATTGACAACATGCTCCATTAAATGGAAATGAGGTGTATCAGGGTCCTAGATGCCCTCCCTATAGCAATGGGATAGGTTGTTTTTATTTTATTTTTGAAATTATGTTTTCTTTGTGTTTGATAAAATGCGTCATTGACATTTTAATTTTTGTTTATTCGCAGTTGATAACAAAAAGAAATCCCTTAAATAAAATGATGTCAATTTGAGGCACTTGAAACTTATATGGAGTTTGCACCAAACTGTTGCTGACGAACATATCAGATCAGCCTCGTACTTGTTGCAGTACAAGATTTACACTTCTTCTTTTACTGCTCGTTCAGTAATAAGTGACATAGAACCAACACCAGCTTTAGAAGGTTCCTCTCCTGAATCAAATCTTCCCCTCAGTATCAGAATGAAGAGACGAAAAGTTCCTTCATACTTCGACAAATCATACTCTGCCAATGTGGAGGCAAAGAGAAATAAGCAGGATGTCCCAGAGGAAGGGATAAGAAAAGTTAATGCACCCTCTCCTGCTGCTGCTAAAAAGGTTACCGAGAAGCCCTCTGTGGCTCCGAGCAAGATTGTAGCCGTTTCTCCTCCAAGCGAGGTTATAGTCATTTCACCGACCAAGATAACATCTTTGGTCGAGAATATTCCCGCTCCCACGAGGAAATTGAAGAAAAGCTCCTCGGATAAATTGGTTGGATTCATCTCTCAGCCTTTAACTGCTAGAAGTGGTGTTCCCACTTTTGTTGCTCCGAGCTTTGCCATGGGCTCTGTGAAGTTTTGGATTATCCCTGAAATCCAAGGACTTGAAGATACTCTTTCTCGGGATAGGGTTACCACCTTGGCAGCTCAACATATTGCCTCAGTAAGTATTACTAATCTAAACTTTCACTTTTCAATATTATGTACTTGCACTGACTTGCAATTGTTTTCTTTTTCCAGTTGGCAACTTGTTTCAACACCATTTTGAAAAAAGATGAAGTTATTAAAGCTTCAAGCTCCTCTTCAGGTATGGAGGAAGCTCTTGTAGGTCTGACACATTCATTAAAGGATTCTCGTTAGAAGTATGACAAAGATAAAACTGCTTGGGAAAAGTAATTAAACGCCATCGAGCAAGAGAGAGAGAAAGCTGTGGAGGCCTCTCAATAGTTGGAGAGGAAAATGAAATATTGTGAGAAGAAGAATACTGAGCTTGAGGAAAAGCTCAAAAATGCTGGAGAGCTTGAGATCAAGCTTAAAATTACTGAAAAAGAACTGGGCAAACTCTGTGAAGCTGATCGTCAGAAGGAAGAGGCAGAAAGGAAATTGAAAGCTGCTGAGGAACTCTTATCTGAGAAGCTTTCCCCGGAGAAGGTGAAGAGGAAACTGGCTGTTAAAAATTCCTTCAGCACTGGCTGGGACAAAGGTTGGAATAAAGGCTTAGCTGCCATGTCCTCTCAATTGGATTTTGCTAGCCTCAAATTCTTCATGGACGGATGGATTGCTGCTCTGCAGGAGTTAAAAGTCTCAGAGAGTTCTGAGCTGTTTCAGCGCCATGTTCATGGTCCTCTTCCATCTGCTGGAGAAGAAGAAGAGGACGAAGCCGCCTTTGAAGAGTCTTCAATGATAGTTGGGGATCAGGTCCCCACTGTTGAACTTCACTACGAGCAACCCCAACCTTCTAGTACTTCAGTTGAGCATCTTCAATCTTCTAGTACATTGGTTGAGCAATTGCCAATATCGTCCGAGCAACTTTCTACGCCCTCCGAGCAACCTACCTCTTTATCCAAGCCTCTCGAGGAAATCTTAGGAAACAAGGAGAAGGTGTAGAGTTGTTCGGACCTTTCTCTTAACTTTTTGTTTTTTTATAATTCTGGGCTATGTACTTCTCTTTGTGATGTAATAAAATTCAAACTTTTGGGCTATTCATGTTGACTTTCTTCGTCTTGCTCTGCCTTTATCATTTATTCATCATGTTTATGGCTTCTCTTTGCTAGTTTATGGCCAGGATGGAACTCTTGTCAGCTCACGATACAGAGTTGATGAAAAAATGTAATGAATATTTCAAGGCTGGCCATACAGATTTGGATGAGTCACAAATTTTTGGTATCCTGGGCTCAGATGCCTCTGAGCGAGCAGTGGAGGCTTACCAATATTTGAAGTGTTTGATCGATCGAGCTGTTGCTAATAATGTAGCCTATTATGAGATGATCAAGGATCTTCAGGGTACTATCGAGGAACTTCATCAATAATACAAAGAATCCTCTACCCTTTTGCATCAGGGGTATGAGAAAAAGTATCAACAACTAAATGCTGACAAAGGATATGATAAGTTAGTCGCTGCTTATGATTTTAAGGAGAGAACTTTGAAGACCGAGGTCGAAGAGCATAGGCAGATTGCGAAGTTGCTGGAACAGAAAAATAATAACCCGCAAGGAGAGATATCTCAGCTGAAATCTGCAGCATCTACATCGAGCGCTATGGTCCCTGTCAACGACGACGGTTAATCTTTTTGGAGGTCAAAAATGCCAACTTGAGAGATGAATTGGAAACCTTAAAAAGGATTGAACCTTCTACCTCTGCTCGCGAGCGAGCAAGATCTTCTCGGGGACGAGCAAGGGCTGCTCGTATTTCAATTGAGGAACAAAGAACTCAATCAGCTTTGGAGAATCAGGCCTTTTAGTTGATGGCGAAGAATCAAGCATTAGCTGAGATGTCTAAGAAGATTCAGACCTTCGACGAGCAACTTGCTGCCCAAAATTCTGCCTTGGAGAACAAAACAAATTTGGTGAAGAATCTTCACGAGAAGTTAGAGAGGTTGACCTACCAATTCCACAAGCAACCCAGAGAATTCTGGATGGCTGGTTATAATGAAGCCCTCTATCACCTTGATGACCGGATCCAGCAGTCGAACAACGAGGGGTACAAGCAAGGATGGCTGAATGCCTTGGGTGTGCTGCAGTTGGAACAGGGTCACTATTTGTGGGATCACTATGACCCCGGGTTGCTCGAGTTGCCTGTGCCACCCTTCAAACTTGATATGAGCTGGATTCCTGTTCGAGCCATTCCTCAATGCCTGATTTCAAAGTATCTCGGCGACTACAGTCTTCACTCTAATTTTTAGATATCTCGGCCATAGCACCTTCTTGCTCGTCCTTCTGTGATGAATATTCGAATGTTGAAAGACATAAACTTCATAAACTCCCCCTATGCCTTAGATGATCCTCCTGCCGGAGTGGAACCTGCTTCAAAGGCAGAGGGAAAGAAACCCATAGAATAGGTTTTTATGTAATGACTTGTACTTTTCACCACTTTTGTAATTCTATTTCATTTGAATGGAAAATTGTCATTTCATTTTTCTTCTAAATAATTTGTAGAATGATTTTGCTTGTTGGTTGCTTATTTCATTGCAGTGATTTATCAATCTTTGATCTTTATGTGATAAAACATCCTTTATCTCATGATCCTGTTTAATTTAAATAACCGGAGATGATTGTAATTGGCTTACCGACCAACTAGAATTTATTAAGATATTTGTTTCCGATCAACCAAAGTTGGTGAACTTTTATTCCCCGACCTACCGTAGTTGGGGGGGATTTTATTTATCGACCAATCGTAGTTGGTAGACCGACCAACCGTAGTTGGTAGGGTTTTATTTATCGACCAATCGTAGTTGGTAGACCGACCAACCATAGTTGGTGGGGTTTTATTTATCGACCAACCGTAGTTAGTAGACCGACCAACTATAGTTGGTGGGGTTTTTATTTATCGACCAACAGTAGTTGGTAGACCGGCCAACTAGAGTTGGTGGGGTTTTATTTATCGACAAACCGTAGTTGGTAGACCGACCAACTATAGTTGGTGGGGTTTTTATTTATCGACCAACCGTAGTTGGTAGACCGACCAACCATAGTTGGTGGGGTTTTATTTATCGACCAACCGTAGTTGGTAGACCGACCAACCATAGTTGGTGGGGTTTTATTTATCGACCAACCGTGGTTGGTAGACCGACCAACTATAGTTGGTGGGGTTTTATTTATCGACCAACTGTAGTTGGTAAACCGACCAACCGTAGTTGGTAGGGTTTTTATTTATCGACCAACCGTAGTTAGTAGATCGACCAACCGTAGTTGGTGGGGTTTTATTTATCGACCAACCGTAGTTGGTAGACTGACCAACTATAGTTGGTGGGGTTTTATTTATCGACTAACCGTAGTTGGTAGACCGCCCAACCGTAGTTGGTAGACCGCCCAACCGTAGTTGGTGGGGTTTATGTTCTGAACTTGATGCGTAGTGTGTAGCACTAATACTCCGAAAAAATTTCAATAAAAGGAGAGAATTGGGTAAAACATCCAAAGCTTTATTCATATTGAAGAAAACTGCGTTACATAGAAACTGATACTACTGATAATATTTGCGTAGATGTTCTGCGTTCCATGCATTCTTAAATTTTTTCTCCTCCAATGTTTCAATCCTGTAGGTTCCTGGACGAACAACTTTTGTCACTCTGTAGGTTCCATGCCAGTTAGCTTCCAATTTGTTGTGCTTTTGAATTACTTTCTTCAGCACATAGTCCCCTTCTTTCAAGTCACATTTCTTTACTCTCTTATTGTAGAACAGAGTTGTTCGTTGCTGGTATGCAGCATTCCTGATTGCTGCTTCTTCTCTAACTTCCTCGAGAATATCTAAGTCCAACCTTCTCATAAAGTCACTGATAGGAGAATTGAAATTCAGCACTCTGTGTGTGGGGAGACCTAGCTCGGCAGGTATAACAACTTCACTTCCAAATGCAAGCATGTAGGGAGACTCTCCTGTTGCTGCTCGTGGTGTAGTACGATAAGCCCACAACACAGAGTGTAGCTCGTTGATCAAGTTTGCCTTCGCATCATCCAGCCTTTTCTTCAAACCATTCAGCAGCGTTCTGTTTGTCACCTCAGTTTGCCCGTTGCTCTAGAGATGGCCTGGTGCAGAGTGAGTCTTTAATATGTTTGACTGATGACAATATACAACGAACTCCTCGTTGTCAAATTGAGTTCCATGGTCGGTGATGAATGCATGGGGAAGACCATATCTGCAAATGATATTCTTCCAGATAAATTGATACACCTTCTCATAAGTCATATCAATAAGAGGTTCAGCTTCCACCCATTTAGTAAAATAATCCACAGCGACGACGCGGTATTTGAACCTTCCTCTAGTCGTTGGGAGTGGCCCGACCAAGTCTATCCCCCACATGGCAAATGGCCAAGGGGATGTTATGGGTGTCAACAATTCCTGGGGAGTTCTTCAGATGGAAGAAAAGTGTTGACATTTATCACATTTCTTGGCATAGGCTATACAATCTGCCCTCATCATCGGCCAATAATATCCCTACGTCATTATTCTTTGTAAAAGCGTCTGACCTGCTACATAGGCTCCACAGGACCCTTCATGGACCTCTTCAATCAAATCTTTTACCTCGGTGGGATGCACACATTTTTGCAAACCTGCTATAATTCCTCGTCTATACAAAATGCCATTAGTCAATACATAACGAGCAGTTTTAAACTTTAGTTTCTTGGCTGCGAGTTTATCAGTTGGTAAAGCCCCCTCTTCAATATAGGCCCTGATAGGATCCATCCATGATGGTCCTAAATCAAGGGCAATGAAGTTCATTGTCAGATCTTTGTCAATGCTCCGAGTAGCCAAGATTTCTATTAGGATTATTCTTTGTATCTCGGTGCGCGTGGCTGAGGCTAACCGAGCTAAGGCATCTGCTCTTGCATTCTTTGATCTTGGTATTCTAATCAACTGTACTGCGTTAAAGTTCGATACCATCTCCATTGCTTTCGCATGATACTTGATCATTAATTCTCCTTTGGCTGCATATACTCCCAGCGTTTGATTTACGATCAACTGTGAGTCACTAAATACGATGACCTGCTCTGCCTTCATAGTTTTTGCCAAACTAAGTCCAACAATCATGGCTTCATATTCAGCTTCATTATTAGAAGCTTTAAATTAAAAGCGCATAGCATATTCCATATCTATCTCATCTGGGTTGTTCAAAACAATCCCAGCTCCACTACCTATAGTACACGAAGAACCATCTACATACAAATTCCAGACACGTAATTCATTATTAAATTCTTGATCAGATAGAACTTCTCGGTGGAATACTTGATGCTTCCTTCCGTCTTCTTCTAGAACTTCCTGTTTCCCGTCGACCATCTTCTCTAGCTCGTCTACCGACCTAAGTAGGTCGGGACTTAGATTTAATGATCCTGTAACATCCACAGGTTGGTCGGTATTCAATTTCTGCTCTCCGAAGGTATCGGGATAGGTGAATTCTGCGATAAAATCTGCCACAGCCTGGCCTTTAAGCGAGGATCTTGGTTCATAAATTATGTCATATTCACCAAGTTTAACTGCCCAATACATCAATCTTCCCGATTTCTCCGGTTTGTGTAGGGCTTGCCTTAACGGCATATCAGTGTACACCACTATAGCGTGGGCTTGAAAGTATGGCTTCATCCTTCTACTGGCTTCAATCAGTGCTAATGCCAACTTCTCTAGCCTTGGATATCTGATCTCTGCTCTTCGGAAAGCCTTGCTAGTGTAATAAATTAGTTTTTGTACTCCATCTTCCACTCTTATCAATGCCGAGCTAACTGCATTCTCCGAAACTGCCAGATACAAGTACAGTCTTTCTCCCATCACTGGCCTGGACAACAGTGGAGGTGTTCCCAAGTATTTTTTCAACTCTTGAAAGGCCTTCTCGCATTCATCATTCCACTCAAAAGTCTTTCGGATTGTTTTGTAAAATGGTAGACATCTATCAGTTGCTCGTGATACAAATCGATTAAGTGCTGCAACTCGCTCAGTGAGACTTTGCACTTCCTTCTTCGTCGTCGGAGATCGCAGCTCCAACAGAGCTTTGATCTTGTCAGGATTCGCTTCAATTCCTCGTTGATTAACAATGTATCCGAGAAACATGCCTTCTCGTACTCCTAATATGCATTTGGTGGGGTTCAACTTCATTTGATATTTATCTAATTGATCAAAGGTCTGGCCTAAGTCAATTAGATGATCAACGGCTTTCTTGCTCTTCGTCAACATATCATCAACATAAACTTCCATGTTGTAACTGATTTGCTCTGCAAACACCTTGTTCATCAGCCATTGATATGTTGCACCTGCATTTTTCAATCCAAAATGCATAACACTATAACAATAAGTTCCCCTAGGGGTAATAAAAGAGGTACTCTCCCTGTCTTCAAGTTTCATTTTAATCTGGTTGTAACCATAATAAGCATCCATGAAGCTCAATAGCTTGTGTCCCGAGGTAGCATCCACTAATTGATCAATTCGGGGCAATGGAAAATGGTCCTTTGGGCATGCTTTGTTGAGGTCGGTGAAGTCTACACACATCCTCCACTTGTTGTTCTTCTTCTTCACCATCACCACATTTGCTAACCAGTCTGGATATTTGACATCTTCAATAAATCAAGCTTTTTGGAGTTTCTTGACCTCCTCTTGTATAGCTTGGTTCTTCTCGGGGCTGAACACTCTTCTTCGCTGCTTCACAGGTTTGATTTCCTTGTTCACATTAAGCTCGTGACACAAGAAATTTGGGTTTATCCCTGGCATATCTTTGTGGCTCCATGCGAAATTTTATTTTCTGCTTTTTAGGAAGACTATCAATTCTTATTTTAGTGAGGCATCCAACGATAAATCTATTTGAGTTGTTCGTTCCGGGTGCTCATCGTCCAGAATGACATTTTCAGTAACTTCCACCACTTGGCCTTTCACAAGCTGCGACTCGTCTCTAGGGTCTAATGTGTCAACTTCTGCACCTTCATCCACTTGATAGGTAGTAGTCTTTTTCCTAGATTCTTCCAGTTCTTCTTGCTCGACAGATGAATAGTAGCATTCCCAAGCTACTTTTTGGTCACCCTTCATAATTCCTACTCCAAAGTTGGATGGAAATTTTAGGCATTGATGTATAGTAGATGGTACTGCTTCGAACTTCTTCAATCCTACCCTTCCCATGATGATATTGATAGTACAAGTATAGCACCCTGCCGTGGCAGTACTTCTACAATCGCATTCAGGCCACACAGGCCGCGGCAGGTATCTCACTCAAGGCGCGGCCAGAACTCCTGTAGGGTGCGGCCCTATCCATAAGAGGCCGCGGCACCTCAGCTCAGGGTCCGCGGACCCCCTCCAACAGCTCAGCGCTGCTACTCTGTGGGCCGCACGCCCTCATCCACATCTACTGCGGGCTTGGTTTACGCCACGTGCTCAAGGCACGTGACTCAACACACTTCCTCATAAATAAAGGATCACACCTGGGAGTGAAGGATCGGTTCCAGACACACCCGAGGCACTACAACACAGACTCTCTCTACATCACCCCAACATAAGCTTGGGAGGCCTAGAATCTACATCACAGCCACCTCTGGGGCTCACCAAATTCTCTAATACTATCATGTACTCTCCTTTATTCTCATACTTGTACGCCTCTATAGGCACGATTATATTGTACAATGAAATGCACATAATGAGAAGGGAGCAACACAGTGGATGTAGGCCCATTTTAGGGTCTAAACCACTCTATATCTTGTCTACTCTCTGTTTGCTTGCTTTATCTATTTATTCTACACTTTATACTTGATCTGTTGGCACGAGATCTACCTATGTACGATTTCTCGTATCATCAGTTTGGCGCCGTCTGTGGGAACGAGATACTTCAATCTTATTTCTCTGCATATATGAGTTCTTCAAACACCTTATTCGATCCCTGAGGGTCCTTTGGATCATCTCCTCGCGGGTCGGTTACCGGTTATTGGACTCTGCACCACATTCGCCCCCTTTAACGGGAATTTCATATTTTTGGATCTATCTTTGGATCTTCACTTAATGGCTTTGGATCTATTTTGCATACCCCTATGATATCATTCCATCTAGATAATGCTAAAAAGCATGACGGGCTTTTGCCTAAAAAAGATGAATGATTAGGGAGGGATTGTATCTACCCCATTTTTGTTGTCATCTACCTACGATCTAGGGTTTCCATTGAAGTTGTGCCATATTGCGCCGCAAGAAAATTCTCTCATCAATGGACCCTAGTAGGTTTTCTTCACGTGTTGGGGGAGAAAATATCAGCTCCTGTCTTGGGATCTCTCCCCTGCCCAGACAGGGGTGCGGCCTGTAAGGTCAGCAGTATCTCATGCCGCGACCCCTACTGGTGCGGACCTGCCACAACAGTTCAAAATCATCGTGGGAGGGATTTGAGTGGCCTTTGGATCGACCTTGGTGAATAACATTGAAAGGCTGCGGCAGTGCACTTATGTGCCATACTGGTCGCGGCCTCAGCAGCATAATCATGGAGCAATTCAAACCCTCCTTCCTGATACTTCTGTGATCACTCACCTCTGTTAAGTTTTGTCTCAGATTCTGTATACTTTATAAAGACTAACAAAAGCAGAGATGGAAGGAGAATCCAGCCGGAGTGCAGAAGTCAGGGATGAGATTGTGCAACTATACAATTACCTTAATCACCTCTATGACAGCCACGCCTCACTTCAGACCCAGGTCAATTATCTAACTCAGAGGGTGATAATCCTGGAGGCTGCGGCATCT
Organism: Sambucus nigra; assembly: GCA_949130495.1. Taxonomy (NCBI): domain Eukaryota; kingdom Viridiplantae; phylum Streptophyta; class Magnoliopsida; order Dipsacales; family Adoxaceae; genus Sambucus; species Sambucus nigra. The sequence continues at coordinate 598,348,682 of OX422215.1, read as the reverse complement.
AAAAACATAGGCGCGGAAGTGGAGGAAACAACAAAGCCAACCTTGCCTGCCGCGGCAGTAAACGAGACCACGGGATCAACTGTCGGAGGCCAAAAAAGACAGAAAAAGTCGGGTGTCTATACTCAGTTGAGCCTCCCGATTGAAGAGATCTGCGAGTTCATCAAAGGGGACAAGATTTTGAGGTGGCCAGAAAAATTGAGAGCTCCACCCCACAAGAGGAACAAAGCTACCTGGTGCAGATTCCATCAGGACCATGGCCACGACACAGAGCAATGCTATGCTCTGAAGGATGAAGTTGAAAGGCTAATCGGGCAAGGGATGCTGCAGCGATTCCTGAAGAATGCATAAGGGATTCGGCCAGACCTAGCAGAGGCTGCCTACCGCATCTCATCCTTAGTCTTTCTAATTTTAACTATTTCTGTTTATGTTTTATGAAGCTCACTGTAGCCTTAATACTCGAGACTTTATGTTTTGTTAACAAAGTCATTAGCTGCAGCATACATATATAAATATATGAACTAGCAAGTTTAGCTATATCTGATATTTCTCTTGGTTTCATAACCTGCTACCTCACAAAAGGACTTGTTGTCTCAATCATATTTCAGAGGAAATATAACAAAATTATCTCGAAGGATTATTCTACTTCGGGATGCACTTATGGATGGGATACGACCTTCATTAGCTCAGAAGTTCCCCTCGCAATGTGCAACACATCTTATCATATGATGACCATATTCGCAGAAGCATCTGAGGATTCAAGGAGCTTTTATCAGCCACCAGGGCCTACAACGCCAATTCTCTGCTCTCGGAGTGCGGCATTAGCCACGGGGAGCACTCGTACCTGTTTGTCGCGTACAAGGTACTTATTAAGGTTTTGTTATGGAAGAACCTCGACTATTCTCCTTCCGTATGTTTATAGGAGAATAGGTAATCATAATTTTTGGATCGGTCTAGAAAACATCCGATAAATGTGGTAGAATTCCATGACTGTTTTAGGCGAGCAAGAGTGATCAAATGTTCGTAATATTTTCTCAGAATGGGAGTTTTGTATATGAATAAATCTGAGTATTTGACATGTAGTGAGGTGCAGCCTCCAAATGTTAGTGAGATAATGAAATTTATAACGTATAGGCGTGACCTATGCGAACGTTGTCGGTTGGGAGCACAATGTGAAGTGTCTCCAAAGAGAATGCAAAACAATGTTACTGTGAAGAAAAAGCTATAGTGAGTGAGCACCGTACTATGTAGATAATTTGCATACTGACAAGGATATCCAGAATTGTGCTACCTGGTAGGCCTTATTTTCCGAATTTCGGGACGAAATTCCGTTATTAGGGGGGAAGTATGTAATACCCCGTAATTTCATGGCTTTTAAATTTAAGGATTTATTAAATTTAATTGAGATAAATTAATTTAATTTTAATCCGGAATGTTGCTTTAAATATTTACTAGCGTGACGAGAGTTAGTAATTATTGGAAATTTGTTATTTGTTGCATATTACTGGATGAGTATAGTAATATATGAGATTTATTTTTATAATATTGTCACGTGTGAATAAAATGACAATTGTGGAAATTTAAGTCGGGACGCGCTTGTGTCGTGTTGGGACTAAAAGTGGATTAATAAAAGTGAATATTTTGTAGGTTGTTCGTATAGTCGTTTTGAGTGCACCAACGTGTCCGGAAGGGTCGAGATAGTCAGAAAAGTGTACCCGGGGGTTTAGTTTGGGTCTCGGGGCGTTTTTAGGCCTAATTAGTACCCCGGGAGGGCGTTTTGGACATTTCGCAAATATGGGTAATTAAACCCACGAATTTTATAGGGTTATATCAGATGGAAAATGTCATCTTTTAGGGTTAACACAACCTAATGCTAATGACGGCCATTGGAGAGGAAGAGGAGAAGCTCTCCAAGGAGTTCTAGGCCAAGAACACCTCCGATTGCACCGCCGTCACCACCAACGCGCAGATCGCGCGACGGGGAACACAACCACATCAAAATCGTCCGCAAATCAGAACTGAGATTTTTCCAGGCAAGTATCTATCTTGCTTTTATCAAGTTAATGCATCCTTTTATATTAGTCTTAGGTTGATTAGATTAGTATTCTTGAAGAAAAACATAAATTGGTGACACAAATTGCATGTTATAATGTTAGAGATCATATTTCTGGAAACCCATTTCTCATATAGAGGATGAGCCACGAAATTCCATGATATTAGAGATAGAAAATCTGGAAAAATAATGAAAGAGATTAAGTTAAAAGAAAGATTAGGGTTCATAAGAATTATGTAGAATTTGCCCCTTTTTAACCCATGATTCTTGAGGAAAATTCGCATGTGTTACGTAGGAAATTGTTTAAATGGGTATACAACACTTATGTTATAATTGATTGGGAGTTTGGGACTGTAACATGATGATTTGGAGGAGTTTGGGGTGAGAATCCCGTAATTGGGTTGGCTGTAGAATCTGCATAACTGCTTGATCGATCGATCGAACACAGAGCATCGATCGATCGAAGGTTCGATCGATCGACCACTTTCATCGATCGATCGACCCTCCTGGGGAAACTAAAATTTTGCTCGTGTTAGCTTAATCCGATTTTATGCGTAGTAAACCTTGGTTAGGGTTGCTAGAATATAATGAAATATAAATAGGACCAGTAGGGTCAAGAGAAATCCCATAAAGTGGAACTTTAATGTGTGGAAGAAAAGGGTAAACAAGGAGACTTTCAGACTTAAGAAATCATACGTGTGGTGATTAAATAATCGTAACATCTATTAAGTTGGATTAGAAGGCAAGAGAGGGCCTACTGAAATTTCACTTAGATAAAGGAAATACTTCGAGAGACGAGAAGTGAGTTAACAATGAGAATAAAGAAGAATGAGGTCGTTATACGATATAATTGAGTAAAACGTGTAATAACGGATTATGATAATTTTGGGTCGGGAGAGTACCTAATTTAATAATGTGGATGTGAATACATATTTATATATGACGGTGTGATTGTGCATATATATTATTTCTGTGTAAAAATCGTACCCGCGCTACTTGCTATCCCTGAGGTTACCGCGCTGGGACGATCTTATCTTGTGTTGCCTTATGGGGGATATTGATTCGTACCCTAGGAGATAAATATCCTTGGTACAGGCTATCGAATCAATAGTTCAGACGGTCCTAAGAGACGTGAGGGTATGTACTGACCTCTTAGAGACTTGGAATCTATGCTTCGCCTCAATGTTGTTTGTGTTTGTGTTAATACAGTTCGAGAGTGATTCCGAACTAGTATTTCCCTTAGTTTGTGTGATACGGGGACTTGATAGCAGAGTATGCCAGCACCATAGATTTTATGTGGGGTGCCGTTAGTATATATATAATTTATGAGTGATTGGTATATATATACTTATATATGGAAGTCTAGCACCATAGATTTTATGTGGGGTGCTGTTGGTATATATATATATATTATACGAGAAATAAATATATATATACGTGTAACTATATGAGAACCTTCTACTGAGTAAAATAGTAGATAAGGAAAGTGAAATTTAATCAGCTTCATTATAAGCATTCGAAAACCTTATAATAATACGGAATTATTCTAAATAACGTAAGAAATCTTGAAGAGTTAGATTTTCTAAATGTGAATAACATAACCTTAATTCCACGTGTTAAAACTTATGGAGAATAAGTTAGAGAGAGAGATGGGGTTCCTTAGTACGATAGATGTGCACACTAGATGAGAGGTGAGAATTCTCAACAGAGGGTCGCATACTAATATGACTGTTGCATTAGTCGGTAGCATTTTAAATACTTGCTAAACTATTTTTAAACTGCTTCACATTCGGGCTCTGACCCGTTTGTTGTCACCTTTTCTCTCTTGTGTATATATATATATGTATTACAGGTGCCCAGCCACAGGGGCGTCTTACTTGGAATTCTTGGGATGGAACGCGCTGTAGCTTTTGTGGGAGTGGCAGGCCATTGATTAGACGACCTCATTATTGACTCTACTCCTAGTTCGGTTTTATCCAACAGTGGCATGTGTCGCCCTATTTCTATTATTTAGTTGGTATTGTCAGAGACTGTAATTCTTTTTACTTCCAGCATCTTTATTTCGGGATTTATTACTGTCATGATGTTTTCCTATAATGTTTTAAATGTTGGGATTATTTATTGATGGTTCAATTCTGGAATGTTCATTACTATTCTCATTATTAATGTGTGACTCTTAAAAATGTAAATGGTTAAAGGTTTTATAATTGGATTTAATAGAATGGAAATAAGGTTTAAAATGGTTTTGACACTTAGCTTAATTATTTAGGGTGTTTAAATTGGAAAAGTATTTTAACTACAGTGATGCTAAGAATGAACCAACTGTTCACCTTGATTTTAATTTAATAAAGGAGTGATCGCCCGGTATTTAATTCGGCAGGGTGTCACAGCCTTCACCGGAGATGTAAAAATATTTCCCCTTCCAGTTTTTCACACTGGTCGGTCTCCCAGTGTAAAGGGTCTCGTCCCTACCGCGGCTAGAGAAATTGTAGTAGCCCGCGAACTTTACTGAGTTCTCCTTTGGGCGGTAGAAATGAAAGAACTCCGCGGGAGTAATGTCCTTTTTGAACAACTTCTCCCAAAAGACAACTGCAGCAAAAACTGCTCTCCAACCGTTGGGATCTAACTGAGCTGGGGCCAGTTTCATTGTCTGGAAAATGCGACGGATGGGAACAGGAACAGGCAGCCGCAACCCATAGATGAAGGCGTGCAAAGGGAAGCAAATTCCATCGTCGGACAGAACCGTGCACGGTCTTTGGTTCGCGGCAGGGGCTGAGCACGTCAAATTTTCTGGAAATTCGAAAGCCTCAGCAACCTGCTCAACCCAATCTTGCGTCATCGAGCCGCGGATATCAAGCGCAGCCAATGGTCTCTCAGCCCTCCCAGATGTGCCTCCTGGGTTATTTCTAGCAGCCGTGGCATTGTCTCCTACACCCATTGGATGTGTACTTGAGTTGGCTTGCTCTTCCATCGGCTGAGATTGGGAATCCTTCCCAGATGCAGAGTCCGCGGAGGCTGAGTCAATTATCACACAGTTCGGGCAATCTTTCAGTTTGCAGGGCCCAACTGATCTCAGAGGGGGCACGGAAGTAAGCTCGGGGGGAGAGGTCCCAAAATGCTTTGCCCAAAAGCCTCTCAGGAACTCGTCTGGGTTAAAGCTCATATGGCTGCAGCAGTACCTGAAAAGCAGAGTTCGCAGTTAGGCGCCGCAGCCAGTATGACTTGTAAGACTTCAAGAAGCTGCAAAAGGGTATTTTTAAGTATTAAAAGTTTGGAATTACGTCCCTAACACAGTTATTAATGGGCGAACTCTATTGCTTATGGGACCGTACGGTCCCAACTGGCCGCGGCCACATCCATATTTGTGGAACATGCACTACCACGGAAATAAGATAGAATTGCTTTAAGGCATTCCCGACCGCGGCCATTCCTAATTCTTCAGATAATTCGATATGCTCTAGTAGCAACTACAGTTATTTTACATGGATGTCTTGGGTTCATGAAAGTTTTAAGGCTGTTCCGAGATGACCAAGGGGGTGATTTGATGCCGCGGGTGATGGCTTGAGGGACCGCGGCCATTTAGCACGGTTTGACGCAGAATTGCAAGTTCAGACGATTATTATAATCCTATCATGCCGCGGCCTCTATCCTAAACAGTTGATTATCCAATTTTTAACCATTCTAAGATCAAATTCACAGAATGTAGAGGGTTCGGCTATGAACATCAAGAACAGTGATATGTATTTCATATGCAGTATATGTGGGAAAAAGCAAAATGGACAAATAAAACCCTAGATTTCTAGCAAATGAACCAGGAAAGGCATAAAAAGGGAAGAAAATTGTAAATAGTGGTTGAAAAATCACCTGGGAATGAAGAGAATCGCGAAGATCAGCTACAGACCACCTTGAACTGCCACACACCGCCTCGGAGGGTCGCCGGAATATGCAAGAAGAAATGTGCAGAGTTTCGCTCTCGATTTGCTCTCAAAAGTTTTGGAAACGTAATGAAGTCCACGGACAGAAACAATTTATATAAGGGAGCACGGAAGACGAATCGTCGCTTTGGAAGCACCGCGGCACCTAGGCTACTTATCCGCAATCCCAATATATCTCCCTTGGCACTACGGCTTGGGGGCTTATTGATAGTACAAGTATAGCACCCTGCCGTGGCAATACTTCTACAATCGCATTCAGGCCACATAGGCCGTGGCAGGTATCTCACTCAAGGCGCGGCCAGAACTCTTGTAGGGTGCGGCCCTATCCATAAGAGGCTGCGGCACCCCAGCTCAGGGTCCGCGGACCCCCTCCAACAGCTCAGCGCTGCTACTCTGTGGGCCGCACGCCCTCATCTACATCTACTGCAGGCTTGGTATACGCCACGTGCTCAGGGCACGTGACTCAACACACTTCCTCATAAATAAAGGATCACACCTGGGAGTGAAGGATCGATTCCAGACACACCCGAGGCACTACAACACAGACTCTCTCTACATCACCCCAACATAAGCTTGGGAGGCCTAGAATCTACATCACAGCCACCTCACGGGCTCACCGAATTCTCTAATACTATCATGTACTCTCCTTTATTCTCATACTTGTACGCCTCTATAGGCACGATTATATTGTACAATGCAATGCACATAATGAGAAGGGATCAACACAGTGGATGTAGGCCCATTTTAGGGGCTGAACCACTCTATATCTTGTTTACTCTCTGTTTGCTTGCTTTATCTATTTATTCTACACTTCATACTTGATCTGTTGGCACGAGATCTACCTATGTACGATTTCTCGTATCATCAGATATTGTAAGCTGATTGAACATTCTTATCCATCACACAAAAGCGCACTCTTTCTGTTCGACAAGCAGGCCATGTACCAATGAACATATCCAGCTTGATCATCCCCAGTGGAAAAACTTTCTCGCCAGTAAAACCGAGGAGGGGCCGATGATATGGCTCTAACTGGGATAGCTTTAGGTTCAAACTATCAAAACATGGGTAGAACATAATATCTACTGAACTGCCATTATCCACCAATACTCACAAAATCACTACTTCCTTCATCCTCATTTTGATCACTAATAGGTCATCATGAGGATATAACACACCTGGGAGGTCATTTTTATAGAAACCGATGACCAGTTTATCTTTGTTCACCTTCCTCGGGCGATCATCTTTAGCTAGATTTATCCGTTGAATATACGAACAAGCTTGAGCTTCATTGAGGTAAGCCTTCCTCTCTGCAGTAAGGTCTCCACCTCCTGCATCTCCACCAGTAATAACATTGCAGTCAAATGATCCAAAATGGATAGAAAATACCTCACGTTCTGGTTGTTTTGGTCTCTTGGGGAGGTTGGGATCATCTTGATCATCTTCTCGATCTTCTTCATGATTTCTCTTCTTATCTTCTTTTGCTCAACGAGGAGATTTAGACCTCTGCCTTACTTGATCATTGCTCCTTACACCATTTTGGCGATCTACATACTTGCTCAATTTTCCCCGCCTGATGAGCTCTTCTATCTCATTCTGGAGAGCTATGAAGTTTTTAGTCATATGACCATGATCCTTATGGAACTCACAATATTTAGACTTATCCCTCTTGTCAGGATCTGCCTTCATTTTTTCAGGCCAGTTCAGCTCCTCGCTGTTCTTGATCTCCTCCAGAACATGGTTTATGTCTACTTTCAAAGGAGTATAGTTTCCAAATTTCTTCAACTGTTCCAATGCTTGCTTTGCTTTTGACTGCCTGTTACTACCATTATTCTTCTGATCTTTCCTCTCAATCTTCTCGGCCTCCACTTTGGTCTCCTTAGTGTCCATGCTCTTCTTTGCGGCCATAGCTTCCTCGGCGTTCATAATTTTGGCTTCTTTTGCCATTAACTCTGCCATGGTTGTAGGCGGATCTTTAGCTAGAGTGTAGTACAACTTATTTGGCAACAATCCACTCATCAGAGCAGTGATTGCTGTCTTCTCTTCGTAATCAATAACTTTAAGCTTCTCGTTATTGAAACGAGTAATATAATCCCTGGTGCTCTCACCCGCTTTCTGTCTAACACTTAACAAGTGTGCTACTCATTTAACTGGTTTTGCTCCAAAACAAAAGTTCCCAATAAAGAGCTCGGCCAGTTGAAAGAAAGTTGCAATCTTCCCCCGAGGAAGATTATTGTACCATATTTGAGCTAATCCAGTGAGAGTTCCTGAAAATGCCCTGCATCGCATCTCGTCTGGAACAGCATATATATCAGCAGCTGCTTGGTATTGTTCTATATGTAGAACAGGATTAGTTTTTCCATAATATTTTGGTGTTACTACTGGGGCTTTAAATTTTGATGGTGTGGGGAAATATACAATTTCTTGTAAGAATGGTGTTCCTCGGATAAAAGTCCTTTGTAAAGGATTCCTGGCCTTAGCCATTTCCCCTAACATGTCTTCCAATCTTTGAATAGATCCCTTCCATGCATCATTTCCTTCCTCGGGCCTATTGGTCCGAGCAACTGATCTAGTTGAATTTGCCTCTTGGGATTTTTCACGACGAGCAGTTGGTTGTGATTGGGCAGAGCCTTCCTTTAACTCATATGGTCGTTGAGAGTTCCTCGACATTATCCTAGGGGGACTTCTATTCCACCTAGGACCCAAACGATCAAAGGGAGAAACTCTACTCAATTTTTCAAGAGCACTGGTCCTTTCTGGAGAAAGAGTGATATTTTGTTGCGTATTTGTAGCTCGTACCGAGGAAGTCCTTGCAGGCTGATAAGAAGGATCGTTGGATCTCTCAGTTCGATATGAATCGGTGCGTTTAGAATGAGATTCTTCCGGGAGTAACGTTCGCCTAGTCCGTGAGGAGGGCAAACGGGTATTTCTCTGAATGCTTCGTTGTCCTGACTGGGTTGGCGCTCCACCTTGGATAGTTTGCATGAGTTGTCGCATGGTTTCCTGCATGGCGGTCTGGCCCTGGGCCAAATTAGCCATTATACCAGCCAAATCTTGGACATTTGGGAAAGAAGATGGATTCGGGGGGTTTCCAGCATTTCGATTACTGGATTCTGGATTATCAGCCATTGATGATGAGTTATTTTGATGAAAAATGAAAATTACAGTCGTTTCCCACAGACGGCGCCAATCTGTTGATGTAAAAAATTAGATTATCTCTAATTATTTAATCACAGATAAAAAATAAATAAGACAAGAGATTTTTAGAGTGGTTCAGCCTTGAAAGAATGGCCTACGTCCACTGTTTGTGTTATTGCTGGCTGTTTGCAGAATTCTCGATAATGGGTTTACCAAGAAATTCCGAGTCCCCTGCTAATGAGGAGGTTACAATGTATTTATAGCCTTGAGGCTGTACATGCGAGAGAATATTACATAGCTGTCCAATAGGCGTGTACATCTGTATGATAATAATCAGCATTTAATGCGCATTCAATCCTCTTAATTATTCGGTCATAAATGCTTTGTACGAGATGCAGCTCGGACCGCCTAAGCTTCTCGGACCGCCTAGGTAGCTCGGTATATATGATTTTCTCGGTACAGTAGAGTTCCTCGGAGAACACTTGTTGCTCGGAGCGTCTGAGTTGGTCAGGGAGGTTGAGGTCCTTGGAGTCAGTGTGTTGTTCAAAAATGTTTACGTGTGCCATGTAGATTGACACGTGTCTTCACATAATTGGTCCACGTCAGCAGAATAAATTTGGTATCAACAATAATATTGAATATTACTGAGTATATATGGTAATATACGATGTTGAAAGTATTAAAATTGTCAAGAGTTATAAATACGACAATTTGGGAAATTAAGTTGGGACGCGCATGTTAGTCGCGTCAGAAAAGTAAATTATATTTTTAGCAATCGTATGGTCATTTTGAGTGTGCCAACGTGTCCGGAAGGGTCGAGATAGTCAGAAAACACTAGTCGGGGGTTTAGTTTGGGTCCCGGGGCATTTTTAGGCCAAACTGCAACCCGAAAGGGTATTTTGGTAATTTTAAAAATTAAGGAATTAAGACCCATGAATTTTAGAGTTTATTTATATATTATTAGAAAAGCCATTAAGGCCATTATCAGCAAAAAACAAGAGAGTGATCTACGTGAGTTAGAGAGAAGTTGAAATAGGGTTTCCAAACCAAAACCACCACCCACCACCACCATTTTGGACGGAATTGTGACCGAAAAGAAGAGAGAACCAGCCTTTGAACACCAACAACGAATTAGAACATCAACCTTAAGGCAAGTGATTTAGTTTCATTAGTTCAATGAATATTTCCTCCATGCTTAGTGTAGAAATTTATGATTGCCTTGAAAGATTTGATGAAAAACCCAATGAATTTGATGTAAAACTCTGAACTTTGGTTAGGAATTATATGTAGATCTGTCCTGGACGAATTCAGTACCCCAAATATAACTTTTGATGATTTAAAAACGAATTAAAGAGGAGATTTATCAATATTCTTGAAGAAAATAGAAAACTAGGATTTTTATTGAAATTTTGATCCATATAATGCCCATGATTGATGATTAAAGGGTTTTGGAACGTTAACAATGATGTATTTTGGTTGTATGATGAGCCTATAACGTTTTTATATTTTCATACCCTGTAATGAAGTTTTGAGACAAGGTTTTGATTGAAAAACGAAGCAGGTCGTAGCCTATCTGGTGCATTCGATCGATCGATACTCCCATGTTGATCGATCGACCACCATCGATCGATCGATACTCCCAGGTCGATCGATTCATCTTCCCAGAATCAGTTATATTTTTTCTTTTTGGATTTTAACAATTTTGACCCTAGAAAATTATTGGTGGGGACTTTGTGAATACTCTTAGATTCAAGGAAGACCAGTAGGCATATTTGTGAGACTCGAATTATAATTAGAAGTCAAATTGGGAATTATATTAAACTTAATAAGGCTCGACGAGTGTGATACTATTTTAGATTGAGAATTGATGAGTAAGTTTTAGGTAGTTGGATAATATAAGGTTAATGGCAGAATGAGGACCTTAAGAATATTGGATTTAAATGTGGGAATAATAGGAGACTTGGTAACCTTTGTGGGTTAGGCTTTAGGTACTTGAAACTGCGATGTGAGATGTGTCAGCGGTCTATAATATATATTATTCGAAAACTTAAAGATGTACAAATTGGAATAACGGCATAGGAATGTAGAATATACCTTATTTAATATTTTAAGATATCTAAGTGGTGTGATTGCTTAGTATATGGACTTATGTGTATAACATACCTACCATACTTGCTATCACAGGAGGTCGGCTTTCGAACTGGGACATCTAATCCTTGTGTGCCTACGGGAGGATTTAGACTGGTACCTTAAGGACATAGGGCTATGAATGACTTATTTGTGAGTTAATAAGTCAGCTGACCATGGGAGCGTAGGTATGTGCGTGACTCATGGGTATGTGAACTATGTCGCCTCCATTATGTGTGATTGTTGCTTATTTAAACGGTTCTTGAGAGATTCGAAATACGTTGTCCTTATGTACGTGATGTATCGGGATTCGATAGCAGAGTATGTGTGCACCGCAGCTTAGCCTAGGGGTGCCCTTATTGTATATTTATGATGAGATTAATATACTGGTAATTGAAATAGTCTTTTTATTAAAGTGTAAATGTGAATACTTGGGACATTTTTAGTAGAGTTAAAAATGGGAAATTCATATAATAATTATATTAGGTAAATCTGAGAAATAAAAATGAAGACTCACAGTTTATATTTAAATGTCTGGTATCGACCCTTATATTATATCGTAAAGTCAGGTGGTGAAATAGACTAGTAGTTAGTGACATAACTAGGACGGGTTACTGATACGTTAGGGGTGCACAATTAGTTAAAAGGTGAGGAACTCATGTGAGTGCACTTAACTAACATGTATTTTATATTCACTGTTTAATGTTATTAAACACTTGCTATATTTTAAACTGTTTTCACCTCGGGCTCTGACCCGTTTGCTTTCAAATCTATTTTCTTGTAAAAACCTTTTAAGTGCCCAGCCACAGGGACGCCAAGTTTAGGAGTTCCATTCCAGTGACATGCTGTAGCTGCTGTGGAAATTACAGGACCTCGATAGTAGACTCCTCCACTTTCTACATTGACTCCATTTCAAATTTCTTCAGTTGTTAGGGCATGTCACCCCACTTCTTTTAGAGACAGTTTTATCATACTCAGTTTATTTCAGTGTTGGAGTTAATTAATTAATTATTCAGACTTTGTATTTGGTTTTATTCAGTATTTGGATTATTCAGAGGAGTGTTCCTCCAGACTCATTTTTATTCCATTATTATTCTATTGTGACTGTGATGTGATTGTTTTACCTTTAGCTCATAATTTAATTGGTTGCATGTTAATCTAAGTAATTTAAAATTGACATCTCACTTTTTAAAATATTAGGTGGCTAGTAATTGTTTAAATAAACGTTTTCGACAGTGATGCTATGAACTGAACCAACTTGACATTTTGTATTAATTTGAATAAAGGAGTAGCTACCCGGTATTTAATTAGTTGGGGTATCACACCTAATTTACATACCCCAATAATCTCGCCCCCTTATGAAAGCCACGTGCATGTCCCGCATCGCAACCGACGAATATTAGGGTAGTGAGACATTCCCGGTGGGTTGGATGAATGACAAGGGTCGCATAACTTTCCAAATAGTATGCGCCAATATCCTACAAACCTCAAATGACTCCTCTATGCGCCCCCATCAAGCTACCCTCGTTTATCACCTTTTTCACCCCACTACCCCTATCCACCTGGCTCGCATTCTCTACAAGGACATCTTCTTCGCGGCCTTAGATAAGAAGGGTAAAACCCCTCTTCCATATGCCCCACACATCACTTCTATTTTAGCCGATGTTGGCATTGTTCCTCCCCAAGCATTTACTCTCCTTACCAATCCTTATGGCAGGGTACCCGCACTAAAAGTGAGAGGCAAAGGGAGATCATCCGAGCATGGAGGGAGGAAGATGATGGGGATAATGATGAGATGGATGAGGATGACAATGACGAGGAAGAGGAAGAGTAAGAGGAAGAGGAGGTTGGGGCTGCGGATGTTGAAATAGGCGCGAGAGACGAAGAAAAATATGACAAAGATGAAGATTCTAATTTTGAGCCACCGGTAGGAGATGTTGATCGACGCATCACTGCGCTAGAATTGTGCTTCAATGGATTCATCAATGAATACCGCGTTGATCGTGAAGAGGATCGCCGGGCCTACCGGCGCGACACTATCCTGATGCATCGCCTTCAGGCAGAGCTTTTATTGCATGACTATGGGTGCACTACCTCCAGTTACTTTTATGACCCATACGACCCCCGAATGCTCCCAGCGCATCTCACCTGCCCCCAGTAGCATGTTTGAGTCGTTGTTTTGTGTATTTTCTTCCATTTTGCTATTTATACATTTTTGCACTTTGAATACATAATGGAAGATTTGCTTACCTATCTTTGTGTTCTTATACCTGCTTGTTTATTCTTGCATTTTGTACTTTGTTCATTTTGTATGCCTTATCTCTTTAGTTTAGCTTTTAGTCCTTTTGCATCGGGACTTCGCAAAAGTCTAAGTTAAGGGGGGGTACTCATGCGCTTCAAAAATTTCACAAAGTTGAAAATGCCCCAAAACCAAAAAAATTAGAATTTTTTAAAAATTTCCAAAACAAAAAATTGAAAATTTCCAAAAAAGCCAAAAATATTTTTCTTCAAAATAAATAAAAATTGGAATTTAAAATTTTCAAAAATATCACTGAAATTTTGTTTGAAGTCTCAAATTTGTAAAATTCAATGCATAAAGCCGAAATTGACTAAAGATGGAAATTGAGCGAAAATTAACGACTTAACGAATAAGTGTGGAGATTAACCTACCCGGTGAGATTTCGAATATATCGAGTTTTATGAGTTTTTAAATCAATCCGAGTTAACGATTAACTCAAAGTTCATTTCAGCATTTTAAAAAGTAGTTTAGGATCTCTATACCCTTATTTTTGATCGGTTACGAAAAAAGTGTGTGATGTTGCCTCGAGAAGCGCGCTAACATATGTCTAAACTAAATTAATCTCGAGACGCATATGCTAATGTGATTAGTAAGTCAGATTAATGAAGTTAGGCCCTCGTTTGTTCTACCCAAAAAAATATTAGCCATAAAAAGTTGTGAAAAATTTCCCTTTGCAACCCCATTTGAGCCTAATAAAATGTTTTCCATTTTCATTTGGTAACCCGAAAAATCCGAATTGCCCGGAATTATGAAAGATTGAAAAGTCCGAACAGTGCAAGAAAAAGGGGCAAGAAAAAATGGAATAATGCTAAACAAAAATAGCAAGAAAAGAAAAATGAAAAAAAAAATGAGCAAAAGCCCAAAAAAGCACTAACGGATATCATAAGGACATTTTCCAATTTCGAACTTTTCGACTATTCCAATTTTATCCAATACACCTTAAACCCGAAAAAGTCATAACCGAGTCCGGATTGCGAAATTAATTATCGCGTGGAGAGCTAAAAATAATAAGAGAGATTTATTGGTATGTATAAGATGCGATGTTTCCAATTTCCCAACGATCGTAACCCGATGAAGAGATCTTTTCACCCATAAATTTTTATCTTTTAATTTTATGTGCGTGAATTTGCGTTCCATTACATTTACTCTTTATATGATGCATACCGAGAGAAATAACCACATTTTTGAGTGATTTGTTTGTGAGAGCATCCGTGAGATTTTAAAATCAAAACGAATTTTCGGAAAGTAACGTAATGATTAATCGGGGGAGATTTGCGGTTAAACTTTTGGTTTTGCACACACACAACAAATTGAGACTAGGGCATATAAATTTATGGTGATTATTTTTTGAAAGGATTAAATTATACAATTTCTAGGTATTTTGAATTTTGTTTGAGTCAAAATCGAATTTTGTGGGTATATTTACTGCAAACCCTCACGAGACACAACTCGTCCTAATTGGGTAAGCTAGGGGTTTAACGTCTTGTTGCATACGTTGAATGCAATCGCTTTCTCGCGAAAGAGGTATTATATCCTAATAAATTGATTTTCAAGAGTTGAGAATTGTTTCGATTCTTTTACATTGCTTGGGACGATCAAAGTTCTAAGCTGGGTGGGTTTGATTAGGCATAAATTCTTCCGATTTATCCCCTTAATTTAGAGGCTTTTATCACCTCGTAACATGTAAAATGCGTTGATTTATCTCATATCCTTGCTACTGATATTTCCTACATTGTGCATCAAGTTTCGTGTATTCTTCATGCTTTTTACATGTATTTTATACAAGTGAAGAAAAGAGGAAACTCATAACCGAGAAACCAAGGAAGAAAGAAAGGAAGAAAAGTCATAGGGCAAAAGAGTAACTTTACATCTGGAGTTCGGACGAGGAACCAAAATGAAAGTTGAAGACCTCGAGTCTACAAGAACGTAGGAAGAAACGACGTACAAATACAAGTCCTGGATTAGAAGTTATGAAGCCTTAAAGATGAGAGAAAATCACAAAAAAGTAGAAATAAAAAGACCTCCGGACCGATCCGGTGTGAGCCAAGAGTGAACGGGTCCAGTGAAGACAAAGTTTCAATCAAGGTCCAACCGATTAGATATCAATTAAAAACTAACCGGTTCGGATTCATAAAAGTTCCTGAATAAAGCAAACTACAGGATCGATCCGGTTATTCACAAAAATGAACCAATTCGGTATAAATCAGACCGAACCGATAGACCAGGACGGACCGGTCTGGGTGATGAATTTCTGTTTTATCTTTTTCAAATGTAAAGTTGTATCTATCTCAAACTCTCATAATTTCATAGGGCATTTATTCCAATTAATTCCCAGACTTTAGGGGGTTCGCTTTTTAATAGTTTTAGAGGACTTTTGCAACTAAGAACCCTAGGATTTAATCTCTGCAATATTCATTCAAGTTTCGCATTAATTTCAAAATTTTCTTCATTCCCAGTATTGTTTCCTTTCTGATTTCCATTGCATTTATATTAATGTCTGATTATTCATATAAATTAGGTTGCAATTTTTATTTACAAGTTTCTTCCAAATTTTTCACATAGTTATGAATTCATGCAAAATAGGTTTTGTGTTCATGCTTAGTTTAATTATGTCCAACTAAATTTCTAAGGGTTTGGATGCATGAACCCGACCCGATGTAAATTACATGAATAAAAAATAGGTTTTGAATTAAATTTTGATCGAATCGTATTGTGTAGTGATCACAACCATCGTAGGCCTTTTAACCTCGTTTGCCCTTAGGTAACTAGGGTGTTTAAAGATGCGATGTGCGTGTTAGCTATGTAACATCACTTTATTCTTGCCTTTGATTACGTATGATGCGGTCTAGTACCTTCATATATGTAATGCTTAGGATGACTAAAGACATGGGTTTGATCAACTCTCTAATTTAAAATCTACTATTATATTCGATAAATCTATTAGGGTTTGGGGGATTGTATCATAACTTGTATTCCCTCATTTATATTTACTTAATTGCAGTACTGATGCGACTAAGAATGTGTCTCTAAAGTGCGTTCTCTCTAGGCTCAAGTGCAAGCCTGTCGCGTTAGTAATAAACCCAATAAGTCGGGATCATTTTTACAGGGAAATAGGACGAGAAAATTATGACAATGGAAGGACAGATGGTTAACCTAAATTCAACGCTAAAAAGAATGAAAAGGTGATTTGAATGGTGAAACAACTACAACTAAATGCAATTTCTCTAAATTACCTAGATGATTGATGATGATTGAACTAAAACTTGAACTATATGATGAGAAAAACAGGTCGGGAATACAATCCCTCAACCCTAGTGTATTGCTGGTATAAAACTAATTGTAAATTTAAGTGATAAATCAGACCCAGACTTTAGTACTCCCAAGCATTACGTATATGAGGTTCAAGCCCGCACCATACGTAATAAGAGGACGAGTAAAGCGATAACACGATAGCGACACTCGTATTGAATTCTAAAGCATCCCAATTATCCTGGAGCAAACGAGATCTAAAGATCTACAATGGTTGTGTTCGCTACGCAATACGATCATAATAAATCCTTAAATTTAGAGGATTAATTTTATACACATGCAACTATCACATCGGGTTGAGTTCATGCATCCCAACCATAAAGAATTTAGCTAGACATATTGAACCTAATTATGCATGAATTAACTACGTTCCATGTGAAAGAAATCATGATGGAAGTATATTGAAACATGCAAAGAATTATTATAAACCTAGAATTTGTCTGAATCGTGCAAGAAGAATAACATGCAAGAACAATAATAGAGAGAATGGAACTTGAATTAAAACTTGAAATCAAACCCTGAAATAATCAATCTTGAATCACCAACTCAAAGCTATGTTACTAGGGTATTCTCCTACTCTTCTCTCTATAAAAAACTGCTCAAAACTATGTTTTCTAAGTCAATACAATGATACATGTGCATTTTATAAGAAGTTGTAACATGGTAGGACTCTTTGGACCAGTCAGCATTAAGGGGCAAATTTGCGCATCAGACACCTCGAACCGGTTTGAAAATACCCCAAACTGGTTCGCCCCCGAATCGGTTCCCAGTGTGGTTCGGGAAATCTTGCTGGTTTCAGGCCTCTTTCCAACATTTAGAATATTTTCCAGCTTTTCTTCCTTTTTTCTATGGATTTTCTTCAACTTCAAGGGGTCATAACTCCTTCACTGTAGCTTGGATTTGGGGGCCATTTCTTCTAGTGTTCTCGTTGTTCCGAGCTCTTCAACTTTCTAGTAGGCCCCCATCTCCGGGATCAGGCTACAGAATTGCAAAAATGCCCTTGAACTTGCCTTTTTATCCTTTCTTTCATTGTTTCGATTTCTCTTTCGCACCGCTTGCATACTTTACCTGTAAAACACATAAAAGGAACACAAAAACACGAAATACTTGCCAATTAAGATTAGTAGCATACATATGAGCTAAATCCATATCAATTGCACCGCTCGGGTTCATAAAGGTACCAAAATTAAGGGGATAAAGATACAATATTTATGCCTTATCAAGTACCTTTATTTCTGTGCACGTAGCGTAGTCAGTAATTTAAATTTTATTTGCATTTAGATAGTAGAATTTAATTCCACAATTAATCATCTTTTAGTTTCGTTACTCGAATCAATATAGGGTTGGTCTTCTATTCCTACGTCGTTACGAGCATTCCTTCTAGTTCCCTGTGGATACGATCCCGTCTTATTGGCTTATTACTTACACGATAGGCTTGCACTTAAGCCTATATAAGCACGCACTTTAGACACATTTATGGTCTCGTCATATATCAGGTTCTCTGGTGTATTAGATCTTCTGAGTGGCTGATGATGTGAAAGGAATGGATGGAGTGTTATGTGGTTGAATTTGGTCACCTTTGTAGAAATCTAATCGTCTTTAAATTCTGTTCGACTGAGTCATCCCGCTTTGAGGTTGTTGGGTTTCTTTCGTGACTTTTTGCAGAAGTAAATGTAATCAAATGCCTTTGACTTAGTTAGGTCTAGTCGTATGGGCTTATCATAATATTAAGTCTACTAGTCATGTCAACTTACTGAATTTTAAGTGTTTAAAATGGGTCTACTAGTAGTTTATTCTTATGATCATGTGGTCGACTTTTGTCTTATTTAAACTGCCTTATCAGTTACCAATGTTGGATGAATTTGAGTTTTTTAGTGTTAATTACTACTGACGCATATTCCAACTTACTGGCCATATGGGCAGATCTTGTCATCCTGACCAAGTTTTAGCGTTAGTTACCTGAGATGACCAAATGTGTTAGGATATATCCATGCATTTGGCCAATTATAGTCAGATCTTGTCGTCCATATAACCGTAAAGGATTTCCTAAATTTGGTGATTTCTTATTATTGGTCTGCCTTAGGGGGATATCATGCATTAAGTGAAACTTTTCGTTTGTGACTTTGTCTAAAAATAGGGTCATACATGAATTTTATCTTTTAGTTTTGCTAACTAATATGTGTTATTGAGATGTCTTCGGCCTTGGTTTTTAGCACATCTTCCCCATTCGAACGATAATCATGAAAAATAACAGCATTCATACGTAATAAATAATTTGTATTTATCACTAAAGGGGGTTACAAGAGATGAAAACACTAAAAGAGTTTACTTTTTCGTTCATTCAATGGTAAATCTTTCTCAGGTGCTCAGCATTCCAAGGGTTATTTTACTGTTCTCCTTCCAATGTTTTAATTTTTATATGTTTCAGGTCGTATGACTATTGATACTATGTAGGCCCCATGTCAACTAGGCTCCAATTTGTCCCCTTTATGGATAACTTTCTTCAACACGTAGTCTCTCTCCTTTAGAGTGCTCGATTTTACCTTTTTATTGTAGAACTGAGCAGTCCATTGTTGGTATGTATCCACCCAAAGTGTTGCATGTTATCTGACTTCCTATATGATATCTAAATCGAGCCATCTCATTAGGTCGCTTTTATGTGAATCAAATTACGTACGCGATGACTTGGCAGACCAATTTCGATTGGAACTACTACTTCTGTCCCAAAAGCCAACATATAAGAGGTCTCACCGGTGGATGTTCTTGATGTTGTTCTATATGCCCATAGGACACTATGTAATTCATTAATTTAATTTTCTTTAGCATCATCTAACTTTTTTTCATTCCATCTAGCATGGTTCCATTTGTTACTTCCATCTACCCATTACATTGTGGATGACTAGCTGCAAAATGTAATTTTTGGATTTTAGATCATATACAGTAGTCTTTGAACTCCTAATTATCAAACCGAGTATCGTAGTCGGTGATTAAGCCGCATGGCATCCCATAACGACAAATAATGTTCTTCTAGATAAAATGGAAGACCATCTCGTATGTTATCTCCACCAAAGGTTCAGCCTCTACCCATATGGTGAAATAGTCTACTGCTATAACTATATACTTGAATTTGCATTTAGTATTGGGTATAGGGATGACCAGATCTATTCTTCATATGAAGAATGGCCAATAGGATGTGATCAGTATGAGAGAAGCCCCTGCACTTTTATGGATTGTGGTATATTTCTAGCATTTATCACATCTCCTTATATATCCTGTCCAGTCTTCATTCATGGTGGGCCAGAAGTAGTGTTGCTTAGTGATTCTCTTCACTAATGATCTGCTTGATGAATGTGCTCCGCAAGAACCTTCATGTACATCTGATTAGTCATAAATATTGCATTTAGTACCTTTTATTATTGCACATTTTAGTACTCTCCTATTCGTTCATTTCTATATTTAAGCTAATATATTCGATAACTTTTCTTATGTCTGTTTATAAGTTTTGGTATATTTAAGCTTTTGCAGGTACTATTGGTGTACAGTGTGAAGTTGGATGCATTTTGAGAAAGTTTTATCATAAGATACAACTTCAAGGGTAATTTAGTCTTTTAAAACTCCATATTTTGGATGGTATAAAATTACCAACATATAGATCATCAAATTATCTTCGCGTGACCACTGATCGTGCTTCATTCTGATCCCGAATGAGGAGGTTATGCAATTTAAAATCATCAAATCACCTTTGATGATTTTATATTGCATAACCTCCTCATTCGGAATCAGAATGAAGCACGATCAGTGGTCATGCGAAGATTTCAAAACACCATCATGTAGATAATTTAATTACCTTTGCGTGGGTTTCAGTCGCGTATTATTCCGATTTTGTATGAAGATTTTATAGCATTTTCCATGCAACGTGTCAAAATTGAATCAGAGTGAGAAGAGGAGTGCCACACTCGAGGTTGACCTTGAGTTACTGTACATATGCGCAAACTGATATTTTTTGGGTTATTTTGCTTTGTTTTCTTTGTATTTTTATTTATGGGTATAATTAAAAATTGAGTGCCTTTATTTTAGGGATATATATATATATATATATATATATATATATATATATATATATAAGGAGATATTTTTGGTGGTGGGAGTTTTCCTCCTTTATCTCTCCAAAGGTTTACCCATTTGGGGTTTTATAAGTGCTATTCATCTTCTTCTCAATTAATTCTAGCTTTCTTAACTTATTTCAAGCTTTGGTAATTAGTTGTCTTGCTTTGATAATTAGTTTTACTTGCTTATTTATTGTTTTCCTTTCAATACTTGTCATTTGATATGCTTTCTAGCTAAATTTGTTTTGATTGAGATTGATTGAACTCACCTTGGATTAATTTGGTTTCTTTGCCTTGATGGTGGATTGGATTAGTTTTAATGGGTTATGGTCTGTCAGATTTAACAGTATATATCATGTATACGCCGTATTTACGACATTGCATGTGTATTATGGGAACATTTGTCGACGCCAAAATCAATTAAGCTTTTATGAGAATATATGAGTTGACAACTCTAGATTTTTTTAATTGTTAAAATAAGATTTAATCTTTGAAGACTTTTCTTCCCATGTAACCATTTACATGAATTAACCCGAGGTGAGGAATATTATTCTCAACCTATAGTTTTAACTCGTTTTGTCAATCTTAGTTTCAATACATGCTCAGATTAATATTTTGTTAAAATATCACCTTTTACACTTTATTTTAAAAATAATAAATTAATTAAAGTCTAGTACTCATTCCCTATGGATTCACTGCATGGACTAGTCGTTATACTCCCGTAAAAAGTGTATTCATATTTTTAGTTTTTTGTATTGTGGTAGGAAACCAAACAACGACGTGTCCTTACATGATCACTCGGTTTCTGACACAATCAAGCATCCTTCATCAAGTCATTGACTTCGATCTGGTGGACACATTTGTGCAATGATACGATGAATCATATTCTATATAGGATTCCTCATTCTAGTATGTACCTTGCCCCCTTATATCGAAGTCTCCTTCCGTCTTTTAGATTTGCTGATACTGCGTCGGTCTCCAGATATGTTTGTATTGGGTCCATCCAATATGGTCCGAATTTCAGCTCCATTACACTAACATTATATTCGTCGATGTTGTGGTGAATAAGGATCTTTACAGGCACCATTATTCTGAGTTATGTCCTTGTGCAGGATGCAAATCGAGCACGTGCATTTTCTCAGGCGTTGTGTGCCCTTGTAATTATGTCCATCCTAATTGTTCGAAAATTTGTCAATAAACCTTGGCTTTGGCCAAGTATTTTACCATGGACTCCTCTCTTGCCTCGTAAACCCCCAGTGCTTGGTTCATTATTAGTTGAGAGTCGTTATGTCCCTAAATCTGCTCGACAATAAGATATAATGTCAAGCCAAACCCTGCTATAAGCGCATCGTATTATGCCTTATTGTTAGCGGCCTCAAATTGGAACCTTAAGGTATTTTCAACATCGTTGTGATCGTGCATTGTAATTATTAAGCCTTCTCCACTGCCAGTGGTGTAGGATGAGCCATCTACAAACATTTTCCAGACAATAATATCTTTTTTTAAATTTCCTTCGATTATGTCTCCATATTTGAATAGCTTTTTTATTTGCTCTAAGTCGCGATTAGTTTTTTTGGGGTTAGCCAATGACCCTGGTACATTGATTGCCTGGTCAGTTGTGTCAATAATTGAGTTGTCTCCTAGAGGAATCTACTTGTCCTGTTAAATTAGAGAACTCTATTTCAGAGACGTTTGCTCGGTGTGCTATGGGGAGGATCTCTTTTTCATAAAAGTTTGCTTTGCCCCTTTTATCGCTGAGCTCTCTTTCTTAAAAGTCTTCTTAGCAGGAATTCCCTCATATGTCAATTCAACGATGAAATATGCTAATGCATGGCCCTTTATGGTCGTTATAAGGTCATATTGGATGTTGTACTCTCCTAGTTTTATGGCCTAAGCCATCAGTCAATCCAATTTCTCAATCGTATGAATAGCTTGGCGTAGAGATAGTTCTGTATAGACAATAATAGTATAAACCTGGAAGTACAACTTCATTCTTCGAGAAGTTTTAATTTGGGCCTGTGTGAGTTTTTTTAGCCTTGGATATCGGGTCTCTGCTCCTCGATATGCTTTGCTTTATACCCCATTTTCTTATTGGACTAATATCGAGTTGACTGCCAATTTTGATACGATTAAGTACGGATAAAGCTTCTCACTGAAGACAAGTCTTAAAAGTATGGGTGGAGGCCCTAATGATCTTTTAAATTCCAAGAATGTGGCTTCGCATTCGTCCTTCCATTCAAATATTTTTTGCAATACTTTAAAAAAAGGGTAGGCACTTTTCAGTAGATCGTGAAACAAACCTGTTGAATGAAGCCACTCGCCCAGTTAGCCTCTGAACTTCTTTTTATTTATCGAGGATTGCATGTTGAACAATGCCTATATTTTATCAGGGTTGGTCGTGATATCCCTCTAATTGATAATGAAACCTAAGAACATCACCTCTTTAACCCGAAAATACACTTTATTATATTGAGATTCATCTAACATTAATCCAGCGGGGTCGAAATCCTGTCCTAAGTCCTTTATGTGGTCGGAAGCCCTTTTGATCTTTATAAGCATATCTCCAGCATACACTTCCATGTTTTTACCGAACTGATCTTTAAATACTTTGTTCACCAATATCTGATATGTTACTCAGGGCATGACGTTATAGTTTAAGTTCCTCGATTGGTGATGAACGAAGTCTTCTCCCAATCTTCTGACTTTATTTTTATATGATTATACCTTGAGTAATCATTCATGAAATTGAGCAACTCGTGCCCTGAAGTAGCATCAACCAGCTGGTCAATACTGAAAAGAGGATAATGATCTTCTAGACACACTTTGAAGTTGACACACATACGTCACATGTTGTTCTTTTTCCTAAACATAATCATAGTGGAAAACCACTTCAGGTATTTAACGTCTTTGATGAAGCTCACTTTCTAAAACTTCTCCATTCTTCTTGCACTGCCATGTCTTTTCCTGATTAAAGACACGACGTTTCTATTTCACGGGCTTAGTATCCTTCACTATGCTTATCTTGTGACAAATAAACTATGGATAAATTCCATACATGTCTTCATGACTCCAGACAAACACTTTTGTTGCTGTCTAAAATTGGTATAGTGATTATAATGAGTCTTAGCTTGATTATACTAATAATTATATACCATAGATAAAGTATGAGATGATATAGATTAGAGAGAGATGAGAGACAAAGAAGGAGACAAAGGTTTTTTATGTTGTTCATTCCAATATAGTGCCTACATCCGCGGGTATGAAGTCACTAAGTATTAGGATTTGAGTACAAGCTCTCAAGAACTTTCTAGGGTTAGGTGTAAACTATTTTTCAATTGTTCCCCGTCTGAGGGGTGTAATAAGCTATTTATTGTAATGGGAAGGAAAATAGGCTAGATACCTTTATACACTAGGTATTCACACTTTTTACACTATAGATAACAACTTAACATATCTTCACGTGCCTGTGTATGGGTGACTATAGAGATTCCCATATTCCTATTTACCTTGCTGATGCTTCACAATCTCGAAGGTAGTCGGCTAGTCTGTTGACCTAAGGAGATAATAAAGCCTACCATATCAAAATGGAAGGATTGGGCCTAGTGGATACTATGACATGTGTCATATTGTTATTTATCCGTGTAGAATTGTTGCTTTAGATTACAACCAAAGTCCTCAATACTTCGTTCTTAATTGGAGTGAGTAATGATTGTCATCGTGAAAGGATGGAGTATTATCTATTAGGGTTTGCTCAACTTTTTGGAGCGCTCTGGTCGGCTATCGATTTCAAGGAGTTTGTAAATTTTTGAATTTCACTATTTGAGTCAATGGAAATTTTGTAAATAATAACAAAGTTAGCAAACCATATGGGGTTATAACGGTCATTTGGTTTCTTGGGAACTAACACACCATTAAAAGATGAAAAGGTGGGTACGCTTAATCATTTCACTTTGTATAACTCAGGAGACGCCACTGAGTTTTATAAAATGCCAGTTCCCTCCTTTACTCACTTCACCCTGAATTTTAAATCGTTTTTCTTCCCTCTCAAGCTTTTCTTTCACTATTTGTGAGAGTTGTTATTACTTGCTGTATTTTTTTTGCTTTAAGAATCTTTCCCTTCTTGTATTTATTTTATCTTTTTGCAAAAATGGTGTATACTGTTGATGAGAGTTCTTTGGATCTTTTTAGGGCACCCATGGAATCCCTACTTGGGTAAAAACAGAGTTATTAACAGGTCCTTGTGACCCTTGTGCATTGGCGGAGGATCACTATATCCCCACCATTTTTATGGCTAAATGTTTCCCTCCTAATCGTTTATTTTTAGAGTTTTGTCAATATTTTGATGTGGTCCCGGCTAAAGTGGCCCTAAGCACTTGGAGAGTGGTGAATGAAATGAGTGGTATGGGACTAATATAGGAATAAAGGAATTACTATATTGTTATAGTTGGGGAACGGTTAATGAGAATATTTATTATTTGAAGATGAGATTCTTAAACAGATCCTGATAGTGAATTTTCCTAATTCTAATAAGGATTACTGGCATCATGGTCTTATTTTTAAGTATTAGCAATTTTCCCCTCCTTTTGAGGGTGAGGAATGCAACGGGCCTCGTTTCCCTTTGGAAGACCAGGTCATAGGTCGATACTCACACACATTTACATATATATTCATCTTTTTGGACATCCTTTTAATTTTATCATTAATTGTATTTTCTTGTCTTTTCGCTTTGCAGAAAAGAAAAAAGGTATTCCTCGTATCTTGGAGTTCAATTTTGCCACCTTGAAGATTATTTGGTCCATGCAACAGAGGATTGGTGAAGCTCATCCTCGCTTTGCTTCAGTCTTGCTAGGATATCATAACTCCATTACATCTTTCATTACTTATCCAAAAGAGAACATACCAACATCCCCCGTTAATCTAGAAGATCCAACTTTTTCATCTTCTAGTGTTGAGTCTAAGTCCCCACCACAAGCATAAGGGAACTTCTCGTCTGGGGGTACTTCCTCATCCTTTGAATCTCTGGACATTTCACTTGTGTTGGCTGGCGTCATTCTGACATAAATGGTGAGGAGGAAGATCCATAACCTCTTAACTGAATCCAACCCCCTCATATTGAAAGAAAATATGATGCCAGGGGTTCTAAATAACCCATTGTGGTTGAAACTCACCCGAGTAAAAATTAGGAGCCCTAACTCAAGAGATTGAAGAGGGATCCAACCCCCACCTTAATTAGATTTGGCTCGAAAAGGTCAAGTCGATAAGGATTAAGGTAGTGCCCACTCTGTTACTATGAACTCAGGGCTAGATCGCGATCTGATTGGAGTGGGGAATCTTCCGGTCGAAGAGGCTGCAGCGAAAGAGGCATGAAAAGACTCGGGTCGAGAAAGTTGTAGGAGATGATGTGAAAATAACCGACCAGGCTGAAAAGGTTGCAAAGAAAACTGAGAAGGTTGCAGAGAAGGCCAAGGACTAGGTGGTAGAGATGAATGTCACGAGTAATAAGGACAATGAGGATGCTTATACCAGATGATATGATAAGTGATTCTCTATTGCTGCTATCCAGATTGAATATCTGAAGAAGTCCTCCTTTAAGGAGGGTTGGGATGCCGCTCTGACTCAAGTCGATACAACTGTTGGTTCAGACATGTTCCTTCACCATAATCCAGGTGTTCCTCTATAAATTAGGGAAGAAGTTGATGACAAGAAGAGGATGGCCGAGTCTTCGGTGCCCTGGGATTAGATGGTGGTGGTTGACCGATCAGAGGAAGAGGTGACCTAGTACAAGAAGAATGTGTAGTTGATAGGAGTTTTTGTATTTTTGTTATGTGTACTTCTGATGTAGTTTCACAATTTCTTTAGTTATAAAACCTTTACATCTTCAATTATTTTTTTCCTTTTTTTGTCATGATCCTGAATAGTTTGGTGCATTCCTCCTTTTTTTGTATTTTTATTTCGTCGTTACTTATGCACTACTATATTTATTTCAAATTGACTCCAGAATGGCTAATTTGGTTGACATTGAAAGTAAACTTTTTTAGAAGAATAGTAAATTATTTGGTATCGGTCACAAAGAGTTGGTCGAGGACGAGGTGGATGAATTGCTAGGATTGGATGTTTTTTACCGGGCTAAGTATGCTTATTTCCATATGTACAGGTTATTCCACCGAGCAGTAACAACCAACACTTCATACTACGAGATGATCCTCAAGCTTCATCGGGATATCGTTGCTAGTTTATCTGCCAACTATGAGAAGAAGTTTTCTATTCTTCAGAGTGATAGTGGGTTTGATAAGAAACTGCATGATTTGGCTTCCATGAACTCTAAAAAGGAGTTTGTGATGCAGTCATATTTGAAGAGCGCTCGGGAGGTGGCCAGTGTTCTTGAGCAGGAGAACAATTTATTGAGGGATGAACTGGAAGACCTTTAGAATGCGAACACGACCAATCAAAGTGAAGAGGGACTGGAGCGGGAGAATGATCTTCTGATTGAAGAGTTGGAGAAATGATGAAAATAAAGTGAGGAAATCAGTTTTCTCGACATGTGGTTGTGGCTCGTCCATCAGTTGAAGAGGAAAGAACTAAGAAAACTCTGGTCAACTAAGCTAATCTCATAAATAATCAGTCGGTACCATCAAGAGGTTAAGTGAGAAGGTTGCTCATCTTACCTATTAATTTTATAAGAAGCCTCATACAATATGCATGGATGGTTATGACGAAACACTAGCGCATATGGGTGAAGAACTTGAGCAAACCCATACAGAGGGTTATGAATGGGGGTAGATAAATGCCTTTACAGTTATGGAACTGCCAAAGGAAGACAAACTCTAACATTGACATGAACCTGGTTACCTGAATCAGCCTAATCCTCCCTTCAAGTTGGATGTCTCTTATATTCCCCTAATGCAACCCCCACTATCTTACTTGGGAAGTACCTCGAAGATTATGGTTTGCATGGGATGATGTTCTTAGCTGACTCTTGCATCTGATGAACAGAGTAAGATCTATTGGCCAATCAAGGCTTAGGGATATAAACACAACTGTCACTCCTTATACTTTGGATGTTCCTCCTGCTGGAATGGAGAAGGCCTTGGGCCAATGTCCATCTAATAAGGCGTCGATAGTTAATATTTAGTTGTTATTTTCCATTGTTGGTTGTTTCTATGTAATAAAAGATATCTGAAGTATATGGATTAATGCATTAACTATTTTATTGTGTGATTATGTCCTACCAGTAGTTTAGTCATATGATTGTGCATTCGAACGTAAGTCGACTAATCCGCCTTACTGGTTACCAATTTGGATTAACTCATGTTGTTGTAATACCCTGCCTCGATAAATTAATAAATTATGTATGGATTAGAGATGAGGAGAATCAATTACAATTGTAGGAATTTTTGGGTAACAAATTGGATTAAGTAAAGAGAATTAATGGATTTGAGATTTGTATGGACTATTTATGGGTTTTTGATTTAATAAATTATATATGCCTTTCCTAAAGGTTGGAAACTATTGAGGTAAATGTGAAAAGTTTAGAAAGATTAAATTCAGAAAAAAATTTAGTCGTTCGAGTGGGTCGTTCAAACGATATCCACGCCGCTCAAATGACATTCAGAGTTGCTCAAACGATAACTTCAGTCATTCGAATGACAACCGGCGAGCGTCAATACTCTAGGTGTGCTATCGATCTCCCAACCGTGGGTTCAAAACCTTTGATAGTATGGTGGGATCTTCGAGGCATTTTGAGACTTATGGGTTATATTATATCAGAGAAAAGGCGACATGAACTGCAAATTTATAGCCATAGTGCTGTCAACATCCAGATCGTGGGATTCAATTTGGTGGCGATCTAGGAGTGTATTTATACCTCATATGGTAGAGCTTTGAGATGATAAGGTTTCTTATTTAGTAAACCTATTAGTTGTTGAAGTATAAGAGAGATGGAACAAGATATGTTAAAGAAGGAACCACATAATATCAACAACAGGGGATTTTCTAAGAGCTCACAACTCTCCCCATTCCCCTACAGTCTGCCTTTTGCTGTGTCAAATAGTCTGTCAACTACACCCCAAATACTAAATGTTTAGTTTTCCCCCATTATTGAGATAAAACCATGAAATATTGGAGTTGTTGTGGGGAGATTTGCAGAAGATAAATATGCTTGTTGGAGGTTTGGAAGAGGGTTTTTATGGGGTTGCTCTTAAGGGAAGAATATGAGTTGTTGAACATTCTTGGAGATTTTGGAGCTTCTATGGTGGAGATTTTCTGACTCTTTAACATAATAACTCTCTTTAGGGCCACCTTTGGAGGTAGGGGAGTCGCCTATCTTCATCACCACCACCACCACTTTTGAATCATTTAGGTAGGATTTACTAACCTTAGTTTAAGCTAATTAATGAGTATAGTTTCAGATTTTTATTTACATATATTAGGCTTAATATATATATATATATATATATATATATATATATAGGTTTATGATAACTGTATTCATGGAATTTTTTGTTGATTTCCAAACAAATGTCTAAATGTGGGTCTTGAACTAGACAAATTTCAGATTTATTGTTTTCACACCATTTGAGTATAAAAAATGGAAGAGGATATGATTTGTAGGGGGTTTTCTATTAAAACTAATAATCGTCACTTTTATGAAATAAAAATGTGAAGAAACACCATTTTAGTATATTTCTTGTGAAAAGAAATTAATAAGCATTTTTATGGGAATAAAAATATAAGAAATATTATCTTAGTGTATATTTAGTAAAAAGAAATAAAGGACATTTTATGGGAATAAAAATGTAAGAAATATTATTTTGGTGTATTACTAGTAGAAAGAAATAGTGGACATTATTATGAAATAAAAATGGGATGATATTAGTTTTGTCGAAATATTTATGAAACAAATATTTCTAAGTTTCTTGCCAAAATAGAGATTTTATGAATTGGATATTTGTTGAGTTTAAAGAAATCAATAAAATGTCTTACTTACTTAAAAGGTATGTTTGTTGTAAATAGTATGTAATTCTAGAAGGAAATGGATGTTTAATCCATTTGATAGGATTTTAGTATTTAAAGTCCATTTTCTATGCATATAAACTTATAGTATCTTGTAAATAAATATGTGAACAATTTTAACGAAGGTCTTGTTGGGTTTTAACATAAAGTAAGACACATGGGAAATTTTAGTCTAGTATAAAGGGTGGTATTTAATGTATTAAAGGTGTTAAAGCGATAAGTGTGAAAGTTGGGCAAATGTGTGATATTAAACACAGGTTAAAATGGCTCTAACGTGTTTTAAATGTTAAGTTGAAAACTTAATAACCATTTTTGAGAAATAATACTTGTTAGAGGACAAAAATTGCAAGTTTGGCAATTAAAGGGTAAATTGGTAATTTACTTAAAGTGGAACATTTTTATGGAATAAAAATGTCAAAGAACGTCTTTACACTAGTATGAGTGAAAGTGAATTAAGTCCTAAAGCGTGAATTATTTTAGTATAAGTCACGTGTGTGTGCATAAGGGACTTAAAGGATGAGAATTTTTTTTCTAAGTGTTAATGGGAAAAACGAACGGTTAAGTCTAGATTTTGGCTTCGGTCAGGTAAAAGCAAAGAAGTGGTATAATGTGGACATGTGTAATATATTAAAAACATTAATAAGGACTCAAATGCAACTAGAAAATAAGCAATAAGGGCCCGGAGCCCTTGGGCAAAAACCCTAAATCACTGGCCAGAGCATATGGTGCGTATAGTTGGCGGTGTGGAGTCCGTTGAAGTATGCGATATTAGAAGATTCTGATAAAAGATAAAAAAAATTTGGAACGTGCCAATAAATGGGTTGTGTGGTAAAACGTGTTAATGCAACCTAACTTGAATGGATATAATAAATGTTCCGGTAAAGGTGAAATGGATGAGTAAATGCGTAAAATCGTTAAAAAGGGTAAAGTAAACGGGTAAATGGGTGATTAAGCAACCATGTATTAAACCCATAATTTGCATAAGTAGGTATAGAAAAATATTTTCAAATGACAAATAAGTATTTTCTAACACGGTGAGTGTATGTGTTGAAATGGTGCTTTTCAATAAAAAAAATACTAAAGTACGTTTAAATAAATGAAGGGGTTAAACTCCGATAAAGAAATGAGTTTGGATAAATCAAGTGTAGTGATTTCAAATGTCGAACCGGGTGTGTTAAATAAAGTAAGAATGCTAAGTATGAGTGTAAAGTTATTACTTCACAAGGTTAAGGTAAATTAATCTGGATAAGTAAGGTCGTAAACGGTTGATGCATTGGAATATGTATTTTTCAAAGGTATATATATGTAGATACATATATAGTTTTGCGTGCATGTGGTTGTAGCGTGTGAGTATCTTTTCTACCATTTGTTTACATTTTGTGTTGTATATTCCCACTGAGCATAGGTTCACACCCTCGCTTTGTTACGGCAGGTTGGGTGCATGTTCGTATTTGAGTACGTTATAAATGTAAGTGTACTTTATTTATTTTTACGTTAGTGGCTCTGTTTACTTGGACTTAGGGGTGCTCCCCATGGGTCCCACGCATAGTTTATCTTGAAACTGTAATCGCATGTTAACAAGTGAAATGTTAATTAAAATAAAACTGGACTAGCAACATATTTAGGTTATTTCATTGCACTTCACACTTAACGCTCGGACCGAACCGGGTTGATTGTGAAGAGCCCATACATTCGGGTCAGGACTTTACAGTTGTTCTGCCTTAGGTTCTACCAACGTGCATTTGTTTGTGATTTCTTAAATGGATCTTTTCATTTTGAACCAAGTCCTAGTGTTAGTTACCATTGGCGACCAAATGCTTTAGGATTGTTCCTTAATTCAAACTGATAAAACTTCTTGTTCTTGACCTTGCAGATTCATAGATGAAGTTTTGCACTTGGAGCTTCTTATTTATAGCTTGTCCGAAGACGAATTCATACATGAAGTTTTTGAAGTCTGTTTTGTCATTGTTATTTAAGATTTCTTTAAATTTTAGCACATCTCCCACTCCAAAAGAACATAAAAGGGCAAAAATACTTTATGAACTTGATTTTTATTGAGAATTGAAAATGAGTTACAGGAAATAAAAAGAGATTACATTTCTTGGTACCACCTGATAATATTTCCTCAGATGCCCGACGTTCCAAGGGTTTCAATTCGATAGGTGCCTGGTCGGACAACTACAGAAATATGATAAGGATCGTGTCAATTTGCCTTTAATTTGTTCTCTTTCTGGAGTTCTTTATTTAATACGTAGTCTCGTTCCTTACGATTACTCGATTTGACCCTCCTGTTATAGAACCGAGAAGTTATTTATTAATATGTTGCCACGTGAAGTGCGACGTGTGCTCTAACCTCCTCAAATATTCCAAATCTAACTTTCTCATGAGATCACTCTTCGGGGAATCGAAATTGAGTACTCTGTGACTCAGCAGACCAATTTTCTGTGGGGACCACTGCTTCTGTCCCGAATGCTAACATATAGGGGTTATTTGTGGCTGTTCTCGACGTGGTCCTATAAGCCCAGAGTACACTTTGTAATTCATTGATCCAGTTTCCCTTGACATCATTTAGCCTCTTCTTCATTCCATCGAGCAGAGTTTAGTACATCAATTATGTCTGCCCATTACATTGTGGATGCCCAGGGGCGGCATATAGCCTTTGGATTTTGGACTGAACATAATAATCTTCAAACTCTTGATTGTCAAATTGCGTTCCATGGTCAGTTATTAAGGCATTTGGCATTCCATGGCGGCAAATAATATTCTTTTATATGAACTGGAAGACATTCTTGTAAGGCATATCCACCAGAGGTTTTGCTTCCACCCACTTGGTGAAGTAATCTACCGCGACGAACAAGTGATTAAAATTTCCCCTTGTCTTCGAGAGAGGACTAACTAGGTCAATCCCCTACATGACAAAGGGCCAAGAGGATATGATCGACATGAGCACAACCCCCGGTATCCTATGGATTATAGCATAAATTTGGTATTTGCCCAATGTTTTGCATAGTTGGCACAATCTGCTTTAATAGTGTGCTAATAATAACCTTGTGTAGCTACTCCTTACTACACCAAAATAGTCAATTAGTAACACTACTGTAGTGTTACTAAAATAATTACTAACACTAAAAAAGTGTTAGAAAAAAGGCGTGGGGAATCAAATTAGTAAC
The DNA here is from genome assembly GCA_949130495.1 of Sambucus nigra. Taxonomy (NCBI): domain Eukaryota; kingdom Viridiplantae; phylum Streptophyta; class Magnoliopsida; order Dipsacales; family Adoxaceae; genus Sambucus; species Sambucus nigra. Next base: position 598,315,539 of record OX422215.1, on the reverse strand, counting down.
ACTTTTTTACTGTTACTAAATTATGTATTACTAACACTATTTTACCGTTACTAAGGTGTTACTAAATTCTGTGTTACTAACACTTTTCTACCGTTACTAAAGTGTTACTAATTTCGTAACACATTTCTAACACAATTTTTGTAACACATTTAGTAACAGTATATGTCCGTTACTAATATTAAAAAAAATTTTAAAAAAATAATATTTATATATACACACACACACACACACTAAGTTATACAATATTAAAAAATGCTAACATAATGACAACAAAATAACTGTCGATCCGATTTAATTTCAATACAAACAAACAAGTTAAATCTAAAAAAAATGGACAAAATCTTCATTATTTATAGTACTATCCACCTGTTTAAGGTACAAAAAAATAGTACAACAATATAAATAGTCCGCAACAATAACACTAATACACATCTAGACAATAACCTCAATAAAAATTAATAGCTCGAATTCCATTAATATGAAATTCATCTCAATACATGAGGCAATTTAGGAATTCTAAGAATTGTTCATCTCCATTTGGCAATTTGCATACCACACCAGTTGCCCCTGCTGTGATGGCCATTGGTGTTGTAACCACACTTATTCCAACCGAACACATAGCAGGTATCTTCACAACAAGCGAAATAGAATATGCAGCTGCTAGAGTTAGTGTCACCTAAAATTACCAATGGAAAAAAAGAATGTTAGTTGAAATAAAAAAAGAAAATTTAGATTTGACATATTTGCAGAGTCCACCAGCTGTTGAGGTGGGGATCTTTGAGGTTGATGAATGGGTCCCAGTGAAGAGTAATTGTACCGTGTTCTTATTTTCTTGAAAACTCAGACCATGCATTGTCTATGTACGTCATCGATCATTTCGTGACACTATATGTTTCTCGTCATCATAAAATAACTGCACTGCTGCTTCACGTTTGTGATTGCGTCCTGTTTATTAATATTTCATTTTAAAATATAACAAGGAAGTCGATCAAAAAAATCAGTGCATATGAGCAATTTATTTAATTCGCATGATAGAGTCAGGTAATTGGACAGTGAAAATTTACATACTTGAAGAGTAATGTAGAACTTCAGTGTTGTCCTTGATTTCTCAGAATTTAACTATGGCAGCTTCTATCTACTTATAACACTTCTCACGAGATGCTAAAAATTGGGAGAAAAGCAAACCAAAAATGTTAAAAGTGGAACATCATCTCTAGTAAGAGAAAAAAGTATTGAACATAAGAATTATCTCTAAATGTTGAACAGAAAAGATAAAAAAGCATACAGTTTACAAGATTCTATCTTGCCTATTATATGATGTTCAGTATAAAACTGTATGTTCTAGATATCTAAAACATACAGTTTTAGATATGAACTAGAGTTGACTTTAAATCAGTCCATACAAATATACAGTTTACAAGATTCTATCAACGTACTTACTGTTATGTTTACTATTTATAAATAACAATTGTACAGAATTATGAACAATTAATATAATGACAGAATTGAAACAGAATTATAGAAATGAAATACTTATTAGAATTTGCAGAAATAATATTAGAATAGAAGAAATAATCTGAGCCCTGTTTAGAACAGTGTCCTTAAGACAAATTTATTCCCTCCACAAAGTGCCAAAGGTAATGAATAATTGTCTCCCAAGATAGAACGGATTTCCAAATTAATCAAGTAGCACAACAATGATTAATTTCTTCGAACACAATTCTGTGTTTATACTCAACCAGACCAAAGAGATGATATGCAGGAATGTATGCAGTAGCAATAGAAAAAGGATTTATTTTTCTGGAAAAAGTGGCAGCATAAATTCGGAATTATGGGAGGGCAAATTTTCAGTAGTCAATTCTGTAGGGGTAATGTTTAATTTATAGCTTTTGTGTTGACTGTTGGAACAGTCAACCGAAATTAACTGTAAAAAATAGTTAATCAGTTAAACGAAATTAATTGTTGACTGTTGGCAATAACTGCCAATAGTTTATTAATTAATTAATTTCGTAATTAATTAATAATTAAAGCCCAAAAAGTTAAATAAATTCGGCAGCGCGTGTGGACTTTTGACCGAAAGTCAACCCGTGCATAGCTTAGGTCATCTCCCCTTCAAAGAGTTGGGATACCCCCAAGGCATCCAAGCCTTAGTCCATACTTGGGGTGTTATTAACTCATCAAAATTTCACTACTCTTCCAATGTGGGACAATAGTTAAAACACACCCAATTCATTAACTTCCATTGCTTTGTGAGTCACTTTGGGGACATAATTATCATTCATAACTTATTGAAATTGGACATATGAATATACTACGTTAATCTCCTTGCGGAGGTGAACGCGTTCGTATATGGTCCCACAATTTCCGTAGTGTGGGTCCCACTTAAATTTGAGCTCAAAGTTGCTCAAAAATCTGTCCAAATTGACAGCTTTATAATACCCATTTAAGTCTAATTTTCCAACAATCCCCCACATGAATGATATATCGCTATAAATAAAACAAAACAGATGCTGATGCAGATGCAGACACAAGTTGAGTAAAACTGAAGACTTATTGCATCGGGAGAAGTAGCCTAGTGGCCTTGAACTTTCCTTAGTGATATACTATCGGATTTACTTGGTTAATCAGTAGACTTCACGTCCTTGAACCGTCAACCGTTTTTGTAAACCTAGACAATAGTATTCACACAACAATTCTTCAACACAGTTGGTTCTCACGTTTGTGTTCATTTTGGCCGTGAACACCACTTGGTTCCGCAAGTATTTTAGAGAATATGCCTTTCATTATTCTCATAGAAGTGGCCCCCTTCTTACTTACGTAGGTGACTTCCATAAAGAGTATTCTGCAATACCCCACTTAGACGTACTAAGATATATATGTCATTAAAAGCATAACTTATCCTAATTTCGCGGCAGATATGCACTGTCTCATCTTTGGAATGGATAGGATGATATATCCTCCAGTGCTTACTGAATACAACGTAATTCGGTTTGCCCATTGAACCTATATCTTGGGATCTCTAGTCAGCTAGGTTGGGTTGCCACTATATTGATTCTTATTTATTTATAGGCTTTAGACCCATTCTTCTCGATGATCTTTCAACTTGCTCTCGGTTTAAACCTTTCGTTAGTGGATCCGATATATTATCTTTTGACTTTACATAGTCAACTGAGATAATTCCGTTTGAGAGAAGTTGTGTAACGGTATTGTGTCTACGACGAATATGTCGTGACTTTCCGTTATACATGTCACTACACTAAATCTGCCCATTTGTCAAGGTCATTGACCTTGACAAATCCACCTTGTCAAGGTCAATGACCGTGACATTTCGAGGCGAGACAACTTTTTTTGTCACGGTCGTGTCACGGTCATTGACCTTGACACAAAACTCGCGTTTTGTGTCACGGTCGTGTCACGGTCATTGACCTTGACACGTTTGTCACGGTTTATAACCGTGACAAAGCCGTGACCCTTTTTAAAAAAATTGTCACGGTCATTGACCGTGACAATTCTGGGCAGAATTAAAAAAAAAACTGCTGGGCAGTATGGCCACTGCCACTGCCCAGCAGTATATTTGTACCTGTTATAGCAACGTTGTACCTGTTCCAAACATCATATATCCGAACAAACTAAAGATAATGCAAATTGTTTTGTGAAGAATCCTAATACTAACCAGAATTGGTTGAAAACTCGAAACAGCTTATGATAACTATACACTAAGAAGACGTTTAAATGAAAAGTATGTCATCCATGTGGGACACCCTTGTGTTCGTTATGGATGTCTTTTCATGGTACATTTGGTTTCTAGGAAATTGACTTTAGAATCTAAAGTTTAAAATTTAATAAACATGACTTCGGCCCCCATTTAGCTGTTCGTCTGTTAAGCAAAAAAGTTTGTCACTCCATACATACCCCCCCATGAAAAACTTCCAAAATAAAAGCTCAAATCAGGCGTCAAAGAAGAGGGTGAAGAATGATAGACTTGATTAGTGATTCCAGATGTAAATAAAGAATGTTCAGCGATGAAGACAAAGTAACGATATACTACAAGTTGAAAAAAAACACTTCGAGCATGCAAATATCACACGATATGTTCATACAAATTATATGCCATTCGAACTTAAAAGCACAAGACATGTTATACTACACGTTCAATGAAGAAACATTAAAAACACAGTTTATTGAATAGCATGAGTGAGAATATGTATGGTTGGGGATTGTGTGTGTGTGTTGTGTGGTGGTGTTGGTTACTATTATTGAATAGCATGAGTGAGAATATGTATGGTTGAGGTTTTACCGCAACTAATTCTTTGATGTTAAATTTAGCCTCTAACAATTTCATTTCTTGAGGTTCCCTCGAGATGACTTTCAGTGACACAAAAAGTGTTACAGGATATTTTTTGCATCACTAAAAGTCACTCTGGGATTTAAGCCTTAAGAAATGAAACTGTTGGGGGGGCAAATTCAATATCAAATAAATAATGAGCTCCAAAGCCCAAGTGACCCATAAAATTAATAATAGACAATTTAAAAAAAAAACTAAACATGAGATAGAAAATGTCAATTTAGCAGTAGATATAAACACATTGAAAGTTTATCATAGGCGCGATTCGTGATTGTAAGTGTACCAATACAGGAGTCATCTGAGGATCTTTAGTTCTTCAACATAAGGAATTGATAAGGGGTAAAAGATGAAAAATATTCTCCCATCAACAATGACACTAACCTAGCCAATTTCATGACACAATTAATAACCTATCTTGGCCGGTAAGAGATTTATTTCAATTTATGGAACCTAGCCTCACTAGAATAATTACTAAAAAAATATATTTAAATTATTGATCGGAAAGGACAATTTACCAATTGGAGCTGTGTTTGGAGCACTTGAGTTAGGACCATCTTCTCCATTACTCTTTTCTCAAAATAAGTCGTCATATTTTAAATTATTCAGAACATATGAAAATAATAAATTCAGAAATAACAAAAATTCCTAGTAAGAGGCATAACAAAAATCTATGGATACAAATGCAGATCCAATGGATAGGAAAGAGATATTACTTACCCTGGACTGGGGCCGTTTCTTGAGCAGTCGTGTTAAGACCATCTACTCCATGACTGGGTTCTGAAAGAAATAATAATATTTTAAACGATTCAAAACATATAAAAATAACAAATTCAGAAATAATAAAAGTTAATCTAGGAATAAATAATCAGAGCCAATGAATCAGAAAGAAAGATTATTTACTGCTGATTGGAGCCGTGTCTTGAGCATTCAAATTAGGACCATCTGCCCCATGACTGGTTTCTAAAATAAGTAATGATATTTTAAATTATTCAAAACACATAAAGATAACAAATTCAGAAATAATGAAGATTCCTACTAGGAGGCTTAACAAAATCCAGGGATATAATAACCGAGCTAATGGATGGGAAAGAGATATTACTTACTCTCGACTGGAGCCATTTCTTGAGCACTCGTATTCGTACCATCAGCTCCATGACTGATTTCTAAAAGAAAAAATCATATATACATGCAAAATGAGACAAAAAATACATCAATACAGTCTAGGTCTAATCATAAAAAATGCATAAAGATAGGAATGGTTGGCAGGGTTATAATAATAAATGCAAACTAGTTCTAAATCATCCTTTTATCTTTTATAATTGTGTTTTAAGGAGTGATAAACAATGTGGAAACACATGAAGGATGATGGGAATTAGAGTTTCTTATGTTATTGGTTCGCTAAACACAATCCTATAATTTTAGAATAAATTCCATGTGTGTATTATTTTTAGGGCTTTAATCAATGGATTCATTTAAGACATGATGTGGTAGATGTCTTGTAAAAATCTAGAGATAGGGAAAACGTTTTATATTGGTTCAATAATGTGAAGCACAAAATTTTTGAAATGGTCTACACACCTAAATTGAATCTCAATCCTCCACCCCACCCCCTCCCCCACCACACACCACCACACACACACACACACACACCCCACCCACCCCACCCAACCCCCTACCCCCCTCCCCCACCCCCTCCCCCTACCCCCTCCCCCACCCCACCCCCTGCCCCCTCCACCACCCCCTCCCCCACCACACACCACCACACACACACACACACCCCACCCTACCCCACCCTCTGCCCCCCTCCACCACCCCCTCCCCCCTCCCCCAAAACACACCACCACACACACACACACTGCACCCCATCCCACCCCACCTCCTGCCCCCTCCACCACCCCCTCCCCCACCCCACCCACCCCACCCCCTACCCCCCTCCCCCACCCCCTCCCCGTACCCCCTCCCCCACCCCACCCCCTGCCCCCTCCACCACCCCCTCCCCCACCACACACCACCACACACACACACACACCCCACCCTACCCCACCCCCTGCCCCCCTCCACCACCCCCTCCCCCCTCCCCCAAAACACACCACCACACACACACACACCGCACCCCACCCCACCCCACCCCCTGCCCCCTCCACCACCCCCTCCCCCACCATGCCCCACCCCCTGCCCCCCTCCACCACGCCCTCCCCCACCCTGCCCCATCCCGCCCCACCCCCCACACACGCACACACATATATATATACACATACATACATAAATATACAGACAAATATATATATATATATATATATAAATGGAAGAGAGAGAGAGAGAGAGAGAAATTGGACCTGAGAGAGAGAGAGAGAGAGAGCAGCGTCGAGTCGAGAGAGAGAGAGAGAGAGAGAGGGAGGGAACGGTGGGAGGGAAAAAAGAAGAGGGAAAGGGTTTTTGCTGGAAAAGTTGTCACGGTCGTGTCAAGGTCATTGACCGTGATAAGGATTGTCACGGTCTTGTCAAGGTCAATGACCGTGACAAGACCGTGACAAATTTAATTGTCACGGGCTTGTCACGGTCAATGACCTTGACAAGTCGTTGTCACGGTCGTGTCAAGGTCAATGACCGTGACATAAAACGCGTGTTTTTTTGTCACGGTCAATGACCTTGACAAGGCTGGCCGGCTGAAAGGTGACAATTTGCCCATTTTGGTGTAGTGTGTGATTTTGTGCCCTTCCAATCGCTGATTGGCTATCACAATGTATACATATTGCGGGCACAGGTTTAGACCAATTTGGAACATCCTCTAAGAAATTTCGAAGCCATTCGGCTTCTTCTCCAGCTTTGTCTAGTGCAATGAATTCAGATTCCATTGTCGATCTAGCAATGCACGTTTGTTTTGAGAATTTCCAAGATACGGCTGCACCTCTGAGGGTAAACACATACCCACTCGTAGACTTAGAGTCTTTTGTATCAGATATCCAATTTGCATCGCAATGTCCTTCAAGAACAGCTGGATATTTTGAGTAATGCAATCCATAGTTTTGAGTATATTTTAAATAATCCAAAACTCTCAATATTGCTTTCCAGTGATCTCTTCTTGGATTACTCGTAAATCGACTTAGCTTACTTATTGAGTATGCTATGTCCGGTCGCGTACAGTTCGTGATATATATTAAACTGCCGATAATACGAGAATATTCTAGTTGAGATATGCTTTCACCATTATTTCTTGCTAGATGTAAATTTACATCTACAGGTGTCTTGGTAGGACTAATATCATACTTCTTGAATTTTTCAAGTACTTTCTCAATGTAATGAGATTGAGATAATATAAGTCCATCCGATGTTCTAGAAATTTTAATTCCTAATATAACATCGGCGATTCCCAAATCTTTCATGTCAAATCTACTACTCAACATTTGTTTTGTAGTTTTGACAATTTCCAAGTTACTACCCATGATAAGCATATCATCAACATAGAGGCATACAATGACATGTCCATTATGAATGTATTTAAAGTAAACACATTTATCGCATTCATTAATTTTGAAACCATTTGATAACATTGCATTATCAAATTTTTCATGCCATTGCTTAGGTGCTTGTTTTAATCCATATAGTGATTTAACAAGCTTACATACTTTTCCTTCTTGTCTGGGAGCTTTGAACCCTTCAGGTTGCTCCATATAAATTTCCTCGTCTAGTTCACCATTTAAGAATGCAGTTTTTACATCCATTTGATGTATTTCAAGTCCATTAATAGCAGCTATTGCTATTAACATCCGAATGGACGTTATTCTTGTTACCGGTGAATATGTGTCGAAGTAATCCAACCCTTCCTTTTGCCTATAGCCTTTAGCTACAAGTCTAGCTTTATATTTATCAATTGATCCATCGGCCTTCAATTTCTTTTTGAAGATCCATTTATAACCTAACGGTTTTGAACCTGGTGGAAGATCCACTAGTTCCCATGTATGATTTTGTAATATGGATTCAATTTCACTATTAATTGCTTCTTTCCAATTGGAAGCATCGGGTAAGGATATAGCTTCTTTATATGATTGAGGTTCATTTTCTAACAAATATGTTAGAAAATCCGGAGCGAAAGAAGTCGAGGTTTTTGCTCTTTTACTACGTCTTGGTTCATCCTCTATTGATTCAATAGGTTGATGAGTACCACTTGTAGTAGCTTGATTTGTCCTTTTAGAAGGACCAGATTCTCGGGTCATGTTATACGGAAATTCATTTTCAAAAAATGAAGCATCCCTCGATTCAATAACCGTATTTACATGAATGTCCGAAATCTCAGATTTACAAACTAGAAATCGATATGCACTGCTATTAGTAGCATAACCGATGAATACACAATCCACGGTTTTTGGCCCTATTCTTACCTTTTTAGGTTTAGGAACCATCACTTTGGCTAAGCACCCCCACACTCGTAAATATTTATAGGAAGGTCTTCGACCTTTCCATAATTCATAAGGTGTCTTGTGAGTCTTTTTGTGAGGTACTTTATTGAGAATGTAATTAGCAGAAAGTAATGCTTCCCCCCACAAATTTTGTGGAGCTCCTGAACTTAATAACATTGAGTTCATCATTTCTTTCAAAGTACGGTTTTTGCGTTCAGCAACACCATTCGATTGAGGAGAATAAGGAGCGATTGTTTGATGAATAATCCCATTTTCAGAACAAAATTCCTCAAATGGATATTCATATTCACCTCCTCTATCACTCCTAATAGCCTTTATTGTTTTGCTTAATTGATTCTCAACTTCATTCTTATATTGTTTAAATACATTAATAGCCTCATCTTTACTATGTAACAAATATACATAGCAATATTTTGTGCAATCGTCAATAAAAGTAATAAAATACTTTTTCCCACCTCTAGTTTGAACAAATTTCAAATCACAAATATCGGTGTGAATTAAATCTAAAAGTTCAGTTGTCCTTTCAATAGAATGGAAAGGTAATCTAGCTAATTTAGATTCCACACAAATATCACATTTATGATTTTTATCAATATTAAATTTTGGCAAAAATTCCAAGTTAATTAATCTACGCAATGTATCAAAATTAACATGCCCCAATCTAGCATGCCAAATATTAGATGACTCAATCAAGTAAGAAGAACTAGCAATTTCATTCATTGAAACAGATGTTTTAGGGGTTACAGTAAGAACATTCAGTTTAAAGAGCCCCTCATTTAGGTAGCCCTTTCCTACATACATGTCATTTTTAGACAACACAAAGCGATCAGACACAAACACAAGCTTGAAACCATTTTTAGTAAGGAGAGATCCAGAAATCATATTCTTTCGAATATCAGGCACGTGAAGAACATTGTTGAGAGTAAGTTCCTTTCCAGAAGTCATTTTCAAAGCAATCTTTTCTTGTCCCACCACCTTAGAAGTGGAAGAATTTCCCATAAAAAGGTTCTCCTCATTTTCCAAAGGCTTATAGGTGGAGAACATCCATTTGTTTGCACAAATGTGTCGTGTGGCTCCAGTGTCCACCCACCATTCCTTGGTATTTCCAACCAAGTTACATTCAGAGACAACGGCAGAAAGATTCATATCCGCCAAATCATTGGTGATATTCTCACCCTCAGTCACATTTGCTTGAGAGTTATTTTTATTTTGCTTCTTAGGCTTACGACACTCACTTGAGCGGTGTCCCGGTTTACCACAATTGTAGCATTTGCCTTTGAACTTTTTCTTGTTATGTTTGGAAGTGCCTTCCCCATCATACTTTCGTTTGTTCTTCTTAGGACCTTCAACGACATGGACCTTTGTTTCCATCGGATTCTTCCCACTTTTCTTTTGAGACTCATGGTTGTCTTCTTCGATTCTTAGCCGGATCACCAACTCCTCCACATTCATCTCCTTACGCTTGTGCCTGAGATAGTTTTTGAACAAAGTCCAAGAAGGTGGCAACTTTTCAACAATTGCAGCAACTTGGAAAGTTTCACTAATTGACATTCCTTCAGCATGAATGTCGTGGAGGATCACTTGGAATTCTTGCACTTGCGAGATCACAAATTTAGAATCAACCATTTTGAAGTCCAGAAAACTCCCAACGATAAATTTCTTCATCCCAGCATCTTCAGTTTTATACTTCTTTTCCAAAGAATTCCATAATTCCTTGGAAGTTTTGATAGTGCAATAGACATGGTACAAAGTCTTGTCCAAGTAGGCCAAAATATAATTTCGGCATAAGTAGTCCGAGTGCTTCCAAGCATCGACAGCAACAACCTTTTCAGCGTCATCTCCCTCTTGAATAGAGGGGCAATCTTCATATACAAACCTGCCCAATTGGCAGGTAGTGAGATAGAAGTACATTTGTCCTTGCCAACGTTTGAAGTCAGCCCCAATGAACTTTTCCGGTTTCTCCCCGTGTGGCATAGATACGGGTGCAGTCACATTTGTGTTGGTGACAATCAGTTTCGTCGGAGTAGTGTTCGTACTTTGTGATTCCATTTCTGTTACAAAAACAGAATTTTTATCAATGATAAAATTCATATATTATGAATTAATCAAAACAGAATACAAAATTCTGTGCACCAATTTCCTCCAAATATAATTCACAATAAATGAATTCCAAAAGAATTCAAATAATAATTCAGAATTAAAGTATAATATAAAACAGAATTCCGTACAAAACAGAATTAAATTTTTAAAATCTGTGTCACACTAATTTTTAATAATAAAAAGAATTCCGTACAAAACAGAATTATAATTTAACAAGAGTACACAAATAAAATTTTATTTTCTAAAACAGAATATAAAAACAGTATAGAAATTAATTTCTATATCAAAATTGTTTTACTAATTTCTACAATAAAGCAGTAAATTAATTCATTTTATTCTGTCAAAACATATTTATTTTCAACAAAAAAATTTCTGTAATAAAAAAATTTTGTACACTAAAAAACAGTAGAACTTAATAAATTTGTCTTAAGATTGTTATGTCTACTATTTATAAATAACAATTGTACAGAATTATGAACAATTAATATAATGACAGAATTGAAACAGAATTATAGAAATGAAATACTTACTAGAATTTGCAGAAATAATATTAGAATAGAAGAAATAATCCGAGCCCTGTTTAGAACAGTGTCCTTAAGACAAATTTATTCCCTCCACAAAGTGCCAAAGGTAATGAATAATTGTCTCCCAAGATAGAACGGATTTCCAAATTAATCAAGTAGCACAACAATGATTAATTTCTTCGAACACAATTCTGTGTTTATACTCAACCAGACCAAAGAGATGATATGCAGGAATGTATGCAGTAGCAATAGAAAAAGGATTTATTTTTCTGGAAAAAGTGGCAGCATAAATTCGGAATTATGGGAGGGCAAATTTTCAGTAGTCAATTCTGTAGGAGGAATGTTTAATTTATAGCTTTTGTGTTGACTGTTGGAACAGTCAACCGAAATTAACTGTTGACTGTTGGCAATAACTGCCAATAGTTTATTAATTAATTAATTAATTTCGTAATTAATTAATAATTAAAGCCCAGAAAGTTAAATAAATTCCGCAGCGCGTGTGGACTTTTGACCGAAAGTCAACCCGTGCATAGCTTAGGTCATCTCCCCTTCAAAGAGTTGGGATACCCCCAAGGCATCTAAGCATTAGTCCATACTTGGGGTGTTATTAACTCATCAAAATTCCACTACTCTTCCAATGTGGGACAAGAGTTAAAACACACCCAATTCATTAACTTCCATTGCTTTGTGAGTCACTTTGGGGACATAATTATCATTCATAACTTATTGAAATTGGACATATGAATATACTACGTTAATCTCCTTGCGGAGGTGAACGCGTTCGTATATGGTCCCACAATTTCCGTAGTGTGGGTCCCACCTAAATTTGAGCTCAAAGTTGCTCAAAAATCTGTCCAGATTGACAGCTTTATAATACTCATTTAAGTCCAATTTTCCAACACTTACTAATCATCAATTTCACATATGTTACAAATTGGGGCTTACGGGATAAAGAGAGCCACGTGTCCAAAGAATTTAGAGGTGTACAATTTAATTAAGCCATTTTGCACGAAGAAGAAACAAGCTTTCAAAGGACCATTTAAAATATGTAGTACACTCACCTACAAATAAAAAAATAAAGGGAGAAAACTCTGATCCCTTATTTTTTTAATTTGCAAGTATTGGGAGTTTGCCATGACCTGTAAAAAGTAAGTGTATTCTGTACAAAGCTGGGTGTGTCACTAACTCTAGATTTGATGCCCCTCCTTCTAACAAACACCACATTATCAAAGAGCGCCTTCAAATGAGACCTGAAACTATACAAAAATGCTATTTGGACTGAATTTTTGACATAAAAATTTTAGACACACTGAGGTGTCAAGCTATTATTGATTAGTTTTGTGGGTCCATGCCAGTGGGATCCCAAAACCAACTAATATGAGACTACCACCTCATTTTGTCCCAAAAAATTCGGTCGATTCTTCGGTCATTGTAGAACTGCTCGAAACTATATAGGCTTTGGAATCTGTGATGATGATGCTGAAAGCCCTTGGAGCATCTTTATGACTTCCACCTAGTCGTCAAGATAGTAGTTTGCCATGCTCGATTTTTGGCCTATGGTGCATGCAAATACCTCAGCTATGGCAGGCATTGACGGGTTCAGAACTGTATGCAGACCAATTTCATATCTAAACAATACATATAATAGGCAAGGAACTATGGTACTAATTGAGCAACCAACAGAAATTAAACAATGGAAAGAAAGATGATTACCAGTGCCTGCAGCAGTAACAACCTGCCTATACTTCTTATACTGAACATCCCCACTTGCAAAAAATACCTTCACACTAGTCTGCGTGGTCCCAGGTTTCGTCACCATATACCCACACACCACGCTCTTCACCTTCAAACCTCCCAAAACCCCTTTCTCCCCCTTCCCCATACGCCATCTCCACCGCCGAATTCCACAAAACCTCAATCTTAGGATTACTCAAAGCCCTATTCTGCATTATCTTGGATGCCCTAAACTCATCCCTCCGATCAATTATATAAACTTTGGAACCATATTAAGAGAAAAATGTAGCTTCCTCCATTGCAGAATCTCCACCTCCGATTACAGCCAACGGTTTGTTCCTAAAAATGGGTGCAGCCCCATCACAAACAGCACAAACTTCACACTAATGTTTTTTATTGTTGACTTGCATGATGCTGCAATATGAGGTTTGATGTTGTTTTAGATTTTCCCTCTGTTTATTAACTCTAATGGCATAGATTCGCTTAGTCAAAAGCTATGGTTGCATAGGTCATTTCTCTTATCTTCCCTCAAATGATCTTTTTTGTAGCTATGGTTGTGTAGATATACCATGTCGATAAACAACATTTATTTATTTCATTTGTGAGAAATTATTTTAATTATATGTTTGTGTTTTTAATTAAGTGACAATTCACTTGTATTGTTGATGTTTTACCTTGCTTAAGCTTACCCCCAGTCAATGTATAGTTTGATGTGTGTTTGTGCTTGGCCTTCTTTGTGTTTCTTGTCCACATTGCAACTCTACAGCTTGCTTTTATAAAGCAGAAAGGAAGAAACTATTATGAGGAAATTAATAAAAAAAAAGAGGTGCAATTCATTCTGCATAAAATATGTGAACTGTTGAAGACATTAACGAAAAGACCTCCTACTGAATATCAGTCCTGATACATCCATCAAAACTGTTTCTCGTCTGAACCTATTTTTGTTTGTTTTAGACTTCCGATTAATTATGGAGCAGTTATAGGTAGCTACAAGATGAAAATCACAAAAATAACAAGATTGATTTTTTAACTTACAAGTATTTTATAATAGGTAACAAGGAATAGCACTTCCGCCATCCCCTCAAAGGCTGTCAAAGATACTGGAGATAAATCGAGACATCATCAATCTCTTCTTGCAAGAAGTCCATATAGTTGCGATCAGGGACATCTAACAACAGCTTGAACGCTGAATCTGAGGAATTATCATCCAGTTCATATGAATTTGAGGAGCTCATATACTCCCTCTCTTTTTTCTTGTTGGTCATGTCAGTAGAGGCAACTGTCATGGCAGGGCATGGTTGAATTGTGACTACTGAACTCGATTCAACTTTTGTTGATGAGGACGTCTGAGACACTGAGCTCTTACATGCCAATTCATCTCGGCCATCCTTAATCTTTCGAAATGAATCCCCAACTTCAGAATTCCAAACACGAAGAAAATAATCATAATCAGTTTTCCCTGTCGACGACGAGTTTAGCAAATCCATAGACATCCTAGCCTCGGACTCTACTCTCGCATTCTCCCACTGGAACATGTGGCGAGTTGATAGGGACTCAGATTTTATATCAATTGTCTTTGAACTGGAGAGCGGCTGGTGCGTTTGCAGATTAAGGCTTATGCTGTAAAAATCGCTTCTTAAGATAGGTGTTCCAGATGTTTTTTACTTCATTGTCTGTTCTTCCAGGTAGTTGTGATGCTATGGCACCCCACCTGAAAATTGAATTATTGACCTTGTCAGGTATGATCCGACCAAGCTCACTACTAATTCTTATAAGATTGGGAGCCTAATTCTTCCCTTTGAATTGTTTGTACTTCATACACATCAAAAGAAAAGGACAGAGACAGTAAATTTGTTGTTCCCAAATGGCAAGTAATATAAACAAGTACTCTTTTTTCTACATGTAGACAAAACGTGAACATTTAGTGAAAATTTGAACACAAACTTGTCCCTTCAAAATAGTACTGATTTTTGGAAGATATTACATATATCTACACTTCAAAATAGTGTCCAGAAACTGGCATCTAAGAATTTTTTTTCTAGTTTACAGTCATTAAGGCATCGACAATAGTTTTTTTACTGATAGATTGGATGTGAATAAAAATAGGTGACTTCTAACTATTCACTATATTAGGTCAAAACAGGGGTGACCAGTATATAGTTCAGGCTCACAGAGAAGCTGTTTGTGCGACAATTGCATAACCTTAAGTACAGTAGCATTACCATTATGCCAAGGCCCAGCCACTATTTTAATGGTACCATGTCATGGATTTTGAGTATTATACATTAGATTAAGAAACTTATAATTCATCCCATGAACTTAAAATGCATGAAAAAGCAAGCGTATTACTTTGAAGCTTGGCAGAAGATTTTACAACTCACTACAGAATATGAAGTTAATGTAACTGATCTCTTCTACCAATCCAATAAGGAAAAATATGACCTACATGAGAATTAAAATAGTGATTTACAATATTACAAGCACATCGAGCATAGAAGTTTTTTTACTATCATCTTTTCACCATCTTATCATGCTAGGAATGGTCTTAACAAAAGGCAAAATTATGTAACATACTAATAGTTAACTAACACAATGTAACATGATTTCATGTTTGCTGGATGTGACTGATATGTATACCGAACTTTTAGAACGGCAGAGCACCTAGAAAACACCAGTCATAAGATATAGTCCCTTCATCCCCAATTAAAAGTTTATATCGACGTACGCATTTGGATTTAATATGAGAATATTCTTTGTTTGAGCCAATTAAATTTACTGGTCAAATTAAGAATAATTAGAATCCTTAAAGCCTTTTAAGTTTCATCAGTGGAAAAACTAAGCAGCTCTCCACAAATGCGTACTGCTTAGTAGTCAATACAAAACTTTTTTCCCCACACTCAGATACAATATATTCATATTCAGCATGGAAACAATCCCATGAATATTAATACAAAGCTTATACAACATGGTAATAACTCTCAAGAAGCCACACATCTCCCCTATAAACCTTGAAAATTACCATAAATTGCACATCGTCAATGTGAAACAAATCGCACTATGGTTGGCTTATTATTCATTTTCAATAATGAAGAATTACTCACTAACTAGGTTATGGCATTAAAAGTATTAATGGTGCAAAAACTTACTGTCCAATTTTGTCTTTGATATCGTCTCCCAAGAGCATATATGCAGTATGCAACATCAGCACGAGGCCTTGTAGACAATATAGCCGCAAATATAGATGCAGGAATTCATAACAAAGGTAGATCATAACTCCAATGTATAGACCAATTACAAATGTATAAGCACAAGAGAAAAGATAATGCCATATCCATCCTAGGAAATACCCACCTCTTAAGTGCTTTTCTTTTGTTGGGCGCTCAACGTCACTTGTAGCCTTAACAATGTTGATATCCAATTCCTATATGAAAAAATTTACTCAAATCACGAGATCACAAACATGCACAATGCAAGAGCAATGGAGAAAATTCTAACAATTCATACCTTGTAGTCACTATTTACTTTATCCAAATTAACGGTGGTGGTGTCCTTAATGGCTCCAAGTGCTTTTCTCAAACTCTTTTGTGTATCTCCTCCCGACATTCTCTCACAATCACAAATTCTACACAGGGTGCAACATATATTTAATGTTAGCTTCATTAAAGAAATTTAAATTCACAAACTAATAAAATTAGTCCTTATATTTACACAAAGAAATCATAAAACTACCCACAAAGACTTTTTTCAATTATTTGAAGCCAGCTATACTATGAATCCTATTTTTCCATCCCATCCCATTTAGCGCAATGCCATAGATTAAACCACATGATACCATATTTACAGTTACGAGTTTGAAAATATCAAACTTAGCACCATGTTTATTGTCCGAGTTATGATTCAAGTTAGAAATTAGGATTATATTTACAGTTAACATAAGGGTCACAAATCAAGTTAAGAATTTCATCTTGGGATTACATTTCCATAAATGGTCTTTAAATTCCCATTAAACAGTCGTATAATGAATGAGAAAACCCCCACCCCACTACTCGTCCCCGCAATCTAGTTAAAATGCCTCCCCTCCTTTCCTCACCCACCTGTGACCCTAAAAAAAACAACTCCAAGCCCTCACTTTCCTCTTCACAATCCCCTGAAACATTCCCCATACCCTCCTTCATGTTGCTTTTCTCTTTCTTTCTTTTCTTCACCAAAATAACATAAACACCAAATCTTCATACAACAACAAACCCCTCAAATTTAGGCCTTCACAAAAAACACAAACCCTAGCTCAAGATCAACCACATTTTTCAACAAATTAAAACCCTAGCTTTGTACAAAAACCTAAAATTGGTACATTAATTAGGTGCAAATATCTGAAAAGTGTTTATTTCGAGTCATCTAATGAATTGATAAAAATACACTCACATATACATATGCATATATAATATTGCATACATATTACATACAAACATTTAGATGTTCATTCACATAAAAAAAAAGATCATTCCGTATAAAAACAACAAAAAATTATAGAATGTGTTTTAAAAACAAGAAAAAATTATACAATATGGTACAATACTCCAAAAACAACCGCCCATAAGACTTTTATCTTTCTCTTGGGTTAATTTATGGGTAACATAGAACATAGCTTTTAAGCTTAGCTTTATTAATTTTAATAATAAACTTGTGCATATATCCCAATCTACCACTCTACACTTGCACAATACATATACATACACGCATGGATAGAGAAAAATGGGTTGACAGATTTTATCTCTGACCCGGCAGATCAACAGGCAAAGAATGAGAAAAGAGGAAAAAAACCTAACCTCAAAGCAGAAATCTCAAATCAGCTGTAGCAATCGCATGTCTCCAAAATCACTAGAAGCAATCGTAGGTCTCGAAGAATTACAGGTATCTAAGTGGAAGAAATCGCAGGTCTCAAAGTCGCAGGTCTTGAAATCCATTTGTGTCTTTGGATAGATGTGGGAGAAAGAAGTTGCAGGTCATTTGTCGCTCCTATTTTGTAAAGTTTATTATTAAAATTAATTTTCACTTTATTATTTGACATAATAAAGCTCATTACTAACACATATCATAATTTAGTAACGTTAAAGTACTATTAGTACTTGTAACATTATAATTGTGTTAGTAGTCGATAAATTTATGTGTTACTAAAACTGTGTTTTGGTGTAGTGCCTCTAACTAGAAATCTTCCTGCTAAATGAGCTCCATAAGAACCTTCATGTATCTCCTTAATCATGTTTGGGGCCTCAACTGGATGGACACATCTGAGTAATGAAATGACGAATCCTCTTTTGTATAGGATTCCTCTTTCCATAACATATATAGATCCTTTATATCTTAGTCTTCTAACTTCATATGGATCAATCGACAAGATGCCCTTCTTAATGTTTTCCTTTATTGGATCCATCCATAATGGGTTTAAATCTAGTTCAATTATGTTGAGGCTTTCTTCACTGATACTCTGGTGCATGAGGATCTTTACTAGAATGGTTATTCTCAACTCAGTTCTGGTCGCAGAAGCGAGTCGAGAAAGTGCATCTGCTCGGACATTATCAATCCTAGGAATCCTTTTTTACTTTGACTGATGAAAATTTGGATACCACGTCTTGTGCTTTGGCCATATACTTTGTTAAGAACTCTCTTTTAACTCTATAAAAACCCAACATGTTTTTTTACAATCAATTGGGAGTCGATGTGCACCTATATCTGCTCGGTGCCTAGGGAGAGTGCTAAATCTAATCCTGCTATTAGTGCATCGTACTTTGTCTCATTATCGGAGGCCTTGAATTGGAACCTGAGGGCATATTCAATGTCTATGTTGTCCAAGGTATTGATTATCAGCCCAACCCTGTTGTTAGAGGTGTTTGACGATCCATCTACATATATATTCTAAATTGGAAGTTCTTCCTTGAAATTACCTTCAGTGAGAATCTCGTAATTAAACACCTTTTAACTCTCTTCTAGGTAGCGGGCATTTGCTTCCCATTTAGCCGATGTTTCTGGCATATCTTCCACTGGGTCCTTTATACTCAGCATTGAGATATCTTACAGAGAAGTACGCTCAGTAGGTTTAACTCTTGAGCTCTGTTTTGAAGAAGTCTGGCCGTTAGATTTTACTGCTAAACCCTCTTCCGTGGAAGTTTGCATGGTAGGTTTCTCTTCGTAAGTGAATTCTTCTATGAATTAGCTACTGCTTGTCCTTTCACCGTTGTTCTAGGTCCGTACTTTATATCATACTCTCCTAGGTTTACTAACTAAGCCATCAATCTTCCTAACTTCTCAGGTTTATTAATGGATTGGCATAGTGGTAAGTCAGTATAGACTATAATGGTGTGTGCTTGGAAGTATGGCTTCATTCTTTAGGAGGCTTTAATAGGTTTATAGCTAACTTTTCTAGTCACGGGAATGAGTTTCAGCACCTTGATATGCTTTTTATGTGTATTAAATCGGTTTTTACACCCTATATTCTAGACGGATCATTGTAGAGCTAGCTGCTACCTCACACTACACCAAATCCTGCGAATGGTCACGCCCAGTGGGTCACGGCCCAAGTCCGCGACCAGCTTGTCGCGGACTTGGGCCGTGACCAACTCAATATTTAGCGTGACCATATTCATTAACACACTGAGTCATGGATGCTTTGCAAGTGGTCACGGACCAAATCCCTGACCACTGTGGGTCACGGACTTCGGCCGTGACCAGGGCGTGACCATTTTGGCGCCTAATCCGTGCCAAAATTCCCTCAAAGCTTGGTCGCGGATGGGTCACAGACTTGGGCTGTGACCATAGGCATGACGAAGTAGAAAACACACACACTAAGGGTTACGGCTGAGGGTCGTGACCATTTATTAGGAGGGGTCACGGCTATGGACCGTGACCATACGCAAATTAATGGGCTAGTATGATTTCATTAAATGGTTTTGTTGGTGGGTCACGGCTGAAAGCCGTGACCAGGTTCAATATGAAGAAAAAAAGCGTTGTCTATTTTCTCCCATCCGCCACTTTGTTTCGTTCATTTCCCCCAAGGAAACCCCCCCATACGCTGCCTTCATCTCTCCCTCTCTCTCTCGCTCGCCTCCTCCCTCCGTCTCCCTGGCGGCATCCCCTCTCTGGTTTTCGGATTTGGAGCTTGAGCGTCATCTCTGAGTACCCGGGGTTTTCGCCTCCTCCCTCCGTCTTCTCTGAGTACTAGAGCTTTCTTCTGCTCTCTTTCCCTCTCCTCCCCATACCCATCCCATAATCAATATCACCATCCCAACACTTGCACTCTTTCAAACAACACCACAAAATGGTCAACAACATCCATCATACACTGCCCAAGAAAAGTGAAGATTCGGGCCATGTCCCCTTCATTCGGGTATCGTTTGGAGGAGAGCGTCAAGAAGACCGTCACTCAAAACCCAGTCGTTATCTACTCTAAGACTTAGTGTTCGTGAGTTCTATTTCTCTTCTTTATCTCTTTATCTCAATTCATAACTTCAAATTGCAATTCCTGAATTTTTGGAGAAGGTACTCTTCTGAGGTTAAATCGTTGTTCAATCGCCTTGGTGTTCACCCTCTTGTTGTCGAATTGGATCAATTGGGTGCGTACTATATTATATTATGTTTTATTTTTTCCATCCTATTTTTGTGAATTAACTGCTTCACGTTGGCATAGTTGTAGAATATCACTACACCAAATCCTGCGAATGGTCACGCCCAGTGGGTCACGGCCCAAGTCCGAGACCAGCTGGTCGCGGACTCAGGCCGTGACCAACTCAATATTTGGCGTGACCATATTCATTAACACACTGAGTCACGGATGCTTTGCAAATGGTCACGGACCAAATCCCTGACCACTGTGGGTCACGGCCCAAGTCCGTGACCAGGGTGTGACCATTTTGGCGCCTAATCCGCTCCAAAATTCCCTCCAAGCTTGATCGCGGATGGGTGACGGACTTGGGCAGTGACCATTGGCATGACGAAGTAGAAAACACACACACTAAGGGTCACGGCTGAGGGCCGTGACTATTTCTTACTAGGGGTCACGGCTATGGACCGTGACCATACGCAAATTAATGGGCTAGTATGATTTCATTAAATGGCTTTGTTGGTGGGTCACGGCTGAGAGCCGTGACCAGGTTCAATGTGAAAAAAAAGGCGCGCTGTCTATTTTCTCCCATCCTCTACTTCGTTTTGTTCATTTCCCCAAACGAAACCCTGGTGTATCACGAGACCATACGCTGCCTTCATCTCTCCCTCTCTCTCTCGCTCGCCTCCTCCCTCCGTCTCCCTGGCGTCATCCCCTCTCTCGCTCTCCCTGGCGGCATCCCCTCTCTCGCTCGCCTCCTCCCTCCGTCTCCCTGGCGGCATCCCCTCTCTCTCTCGCTCGCCTCCTCCCTCCGTCTCCCTGGTTTCGGATTTGGAGCTTGAGCATCAGCTAAACCCCGGGTAAGGTGGGGTTGACATCATTGTGAGATGTGCCAGGTTTCAACCCTTCTCTCTCTCTGATTAACGTATAGGAACACTACTCCGTCAATTTTAGAAACAAAACAGAAGTGGGTCAGATGATACCCATTTCAAAATCGAGATGGGTTTATTTATAACTGATTTTTTGTAACAGGTGATCTCAAGGTTGAACTATTTTCATGATTTGTGGTATGCAGAAATGATGTGGTATACTAAAGTGACGTGGTATGCCGGACATCGAGGTTTCTCAGAGTTCAAGGTTAATTCGAGTCCCGTTTTTTTCCCAACTAGGTCTGTTGTCATATTTCATCGCGGGTCTATTTTTTCGTATGATTGTATTGTAAGAATTTCATTTCAAATCTGAATTTGTTTTATAAATCTCAAAGCTTGTAATGGCTGTCGGTGTTTGGCCGAAAACGAACGGTGTATGATATCAAAAATGTACTTCTTTTGCCAAATTTTTTTTGTTGACCCAACCCATCAGCGAAAGAAGATTGTAAAGAAATAAATATTTTCCATTACTAACTGATTTTGGCCGGTACGCATATGTGTTGTAATGTTGGGTGAGATCTTTTAATAAGATTTTTATGTGAGATAATGTTAAAGCACATTTGTACAGTTGTGAAAGCGCGTTATACAACTTGGGCAGTTGGAGTAAAACTCATAACAACTTGGGCAGGGGATTTGGTGATTGGTCGGAGGTTTTTTGTTTACATCGAAGTCCAAGGTTAGTTCAGGGTTGCTTGCTGATGTTTCTTATTTCAAACATTTTTTTTATTATAGTCTGATTTTCCATTAACACAACCATCTCATGATGTGTATAGAAAAAAGGGAAAACATTGATTTCAACATTATCAAATTTACATAACCCATTTCTTAGTCACATTGGGAAATCTCATTTGCACAACCTTGATGCTTACTCGAGACATACCTTTTAATTAGGCAATATACATAAGGAATGTAGGATATGGAAGTAAATTAAGTTAAGATAGACTATTATGGACTCACTGCATAAATCTAATGTAATGTTCATGTTGTCGGTTTTATTACATTTTTTTATAAAATCATGTTTACATGTTTGTCGGCATTCAGATTGATTGCTTTTTGTTAATGATTTTTCTATCTTTTTATCAAATTTCCAAAATAGTGTACTGTAAGTCCTTATATTCCTTATATGACAAGGTAGGTACGCATTTTGATCCATTAAGTATAATCTAATTTTAGTTGTGTTGACAAGATATAAGAGATAAAAAAATATTAAATATTAAAAATGAGGGTCGATAGGGTTTCGGCAAAAACTCCTCCTCCTTCTCACGCAGCAGGTGCTCGAAGCAGAAGTTGTTGATTTATGGAAAAATAATATATAATCCATTTATTGGTATGTTGTTTACTATTGTTAGGCATATTGAAAATTATCCTATTGTATAGGGAATATTTCATTGAGGAATTAACAAGATTGTTGGTGTGGAAAGTTATGCTTTCTTTCAAAGGTATTATATTCCTATGTTCTTTCACAAGTATTTGTTTATTTCATTATTCCTCAGTTGTTTTTTTACTAGTGTTGTCTCTATTACATAGTGATTAAGATAAAAAAAACTAAGATCTTGGACTTTATCCTTGCAAAGGTATGTTCCAATTCTGTTTAATAAATTTTATGCGGACTTCATTATTCCTCTTTTGTATCACTTTTGATAGAGAACTTCTATGTCTCACTTTATTAATCATCTAGGTTTTACTGTTTGTTTTATATAACCCTTTACATCAGTGTGTTGTGAGAACAAGCCATGATATACGTGGGTCTCTTACATGGCATTTTATTTGGCATAACATAAGTCTTATTTCACGGGCTTTATTTTGTTGTGTGAATCAATTTTTTCTTTATTGTCTGCGTGAATCAATTTTTTCTTTATTGTCTGTGTGCTATGCGGTTGTTTGCGGGGTAAATTAGATTCCTTCACACTATATTGATTCGAATTTTTTATTTTCAGATTTGTGCAGCTATTTCGTAGAAGATGTTGAATTGGTGTATCACGAGTTTTATAGTGAGTAACAATGCGCATTGGTGTCAATTTATGGTGTATTATATACCCCTATATGATTGTACATTTAGTTAATTTGGTTTGAGTTGTTTGATTATATATTTAGTTAAGTAAGTGTACCTACACTCGAGGGCATTGAGCAATGACTAATTTCTTGGTGTTTTCCAAGTGCAGGGGCTGTTAAAGTCAATACTAATGGCACTAATACGGGTGTTGGTCCATTTGAGTCCCGTTCTTCATAACACATTGTTTACGTATTGCAGATCTAACCAATTGGATACCATTTCTTCATTATATACTAGTTCTTCATTACACACCAGGTACTCTGTACTTTAACTAAATTAGTTATATAATTGATATGCATTATCTATTAAATCTATTAAAAACACGGCGTTAGAGGGTGAAAACTCGAAACAACCCCCGAACGGCCCCATGGGTGGCACCAACACCTCCCACGGGACCAATGTAACTCGTAGGAACTGACCGCGCAGCCGCGGGACTCTCGGTTTGAGAGTACGACGGTAATTTGCATATTTCTAGACTTAGGCTTAAAAACATGGCGTTAGAGGGTGAAAACTCGAAACAACCCCCGAACGTCCCCGTGGGTGGCATCAACACCTCCCACGGGACCAATGTAACTCGTAGGAACTGACCCTGCTGTCGCGGGTCTCCCGGTTTGAGAATACGATGGTAATTTTCATATTTCTAGACTTAGCCAAAACTTGGCGTTGCAGGGTTAAAATTCGAAACAACCCCCGAACGGTCCCGTGGGTGGCACCAACACCTCCCACGGGACCAATGTAACTCGTAGGAACTGACCGCGCAGCCGCGGGACTCCCGGTATGAGAGTACCACGGTAATTTGCTTATTTCTACACTTAGGCTTAAAAACATGGCGTTAGAGGGTGAAAACTCGAAACAGCCCCCGAACGGCCCCGTGGGTGGCACCAAACCTCCCACGGGACCAACGTAACTCGTAGGAACTGACCCGCAGCCGTGGGTCTCCCGGTTTGAGAGTACGGCGGTAATTTGCTTATTTCTACACTTAGGCTTAAAAACATGGCGTTAGAGGGTGAAAACTCGAAACGGCCCCTGAAACGGCCCCGTGGGTGGCGCCAACACCTCCCACGGGACCAACGTAACTCGTAGGAACTGACACCGCAGCCGCGGGTCTCCCGATTTGAGAGTACGACGGTAATTTGCTTATTTCTACACTTAGGCTTAAAAACATGGCGTTAGAGGGTGAAAACTCGAAACGGCCCCCGAACGGCCCCGTGGGTGGCACCAACACCTTCCACGGGACCAACGTAACTCGTAGGAACTGACCCCGCAGCCGCGGGTCTCCCGGTTTGAGAGTACGGTGGTAATTTGCTTATTTCTACACTTAGGCTTAAAAACATGGCGTTAGAGGGTGAAAATTCGAAACGGCCCCCGAACGACCCCGTGGGTGGCACCAACACCTCCCACGGGACCAACGTAACTCGTAGGAACTGACCCCGCAGCCGCGGGTCTCCCGGTTTGAGAGTACGACCGTAATTTGCGTATTTCTACACTTAAGCAAAACATGGCATTAGAGGGTGAAAACTCGAAACATGGTATTTGTAACACCTCGTAGCAACCGACGGTGCACTCACAGCACCCCCAATTTTAGGATTGGGCAAAAAAAAATACATTTTTTTTAAATTATAGATAAATATGGGCATGGACTTTGTCCATGACCAGTTTTATTTTTTTTTTGTCGCGCTTAAAAATGGTCGCGGCCAAAGTCCGCGACCATTTTTTTTATTTTTTGTCACGGTAATGCGTCGCGGACTAGGGCCGCGACCAATTTTTTTAATTTTTTTTTGTCATGCACATGGGTCGCGGACTTTGACCGCGACCAATTTGTCACGGTTGTGGGTCACGGACACGGGCCGCGACCAATTTTTTTTTTAATTTTTTTTTGTCACGGAAGTGAGTCGCGGCCAAAGTCCGCCACCAATTTGTCACGGTTATGGGTCACGGATTAGGACCGCGACCAATTTTTTTTAATTTTTTTTGTCACGGAAGTGAGTCGCGGACTTTGGCCGCGATCAATTTGTCACGGTTAGGGGTCACGGATTAGGACCGCGACCCGTCACGGCATGGGTCACGGCCAAAGTCCGCGACCATCTGCCGTGACCCCTCTTGGCCGTGACCATTTTTTGGTCATGGACTTGGGCCGCGACCCACGAAAATGGTCACGCCCTAAATGGTCACGGCCCAAGTCCGCGACCCACAGTTTTGGTCAGGGATTTTGGCCGTGACCAATCGCCAGTTTTGGTGTAGTGTATATAATATGATGTACATTTAGGTTGACATTAAGCTCGTCGATTAGGAGTTCAAATTGTTGGGAACACTATAAACAATTCAATTGATAGGTACCAAGATAAAGGGCACTTACGCTAATAGCATAATGTAAAGCTCCATAAAACTAGACAATATTATATTTTTCGCCTCGAGTGAACGAGAACAAGGTCTTCGTACGCAAATGTTTATGGTGATTTTTGTAAGGATAAATTTTGTAATATTGTATCATGTTTGTAATGCTTATTAAAAATTTGTAATATTGGCTTTATTTCGCTTGGACAAAATTGTTTGAGTCATAGGTTATGGTGTTATGTTTGTACCTTCAAGCCTATACAATGAAGATACGAAGCGACCTGAGTAAAGCGACATTAATTTTAGGCCGAATGTTCGTATTCAATCTTGGGATCTCAAAAAGGTATATATGTTTTATTATGTTAGTCCCTGGGTTTCAAGTTAGACGTTATTATTTTTATTTGAGGCATTTTTCAAAAAAGATTTTAAAAATAATATTTTGTGTTTTTAAAGCTGTTCTAACGAGCTTACATTTTCGTTCTAACGAGTTTGTTAAACTCGTTCGAACGAGTTATATCCTGGTTCGAATGAGGTTAAGGTTTTCGTTCAAAGGAGCTTCTTTCAACCTTCAAATGAGACCTTACTGCCTAAACATTACATTTGCGATTAAAAGCTCGCTCGAAGTTCGTTATAACGAGTTTGGTAATATCCTTAAAACGATTGGCTTTTGTTTGAACGAAATGGCCAAAGTCATTCGAACGAGAAGCTTATTTCATTCGAACGATTTACCTCAATTTTTATGCCGTTCTTTTAACAATTTTCAAGTTAATAGGGCACAGACAATTTTGTAGTTTTTCACGGCCCTAGTTTAGAGATCCAAGAATTAATATAATATGATATATTGAGATCTCATGTTTTGAGTCGCAAGATTTTTTATTCTTCATTATTCGAGTATCGTTTCCATCGAGGTCCAAGTTTTAGCTCCGGGGCAGGGGATTTGGTGATCGGTCGGAGGTTTTTTGTTTACATCGAAGTCCAAGGTTAGTTCAGGGTTGCTTGCTGATGTTTTTTATTTCAAATATTTTTTTTATTATAGTCTGATTTTCCATTAACACAACCATCTCATGATGTGTATAGAAAAAAGGGAAAACATTTATTTCAACATTATCAAATTTACATAACCCATTTCTTAGTCACATTGGGAAATCTCATTTGCACAACCTTGATGCTCACTCGAGACATACCTTTTAATTAGGCAATATACATAAGGAATGTAGGATATGGAAGTAAATTAAGTTAAGATAGACTATTATGGACTCACTGCATCAATCTAATGTAATGTTCATGTTGTCGGTTTTATTACATTTTTTTATAAAATCATGTTTACATATTTGTCGGCATTCAGATTGATTGCTTTTTGTTAATGATTTTTCTATCTTTTTATCAAATTTCCAAAATAGTGTACTGTAAGTCCTTATATTCCTTATATGACAAGGTAGGTACGCATTTTGATCCATTAAGTATAATCTAATTTTAGTTGTGTTGACAAGATATAAGAGATAAAAAAATATTAAATATTAAAAATGAGGGTCGTTAGGGTTTCGGCAAAAACTCCTTCTCCTTCTCACGCAACAGGTGCTCGAAGCAGAAGTTGTTGATTTATGGGAAAATAATATATAATCCATTTATTGGTATTTTTTTTTACTATTGTTAGGCTTATTGAAAATTATCCTATTGTAAAGGGAATATTTCATTGAGGAATTAACAAGATTGTTGGTGTGGAAAGTTATGCTTTCTTTCAAAGGTATTATATTCCTATGTTCTTTCACAAGTGTTTGTTTATTTCATTATTCCTCAATTATTTTTTACTAGTGTTGTCTCTATTACATAGTGATTAAGATAAAAAAAACTAAGATCTTGGACTTTATCCTTGCAAAGGTATGTTCCAATTCTGTTTAATAAATTTTATGCGGACTTCATTATTCCTCTTTTGTATCACTTTTGATAGAGAACTTCTATGTCTCACTTTATTAATCATCTAGGTTTTACTGTTTGTTTTATATAACCCTTTACATCAGTGTGTTGTGAGAACAAGCCATGATATGCGCGGGTCTCTTACATGGCATTTTATTTGGCATAACATAAGTCTTATTTCACGGGCTTTATTTTGTTGTGTGAATCAATTTTGTTATTATTGTCTGTGTGAATCAATTTTTTCTTTATTGTCTGTGTGAATCAATTTTTTCTTTATTGTCTGTTTGCTATGCGGTTGTTTGCGGGGTAAATTAGATTCCTTCACACTATATTGATTCGAATTCTTTATTTTCAGATTTGTGCAGCTATTTCGTAAAAGATGTTGTTGAATTGGTGTATCACGAGTTTTATAGTGAGTAACAATGCGCATTGGTGTCAATTTATGGTGTATTATATACCCCTATATGATTGTACATTTAGTTAATTTGGTTTGAGTTGTTTGATTATATATTTAGTTAAGTTTACCTACACTCGGGGGCATTGAGCAACGACTAATTTCTTGGTGTTTTCCAAGTGCAGGGGCTGTTAAAGTCAATACTAATGGCACTAATACGGGTGTCGATCCATTTGAGTCCCGTTCTTCATAAAACATTGTTTACGTATTGCAGATCTAACCAATTGGATACCATTTCTTCATTACATACCAGTTCTTCATTACACACCAGGTACTCTGTACTTTAACTAAATTAGTTATATAATTGATATGCATTATCTATTAAATCTATTAGATGATAGAAGGAGTGCGGGATAATTATTGGGTTTGTTTGGTTTGGTTGTTGGATAATTATTGGTTGTTGACTTGTTGTTGGATAATATGTTAGAAGGAGTATGGGATAATTAGAAGGAGTACGGGATACGATGATAACTTTCTAATGTCTAGACTTAAACTTAAAAATATGGCACCAACACCTTTCACGGGACCAATGTAACACGTAGGAACTGACCCCGCGATCACGGGACTCCCGGTTTGATAATACGACGATAATTTAAAAATATTAGGACTTAAGATTAAAAACAAGGCGTTAGATAGCAAAAATACGAAGCAACCCTCGTACGAACCCGTGAGAGGCACCAACACCTCTCACGGGACTAATATAACACGTAGGAACAGACTGCGCGATCTCGAGACTCCCGGTTTGAGAATACGACGATAATTTTAAAATATGAGGAGTTAAGCATAAAAACAAGGCGTTAGAGGGTGAAAATCCGAAACAACCCCTGAATGGCCCCGTGAGAGGCACCAACACCTCGCACGTGAGTAATGTAACTCGTAGGAACTAACTGCGTGATAAAGGGACTGCCGGTTTGAGAATACGAGGATGATTTGAAAATATAAGGAATTAGGCTTAAAAACATGGCGTTAGATGGCCTAAACCCGAAATAGCCCCCGAATAGCCCCGTGGGTGGTACCAACACCGCACACGAGACCAATGAAACTCGTAGGAATAGACCGCGCGATCACGGGACCCCCGGTTTGAGAATACGACAATAATTTACATATATAAGGAATTAGGCTTAAAAAATGGCGTTAGATAGCAAAACCCCAAAATAGCTCCCGAATGTCCCCATGAGAGGAACTAACACCTTGCACGGGACCAATGTAACTCGTAGGAACTGACCGCGCGATCATGGGACCCCCGGTTTGAGAGTATGAGGATAAATTTGAAAATATTAAGAATTCGGCTTAAAAAATGGCATTAGAGGGAAAAACCTCGAATCAACCCCTGAACGGTCCCGTGAGTGGCACCAACACCTCATAAGGGACCAGTGTAACTCGTAGGAACTGATCGCTCAGCCACAGGACTCCTGGTTTGAGAATACGATGATAATTTGCATACTTCTAGACTTAGGCTTAAAAACATGGCGTTAGAGGGTGAAAACCCAAAATAGCCCCTGAACGGTCCCGTGGGTGGCACCAACACCTCCCACGGGACCAATGTAACTCGTAGGAACTGACCCCACAGCCGCGGGACTCCCGCTTTGACACTACGATGATAATCTGCATATTTCTTGACTTAGGCTTAAAAACATGGCGTTAGAGGGTGAAAACTCGAAACAGCCCCCGAACGGTCATGTGGGTGGCACCAACACCTCCCACGGGACCAATCTAACTCGTAGGAACTGACCTCGCTGTCGCGGGTCTCCCGGTTTGAGAGTACGACAGTAATTTGCATATTTATAGACTTAAGTAAAACATGGCGTTAGAGGGTGAAAACTCAAAACAGCCCCTGAACGTCCCCGTGGGGGGCACCAACACCTCCCACAGGACCAACGTAACTCATAGGAACTGACCCCGCAGCCGCGGGTCTCCCGGTTTGAGAGTACGACGGTAATTTGCATATTTATAGACTTAGGCTTAAAAACATGACGTTAGAGGGAGAAAACTCAAAACAGCCCCCGAACGGCCCCGTGGGTGGCACCAACACCTCCCACGGGACCAATGTAACTCGTAGGAACTGAACCCACAGCCGCGGGTCACTCGGTTTGAGAATACGACGATAATTTTCATATTTCTTGACTTAGACTTAAAAATATGGCGTTAGAGGGTGAAAACTCGAAACAACCACCGAACGTCCCCGTGGGTGGCGCCAACACCTCCCACGGGACCAATGTAACTCGTAGGAACTGACCCCACAGCCGCGGGTCTTTCGGTTTGAGAGTACGACGATAATTTGCATATTTATAGACTTAGGCTTAAAAACATGACGTTAGAGGGTGAAGACTCGAAACAGCCCCCAAACGGCCCTGTGGGTGGCACTAACACCTCCCACGGGACCAATGTAACTCGTAAAAACCGACCTCACTGCCGCGGGTCTCCCGGTGTGAGACTACGACGATAATTTGCATATTTCTTGACTTAGGCCTAAAAACATAACGTTATAGGGTGAGAACTCGAAACAGCCCCGAACGTCCCCGTGGGTGGCGTCAACTCCTCCCACGGGACCAATATAGCTCGTAGGAACTGACCCCACTGCCGCGGGTCTCCCGGTTTGAGAGTACGACGGTAATTTGCATATTTCTAGACTTAAGCAAAACATGGCGTTAGAGGTTGAAAACTCGAAACAGCCCCCGAACGACCCCGTGGGTGGCACCAACACCTTCCACGGGACCAATTTAACTCGTAGGAACGAAGTGTCGCTTCGGGAAACATGGGTATTGAAAATCTTAAAAACACGTAGGTTCCCAATTTTAAAGGAATTCCTACGAGCCTACTGAGTTCCCGGGGTCGGGCTGATGCAGCCCACGGGGCCTGCATGGCGCAGCAGCCTAACCCCAACCCCAGGGTGGGAACTCTTAGGACTGACCCCACAGCCGCGGGACTCCCGGTTTGAGACTACGACGATAATTTGCGTATTTCTTGACTTAGGATTAAAAACATGGCGTTAGAGGGTGAAAACTCGAAACAGCCCCCGAACGGCCCTGTGGGTGGCACCAACAGCTCCCACGGGACCAATATAACTCGTAGAAACTGACCCCACAGCCGCGGGTCTCCCGGTTTGAGAGTACGACGCTAATTTGCATATTTATAGACTTAGGCATAAAAACATGACGTTAGAGGGTGAAAACTCGAAAAAGCCCCCGAACGGCCCCGTGGGTGGCACCAACACCTCCCACGGGACCAATGTAACTCGTAGGAACTGACCCCACAGCCGCGGGACTCCCGGCTTGAGACTAAGACGATAATTTGCATATTTCTTTATTTAGGATTAAAAACATGGCGTTAGAGGGTGAAAACTCGAAACAGCCCCCGAACGGCCCCGTGGGTGGCACCAACACCTCTCACGGGATGAATGTAACTCGTAGGAACTGACTCCACAGCCGCGGGACTCCCGGTTTGAGAATACGACTATAATTTGCATATTTCTTCACTTAGGCTTAAAAACATGAGCAAAACACGGCATTAGAAGGTGAAAACTCGAAACAACTCCCGAACGGCCCGGTGGGTGGCGCGAACACCTCCCACGGGACCAATGTAACTCGTAGGAACTGACCCCAGAGCCGCGGAACTCTCGGTTTGAGAATACGACTATAATTTCCATATTTGTTGACTTAGGATTAAAAACATGGCGTTAGAGGGTGAAAACTCGAAACAACACCTGAACGTCCCCGTGGGTGGCACCAACACCTCCCACGGGACCAATGTAACTTGTAGGAACTGACCCTGCAGCCGCGGGTCTCCCATTTTAGAGTACGACGGTAATTTGCATATTTATAGACTTAGGCTTGAAAACATGGCGTTAGAGGGAGAAAACTCGAAACAGCCCCTGAACGGCCCCGTGGGTGGCACCAACACCTCCCATGGGACCAATGTAACTCGTAGGAACTCACCTCACAGCCGCGGGTCTCCCGATTTGAGAATACGATGATAATTTGCATATTTCTTGACTTAGGATTAAAAACATGGTGTTAGAGGGTAAAAACTCCCCCCGAACGTCCCCGTGGGTGGCGCCAACACCTCCCACAGGACCATTGTAACTCGTAGGAACTGACCCCGCAGCCGCGGGTCTTTCGGTTTGAGAGTACGACAGTAATTTGTATATTTATAGACTTAGGCTTAAAAACATTGCGTTAGAAGATGAAAACTCGAAACAGCCCCCGAATGTCCCCGTGGATGGCACCAACACCTCCCACGGGACCAATGTAACTCGTAGGAACTTATCCCACTGCCGCGGGTCTCCCGGTTTGAGAATACGATGATAATTTGCATATTTCTTGACTTGGGCTTAAAAACATGGCTTTAGAGGGTGAAAACTCGAAACAGCCCCCGAACGTCCCCGTGGGTGGCGCCAACTCCTCATACGGGACCAATGTAACTCGTAGAAACTGACCCCACCGCCGCGGGTCTCCCGGTTTGAGAGTACGACGGTAATTTGCATATTTCTAGACTTAAGGAACACATGGCGTTAGAGGGTGAAAACTCGAAACAACCCCCGAACGGCCCCGTGGGTGGCGCCAATACCTTCCACGTGACCAATGTAACTCGTAGGAATTGACCCCACTGCCGTGGGTCTCCCGGTTTGAGAGTACGACGGTAATTTGCATATTTTTAGACTTAAGCAAAACATGACGTTAGAGGGTGAAAACTCGAAACAGCCCCAGAACGTCCCCGTGGGTGGCACTGACACCTCCCACGGGACCAATGTAACTCGTAGGAACTGACCCCGCAGCCGCGGGTCTCAAAACGACGGTAATTTGCATATTTCTACTTGGTTACTGATAATTTTAACTCATATATGCAATTTTTCATCTTGATTAAATTTCTTGTAAAATTATTTGGTTACTGATATTTTTTTTATGTATCCTATCATTTGTAGGATTTTTGCATGCGGAACAAACGAAGGATGCAATGGTCTATAACATGAAGATTGTTTATATGTTGTGGACATTCAGGATTTTGTTTTTTGTGTTACAGCCGTGCGGGCTTTTATTGTTTAGTTTTATGGCCGTGCGGGCTTTTATAATTTGATTGTTGAATGTTATGGCCGTGCGGGCTTTATAATAAGTAGGTTTTACATTTACAGATTTTGGAATGTCAAGAAAATAGAGGAAACTATGCCCAATTTTTTTTTTGGTTTGTGAATTATTAAGACGCTTAATATTTATAAGTTTGTATATATATTTGTTTATTAACAACGTTCTTGATTCGCAGTTTGTGATTGGACCCCCAATTTTAGGTGCACTCACAGGACCCCCAATTTTAGGATTGGAAAAAAAAAATACATTTTTTTTAAAATTATAGTTAAATATGGTCATGGACTTTGTCCATGACCATTTTTATTTTTTTCGTCACGCATAAAAATGGTCGCGACCTTTTTTTTTATATTTTTGGTCACGGTTATCGGTCACGGCCAAAGTTCGCGACCATTTTTTTCCTTTTTTTTCGTCACGGTCGTGGGTCACGGATTTGGACCGCGACCATTTTATTTTTATTTTTTTGGTCACGGTTGTGGGTCGCGGACTTTGGCCGTGACCAATTTGTCACGGTTATGGGTCACAGATAAGGTCCGCGACCACTTTTTGTGTCACGGTTGTGGGTCGCAGACTTAGACCGCGACCAATTTGTCACGGTTGTGGGTCACGGATGACGGCCGCGACCCGTCACGGCATGGGTCACGGCCCAAGTCCAGGACCATCTGTCGTGACCCATCTCGGCCGTGACCATTTTTTGGTCACGGACTTGGGCCGTGACCCACGAAAATGGTCACGCCCGAAATGGTCACGGCCCAAGTCCGCGACCCACAGCTTTGGTCAGGGATTTTGGCCGTGACCAATCGCCAGTTTTGGTGTAGTGTCAGATACGACCAGGTATAAATAGATTTTCTCCCCCATGATCTGTCTTGAGGGTAACGGTGGAGGTCCTTGGTATCTCTTCAATTATAATAAGGAGTTTTCACATTCATCACTCCAT
This sequence comes from Sambucus nigra, assembly GCA_949130495.1. Lineage (NCBI taxonomy): Eukaryota > Viridiplantae > Streptophyta > Magnoliopsida > Dipsacales > Adoxaceae > Sambucus > Sambucus nigra. The sequence goes on along the minus strand of OX422215.1, from coordinate 598,281,125 downwards.
TCGAAAATCTTCCTTAACACCTTGAAGAAAGGAAGGCATGCATCAGTAGCTCGTGAGACAAATCTATTGAGAGCTGCTATTAGGGGTGTTCACGGTTCGATCGATTCGGTTTTGACTGGGTTTTTTGAGCTGAACCGATCTTGTTGGTTTTTGGATATAAAGGACTGAACCGAACCGAACCGATCAGGGCCGGTTTTTCACAAGGCCGGTTCGATTTGTCCGGTGGTTTTTGACAGGGTCGGTTCGGTTTTTCATTTTTTTAATAAAAAATATTTTTTTTAACTCTGAAAAAAAAACAATGAAAAATTACCATTTTTTTACAACTTCAATTGAAGTTTCGGAATACCCACATTGTGAAAAAAGACCTGTATACTTTTTTTATCACAACTTTATTTTTTTGAACTTTTTTATATCATTATATTTATATGCTGTTTTTTAACTTATATGGATAAAAAAGACCTGTACGTTTTTTTTTCAACTCCCTTATAAGTTATATGCATTGGTCATCCCTTATATGCATTATTTCAGTATGTTGTTTATGTCATTTTTTTTTCAACTTTTAACTTTCAGTATATGTTCATATGCAACTTTCAATCCTATGATAATTCTAAGAAAAAGGATTCTATAATTAAATACAAATAGTCCAAAAATTACAATAATTTCAGACTACCCATGCTAAATGTCATAAATAAAACAGTCAAAACAGTCTCAAAATAAAACATACTAAAAAAGTAATAAAAACAGTCTAAACAGTCTCAAAAACAATCTAAACAGTTTTAAAAACAGTCTCAAGCTGTCTGAAAGTTCAAATCAGAAACTTCCAAAGTCTAAATAAATTACATTCCAAATGTAAAATTTAAATGTCTCAAAAAGTCCTAAGCATCCTGCTAAAACAAGCATCCAATCCAAACATCAACCTTCAATGTCTTTTTCTTAGTCTTGGCATCCCAACAACTCTGAAAAACAAAACAATAAAATATTAGCATCTTATTAACTTTGAAGTATCAAATATATTTAAACAAGAAAAAATACTTTTGAAACATAAAAATTACCTGAATCAAGTTTCTCATATTCCTCAATCTCATCCATTGCATCATGAAGACTAATCGGGGTGGTTGAAGTTCGAATCCAATTTTGCGTGCAAATGAGGGCCTCCATCGTTTTAGGCAATATTGAGGTACAAAAAGAATCAAGTATATGACCACCTGTACGATGCAACGGTTGAAACCGGAATGGCTAATATATCACGCGCAACAAAAGAGAGAACTCGATACTTAAAGGAATTAATCCTCCACCAACCCAAAACATCTAAATTTGCTACGTCCTCCTCACATCTTTTGGCCAAAAATCTATCAACTTCGGATTTATTTGCAAAGGTATCTTCCTGCTCCAAATGTCTTTTGAATTGAGATGCCAAAAGGCACGTCCATCCTTATCATCATCATTACCACCATCTACACCCCCCGTTGACTTTTCTAATTTTTGTGAAGATGAACCACTTGATTTAGGCCCCTTGGACTTATCATACCACCCGTACAAAGAATGAAACACATCTTCCACCTTCAGTGACATATCCTTTGCCACATTAATGTCAAATAATTGTTCAAAATAAAACTTGACATATAACAAGTTATAGCGAGGATCGAGGAGGATTGCGACAAACAACAAAAAATTCACTTTCTCAATATTCCAATACTTTTCAAATTTATCCCTCATATTTGTTGCCATCGTCGATAGAAAATAATCATCACTTTTCCTCATTTGAACCAACTTACTTTGTATCAAAGCAAGTTCATGAAAAAAAGCATTTGAGGTGACATGCAAAGAGCCGAAAAATCGCATAGTGGCATTGTAAAACATCCCTAGAAACTTTGTTAATATCCTAACTTTCACCCAATCAATATTCCCGGGAGGACCCAATATCACTCTTCCAACTCGTACTCTCCCTCTTTCCTCATCTTCCTCCTCATTTCTAAAATAATCTTTGTAATGGTCATCATCATCCTCCATTCTCTCAAATGCTTTTTCAAACTTCTCCGTCGCTTTTAACATCATATAAGTTGCGTTCCACTTAGTTGGGACATCTAAGCACACTAAACTTTTACTTTCAATTTTCTCCTTTTCAACACATAATTTGAATTTTGACAATTGGGACAGAGACGATTTCACATACCTAACTGCATTACGCACCTTGACAATTGAATCATCTAATTCCTTTAAACCTTTACACACAATAAGATTTAGGATGTGCGCACAACATCTTACATGAATATATTCATGTTCCAAAATGGTACTTTCTTACTTTTTGTCTTTTTTTTTTCAAGTATTGAAAAGTACTATTGTCGAAACTTACATTATCAACGGTGACGGTGCAAATGCTCTCGATACCCCAATCACGTAAGCAATCCTCAACTACCTTCCTTATTGCATCACCCTTTGACTTTCAACTTGACAAAAATTAAGAATCCTTTTGTGCAACTTCCAATCTTTATCAACAAAGTGTGCGGTTAAATACCTGTAATTTATATTTTGGATTGAAGTCCATGTATCCGTAGTAAAACAAATTCTTTGACCACTTAATGCACTTTTAAGGGCTTTTTTCTCTTCCATATAAATATTAAGACAATCTCGAGTAACCGTTGTTCGAGAAGGAAGTTTAGTCATTTTGGGTTGAATGTAGTTCATTAACTTAAAAGACAACTCGTCGATTATAATCATTTCGGCAATACGTTTTCTACAACCTTCAACAGTGAAATTAACAGCCACAAGATTGGTACCCCCCTCCTTGTTTTTTTGTTCAAAAGACAACATTTTTTGTTTTTTTATCCTTATTCTTATATTGGTAAACTTTGCATTAATTATTTATGTGATTAATCAAATTGCAAGTTCCATTATTTTTGGAATCACAAGCATAGGTCGCCCCGCAATAATTACACCCAGCCCTAGGTTTTTTTTTGTCTTTTACGATGGTAAAATGATCCCAACACCAAGCTTTTCGTTTATGAGCATTTACCTTTTTTAGAGAATCGTTTTTACCCTTTACTTCTGCTTTTCGAGACCTTGGGTCATCAACATCAACAATTGAATCCATATTTTTGCCCAAAATAAAAATAAAAAAAATCAATAACCGAAAATATATCTAAATCAGTATACAATAAATGGATAATGTATGGAAAACAAATATATTTAGAACCGAAATAAAAAACAAATATGTTTAGAACCGAAATAAAAAAAATATTTAGATCTAAAATAAAATAAAAAAGGTCTTGAAAAAAGATATTTTTACAAATCTTGAGTTCAACCTAGTTTTAATGTGATTAATATTTAGATCCGAAATAAAAAAACAGATATGTTTAGATCCAAAATAAAAAAAAAATGTTTAGATCCGAAATAAAAAAATATGTTTAGATCCGAAATAAAAAAAAAGGACTAGAAAAAAATATTTTTACAAATCGTGAGTTCAACCAAGTTTTATGTGATTAATCTTTAGATCGGAAATAAAAAACAAATATGTTTAGATACAAAATTAAAAAAATATGTTTAGATCCAAAAATAAAAAAATATGTTTAGATCCGAAAAAAAGGACTAGAAAAAAATATCTTTACAAATCTTAAGTTCAACCTAGTTTTAATGTGATTAATGTCTAGATCCGAAATAAAAAATCAGATATATTTAGATCCAAAAAATATATATATTTTTAGATCCAAAATAAAAATATATGTTAGATCCGAAATAAAAAAAAGGACTAGAGAAAAAATATTTTTACAAATCTTGAATTCAACCTATTTTTAATGTGATTAATGTTTAGATCGGAAATAAAAAAGCAAATATTTTTTGATCCATAATAAAAAAAAAAATATGTTTAGATCCAAAAAAAATATATATATGTTTAGATCCAAAAAAAAAAAGAAATAAATGAGATGACCAAACATGTTTACATAACCAAATATGTTTATATAGCAAGAAAGAAGTAACTTACTTACCTGATGATGACTCCACAATGACCAAGTCTTAGAAATGAAGAAGTGAAGCGAGATTAACAGGTTTAGTTTGGGTGAGAGAGGCGACCAAAAAATGAGATAAGAGAGGCAGCTTTTAGGTTTTGTTTTGGAATGAAGAGAGTCTAGAGAGATGAGAGAGGAGCGTGGGTTTTGGAATAAAGAGAGATGAGAGAGACAACGTTGGTTTTGTTATTAGACACGCGCGCCTATTTTTTTATGTGTGTCATTAGTGTAATATATATATAATATGAAATATAAAATTAAAAAATATAAAAATTAATTCGGTTCGGTTCGGTTCAAATCGATTTTTTTAATGCTAAAACTGAAAACTGAACTGACACCTTCGATTTTATACCCGTCCAAACCGACCCGACCCTTAAAAAAACTCGGCGCGAAAATTTTCGGTTCGGCTCAGTTTTGTCGGTTTGTCAATTTTTCTGCACACCCCTAGCTACTATATATCCTACTAGTCAGTCTTTGCACTTTCTTTTTATTTATGGGAGACTGTATGTTAGTAAGTGCTTGAATTTTATTTAGGATAGCTTCAATGCCTCTTTGATTTACTATAAAGCTAAGGAACATTCCTTCTCACATGTCAAACACGCATTTGGTCGGGTTGAGCTTTATTTTATGTTTCTCCAGTTGGTCGAATGTCAGCCCAAGATCTTTAGTGTGATCGACGACTTTCTTGATCTTAGTGATCATGTCTTCTATGTACACCTCCATAGTTTTGTTAATTTTTTCTTTGAAGACCTTGTTCACTAACTTTTGGTATGTTGCTTCAGCATTTTTAAGACCCAAAAGCATAACGTTGTAGCAGTAAGTACTGTGGTTGGTGATGGATGAGGTTTCCCCCTTGTCTTTTGGCTTCTGTTTAATTTGGTTGTACCCCGAATATGCATCCATAAAACTAGGAAGTTCATTCCCAGCGGTTGCATTAACTGATTGGTCAATCCTTGGCAATGGATAATGGTCCTTCGGCCAGGTTTTGTTCAAGTCTATGAAATCAATGCACATACGCCATTTATCATTATTCTTTTTTTACCATAACTACATTAGCCAGCCACTCGGGGTATCTAACGTCTTCAATGAAGCTCAACTTCAGTAACTTTTCCAGTTCCTCCTGGATAGCCATGTTCTTCTCGGGATTGAAGACACATCGGTTCTACTTATCGACTTTTCATCCTTGATAATGTTAAGTTCATGACACACAAACCCTAGATCAATCCTAGACATATCCTCATGACTCCAAGCGAATATGTTCTTCCAGTGTTTGAGGAAATCCACTAATTCCTTTCTGATGGTCGGGTCTAGGGATGAGCTAATCTTTGTTGCCTTTTATGGGCGTTCGTCATCCTGGATAATGATCTCTACTGCTTCCACAACTTGCCCCTTGACTAGTTAATCTTGCTTACAACGATTTATGGTCTCTATCTGATAGGTAGTTGTGATCTTCTTGAGTTCCTCTTAGTTGATTGACATGTAATAACATTCACGAGCTTTAATTTGGTTTCCTTTAACAACGTCGACCCCATAATGTGTAAGGAACTTCAGGCACTGGTACACAGTGGAAGACACACCTTTAAAAATTTTTAGTTAAACCTTGCTGAGGATAATGTTATATGATGACCAGACATTCTTGTCAAGGAGGAAAAAATAGATCTTCTCAGTTCGGTAGGTCGGCCAATTACTGATTACGACTTCCAGATTGATAGTTCCTTGGGGATACACTTTCTCTCCTGAGAAAACAATAAGGGGCATGTGATTGTGCTCAAGTTTTCTATCTCACTACCTTAATCCCTTGAAGCAGTCGTAAAACAGTGCATCGGCTGAGATGTCATAGTTGACCAACACCATAACTACTTTTCCTTTGTGCACCAATATTGTGACGACCAAGGGGTCATTATGTGGGGTAGAGTACTTATAATAGGTCATCCTTGTAGAACCCTATTACTAATATGTCCTTGTTTACTTTCCTTGTGTGATTATCAGCACCGCTGAACAAATTGATTTACTGAATGTAAGAGCATGCTTTGGCTTTATTAAGATAGGCTTTCCTCACAACTATTTCATCACCGTTGCTAGTGTCACCACCTGTAATAAAATGATATAAAAATATATCATTTTTACCTCATGTACAGTCTCTTTGGGTATCCTCGAAAGATCTAGGTCATCTTCTGCATCATTGCTGCCTCTTTTCTTATTGTCTCCTCTTTTTCAAGGGGATTTCGATTGTCATCGGGCTTCTCGTTCTTTTGAAGGATGCGCTCTACCCTTCATGTCAACGAATTTGGATAGATTTCCTCTTCGTATTAGGCTTTTTATCTCGTTCTTCAAGGATATGAAACTGTATGTATTATGCCCGTGATTTTTGTTGAATTTATAATACTTGGATTCATCCCTTCGATTTGGGGGAGATTTCAGTTTCTCGAGCCATTTCACTACCCTGCTTCCCCGAATTTGCTCCATGATGTGATGTACACCAATAGTGAGAGGGGTGTATTCGTCATACCTCTTGGGTTTCTCCGCCTTCTTATCCTTCTGTTCTTTATTCTTAGAGCCCTTATTCCTGTCGGCCTTTGGTTTGTGAGACTGTTTGGTAGCCATGGCCTCCTCGGTATTTATAATCTTGCCTAATTTAGCCAGTAATTTAGTGATGGTGTTTGTAGGATCTTTGTCTAGAGCATAATATAATTTGTCGAAGATCAAGTCACTCATTAGCGCAACGATTGGACTATTTTCTTTGTAATCAATAACCTTCAGTTTTTCACTATTAAACCAGGTGATATACTCACGCATGGTTTCTCTGACCTGCTGGTAAACACTTAGAAAATGAGCTACCCTTTTAACTGGTTTGGATCTAAACAGAAGTTACTGATGAATAAATCAACCAACTGTTGAAAGCTGGAGGTCTTCCCTCACAGTAAGTTATTGTACCAGATCTGGACTGATCCGATAATAGTATAGAGAATGCACTACAACGTATCTCATCGGGGACTGAATAGATATTGGCGATAGCTTAATATTATTCCACGTGAAGTACAGGATCTGGCTTGCCATCGTACTTTAGGGTTACTACAAGTGGTTTGAATTTGGTAAGTGTAGGGTAGTTCATAATTACAGGGATGAAGGGTGATCCGTTTACGAAACTTCGATGTAAGGGATTCTTTAATTTAATTATTTCCCCAGAAATGATCTTCTAACCGTTGAATTGAGCCCTTCCAAGGATGTTCGTTTGGGTCGGCTTTGGCTGAGAGTTTTGGCTGCTCGGTCATGGGTTTGTGATGATCTCTCTTTCTAAGAATTCTTCTCGACATACACCGATCCTTGTACGCTAGTTATTGACGTGATAAATATCTCTCGATGTTCTATTGATCATGCGAGTTCTTTGTGAATATGACCCCTTGCAGCTTGGGGACCTAGGAAATCAAATGTTTAGCCCTTGCTTAACCTCTTTAGCACGCTTGGCCTTTCCTGAGAGAATGAATGCCCATTATAATAATCAGTGGATCTTAGAGACAAGGTGGAACCGGGATGATAGGTTTGGTCGTTAGTTGATCTAGAGTGTCTAGATTTGCTTCTCTTGCACATCCTTACTGGGTTTATGGGTTACCTATCCCCATAAGGGGCAGGGGGAAATATTTATCCTCTTGTGATAGGGCATGTTATAAGCCTGGCCTGGAGCATTTGAGTCAATTATTTGAGAGTCTCTTGCATATGCTCTAAAAATTCCTCGTAGATCCCCTATGCCAGAAGTGGCAGAGGGAATGTAGGCAACATGGCAATGAATGCTTTCCAGATTTCCTTCCATTTTTTGGTACGCACAAGTAAATGATTGGAAAAGTTCTAAATTGAAAATAGGTAGGAAACAATAATGACTTGTCGAGTTCCCACGGGCGAAACCAATGTTGGTGTGTAAAATTGGTATAGTGATTATAATGAGTCTTAGATTGATTATACCAATAATTATATACCACAGAAAATGTATGAGATGATATGGATTATAGAGAGGTGATAAACAAAGGAGACAAAGGGTTTTTATGTGGTTCAACCCAATATAGTTCCTACATCCACGGGTTTGAAGTCACTAACTATTAAGGTTTGAGTACAAGCTCTCAATAACTCTATAGGGTTAGGCATAAACTATTTTTCAATTATTCCCCACTTAAGGGGTGTAGTAATCTATTTATAGTAGTGGGAAGGAGAAGAGGCAGAATGCCTTTATATATCAGGTATTTACACATTTTTTACACTATATATAACAACTTAGCATATCTTCACGTGCATACTATAGAGATTACCATGTGCTTGTTCACCTTGTTGATGTTTTACATTCTCGAAGATGGTTGGCCAGTTTTCCAACACAAGGAGATAATAAATCTGACTACATCAATTAGACGATTGGTCCCATTGGATACTATGATAGGTGTCATATTGTTATTGTTCCACGTAATATTGTTATTTTAGGTTATAACATCGCTCTTTTGTTGTCTAAGACATCAGCCAATTCTTCATTAAGGGCAGGATCCAAGGATAAGTCTATATGAGTTGTTCTTTTCAGATGGTCGTTATCCAAATAATTGATTCAATCTCCTCGACGACCTATCCCTTAAATATTTTCTCCTCATCTGGAGGATCCAACATCTCAATCTGATAGGTTATTGTCAGCTTCTTCTGTTACTCCTACTCGAGTGAGGTATTGTATCATTCCTTGGCTTCAAATTGTTTTTATTTTACCACACTGACCTCATAATGAGTGGGGAGCTATTAGATTTATGAGATAACCAATTTACATAATAAAGGGAAGAGAAGATGAAGAGGAAAAAAGAAAATGGAGAAATCAACAAAGAGGAATGAATGAATAAATTAGGTCATTTATCTCCCATCACATTCTATTTATATCACAGAGTTTTAATATTTACACATAGGTCCATACATAATTAAATGATAATTAAAGTGTTGTAAATAAGCCCCTCACAACACTCCCCCTCAAACTGGTGCAAGGATATCTATCATACCCAACTTGACTAACATTTTGTGCAAGGTAGCTTTACTCTCACCCTTAGTTAACACATCAGCTATTTTGTCAACCGTGTTGACATACAGAGTACAAATGAGCCCAAGATGAAGTTTTTCCTTGATGAAATGTCAATTAACTTCAACATGCTTTGTCCTATCATGTTAAATTGGAATATAGGCAATACTAATGGTAACTTTGTTGTCATAATACAAGTCCATTAGCTCTCATACTAGATATCCCAACTCATTTAACATAGTTTGTAATCATAACAATTCACAAAATCCATGTGCCATGGATCTGAATTCAGCCTCTGCACTAGATTTAGCTACTGCAGATTGTTTCTTGCTTAGTCGGGAAATAATATTATCACCAACAAATGTTCAATATCTTAAAGTTAATCGTCGATCAATCACAAACCCTACCCAATCATCATTAGTATAAGCTTCGACACGCAAGTGACCATGCCTCCCAAATAATATCCCCTTACCGGTGAACTTTTGAGGTAATGAAGAACATGATATATTGTCTCGAGGTGAGAAGACCATGGATTTTGCATAAACTGACTAATCACACTAACAACATCAGCTATATCTGGACGAGTGAGGGATAAGTAAATTATTTTCCCAACCAAATGCTGAAATCTCCCCACACCATAAAGAAACTCGCTATCAGTGTCATTTTGCTTATAGTTTTGCTCAATGGGAGTATCAATGGGTTGTGACAACCCACCTATTCTAATACCGAATAGTCAATCCTCCACTAAACTAAAACATGAATCTTAGTATGGTTTCATTCCCAGCATCACCGTCGTAATAAATAATATAATATAATATGAATAAAACCATACAATAAAATGAATAGAATAAATCACCATCCATAGATAAATAATAAAAGTGAACCAAATAAACCATCGGTCCCCAAATAGTAATATCTACTGAATAAAAATTGAAAAAAAGTTGAGTACTGAAATAATATATCCTAGCAGTAACATAAAAATCTATCCATCTACGGGCAACACGCCCAAACTAAAAACTGGAATGAAAAGATCCTATTTAGATAGAATAAGTTGAGTCGTCTAAAATAATTCTGTAGCGTCCACGACTACAATGGTATGAATGAATCTATCCTTATGGTCCCGGCTACTGCTCCTGCACGCTTAAGGTTTTAAAAAGAAAAATAAGGAAAAATAATTTCCCGTTAGTCCAAACCAGAAAGTAGAAAATATTTTGCAAGGTGATAATTATTTTAAATTGATTAAAACTTGTAATGTATTACTTTCATAATTTACCGGTCGCACTTACATGAAATAAAACCTCACATCTCAACAACAGTGCGCACCTAACGTGTTCTTTTTATTATCCTAATTAAACTACCCGGTCTAACTAGAACATGCAAGTGCTATCTAAGCCTAAACCCCACTAATACTCTCTACTAACTAAGTATAACTAACTTCACTAGGTATGCGTTCATAAATAATATTGCAGAGACACACTTGCTATATATAAATATTCACATAATAAACATAACATATCTACACTTGTGATACAAATAAATATATACACTATATCATATAAACATACATATATATCACTCACTATATATGTATAACCGTATCCCTAGGACATGGACCTCACATATATATCCCTTGTGTGCTATCAGGCTCCAGACATCGCGGACCACACTCACTCACCGGATTGGAATCTCAACACCGATCCCAAACATAAACACATACACCAAAGGAGATTATAGACATACGTCCGGGGTTCACAACCATACCACATTGCACCTACTCGGTCTCCAAACCAATACCTATCGTCACACATAGATAGTGGTCATGCAACAGTCTTATGAATCGGGGAATCAATCTGAAACCTACTGGTTAACGTCAAGGTTGACTGCCCACTATGTACAACCTCATACGATAGCACTACCTAGTAGGTATGTTCAATATAAACAAGTAGCATACACACATACATATATATACACGTCACTAGTATGTATACAAAAAGTATAAAGCTCGTGCGCATATCCTACAAAGTACAATTCACATATTCTCAAAGTTTGAGCCAATTTCTTGATTAAATATTTAAATGACCACTCGCTTCAATTCACAGTTCTCCTCACTCGCACCCATCTATTCGTTGGCCTATCACATGTATTAATCCCTGAAAAATATTCCCCAGCAATCCTATAGTACCTCGGAAGAACTTACGGTCATTTCCCAAGATGTAACGGGTGAAAAAAACACGTGAATAGAAATTGGACAAGCCAACAAACTTAAACGGTTTGCTGGCACACTGAACCGATTTTCTCCCCTAGCTAACTCGTTCGGTTTGTTGGGTTGCTTGTTATTTTTTTCCTCGGGTTTTTCTCTTTCAAACCCTCCAATGGAGGTCCCAAACCACCCTAGACATAAAATCGACCTCATACATCATTATAATAATGTTCCAGAAGCATTATAACATATAAGTAACTCCGAATCACATATCAAATACCTAGGATTACAAATCAAACATCAATCCTATTTAATTTAGAATCTCCACAATTTGATTTTAATTAATCCAACCTTCCTATCCAAGTTATACATGCTCAATATTAAAAACCCAAAATTAATTTCAAAATTCTTTTATAATCAATACCAACCAATAACTAACTTAAATTAGAGATCACATATCATCTAATTCTCCAAATCAAATCAATCAAAGTTTCAATCTTATAACTTTAAATCCCAGATTTTTATCATTAATCATAGAAGTGATTAACTACATATAATTTGCAATTTAAAGCAAGTAACTAATTGCCTTTATGGATTTAATCTGAAGTCCTCTTAGTTTGATGATGGGTTGAATCCGAAGATAGTCTCTCTCTTCTATTCTCCAAGCCCTTTTACAACTTCTTCCTATTTTTCTCTTCTCTAGAACTCTCTCTCAATCTCAAGTATGCTGAATGCCAAAGGTTGGATGACATCCACATTACCTACCTTTAAATACTCCCTTAATCCACCCTAATCACGTTTTCCCCTTTAACCCTAGGTATTAAATTGACCTTCCTAGCCTTATATGGGTCTTACAATGTCTAAAAAGTCCCCAAACCCAATTATAACACCCGGGTACCTATTTCGGACTTTTTCGACCCTTCCTCAATCAGCGGTGCACTCGAAAAAGTCATATAAGTTACCTAATTACAACTATGCTAACATCTCATTAACCGGTCCCGACACGCGTGTGCCTTACGTGACGCCCATAAATTATACCAATTTGTCGATGTAACTCTCTATCGATAAATAATAATAAAACCTCCACTTTCACTCATACACAAAAATATAATAAATCACATATCTATTTAGTTATCACACACAAGTAAATAATAATTATAGTAAATATTAATCCTTTATCTCACTAATTAATATTTATGGAAACCCAATTTAATTTCCCCCCAATCAAATTAATAATTATAAGTGTACAAAAATTAAATAATTATAAAAGTACGAGGTATTATATTTTCACCCCTAATAATGGAATTTCGTCCCCAAAATTCAAACTTGCTTGCCATGAAGAGCTCTGGATACTTTTTTTGCATGTCATCCTCACGTTCCCACGTCGACTCGATAACATTCTGGTGTCCCCACAGTACACACACCAACGGTACCACCTTTGACCAAAGCTTTCGCTCGTTACGACCCAAAATGGCAACATGTATCTCCTCGTATGAAATATTCGATTGTAAGTCAATCTCCTCTAACGGTATATGCTATTAAGCCACATCATCCCTGGTATACCTCCTCAACTAAGACATACAGAACACGTCGTGAATTCGCTATAAGTGCTCTGGCAATGCGAGCTTATACACAACCAACCTACCCTCTTGATAATGAGAAAAGGCCCCACTTATCTCTATGCTAACTTCCCCCTTCTTCCCGAACTACATTATTCCCTTCATTGGAGATACCCATAGTAACACCTAATCAACCACGTCAAACTCTAAAAATATTCGATTCGCATCGGTGTAACTCTTTTGTCTGTCCTGAGCTACCCGAATGTGACTCCTGATCAAATCAATCTTCGCTGACGTATTTTTAATCAAATCTGGCCCAAAAAGCTTATTGTCTCCCACCTTTAAACAACAAGAGATGAACGACAATGTCTCCCATACAAAGCCTCAAATGGAGCCATGCCTATAGTGAACTGGTATGAGTTATTATATGCAAACACTATCAAGGGAAAATACTGCTCCCAACTACCCTTAAATTCCATAATACACATCCTCAACATATCCTCCAACATCTTATTCCCTATCTATATTTGCCATCGATTTATGGGTAATAGGTCATGCTCAAACGTAAATCTATCCCCATCACCTCCTAAAAACTTTGCCATAAGTGGGAAACAAAGATCTTATCCTGATCTGAAATAATGTTGAAAAGCACCTCGTACAATATCACTATATCTTCTATGAACAGCTGTGCATGCTACCCTGTCGTGTAATCCATCCGAACTGGCAAGAAATGGGCTACCTTGTCCAATCGATCCACAATAACCTAGATGAAATCATGACCCCTCTGTTATGTTGGTGACCCTGTGGTCTTTCACAGGTTATAGAACCTCGACTAGTCTCTGATGATCCGCCTTCACTAACTGACAAGTGGTGCATTTGAAGATAAACTTTAATATGTCCCGCTTCATAGTCGACCATCAGTACTGTCACCTCATATCTTCGTACATGTTATCCCCTTCGGGGCGTATCTAAAACTATGACATATGCGTCTCCTCCATAACCACGCTTTATAGCTCCTCGTCGTTTGGGACTATCAAGCTCCCATTAAAGCATAAACCACCCTCAGAATTGACTGAGTAAGAATCTGATTCACCCACCAATAACTGTTGAATCCTCTTCTGACATGGCGGATACCTTACCTATGACTTTACAACCCTCAAAATTATCTCGGGTGTAATGGTCATCACTTCTATGTAAACACAAACTACCTCATCCTCTTAATGAAGCTTAACGCACTTCGCCTTCCACACCGCTGCCAACTGCCCTATCGATATACAGCTCAATGCATCTACCACCACATTATCCTTCCCTGAATGATACTAGATATCGAACCGATAATTGTTCACAAACTCAAGCCACCTACGTTGCCTTATGTTCAGCTCCTTTTTTGTGAAAAGATACTGTAGTGACTTGTGGTACATGAATAACCATAACTTCTCCTCCAATAGATAGTGCCTTCGAATCCTTATAGCAAAAATGACTGCTGCTAACTCTAAGTCATCAGTGGGATAGTTCTTCTCATTTGACTTAAGCTTACAAGATGCATAATCTATAGCTCGTTCCTCCTACTGCAGAACTCCCCCAAGTCCATGTAAGGATGCATCGTTAAAAATAAAGTGTAAGGACATATTTTACTTAGTTCGTTTTACATTTGAATATGTCGTACAACGCTACAACCATCGAAGAAAGTTCAAGTTTAAACATGCATCAAGATGGATCCAAATATCAAGTTCTTCAACAGTAAAGCCTCTACAAGATTGATTTTATTAAGGTTATGTTTAAGTCCCTTAATATATCATTTGAAAGTGTTGGGATAGTTTTTATAAAATGTTTTTATCAACCTGAGGCATTTTATTGAGTCAAAATATTTTTTATAAGACCTGTAGGCGGACTCTAAAAATATTTTTTTTTATGTTGTAGTCGTTCAAATGACAAGTCAATGTTATTCAAACGATAAGATCATGTCAAACTAACGACCCATCTAACGACATTAGATGTTGTTTGAAGTTCGTGAGATGGTTGCTTGAAGCAGTTCATCTAACGACATAACACTATTTTGATTTGTTAAGGTCGTTATAAGGTCGCAAGATCCCTAGATATAATGACATGAGATGTCGTTCGAACGACCTGGAGATCTCGTTCGAGCAACCCCTCCGACTCAATATTTTTACAAATACCTAATTTTTGAGTCATTGTTTCTTTGGATGACTGAAGAATTTTGACGAAAATGAAATTGCAAACTACAGCATTTTGTGTATTCAATTTTAGGGTCTTAAACGCTTTGTTTTCAATTCACAAATTGTCCCAATTACTTGAGTGAATTATTTTGTAACCCAAGATACAACTTTGTTGAAGTTTCTCTTGTAGAGATAAAATCTCTACTGCTGACTTGCTAGTTCTTGTGGGAGATGCTTGTTGTCATCGACTGCGATCATTGGGGATGCTCGAGGGTGCTTCTTACTGAGGAAAGTTGCGGTTCTTGTGGGTTCTTACGGGAATCCATTGTGTAGTTAAGTGCACCTATGTGGATTTGTCGCGGTAGATTCATTACAGATTTTGTTATGTAATTATAAATTGCGATTTACGTTAAATAGTGAAATAAAGGTTTTTACCCGGAAGGTTTGTTTTCCTGAAACTGTGTCTTTTACCCGCATGCTTTATTTATTTAACAGTTTGAATCACTATGATGCATGTTTAGGGTTTAAGAAGATAAAATTGGTTTGAATAAATTGGTTCTTATATGTGGTTCGTGTTAAAATTGGAAAAAGTTATCTTTACCTAAAGCACACACAAAAGGGCCTTCAAGTGCATTCTTAAATTGGTATCAGAGCATGTTGCACTATTCTATTGTGTTTGTGATCCCGTCTCTTTAGGTATTCCTTTTAGAGGGTTTGATGGTTTTAGAACACATTTGTCTTATAGGTCTTGTTGAAAAATGCATATGAAGTCTGTACTTAAGACCTGAGTTAATAAGGATGAATTTGAGAAGTATCTTTGCTGTGAAGGGTTTGTTCATAGGATAGATGAGTGACCACTAAACTATGGGAGAGTTTTAATAAATCGATAAATTATGTTCCTACTCTTAGTGGTAGTGACCATGGAGATGAATTTTTTATACCAGTAAGCGAGTACTTTCCAACAATGTGGCTAATCATGTGAGTGATGATGATAAATTTTCTCACGAAGACAATTCTTTGCATGATTCTTCCATAGATACAGGTAGTGAAACCCAAGACAGTGAGTGTGATGTAAGTGAGGATGAGAGTGAGGATAAGAGAGACTTGCAAGTTATCTTTAATGAATTGTATGAAGAAACTTTGAAGGTAAAGAAGGAAAACTTAACTTTAGAAGCCAAGTTGAAAGAACGTGCCATAGAAAATGGTGCTTTGATTGAGGATCTTAGGGCACGTGAGAAGAATATTTGGGAGAAGCTAGAATATGCCGAGGGTGAGAGAGATAATCTTCGAGGTTTAATGGAGGCAATGAAAAGGGATCTTCCAGAGTTTGAGGAGTTTAGTCATTTGCTTGACTCTAGGATCAGAGAGCTTGAGGGGAAATTGAAAGATTTAAGTAAGGTGAAGTTTGATTTGGAGTCTAGGTAGGAAAAATTAGATAAGATGTTAGGCACTGTCCAAATCAAGGATGAGGCGTGGTATTAACTTCAATAATCATGTTGAACCCATTCTCAAAGCCAAAATCATACGTGCAAGAGAGCCACCTAGGAACTTTAGGAGAGAGCCACCTTGGATTATTAGGAGAGGACCATCCTTAGGTAACATTCACCACCACATCTACACTTGTACACATTGCGGTCGAAAAGTTCACCTGAGTCATTTCTGTTATAAGCTTCAAAAGGCTCCTAGGAAGTTTAACAATAGAGTCAATTCGGTTTCCCAAACCCCCTTGCGTCGTTACACCCCAATTTGGGTTAGGAAATCAGACTTGGAAGCTTTAGGACTTATGGTTCATGACTCTCGGTTGCTTGCATGTGATTCTCCTCATGTTAGATCTTTCGATTGATCTTGTTGATGTTTGTCATACACTAGTTTCATTTCATGATATATATTTTTACAAGTGTTATAATGTGTATCCTTTGTATTTACTTTCCATTCTTGATATGTTTTTCAAAAAACCCAAAAAGATTTTTGTTTTGAAATTTTTTGGAAAAATACAAAAAAGATTTTCTATTTTTTTTTGAGAAAAATGGAAAAAGCCAAAAATATTTTATTTTGATAAATTTTTTAGAAAAAGACAAAATTGATTTTAGTATTTTGTTTTACACCGTCTATGAATGGACATTTAAGATGACCAAGTCACAATATCATTCCATATTCATGTGACTATTTGATAGTGATTTGAGATGCATCATCATTTCATTTTGTGCTTTATAATGTTTAGAGTCATTAAGATGTAATTTGAGATTACTTTCTACATGTTTGACTCTTAGTCTCCTTTATTGCACATGTGAAAGAATTTGTTTGATTATTGTACTTATCTATCATATGTTGGTCGAAGTGTTTCCATTTCAATCATGTATTTAAAACGAACCAAATGCGATAAAACTTAACAATGAAAGTAGTGCATGTAAGAACTATTGCCCATGAGGACTTTATTTAAAATGATGAGTGAACGAGTAAGGTCTACGAAAGGTACTCACATATCCTTTGCGATTAATCCACCGTTTAAATCGGACCTAAAAATCATGGCATTGTAAAAACTAGCCAAGGTCCAAAGAGGTTGAAAAGAGCTCGAAAAAATTTAAGGCAACAAAAAGATTAGTATGCCAACAAGGGGGGCCATTAGGTTTTAAGATCACCTCATTAGAAAAATAAAGGATTTTTTTATTTACGAGGGTGTTTGGTTAGAATTAATCAACGAGTTTGCACGTTTTGACAAAGTCATGAAAAAACATTGCATAGTTTTTGTCGTTATTAGTGCGAAAATCATATTTGACTTTGATGTGTTGATTAGATTGAGTCGATGTCATATAAATTCACATTTTGACACCTAAGGTCGATTTTGAGATCATTCGTTAGGAGTATCCTGATTCATCGTACACATATGTTATGTTTTATTTCATTGATTTCCCTATCGAATTAGTTCACACCCATTCATTCCATTTCTAAGATTTCGTCATCTTAGTGCAAATTCACGGTGTGTAATGTTTTTGTAAATTATTTTTGCTTGAAATTTTTGAAAAATAAAAAATAGTAGGTGGATGCTTTTGAGTTTTTCCTTGGATGATCGTAGCTGATTTGCTTTGCTTGTCATGACACTCCATGCTTGTTTTGTTTATTCTTTTTCTTGTCTATTTCAGACAGACAAAAAGGGGGAGAACGAATTATGATTTAATGGGGGAGATTTGAGATTTGATCTTCATTTTGATTTATGTTTATTTCATTTCAAACGTGATATGTCATGAAGGTATTTGTTGTTTTTCTCATGTGTGTAGGTATAATTTTTTAGGATCATTATTTTGCACACCCTGATGATGACAAAGAAAAGTTGGAGATTTGAAGATGTCAAGTTGAAGAGTTTTGAAGAAACTTTAAAAGACTTTCTTTTTTAGTACCTTGTCATTTTTGGTTTCATGGGAGGGTATTAGATTTGTATAGAACATTTGATTTGATAATTCAAATGTTTTTATTTTGTACCGGGATAGACATAGGGGGAGATTTGTAAGGATATATTTTACACAGTCCATTTTATATTTGAGTATGTCGTATACCGTTACAAATGTCAAAGAAAGTTCAACTTCAAACATGCATCAAGACGGATCTGAATCTCAAAGTTCTTCAATAACAAAGCCTCTGCAAGATTGATTTTGGTAAGGTTGAGGTTCTAACGACATCACACTGTTTTGATTTTTTTAAGGTCGTTAGAAGGTCGCGAGATTCCTGGTTCTAAGTACATGAAATGTCGTTTGAACGACCTGGAGATCACATTCGAGTGACTCCTCCGACTCAAGTTTTTTTAATAAACACCTGATTTATAAGTCCTTGTTTCTTTGGATGACTGAAGACTTTTGACAAAAACGAAAATGCAAATTAGAGAATTTTGTATCTTCAATTTTAGGGTCATAAACACTTTGTTTTCAATTCACAAATCATCCCAAGTACTTGAGTGAATTATTTTGGAACCCAAGATACAACTTTGTTAAAATTTCTCTTATAGAGATGAAATATCTACTGCTAACTTGGTAGTTCTTATGGGAGTTGCTTGCTATCATCAACTACGATCATTGGGAATGATCGAGGGTGTTTCTTGCTGAGGAGAGCTGTGGTTATTGTGGGTTCTTGTGGGAGTCCATTACTGATTTATGTGAGGCCTATATGGATTTGCTACGATAGATTCATTACAGATTTCTCAATGCAATTGTAAGTTGCGATTTACATTAGATAGTGAAATAAAGATTTTTACCCGAAAGTTTTTTTTTAAACTAAAACTGTGTCTTTTACCTGCATGCTTTATTTATTTAATTGTTTGAATCACTTAGATGCATGTTTAGGGTTTAAGAAGATAAAATTAGTTTAAATAAATTGGTTCTCATATTTGGTGCGTGTTAAAATTGGAAAAAGTTGTCTTTACTTAAAGCACACACAAAAGGGTCTTCAAGTGCATTCTCACAAAGTACTCCACTCCTCCCCTAGGAAATGCGAACCGAGCACTAGTGATGAAGTCAGTTTGTTCTTTAGCTCATCGAAAGTTAACAGGCAGTTGCCATATAAAACGTACTCCTTTACGAGTCCAATTCGTTAGGGGACCCACAATCTTCGAAAATCCTCCGATGAACTGGCGGTAGTACCCTGATAACCCCAGAAAACTATGCACCTCCATATATGTCGTGGTTTGGCCCCACTCCCTCACCGCTGACACCTTACTCAAATCCATAGAAATACCTCTCTTGAAGACAATGTGACCCAATAATTGCATTTCCCTCAACTAGAATCCATATTTCTCGAACTTGGCATACAACTGGGGGTCTTGTAAAAGTATGAAGAAGCATAAGCAAATGCTCTGTCTGCTCGCCCTTTGTCCGAGAATAAATCAAGATGTCATCTATGAACACAATGACAAACTGATCCAAAAAATCCCTGAACATCCTATTCATGAGATCCATGAAAACTACAGAGGTATTGGTTAGCCTGAACGGTATAAGCCTGAACTCATAAGACCCGTATCTCATAAAAAATGCGGTCTTAAGGACATCCTGCTCCCTAATATGTAACTGATGGTACCCTGACCTCAAATCAATGTTAGAGAAGTAGGTTGCTCCTCTCAGCTGATCGACCAAGTTAGCAATACACGATAATGGATTCTTATTCCAAATCGTGACCTTGTTCAACTCTCGACAGTCGATACACAATCTCAACGACACATCCTTATTTCTCACAAACAGAACTGGGCACCCCAAGGTGACGTACTCCTGTGGACAAAACCTTGACCCAATAGCTGTTGAATCTGATCCCTCAACTCCCTCGTCTCTAAAGGATCCATATGATGCGGTTCTCCCGTTATCGACGTAGTTCCCGACGCTAAGTTAATCACAAACTCAATCTCCCTACTCGACAGTTGAGGCGAATCAGAATGTGTGCGCTACGTGTGTGGCTATGGCTCAAGGGCAAGTCGATCGCTCAAGTAATACCCGGTAAGTTGGGGTTGAATCCTCGGGGAATAAGATGTAAAACGTTTTGACGACAATAAGGTTGGCTTATATGATCTAAGTTTCAACTCAAGAAAGAAATAAAATGTGATTTTTTTATTTCGAGAAAAAATCTACTCGACTAAGAAAATTAAGCCAAGTAAATGCAATTTAAACTAATGAAAACCAGAACTTGGAATTTTTGGTTTCGAAAATAATTTTGGAAAAATGAAGTTGGTATCTAATCCCCCAAACCGTAGAAAATGTCCACTAAATATAAAATTCTCAAAAACTATTTAATTAATTAAGAAGAAAAACGTAAACTAATTCGAAGTACCAAACATGTGTGGGTGTTAATCCACAAAATATTTAGTCAACAAATTAATTAATGCCAATGATAGAATTACCGACCCATATATTATATTCTCAAACCTTCCGATTGCCTTCGTCAAACAGAGTTAAAAGATCTACTATATTAATCCTAATTAAACTATCAAAACCTAATAATTAATTATACAATTATTTTTAATTTTATATCTAACTTCAAAAACCTAGGTTGGGTTTATGTTCCCCAACTCACTATGAGTTTAACCGGGCATAGAATCAATTTCTACATAAATAAATGTTATAGTGCAAGAAAACAAGATGAATTAATATGAATTATGAGATGAATTAATGTTACCAGGATTGAAGAAACAAATAGCATGGAAGAGATCACACCAATTGAAGAAAAACTCGAAAAAGACTTGATCTTGAATTGAATTGATGATGAAAAGTATAAAATATGTTCTGAACCATAGCTTTCCTAACAATAATGCTTACTAGGTTCAAAAGACTCCTAATGGACGAATACAAGAGCAAAAATTTGTTCATAGAGGTTTAGATAAACTCATATAACTCTAGCTAAAATCTAGGAAGAGACATAAAATACCGTCTGGGACCGTACCCATTGACAGAACTAAATCCACCAACAAACCCATTGAGAAAACTGGTTCTCCTGATCGAACCAGTTTGGTCAGGTTCTCTGTATAAGGTTACCTTTTTTTGCCTTTTTCTTCCTATTTACAGTTTTGCCCTCCAGAATTCTTCTCATTTTCGAATGCTTGTAACTTTTTCACCGTAGCTCGGATTAAGGTGGTTTTATTCTAGGATTCTTGTGAATTCAATATCTTTGACTTTTTTGTTGATTCCTTGTCCGAGTTCTGGCTAAAAAATTACTGAAACGCCCTTGACTTTCCTTTCTCGCAATTCTTTCATTGTTTTGACATTTCTCTTCCATCCACTTGAGAAATACACAAACCAAGAAATAATCACCAAAAAAGATTAGTACCACAAATATGAGATAATTCTCTGCTAAATGAAATGTTCGGGACCGTGAAAATTTCGAATTTAAGGGGATAAATATGGAATATTTATGCCTAATCAAATCCCCCTATCTTAGAACATTCCTAGTCCCGAGCAATGTAAAAGAATGTGAATTAGGGTCTAAAAATACCTCTTAGACAACTAAGGGATAAAATAACTTTTTTTTGCGGTAAGCGATTGCATTTAGTGTATGCAATAAGCCGTTAAACCCATTGGTTACCCTAGTATTACGAGTGGTGTCTCATGAGGGTTTGCAGTGAATTTACCCACAAAATTCATTTTTGCCACATGGTACGACTCAAACAAAGTATCAAAATAATTAAAAAAATGTACAATTTAAATTTCAGGAAAATAATCATAATAAATTTTTAATCCATAAATCTCAATTCATAGTGTATGTGTGCGAAACCGAAAATTAATTGCTAACTTCCACCGATTGATCATTAGATAACTTCTTCAAAATTTCGCTTTGATTCAATTTCTCATGAATACACTCACAAACGAATCCCTCGAATTGTGGATTTTTCTCTCGATGTGCGTGAAATTAAGAGTAAATATAATTGGACTCGGGTTTACGCACACGAATTGAAAGAAAGAAATTTTAATGATTAATACGATCTCATGAACAAAATACAATCATTGAAAAGTGAAAAAACACCATTCTTTATTCGCACCGTTTTGTCCACTTATTATCTTTTTTTATATTTTTATCTCTCCACGCGATAATTGACTTTGTTATTCGGACTCAATTAGGACATTTTTGGGTTAAGGCACATTAGGAGATGAAGTTTGGGATTTAATTGAAAATGGTTATCGGCACCTCAATACTCCTATAGCAGAATATAACACTATTTTTAAAAAACTTAGTGCATCTGAATTAAGTGCTGATAAAAAAAAGATAAGCAGTTTCGATAATAAGGGCAAAAATGCGATTTTTATGAGTGTGAGTGAAACTAAATTAAAATGTATATGTCATTGCACTACTAGTAAAGATGCTTGGGATACTTTAGTGATAGCACATGAGGGTGACGATAGGGTAAAGGAACATAAATCACAAATGTTGGTTAAACAATACAATATGTTAGTAATGAATGATAATGAACCATTTGATGACTTCTACATGTGTTTGACTGATATCATTACCAAACTAAATGCTAATGATACAGTATATTCTGATAAAGAAGTGCGTGCTAAAATGTTGAGGTCCTTTACCCCTAGATTTGACCATAAACGTTACATCATAGAAGAGATTAATGATCCATCTCTAACACCATAATTGTTGAGCTCAAAATTGAGAACTAAGGAACTTGAATCAGCCTTTAGGAAGACTCTTAAATTTTATGCCAAGAATGAGTTGACCAATACTTTTGAAGTTGCTTTTAAAATTTCTTGTCCTAATAAAAGTAAGCATAAGGTAGTTAAATAACAATCTGAGTTGGATGATGACTCTGAAGTGGATTCGGATGAAATTGATGAGATTGATAATCAACTTGCTATTATGGCTTCACAATTTAAGAAACTTTTGAAGCACAAAAATGTTGTTGCTAAAAGACGTATGCAAGTGAATAATCAATCAAGTCAGCTCACCCGGAACCTAACAGAAATTCAAAGCATACATCTGATTATGATACTAGAAGTAGTTAGACTGATAAATCTTAATTGGCTTGTCACAATTGTGGGAAACTCGGTCACTTCATTGCTGAGTGTAGGTCTAAAACATAGTCCATGAATTCTAAAACACAAAATGCTCACATTTCTAAAACTTTCGATGACTCTTCTGGTTTTGAATCAGAAGATAACCAAGGAGATTCTGAATCAAATTGCCTTGCATTTTTAAGAGAAGTTTATAACTGTTGCGGAGACGTGTACTAAGCAAGAACGATTGATTCCGAAGATAAATGTGAATTTGATGAAGTACTTGATTTTATTGATGTTACTATCTCTTTGTCAGCTAGACAACCTTATGTGCTTGAATTAACTGCTCCGTTTGATGCAAAACGTGTTGTGTATGATACTAAATTTGATGATAACAACACTTCTCACACGGACATGTAGGATAATGAAAACTTTGTTGGCTATGATGATTACTCAAAATTATATGTCAATACATTGCAAAATAGACAAGAATTATCGAATCTGGTTAAATTGCTTAGTGAGTACTTAGAAAACCAATATGGGATAGTTAAGCAGAATGAGCATGAAATAACTTTTATCAAATCAAATTTTAAAAAAGAAAGAAGTGATTTTCAGAAACAAAAATATGATTTTGAAAATGAAATCCCTTATATTAATGAAAAGGTTTCTATTTTTGAACAAAGATATAAGGCCACATTAGTTGATCTTGAAAAATCTAAAGAAATGTGCGTCGATGCTTTTAGAAGTATTAGAAAAATTGACTTAGAAAAATCGAAAGAAGATTTTGATTTGGATAAACTTTTGGACTCTCAGAAATATGATTTTAATACTAAAGTTCAGGGTTATGAAGAAAAATTTCAAAACAATCCTTGTATTAGACGTACTATATTTGTTAGGGATAGTACCCAAGTCAAACCAAATCTGAGTAGTTCCACAGTTGACAAAGGAAAATAGATTTTGAATGAAAGTACTTCAAAAACTGGACTTGATCACAATTATCCTCTTGTAATGTGCGCTAATTCTCCCAAGTACATTCCAACCCTAAAAGGACAAATGTGACTACTAAACATGACTTAGGTGGCTATAAGTCTAGAAAGTCCATTCCTTATGTTAAACAACCTGCTGTTAATTGCTATTGCAGTTTTTATGATGTTTTTGGTCACCAAAATTGGGAATGCCTTAGTAATCACAAGAAAGGTACTCATTTCAAAGGCCTTAATCAGAAAGTGAAGCGATTTAAAAATTTTCCTAGGTAGCACACTAACAATAATTCGAATCGTTTCTTTAATAAGTCTTGGCCTCATATCAACGAAAAAATCTTTACTAAAGAAAAATTCTATCCTAAATTCCAAAGGGCCCAAAAATCTTTGAAAACTTTGCCTATTTGGATTAGGACTTGTGATTTGAGACCTCAAATTGACTTTTTAAAATCGAAGAAATGCCCAATTAATGTTTGTGACGCTTGCAAAATTGAGGAAATCAAAGAGTCTCCTCACGAGAAGGTTAAGGATATAAAAACCACCAAACCTTTAGATTTATTCAATGATGGAAGAGGCGAGTTTAATCAAAATGGAGTTATCAAGTATTGTGAGTCTAATGGATATTCTCACCAGTTTAGTGGTCCGAAAAATCTCAAACAAATTAGGGTAGTTCCTTCTACTGCTTGTTATTTTCAACTTACTGATATACTTTCTATTTATTTCTATAAATCTTGTTTAGAAGTAGCTTCCACATATGATTGGAGATATTGTACTTGAATACTAGCTTGTGTTTATTTGCATCCTGATTACTAGATGTCTGAGGTTTTAGGATAAAGATATCTACTAATAACGGTATCTCTTAAATCCATGTTTAATGTAGGATACGTTTATCTTGCAGTTTATAAACATTCATTACCATCTTTTACCATTGCCTAATTTAGCCAAAATGGGAGAGAGTTGAGTACATTTTCCTATCATGTGTGTTGATATTCTTTCTTACATATTATCTTATTTTATTTCTGCAAATTTATTTCTGTCATTTAATAATTCGTTAGAGCAAGTTCTACTAACTTGATTTCTCGACAGAAAGTGTATTTATGTTTTGCAGGTTTTCCCATCGGTTGTCATGAGTTGAATTTTTTCTTTTCTAGGATGGGTAGGTAGTTAGAATCACTTTTGTATAGGATATTTTAGGAATTATTTTTGCCCTAGTATATCATTTGATGTACTCAAGGGTTTTGTCAAAATTAGTCTAATGGGGGAGTTTGAAGGTACCTATATAGAGCACCCGTAGGGTTTGTTTTCTGTGTTGTAGCTATATAGACCTTCATCTAGTTGGACTAAAATTTTGACAAGATTTTATTTGTAATTATGTCGCGTTTAGTTGACTACACCAAGCTCTCGATGCTCTCTACTCAAGTATACATCAAATTCAAGATCCAACCATACTCAGGTAGTCTCATATCTATTCTATTGGCTCATAGGATTTTATTTCACATCACGTAGGACACCCCATGACACTTCATGTCATTTCATCATTTCTAATGATTGTTTTTTTTTCTTTCAAAAAGAATTTTTTTTAACAGCTTAAAATTGAATTTGGAATTTATTAATATGATTAATATTTTTTTCAGAATTAATTTGTTTCTTTAAATAATATTTTTCTAAAATAAATATTACTTCACAAGTTTAATTTTGTTAAAAATAAACCCTTCTTTGATTAGTAAACGCCAGTGTATTTTTTTTATTTGATTCCTGCAACTTGCTTAATTCGTATAATATCTTTTGTAAATTTTATACCAATTTGCATATGTAATGGTATGTTACATGAGTAGGCGTGTTCATCAATTTGGCATGTACGCCCGCTGTAGATTTAATCGTAGCAGGCCATAGACTGTCTTTCCTATTTTACCATTTGGTATTCATATACCATTTAATGTAAATGGTTCCCTAGTAGGTCTTGTAGCCTTAATTGTTGGCCGATTTTACCATGGAACCATACTGCCACCGATTTGACCCTAATGTCTGAGCCTCAGCTATTGTTATTCCAGATGGCATGTTTGTTGGACATAGGCTCCATTTTTTATGTAGTCAAATATGACCTATGTCAGGTCCCATCATTTTCTTGCATGAGTGTTATACAGCTAGCCTTCTAATTCTTCAAAATGACACCATAATTCGTAATCTCCAAACGGTAACTTTTATAGGTGTTATACAGCTGGCGTGTATAAGTTTTTAAATGACGTCGTATTACATTTCCAGTGCTTATTCTTCACCATCCACGATTTTCTCTAAACCAAAGATGGTTCTTCACATCTTTTAAAATGACTTCGTTTTATATAACCTCTTGTCACGTTTATCATTTAGTTAGTTATAACTAGTTAACACATGTCTATATTTTTTAGGGTATATTTGTGTTTCTTTGTAGACCACACGATTACATTTTATGTACGACTTAAATTATTTTTGTACAATCCATGTGTGTCTTATTTCTTCCAATCAACACACACCTCACAAGTCTATAAATGCAGACCTTTGGGTCTCATATTTTTACTTCGAAAAAATTATTTTTGAGCCAAAACTCTGCTGGATTTTAGAGAGAGAGAGAGTATACACTTCAATATTTTTCATGATAAAAACTTCCGATCTGTGTGTATTTCGTTGATAAAGTTTGATTCATTTCAAAAGTCTCTCGAGGTTCAAGTTCGGGATGATTTTATAGTACCCAAACCTCATCTCTCCATATCTGATTTTTCAAGGTTAAAAATCTACTGTGAGTATTTTTTTGTCTACATATTTTTATATAGATCTGTATTTTGTAGATCTATTTTGTGTTGTGTTGTTACTGATTAGATTTTATAAATAAAACACCACACACACAAAACCACAAATCTTGTAGTTTTGTCCTTGATTTGATCGATTTGTGTTATCTTGTTTGATTTATTATTTTAGATTTGATTTTTGTGATTATTTGAGCACTGAATCACACACATATCACTTTGTATATATTCTTGACGGTTCTGTTGTTCTAGATTCGTACTTATTTTAAAACATTTTGTTTTAAAATTATTAAAGAAATTTTAGTTGTAACAAAGTCACTTTCTATTCAAAGTTTAGACATTTAAACCTTTAGAAATCATTGAGGACCTATTTGTTAAATAAATAATACTTGGACTGTCCCATTGAGATAATCTGAACTTGATAATTTTTATGACATTGGACTGTGTATACCTGAACCGTATTATCTTTGACATTGGACCAAGGACTGAGAACTAGAACTAATTGTACCGAATCAAGTATATTAATCTGTATAAACTGTTTAAACTTGACTTAATAAGATATTAGATTAAACATGATTTAATCTAAACCTATTCCAAAAACAGTTCGTTTATATTTGACTTTGTTCTTATATTGTATATATATTTGATGTCATATTATTTTTGTGTATATTGTTACACTGTATATGATTGCTTGATCTTTGAAGTGATTTCAGGAACATACATCATTTGCATATCACTTTTAGATCACACACCTTGTACACCACTATTCACATACACGCTGATTATTGTGTAGATATTAGAGAAAATCTGATTGTTCTAATTTTTGAGAAATTTTTTGTTGAAAGTTGTGTTAAATCAAGATAGCTTGATTTAAATATAGAAAGAAAGATTATAAGAGTTGTGTCTGATATTTAGGATATCAAAACTTGTTGCGTATCATTTGGGTTATAACTTTAAGGGTGAGTGTGTCATATAGACTAGGACACATCACAAGAGCACTGCACTACCACTAGTCACTATTAAGAATCAATAGGCAATATGCCAAACTGCGCTAAAAAAGATAAAGGGGAGGTTGAGACATGAAGAAAGCAAAGTGAACAAGAGATGCATAATGAGGATAATTGCGGAAGAGCAACCACAGTAGAGAAAATCTTGGTCGATATAGGTAATAGCTTGTTCTGATTTATGCTGCTTTGAGTCTCGTTACCTGTTTGTGAATTGTTCCTTTTTTATTTTGTTTTAGTGGACTTGGTAGACTAGGTGACCATAGAGGTTCCGTCATTTTTTTCGGGAAAATGTTTTTGCGACGTAAGATAAACACCGCGTGCTTTTATTTCTGCATTACTAACCTAACTCGAAAAAGTAGGATTAAAGCCTAGAAACACACCTAAATAAACTGAATTGATTATTATCTTCTTAATCTTCCAGTTTAATTAATAATAATAATTAGGAATTTTAAAAACTTGCTAAACTCAAATCAGTTTGTAAATTAGTTATCAATTTAAGAAAAGTTTAAATTGGTCCCCTCTGGATAATTTATAAATCTTGTAGGTAATTTGGGTTTATTCGTCACTAGTTAACTTCTGCACATTAGTCTATTGCGCTGTAGTCGCCCGCTCACTCTCAGTCATCTTGTTGATTATGGTTTTCAGGCTTTTATTGGCAGCTTCGACGGCTGGTTTGGGGACGGTAGGGTGAAGATTTATGTCTCTGAATCCCGTACACGTCGACTAGTTCTGTTACCTCAGGTTCAAAATGGAGCCCATTATCTTATACTAACTCGTGGGGAACTCCGTATCAACAAATGATGTTCTTTTTAAGAAACTTGGCCACTTTCTTGGCATTTAGCACCGCGTATGGCTCTGCTTTGACCCATTTGGTGAAATAATCAATGACAATCAGGATGAATTCGTGTTCGATTAAAGCTTTGGGAGTAACTTTCCCTATGATGTCAATGCCCAGGTGGAGAAGTTCTAGGGAAAGGTTATGTTATTTAGTTCCCGAGGAGGCAATTGTTGGAGACTGACAAAATGTTGGCATTTGAGGCATCTTCAAACATAGACACTGCAATATTGAACCATGGTGGTCCAATAGTATCCTTGAAGAATGATCAATTTATTAAGTATGTGACTGTTCATGTGGGGCCCGTCTTCCCCACTGTGGATCTTCTGCATTATTTCTTCAACATCAACCCCTGCTATGCAATGCAAATGGGTTCCATCGAATTTTCTCTTGAATAATGCTTTGTCACAGATGATGTACTAGTGAAATGTAGTAGGCCCCCAATTTTTTAAATAAAAACCATTTATACTTCAAAAAGTAATAATTTCCTTTTTAGATGCGGAAGCGTAAAATGATGGTTCAAATTAACAACAAATTTTATTTTTTTTTTCAAAATAAAATTAAAAAAAGTGAAATTTAATTCACACACTTATTTAAATTTCACCGAAACACAATTAATTAACCCAAGTCCTAGACATTTGCCTAAGTCATATTTCTCAATTTTACCACATTAGACCAATCCAATTTTAACACATTAAATTGAAGACTTGAATTAACTACACATTACCCAATATTTAATTTAGCACCAAATTATGCATGTAGTGATTAAAACCAAATTTTATCTTGAATTACCTAAGCATGTGTTCTAAGTGAGTATAACAAGATAAAATAAATAATAAATCACTACGCCGCGATGTACGAGGAAAAACCCGCAACGGGAAAAAACCTCGGACGACCCTAGCCTCAAATCCACTAAGTACGGAATTTATAAATACAAGCAAGATGACTTACAACACTCGACTCGATCCGTCTCAAGCCCCGACGCGTCTTCTTATATCAACCTCTACCTAGCGAATAACCACGAAGCTCCACCGCGGTCTCGGAATCCATCGATCGGACTTTATATGGTCACTGTCACCCGAACAAGGAGCCTTTCTCCAAGTGGGTAAATCAACGCAAACCTCTTCTTCTTTGTGGGATTTATAAGAAAACCCAAACGTCTCTTCAAAACGGTAGAGATGAAAAATCGGTGCCAAAACTCCAAGCAATGTATATATATATATGGAAGCTTGGATAAAAAATATGGGTGAAAACTAAAGTGTAAATGAATTTTTCTTTGAAAAATAGACACTTTAAAACATGAACTTTTCCTTTTCTCTTTTGCTCTCAAAATCTCTCTTGAAGATAGGTGTGTATGAAAAAGTTCACTTTCCAAAGTTGGTTCCCGCACTTAGATATTCAGTCAAAAGTTAGTAGGGAAAGATAATGGGAAAGTGGGTGAAAACTGTCAAAAACTTCCATTTAACTGTTCCCGCCAAATCTCGTTCGAACGAGATTTGTTATTCGAACGAAGTCTCATTCGAATGGCCTTCTAATGACATTCTAACGAAGTTCCAGTGTCTTTAAAAAATGAACTCGTTAGAAATCTCGTTCGAACATCCATCTCTTTCGAACGAAGTTACAGAGGCCAAACTAGGAACTCGTTGGAAAACTCGTTCGAACGAAAAACTCGTTCGAATGACATATCGAACGAACTTCCAAAAAGTTAGAAATTTTCATTTTTAGCCCAGAAACTTTATAAAATTTATTTAAAGTTTTAATTAAATCTTTTTGAAAATAAACAACAGTTTTAATTAAACTTACACCTATTATACTGTTCCAAGCTCCTATATATATATGTAATGCATTCATACCTTGGGAGCATGGAACCACTGTTGATGACGTAGAAACGAGGCACTTAAACTCGACATTTTGATGAAGCTTTATACACTTGGCCGCTACGTCTTCAACAAACTCGTCATAGGCTTAAAATAGGTACATTGAACACTATCCTATGACACAAACATTTTTGTCTGGAATTGAGCCAAAACTACAAAGGACTCAATTGGAAATTTATGTCCTTATCTATCTCCCCCTTTGGCTATTCCGAGACAAAAATTAAACAAAAATCCTAAAGGGCCGTCAATCTCTACTAGAATGACAAAAATGTCTCACCCAAAATAAAAATACAATGCTTGACTCAAACAACCCAGAGGATCAAAATCTTTGCCGGTGAAAGTTACGACTTATAAAATAATTCCTGCACACTTAAGCAAACACATTAAACGAATAGGGAATATCAAAATATTTAATGTAAGTAAAGTAAGTACTCCCCCTAAAGTAATTCTCTCCTTTTATCAAATATGATCAACTTAGAAAGACGTCTCCCCTTAAGATAAATCTCCCCCAAACCAAGATACGATTATAATAGGTTTAGATACCATTTCTCCCCCTATCATTCTCCCCCTTTAGTCTACATCGACGATATGCTCGTCAAAAGCAGGAAGAAAGAAGACCACCTCTATACCTATCAAGAACCTTCGAAATCCTCAGGAAGTACCGAATGAAACTTAACGCAAGCAAGTGTTCTTTCGGTGTCCAGTCAGGAAAATTTCTTGGGTACTTGGTCAGTAAGAGAGGCATCGAGGCTAACCCAGACCAGACCGATGCAGTAAACAGGGTACAACCTCCTCGCACAATTCGAAACGTACAGAAGCTCACCGGTATGCTTGCCGCCTTGAACCGTTTTATCTCAAAATCCTTCGAAAAGTGCAAACCGTTCTTCCAGCTCCTAAAGGGAAACAAAACAGTAGAATGGAATCAAGATTGCTCGCGGGCATTGGACGAGCTCAAGGCCTACCTTAGCTCACCACCACTGCTCGTCATACCCCAGGAAACAGATTCCTTGTACTTATACCTCGTCGTTTCCAACCACACTGTCAGTTATGCATTGATGTGCGAAAAAGCAGGAATCCAGCACCCCGTTTATTACGCGAGCAAGACCTTATTAGAGGCCGATCAGAGGTATCTACCACTAGAGAAGCTCACCTTTGCACTTGTAGTGGCTTCGAGGAAGTTGAAAGACTACTTTGAAGCTCACACTATCATCGTCATTACGTCACACCCCCTTAAAGCAATCCTGAGGAAAGCGGATTTGTCGGGCAGACTGTCTAAATGGTCAGTCGAGCTCGGGCGATTTTACATCCAATTTCAACTAAGGAACGCAATCAAAGGGCAGGTCCTTGCTGATTTCATAGCTGAATTCACAGGCAAGCAGCCTCTCGACTAACTTCAACCCGTGAAGCAAAGAGAGAATCACACGACAGAGGGAGTCTAAAAATTGTTTGTTGATGGAGCCTCCAATTCTAGGGGGCAGGAGTAGGAATTGTGCTCGTCACTCCAGTGGATATAATCCTCGAACAAGGAATCAGGCTTAGATTTGAAGCCTCCAACAACGAAGCAGAATATGAGGCTTTAATAGCCGGCCTCCAGAAGGCACATACTTTGGGGGCAAAACAGTTACAGGTGTTCGGCGACTCATAATTAGTCTCCAATCAGGTAAGTGGAGACTACAATGCGAAAGATGAAAGAATGACAGCCTACCTCGCATTGGCAAAGAGTCTAATGGCCAGCTTTGAGGAGGTCCACATCCATCAGTTTTCCAGAGGACAGAACAGCCATGCCGATGCCCTAGCAGCCCCGAGTTCGACAATTGATTCTGATTTAAAAAGAATAATCCCCATCAATTTCCTCGCTCATCCGAGCATAAACCGTAGCAGTGAGCTGCCAAGCATGGAGCATGTGCTCCATATTGAGTCAGCACCCAGTTGGATGGACTCCTTAGGGACTATTTGAAGGATGGCGCACTCCCAAGTGATAAGAAGACCGCTCACTAGATAAGAGTCAAAGCTGTTCGCTTTCACTTATCTCCTAAGGATAAGCTATATAAGAGATCGTTCTCCGGTCCATACCTTCAGTGTGTTCACCCGAGGGATGTCGAACGAATTCTACACGAACTCCACGAGGGAATCTGTGGAGGCCATATTGGAGGAAGGTCATTGGCTTTCCGAGCAATGAAGGAAGGCTATTGGTGTCCATATATGCAAAAAGACTCTACAATGTATGTTCGCAAATGCGAAAAATGCCAACTTCATGCTCCCATGGTCCATCAACCCGCTAGCGACCTAAAATCACTTTCCAGCCCATGGCCATTCGCCCAATAGGAAATGGACATCGTAGGACCTCTTCCTACCGCTGTCGACAATTGCAAGTATCTGTTGGTCACAACTGACTACTTCACCAAATGGATCGAGGCAGAGCCACTGGCAAACATCCGAGACGCGGATATGATAAGATTCATATGGAAAAATATAATCACCCATTTTGGGATCCCTAGGACCATCATCATTGATAATGGAACGCAATTCGAGAGCGGCTCCTTTCAAAATTTCTGTAATGACCATGGAATCAGACACCATTTCAGCTCGGTGGCCTATCCGAGGCTTCTAATAAAACGGTGATCGATGGGCTAAAGAAACGATTAGAACGAGCTAAAAGCACATGGGTGAATGAACTACCGCATATTCTGTGGGCCTACCGTACTACCCCACGTCGAGCAACGGGGGAAGCCCCATTCTCACTAACATATGGAATGGAAGCAGTCATCCCATTGGAAGAAGGCTTACCCACTATGAGGTCCACCCTTGTCGACCAGGGCCAGAATGATGCAGCATTGCTCGCTGAGATTGACCTAGCCGACGAACGCCGAGAGCTTGCCTTGGTGAAACTAACGAGCTATCAGCAACAGCTCGCAAAGCACTATAACGAGAAGGTCAATCCAAGGTCATTCCGAGTTGAGGACTATGTCCTAAAGAAAGTCTTGGGCAGCGCAGTAAAACCATTAGACGACAAGTTAGGACCAAACTGGGAAGGACCATTAAAGATAACAAGAGATGATCTGCGAGGAGCCTATCACTTAGAAACGCTGGAAGGCAAAGAGATACCTCGAGCATGGAATGCAACCAATCTTAAGAAATTATATTTTTTGATTCTTCTTTTGCATTATACTTATGAGACTAGATACTCATTTCCTTATCATTAATAAAAGTTATTTAGCAGTTGCATTCTACGAAGTGTCCGTTAACTAGTTTATGAACTTTATAACTCACACACCTTTTCCAAGTGACAGGCACACTAATCATTACACTATAGCAGGGAAATCACCCTCCTCAGGTTTTCGTTATGAAACACGAAAAACCTCTTAGCATTGCCCCTAGCAATATATGAAGTCCCACAGGAGATCCTTAGGCAATATGGCCAAGTCAAAATTGGTCGCCAAATAATGTTTGGTTACCAAAATCCTGATCGGATAGAGCATCCAACACCAGGTGTGTCCTCGCCAATTGTCACACTTAGGCCTAAGGGAGTGTGACGACACGACCTAAAAGGTAAAGTGGGGCAGAATGGTATCCCATAAGCATATTGGACTGGAGGGACACTCACTTGACAATGCAAACTTACAAATCTAGTCAGCCAAGAGAGGCCCAAGATTATTGAGCAAAGTCTAAAAGATGTGGAAAATATACAACACTTGTTTAATCGGTAAATTCGCCCAGAACATAAACTTTATATTACTTCATCACATTTACAACAAATACAACCCATGTTTAGTCGGCGAGCTCGCCCAAAACATCAACATTACATTACTTCATTACAAAATATACAGAGTTACTACTGGCAAAATCTCAATGAGGTCGAGGCCTCTGAACGAGATAATCAGCCACTTGGGCTCTTCGACCGTCGTCGGGATGGGGAACTAGCTCCTCCTCAACTTCATTCCCATTCGACTCTAATAGATGCCGAGGGATGGCATCAATAGGGATCCACTGATCATCTCTTCGGAAGGGATTAGGCATTAAAGTGGAAAGAGAGATCTCATGACGATACCAGAGCATTGAGTTCCTTGGGACTTGCAGCTCCTTCAGGGCACTCAAACATCCCTTGATAAAGGCAAGCTCTTCAAACTCTGTTAGCCTCGTCGGAGCATTTATCCAACCTTGGTCGTAACCATCGGCCCATACTTATCGAGGTCCTCTCTTAAATAGATGTCTCAGCCGAGTGACGTCCCTTTGAAGCCCAACAGCAAT
Organism: Sambucus nigra; assembly: GCA_949130495.1. Classification (NCBI taxonomy): domain Eukaryota; kingdom Viridiplantae; phylum Streptophyta; class Magnoliopsida; order Dipsacales; family Adoxaceae; genus Sambucus; species Sambucus nigra. The sequence goes on along the minus strand of OX422215.1, from coordinate 598,245,961 downwards.
CACATATGCTCGTTGGATATCATCATGGAGCTCTTCCATTTCCCTAGCTGAACTTCTTGCATTTGTACCAGCTCGTGGAACAGTCGGCGGGGTAGAACCTCACAATATCGGAAGAACTTCGCTTGGTCCAGGTCTAGCTCGTGACGAGGAGGAACCTCGTAATACTGTAGGAGAGATGCTCGGTGCATGCTCCCTGAGTTGCGAGACTTACCTCCTCAAAGCCTCATTCTCTTGCTGAAGAATTTCTCTAACCTGGTTGATCTCAGAAGCATCTAGAAGCCTTACTCTCAGAGTATTCACCCTTCTTGGACTGAGGCACCGACTTCTTCCATCTCTTGGAGCATGTCTTTCAATTTAACGATGAGCTCAGTCTGCTCTATGAAATGATTGTTCCTCAATCACAGTGATTTGCAAATCCTCACAAAGGTATGACGAACTTCAGAACTTACATCAGGACCAAGCATTCTTCACAATTGAGAAGTGGCTGGTATATAATCATCAACATCAATCAACTACAAGCAATAAAAGAGCAATGAAAGATAGAGTTATTTAGTACACTAAAGGAAAAAGTCTTCTCATTTCATTCATACGAGAATGATCAGAGTACATTGAAGAATCAGAAGGAAACATTACAAACAAAAATACAAAAACAATCCTAATGATAGATCAGTTGGCGACCTCGAGTTTCTCAGAAGAAGCTGGCTACTTCCCCTTATCAGCAGCGGTGGTAGCATCACCCTCAGTAGGGACAGCATATGCCGCTCGATTAGGAAGGGCAGCAATAGGAATTGGCTGAGGAACAGAGCCAACACCTTCAATGGCTGGGATAGGAACTTCATCCACGACAGGCTTTGGGCCTGGATCGTGCTCATCAAACAGAGGAGAGGCAACATCCACACCAACAGCTAAAAGGGCCTTGTTTTATCCCTTCTTGAAGTTCACACGGCTGATGTAGCCTCTCTGAACCTCAGCGTCTTCATACGCAGCAGCCCACCCGAAGTTATATGAGTCCTCCTTAACGATGACTGCCTGAGACTCTTTCTCCTTCAGTTACTCGGTCAGCACTTTATTCTCCTCCATAATAGCCAGCTTGCTCGAGCAGACCAGATCGTAGGCTTGCCGCAGTTCATTCAGTTCTTTAACCGCTGCCTCCCACTCTCGATTGGATTTAGCAAGAGCCAGATCGAAAGACGTTTGTACAGCATCAACGGCCTTCAAACTAGCCTCGAGCTCTGTACCCTTCACCCTCAAAGCAGTATTCTGCTTATCCAGCTCACCGTTCTTATTAATCAGCTCGTCGCGAGAGCGATAGAGCATGGAAAAATTAGTCACAAACTACAAGTAAAAAAAGATATTAGAAGAAGGAAACAGATAAAAATTGGGAAGAATTAGAGAAGATAAATAGACTTACCAAGGCTAGCCTCTGGCTCGCTTGCAGAGCTAACTGGTCAGTCCCCACCACCCTTTGGCGGTCAGCAGGAAGGACTGCTCGCTCGAGCAGTGCAGGGGCCAACTGGGGAGAAGTGGTAACCGAGGCCCCCTCCAGCAATGCGGACACAGGCACTAAGGCCTGCCCAGCCTTTGTCCTCGCCTCCATTTTCTCATCTCCTCTTCCTTTTCCTTCTCCTTCTCTATCCTCCTCCTCTCCTCGACCTTCTTCTTCTCCTCAATCTTCTTCTTCTCTTATTCCTTCTTCCTCTCTCTCTCTCTCTCTCACCTGCTCTTCTTCCTTCCTCTTCTTCTCCTGCTCCTGAGCAGCAGACCGATAACCAGTAGCAACAACCCCACTACTGGACTTTTTCCTTTTTGACCTTTGAGCAAGGAGCACATCATCATCATCATGAATCAAGTTTTTCCTTGGAGGAACTATTTCCTCGTTAGAGCTGCTAGACGTACTTGAAGGACCTTGGGCTTCAGAAACCTCTTCTAAGCTAGAAGAACTGTCACTGCTAGAGCTCTCCTCACTCGGACCACCTTCAACACCTCCCCTGATATCACTCTCAGAACTGCTCTCCTCCTCGTCCAACTGAATGGAATCAGCAACAACTTCTTCGGAAGTATCAAACTCGGGAATGCTATCCACTGGACTCGCTATAAAGCTAGACCCAACATTTTTGTACTCAAGTAAGAAAGCAGCAGACTGGGGATGTTCACCGTCAGCTAAGGGCTCCCTGATATTCCAAGCTTTAACCAACTCTGAAAGCCGAACCTCGTTGAGGGCAGGCTCCAAGTTCTTCGACCTCGTTGAAGAAAAAACAAGAAAGAGTAAAAAAGATCACACATTAATAAAGAAATTGAAAGGACAAAGCAAAGACTACCTATGTACTCTTGCCCATAAAAGGGAACAGTAAACCTATCAGACCTCGACCCCTCAATCTGGGGGGAGAACTGTTAATTTCTAGCAAGAAAGCCATTTTGCCAGTAATCCTTGTGGAAATCAGGTAGGTTTACTACCAATACCCTGTCAGGACTCTTGGCCTTGAGATAAAGAACACCAGAGCTAGTTCGAGAAAAGGAATAGCAAAAACAGACTTCGGCGAGCCCTAATTTGGTGCCATAAAGTTGATTTATTCTATGAACGTCATTGATTATCTTCCATACATTGGGCGAACACCGTGCAGGAACAATGTTGAAATAACCAAAGAAATGCAAGAATAAATCGTTTGGAGGAAAAGTAAGCCCCTCTTGGGAAAGCAACAAGATGTGAATCCAATGAGCGCCCTCTATCTCTCTAACATTTTTAGGAAGAGAGGCGCACTCAATCTCTACCCACTCTGGGATGTTGTAAAACTTCCTAAACTCGGACACTGATCTATTACCTATCTTTGCCATTTGTAAGCCCTAAACTACAAATTCAAAGAAAGTACAGAGAGAAAGCAAAGGAGACTTACGAGATGAAAGTTTGACTTGGATAATGCAAGATCACAAGCACAAATGACGAGGGAGATCGAAAGCGAAGAAAATGAAGACCTGGAGAAGAGGGCACAAATTGCTAAAACTCCTAAACGATAGAAGAACACTAAGAATCTTGAAACGGCAACTATGGAACACTGCTCAAAATGACTTTTAAATATTACTAATCATCGCGCACAGGACACGAAGCAACTGCCGCCTAAATCAGTCCTCAAACTTTGGGAAGAGTTACGTGATATGCAAAAGAGCCATTATGACAAATCATTTAAATTTATTGAGCCCAACTTGTGGCCCAACAAATTTAGGGGCAATTGTGGGTACTCGAATTTGGCATTACGGGCCCGAACGAGTAGCCTAATTAAAACGGACCAAAGTCCAAACCCTTCGCACTTTAACATTAATTCAGTTATGACTTAGTCTTCTCCCATGTTCTCATATAGAGATATTCCAGGAGAAGATGGTAAACGTGGGGGAATCCAACACCCCCACTCCCCGAAGACAGACATGTATATAATAAACCCTAGGTCTGGGGCAAAATACACGCACTGTATTCTCTGTAAACGCTCCCCAGAGTACATAGAAATAATACTGACTGCACCACCGTGGACGTAAGCATTCTTGCTGAACCACATACATATTGTGTTGTGTGATTGGCATTTTATCTTTTTTACATTTCTTGGTGATTGCGATTCTCTCATTTATTTGTGCTGAATATAATTGTCACCACATTTACAAAAGAGGGAAATGGGGTGGATTTGTTACCAGAGAGGGAGGCAGAAAGAAAATAGAGACTCAGAAGAAAAGACATTAGAAAAAACGTACATAACTAAGAAGCACGCGTCGTATAGGTACGTTGCACTCGACAAAACTAAAAAAAGTAGGATACTATACGACCGGGATACGGTGATAAAATAATAATGTAAGGGTTCGTTTGGTTTGAATTGGGCAAAAGAGTTGGCATGACAAATTTTTCCTAGGTAAATTTTGCATATGCAAATATTATTTTTCTCACATTAGACTATCAAACACCAAATGAGGTAAAACAAGTTTTTAGGCAAAATATTTTAATAAGAAAACAGTTTTTTTTGTAAAATAAAAAAATAGTTTTTTTTTTTTGTAAAATAAGAAAACATTTTTTTTTTAAATAAAACACTTTTTTTTAAAAAATTTAAAACATTTGAAAAAAAAAAATAAGAAAAAAGTTTTTTTTTTCAAAATAAAAAAAATGTTTTTTTTTGTAATTAAAAAAAACAGTTAAAAAAAATAATAAGAAAACAGTTTTTTTATTTTATAGAAAAACATGTTTTTTTGTTGTAAAATAAGAAAATTGTTTTTTTTGGTAAAAAAAAAAAACAGATTTAAATTATTTTTAAATATTCATAACAGTTTTTAAATTATTTTTAAAACATTAAAACCGTTTAAAAAGTCATCAAATTTGTTGCCAAATATTTCTCACTCAAATATGTAAGCAAAGTTTGCTAACACCTTATGCATAATGGGTGTTATACACTGGCAAAATGCCACGGAAAATTATGCAACCAAACACACTAAATTGTAGGCAAATACCTCATATGTCAACTTATTTGCCATTTGACATGGCAAATAAGGGTAATCAAACGGACCCTAATATATATTTATAATGGGAATGAGTTTATTTTCTTTTACAATTTATTTGTCATTTTAGTATTTCTTAGTAGTTTTTCTTTTATTTTAGTTCTTTTATTTTCTTTTTAGTCTTTTAATTGGTCTCCAAGTATGTTTGGGACTAATTAGGTATACTTTTGTTAGTAGTTATCATTTTTAGTTATTTAGGTAATTACTTGGCTAGAAAGTAATTCTCTCCCTGTAAATACCCCATGTACTCGTCATTTGGAGATAACTTTGATCTTGAATATGAGAAATTCTTAGTTTATCTCTCTAGAATTTGGTGCTTGTTTAGTTTTTGGCCATTGACGTGTACTTTACTTCAAATTAGTATCATAGCGGGTTTCATTCCAATATTGATGAATTGGTTTATCAGTGTTTAGATTATCAAACAAATCGTACACTACTTTTCAATGGTTATAAAAAACGAAACAACAATAAGAAGAGATTCAAGAATTAAGGCACAAGATAGATCAGAAAACCCTAGAATTCAACGAGAAATTTGAGACTCTCTTCCACCAAAAGTAGTCCCTCTTCCGCCTCCTCACCACAAAACAACCAACTACCGAGAATGAACCACCCTCCCGGTACGCCACTAGCCCCTCGATTGTGGCCGAAAAATCCTCGAGATTGACCCAAAATCCTCTCGGGCAGCCTTGATGGAGGTCGACCGGCCCCCTCTGTGCTGCCCTTTGGTTGCAGCAGTCCTTTACCCCTTTCGAAGTGCCCGACTCACTTTCCTTCCTTCCCAACCAATCCAATTGAATTTTTGAACCCTAATTTGACCAAAAATCCATAATCTTCCGTCCAAGATCCTAGATAAATCCATTCGAGGGTTTCACATTCCATTTTACAATCCAATCCACAATTTACAAACCCTAGCCTCCCAAATCTTCTAAACCGCCACCAATTTTTCAACCCCCAAACATCAAAAAAATTACATTTCTGTCCCGATTAACTCCCAAGGCTCAATTCAAGATTATCGTCGACTAGTCCAAGATTGATTGTTTCACCCTATTGATACCAAATTTAGTCTGCTGACATGGACCCATCATTTGAAGACACGTGTCAACCAACGTGACAATTACAAATACTTATACTGATCAGCTCATGGGCTCTGAGCAACTCATAGGCCCCGAGCAACTCAAGCGTTCCGAGCAGCTTAAGCGGTCCGAGCTACTTAGCGTACAAAACACTCAAATCAGGATAATCAAAGAGGCGACTGCGCATTAAATGCTCATTATTATCGTACAAATGTATATGTTTACTAGATAACAACGCATTGTCCTTTGACATGTACAGCCTCAAGGATATAAATACATTGTAACCTCCTTATTAGAGGGGACCGGGAATTTCTTGAGAAAACCATTTGTCAAGAATTCTAGGCAAACAGTCAGCAATACAAAAACAGTGGATGTAGGCCATTTCCTTAAGGCTGAACCACTTTAAAATTCTCTTGTCTCATATTTACTTATTCATATTTATCTGTGATTATAATAATTAGATCAAATTTAGTTTTTTACATCAACAGATTGGCTCTGTCTGTGGAAAACGACTGTAATTAGCGTTTTCACCAAAATAACTCATCGTCAATGGTTGATAATCTAGAATCCAGTAATCGAAATACTGGTATCCCTTTAAATCCATCTACTCCCCCAAATTTTTCAGATCTTTCTGGTATAATGGCTAATTTGGCCCAAGGCCAGACGACCATGCAAGAAACCATGCGACAACTTATAGAAACCGTTCAAGGCGGAGTGTCGGCTCAATCAGGACACCTGAGTGTTAAGAGAAATACTTGTTTACCTTCTTTGCGAACTAGGCGAATGTTATTTCCAGAAGAATTTCGATCCAAACGTACCGATTCATATCGTTCTGAGAGATCTAATGATCCCTCTTATCAGCCTGGACAGACTTTCTCAGTACGAGCTACAGACACTCAACAAAACGTCACTCTATCTCTAGAGAGGACTAGTGCTCTTGAAAGATTGAGTAGAGTCTCTCCTTTTGATCGTTTGGGCCCTAGGAGGAATATAAGTCCCCCTAGGATTGTGTCGAGGAACTCTCAACGACCATCTGATCTAAGGGAAGGCTCTGCCCAATCACGACCAACTGCTCGTCATGAAAGATCCCAAGAGGCAAATTCAACGCGATCAGTTACTCGAACCATTAGGCCCGATGAGGGAAATGATGCATGGAAGGGCTCTATTCAGAGGTTAGAATATAAATTAGGGGAAATGGCTAAGGCCAAGAATCCTCTACAAAGAACTTTTATCCAAGCAACACCGTTTGTATAGGCAATTATGGATTTCCCCACACCATCAAAATTCAAAGCTCTTATGGTGACGCCTAAATATGATGGAAAAACTGACCCTGTCCTTCATATAGAACAATACCAAGCTGCTGCCGATATCTATACAGTTCCAGATGAGATGAGATGCAGGGTATTTTCAGGAACCCTTACCGGATCTGCTCAGATATGGTATAACAACCTTCCTCGGGGGAAAATCGCGACTTTCTTTCAACTAGCAGAACTCTTTATTGGGAATTTCTATTTTGGAGCAAAGCCAGTCAAACGAGTTGCACACTTGCTAAACGTTAGACAAAAGACAGGTGAAAGCACCAGGGACTATATTACTCGTTTTAATAACGAGAAACTGGAAGTAATTAATTACGAGGAGAAAACAATAATTACTGCTCTGATGAGTGGACTGTTGTCGGATAAATTGTACTACACTTTAGCCAAGGATCCGCCTAGGATCATGGCTGAACTGATGGCAAAAATAGCCAAAATTATGAATGACGAGGAGGCTATAGCTGCTAAGAAGAATGCAGATACTAAGGAAACCAAGGTCGAGGCTGACAAGATTGAAAAGAAGGATCAGAAGAATAATGGTGGCAACAGGCAGTAAAAAGCAAAGCAATTACTGGAACAATTGAAGAAGTTTGGAAATTATACTCCTTTGAAGGTATAAATAAACCACATTCTAGAAGAGATCAAGAATAGTGAGGAGCTAATCTGGCCAGAAAAAATGAAGGCAGGTCCTGACAAGAGGAATAAGTCCAAATATTGCGAGTTCCATAAAGACCATGGTCACACGACCAAAAATTGCATAGGTCTCCAGAATGAAATTGAAGCACTCATCAGACGAGGAAAGCTGGCTAAATAAGTATCATTTCAAAGCAATGGAGGTTGTATCAAGTCTTACTGCAGTTCAGTTGATTAGAATACCAAGATTGGAGAACGCAAGAGCAGACGCACTAGCTCGATTGGCATCAGCCACACGCACCGAGCTACGAAGAACAATCCCAATAAAAATCCTAGTTGGTCGGAGCATAGACGAATATCTAATGATGAATTTCATTGCCCTTGACTTAGGACTATCTTGGATGGATCCCATCAGGGCCTATATTGAAGATACGACTTTACCAACTGATAAACTGGCAGCCAAGAAATTAAAGTTTAAAGCTGCTCGTTATGTATTGACCAGTGGCACTTTGTACAGACGAGGAGTTATAGCAGGGCTACAAAGATGTGTCCATCCCTCTGAAGTGAAAGATTTAATCGAAGAGGTTCATGAAGGGTCTTGTGGAGCCCATGTAGCTCTTACGAAGAATAACCACGCAGGGGTACTACTGGACGACGATGAGAGCTGATTGCGCAGCTTATGCTAAGAAGTGCAATAAATGCCAACGCTTCTCGTCTGTCCGAAGAACTCCCCAGGCATTTCTAACACCCATAACGTCCCCTTGACCATTTTCCATGTGGGGGATAAACTTGGTCGGACCACTCCCAATGACCAGGGGAAGATTCAAGTACCTTGTGGTTGCTATGGATTATTTTACAAAATGGGTGGAAGCTGAGCCCCTTATTGATATGACATACGAAAAAGTATATCAATTCATTTGGAAAAACATTATTTGCAGACATAGTCTCCCACATACATTCATTACTGACCATGGAACCTAGTTTGACAACGAGGAGTTTGCTGCATATTATCATCAATCCAATATACTGAAAACCCATTATGCACCAGGTCACCCCCAAAGCAATGGATAAACTGAGGTGACAAATATAACGCTACTAAATGGATTGAAGAAATGACTAGATAGTGCAAAAGCAAATTCGATTAATGAACTACACTTTGTGTTGTGGGCTTATCTCACCACACCGCGAACAACAACTGGAGAGTCCCTATACATGCTGGCATTTGGAAGTGAGGATGTCATACCTGCTGAATTGGGTCTACCTACGCATAGAGTACTAAATTTTAATTCTCCTATCAGTGACTTGATGAGGAGATTAGACCTAGATATGCTCGAAGAAGTTAGGGAAGAAGCAACAATCAGGAATGCAGCATATCAACAAAGAACAACTTTGTTCTATAACAAAAGAGTGAAGAAGTGTGATTTGAAGGAAGGGGATTATGTTCTGAAGAGAGTGATCCAAAAGCACAACAAATTGGAAGCCAACTGGCACGGACCCTACAAAGTTACATAAATTGTTCGCCCAGGGACATACAGGATTGAGACCTTGGAAGGAGAAGAATTCAAGAATGCATGGAATGCAGAGCATCTGTGCAAATATTATCAGTAATTGTAATTCATATGTAATGCAGTTTCTTCAATATGAATAAAGTGATGCTTTATCCAGTTTCTTTCTTTGTTAAATTTTTTCGGAATATTAGTGCTACACACTACACATCAAATTCAGAGCAATTACCACCAACTCCGATTGATCGAGAATCAATTACCACCAAATTTGATTGGTCGGGAATCAATTACCACCAACTTTGGTTGGTCGAGAATCAATTAAAACCAACTCCGGTTGGTCGGGAATCAATTACCACCAACTCCGATTGGTTAGGAATCAATTACCACCAACTCCGGTTGGTCAGGATTCAATTACCACTAACTCCGGTTGGTCAGGAACCAATTACCACCAACTCCGGTTGGTCGGGAATCAATTATCACCAACTCCGGTTGGTGGATAAACCAATTACAATCAACTCCGGTTGGTTAAACTAAGCAGGAACATGGGATGCAAATCATTTTATTGCTTAGACCCAAAGAGTGACAAGTCACTACAATCAAACAATAAAAAGGACAAGTTCTAAATATACACATATTCACAAACAAACAAGGATATTCTGCAAATTACTTCATTCAAAACAAGAAGAATTACATATGCTGTGAGAAATACACTTCATAAAAAATCCTATTCTATCGGTTTTTTCCCTTCTGCCTTTGAAACAGGTTCTACTCCAGCAGGAGATCCATCTAAGGCATAAGGAGAATTTATAAAATTTATATATCTTAGCATTCTAACATTCATCACAGAGGGCCAATCAAGAAAATGCTCCGGGCGAGATATATCAACGTTGGCATGAAGACTGTAGTCACCAAGATATTTAGAGATTAAGCATCGAGGAATTGCCCGAGCAGATATCCAACTAAAATTAAGCTTAAAAGGAGGCACGGGCAAATCGAGCACTCCAGGCTCATAATAATCCCATAAGTAGTGTCCCTGCTCCAATTGTAGCACACACATAACATTCAGCAATCCCTGCTTATACCCCTCATTATTCGACTGCTGGATCCGATCATCAAGATGGTAAAGAGCTTCATTATACCCAGCCATCCAAAATTCTCTGGGTTGTTTGTGGAATTGATAAGTCAACCTCTCCAGTTACTCGTGGAGATTCTTCACCAGGATTTCCTTACTTTCTAAGGCAGAACTCTGAGTAGTAAGTTGTTCGCTTAGATTCAAAATTTTCTTAGACATTTTTGCTAAGGCTTGGTTCTTCGCCATCAACTGAAAAGCCTGATTCTCTAAAGAAGATTGCGTTCTAGCTTCTTCAATGGTGACCCGACCAGCCCTAGCTCGTCCACAAGAAGAAGACCCTGCTCGTCCATGAGTAGATGAGGAGGGTCCAGCCCTTTTTAAAGTTTCCAACTTATATCTTAAGTTGGCATTTTCTACCTCCAAGAAAGAGAAACCTTCATCATTAACAGGGACCAAGGCTTCTGAGGAAGATGCAGCAGATTTGAGTTGTGTTATCTCTTCTTGCAAAGCAATGTTTTCTTGCTCCAACAGCTTAGCGATTCTCCTGTGCTCTTCAACCTCAAGCTTCAAAACACTCTCCTTCTTCTCATGAGCAGAGATAAATTTATCATACCCTTTATCAGCACTTAATTGCTGATATTTCTTCTCGTATCCTTGATGCAAAAGAGTAGATGATTCTTTGTACTGCTGCTGAAGTTCCTCGATCATCCCTTGGAGGTCTTCAATCATCTCATAGTAGGCCACGTTGTTGACAACAGCACGATCGAGCAAGCATTTCAGGTATTGGTAAGCTTCGATTGCTCGTTCAGAAGTATCCGGACCAAGAATGTCAATGATTTGAGCCTCATTAAGATCTGTATGACCAGCTTTAAAATAATCATTGCATTTCTTCATCAATTTTGTGTCATGAGCTGATAAGAGCTCCATCCTGGCCATAAACTAGCAAAGAGAAGAAATAAAAAGAATCAATAATAACACAGACAAAGCAAGTAAAAGAGAAATTCAAGGTGAGCAACCAAAGTTCGAATTTTATTTCATCATAGAAGAAAATACAAAGTCTGAGGTTGCATTCAAAAATAAAAAAATAAACACCCGAACAACTCTACACCTTCTCCTTGTTCCCTACGACCTCCTCAGAAAGTTTGGAGGAAGTGACTGGTTGCTCGGAGGATAACGGTAGCTGCTTGACAGAAGTGCTGGTGGGTTGAAGTTGCTCAGAGAAAGTTTGAACAACTGAGACAGAAAGGGCCTGATCTCTAATCATCAAAGAAGATTCATCTGAGGTAGCTTCATCCTCTTCTTCTTCTGTCCAGGAGAGGGAGGAGGTCCATGAGTGTGCTGCTGGTCCTGCAAGGCCGTAACCCATCCATCCCTAAAGTATTTAAGACTGGCGCATTCCATTTGAGAGGACATGGAAGCCAGACCCTTATTTCAGCCTTTATCCCAACCAGTGCTGAATGATTTTTTAATTGCCTTCTTCCTTTTAGCCTTCTTCGAGGAGGTGCTTTCCCTAAGGAGATCCTCGGTAACCTTCAACTTCTCCTCCACCTCCTTTTTCTGCCGTTCAACATCTTGAAGTTTAACAACTTCATCTTAAGAAGACTTGAGCTTAGCCTCAAGATTCTTGTTGCTCTATTAAAAATTTTTGTTCCTCTGCTCAGATTCCTTCAACTTCTTCTCCAAGTCCTTGGAGGCATGCACAACCCGATTTATGTCCAGCTCAATGGACTTGAGTTTCTTCTCCCAAGCAAACTTATCTTCCTCGTATTTTTAACGAGAATCTTTTAGAGATTGGGTCAGCCCAACAAAAGCCTCCTCTACTCCTTCCGAGGAGCTTGATGCCTTGATAGCTTCATCCTTCTTCAGAATGCTGTTAAAACACGTCACCAGCTGAAAAAAGAAAGCATTTTAAGTTAATAAAAGAACATAGTACTAAAAAATAAAGGGGTCGAGTTATCTATACTCACTGAGGGAATGTGTTGAGCAGCCAAAGTAGTGATTCTCTCACGAGAAAGAGTGTCTTCAATGCCCTGGACTTCTGGGATAGTCCAGGATTTCACCAAGCTCACAGCAGAGCTCGGAGCAGCAAAAGATGGAATACTACCTTCAACGTTTAAAGTTTGAGAGACAAGTTCAGCAAGTCTCTCGGAAGAACTTTTCTTCAACCTCTTCATAGGGGCAGGAGCATTTCCAACCAAATACGTTGTCTTTGTTGGTGATATGACAATAACCTCACTCGGAGGAGAGAGAGCAACAATCTTGCTCGGAGCCACAGGGGGCTTCTCGCCAAATTTCTTGGCAGCATCACGTGGGGGTACCTCTACAGTCTTTATCCCCTCTTCTGGGACATCTTTTTTATTTTCTTTGCCTCCACAGCAGGAGAGGCAGACTTGTCGAAAAAGGCAGGAGCTCTTCTCCTCTTCATTACATCACTGATAGGAATACTTGACTCAGAGAAAGAACCTTCCACCCTAGTCTCAAAAGCTGTCACTTGGTCAAGATTAACTACCACTGGACGAGGACGAGCAATGAAAGATGGAGTATAGCTCTTGTACTGCAACAAATAAGAGGCAAATCTAATATGTTCCTCGACAATAGATTGGTGAAAATCCCAGATAAGTTTCAAATGCTTCAAATTAACGTTAACTTCTTTTGGAGGTTTTCTTTTACTGTTAACTGTAACAAATAAAAATAAATGTCAGTGATACATTTTATCAAACACCAAGAAAAAAATATTTCAAAAAATAAAAACAACCTATTCCATTGCCATAAGGGGGACACCTAGGACCCTGATATACATCATCTCCATTTAATGGAGCATGTTGCCAATTTTTCATAACAACCCCATGCTCAAAGTAATCCCTATTGGCATCTGGAAGATTGACAACTAAAACCCTATTCAAAAACCTAGTTTTTAAATAGAATGTGGAATCACTGACAACCCATCTATAGCAGTACATAATCTCAGGAATCCCTAAACGGGTTCCATGGAGTTGGTTCAATCTATGAACATCATTAACTATTCTCCAGGTATTTGGAGCTATTTTTGCAGGTACAACGTTAAAATATTGGCAGAACTCCAAACATAGGGGGTTTGGTGGAAAAGAAAAGCCACATTCGGCCACAAAAAGACTTGGGAACCAATGTCCCTCAGCCAAAGAAAAATAATCAGAAGGTTCAGAAAGCTCCTCCAAAATGACCCACGAAGGGATTGAAAATTCAGACCAAAATTTGTCCAATGACTCAACAAGATAAACCATGATGAACAAAGCAAAATAAAAGAAAGGGAAGAAAATCTTACAGGGAAAAAGAGACCAGGTGACAATGAACGACGGAAAGAACGAAGGCACAAGACAGAGAGAAAATGAATAATTAAAAGATACAGATTTCAAAGGTGAAAGACGATAGGATTTCTGCCGCGCTTAAATACTTTACCTCGGGAATAGAGAAAGCAGCGATTACAAGGGAGGACGTTTGCGTATCCGACGGCTAAAAAGAAGAAAAGAGGCACAAATATCGAAACGGTCATGAACATTCAAAATACTTATGAGGCCTGATACTATGCACTCAAAAAGGAGTTATATATAACGATCGTTTTCCTAAAAACCATACAAACCGATAATCTATGCAGTTTTCTAGCAGAATGTTCCATACTTTTCTTCAACATCAAACTATGAAACATTGGGGGCTTCTGTTGATACCAAATTTAGTCTGCTGACATGGACCCATCATTTGAAGACACGTGTCAACCAACGTGGCAATTACAAATACTTCTATCGATCAGCTCATGGGCTCCGAACAACTAGTAGGCCCCGAGCAACTCAAGCGTTTCGAGCAGCTTAAGCGGTCCGAGCTACTTAGCATACAGAACACTCAAATCAGGATAATCAAAGAGGCGATTGCGCATTAAATGCTCATTATTATCGTACAGATGTATATGTTTACTAGATAACAGCGCATTGTCCTTTGACATGTGCAGCCTCAAGGCTATAAATACATTGTAACCTCCTCATTAGAGGGGACCAAGAATTTCTTCAAAAAACTATTTGTCAAGAATTCTAGGCAAACAGTCAGCAATACAAAAACAGTGGATGTAGGCCATTTCCTTAAGGCTGAACCACTTTAAAAATCTCTTATCTCATATTTACTTATTCATATTTATCTGCGATTAAAATAATTAGATCAAATCTAGTTTTTTACATCAACACACCCAATCATTTTCCCTAACTCACGCACCCAATCGGGTCAAATCAACGATAAAAACTCCCCTCCCAAGTCGGTTGATTGCAAGAAAGATAGAAACGACGAAATTGGGTTGGGTATTGGGGGTATTTTTGACATTTTTGGCGAGGATGTTTGGGTGACTCGTACGCACTTTCGCGAGCCAAAAACATTTGATTCGGGAGATTTCTTCCCAATCTTTGGGAATGGGGAGGATGATTTTGATGAGGTTGGATCGGCGATTCTCTCTCTTCGGTTTGAGGTGGAAATTGGAGGTGATGTGATAGGTGGTGGGCATGTGGACCTATTTGTGGTAGCTTTTGATATGCGCATGGAGGAAGTTTTCCGCGGCTTAGCATTGAGGAGGTTCATCATAGGACTCTCGAATTGAGTACGACCGTTCTTCGTGGACCATTTGGAAGCCGGTACGAAGGATGTTTCCGAGAATGACTCTTCCTTCCAGTGGGGAGCTCTTTGATGGTTGTCTTGCTTTCTTGTCGTTCATCTTCTATGCTAGAGTTCGAGATTTTCGAAGTTAGGGAAAAAGATGGGAATGGGTTTATCTTCTTTTATTTTAGGGTTTATTTTTTCGTTTTAGTGTTTCTTAGTAGTTGTAATACCCCGTATTTTTATGCTATATTAATTTGGGGATTTATTAATATTAATGTGAATTAATTATTAAATAAAAATTCGGAAATTAATTATGTTATAATTATTAACGTGATGAGAGTTAGTAATTATGGGAAAATTTGTTGAATATTACTAATGAGCAAAGTAATATATAATAGTGGCCATATTAAATGTCACGAGTGAATAAAATGACAATTTTAGAAATTTGAGTCGGGACGCGCCCGTATCGCGTCGGGACTAAATATTGATAAATAAAAGTAAATATTTTATAAGTTGTTCGTATGGTCGTTTTGAGTGCGCCAACGCGCCCGGAAGGGTAGAGATAGTCAGAAAATTATACCCGGGAGTTTGATTTGGGTCTCGGGGCATTTTTAGGCCCAATTAGTACCCCAGGAGGGCATTTTAGTCATTTTGTATTTTTGGGTAATTAAACCCACGAAAATTAAAGGGGTTATATCAGATGTTTAGGTTATCTCCTAGGGTTAGATAACTCAAAATACTAGAACGGCCATTGGAGAGGAGAGTAGAGAGCTCTCAAGGCATTCCAAGGCTCAAACCTCACCCGTTTGCACCGCCGCCAACGCGTGATCACGAGACGGGGAACGCAACCACACCAAATTCAACACCAAACCAGATTTCTAAAAATCCCAGGCAAGTTTTTATCTTGCTTGTTTCGTTGATGCATCCTCCATATTAGTTTAGGAGTTATTAGGATGAGATTTATGGAAGAAAAACCCAATTTGAGATGGGAAATTTTCATGTAGTGATGATTTATATGATATTCTGGAAACCCTTTGTCATGTAAAGGATTAAGAGTTTGATTAAGAAAAGAGTTCTAATCAAATACAAACACTAAAAAAAATTTATTTCGGACGATCGGACCGTTGGAATTGGATGAAATTTTATAGAGAATTAGCTGAAGACGAGAGGAAGCAACAGAAAAAAATTCAGCTCGATCGGACCGTTCAATATTTTTTAATATTTTTTTTGCTAGACAGTTTTATGTTTTGAGGACTCTTAGATATAATAAAAATTCAATTAAAACTCCATTTTAATTCCGATTTCGAAACCGTTTGAAATTCTCATCTTTGAAAATAAAATTCAAAATCCTTTAATGTAAGGCGAAATCTATATTTTTGGGATATTTTGCATAAGGGATAATGTAAGTATATATTAAAGGGGAGAGACACGTAAGAGAGAGTTACGTTGGAACATAAATGGATATCTACTGAATTGTACATTTGGAAGAATAGAGTCCATGAGGGTTACGTAGTAAGTTGGAAAAACCCTTCGAATTAAAGTTAGAAACGAACCATTATACTTGATAAATAATAATGGAAAAATAAGGATAAATGTTGTGAATGTGGGTTATTGGATAAACCTAAATTGATATAATAAAAGTGGTATATTTATATGATTGTGTATGCATATATTATATACTTGTGAAAATCATGCCCGCGCTACTTACTATCCCTGAGGTTTCCGCGCTGGGACGATCTTATCTCGTGTGCCTTATGGGGGATATTGACTCGTACCCTAGAAGATAGAAATCCTAGGTACAGGCTATCGAATCGGTAGTCACGGTCCTAAGAGACGTGAGGGTATGTACTGACCTCTTGGACTTGGAAACTATGCTTCGCCTCAATATTGTTTGTGTATGTATTTATACAGTTCGAGAGTGATTCCGAACTTGTATTCCCTTTAGTACGATTGATACGGGGATTGGATAGCAGAGTATGCCCGCACCATAAAATTTTATGTGGGGTGCTGTTAGAATATATATATTATATGAGTATTTAATATATATATGAACTTCTGAAATATGGGAAACTGCCTACTGTGTTATGGTAAGTAAGACATGTATAATGACTCAAATTGGAAATACTTGTTTTGAAAAGTATAATATGATATTGAAAAAACTTTATGAATCAATAAAGTTAAAATGAGCGTTTTGTACTAAATGAAATTATCCTTTTTAAACCATGATGTTGTTAAATCTTAAATTTTGAGAGTTACCTAAGATAAGTTAAATCCTTGGGGAAGGATAGTGTGATATATGATGAGATAGACCATTGGAAAGGTTAGTGCGATATGAGTGCACATTAGAAGAGAGGCGAGAATTTCTCAAGAGAGTGTCGAACTAATATGTTGTTGCATTGACCTGTATCAATTTAAATACTTGCTAAACGAATTTTTAAATCATATACACTATCGGGCTCTGACCCGTTTCTATTCCTCTTTCTCTCTTGTATATATATGTATATATTACAGGTTCCCAGCCACAGGGGCGTCTTGTTTAGGATCCCTTGGAAGGAACGTGCTGCAGCTTAGGTGGGAGTTGCAGGCCACTTGCTTAGACGATTTCATTTACTTGATTCCACTTCTATCATTCTCCTTATTGGGCATGTGTCGCCCTTTCCACTAATTATCTGTTTTAATGGGACATTTGTATTTCAGTTATTTCTAGTACTGTTACTTTGGGATTTATTCAGCATGTATGTTTTACTTTAAGTTTTAAATGCTGATTGGGTTGTTAAATGTTAAATTATTGGATTGATTGTTTAATAAAATAAATAAATAAAATTGGAAAGTAATGTTTAAAAAATGGTTTTGACACTTAGCTAAATTAAATAGGGTGTTAAATTTGGAAAAGTTATTTTTACGACAGTGATGCTAAGAATGAACCAACTGTTCACCTTGATTTTAATTTAATAAAGGAGTGATCGCACGGTATTTAATTAGGCGGGGAGTCACAGGTGGTATCAGAGCATCAGGTTCTAGTGTCCATAGGATCTGTACGGCTTATTTTCTCTTTCAGCTTAACGTTTTTGCTATAGAGCCCTATTTTTAGGATTGTTGTATTCCTTCTTTTACGTTTACGTCTCCAGCCATTTGGGATTTGATAATGACTGGAGACTAATAAACTTCTTCACGTTTCAGATGCCTCCGAGAGGTGCACCGAAGGATAGGCGTGCCCAGTCCGAGCAGCCAGCAGCTCCGGCACAAGGCACTATGAATGCTAATGAAGTAGCCGCCATTGTTGCTGAGGCGGTGAATGCCGCGCTAGCGGTGGTTCAGCAGGCTCCACCCTAGATTCAGGCAGTTGCGCTAGTACCAGCACAGCTTCCATCTGCATGGGAGAGGGTTAGGGATGCTTTTCAGAAGGCGCATCCCCCTGAGATCTCTGGTAGCTCAGATATCGTCACAGTCAGCCAATGGAAGAAAGACATCAGCGGTATCTTCGTATGTATGAGTGCACTGATGTGCAAAGGCAGTTATTGGCTTCCTTTAAGCTGGTGGGGGCCGCTTTGCAGTGGTGGGAGTCCACTACCACCTTGGAAGAGAGGGACACGATCCCTATTCAGTTATTTTGGGAGCGGTTTGACCGCAAGTACTTTCCACCCGCCGTGCAGACTGAGATGAGGTGGAAATTACTGAATTTAAAATAGGAGAACTCTACCGTTGCTGAGTATGAGGAGGAGTTCACGAGACTTCTCACCATAGTGCCAGATGAGGCACCTACTGAGAGTAAGAAAATTATGTTGTTTGTGGACGGATTAGCTTGGAGGATCCGTCAGCATCTTATAGGGAATCTATCTCTGAGTACTTTCACTGATGTACTCAATGCGGCGTTACTACATTTCCAGGATCACCGCTGCAGGGAAGCAGGAGAGCCCAGCTAGCAGGGCAGGACCGGGGGTAGTAGTGCTAGTGAGGCACCATCTCATGGACAGACTCGTCAACATGAGAAGAGTTCCCATCAGGGGGACCCTGCTAAGCGATTCCATTCAGGTGATTCCAGGCAGGGATTTGGGGGTTATAGGCAGGGCCAGCCTAATCAACAGGGCCAACAGCGTGCTAATCAGGGCCAACAGGGCCAGTGGCGGGGAGGTAACGGCCAGCAGGGCCGTGGTTAACAGGGTCAGAGGGGAGGTAACTTCAGAGGCCGGTGCTTTATATGCGGCAAGCATGGTCATAAGCGTCAGGATTGCCCAGAGGGTAATAGGGCCCCACAGCAACAGGGTGCCCGTAATGAGCCACATAGACCACTTTTTCCAGCTGCCCTCCCAGTTCCAGCCCAAGTGCCAGCCCTACCAGCCATTCCAGTAACTCCAGTGCAGCAGGGGCAGTTACAGTACGGACGTGTCTATAACGTCCTCCAGGCAGCAGCTCCACAGGCACCACCCGCGATTGAGGGTATGTTTCCTATCCATGGTACTATGGGTCGGGTTTTGTTTGATACTGGGGCGACGCATTGTTTTATAGCTACGCATTTTGCGAAGGCCTTAGGGTTGTTAGCCATAGCAAAGAGCACAGTGACGTGTGTAGACTCATCACTGGGGAGTGGGTCACTTATCTTCTTTATATGCCGGGGAGTGGGGGTAGAGATTGGTAGTTTGGTATTACCTGCAGACATGTTAGTCTTAGATATGCATGAGCATGATGTTATTATCGGTATGGATTGGCTCGCAGCTTATAGAGCCATGATTGATTGCTTCGGTGGGAGCATTGTTTTTGCCATTCCGGGGCAAGAGATGTTTGTAGTGGCGATGCCTCGCCCAGAGGGAGGTTCGACCGCTCATTTGTATTATATAGAGGAGGATGCCTCTAAGGATGTTGTGATTCCTTTAGACTCAATCCCAGTCGTTCGTGAGTATTCCGATGTATTCCAGGAGATACCAGGCCTACCCCCCAGTCGAGAGATAAACTTTGTCATAGATTTATTGCCAGATACGAGACCTATAGCACGCGCTCCATACCGTATGGCTCCGGCGGAGATGCGAGAGTTACGAGATCAGATAGAGCAGCTGTTAGGTCAGGGCTTCATTTGCAGGAGTACCTCACCTTAGGGAGCTCCAGTCTTGTTTGTGAAGAAGAGAGATGGTTCACTGAGGTTATGTGTGGGCTACTGGGAGTTGAACAAGGTCACGATACGAAATAAGTATCCGTTTCCTCGAATCGATGATCTTTTCGACCAGCTGAGGGGAGCAACTTTCTTTTCGAAGATAGATATGAGGTCGGGGTACCATCAGCTACGTATTAGAGAGCAGGACGTTTCAAATACCGCCTTCTTGACGAGATATGAGTCTTACGAGTTCAGAGTGATGCCATTTGGTCTCACAAATGCTCCAGCCGTGTTCACGGACTTAATGAACCGAGTATTGAAAGAGTTCTTGGATCAGTTTGTCATCGTCTTCATAGATGACATTTGGATATATTCACACTCCGAGGAGGAGCATGCCGAGCACTTGAGGCAGGTTCTTCAGACTTTACGAGAGCATCAGTTATATGCTAAGTACGAGAAGTGTGGATTCTGGTTGCTAGAGGTACAGTTCTCGGGGCATGTTGTTTCTGAACAGGGGATAGCAGTTGACCCGAGTAAAGTGACAACGGTGAGGGAGTGGGGACAACCCACGACACCGACGAAAGTGCGTAGTTTCTTGGGGTTAGCCGGATACTACAGGAGATTCATTCGGGGATTCTCCAAAATAGCGGGTCCATTGACGAACCTGACTCGCAAAGGGGTACCATATGTTTGGGATGATGCTTCTCAATTGGCTTTCGACGAGCTGAAAGACAAGCTTACTTCAGCACCAGTCCTTGCTTTATCGAAGCCGGGTGTGGAGTACCTGGTTTACACCGATGTCTCTTTACGGGGACTTGGGGGAGTACTTCAGCAGGAAGAGAAGGCTATAGCTTTTGCCTCCCGCAAGCTTAAGCCGCATGAGAAGAATTACCCCACCCACGACCTGGAGTTAGCAGCGGTCGTTTTTGCACTGCAAATATGGAGACACTATTTATTGGGGGAGAAGTTCCATTTGTTCACAGACCACAAGTCACTGCAGTATCTGTTCACTCAGCGAGAGCTAAATATGCGTCAGCACAGATGGTTAGAGTTTGTGAAGGACTATTAGTTCGACATACAGTATCATCCGGGGAAAGCCAACGTAGTTGCTGATGCGTTGAGCCAAAGACCAGTAAATGAGGTAGCGGATGTCTAGAAGGCGAAGTGGAAGGAGTTGGGTCACCAGGACGCAGTAGCCCGTTCCTTCATATCTGTTATGACAGTCACACCCGAGATTGTTAAGAGGGTAATACAGGCCCAAACCAAAGACCCGTTTTGCCAGGAGCAGATTGTACGACTTTTAGCCGAGGGTGCTGAGTCCTATTCTGTTAGTTCTGATGGGGGTTTGAGGTTTAATGGGAGGTTAGTGGTTCCGGAAGGGGCAGAATTGCGTCATGCAGTGATGACCCAATCTCATGGGTCCCGATTTGCGGTACATCCTGGAGGAGATAAGATGTACCAGGATATGAGGAGGCAATACTAGTGGAGTGGGATGAAGAAGGACATTGCTGAGTTCGTGTCCAAGTGTCCTACCTGCCAGCTGGTGAAGGTGGACCATCAGAAACCATCAGGATTTCTTCAGCCATTGGAAGTACCCGCGTGGAAGTGGGTGAGTATTTCCATGGATTTTATTACAGGGTTGCCTACATCACAGCGGGGCCACGACTCTATCTGGGTGATTGTAGACCGTTTGACCAAGGTGGCTCATTTTCTGCCGGTGCGGACAGATTATACCACAGGTCAGTATGCTCAGTTGTTCATTGCTGAGATTATCAGATTACATGGGGTGCCCCTGAATATTGTGTCAGATAGAGACAAGATTTTCGTATCACATTTTTGGGAAAGCTTTCAGGAGGCTATGGGTACTGAGTTGAGGTTGAGTTCAGCTTATCACACACAGACATATGGACAGACAGAGCGTACTAATCAGATGTTAGAGGATATGCTACGCATGTGTGTTCTTGATTTTGGAGGAGGTTGGGAGCTGCATCTTCCACTGGTAGAGTTTGCTTATAATAACTCTTATCAGTTTACGATTGGTATGGCTCCATTTGAGGCTTTGTATGGCCGACCTTGTCGTTCTCCAACTTGTTGGCTCGAGGTGGGGGATAACAAGTTGCTAGGACCAGAGGTGATTCAGGAAACCTCCGCGAGGATTGAGATGATTAGGAGTCGCATTAGAGTAGCCCAGGACAGGCAGAAGAGCTACGCCGATGCGAAACGGTTCTTCCGGGAGTTTAATGTGGGGGACCAAGTGTTACTGCGTGTATCTCCTATGAAGGGAGTGATGAGGTTCGGGAAGAAAGGGAAATTGGCCCCGAGGTACATGAGACCATTTCCCATTATCGAGAGGATTGGGCCGGTAGCATACAGATTAGGACTACCAGAGCATTTACATCGCATTCACGATGTATTCCACATCTCGTCGTTGAGACGGTATCTTCGGGATGATATGGCCCATACTCACATTGCGATAGATGAGATAGACTTGCAGCCTGACAGCTCTTACGAGGAGAGACCGGTGGCTAACCTAGACTATAGTGAGAGGAGATTGAGGTCGAAGATAGTTCCACTTGTACGGGTCCAGTGGGAGCATCATAATGTGGAGGAATCCACTTGGGAGCGCGAGGCCGATATGCGCGAGAGATATCCAGATTTGTTGTTACCAGGTATGCCTTATTTTCCGAATTTCGGGACGAAATTCCGTTATTAGGGGGGAAGTATGTAATACCCCGTATTTTTATCCTATATTAATTTGGGGATTTATTAATATTAATGTGAATTAATTATTTAATAAAAATCCAGAAATTAATTATGTTATAATTATTAACGTGATGAGAGTTAGTAATTATGGGAAAATTTATTGAATATTACTAATGAGAAAAGTAATATATAATAGTGGCCATATTAAATGTCACGAGTGAATAAAATGACAATTTTAGAAATTTGAGTCGGGACGCGTCCGTATCGCGTCGGGACTAAATATTGATAAATAAAAGTAAATATTTTATAAGGTGTTTGTATGGTCGTTTTGAGTGCGCCAACGCATTCGGAAGGGTCGAGATAGTCAGAAAAGTATACCCGGGAATTTGATTTGGGTCTCGGGGCGTTTTTAAGCCTAATTAGTACCCCGAGAAGGCATTTTAGTCATTTTGTATTTTTGGGTAATTAAACCCACGGAAATTAAAGGGGTTATATCAGATGTTTAGGTTATTTCCTAGGGTTAGATAACTCAAAACACTAGAACGGCCATTGGAGAGGAGATGAGAGAGCTCTCAAGGCATTCCAAGGCTCAAAACTCACCCGTTTGCACCGCCGCCACCGCTAACGCGTAGATCGCGAGACGGGGAACGCAACCACACCAAATTCAACACCAAACCAGATTTCTGAAAATCCTAGGCAAGTGTTTATCATGCTAATTTTGTTGATGCATCATCCATATTAGTTTAGGAGTTATTAGGATGAGATTTATGGAAGAAAAACCCAATTTGAGATGGGAAATTTTCATGTAGTGATGATTTATATGATATTCTGAAAACCCTTTGTCATGTAAAGGATTAAGAGTTTGATTAAGAAAAGAGTTCTAATCAGATACAAACACTAAAAAAAAATTTATTCCGGACGATCGGACCGTTGGAATTGGATGAAATTTTACAGAGAATTAGCTGAAGACGAGAGGAAGCTACAGAAATTCAGCTCGATCGGACCGTTCAATATTTTTTAATATTTTTTTTGCTAGACAGTTTTATATTTTGAGGACTCTTAGATATAATAAAAATTCAATTAAAACTCCATTTTAATTCCGATTTCGAAACCGTTTGAAATTCTCATCTTTGAAAATAAAATTCAAAATCCTTTAATGTAAGGCGTAATCTATATTTTTGGGATATTTTGCATAAGGGATAATGTAAGTATATATTAAAGGGGAGAGACACGTAAGAGAGAGTTACGTTGGAACATAAATGGATATCTACTGAATTGTACATTTGGAAGAATAGAGTCCATGAGGGTTACGTAGTAAGTTGGAAAAACCCTTCGAATTAAAGTTAGAAACGAACCATTATACTTGATAAATAATAATGGAAAAATAAGGATAAATGTTGTGAATGTGGGCTATTGGATAAACCTAAATTGATATAATAAAAGTGGTATATTTATATGATTGTGTATGCATATATTATATACTTGTGAAAATCATGCCCGCGCTACTTGCTATCCCTGAGGTTTCCGCGCTGGGACGATCTTATCTCGTGTGCCTTATGGGGGATATTGACTCGTACCCTAGAAGATAGAAATCCTAGGTACAGGCTATCGAATTGGTAGTCACGGTCCTAAGAGACGTGAGGGTATGTACTGACCTCTTGGACTTGGAAACTATGCTTCGCCTCAATATTGTTTGTGTATGTATTTATACAGTTCGAGAGTGATTCCGAACTTGTATTCCCTTTAGTACGATTGATACGGGGATTGGATAGCAGAGTATGCCCGCACCATAAAATTTTATGTGGGGTGCTATTAGAATATATATATTATACGAGTATTTAATATATATATGAACTTCTGAAATATGGGAAACTGCCTACTGTGTTATGGTAAGTAAGACATGTATAATGACTCAAATTGGAAATACTTGTTTTGAAAAGTATAATATGATATTGAAAAAACTTTATGAATCAATAAAGTTAAAATGAGCGTTTTGTACTAAATGAAATTATCCTTTTTAAACCATGATGTTGTTAAATCTTAAATTTTGAGAGTTGCCTAAGATAAGTTAAATCCTTGGGGAAGGATAGTGTGATATATGATGAGATAAACCATTGGGAAGGTTAGTGCGATAGGAGTGCACATTAGAAGAGAGGCGAGAATTTCTCAAGAGAGTGTCGCACTAATATGTTGTTGCATTGGCCTGTATCAATTTAAATACTTGCTAAACGAATTTTTAAATCATATACACTATCGGGCTCTGACCCGTTTCTATTCCTCTTTCTCTCTTATATATATATGCATATATTACAGGTGCCCAGCCACAGGGGCGTCTTGTTTAGGATTCCTTGGAAGGAACGTGCTGCAGCTTAGGTGGGAGTTGCAGGCCACTTGCTTAGACGATTTCATTTACTTGATTCCACTTCTATCATTCTCCTTATTGGGCATGTGTCGCCCTTTCCACTAATTATCTGTTTTATTGGGACATTTGTATTTCAGTTATTTCTAGTACTGTTACTTTGGGATTTATTCAGCATGTATGTTTTACTTTAAGTTTTAAATGCTGGGATTGGGTTGTTAAATGTTAAATTATTGGATTGATTGTTTAATAAAATAGATAAATAAAATTGGAAAGTAATGTTTAAAAAATGGTTTTGACACTTAGCTAAATTAAATAGGGTGTTAAATTTGGAAAAGTTATTTTTACGACAGTGATGCTAAGAATGAACCAACTGTTCACCTTGATTTTAATTTAATAAAGGAGTGATCGCCCGGTATTTAATTAGGCGGGGTGTCACAGTAGTTTTCCTTTTATTTCAGTTCTTTTATTTCCTTTCTAGTCTTTTAATTTGTCTCCAAGCATGTTTGGACTAAGTAGGTATATTTTTGTTAATAGTTGTCATTTTTAGTCATTTAGGTAGTTACTTGGCTAGAAAGTAATTCTCTTTCTATAAATACCTCATGTACTCCTCATTTGGAGATAACTTTGATCTTGAATATACGAAATTCTTAGTTTCTCTCTCTAGAAATTGGTGTTTGTGTAGTTTTTGGCCATTGCCATGTATTTTATGTCATTTTATATGCATATAATTTACTAATTTAACAACTTAATGAATAATACGAGTAGAAAAAGTATTTAAGTCATTACAATTGTATACAAAGTACAAATACAATACATATTCATCATAAATGTTAAATGTTGTTGGGGTACATGCAAAATGGCAACACAAACAGAGACAAGTTGTTGTAGTTTATGAGTTTGTTCAATTCTGTTATGAGACAAATGACTAATATTGGTATGGTTCTGGATTTTTTAAAAATCAAAATTAGACAAGTTTTGTTAAATTACAAAAGCAATACATAAAGATGTAAAGACCTAAAAAGCACATATATGGATATGCGTAATTTCTTAGACGATATGGACATGTGGCACAACAAGACCAAAAAGACTCAGATATGCTACGGTCGGGATACGATAAATAATAATAATATAATTTACTTGTAAATGCATAAAATTATTAATTTTACAAATATTGAACAATATGCCTAGATATCATGCAAGTAGTCCATTTTAGTTTGCGTTTTTTTTTATCCTTTTTAGGCATTGTGGATTTGTTATTAGCTGCGTTGTGCTGCCCTTATGACTAACCCAATAATTATTTAAAGATATCTATAGTTTGCACATTGGTGGTTTGTCTAGCAGGAGTTAAAACTAAGTCACTGATATGCCTTGCTTAATTATGACTTGTACTTTAGTAGGGGAGCCCGCATAACAATCTCGGTTAAAATGACTCAATTGTCAGGAGAATCTATAGCAGTTGGTGAATAAAAGATATCGAACCTATGCACACATGTTGAAACAGACGAATCTATACTACTACAGAAATTGACCCTCACGTCGAACGGTTATGACTTGCATTGAACGAAAGTCTTTGGTATTAAAGTAATTTCAAACTCTTTTAACTGCCAATCAGACGCATATGTATCTCTTTATGACAACACTCTTACTCTTAGGGAAAGCATAACATCAAATTTCCATTATTTAACAAGTTAAGTCCTGTTTATTAGAACTAAAATATATACTAATAACCGAATGTTTACAAAAGAGGGGATGGGGGTGGGGGGAGACAAGATGTCCCTTTTGAAAGAATGCCCATGACTATAAATAAAGAAGAAGAGAAATGCTGAATACCAAAATTCATCCTGCCCTGCTTAGCTTCAGTGAAGCGAATGGAACAAAAGTTTAAGCAGAAAATTTGTTGAAAAGACACATGCTGATGCTGTAAACTAAAACATAAAAAAATGTGTTTTTATGTCACTGATTAGAGAGGAATAGAGAGGGAGACAGAAAGAAAATAGAGACTCAGAAGGAAATACTTTAGAAAAAACCAAGGGCGGAGGGAATGGGGGGCAGACCTGGGCTATAGCCCGGGTCAAAAGAGGAGAAGAAAATTGTAGTCTAGTTTAAAAAATAAATAACTTTGCCTTAGCCCATCTCATTTTTTTCAACTAAAAATTAAGTCTAAAGCCCATCAAGCATGTGCCAAGTTGTAAACCTATCAAGACCTCACTCTCTCATTTCCCTTTGAGTAGTAATAGCTGCACAACTACAACAAACCTCTCACCCTCCTATTTCTGAGTGTTGTAATTCTTCTCTTTTACTACTTGGTCCATTAGAAGATTTTTAAGAAACGTGAGAGAGGTGTATAGTGCTTTATTCTATAAATAAACTTTAAATTTATTTTTCTAATAAAGGTTAATATCAGTACATTTTTTCTTCTTCTTATTTTTTGAATCTCTTTTGTGCTTATTAGAATTTTACATATTACAAAAAACAAAAATCACATTTTTATTATACATTTTTTTGTTTACCCTAATGGTGATACAAATGCTAATAATATTAAGATCGCATGATATTTATTCCAGAAAAAAATATATCAAATCAGACTATATAACTTGCTCATTTTAATTTTGTATTGTTAGGATTTAAAGTTGTGCAAATGGACAGATATTTCAATTTGTGTCAATTATTAGATTAAAACATAGTTGTATATATGTGTCAATTGGTGGATGATACTTTCGCATGACATTATTTTTAAAAATTTTGAGTAATCATTTGCTAAGAAACTCACATATAACCTCAAGAAAAATCGGGTCGGTGGATCCCTCCCCCGAAGCACTGAATTTGGACATTAACGTTGCCACACTCACAAAACAATGTTAGCCCACCCCACCAAAGAATCCTGGCTCCGCCCTTGGAAAAAACGTACATAACCAAGAAGCACGCGTTGTATAGGTACGGTGGACTCGATAAAACTAAAAAAAGTGGGATACGATATGACCGGGATATGGTGATAAAATAATAATGTAATATTTTTTATATGCATAGAATTTTAAAATTTAACAACTTAATGAATAATACGACTAGAAAAAGTATTTAAGTCGATACAATTATATACGAAATACAAATAAAAATGCATATTCATCATAAATGTTAAATGTTGTTGGAGTACATGCAAAGTTGCAAAACAAACAGAGACAAGTTGTTTTAGTTTATGAGGTTGTTCAATTCCGTTTTGAGACAAATGACTAATATAGGTTTGGTTATGGATTTTCTTAAAATCAAAATTAGACAAGTTTTGTTAAATTACAAAAGCAATACATAAAGATGTAATGCCCTAAAAAGCACATATACAGATACGCGTCATTTCTTAGACGATATGGGCGTGTGGGGACAACACAACTATAAATACTCGGATATGCTACGATCGGGATACGATAAATAATAATAAACTAATTTACTTGTACAAGCATAAATTACTAATTTAACAAAATAATGAACAATATGACTAGAAAAATATTTTAGCCGATATGATTGTATAAAAAAATAAAAATAACAATCCATATTCATCGTAAATGTTCAAATGTTGTTAGAGTGCATGCAAATTGGAGTGGTGTTGGGAGAGAGACAAGGACATGTTTTAGATTTTGTTCAATTCTGTAACAGGATATGATGTGTTTGGGATATGTGGTGACACGTGGCGCGTCGTTGTGCGTCCGGGAGAAGACTATCTTTTAATTTCAATTTTTTTAGGGTTTATTGTCATTTTTCCTTTATTTTTAGTGCTTAATTAGTTTTCAAGAATGTGTAGTACTAATATGCCATTTTTAGTTATTAGTTGTCTTTTTTAGTATTTTTGGGTATTAGCTTAATTAGCAAGCTAACCTCTCCTATAAATAGGCCCCTTGGCCCTCATTTGTACTTAACCTTGAATATTGAGAATAGAGAAATAAAGAAACCCATTTGTTTAGTTTAGTTTAGTTTAGTTTAGTTATTGTTGTTGTTGTTGTTGTTGTTGTTGTTGTTGTTGTTGTTGTTGTTGTTGTTGTTGTTGTTGTTGTTGTTGTTGTTGTGTAGTGTGATAATAACGCTTCCGCATTTGAAGATTTACATTTGGATAAATGACTAATATTGGTTTTTTGTTTATGAATTTTATTAATTAAAATTGGGCAAGTTTGGTTAAATTACAAAATGATACGAGTATATGAAAATTAGAAACTCAATTGAGATACATGGATATGCATACATGCTACGTGTGATTTATTTTGTATTGTTTACACACCTTTGATACGCCTTGGATACGTGTCGGGTAGGTTTCGGTATATCCGAGTATCCAATTCGTATTCGATACCAGTATGTGGACCCTAACAAAGTATCCGTGCTTCATTGATATATTATTCTTGTTTTTGTGATTACCAATGTTTTAAATCGCAGTTGCGTAAGGTGTCACATTTTGATTCATGGGTTGCTTCGCGTATAAAGTGTTGCGTGTCAGCAAACTATTCATGTATTTGATTTTGTTCATAATAAATAAAAATATAAATAATATAAAGCAATCTATTACAAATATGCCATACATAGTGATACTTCTGTACATATAAATTTATTTCTACTTGTATTTCATTTTAAATTTATATATAGAATTAAAGTGAATATTAATTATTATAATTTCGATTAGGATACTTAGTAACTAGCATTTTCCTATTAAGTATTAGGGTTTATGTTGTATTTATCTACTAGAATTAGTCTTAGCTTATGAATTGAGTTGTATTCTCTCTTAATTGTGAATTGAGTTCGATTGTTTTAGTTGACTTTGTGGTATTCGTGAATTCGAAGTAATATATTTACATTTTTTTGTTTTTACTACAAACGTTAAAAAATAAGAAATTACTTGCATACAAAAGAGCGAACACCTTAAGAACTATATGACAATCTTTTGAATCATACTTTATGAACCATTTCTTTGACATGTAATCGAGCACTAATGACCCTAGTGGTATTGACCTTTGCGGTAAAACACTTATTCCCGCCAGGTTGTTGCTAGGAGATATGACGTCGGCTGTAGAACTCTATTTCCCCTCACTGCTAATAGAGTGGGTTTTATCATAAGAGCAAAGGAACCACCTAATCAGCACAAGTGCTAGCTACCATGTGCCAACATCATAGAGATTTTTATTCCTTTTGTGTTAACTTCATCGACTTTCTGCATCAAATATTAGGTTAAGCCTGTCTTATTAGGGCATCCAGTATTTGTTCTTCTATAGTAATCTAGGTTGACATGTATATCAGGTGGGACGGTTTTGGATCGGGCCAACCCATTCTTTTCAATAATTAAACTGAATATTTTTTTCCTATCCATAATGAAATACCCATTTGTTTATTTTTATGATAAGAGAGATGGACAGAGAGAGAGAGAGTGGGAGAGATCTGAAGGAAATATACATATATATGTATAGATGCCTCTTCCTGTACGGATTTCTTATGGTGCAGATCCCGGCACATACTATTTTTTTGAAATAGTAAAAAATGAATTTTTTTGATGAAACTAAATGGATATGATCTCCGAGGTGAGAAGATCATCTCCAATTTTTTTCATCAAAAAATTTAATAAAAAACCCGTTGAGATATAAATATGCATTTTCGACCCAGGGTCTGCACCATAAGGAGTCCTTACAGGAGAGAGAGAGAAGTTGATCTGTAAAAAGGGAGAGCCCATTTCTCACTTTTCAGATTATTTAACCTTCTTGAAGTATCCAAAATTGAACCTTGCATTCCAGAAATGATCCAAAATATACCTTAAAAAACATTGTTGACAAATTCTCTTCTGATTTGCTATGAAGCATGAACACTTTATCAGAGGTGCCGTCCTCGTGTCGGACACTCCCACGGACACGACACTCGTATGACACTCCTCCGACACATCACATGGCGTGTCGGGCTAATTTGGCATTTAAAAAAGTCGAACACTTCCGGGACGCTCCACAGACAATTCTATGACACTTTCGAAACTGATGATAAAGCTTCTGGTCCTGTCGGAAATGGTGAAGAATGATGAACATTAAAGCACTTACATAGCCCATTGAAGTTATTATTAGATTTTTGTTTATTATGGTTTTTTTGTGAATTGATTGCTACTTGTTATGTTACTAGCAATGTAGTTTGTTTTGATGTAAGACTTTATGTGCATATGGTTGAAATGTTTTTTATGAAATATTTGACCGTGTTAGTTTAGATAATTAGATAATTAGATAATTTGGTTGACTACTAGTTTTTTAAGTGCAAAGAGATTGAATTATGCATGGAGTTTTATAAAAATTATATATTTTGATCTGTGTCCCCGACGTGTTGTGTCCTATTTTTTTAGATTTGTCGTGTCGGACACGACACCTGTGTCCTTGTCTGCGCTTCATAGCGGATTTATGGTATTTCCGCATGTATTGAACATGTGTAAGTATGTGTGTGTGCGTGTGTATGTATAAATGCTCCTCCGCGGGAGGTATTCAACTCTCATAATAAATTCCCTTCCCATCTTTCATCTCTCTTCTCACACACTGTATGGAAAATAGCTAGCAACACAGGAAAAAAGAGGATGCTGTACCCCCCCCCCTTCCACAAAAAAAAAATAAAAAAAAGTCAAAGCACAGGAGTCTGTATACCTACTGTACGGGAAGTCCGCTCAGGAGCATTATTCTTTATATATAATATTTATGTACAGAGATGGGGGGAGAGAGGAGTGTTAAAAGAGTAGAATTGAGCTGCTACAGATTCTTCGAAGTTGTCTAATGTTAAAGAGCGAGATCCCCAGACCAATCCCGCTTATATGTCATTTGGGCCCGTATTAAGCCCATATTTTAAAAATACGGGACCCTAACAGACATTTTGACTGTTTTGGGTGGTCAGGCTTGATATGGGCAAGTTTTGTCAGCTCTAGCTGTGAGATATTATGATATTTTGTGCAAAGCACTCTTTCCCTATTGGTACTACCAACAATCCAACTGCAATCCTGTAGATTTCTTCATAGTACTCTCTCTCTCTCTCTCTCTCCCCCCCTCCCTCCCTCCCTCCACGTATGCATGTGTAATGTTTTATCAAACACCAGATTCCTAGCCATCTCATGTGAAAAGCTAGTTTTGAATCTTGATTGATTGAGCAGACAAAAGTGGACGTGGTTATAACCGTAATGTTGTGGTGTACCATAATGCTTGTGTTTTTTGTTTTGATGGATAAATAATATATATCTTATTATTATTATTATTATTATTATTATTATTATTATTACAAATCTTTGTTTTGGTGACAGTTGCACAGAGGGAGAGAGAGATTTCCAAGAGAAGAAGTTGAGTATCCTAAACACATACATTTTGAACTGAAAGAAGTTGAAATCTGTGGATTTCAGGGTCGTACAAATGAGCTGGAGCTTGCCTTATATTTGCTTGATAATGCTGTTTCACTTCAGAGGATGATTCTCACCCCAAGACGGAGATTGTACCATGGTAGCGGTAAGTGGATGGGCAATCTCTCTATACCCTACCGATGGGAAGGAAAGAAGGCTTATGATCTCTTAAAAGAGAGAGCAAACCCACGGGTAGAAGTTGTTTTGTTGTTAGTGTAACTTATTTATTAGGCTGCTTCCAATATATTTATTACATATAATATATATTGTGTTAGGTATAGATGAATGGAGAGGCAAAATTGGTGTAGCGAATAAATAGTTGCGACATAACTTTATCACGTTCAACTTATTTATGGACATCGAGACCAAACTGTTTGTAGAACATCTCCTTTTCATTGTGAATTCAATTTCTTCTTCAGGTGCTATTGTAGATGGTTTTGCTTAAACCAAGTAAAAGTTTATACAAATATCCTGTATACACCACACGAGAGCATCCCTTACAATCTATGAAGCACCGATTCTTCAAAAATAGCCTTGAGTTCGAATCGGATTCTTTCGAAGTGTGGGTGCGGCCCCGATTCGCACCCCATAAGAATTGTTGGGGATTTTTTTTTTTCGATTCGTTTTGGATTCGACAAGGATTCATTCCTGGATTCATTTTTTTAATAAAAAGTAAGTTGTGTAAAAGTTTTGGGTCTGTTTTCAAAACAAAATAAAAAATTTTAAGTTGAGTTATATGGCCATTGAAATGGTGTTAAAGGGTTGGGGGGGGGGGTATTTTTTGTTGTCGTAAAACTATCTTTTTATTATGATTCACCCAAGAAGTTGACGATGCATATATGGTGTTTTGATTTGTAAATCCTTCTACTAAACAATTGGTACATGAATCATATGATGTTTCTCCTGCTAGTTTACTTTTCAATTATAATTTAATTACTGTTTATATTTAGTTGTTGATTTTATTATGGTGCATGTTTTCTAACTCTAAAAATTGATATATATAATAAAGAATAATAATTTATATATTATATTAATTTATTTTTCTTGTCGCACCTGCACCTTATTTTTTCAAAAAATTTCGAATCGCCGCACCCCGCATCCGCATTCGCATCCGTGCATCATAGCTTACAATAGTGTTTTTTTAGTACCATTTAAGATTGGCCTGTAAACTGACCGATATGGGTTTTATTTTAAAACCCGATACTTATATACTTGAATGGATAAGAAGTTGAGTATCCTAAATGTGTACGTGGATTTCGGGGCAGTTCAAATGAGTTGGAGCTAGCCTGGGATTTTCTTGATAACGTTGTTTGATTTGCTTTCATACCCTTAAAGAGGATACTGTGTCATGATAGTGTTTAGACAGATCATCTCTTAATGTCCTACCAATGAAATGGAAATTTGGCCATATAGGCAACTGAGAAGTGTATATATATTTTTTAAATTTATTATTTTATTATTATACCCTATTTTAACAGAACTAGATAAAGTTCACACCTCTGAGTAAAAGATTGTTGGAAAATTGGACTTGAATTGGGTTTTAGAAAGTTGTCGAGAATTTTCTAGACAGAGTTTTGAGCAACTTTGAGCTCAAATTTAGGTGGGACCCACACTACGAAAATCGTGGGACCATATACGAACGCGTTCACCTCCGCAAGGAGATTAACGTAGTATATTCATACGTCCAATTTTAATAAGTTATGAATGATAAATATGTCCCCAAAGTGACTCACAAAGCAATGAAAGTTAATGAATTGGGTGTGTTTTAACTCTTGTCCCACATTGGAAGAGTAGTGGAAATTTGATGAGTTAATAACACCCCAAGTATGGACTAAGGCTTGGATGCCTTGGGGTATCCCAACTCTTTGAAGGGGAAATGACTTAAGCTATGCACGGGTTGACTTTCGGTCAAAAGCGCGCGCGTCCGTCCGGCAGGCTCGGCTCGGCTTGGGCTTGGGATTGTAAAATTCTCCTACATTTTTGGGCCGAATTTATTTAACTTTCTGGGATTTAATTATTAATTAATTACGAAATTAATTAATTAATTAATAAACTATTGGCAGTTATTGCCAACAGTTAATTTCGTTTAACTGTTTTTGACAGTTATTATTACTTTGCTATAAATACAGATGACTCCCTCCTTATTTAATAAGAAAAAATTTCCCTCCTCCAGAATTGCTGTCATTTTTGTACCAGAAAATTCCTGTCATATCTGTTCCAGAAATTCTTTTTCCTGCATAACATCTGTTGCATTGTTGTTGAGTAAAAGTCACAGAATTTGAGTTCGTTGTAATTAATTATTGTCGTGCTACATAATTAATTGAAAAATCCGTTCTATCTTGGGAGACAATATTCATCAACCTCGGAGCACATTGGAGGGAATAAATTGTCTTAAGGAGACTGTTCATAACAGGGCTCGAATTTATCTTTAATTCTTTTATTATTTCTGCAAATTCAAGTAAGTGTTTCATTTCTGTAATTATGTTTTAATTCTGTAATTATTTTAATAATTCATAATTCTGTACAATTGTTATTTATAAATAGTAGAATTAACAATCTTAAGACAATTTATAAAGTTCTACTGTTTTTTAGTGTACAGAATTTTTTTTATTACAGAAAATTTATTTGTTGGAAATAAATCTGTTTTGACAGAATAAAATGAATTAATTTACTTCTTTATTGTAGAAATTAGTAAAACAGTTTTGATATAGAAATTAATTTCTATACTGCTTTTATATTCTGTTTTAGAAAATAAAATTTTATTTGTGTATTTGTGTTAAAATCTGTTTATGTAAAATTTTTAATCTTTAAATTATAATTCTGTTTTGTACAGAATTCTTTTTATTATTAAAAATTAGTGTGACACAGATTTTATATTTAATTATGTTTTGTACGGAATTTCGTTTATATTATAGTTTAATTCTGAATTTTATTTGAAATTCTTTTGGAATTCATTTATTGTGAAGTATATTTGGAGGAAATTGTTTCACAGAATTTTGTATTCTGTTTTGATTAATTCATTATATATGAATTTTATCATTGATAAAAATTCTGTTTTTGTAACAGAAATGGAATCACAAAGTACGAACACTACTCCTACGAAACTGATTGTCACCAACAGAAATGTGACTGCACCCGTATCTATGCCACACGGGGAGAAACCGAAAAAGTTCATTGGGGCTGACTTCAAACGTTGGCAAGGAAAAATATACTTCTATCTCACTACCTGCCAACTGGGCAGGTTTGTATATGAAGATTGCCCCTCTATTCAAGAGGGAGATGACGCTGAAAAGATTGCTGCTGTTGATGCTTGGAAGCATTCGGACTACCTATGCCGGAATTATATTCTGGCTTACTTGGACAAGACATTGTACCATGTCTACTGCATGATCAAAACATCCAAGGAATTATGGAATTCTTTGGAAAAAAGTATAAAACTGAAGATGCTGGGATGAAGAAATTTATCGTTGGGCATTTTCTGGACTTCAAAATGGTTGATTCTAAATCTGTGATCTCGCAAGTGCAATAATTCCAAGTGATCCTCCATGACATTCATGCTGAAGGAATGTCAATTGGTGAAACTTTCCAAGTTGCTGCAATTGTTGAAAAGTTGCCACCATCTTGGACTTTGTTAAAAAACTATCTCAAGCACAAGCGTAAGGAGATGAATGTGGAGGAGTTGGTGGTCAGGCTAAGAATCGAAGAAGACAACCGTGAGTCTCAAAAGAAAAGTGGGAAGAATTCGATGGAAACAAAGGTCCATGTCGTTGAAGGTCCTAAGAAGAACAAACGAAAGTATGATGGGGAAGGCACTTCCAAACATAACAAGAAAAAGTTCAAAGGCAAATGCTACAATTGTGGTAAACCTGGACACCGCTCAAGCGAGTGTCGTAAGCCGAAGAAGCAAAATC
Organism: Sambucus nigra; assembly: GCA_949130495.1. Taxonomy (NCBI): domain Eukaryota; kingdom Viridiplantae; phylum Streptophyta; class Magnoliopsida; order Dipsacales; family Adoxaceae; genus Sambucus; species Sambucus nigra. The sequence goes on along the minus strand of OX422215.1, from coordinate 598,209,793 downwards.
AAAACAATCCTCAATCAAATGTAACTGAGGGTGTGAATATCGTCAATGATTCGGAGGATATGAATCTTTCTGCCGTGGTCTCTGAATGTAACTTGGTTGGAAATACCAAGGAATGGTGGGTGGATACTGGAGCCACACGACACATTTGTGCAAACAAATGGATGTTCACCACCTATAAGCCTTTGGAAAATGAAGAAAATCTCTTTATGGGAAATTCTTCCACTTCGAAGGTGCTGGGACAAGGAAAGATAACTCTGAAAATGACTTCTGGAAAGGAACTTACTCTCAACAATGTTCTTCACGTGCCTAATATCCGAAAGAATCTGATTTCTGGAGCTCTCCTTACTAAAAATGATTTCAAGCTTGTGTTTGTGTCTGATCGCTTTGTGTTGTCTAAAAATGACATGTATGTAGGAAAGGGCTACCTAAATGAGGGGCTCTTTAAACTCAATGTTCTTACAGTAACCCCAAAAACATCTGTTTCAATGAATGAAATTGCTAGTTCTTCTTACTTGATTGAGTCATCTAATATTTGGCATGCTAGATTGGAACATGTTAATTTTGATACATTGCGTAGATTAATTAACTTGAAATTTTTGCCAAAATTTAATATTGATAAAAATCATAAATGTGAAATTTGTGTGGAATCTAAATTAGCTAGATCACCTTTCCATTCTATTGAAAGGATAACTGAACCTTTAGATTTAATTCACACCGATATTTGTGATTTAAAATTTGTTCAAACTAGAGGTGGGAAAAAGTATTTTATTACTTTTATTGACGATTGCACAAAATATTGCTATGTATATTTGTTACATAGTAAAGATGAGGCTATTAATGCATTTAAACAATATAAGAATGAAGTTGAGAATCAATTAAGCAAAACGATAAAGGCTATTAGAAGTGATAGAGGAGGTGAATATGAATATCCATTTGAGGAATTTTGTTCTGAAAATGGGATTATTCATCAAACAACTGCTCCTTATTCTCCTCAATCGAATGGTGTTGCTGAACGCAAAAACCGTACTTTGAAAGAAATGATGAACTCAATGTTATTAAGTTCAGGAGCTCCACAAAATTTATGGGGGGAAGCCTTACTTTCTGCTAATTACATTCTCAATAAAGTACTTCATAAAAAGACTCACAAGACACCTTATGAATTATGGAAAGGTCGAAGACCTTCCTATAAATATTTACGAGTGTGGGGGTGCTTAGCCAAAGTGATGGTTCCTAAACCTAAAAAGGTAAGAATAGGGCCAAAAATCGTGGATTGTGTATTCATCGGTTATGCTACTAATAGCAGTGCATATCGATTTCTAGTTTGTAAATCTGAGATTTCGGACATTCATGTAAATACGGTTATTGAATCGAGGGATGCTTCATTTTTTGAAAATGAATTCCCGTATAACATGACCCGAGAATCTGGTCCTTCTAAAAGGACAAATCAAGCTACTACAAGTGGTACTCATTAACCTATTGAATCAATAGAGGATGAACCAAGACGTAGTAAAAGAGCAAAAACCTCGACTTCTTTCGGTCCGAATTTTCTAACATATTTGTTAGAAAATGAACCTCAATCGTATAAAGAAGCTATATCCTTACCCGATGCTTCCAATTGGAAAGAAGCAATTAATAGTGAAATTGAATCCATATTACAAAATCATACATGGGAACTAGTGGATCTTCCACCAGGTTCAAAACCGTTAGGTTATAAATGGATCTTCAAAAAGAAATTGAAGGCCGATGGATCAATTGATAAATATAAAGCTAGACTTGTAGCTAAAGGCTATAGGCAAAAGGAAGGGTTGGATTACTTCGACACATATTCACCGGTAACAAGAATAACGTCCATTCGGATGTTAATAGCAATAGCTGCTATTAATGGATTTGAAATACATCAAATGGATGTAAAAACTGCATTCTTAAACGGTGAACTAGACGAGGAAATTTATATGGAGCAACCTGAAGGGTTCAAAGCTCCCGGACAAGAAGGAAAAGTATGTAAGCTTGTTAAATCACTATATGGATTAAAACAAGCACCTAAGCAATGGTATGAAAAATTTGATAATGCAATGTTATCAAATGGTTTCAAAATTAATGAATGCGATAAATGTGTTTACTTTAAATACATTCATAATGGATATGTCATTGTATGCCTCTATGTTGATTATATGCTTATCATGGGTAGTAACTTGGAAATTGTCAAAACTACAAAAAAAATATTGAGTAGTAGATTTGACATGAAAGATATGGGAATCGCCGATGTTATATTAGGAATTAAAATTTCTAGAACATCGGATGGACTTATATTATCTCAATCTCATTACATAGAGAAAGTACTTGAAAAATTCAAGAAGTATGATATTCGTCCTACCAAGACACCTGTAGATGTAAATTTACATCTTGCAAGAAATAATGGTGAAAGCATATCTCAACTAGAATATTCTCGTATTATCGGCAATTTAATGTATATCATGAACTGTACGCGACCGGACATAGCATACTCAATAAGTAAGCTAAGTCGATTTACGAGTAATCCAGGAAGAGATCACTAGAAAGCTATATTGAGAGTTTAGGGTTATTTAAAATATACTCAAAACTATGGATTGCACTACTCAAAATATCCAGCTGTTCTTGAAGGACATTGCGATGCAAATTGGTTATCTGATACAAAAGACTCTAAGTCTACGAGTGGGTATGTGTTTACCCTCGGAGGTGCAGCCGTATCTTGGAAATCCTCAAAACAAACGTGCATTGCTAGATCGACAATGGAATCTGAATTCATTGCACTAGACAAAGCTGGAGAAGAAGCTGAATGGCTTCGAAATTTCTTAGAGGATGTTCCATATTGGTCTAAACCTGTGCCCGCAATATGTATACATTGCGATAGCCAATCAACGATTGGAAGTGCACAAAATCACATGCATAACGGAAAGTCACGACATATTCATCGTCGACACAATACGGTTAGACAACTTCTCTCAAACGGAATTATCTCAATTGACTATGTAAAGTCAAAAGATAATATATCGGATCCACTAACGAAAGGTTTAAACCGAGAGCAAGTTGAAAGATCATCGAAAGGAATGGGTCTAAAGCCTATAAATAAATAAGAATCAATATAGTGGCAACCCAACCTAGCTGACTGGAGATCCCAAGATCTAGGTTGAATGGGCAAACCGAACTACGTTGTACTCAGTAAGCACTGGAGGATATTTAATCCTATCCATTCCAAAGATGAGACAGTGCATATCTGCCGCGAAATTAGGATAAGTTATGCTTTTAATGACATCTATATCTTAGTATGTCTAAGTGGGGTATTGCAGAATACTCTTTATGGAAGTCACCTACGTGAGTAAGAAGGGGGCCACTTCTATGAGAATAATGAAAGGCATATTCTCTAAAATACTTGGGGAACCAAGTGGTGTTCACGGACAAAATGAACACAAACGTGAGAACCAACTTTGTTGAAGAATTGTTGTGTGAATACTGTTGTCTAGGTTTACAAAAACGGTTGACGGTTCAAGGACGTGAAGTCTACTGATTAACCAAGTAAATCCGATAGTATATCACTAAGGAAAGTTCAAGGCCACTAGGCTACTTCTCCCGATGCAATAAGTCTTCAGTTTTACTCAACTTGTGTCTGCATCTGCATTAGCATCTGTTAGGTTCTGTTTATAGCGATATATCATTCATGTGGGGGATTGTTGGAAAATTGGACTTGAATTGGGCTTTAGAAAGCTGTCCAGAATTTTCTGGACAGAGTTTTGAGCAACTTTGAGCTCAAATTTAGGTGGGACCTACACTACGAAAATCGTGGGACCATATACGAACGCGTTCACCTCCGCAAGGAGATTAACGTAGTATATTCATACGTCCAATTTTAATAAGTTATGAATGATAAATATGTCACCAAAGTGACTCACAAAGCAATGAAAGTTAATGAATTGGGTGTGTTTTAACTCTTGTCCCACATTGGAAGAGTAGTGGAAATTTGATGAGTTAATAACACCCCAAGTATGGACTAAGGCTTGGATGCCTTGGGGTATCCCAACTCTTTGAAGGGGAGATGACCTAAGCTATGCACGGGTTGACTTTCGGTCAAAAGTCCACACGCGCGCGCGCGTCCGTCCGGCCGGTTCGGGCTCGGACTTATAAAAATCTCCTACATTTTTGGGCCGAATTTATTTAACTTTATGGGCTTTAATTATTAATTAATTACGAAATTAATTAATTAATTAATAAACTGTTGGCAGTTATTGTCAACAGTTAATTTCGTTTTACTGTTTTTTTACAGTTATTTTTACTTTGCTATAAATACAGATGTCTCCCTCCTTATTTAATAAGAAAAAATTTTCCTCCTCCAGAATTGCTGTCATTTTTGTCCTAGAAAATTCCTGTCATATCTGTTCCAGAAATTCTTTTTCCTGCATAACATCTGTTGCATTGCTGTTGAGTAAAAGTCACAGAATTTGAGTTCGTTGTAATTAATTATTGTCGTGCTACATAATTAATTGGAAAATCCGTTCTATCTTGGGAGATAATATTCATCAACCTCGGAGCACATTGGAGGGAATAAATTGTCTTAAGGAGACTGTTCATAACAGGGCTCAGATTTATCTTTAATTCTTTTATTATTTCTGCAAATTCAAGGTAGTGTTTCATTTCTGTAATTCTGTTTTAATTCTGTAATTATTTTAATAATTCATAATTCTGTACAATTGTTATTTATAAATAGTAGAAATAACAAAGCTTACCCTCTAAGGGTGGCCATAGGCTCGAGGCCCGTCAAGCGCGCTCAGTCCGTCTGAGAAAAAAATAGGGACTGGGTAAAATAAAATGACTTGCGAACCTGGGTTGGAAAAATTTTATGGACACAATTTTTTTCTAGGCGGGATTGGGTATGTTGACCTCGGTCCAGCCCGAGGTTTGAGGATCAAGTGAGGTCCCTCAGTTTGAGGACTCTGCATGAGGTCCATTTTTTTAAAATAGTAAAAAAATATTTTGGAGTTGTTTTTTTTTCTATGGTTTTTAAATATTTCAGTAGGACCATACAAAAATACTTAGCTCAAAATGAATTTTTTTACTATTTGAAAAAAATCGATCAAGCTTTGTCAGTATTTAACAGTTTAAAAAAAATTAAAAAATCGACAAAGTTTGACTGATTTTTAAAATAGCAAAAAAAATTCATTTTGAGCTGATTATTTTTTTATGGTCCTACTGAAATGTGTAAAAACCATATAAAAAAAATCAGCCCAAAAATATTTTTTTTACTATTTTAAAAAAATGAACCTCATTAAGGGTCCTCAAACTGGGACCTCACTTGATCCTTATATATATATATATATATATATATATATATATATATATATATATATATATATATATATATATATATATATATATATATATATATATATGACGAACATTTATAAATATCAATTTTATGTTTTATGTACTCTTAGTCTTAAGAGTACATGCTAAAATAATAAATGGGTCAATTATTAAATAGTCCCTACCATAAATATATATTTTTTAAAAAGGACACATATTTTTAGTTTAACCCATTTAGTCCCTCAAGCACTCAATATCCTCTTATTTTTAGAGGTCCGCGCCAGCGGCACTCCCTCTCCAAAATATGTGGTAAAGGACTTTTTGAGGCAAAATAAAAAGTTTGGGTTAAATGGGTATTAAAAAATGTCCGAGGGACTATTTGGTATATGTCCCAAAATAAATTTGCCAAACAATAAAATTTAGGTAAAAAACAAATTATGTCCGGGCCTAGCAATGGGCTTGGGTAAGAAACTTTGGAATTTGGGCAGGCTTGAGATTATACAATGAGTCCTCCGACCTGGGCGGGCTTCGAATAACCCAAATTTTTATTGGCCCATCCAGGGCCGGCCCGTGGCCACTCCTACCCTCTACCGACCAAGCTCCACTAACCCTGCGCTGCCTATAATCGCAGTGCGAGATCGGTTTAGGTAGAAATATGTTGCTTCTCTCAAATTTATATTCTCCTATTTGTAACGGATCCATCCCCTCCAGAACCACAATAACCTGCAAATCTGATGATTTTAATTAAAAATATTTAATTTGATGTTTTAGATTCACAATTTTATTAGTACTGCTGGCGCGGACCCACATCACAGAATTTTTTTATTTATTTATCAATTATATTACATAGATGGAGAAATATTTGATGTCTTAGATTCGTGATTGGTTAGTTCGCTGGATCGGACTCACATTCATTAAAATAAGGAGCTTGAGAATAAGCGAGTGTAGTCAAGCCCTTTATTTTAATGAATGTGGGTCCAATCTAGCGAACTAACCAATCACGAATCGAAGACATCAATTTTCTCCCCATCTATGTAATATAATTGATAAATAAAATTTTTCCTGTGATGTGGGTCCGCGTCAGCGGCACTAATCAATTGTGAGTCCAAAACATCAAATTTTACATTTTCAATTAAAATGAAAAATGAGTTTTTTATAAATAAAAAAAAACTATGTTGACTATTAAAATTATTATTCAAGTTTTTTTTTGAAAAATTAAAAACGACTAGGATAGAATAAAAACGAAAACTATTTTTTTAATTATTCTCAGATAAACAACTATTTTTTATCCCCAAATAATAATAAAATAGCTTATTTTTCAAATTTATAACATTCATTTTATTATTTTTCAATAAAGAAGGGTAAAATAGTCAACTGTATCCAAAATAGTTAACATATGGACTAAATTGAGACAAAATGAAAGGTTGAGGATGAAATTAAAACAAAAAAAAGGACAGGGATGAAATTGAACCAATTTGAAAGGTGAGGGACTAAATTGAGATAACAAAAAGGTAAGGGACTAAATTGAAACCAATAGAAAGGTAAGGAACTGCTGAGGTACTTTACTCTTTTATTTATTTTACACCTTCTGTTATTCTTTAGGAATCCCGCTTGAAGTGATAAAAGAATGTGTGAAATCCATTACTAACATTAATGTACATATATAAGAGTTCTTTTCTCTTATTAAATGATTCATACCTCCGTAACACAATTTCCTTATGTTAAGAGAGGTATATGCATATTAATTATATGCACAAGAGATAATTTAAATAATGAAAATGAGTACAAACTAATTATTTCAGTTTTATTGTGTATGGTCCAAAAATTTTGTAAGTATTCTTTCCTCAAACCATCGTGATTTGTTCTCAATCCCAACATCTTTTATTTACAACCCAACATCCATTTAACACACCCACACTCAATATATGAAGAAAACAATTAATAGGATTTCATATATAGATTAATTACTAGCACGAAGGCAATTGTAAATTTTCTTAATTAATATGTTCGCTTCGTAAAACTAAAATAAAAAATATTATGAAATATACTGTGAACAAAATAAATTCAAGTGATCACTTTTGCCAATGGATTTGGATTTATAACAGTATGAAAACAAAAATTTAACTAATCAAACAATTCATAATTTTCACAAGTTTAAAAAAATTAAGTGCTATGTCTCGGACTTCTTATGATCATTACCGGGTAATAAATTCATTGATTAGTAACATATCTATGGTTTACCTAATGAAAACTATTCATCAAAATAGGAGAGAGTAAAACAATCAAAATAACAAAATATAAAAAAGTAAGAATTACCTTACCGATCTATCATACATGTGTATCTGTGTCTTTAGTATTGTTAAGCACGGACATGTAATGCCCTAAGTGTATGACACTTTTGTCTGATGAAAAAATTAACATCATTTATTGAATTTTGTATTTTGTTAAATCTAAAACCGTGCGCGTTGATCATATATAATTCTCATATTTTAAATTCTTTTGTGACTAACATTTCGTCAAACCAATCCCATGGTTATCAAAGCATGCTTTTTGTAAGTGAACCAAACATTCAGTCTATAGCAGTTGTTGTCATAAATAATGGTAAAGATATATATATATATATATATATATATATATATATATATATATTCACACACTATATGATAAGAAATTAAAAGAGAGTTAAATCAATGGTAATATAATATGAAAAAGAATACCAATTGGATTCCATGTTATTAAGATTTCACACATTTATTTTTATCTCTACACTATAGCTATTGTTTGTAATAAATAAAACTACATATGTTTTCTTTTGTCATTATAGGAAATATAAAATGAAAGAGAAAAGTCACATACATGAGAGATGCCTGAAAATATATGAGACGACGATCAGAGACGGAGCTATGTTGTAGGCTGCCTGGGCACTTGCCCATGTCAGCTTTTTTGGGCAAAAAAATTTATTTTGGGTCAGATGTGAAATATACCAGAAAATAGGGGCAAAAATTAAAACCTCAAACAATATACATTCCCAAAACTTAACCTACTTTGTGTATTCTTTGGAGCAACAAAAAAACAAAGAAAAACAACCGGCTACTCCTTTGCTCAGCTGCTGCTCTGCTCCTCCCGCTGCCGAACCTCCCCTAGGCTGCTCCTCACCCCGGACCTCCACCCAGCTAGCCCTTGCTCCTCCCCTGCTTTGCCTGCAATTCTCTTCCTCCAGATTTTGTAAGGTAAGACCAATTTCATGTGTGTGTTTTTATGGATTTCCCCAAATTTCTTTTTAGGACTTTTGCTGCATGTAATGGGCTTTAATGTTTAATTTAATGTTTGGTGAGCTGACTTTTGGGTGTTAGTTATGCGCTGTTTTTTTTAATAAAATGTATGCAACGACTAATTTTTATTTCAGTTTTGCAATAGTATAATGTTTAATATAATGTTTGGTGAGCTATGTGCTAATTTTTGTGCTAGTTATGTGCTAATTTTTTTTATGTGCAATAGTATAATGTTTAATAAAATGTATGTGCTAATTTTTATGTGCTAATTTTTTTATGTGCTAATTTTTTTTAATATAATGTTTGGTCAGCTAATATTTAAACTTTCAATTTCAGCTATGGAAAAGTTTTATAAAAGAACTCGCGAAAATGTGGTGCGTCCAACGGAAAAAATCAATATCCAAAGGGAACCTACTCCAAAAAAGATAAGTCGAAGTCGCATTCTAGTTTATTTATCAAATCTTCCTTCTGATCCGAGTTTAAGACCACAAATTTCAGAATATGATGCAAACTACCAAGACAAGATTAGACGAGCGTATTTGCAAATGGGTCCTTGCCAGCCCTATACGCATTTATTTCCTCAAACCATGTTTGGAAACAAGGCTCGTCGTTTTAATGTAGCATGGTTCACTCAATTTGGGAGTTGGCTGGAATATAGTGTTAAGGAAGATGCTGCTTTCTGTTTACCTTGTTATTTATTTTGTCCAGAGTCCGTGGACAGAAATCAAAGTGATGCTTTCGTCAGAGGTGGATTTAATAATTGGAAACAAAATCGAAGACTCCAAGAGCATCAACATAGCGATGATCACAATGTGGCATATATGAAGTCTCGAGATTTTTTGAATCAAAATCAACATATTGAGGCTCTATTTGATAATCAATCGAAGGAGTGTCGGGATGAGTATCGATTGCGACTAGTTGCAACCATTGACGTGATTCGATTTCTTCTGCGATAAGGGTTATCTTTTCGTTCGCGTGACGAATCAGAAGGCTCGATGAATAAAGGTAACTTTCGTGAACTTTTACAATGGTTAGCCAATAGGGATGCAATAGTTAATAATGTTATTCTTAAAAATGCTCCCGGAAATCATAAATTAACATCACCGGATATTCAGAAAGATGTTGTGAATGCCATTGCTGAAATATTAAAAAACCTAGTGGGGGAACCATTTGCAATACTTATTGACGAAGCTCGTGATGTATCGGTTAAAGAGCAAATGGCTTTTGTTGTGCGTTATGTTGACCAAAGGGGTTTTGTGATGGAAAGATTTGTGGGTATGGTACACGTTCCTGACACAACATCTAACTGACTTAAAGCGTCACTTGATTAATTTTTCAAAGCATAACTTGAGTGTGAAAAATTTGCGTGGTCAAGGTTACGATGGGGCAAGTAACATGCAAGGCGAGTATAATGGGCTTAAATCACTTATTTTGAGGGAGAGCAAAATCAGCGTTTTATGTGCATTGTTTTCCACACAAACTTCAGTTAGCACTTGTCCATGTCGCAAAAGATCTTAAGCACATTGATGAGTTCTTCTTCTTAGTTAATAATTTAGTGAATATCACGGGGGCATCATGCAAGCGTCGTGACATTCTTCGAGAGAAGGAAGCGGAGCGGATTTTTAAGCAACTAGAAAATGGTGATATATCAAGCGGTCGAGGGTTAAATCAAGAGACTAGCCTAAAGCGGGCAGGTGATACACGTTGGGGCTCACATTATGGTACATTGATAAATTTGATTGTTATGTTTGGATCCGTGCTTGATGTTCTTGCGGATTTGGTGGAACATGCTACTGATAGAAAAGGTGAAGCTTTAAACTGGATTAAATTAATGCAATATTTTGATTACATATTTACCTTGCATTTGATGAGAAATGTACTTGCTATTACTAATGAACTTTCCAAAGCATTGCAACGAAAAGATCAAGATATTATAAATGCCATGACTTTAGTGAGATTTTTCAAGAATCGTATGCAACAAATGAGAGATTGTGGATGGGACAAACTATTGGTGGAGGTTTCTTCTTTTTGTATAAAATATGATATATCGGTTCCTAATATGGAGGATAATTTTATTATTTTGGGAAGATCAAGACGAGGACCGGAGATAACAAATTTACATCATTATAAAGTTGACTTATTCTACCTTTGTAGATAAGCAACTTGTTGAACTTAACAACCGTTTTGATGAGGTGAATTCAGAATTGCTCATATGTATGGCATGCTTTGATCCAAGTAACTCATTTGCTGCTTTTGATATAGATAAATTGGTTCGTCTCTCTGAATTATATACCGATGATTTCTCGGAACAAGAACGTTTTGTACTTCGAGATGAGCTTGAGTTAAATGAGTTTGATATGAAATCAGATGGGTGCTTTCTAGAAGTGGAAGGGATTAATGGTTTGGCTAAGAAGATGGTTGAAAAAAGAAAACACATTGTGTATGGTTTAGTCTATAAGCTTCTAAAATTGTCTCTAATTCTTCCCGTTTCCACTGCAATGGTTGAAAGGGCATTTTCCGCTATGAATATCGTGAAAAGTGATCTCCCAAACCGTTTGGGTGATAGTCGGTTAAGTGATAGTTGTGCGACATATATTGAAAAGGATGTCTTTGATTGCATTTTTAATGACACAATTGTGGATCGCTTCCAGAAGATGAAAAGCCGCAGAGGGAGATTGTAGAATTTTTAAATCTAGTATGATGTATTTTGACAACTTTTTACTTTTGTATGAAAATTTCAAGATATGTTTATCTATTTCATAGTAATGAATTGTTATTGTATTCAATTTTTATTTATTTGAGTTGTAATTGTCTAAAAATATAAATTATCAATTAAATATTCGTAAAAAAGTAAAAATAAGCCTAAAAAAAATTTTCGGGGCCTAGCGCCCCCGAACCCCCATCTATGCAGTGTGCCCCCCCCCCTTAATTCCTGACTTCGCCACTGACGACGATGGTCTTTGTAAGACACTCACATCCCATATAAAACTTAGCTTGCCAATGCTTCTAATTCTTTGAGTTTCTCATCAAGTCCTGCTAAAAAAGACACAAAGTTGAATATGTAAATCTATTATGTAAGTAGTTAAAAAAAATTAGTATGTAAAATTGAATATGAATCATATGCAAGTAACACCATGTGTAAGCAGATGAATATTTTCCCAAACAGTTTTTTATAATTTTTTTATAAATAAAAAAATTGATATTTTTACGGAACATTTTTTTGGAACTTTTTTAGAAATCATTTTTTATGTTTTTTTATAACACAATTTTTATAAAAAAAGTATATATTTATAAATAATTAACTACTTTAATAAATAAAATAACTAAGTTTGAAAAAAATTATATATAACTTTTTTAATAATTTTTTTTATAACTCTTTTTTTCGTTAAGAAATTAAATTTATATTTCTCATATATAAAAGACTGTTTAAAGGTCTTTTTTACAAAACAATTTTTTTTATAATTTTTTATTAATCTTATTTTATAAATGAAAAATGACTTTTTTATGAAACATTTTTGAGAAAAGTCATGTTCATTCCTATTTAATTTTAATAAAACTAAACACAATATAAAAAAATATAAATTTATTGAAAAGTTAGGGGTCAAAATAAATAAATTTAACATTAAGAACACAAATAAAAATATATCTATTGTTTGGACAAAAAAAATACATGGAGGACATGAACCATTAATTGTTAAAAAAAGCCCTAATTTTTATTATTTACACATATATATAAGTTGGATTAATTAAATAAAACTTACTTGAGCCAACCAAAAATATGATGTAAACCTTGAAATCTTGAAGGGAACAAATCCTTGATTGCAAATGCGATGAGTGTGGCTGTGTGGTTTGAGAATGCAGAGAGCCTATGAGACATAGGGTTTAGAATAGAAGTAGCAGTTACGATGGTGTATTTGGGGAGGATAATGGATGTGGATATAAGTTCAATGGATAAAGGGGAAGAAGGCATAGAGTCAATCTTAATTTTAATTTTAAGAAAGTAATTAATTAAAGATGCCACATGTCACTTTAAAGTTTATAGTAAGAATTTAAGACTACAGTTTATTATTAATGTTTAGTCCTAGCAAGGGTAGAGACATGGTGGAAAACATAGGTTGTAGCCCACTCCAAAAAATAAATGTACTTTACACTTATAGTCTTAAGCTCAACCCAACTTAATACACTTAGCTATTCCAGAACATATTTTCTTAAATTAAACCTAAACCCAAAAGTTCAGTCAATAATCTAAACTATTTAATTACCCAATTCGAAATTAAAAATGTTTCATTTGTACATTGAAATTGTTTTTTACCCTTCTTATTTTAGATATCGTACAAATCGTAGTCTCATATATGTAACTTGTAATCTGATTGAGTTTTCAAGGTTTAAGGCTTTGAGACATTGAATATTTTGAGCAAGTTATCTAATGTATGAGCAATTAATTGATTGCATATTTTTAAATATCCCAAAATAAACCTAAAATAAAATCATCCCGAGGGTCTCACACCGAACCCCTAACCTTATCAATCCTATTAGAAATCCTTGGTTTCCCCTTGAGCATAAGAGCGAGCCAGCCACAAACATGCTCCCCTCCCCTCCCACCCACAAAAGAAAATGTACCTTACCATAGAAAACCCTCGCAAACACACTCTCTCTATATCCTGAAAAACTAAAAAAACAAATCCTAAACTCTAAATCTAGAATGAAATAAAAAAAATTAAAAAAATCCTTAAACAGTAAAACACTTTCGCCACATATAAAAAATTTATGGCAAAAGTAGACAAGGGACTTTTGAAACTTAAATAAGTTGGATTACATGCCAAATGTACTCATCTGTTAAGAATCAAATCTTAATTGCCCCTATTTTCTTTCTCTATACATTTTAAATTGAAATATAAAATTAAATTTGAGACCAAAGACATATGATAACCATGGAGAAAAAGATGGCTCTCGTTTAGCATAATGTACATATGATGGGCCTCATGGCGACTAAGTTCAAAAAAACAAATGCTTATCTAAATAGTGGTACTAGCACGTGCGAATTCTCACGGCTCCATGTAAATCAGTTTATTTACGTGAACCCTAAGATTGTGATTATCATGATAATAACCTAATAGGTATGTGAAAAGAGGGATAATGTAATACCTCCTTTTGTTATCATGAATGTGATGTCGCTGTTTATCACCGTTGATTGTCGTCTGTCCAATAACCTTAACAGTCCTTCAACGGAGAATTTTAGCTTCTCTCTCCTTGCATATAAACCTTTATATGCGTATTTCATGGATACCTTTTAGATGAAAGTAAGACATCTATTTATAGGTGGAGAGATGGCCTAAATTCCAATGGTCAATTAATCTCAACCGTCCATCAAGGTAGGGATTTAATTGGAATTTTAACTCCTTTTAATATCCATTTTATTTTTGGAATATGAACTATTTTGTTAGGAAATAACATATTCTAATTAAAAACCGAACATATTTCGGGGAAGGAATTAAAAATATTAAGTAACTCAAAGGTTAATTAATAATTTCCTTACAGTCTCCCACTTGGTCATTAGGAGAATCCATTAATGTTTTTAATTAAAAGTCATAAGGCGCGCATTGTATGCTGAATCCTTCAATAATTGGTTTCCATAAATGCCTTGGTTAATCCAGTAGTCAATGGGAGTCATGGCGGTCCCATATTATTATGTAACATGATTCCTTCCATATACTACGTCATCGACGACCTTCTTAACTAGTCCATAATCAGGAGTTTACATAATGGTCCCATAATATCTTAAAGAAGACAATTTTATGTTATAATCCATCTAATAATAAAATGTGTACACAACGGAAAACATAATAAAATAGATGTAGAAGTTTTTTTAAGAGCTCAACAAATGTCAAATACACGCATAATAAATTACAGAAAAGAAATAACTAGGAACTATCTTCAAGACACATGCTTTCAGTATGTCTCTGAATTGTCTTTGGAGGTAGTCCTTTTATAAAAATATCTGCAACCATGAGATATGTGCCTGTGTGTTCAGTGACAACTTTTCATCTTCTAACATCTTGCTTCAGTGAGAGATATTTAAGATCCATGTGTTTGGATCCCTTAGATATCCTGTCATGCTTGGAGAAAAAGCTTGCGGCCTCAATGTCACAGTAAATAGTTAAGGACTTAGAAATGAAACTCAAAGCTTCGAACTATGAGACAAAATTCCGTAACCATTCTCCTTGATTTGCAGCCTCATAACATGCCACAAATTCAGCCTCCATAGTAAATATGTAAATTAATTTGGACTTCTGGATTTTCCATGATATTGCTCCTCCGGCTAGGAGATACACATAGCCAATAGTATAATGTCTAGTGTTAAGACATCCACTAAAGTATCGATTACAATGTCTAGTGTTAGGACATACACATAGCCTCCATGTAGAACGTTTATGATGTCCATCATCTTTTGTGAAATAAATCATAATAAAGGTAATCGAGTTATAATCCAATATATTTTAACGACAATTATCTCCCTATATTATATACAAAATATTTATACTATTATTACATACGGTGTGGTGTCTTTTTAAACGCCAACCCCTCTTTTTGAACCCAAAATGTATAGAGGAATATGAATACATTTATAATAAAAAAATTGCAATAGTCTTAGGTAATTTAAACTAATGTATATTCCAAAACTACAATATCTAATTAATTAAATAATAGTCTTATGAACACAATGAAAAATGCAATTTTTTCATTGACACAATAAAAGTTTGTACCAATGATAGTAACCACACACCATTTCATGACGAAACCAACACATATAACTCATATTTTGAAAAGATCAATAATCAAATGTTTACCATCCTTATATAAACAAAAGTAAATGTATGAACCAAGTACCAAATAATCAATTTTATGAATAAAATGTCAACTCACAATCTCCTCATAAAATGTTAAGAAAAACTCAATACTCACAATTCTTAGCATTAAACCACAAAAGTTCCATCCAAATCCATTGTAGCTCTGCATATAAAAGTACCATGTAGTTACCTCAAGCCCAACAAATTAATTATAAAGATAATTCTCTATAACAACCCTCGAAGAACTTAAAATATGTACAATAAGTAATTGTTATAAGTTAGTTAAACTGCATAGTGCAAAGATACCCATCATAGAATGCTAAATTCTATTAACTTGAAGTTTATGACAAAGCCAATGATATGAGAAAATAATGGACTAACACATTCACACAATGACATTAGAAATTGATAAGGAAAATATATAGGACTAGCAAAATCATGCTATCTCCTAAATCAAAAAATTGTCCTGAAATTAACACAGATGAAGAAACGAACATGTAGTAAATAAAAAGAGGTCACTTACATTGAAATTATAAGATTCCAAGTCATAGAAAACAAATCATAAAATTACAAATATTTATCTAGTCAAATTCTGTAAATGTTCAATATTATCAATGCCATCATTTTGTCTGCCTTTCATCCAATAAGAACACAAAGTGTTTCCAATTCTCTTAGAATGCAGAAAATCCCTACAAATCAATAACCCCAATTAGTAATAACATACTCCATAAAATTAAACACATTGGGATGGGTTGCAACATTATATTAGTGTATCCTAGGTAAGGTATTATTAGTAAGGATAACAATCTCTGAATTTCAACAAAGAGTGGCAGTTCTCGATTAAAAAAAATACAAAATTAAATGGATGGGTATGGTGTCTAGTGCAACAGGAAATGAGGACAAAACAGTGATATAAAATAGTTTGATATAGTTGATAAAGAATCGAAATATTGATGTGTAAATAACAATAGTAGTCCAAGATTAGTCATGGGATAAACATTTTAATTTAGACACCATCAACCATCAATGGTCTAGTAAAGAGTTCTCTTTTAATATAGCATGTAAATAAGTTTTATATGACTTTTAATTAAAATGAAATGGATTAACTTACAAAATATTTTTTGTGAAATTAAAAAAAATTACAAAACGAAGACAATAGTATGAAAAATGATTTTTTTTTTTATAAAAAGAACTGCTTAATGTTGTCCTTCCATCTCCGCAGCCTTACCAACCAACTTCATTCATGCCCATTTTATATGATTCAAGCCAAGTGGGAGCCTCTGTGTCATGCACTTGTAGATCCACGATAACATGGTGACTGCCACCACATTGAATCGTCCCAATGCAAAAAATCCAATGATCACATAAACACATTCATCACGGGCGGGACAACACCGAGCTAAATAGGACCAGCAGAGGGGTGGCCAAGGCGTGCACGACGCAATCACCATTCCGGCTAGGGTGTAGCGAGTTTAACCTACCCAATGTGACTGGGTGTGTATAAATTATTTGTGTCGTGGATACATAATAGTTAAATAACGATGTAATATAGGTTATCTTACGAGTAAACCAAACAATTTTGGGTTTCATTTCTTGAGAATTCCTAATTATGTCGGCTCTAATTTGTTAGCCATTCTTGAGGCAAGAAATAAATGAAGGGTAAATATGGAGGTGTTTAATCTATACCCAAACTTGAGGTATACATTGAGCAAGGGTTAATAAATTATAGAGAAACATTGTTATATCCTTAGGCTAAAATCCAAACTGGAGGAATACCAAGAGTAAAGGTTGAAATATTATAGAGAAAATATGTTGGATTTATAAGGATTAATTGATGTACGCATAAAAGTGATCACAAATAAAATTGAAAGAAATGACATTTTGATAACACATGAGCATTGACGAAAAACTATAGCCTTAATGTTATGTAGTAGGACGTCTTTTTCCTTCTCCTCTGTGGGGTGGGAGGAATCTAACTTGTAAAAAGTAAAATAGTACCCTCTAAAAACCAAAAATCAAAATACAAATATAAAATTGTGCTATACAGAAAACAATACACTATAGTCTCACCAATTACATAAAATACCCATTATGACTTAAATATTTGTAATTCAATTCAAAGATCCAATAGATTTCTACCTACCTGTTTTCAAAGGAACCTAGAGGATCTCAATCTTTGATGTGAAACACACTAATGGCTTGCACGCTCGACTTGAATCTAGAATCTAAAGCAATACAAGAACACATTAAATTTCAATTGATTCTTATAAAACAATAGTATACACCACTATATTAAAATTGATATTTCTCAATTTTGAGAAGAATACATTCAAACAAATCACAGAAGTACATATATGCAAGTGTGGCTAGCATAAGCAATTACCATTACACAGACCTCAAAGAGAAAGAAAATGAAGTTGTGGGAAAAAATTGATTATAACATGTCCTCATATATAGGTTGAAGTTGGGTATATATTGACCAAACACTTCTAGCGTAAACAGAGAATAAATAGTTAAGTTCAATCCTGCAAAATGGACGTTAAAAAAACATCCACGAATAAAGAGAGGAATAAAAAAATGAACGTGATAGATTTAATAATATAGAAACCATAACCTGATTCAAAACCCCAAATATTGATTATGTTGAAATCCAATAAATCGAATTCAAGAGACATAATATGAAATACCTCTGGAACGATGTCAGTTGGTGGTGGCTCTTACAAGTGAGATATCTAAAATATGAAAATGCCAAGTCACAAATGAACATTAGTAATTGAATAAATCTAGGGAGACCCACTTCGTGGACACATTTCGTAGACACACTGTATTAAAAGCTTATAGCTTATTGTTTTGGGTCCCGCCAGGGCATTTACCAATGCATTAAAAATTTGTACCTATTTTTGTCTTATTCACAGGTCTACGAAATGGGTTTATGAAATGGATCTCCCTATCCTTACTCTTAGTAATTGGCGTGTGAGATCCAAAATTTGAAACCACAAATCCAAAGAACACACATGCACAACTTGATATAAAGCCCTTGTATTTTCATGAATTCTTTTAGTGTGTGAAACCCTAAAAGAAATATACTTTAAAAACTTAAAGTTGAAAAAAATGGAACAACTTACTGTGGTGACAATTATTATTCAACACAAAGAGATAAGAGAAGCACAATCACCAAGCGAAATAAGGAATACAAAATGCCAATCACACAACAAGAGATATACGTGGTTCAGCAAGAATGCCTACGTCCACGGTGGTGCAGTCAGTATTATTTCTATATACTCAGGAGAGCGATTACAGAGAATACAGTGTGTCCTATACCCCGGATCTAGGGTTTATTATATACATGTTCATTTTCAGGGAGTGGGGGTGTTGGACTCCTCCACGTTTTCCATCTTCTCCTAGAACCCCTCTCAACGAGAACATGGGAGAAGACTAAATCATAACCGATTAAGATATGGAGGGTCTGGACTTTGGGCCGTTACAATTAGGCTACTCGTCTAGGGCCATTATTCTGATTTTGGGTACCCACAATTGCCCCTAAGTTTGTTGGGCCATACTTTGGGCTCAATAAATTTAAATGATTTGTCATAATGGCTCCTTTATACATCGTGCAACTCTTCCCAAAGTTTGAGGACTGATTTTGACGGCACCTGCTTCGTGGTCTATGCACTATGATTAGTAACACTTAAAAGTTTATTCAGAGCAGTCGTCGTTTCAAGATTCTCAGTACCCTTCCATTTTCTGCGAGTTCTAGCGATTCACGTTCTCTTCTCCCAGTCTTCATTTTTATCGCTTTTGATATTCCTCGTTATTTGGGCTTGTGATTCATCATTCAAGTCGAACTTTCATCTTGTAAGTTCTTTATGCCTTCTCTTTGTATTTTCTCTTTGAATTTGTAGTTTTTTAAGGTTTTTCAATGGCAAAGATTGGTAACGGATCAGTGTGTGAGTTTAGGAAGTTTTACAATATCCCAGAGTGGGTAGAGATTGAGTGCGCCTGTCCCCCTAGAAATGTTAGAGAGATAGAGGGTGCCCATTGGATCCATGTCTTGTTGCTTTCCCAAGGGGGACTTACCTTTCCTCCTAACAATCTATTCTTGCACTTCTTTGGTTATTTCAACATTGTTCTTGCACAGTGTTCGCCCAACGTTTGGAAGATAATTAATGGCATCCATAGAATTAATCAGTTATATGGTACCAAATTAGGGCTCGCCAAAGTTTGCTTCTGCTATTCCTTCTCTCGAACTAGCTCTGGTGTCCTCTATCTCAAAGCCAGGAGTCCTGACAGGATATTGGTAGTAAACCTACCTGATTCCTATAAGGACTATTGGCAAGATGGTTTCCTTGCTAGAAATTTGCAGTTTTTCCCCAGACTGAGGGGTCGAGGTCTGATAGGTTCTCTGTTCCCTTTTATGGGGAAGAATATATAGGTAGTCTTTGCTCTGTTCTTTTAATTTCTTTACTGATTTGTGATCTTTCTAACTCTTCACTATTTTTTTTTCAGCGAGGTCGAAGAACTTGGAACCTGCTCTCAGCGAGGTTTGTCTCTCTGAGTTGGTCAAAGCTTAGAATATTAGGGAGCCCCTAGCTGACGGTGAGCATCCCCGATCTGCTGTTTTCTTGCTCGAGTATAAAAATGTTGGTTTTAGCTTTATAGCAAAGCCGGTAGATAGCATTCCCGAGTTTGATACCTCTGAAGAGACCGCTGCTTATCCTATCCAGTTGGACGAGGAGGAGAGTAGTTCTGAGAGTGATATTATAGGCGGTACTGAAGGCAATTTCGATGAGGGGAGCTCCAGTGGTGATAGCTCTTCTGATTCAGAAGAGGTTTCTGAAGCCCGAGAACCTTCGAGCACATCTAGCAGTTCAAGCGAGGAGATGGTTCCTCCAAGGAAAAATTTGATTCGGGACGACGATGATGATGATCATGTGCTCCTCGCTTAGAGGTCAAAGAATCAGAAGGCCAATACTAGGGCTGTTGCTACTGGGTCTCGGTCTACTGCTCAGGAGCAGGAAAGGAAGAGGAAGGAAGAAGAACAGACGAGAGAGAGAGAGAGGAAAAAGGAAGAGGAAAGAAGGAAGAGTAAAGAGAGGAAGAGAATCGAGAGGGAGAAGGAGGAAGAGAGGAGAAAAATGAAATCTAGGGCGAAGGCTGGGCAGGCCTTAATCCCGGTGTCTGCATTGCCTGAGGGGGCCTCAGTTTCCATTTCTCCTCAACTGGCCCCTGTGCTGCTCGAGAGGGCAGTTCTTCTTACAGATCGTCAAAGGGCGCTGGGGTCTGATCAATTGGCCCTACAAGATAGCCAGAGGCTAGCTTTGGTAAGATCTTTTCCTTTCTCTAATGATTTAATAAATTTCATCACTTCCTTCTTCTGATGTTTTCTTCTTCTTGCAGTTTGTAACTGACTTCTCCGTGCTCTATCGCTCTCGCGATGAGCTGGTAAAGAGAAATGGAAAGTTGGAGTAGCAAAATGCTGCCTTGAAATTGAGGGGTATAGAGCTCGAGACTGGTTTGAAGGACGTTGATGCTGCTCGTATATCGTCCGACCTGGATCTTGTTAATGCTAATCGGGAGAGGGATGCAACAGTTAAAAAATTGAATGAGCTGCGACAAGCCTACAATCTGGTTTGTTCGAGCAAGCTGGTCGTCTTGGAGGAGAACAGAGTGCTATCCGAGGAGCTGAAGAAGAAGGAGTCTGAGGTAGTCACCGCCAAAGAATACTCATATAATTCTGGTTGGGCTGCTTCATACGAGGATGCCGAGGTTCAGATAGGCTACATTAGCCATCTGAATTTTAAGAAAGGCTGTAACAAGGCCCTCTTAGCTGCCGGAGTGGATGTTACATCTCCTCTGTTCGATGAGCATGACCCAGGCCCGAGGCCAGTTGTGGATGAAGTCCCTACCCCAGCCATCGAAGGCGTTGACCCTATCTCCCAGATAATTCCTGCTGACGTTCTCCCTGTTCAGGGGACAGAGGTTATCCCTGCTGAGGGGGGTGCTCCTGCTGATGCTGATAAAGGGAAGCAACCAGCTACTTCTGGGCAACCTGAGGTTGCTAGTTAATTTACTTCTAGGATTAATTTTGTATCTCTGCTTGTAATTTTCTTCTTTGCTGCTCGATGTACCCCGATCCTTATTAATGAAATAAAAAGTTTTCTTCCCCCAGTGCACTGATTTATTTCTTCTTTCATTTCTCTTTTATTGCTTGTAGTCGATTGATGTTGATAATTATATACCAATTACTTCTCAATTGGGAAGGATGCTTGGTCTTGACGTAAGCTCTGAAGTTCGTCATACCTTCGTGAGGATTTGCAAATCTCTGCGACTGAGGAATAAGCGTTTCATAGAGCAGACTGAGCTCGTCGTCAAACTGAAAGATAGGCTCCAAGAGATGGAGGAAATTGGTGCCTCAGTTTAGGAAGAGGTGAATACATTGAGAGAAAAGCTTCTAGATGCTTCTGAGATCCACCAGGTTGGGGAAGTTCTTCAGCAAGAGAATGAGGCTTTGAGGAGAGAGGTCTCGCGACTTAGGGAGCATTCGCCGAGCATCGCCCCTGTAGTACTATGAGGTTCTTCCTCGTCACGAGCTAGAATTGGCCCGAGCAATGTGCCTTCGGTGCTGCGAGGCTCTACCCCTCCGACTGTTCCGCGAGCTGGTAGGAGCACCAGGAGTTCAGCTAGGGAAATGGAAGAGCTTCGTGGTGACGTCTAGCGAGCGTATGTGATTGCTGCTGGGCTTCAAAGGGACATCACCCGGCTAAGGCATTTGTTTAGAAGAGGACCTCGGTAAGTGTGAGCCGATGGTTACGACCAAGGCTGGTTAGATGCTCCGACGAGGTTAATAGAGTTTGAAGAGCTTCCCTTTATCAGAAGATGGATGAGTGCCCTAAGGGAGCTGCAGGTCCCAAGGAACTCAATGCTTTGGTATCGTCATGAGATTTCTCCTTCTATTCGACTGCCTAACACCTTCTGGAGAGATGATCAGTGGATCCCCATTGATGCCATCCTTTGGCAGTTGCTGGAGTAGGGTGCGAATGAAGTCGAGGAGGAGTTAGTTCCTCATCCTGACGACGGTCGAAGAGCCCAAGTGGCTGATTATCTCATTCAGAGGCTTCACCCTCACTAAGATTTTTCCAGTAGTATCTTTGTGTATTTTGTATTGAAGTGATGTAATGTCGATGTTTTGGGCGAGCTTGCCGACTAAACATGTATTGTACTTGCTGTAACAGTGATGAATTTAATATAAAATTTATGTTTTGGGCAATTTCGCCGAATAAACAAGTGTCTTATATTTTTCTCATTTTTGTACAATAATCTTGAGCCTCTCTTAGCTGACTAGATTTGTAAGTCGGCATTATCAAGTAAGTGTCCCTCCAGTCCAGTATGCCAACGAGATACCATTCTGCCCCACTTTACCTTTTAGGTTGTGTCATCACACTCCCTTATGCCTAAGTGTGGCAATTGGCGAGGACACACCTAGTGTTGGATGTTTCATCCGATCAGGATTTTAACAACCAAATATTATTTGGCAGCCAATTTTGAACTGGCCATATTGCCTAAGGATCTCCTGTAGGGCTTCGCATATTGCTAGGGGAAATGCTAGGAGGTTTTTTTGTGTCTCATAATGAAAACCTGAGGAGGGTGATTTCCCTGCTATGGTGTAATGATTAATGTGCTTATCACTTGGAAAGGGTGTGCGAGTTATAAAATACATATACTAGTTAACTGACACTTCGTAGAATGCAACTGGTAAACAACTTTTATTAATGAGTTTCAGTCTCATAAGTACAATGCAAAAGAAGAATCTCAAGAAATAAAGGAGAATCTAGAAATAGAATTTCTTGAGATTGGCTGCATTCCATGCTCCGGGTATCTCTCTGCCCTCTAGCGTTTCCAAGTGGTAAGATCCTTGCAGATCGTCTCGTGTTATCTTAAATGGTCCTTCCCAGTTTGGCCCTAACTTTTCGTCTGGTGATCTTACTGCGCTGCCTAGGACTTTCCTTAGGACATAGTCTCCAACTAGGAATGCCCTTGGATTGACCTTATTGTTATCATGCCTTGCGGGCTGTTGCTGATAGCTCGCTAGTTTTACTAGGGCAATTTCTCGGCGTTCGTCAGCTAGGTCAAGCTGAGCGAGCAATGCTGCATCATTCTGGACTTGGTCGACGAGGGTGGACCTCATAGTGGGTAAGCCCGCTTCTAATGGGATGACTGCTTCCATTCCATATGTTAGTGAGAATGGGGTTTCTCCCGTTGCTTGCCGTGGAGTAGTACGGTAGGCCCATAAAATGTATGGAAGCTCATTTACCCATGCGCCTTTGGCTCGCTCTAATCGTTTATTTAATTCGTCGATTACCATTTTGTTGGAAGCCTCTGCTTGGCCATTGCTCTGAGGGTAGGCCACCGAGATGAAATGGTGTCTGATTCAATGCTCTCCACAGAAACTCTGAAAGGAGCCGCTCTCGAACTGCGTTCCATTGTCAGTGATGATGGTTCTGGGGATGCCAAAATGGGTGATTATATTTCTCCATATGAATCTTATCATGTCTTCATCTCGGATGTTCGCTAGGGGTTTTGCTTCGATCCACTTGGTGAAGTAGTCAGTTGCAACCAATAGATACTTGCGATTGCCGGTGGCGGTAGGAAGTGGTCCTACGATGTCCATTACCCACTGGGTGAATGACCATAAGATGGAAAGCAACCTTAGGTCGCTAGCAGGTTAGTGGACCATAGGAGTGTGGAGTTAGCATTTCAGGCACTTGCGAACATACACCGCAGAGTCTCGTTGCATATATGGTCACCAATAGCCTTCTTTCATTACTCGGAAAGCCAGAGACCTTCCTCCAATATGGCTTCCACAGATTCCCTCATGAAGCTCATGTAAAACTTGCTCGACATCCCTTGGGTGAACACATTGAAGGTAGGGACCGAAAAATGATTTCTTATAAAGCTTGCCCTCAGGATATAAGTGAAGCGAGCAGCTTTGACTCTTATCTGGTGAGCGGTCTTCTTCTCATCTGGGAGTGTACCATCCTTTAAATAGTCCCTTAGAGGGTCCATCCAGCTGGGTGCTGATTCAATTTGGAGCACATGTTCGAGGGTTGGTAGTTCATCGTCATGGTTAATGCTCAAACGAGCGAGGAAGTCGATAAGGATTGTTCTTTTTAAATCGAAATTGATTGCCGAACTCAGTGCTGCTAGGGCGTCGGCATGGCTATTCTGCCCTCTGGGAAACTTCTGGACACTGACTTTCTCGAAGCCAGCCATTAGCCTTTTTATTAAGGCGAAGTAGGCTGTCATTCTTTCATCTTTTGCAATGTAGTCTCCACTTATCTGATTGGAGACTAATTGAGAGTCGACGAACACCTGTAAATGCTTTGCCCCCAAGGTGTGTGCCTTCTGGAGGCCGGCAATTAAAGCTTCGTATTCTGCTTTGTTATTGGAGGCTGCAAATCCAAGCCTGATTCCTTGCTCAAGGATTGTATCCTTTGGAGTAATAAGGACAATGCCTATTCCTGCCCCCTTTGAGTTGGAGGCTCCATCAACAAATAATTTCCAGGCTCCCTCTGTTGCGTGGTTTTCTCCTTACATTCCTGGTTGAGATTGGTCGAGGGGCTGTTCTCCTGTGAATTCGGCTATGAAATCAGCAAGGACCTGCCCCTTGATTACGTTCCTTGGTTAAAATTGGATGTCAAATCGTCCGAGCTCGACTGACCATTTAGACAGCCTACCCGATAAATTCACCTTCCTCAGGATTTCTTTAAGGGGATGCGACGTAAGGACGATAATAGTGTGACCCTCAAAGTAATGCTTTAACTTCCTTGAGGCAATTATAAGTGCAAAGGCGAGCTTTTCTAGTGGTAGGTACCGCTACTTGGCCTCTAATAAGGTCTTGCTCGCGTAATAAATGGGGTGCTGGATTCCTGCAATCTCATACATCAATGCAGAACTGACGGTGTGGTTGGAAACAGAGAGGTATAAGTACGAGGAATCTGTTTCCTGTGGTATGACGAGCAGTGGGGGGGAGCTGAGGTAAGCCTTGAGCTCATCCAATGCTCGCGAGCAATCTTGGTTCCATTCTACCGTTTTGTTTCCCTTTAGAAGCTGGAAGAAAGGCTTGCACTTTTTGGAGGACTTAAAGATAAATCGGTTTAAGGCAGCGAGCATGCCGGTGAGCTTCTGTATGTCCCAAATTGTTCGAGGAGGTTATACCCTATTTATTTCATCGATCTGGTCTGGGTTAGCCTCGATGCCTCTCTTACTGATCAAGTACCCAAGAAATTTTCCTGACTGGACACCGAAAGAACACTTGCTTGTGTTAAGTTTCATTCGGTACTTCTTGAGGATTTCGAAGGTTACTGATAGGTCCGAGAGGTGGTTTTCTTTCTTCCTAATTTTTACGAGCATGTCGTCGATGTAGATTTCCATGGTGTCTCCCATTTGGTCCTTAAACATCTTGGTAACCAGCCACTGGTAAGTTGCCCCTACATTTTTGAGCCCGAAGGGCATAACCTTGTAACAATATAATCCAACGGTGGTGATGAATGCTGTCTTATCCTGGTCTGGAGCGTATAAGGGGATCTGATGATACCCTGAGTATGCGTCCAGAAAACTCATTCTCTCGTGAGCTTCTGTGGCGTCCACTAGTTGATCGATTTTTGGGAAAGGGAAGTTGTCTTTAGGGCACGCCCCGTTAAGGCCAGTGCAGTCGATGCAGACTCTCCACTTCCCATTTCTTTTTGGAACTACCACTGGGTTGGATAACCATTTGGGGAATTGGACCTCCCGTATGGATCCTGCATCCAGCAGTTTTTCAACTTCTTTTTCCACGGCTTTTGCCTTCTCGAGTGCAGTTCACCGTGCCTTCTGTGCGATTGGTTTAAAAGTGGGATCGATGTGTAGCTGATGACAAACCATACCAGGGTCAATGCCTAGCAATTCGTATGGTTCCCATGCGAAGACGTCTACATTGGTCCTCAGCAGAATCGTCAATTCCTTCTTTTCCTGGTCCGTGAGAGAAGCTCCGATCAAGAAGATTCTGCTATTGTCAGTTTCTCCACTTGTGACTTCCTCCAGGTCCTCGACGACTCGTTCGGAGGGGAGGAGCCTGGTCTCCTCTACTCCGGGTCTTCCGTACTTTAGATACTATTTCGGAGGTATCAGACCTTCTTGTTCTTTAACTTTCTCACTGGGATTGTCAGCCTTCTTTTCTGGTCTTGGGCGAATGGTTGCTATGAAACACCTTCTGTCCATCACTTGATCACCATGGATCTCCATTACTCCTCGCTCGATCACATACTTGAGCTTCTGACGGTAGGTCGAGGAGACTGCCTTCATTGCGTGCAGCCACCCTCTACCAAGGATAGCCTGGTATGGCGAGTCAATGTCGACCACCAGAAACTCGATCATTTTACAAACATTTCCTGCCCTTACTGGAAGCACGATCTTTCCCAAGGGCATAGTCACCTCTCCAGCTAAACCAATTAAAGGGACGGTAGCCTCCTTCAGGTCGGCGATGCTTAATTTCAGTTTTCTGAACATGTCGAGATATATTACCTCGGATGAGCTTCATTGGTCGACAAACAACTTATCGACGTCATAGTTTGCTATTCTGAGAGTAATGATCAGAGCATCATGATGTGGGGTTCTCACTCCCACCAGATCTTCATTTGTAAATACGATATACTTACTATAGTCGACGTCATCTGCTCACCGATGCTTTCCTGACTGTGTCTTCGCTGGATCGATCTGAAAAGCTTGCATCACTGTTGTTAGCTTTTTCACCTCCATTCGAGCTGAATTCCCTTGAATCTGCTTCACGTCAGATGCCCCATGAATTATTGCGAATTCATGGCCGACATCGTCTTCAAGTACGTTATCGGGCCTTGCTTCTTTATGGGCAGCAACTTTCTCCGCCTTTTTTTCCACGAATTCTTTTAGATCCCCGAACTGATCCAACTATTTGAGGTGGGACTTAAGAGCCTTGCAATGCTCGGTTTTATGTCCTCCTTCTTTGTGAAAAATGCATCTCAGTGCGTTGTTTCTCTTCGAGGGATCTCCCCCCATCTTCCTGGGCCACTTAATAAATGGCTCGTCTTTTATTTTCGCGAGAATTTTATAAATTGGTTCTCTGAAGACAGTGTTAACCACCTGAAATGCCTTTGTCACGTCATTGCTGCCTGCGTTCTTGGAGCCATTCTTGACCCCATTCCTTCCTCCTTTCTTCTGGTTCTCATTTTTGTCACTGCCCTTGGCAACGAGCTTAGTTCGACCGCCTTCCCCCGCGCTGGGGCGAGTTACGTCCTCCACCTTGGCCTATTTCTCGATGAGAGCCATTAGGTCGTCGATGGTCATGGCCTCTTTCTTTGTCAGGGACTAGTATAGAAGGGAAGAGCTGGGTAGCCCAATTTTGAAAGATCTAATCCTGCGAGGAGCAGGTGGTTCTTGGATATCTCCTGCCTGGGGAGCATTACTACTGTGGCCAGACATTTTCGAATTCTTTTTTTGGTGTGGACTTTCTCAGGGAAGATAAACTTTTCCTACAGACAGCGCCAATTGTGGTGACAATTATTATTCAACACAAAGAAATAAGAGAAGCACAATCACCAAGCGGAATAAGGAATACAAAAAGCCAATGACACAACAAGAGATATATGTGGTTCAGCAAGAATGCCTACGTCCACGGTGGTGCAGTCAGTATTATTTTTATATACTCAGGAGATCGATTACAGAGAATACAGTCTGTCCTATGCCCCGAACCTAGGGTTTATTATATACATGTTCATTTTCAGGGAGTGGGGGTGTTGGACTCCCCCACGTTTTCCATCTTCTCCTAGAACCCCTCTTAACGAGAACATGGGAGAAGACTAAATCATAACCGATTAAGATATGGAGGGTCTGGTCTTTGGGCCGCTACAATTGGGCTACTCGTCTAGGCCCATTATTCTGATTTCGGGTACCCACAATTACCATAAATTGTAAAAAAAATAAATTAAAGAGACTTTTCCATGAATCCTTTTAGTATTTGAAGTCCCAAAACGAAAATACTTTAAAAACTTAAAGTTGAAAAAAATGGATTAACTTACCACAAATTGCAAAAAATAAAAAATAAAGAGAGACTTCGTGAATCTTTTATTATCCCCAACATAGACAGAGAATCAGAGGACTACTTTATACCCTTGCTTAGTGTTATCAGAGAGTATTTTAATACACAATTGGGAGAAATAATTCACCCACTATTCCCACTTATCTCAACTTTCGGCTAAAAGGAAGGAAAATGATAACCCACTTGCAAAAGTTTTGACTGTTATAAACCCACTATGACACCCACTCTCCCACTTGAGTACCCCCTTTGCTGCCTTCATTTTATAAGAGGATTGGCTCATCAGGCCAAAAACATATACAGAGAGAACAAGAAAAAAGGGCTCAAGTGTGGTTTTGAAATGAAAAAAAAACTTGAGTTTAGTTTTGGAAGAAAGAAAAATCGGGTGTTTTGGATTCAAAACAAAAATAGTTTTTCTCTCCCTCTAAGACTGAAAATATTTTCTTCATGAAAATATTTATTTCCCAAAATATTTTTAGAACAGTTTGTTCCCCCAAACTGAAATTTCGGATATTGAGCAATTAATTTGGAATGGGTGTTACAAGACATATAACTACGGTGCATGGTTATATGATACAGAGGTGATTCTGGGCTTGTTTTATCATGGGGATGGCGTGACTGTACAATACCTGCACAAAGAGGGTAGAACCGCGAAACGTCTTAAAGAGAGCGACTTAGTCCGCGACTCAACCCAAGAATCGTCTACGACGAATTTATAAACAATTGAGGTAATATTGTTTAATTTTATTGTGCAGTATTTATTTGAAATTCACGCATGAGGTTCATATTTGCGATAATCATATGAGGTAACAATTTAATTTTGAGTAGTAGACTAAAATTAAATTATGATTTTTTTTTCGAGTTCTCCATAAAACTCTTTGGTGTGATTTTTAGTCACAATATATAAAGTGTAACAACAATTTTAAGACGGTTCATGTCTACCATGGAGACCGAAAAATATATTTTCTGAAGTAGATATATAAATTTCAGTATTTTTGGTCAATTCGGAATTGATCAATAATTTCGTGAGAAATTAGAATTTGAACAAAAATGAACCCCTTCATGGAAAACTTTTAAATTGGTCAATCCGAATTTGTAGTTATGAATGTGAAATATTATTTCACATAAGATGTTATTGTTGGAAATGGAATTGTATACTGTTTTTGGAAAATCATTTTGAGCCACTTATGGTTAAGAAAACAAATTAAATTTTTTTATGTGGAATCAAATTGAAATTTGATAATTGATAACAAATGATTTTTTTTTATTTGGAATCAAATAAAAATTTGATATTTGGAAACAAATGAAAATTTATCTTATGAGAACAAATGTACATTTGTTATATGGATTCGAAGGGTAAGTTATAAACATCTGCGCCTTGCACTATGTTTACTACAAAAGAAATTTGTTCAAATAGTTTTTGAAGTGTTTATATGAAAGTGTAGTTGATATTTTACAACCACACTAAAGTGATCGATGATGAAAAAAAAAAACTGAAATTTTTGTTATGAATTTTGTTAGAATATCATCTCAGTTTTTTGATGATATATAGACTGAAATTTTGTGAATTTTGGCATGCATGTAGTATGTTTAGATTATAAATTTTGGGCTTCGGAATTTCTGAAAAAAGAGTTGTATATCTTTTATTATGATTTTTACAAATGGGATGCGCAATGCTGAATTTTTTGGACAGCTTGTAGTAAAACAAGTTTATCTTCACTTGTAATTGATATTTTTGAATGATTCCAATTTTGGATAAGACTAGTCTCATAAAAGATGAATTCTAGAAAATTTCATAAATTTTTAATAAGTGGTTTGGTCGTTGTGAAATTTCAAACTTGAAGTTTTTCCGGTTGAACAAATATTTTGGCCAACATTTTATTAAAAAAAAATATATCATGTCGTGTTCCCAACGGATTCAAAATATTTTGAAGCCTTTATAAATTTCTTATTCAATGATTTATGAAGTACTTAGATAAATTTGGTCTCAAATTTATAGAAGATGAATTTCATAGAAATTGTATAATGACTTATACAATATTTGAGTTTGGAGTGCAACCGCTAATTTTTTTTATGAATAATTCTTTGTATTATTCATTAATATGAGTTGGAAAAGGTATATAATAAAATTGTATTCTTCTATGTTGGAATCAATTTGGTGTGCTTCATACGCGTGTAGAAATAATTTAGTTGGGTAAAATTATTTTGACTGTATGCTTTGTGTTGGATAGAGTATAAAACTCTAAGACATAAATTTTACCTTGTGTATTTGCATATGAAATCAAACATGTTATGCTTTTAATAAGTTGTTTGATCTATGTATGGATTTAGACATACATGAGTCTAATAATACGAGTAAAGATCTCATATGTCAGACTTTATATTGAGTAAATATAAATCATATGTCGAAATGATAATAATTAGAGGATTTTATCATAATTGAGCATGGTGCAAATGCAATCTTTATTTTGGTAAAGATATTCTAGTTGAATGATTTGGAATAGAGGTTTAAACTCTAATGCGAAGTAGTATTGTATACATTGTGGAAAAATTGTATATTATAATTTTTTATGAAATAGATTTTATAATCTATATGTGACTTTCAGACAATTGAAAATCTGAAATTATAACTAGAACGAATGAACATATTTTTTTTTATTCGACTATACATGAAAGAATTAAGCATGTATTATTTTAAGAAATAAGAATAATTCTTATTTAATGTTGAAACTCTGTAAGTTTAGATTCCATTTTATGAATTGAAGATATAGTGGGGGCATATTACATGTAGCTTCTCTACGCTATACCTAGAGAATAGTGGGAGCACTCAATCGAGTACCTCTCAACTATAATTAAAGAACATTTAATAGAATCTGAAACTTTGGTGTTCAAGAGAACTCTTATTTTTTGAGTTGTGAGTTAAAAATAAAAACTTGCTTATGTTATTGAAAAAGGATTCGAAAAATCCTTAGAGAGGTCATGTCATAAATGATTAATTAAATTCCTTGAAATGAACTAGAAATTAGTTTATAATTGACTTATCTTATAACTTTAAGATAATAAGGTGTACACACATCATTTGAAGGAATATTGAGACCATTATCATTTATGAATATAAGCTTTAATTCATCGATATAACTTAGTTATACATGTTGTGAGTTAAATTATTCTCATGAAAATGAAAGGCTTCATTTAATTTGAATGACATTGATATTATATATGATGTTGAGTTAAAAATTAAATATATATAATATTATTTTTCGAATGGTGACCTATGTAAGGCAACTTACATGGATCAACTTGAAGTTGGAAAATTAATATGGAAGGCACTAATAAATGGCATGATATTTTGATAAATCATCAAATGAGAATGAATTGAGAATAATATGAATTATGTTTATCACTAAGCATGTTTAAATATGAATGCACTTTTATTTATTATGCAAGAATGATTAGCTAATATTTAGTTATAATATTATATTGCTGTGACACCCCGTCTAATTAAATACCGAGTAGCTACTCCTTTATCAAATTAATACAGAACATCCAGTTGGTTCAGTCTTAGCATCACTATCGAAAAACATTAAATTAATTACTAGCCACCTAATATTTAAAAAGAGAGATGTCAGATTTTATTAATTAAGCCAACAATTTAATAAGAATTTAATTAATAAACCATCAATCACATAACCAATCTCATAAAAATGCTCATCGAGAAGAAATCAAATAAGTCTGGAGTAAACACTCCAATAATAAAGATGCCAGAGTAAATAAATGTCCCAATACAAGAGTCTGAATAAATAATGAACCAAAAACTGAAATACTGAAAGTTCGCAACTACAACCTCTAAATAAGAATGGGCGACATGCCCTAACTGATACGAATGACTTTGAAAGAATCAAGGATAAAATGAGATCGTCTACTACCAAGATCCTGTAACTTCCACAGCAGCTACAGCACGTCATCTGAATGGAACTCCTATGCTTGGCGTCCCTGTGGCTGGGCATTTAAAGGGTTTTTACAATACAAAAATAGATTTGGAGGAAAACGGGTCAGAGCCCGATGTGAAAACAGTTTAAAAGTTTAGCAAGTGTTTAAATTATAATTAAACATCACATATTATAAACACGCTAGTTGCGTACTCTCACATGAGTTTCTTCCCTCTCAACTACTGTGCACGCCTAACGTATGCCTTTAACCCATCCTAGTTATGCCACTATCTAACTAGTTTATACCACTCCTGCCTTCGCATTCTAACATAGAGTAATTACACGTAACCCCCAAGTAAGCCATATTTATAATCCAGGTTCAGATTCATTAAATTACTTATCTCAAGATTTAATTAATTTCTCATTCTTACCCATTCAAAATATCTTAGTTATTCACATCTACTAAGCAACACAACTAAACAATCTCAAGTACATGAATACACATCCGTAGTAATATCTCATACTAAATTAAGGCACCCCACAAGGATAGAACCTACGATGCCCTCATACTCTGCTATCGAATCCTGGTACATCACGTACGTGAGGATCACAAGTTTCGAATCACATAGGAACCGTCTAAATACAAATCACACATATTAGAGGCGAACGTAGTTCACATACCCATGGGTCACGCACATACCTACGCTCCCATGGTCAGCTGACTTATCAACTGACAAATAAGTCATCCAGAGCCCTATGTCCTTAAGGTACCAGTCTAAATCCCCCCGAAGGCACACACGGATAAGAGGGTCCTTTTCCAAAATAAAACTAATCTCCTGTGATAGAAAGTATGGTAGGTATGTCATACACATAAGAAGTCCATACACTAGGCATTCACACAACCTAAGTAATCATATATCAATATAGATGTTCATACATTTCATCTAGTTAATCTCGTACGTAGCAAGTTTACCCCGAAAATTTACACATAATATATATATATATATTCCGGTTGATAACTCTCTCGTCGTATCAATCTGGGTACTTAAACCTATCTCAAAAGGTTACTAGGTCTCTTATTAGTTTTTAATGTTATCTCAGTACTTAAAGTCCCTCCGTTACTGCCCTTAACCTTACATCATCCTCAATTCTCAATATAGTTCCAATTCGAACGGTTTCTTACCGTACCTCACTCGGTAGACCCTCGTAAGCAATGACATTCAATTCCATAAGTTATAACATTCTTCAATAATAGTAAGACCCTACTGACTTTATTTAAGTCCCACAATATCATATTAATCTCCCTAATAACCAACATCGGCTTTGGAATAATCATTATACCTTAAAGAGAAACAATTGTCAAAACTCAGAAGGGATCGATCGATCGACATTCTTGATTCGATCGATCGACCAAGCAGGTATCAACCCAGAAATTCTTAACAGTTATGGGTTCTCCACTTTTTACACCTCAAACTCTTCATTCCAATGTCCAAAACTCACAACTAAATATACTAATCAACCTACAAACATGTTTATATCATTCCCCACGTTTTAGATTCATCAAATCAACCTATAACATCAATTACTTAAAACAA
Organism: Sambucus nigra; assembly: GCA_949130495.1. NCBI lineage: Eukaryota > Viridiplantae > Streptophyta > Magnoliopsida > Dipsacales > Adoxaceae > Sambucus > Sambucus nigra. Next base: position 598,175,710 of record OX422215.1, on the reverse strand, counting down.
AATACCCAATTTTCATATAAAAACCTAGTTTTTCTATTTCTTCAAGAACATCACATAATTCAATCAAATTTCATAATTCTCTACACATAAATTATAAATTCGTGGTTGTTGTCATCTCCAATAATTACTACATGCAAGTCCTATCCAGATTGTGATTTTAAACCTTTCAAATCCATTCAATTTTTATTTTTCATGATAAATCTTCAAATCTATAAAAACATGTAAACTATATGCTTTGAATCTTTGCAAGTTAAATCACTTGCCTGAAAAACGTTGCTTCTGATTCGTTGATGATGTTTAGGGCTGGTCCTCCTCCTTTCTCCGGCCACAATTCCGACGAAAATGGTGGTGGTGGGTGGTGGTTTTGGTTTGGAAACCCTTTGGCAACTTCCCTCTAACTCACGTAGCCCACTCTCTTATTTTTTGGCTGATAATGGCCCTAATGGTTTTTCTAATAATATATAAATAAACGCTAAAATTCGTGGGTCTTAATTCCTTAATTTTTAAAATTACCAAAATACCCTTTCGGGTTGCCGATTAGGCCTAAAAGTGCCCCGGGACCCAAACTAAACCCCCCCGGCTAGTGTTTTCTGACTATCTCTAACCTTTCGGACACGTTAGCGCACTCAAAAAGCTCACATGGATGACATAAAAATAAAATACTTTTAAATTCATTAAATTGTGTCCTAACACGACTGACACGCACGTCCCAACTAAATTATCGAAACTGTCGTATTTTCAAATCACGACATTTTTAATAAATTCAATGATCACATATTACCATAATCACTCAGTAATATTCAAAAACATATTAATAACCAAATACTAACTCTCGTCTCGCTAGCATTTAAATCCAAATTAATTTTCCAATTAATTATCCCATAATTAAAAACAATTCCATTTCATTAACCTCATAATTAAAAGCCATAAAAATACGGGGTATTACAGTTGCCTAGAAAACCAAATGCATGCTAAGTCAAAGTGTTAGCATAAAGAGTTTCAATGAAACAAGAATATTACTTGTTAATATTACAAGGCTATATGGATCAATTAATTGATCGTGTACATTGAAATACAAGAATATCTATTTATTAGATATATGCTTATTATGAACCATCTTGTACTCCACATGATCCAAGTATAAGAACACTATATATAGTGATAAGAAAAGATGAATATGCGAACATCTTAAGTAGTCTCAACTGAGCTACTAAATACGGTTGACTTGGAATTATTTTTTATGGGAGTACTATTAAGGTTTATATTTTAAAAAAAGGTGCATTCTTATGCTATTGAGAAAGGTTATGTATTTTGACAAAACGACAAACCTAGAATTGATTCTGATTCAATAATGGATATGTGTTTAACACATATTATTACGCTATTTTTTGGAACTCATACAAATATTAATTATTGGCATAATTAATGATGGAGTATATGCTGATACCATTAGCTATGGCTAGTGAATAAATGAAAGCTTAAAAGACCTATTATAAGATACCATTTATGGTAGAGATTAACACAGTCATTTTATCCACAACAATAGAACCATGGCTATTGTAAAATTTTAGAGCCGTTATCATAACAGAAAAAATGACAAATATGTCGTAAGCACAACATAGTTTGAGAATTTTAAAACTAATGAGTTGTGAGTGTGGATTATGATCGGACAGATGGTAATAGAACCTGACTTATCCTTTGACGAAAGGACAAGTGCGGGAGAATGTGTTTTAACACCTAGAAAGGGATCGGACTAAAGCCCATTGATATTGAATCATTTGTGGTGGCAACCCAACCTATCGACTGGAGATCCCAAGAAATAGGTTCAAAGGGTAATAACAAGTTACAGTGATATGGGTTGAATCATGCTAATTATTGTTTACGGGGCTTTACTCCGAGTCCATCCCTATGGAGCATGATATCCTGAAGCAAGTTAAGGTTGAGTTAATTATAACTCTTAATGAAGATCTATAGCTCTATTTTGAGTGGGGTACCTGGCTGCGGGAGTATCCTTGATAGAGTCACCTATGTGGATGTGGAACTGTGTCCGCTTCCTATGGTAATTTTGAGCAAATTTCCTAAAATGTTCACATACTGGGATATAAGCACATGGCCGTAACGTGCTATCTTGAGGATTACGCCCAAGTAGGGTTGTGTGTGGGATGTTGTCAGAGATATAGTTCAAAACTATAACACCCCGCCTAATTAAATACCGGGTGATCAGTCCTTTATTAAATTAACATCAAGGTGAACGGTTGGTTTATTCTCAGCATCACTGTCGTAAAGTAATATTTCCAATTTGAACACCCTAAATAATTAAGCTAAGTGTCAAAACCATTTAAAACATCATTTTTCCTTTATTATATATCACTAATTTTTTTTTAATACCCAACAATTAAAAATTACATAAATACTAAGGATGGCAATTTACACACAAGAATTAAGACATCTATATAATCCAAACCAAGTTATGAACTATAAATGAAATCATTCTGACAAGAGTTAACTCCCGAGGAGTATTGAATACCGAAAATATAAATGGACATAAATCCTTGACAAGATCTAAACGTAATAGGAAATCGGGCGACACATTCCCTAATTATGAAGATCTAAAGTAGGAACTGATTCAATGATGAAGTCGTCTAAAGCAAGTGTCTGCAACTCCCACATAAGCTGCAGCACGTCCAATCCAAAGAACCTAAGCATGACGCCCCTGTGGCTGGGCACCTATAATACATACATATATATACAAGAGAAAAAGAAATGACAGAAAACGGGTCAGAGCCCGAGTGTAAAACAGTTTTAAAAATAGTTTAGCAAGTATCTAAAATGCTTACCAGCTAATATCACAACCATGTTAGTATGCGACACTCTCTTGAGAATCATCACCTCTCATCTAGTGTGCACTCCTACCGTACCTCTAAGACATCCTAGTTATAGTTCCCACGCTAACTAGATTATTCACATGTTTCCATTCTTTATAGCCCAAATTATTCCCACGTATTAACCTTATAATACATATAATGATGTTATAAACATATATATATATATATATATATATATATATATATATATATATATATATATATATATATATATATATATATATATATCCATTTAGATTCAACATGGATAAGTCCCTTATTAATTCAATTCAACTAAGTGTTTTCATACATAACTATCTTACATTTCTACTTTAGCCACATAGTAGATATCATCACACATATATATATATATATATATATATATATATATATATATATATATATATATATATATATATATATATATATATATATGTGATGATATCTACTATGTGGCTAAATGGATATATATATATATATATATATATATATATACTGCACCCCGAGACACATCTGCGGTGCTGCATTACTCTGCTATCTTGTCCCAATACATCACGTCGCTATATAGGGGACTATAGGTTCGGTAAAGATTCCTCGAACCACAAATATCAACACAAAAATTGGAGGCGAACATAGTTCTCATACCCACGGGCACTACACCAAAACTGGCGATTGGTCACGGCCAAAATCCCTGACCAAACCTGTGGGTCGCGGACTTGGGCCGTGACCATTTCGGGCGTGACCATTTTCGTGGGTCGCGGCCCAAGTCCGTGACCAAAAAATGGTCACGGCCGAGAGGGGTCACGGCAGATGGTCGCGGACTTAGGCCGTGACCCATGCCGTGATGGGTCGCGGCTCTAATCCGTGACCCATAACCGTGACAAATTGGTCGCGGCCAAAGTCCGCGACCCATGTGCGTGACAAAAAAAAATTAAAAAAATTGGTCGCGGCCCTTGTCCATGACCCACAACCGTGACAAATTGGTCGCGGACTTTGGCCGCGACCCATGTGCGTGACAAAAAAAAATTAAAAAAATTGGTCACGGTCCTTGTCCATGACCCACGACCGTGACAAATTGGTCGCGGACTTTGGCCGCGACCCATGTGTGTGACAAAAAAAAATTAAAAAAAATTGGTCGCGGCCCTAGTCCGCGACCCATTACCGTGACAAAAAATAAAAAAAATGGTCGCGGACTTTGGCCGCGACCATTTTTAAGCGCGACAAAAAAAAGTAAAAATGGTCATGGACAAAGTCCATGACCATATTTATCTGTAATTTAAAAAAAATGTATTTTTTTTTGCCCAATCCTAAAATTGGGATTCCTGTGAGTGCATCATCGGTTGCTACGAGGTGTTACAAATATTTATTATAGGCAAAACAATAAAAAAAAAATCACAAATTGCGAATTGAGAATGTTGTTAATAAACAAATATATATACAAACATAAAAATATTACACGTCTTAATAATTCACAGACCAAAAAAAAATTGGGCAGAGTTTCCTCTATTTTCTTGACATTCCAAAACCTGTAAATGAAAAACCTGCTTATTATAAAGCCCGCACGGCTATAAAATTCAACAATCAAATTATAAAAGCCCGCACGGCCATAAAACTAAACAATAAAAGCCTGCACGGCTATAACACATAAAAAACATTATCCTGAATGTCCACAACATATAAATAATCATCATGTTGTAAAACATTGCCTCCTTCATTTGATCCACGCGCAAAAATCCTACAAATGATAGGATACAAAAAATAAAAGTATCAGTAACCAAGTAATTTTACAAAAAAATTAATTAAGCTGAAAAATTGCATATATGAGTTAAAATTATCAGTAACCAAGTAGAAATATAAAAATTAAGTGTGGAAATAAGCAAATTATCATCGTACTCTCAAACCGGGACACCCGCGGCTGCGGGGTCAGTTCCTACGAGTTACGTTGGTCCCGTGGGAGGTGTTAGTGCCACCCACGGGGCCGTTCGGGGGCTGTTTCGAGTTCTCACCCTCTAACGCCATGTTTTTAAGCCTAAGTGTGGAAATAAGCAAATTACCGTCGTACTCTCAAACCGGGACACCCGCGGCAGCGGCGTCCGTTCCCACGAGTTACGTTGGTCCCGTGGGAGGTGTTAGTGCCACCCACGGGGCCGTTCGGGGGCTGTTTCGAGTTTTCACCCTCTAACGCCATGTTAAGCCTAAGTGTAGAAATAAGCAAATTACCGTCGTACTCTCAAACCGGGACACCCGCGGCTGCGGGGTCAGTTCCTACGAGTTACGTTGGTCCCGTGGGAGGTGTTCGTGCCACCCACGGGGCCATTCGGGGGCTGTTTCGAGTTCTCACCCTCTAACGCCATGTTTTTAAGCCTAAGTGTGGAAATAAGCAAATTACCGTCGTACTCTCAAACCGGGACACCCGCGGCTGCGGGGTCCGTTCCCACGAGTTACGTTGGTCCCGTGGGAGGTGTTGGTGCCACCCACGGGGCCGTTCGGGGGCTGTTTCGAGTTCTCACCCTCTAACGCCATGTTTTTAAGCCTAAGTGTGGAAATAAGCAAATTACCGTCGTACTCTCAAACCGGGACACCCGCGGCTGCGGCGTCCGTTCCCACGAGTTACGTTGGTCCCGTGGGAGGTGTTAGTGCCACCCACGGGGCCGTTCGGGGGCTGTTTCGAGTTCTCACCCTCTAACGCCATGTTAAGCCTAAGTGTAGAAATAAGCAAATTACCGTCGTACTCTCAAACCGGGACACCCGCGGCTGCGGGGTCAGTTCCTACGAGTTACGTTGGTCCCGTGGGAGGTGTTGGTGCCACCCACGGGGCCGTTCGGGGGCTGTTTCGAGTTCTCACCCTCTAACGCCATGTTTTTAAGCCTAAGTGTGGAAATAAGCAAATTACCGTCGTACTCTCAAACCGGGACACCCGCGGCTGCGGGGTCCATTCCCACGAGTTACGTTGGTCCCGTGGGAGGTGTTGGTGCCACCCACGGGGCCGTTCGGGGGCTGTTTCGAGTTTTCACCCTCTAACGCCATGTTTTTAAGCCTAAGTGTGGAAATAAGCAAATTACCGTCGTACTCTCAAACCGGGATACCCGCGGCTGCGGGGTCAGTTCCTACGAGTTACGTTGGTCCCGTGGGAGGTGTTGGTGCCACCCACGGGGCCGTTCGGGGGCTGTTTCGAGTTCTCACCCTCTAACGCCATGTTAAGCCTAAGTGTAGAAATAAGCAAATTACCGTCGTACTCTCAAACCGGGACACCCGCGGCTGCGGGGTCAGTTCCTACGAGTTACGTTGGTCCCGTGGGAGGTGTTGGTGCCACCCACGGGGCCGTTCGGGGGCTGTTTCGAGTTCTCACCCTCTAACGCCATGTTTTTAAGCCTAAGTGTGGAAATAAGCAAATTACCGTCGTACTCTCAAACCGGGACACCCGCGGCTGCGGGGTCTGTTCCCATGAGTTACGTTGGTCCCGTGGGAGGTGTTGGTGCCACCCACGGGGCCGTTCGGGGGCTGTTTCGAGTTCTCACCCTCTAACGCCATGTTTTTAAGCCTAAGTGTGGAAATAAGCAAATTACCGTCGTACTCTCAAACCGGGACACCCGCGGCTGCGGGGTCCGTTCCCACGAGTTACGTTGGTCCCGTGGGAGGTGTTAGTGCCACCCACGGGGCCGTTCGGGGGCTGTTTCGAGTTTTCACCCTCTAACGCCATGTTAAGCCTAAGTGTAGAAATAAGCAAATTACCGTCGTACTCTCAAACCGGGACACCCGCGGCTGCGGGGTCAGTTCCTACGAGTTACGTTGGTCCCGTGGGAGGTGTTGGTGCCACCCACGGGGCCGTTCGGGGGCTGTTTCGAGTTCTCACCCTCTAACGCCATGTTTTTAAGCCTAAGTGTGGAAATAAGCAAATTACCGTCGTACTCTCAAACCGGGACACCCGCGGCTGCGGGGTCCGTTCCCACGAGTTACGTTGGTCCCGTGGGAGGTGTTGGTGCCACCCACGGGGCCGTTCGGGGGCTGTTTCGCGTTCTCACCCTCTAACGCCATGTTTTTAAGCCTAAGTGTGGAAATAAGCAAATTATCATCGTACTCTCAAACCGGGACACCCGCGGCTGCGGGGTCAGTTCCTACGAGTTACGTTGGTCCCGTGGGAGGTGTTGGTGCCACCCACGGGGCCGTTCGGGGGCTGTTTCGAGTTCTCACCCTCTAACGCCATGTTTTTAAGCCTAAGTGTGGAAATAAGCAAATTACCGTCGTACTCTCAAACCGGGACACCCGCGGCTGCGGCGTCCGTTCCCACGAGTTACGTTGGTCCCGTGGGAGGTGTTAGTGCCACCCACGGGGCCGTTCGGGGGCTGTTTCGAGTTTTCACCCTCTAACGCCATGTTAAGCCTAAGTGTAGAAATAAGCAAATTACCGTCGTACTCTCAAACCGGGACACCCGCGGCTGCGGTGTCAGTTCCTACGAGTTACGTTGGTCCCGTGGGAGGTGTTGGTGCCACCCACGGGGCCGTTCGGGGGCTGTTTCGAGTTCTCACCCTCTAACGCCATGTTTTTAAGCCTAAGTGTGGAAATAAGCAAATTACCGTCGTACTCTCAAACCGGGACACCCGCGGCTGCGGGGTCCATTCCCACGAGTTACGTTGGTCCCGTGGGAGGTGTTGGTGCCACCCACGGGGCCGTTCGGGGGCTGTTTCGCGTTCTCACCCTCTAACGCCATGTTTTTAAGCCTAAGTGTGGAAATAAGCAAATTATCATCGTACTCTCAAACCGGGACACCCGCGGCTGCGGGGTCAGTTCCTACGAGTTACGTTGGTCCCGTGGGAGGTGTTGGTGCCACCCACGGGGCCGTTCGGGGGCTGTTTCGAGTTCTCACCCTCTAACGCCATGTTTTTAAGCCTAAGTGTGGAAATAAGCAAATTACCGTCGTACTCTCAAATCGGGACACCCGCGGCTGCGGCGTCCATTCCCACGAGTTACGTTGGTCCCGTGGGAGGTGTTAGTGCCACCCACGGGGCCGTTCGGGGGCTGTTTCGAGTTTTCACCCTCTAACGCCATGTTAAGCCTAAGTGTAGAAATAAGCAAATTACCGTCGTACTCTCAAACCGGGACACCCGCGGCTGCGGGGTCAGTTCCTACGAGTTACGTTGGTCCCGTGGGAGGTGTTGGTGCCACCCACGGGGCCGTTCGGGGGCTGTTTCGAGTTCTCACCCTCTAACGCCATGTTTTTAAGCCTAAGTGTGGAAATAAGCAAATTACCGTCGTACTCTCAAACCGGGACACCCGCGGCTGCGGCGTCCGTTCCCACGAGTTACGTTGGTCCCGTGGGAGGTGTTAGTGCCACCCACGGGGCCGTTCGGGGGCTGTTTCGAGTTCTCACCCTCTAACGCCATGTTAAGCCTAAGTGTAGAAATAAGCAAATTACCGTCGTACTCTCAAACCGGGACACCCGCGGCTGCGGGGTCAGTTCCTACGAGTTACGTTGGTCCCGTGGGAGGTGTTGGTGCCACCCACGGGGCCGTTCGGGGGCTGTTTCGAGTTCTCACCCTCTAACGCCATGTTTTTAAGCCTAAGTGTGGAAATAAGCAAATTACCGTCGTACTCTCAAACCGGGACACCCGCGGCTGCGGGGTCAGTTCCTACGAGTTACGTTGGTCCCGTGGGAGGTGTTGGTGCCACCCACGGGGCCGTTCGGGGGCTGTTTCGAGTTTTCACCCTCTAACGCCATGTTTTTAAGCCTAAGTGTGGAAATAAGCAAATTACCGTCGTACTCTCAAACCGGGATACCCGCGGCTGCGGGGTCAGTTCCTACGAGTTACGTTGGTCCCGTGGGAGGTGTTGGTGCCACCCACGGGGCCGTTCGGGGGCTGTTTCGAGTTCTCACCCTCTAACGCCATGTTAAGCCTAAGTGTAGAAATAAGCAAATTACCGTCGTACTCTCAAACCGGGACACCCGCGGCTGCGGGGTCAGTTCCTACGAGTTACGTTGGTCCCGTGGGAGGTGTTGGTGCCACCCACGGGGCCGTTCGGGGGCTGTTTCGAGTTCTCACCCTCTAACGCCATGTTTTTAAGCCTAAGTGTGGAAATAAGCAAATTACCGTCGTACTCTCAAACCGGGACACCCGCGGCTGCGGGGTCTGTTCCCACGAGTTACGTTGGTCCCGTGGGAGGTGTTGGTGCCACCCACGGGGCCGTTCGGGGGCTGTTTCGAGTTCTCACCCTCTAACGCCATGTTTTTAAGCCTAAGTGTGGAAATAAGCAAATTACCGTCGTACTCTCAAACCGGGACACCCGCGGCTGCTGGGTCCGTTCCCACGAGTTACGTTGGTCCCGTGGGAGGTGTTAGTGCCACCCACGGGGCCGTTCGGGGGCTGTTTCGAGTTTTCACCCTCTAACGCCATGTTAAGCCTAAGTGTAGAAATAAGCAAATTACCGTCGTACTCTCAAACCGGGACACCCGCGGCTGCGGGGTCAGTTCCTACGAGTTACGTTGGTCCCGTGGGAGGTGTTGGTGCCACCCACGGGGCCGTTCGGGGGCTGTTTCGAGTTCTCACCCTCTAACGCCATGTTTTTAAGCCTAAGTGTGGAAATAAGCAAATTACCGTCGTACTCTCAAACCGGGACACCCGCGGCTGCGGGGTCCGTTCCCACGAGTTACGTTGGTCCCGTGGGAGGTGTTGGTGCCACCCACGGGGCCGTTCGGGGATTGTTTCGCGTTCTCACCCTCTAACGCCATGTTTTTAAGCCTAAGTGTGGAAATAAGCAAATTATCATCGTACTCTCAAACCGGGACACCCGCGGCTGCGGGGTCAGTTCCTACGAGTTACGTTGGTCCCGTGGGAGGTGTTGGTGCCACCCACGGGGCCGTTCGGGGGCTGTTTCGAGTTCTCACCCTCTAACGCCATGTTTTTAAGCCTAAGTGTGGAAATAAGCAAATTACCGTCGTACTCTCAAACCGGGACACCCGCGGCTGCGGCGTCCGTTCCCACGAGTTACGTTGGTCCCGTGGGAGGTGTTAGTGCCACCCACGGGGCCGTTCGGGGGCTGTTTCGAGTTTTCACCCTCTAACGCCATGTTAAGCCTAAGTGTAGAAATAAGCAAATTACCGTCGTACTCTCAAACCGGGACACCCGCGGCTGCGGGGTCAGTTCCTACGAGTTACGTTGGTCCCGTGGGAGGTGTTGGTGCCACCCACGGGGCCGTTCGGGGGCTGTTTCGAGTTCTCACCCTCTAACGCCATGTTTTTAAGCCTAAGTGTGGAAATAAGCAAATTACCGTCGTACTCTCAAACCGGGACACCCGCGGCTGCGGGGTCCATTCCCACGAGTTACGTTGGTCCCGTGGGAGGTGTTGGTGCCACCCACGGGGCCGTTCGGGGGCTGTTTCGCGTTCTCACCCTCTAACGCCATGTTTTTAAGCCTAAGTGTGGAAATAAGCAAATTATCATCGTACTCTCAAACCGGGACACCCGCGGCTGCGGGGTCAGTTCCTACGAGTTACGTTGGTCCCGTGGGAGGTGTTGGTGCCACCCACGGGGCCGTTCGGGGGCTGTTTCGAGTTCTCACCCTCTAACGCCATGTTTTTAAGCCTAAGTGTGGAAATAAGCAAATTACCGTCGTACTCTCAAATCGGGACACCCGCGGCTGCGGCGTCCATTCCCACGAGTTACGTTGGTCCCGTGGGAGGTGTTAGTGCCACCCACGGGGCCGTTCGGGGGCTGTTTCGAGTTTTCACCCTCTAACGCCATGTTAAGCCTAAGTGTAGAAATAAGCAAATTACCGTCGTACTCTCAAACCGGGACACCCGCGGCTGCGGGGTCAGTTCCTACGAGTTACGTTGGTCCCGTGGGAGGTGTTGGTGCCACCCACGGGGCCGTTCGGGGGCTGTTTCGAGTTCTCACCCTCTAACGCCATGTTTTTAAGCCTAAGTGTGGAAATAAGCAAATTACCGTCGTACTCTCAAACCGGGACACCCGCGGCTGCGGGGTCCGTTCCCACGAGTTACGTTGGTCCCGTGGGAGGTGTTGGTGCCACCCACGGGGCCGTTCGGTGGCTGTTTCGAGTTTTCACCCTCTAACGCCATGTTTTTAAGCCTAAGTGTGGAAATAAGCAAATTACCGTCGTACTCTCAAACCGGGACACCCGCGGCTGCGGGGTCAGTTCCTACGAGTTACGTTGGTCCCGTGGGAGGTGTTGGTGCCACCCACGGGGCCGTTCGGGGGCTGTTTCGAGTTCTCACCCTCTAACGCCATGTTAAGCCTAAGTGTAGAAATAAGCAAATTACCGTCGTACTCTCAAACCGGGACACCCGCGGCTGCGGGGTCAGTTCCTACGAGTTACGTTGGTCCCGTGGGAGGTGTTGGTGCCACCCACGGGGCCGTTCGGGGGCTGTTTCGAGTTCTCACCCTCTAACGCCATGTTTTTAAGCCTAAGTGTGGAAATAAGCAAATTACCGTCGTACTCTCAAACCGGGACACCCGCGGCTGCGGGGTCCGTTCCCACGAGTTACGTTGGTCCCGTGGGAGGTGTTAGTGCCACCCACGGGGCCGTTCGGGGGCTGTTTCGAGTTCTCACCCTCTAACGCCATGTTTTTAAGCCTAAGTGTGGAAATAAGCAAATTACCGTCGTACTCTCAAACCGGGACACCCGCGGCTGCGGGGTCAGTTCCTACGAGTTACGTTGGTCCCGTGGGAGGTGTTGGTGCCACCCACGGAGCCGTTCGGGGGCTGTTTCGAGTTCTCACCCTCTAACGCCATGTTTTTAAGCCTAAGTGTGGAAATAAGCAAATTACCGTCGTACTCTCAAACCGGGACACCCGCGGCTGCGAGGTCAGCTCCTACGAGTTACGTTGGTCCCGTGGGAGGTGTTGGTGCCACCCACGGGGCCGTTCGGGGGCTGTTTCGAGTTCTCACCCTCTAACGCCATGTTTTTAAGCCTAAGTGTGGAAATAAGCAAATTACCGTCGTACTCTCAAACCGGGACACCCGCGGCTGCGGGGTCCGTTCCCACGAGTTACGTTGGTCCCGTGGGAGGTGTTGGTGCCACCCACGGGGCCGTTCGGGGGCTGTTTCGAGTTCTCACCCTCTAACGCCATGTTTTTAAGCCTAAGTGTGGAAATAAGCAAATTACCGTCGTACTCTCAAACCGGGACACCCGAGGCTGCGGGGTCAGTTCCTACGAGTTACGTTGGTCCCGTGGGAGGTGTTGGTGCCACCCACGGGGCCGTTCGGGGGCTGTTTCGAGTTCTCACCCTCTAACGCCATGTTTTTAAGCCTAAGTGTGGAAATAAGCAAATTACCGTCGTACTCTCAAACCGGGACACCCGCGGCTGCGGGGTCAGTTCCTACGAGTTACGTTGGTCCCGTGGGAGGTGTTGGTGCCACCCACGGGGCCGTTCGGGGGCTGTTTCGAGTTCTCACCCTCTAACGCCATGTTTTTAAGCCTAAGTGTGGAAATAAGAAAATTACCGTCGTACTCTCAAACCGGGACACCCGCGGCTGCGGGGTCCGTTCCCACGAGTTACGTTGGTCCCGTGGGAGGTGTTGGTGCCACCCACGGGGCCGTTCGGGGGCTGTTTCGCGTTCTCACCCTCTAACGCCATGTTTTTAAGCCTAAGTGTGGAAATAAACAAATTATCATCGTACTCTCAAACCGGGACACCCGCGGCTGCGGGGTCAGTTCCTACGAGTTACGTTGGTCCCGTGGGAGGTGTTGGTGCCACCCACGGGGCCGTTCGGGGGCTGTTTCGAGTTCTCACCCTCTAACGCCATGTTTTTAAGCCTAAGTGTGAAAATAAGCAAATTACCGTCGTACTCTCAAACCGGGACACCCGCGGCTGCGGCGTCCGTTCCCACGAGTTACGTTGGTCCCGTGGGAGGTGTTAGTGCCACCCACGGGGCCGTTCGGGGGCTGTTTCGAGTTTTCACCCTCTAACGCCATGTTAAGCCTAAGTGTAGAAATAAGCAAATTACCGTCGTACTCTCAAACCGGGACACCCGCGGCTGCGGGGTCAGTTCCTACGAGTTACGTTGGTCCCGTGGGAGGTGTTGGTGCCACCCACGGGGCCGTTCGGGGGCTGTTTCGAGTTCTCACCCTCTAACGCCATGTTTTTAAGCCTAAGTGTGGAAATAAGCAAATTACCGTCGTACTCTCAAACCGGGACACCCGCGGCTGCGGGGTCCGTTCCCACGAGTTACGTTGGTCCCGTGGGAGGTGTTGGTGCCACCCACGGGGCCGTTCGGGGGCTGTTTCGCGTTCTCACCCTCTAACGCCATGTTTTTAAGCCTAAGTGTGGAAATAAGCAAATTATCATCGTACTCTCAAACCGGGACACCCGCGGCTGCGGGGTCAGTTCCTACGAGTTACGTTGGTCCCGTGGGAGGTGTTGGTGCCACCCACGGGGCCGTTCGGGGGCTGTTTCGAGTTCTCAACCTCTAACGCCATGTTTTTAAGCCTAAGTGTGGAAATAAGCAAATTACCGTCGTACTCTCAAACCGGGACACCCGCGGCAGCGGCGTCCGTTCCCACGAGTTACGTTGGTCCCGTGGGAGGTGTTAGTGCCACCCACGGGGCCGTTCGGGGGCTGTTTCGAGTTTTCACCCTCTAACGCCATGTTAAGCCTAAGTGTAGAAATAAGCAAATTACCGTCGTACTCTCAAACCGGGACACCCGCGGCTGCGGGGTCAGTTCCTACGAGTTACGTTGGTCCCGTGGGAGGTGTTGGTGCCACCCACGGGGCCGTTCGGGGGCTGTTTCGAGTTCTCACCCTCTAACGCCATGTTAAGCCTAAGTGTAGAAATAAGCAAATTACCGTCGTACTCTCAAACCGGGACACCCGCGGCTGCGGGGTCAGTTCCCACGAGTTACGTTGGTCCCGTGGGAGGTGTTAGTGCCACCCACGGGGCCGTTCGGGGGCTGTTTCGAGTTCTCACCCTCTAACGCCATGTTTTTAAGCCTAAGTGTGGAAATAAGCAAATTACCGTCGTACTCTCAAACCGGGACACCCGCGGCTGCGGGGTCAGTTCCTACGAGTTACGTTGGTCCCGTGGGAGGTGTTGGTGCCACCCACGGGGCCGTTCGGGGGCTGTTTCGAGTTCTCACCCTCTAACGCCATGTTTTTAAGCCTAAGTGTGGAAATAAGCAAATTACCGTCGTACTCTCAAACCGGGACACCCGCGGCTGCGGGGTCAGTTCCTACGAGTTACGTTGGTCCCGTGGGAGGTGTTGGTGCCACCCACGGGGCCGTTCGGGGGCTGTTTCGAGTTCTCACCCTCTAACGCCATGTTTTTAAGCCTAAGTGTGGAAATAAGCAAATTACCGTCGTACTCTCAAACCGGGACACCCGCGGCTGCGGGGTCCGTTCCCACGAGTTACGTTGGTCCCGTGGGAGGTGTTGGTGCCACCCACGGGGCCGTTCGGGGGCTGTTTCGAGTTCTCACCCTCTAACGCCATGTTTTTAAGCCTAAGTGTGGAAATAAGCAAATTACCGTCGTACTCTCAAACCGGGACACCCGCGGCTGCGGGGTCAGTTCCTACGAGTTACGTTGGTCCCGTGGGAGGTGTTGGTGCCACCCATGGGGCCGTTCGGGGGCTGTTTCGAGTTCTCACCCTCTAACGCCATGTTTTTAAGCCTAAGTGTGGAAATAAGCAAATTACCGTCGTACTCTCAAACCGGGACACCCGCGGCTGCGGGGTCCGTTCCCACGAGTTACGTTGGTCCCGTGGGAGGTGTTAGTGCCACCCACGGGGCCGTTCGGGGGCTGTTTCGAGTTTTCACCCTCTAACGCCATGTTAAGCCTAAGTGTAGAAATAAGCAAATTACCGTCGTACTCTCAAACCGGGACACCCGCGGCTGCGGGGTCAGTTCCTACGAGTTACGTTGGTCCCGTGGGAGGTGTTGGTGCCACCCACGGGGCCGTTCGGGGGTTGTTTCGAGTTCTCACCCTCTAACGTCATGTTTTTAAGCCTAAGTGTGGAAATAAGCAAATTACCGTCGTACTCTCAAACCGGGACACCCGCGGCTGCGGGGTCCGTTCCCACGAGTTACGTTGGTCCCGTGGGAGGTGTTGGTGCCACCCACGGGGCCGTTCGGGGGCTGTTTCGCGTTCTCACCCTCTAACGCCATGTTTTTAAGCCTAAGTGTGGAAATAAGCAAATTATCATCGTACTATCAAACCGGGACACCCGCGGCTGCGGGGTCAGTTCCTACGAGTTACGTTGGTCCCGTGGGAGGTGTTGGTGCCACCCACGGGGCCGTTCGGGGGCTGTTTCGAGTTCTCACCCTCTAACGCCATGTTTTTAAGCCTAAGTGTGGAAATAAGCAAATTACCGTCGTACTCTCAAACCGGGACACCCGCGGCTGCGGCGTCCGTTCCCACGAGTTACGTTGGTCCCGTGGGAGGTGTTAGTGCCACCCACGGGGCCGTTTGGGGGCTGTTTCGAGTTTTCACCCAATAACGCCATGTTAAGCCTAAGTGTAGAAATAAGCAAATTACCGTCGTACTCTCAAACCGGGACACCCGCGGCTGCGGGGTCAGTTCCTACGAGTTACGTTGGTCCCGTGGGAGGTGTTGGTGCCACCCACGGGGCCGTTCGGGGGCTGTTTCGAGTTCTCACCCTCTAACGCCATGTTTTTAAGCCTAAGTGTGGAAATAAGCAAATTACCGTCGTACTCTCAAACCGGGACACCCGCGGCTGCGGGGTCCGTTCCCACGAGTTACGTTGGTCCCGTGGGAGGTGTTGGTGCCACCCACGGGGCCGTTCGGGGGCTGTTTCGAGTTTTCACCCTCTAACGCCATGTTAAGCCTAAGTGTAGAAATAAGCAAATTACCGTCGTACTCTCAAACCGGGACACCCGCGGCTGCGGGGTCCGTTCCCACGAGTTACGTTGGTCCCGTGGGAGGTGTTGGTGCCACCCACGGGGCCGTTCGGGGGCTGTTTCGCGTTCTCACCCTCTAACGCCATGTTTTTAAGCCTAAGTGTGGAAATAAGCAAATTATCATCGTACTCTCAAACCGGGACACCCGCGGCTGCGGGGTCAGTTCCTACGAGTTACGTTGGTCCCGTGGGAGGTGTTGGTGCCACCCACGGGGCCGTTCGGGGGCTGTTTCGAGTTCTCACCCTCTAACGCCATGTTTTTAAGCCTAAGTGTGGAAATAAGCAAATTACCGTCGTACTCTCAAACCGGGACACCCGCGGCTGCGACGTCCGTTCCCACGAGTTACGTTGGTCCCGTGGCAGGTGTTAGTGCCACCCACGGGGCCGTTCGGGGGCTGTTTCGAGTTCTCACCCTCTAACGCCATGTTAAGCCTAAGTGTAGAAATAAGCAAATTACCGTCGTACTCTCAAACCGGGACACCCGCGGCTGCGGGGTCAGTTCCCACGAGTTACGTTGGTCCCGTGGGAGGTGTTGGTGCCACCCACGGGGCCGTTCGGGGGCTGTTTCGAGTTCTCACCCTCTAACGCCATGTTTTTAAGCCTAAGTGTGGAAATAAGCAAATTACCGTCGTACTCTCAAACCGGGACACCCGCGGCTGCGGGGTCCGTTCCCACGAGTTACGTTGGTCCCGTGGGAGGTGTTAGTGCCACCCACGGGGCCGTTCGGGGGCTGTTTCGAGTTTTCACCCTCTAACGCCATGTTAAGCCTAAGTGTAGAAATAAGCAAATTACCGTCGTACTCTCAAACCGGGACACCCGCGGCTGCGGGGTCAGTTCCTACGAGTTACGTTGGTCCCGTGGGAGGTGTTGGTGCCACCCACGGGGCCGTTCGGGGGTTGTTTCGAGTTCTCACCCTCTAACGTCATGTTTTTAAGCCTAAGTGTGGAAATAAGCAAATTACCGTCGTACTCTCAAACCGGGACACCCGCGGCTGCGGGGTCCGTTCCCACGAGTTACGTTGGTCCCGTGGGAGGTGTTGGTGCCACCCACGGGGCCGTTCGGGGGCTGTTTCGCGTTCTCACCCTCTAACGCCATGTTTTTAAGCCTAAGTGTGGAAATAAGCAAATTATCATCGTACTCTCAAACCGGGACACCCGCGGCTGCGGGGTCAGTTCCTACGAGTTACGTTGGTCCCGTGGGAGGTGTTGGTGCCACCCACGGGGCCGTTCGGGGGCTGTTTCGAGTTCTCACCCTCTAACGCCATGTTTTTAAGCCTAAGTGTGGAAATAAGCAAATTACCGTCGTACTCTCAAACCGGGACACCCGCGGCTGCGGGGTCCGTTCCCACGAGTTACGTTGGTCCCGTGGGAGGTGTTGGTGCCACCCACGGGGCCGTTCGGGGGCTGTTTCGCGTTCTCACCCTCTAACGCCATGTTTTTAAGCCTAAGTGTGGAAATAAGCAAATTATCATCGTACTCTCAAACCGGGACACCCGCGGCTGCGGGGTCAGTTCCTACGAGTTACGTTGGTCCCGTGGGAGGTGTTGGTGCCACCCACGGGGCCGTTCGGGGGCTGTTTCGAGTTCTCACCCTCTAACGCCATGTTTTTAAGCCTAAGTGTGGAAATAAGCAAATTACCGTCGTACTCTCAAACCGGGACACCCGCGGCTGCGGCGTCCATTCCCACGAGTTACGTTGGTCCCGTGGGAGGTGTTAGTGCCACCCACGGGGCCGTTCGGGGGCTGTTTCGAGTTCTCACCCTCTAACGCCATGTTAAGCCTAAGTGTAGAAACAAGCAAATTACCGTCGTACTCTCAAACCGGGACACCCGCGGCTGCGGGGTCAGTTCCCACGAGTTACGTTGGTCCCGTGGGAGGTGTTGGTGCCACCCACGGGGCCGTTCGGGGGCTGTTTCGAGTACTCACCCTCTAACGCCATGTTTTTAAGCCTAAGTGTGGAAATAAGCAAATTACCGTCGTACTCTCAAACCGGGACACCCGCGGCTGCGGGGTCCGTTCCCGAGAGTTACGTTGGTCCCGTGGGAGGTGTTGGTGCCACCCACGGGGCCGTTCGGGGGCTGTTTCGAGTTTTCACCCTCTAACGCCATGTTTTTAAGCCTAAGTGTGGAAATAAGCAAATTACCGTCGTACTCTCAAACCGGGACACCCGTGGCTGCGGGGTCAGTTCCTACGAGTTACGTTGGTCCCGTGGGAGGTGTTGGTGCCACCCACGGGGCCGTTCGGGGGCTGTTTCGAGTTCTCACCCTCTAACGCCATGTTTTTAAGCCTAAGTGTGGAAATAAGCAAATTACCGTCGTACTCTCAAACCGGGACACCCGCGGCTGCGGGGTCCATTCCCACGAGTTATGTTGGTCCCGTGGGAGGTGTTGGTGCCACCCACGGGGCCGTTCGGGGGCTGTTTCGAGTTCTCACCCTCTAACGCCATGTTTTTAAGCCTAAGTGTGGAAATAAGCAAATTACCGTCGTACCCTCAAACCGGGACACCCGCGGCTGCGGGGTCAGTTCCTACGAGTTACGTTGGTCCCGTGGGAGGTGTTGGTGCCACCCACGGGGCCGTTCGGGGGCTGTTTCGAGTTCTCACCCTCTAACGCCATGTTTTTAAGCCTAAGTGTGGAAATAAGCAAATTACCGTCGTACTCTCAAACCGGGACACCCGCGGCTGCGGGGTCAGTTCCTACGAGTTACGTTGGTCCCGTGGGAGGTGTTGGTGCCACCCACGGGGCTGTTCGGGGGCTGTTTCGAGTTCTCACCCTCTAACGCCATGTTTTTAAGCCTAAGTGTGGAAATAAGCAAATTACCGTCGTACTCTCAAACCGGGACACCCGCGGCTGCGGGGTCCGTTCCCACGAGTTACGTTGGTCCCGTGGGAGGTGTTGGTGCCACCCACGGGGCCGTTCGGGGGCTGTTTCAAGTTCTCACCCTCTAACGCCATGTTTTTAAGCCTAAGTGTGGAAATAAGCAAATTACCGTCGTACTCTCAAACCGGGACACCCGCGGCTGCGGGGTCAGTTCCTACGAGTTACGTTGGTCCCGTGGGAGGTGTTGGTGCCACCCACGGGGCCGTTCGGGGGCTGTTTCGAGTTCTCACCCTCTAACGCCATGTTTTTAAGCCTAAGTGTGGAAATAAGCAAATTACCGTCGTACTCTCAAACCGGGACACCCGCGGCTGCGGGGTCCGTTCCCACGAGTTACGTTGGTCCCGTGGGAGGTGTTGGTGCCACCCACGGGGCCGTTCGGGGGCTGTTTCTAGTTCTCACCCTCTAACGCCATGTTTTTAAGCCTAAGTGTGGAAATAAGCAAATTACCGTCGTACTCTCAAACCGGGACACCCGAGGCTGCGGGGTCAGTTCCTACGAGTTACTTTGGTCCCGTGGGAGGTGTTGGTGCCACCCACGGGGCCGTTCGGGGGCTGTTTCGAGTTCTCACCCTCTAACGCCATGTTTTTAAGCCTAAGTGTGGAAATAAGAAAATTACCGTCGTACTCTCAAACCGGGACACCCGCGGCTGCGGGGTCAGTTCCTACGAGTTACGTTGGTCCCGTGGGAGGTGTTGGTGCCACCCACGGGGCCGTTCGGGGGCTGTTTCGAGTTCTCACCCTCTAACGCCATGTTTTTAAGCCTAAGTGTGGAAATAAGCAAATTACCGTCGTACTCTCAAACCGGGACACCCGCGGCTGCGGGGTCCGTTCCCACGAGTTACGTTGGTCCCGTGGGAGGTGTTGGTGCCACCCACGGGGCCGTTCGGGGGCTGTTTCGAGTTCTCACCCTCTAACGCCATGTTTTTAAGCCTAAGTGTGGAAATAAGCAAATTACCGTCGTACTCTTAAACCGGGACACTCGCGGCTGCGGGGTCAGTTCCTACGAGTTACGTTGGTCCCGTGGGAGGTGTTGGTGCCACCCACGGGGCCGTTCGGGGGCTGTTTCGAGTTCTCACCCTCTAACGCCATGTTTTTAAGCCTTAGTGTGGAAATAAGCAAATTACCGTCGTACTCTCAAACCGGGACACCCGCGGCTGCGGCGTCCGTTCCCACGCGTTACGTTGGTCCCGTGGGAGGTGTTAGTGCCACCCACGGGGCCGTTCGGGGGCTGTTTCGAGTTTTCACCCTCTAACGCCATGTTAAGCCTAAGTGTAGAAATAAGCAAATTACCGTCGTACTCTCAAACCGGGACACCCGCGGCTGCGGGGTCAGTTCCTACGAGTTACGTTGGTCCCGTGGGAGGTGTTGGTGCCACCCACGGGGCCGTTCGGGGGCTGTTTCGAGTTCTCACCCTCTAACGCCATGTTTTTAAGCCTAAGTGTGGAAATAAGCAAATTACCGTCGTACTCTCAAACCGGGACACCCGCGGCTGCGGGGTCCGTTCCCACGAGTTACGTTGGTCCCGTGGGAGGTGTTGGTGCCACCCACGGGGCCGTTCGGGGGCTGTTTCGCGTTCTCACCCTCTAACGCCATGTTTTTAAGCCTAAGTGTGGAAATAAGCAAATTATCATCGTACTCTCAAACCGGGACACCCGCGGCTGCGGGGTCAGTTCCTACGAGTTACGTTGGTCCCGTGGGAGGTGTTGGTGCCACCCACGGGGC
Source organism: Sambucus nigra (assembly GCA_949130495.1). Taxonomy (NCBI): domain Eukaryota; kingdom Viridiplantae; phylum Streptophyta; class Magnoliopsida; order Dipsacales; family Adoxaceae; genus Sambucus; species Sambucus nigra. The sequence continues at coordinate 598,155,385 of OX422215.1, read as the reverse complement.
CGTTCGGGGGCTGTTTCGAGTTCTCACCCTCTAACGCCATGTTTTTAAGCCTAAGTGTGGAAATAAGCAAATTACCGTCGTACTCTCAAACCGGGACACCCGCGGCTGCGGCGTCCGTTCCCACGAGTTACGTTGGTCCCGTGGGAGGTGTTAGTGCCACCCACGGGGCCGTTCGGGGGCTGTTTCGAGTTCTCACCCTCTAACGCCATGTTAAGCCTAAGTGTAGAAATAAGCAAATTACCGTCGTACTCTCAAACCGGGACACCCGCGGCTGCGGGGTCAGTTCCCACGAGTTACGTTGGTCCCGTGGGAGGTGTTGGTGCCACCCACGGGGCCGTTCGGGGGCTGTTTCGAGTTCTCACCCTCTAACGCCATGTTTTTAAGCCTAAGTGTGGAAATAAGCAAATTACCGTCGTACTCTCAAACCGGGACACCCGCGGCTGCGGGGTCCGTTCCCACGAGTTACGTTGGTCCCGTGGGAGGTGTTGGTGCCACCCACGGGGCCGTTCGGGGGCTGTTTCGAGTTTTCACCCTCTAACGCCATGTTTTTAAGCCTAAGTGTGGAAATAAGCAAATTACCGTCGTACTCTCAAACCGGGACACCCGCGGCTGCGGGGTCAGTTCCTACGAGTTACGTTGGTCCCGTGGGAGGTGTTGGTGCCACCCACGGGGCCGTTCGGGGGCTGTTTCGAGTTCTCACCCTCTAACGCCATGTTAAGCCTAAGTGTAGAAATAAGCAAATTACCGTCGTACTCTCAAACCGGGACACCCGCGGCTGCGGGGTCAGTTCCCACGAGTTACGTTGGTCCCGTGGGAGGTGTTGGTGCCACCCACGGGGCCGTTCGGGGGCTGTTTCGAGTTCTCACCCTCTAACGCCATGTTTTTAAGCCTAAGTGTGGAAATAAGCAAATTACCGTCGTACTCTCAAACCGGGACACCCGCGGCTGCGGGGTCAGTTCCTACGAGTTACGTTGGTCCCGTGGGAGGTGTTGGTGCCACCCACGGGGCCATTCGGGGGCTGTTTCGAGTTCTCACCCTCTAACGCCATGTTTTTAAGCCTAAGTGTGGAAATAAGCAAATTACCGTCGTACTCTCAAACCGGGACACCCGCGGCTGCGGGGTCAGTTCCTACGAGTTACGTTGGTCCCGTGGGAGGTGTTGGTGCCACCCACGGGGCCGTTCGGGGGCTGTTTCGAGTTCTCACCCTCTAACGCCATGTTTTTAAGCCTAAGTGTGGAAATAAGCAAATTACCGTCGTACTCTCAAACCGGGACACCCGCGGCTGCGGGGTCCGTTCCCACGAGTTACGTTGGTCCCGTGGGAGGTGTTGGTGCCACCCACGGGGCCGTTCGGGGGCTGTTTCGAGTTCTCACCCTCTAACGCCATGTTTTTAAGCCTAAGTGTGGAAATAAGCAAATTACCGTCGTACTCTCAAACCGGGACACCCGCGGCTGCGGGGTCCGTTCCTACGAGTTACGTTGGTCCCGTGGGAGGTGTTGGTGCCACCCACGGGGCCGTTCGGGGGCTGTTTCGAGTTCTCACCCTCTAACGCCATGTTTTTAAGCCTAAGTGTGGAAATAAGCAAATTACCGTCGTACTCTCAAACCGGGACACCCGCGGCTGCGGGGTCCGTTCCCACGAGTTACGTTGGTCCCGTGGGAGGTGTTAGTGCCACCCACGGGGCCGTTCGGGGGCTGTTTCGAGTTTTCACCCTCTAACGCCATGTTAAGCCTAAGTGTAGAAATAAGCAAATTACCGTCGTACTCTCAAACCGGGACACCCGCGGCTGCGGGGTCAGTTCCTACGAGTTACGTTGGTCCCGTGGGAGGTGTTGGTGCCACCCACGGGGCCGTTCGGGGGTTGTTTCGAGTTCTCACCCTCTAACGTCATGTTTTTAAGCCTAAGTGTGGAAATAAGCAAATTACCGTCGTACTCTCAAACCGGGACACCCGCGGCTGCGGGGTCCGTTCCCACGAGTTACGTTGGTCCCGTGGGAGGTGTTGGTGCCACCCACGGGGCCGTTCGGGGGCTGTTTCGCGTTCTCACCCTCTAACGCCATGTTTTTAAGCCTAAGTGTGGAAATAAGCAAATTATCATCGTACTCTCAAACCGGGACACCCGCGGCTGCGGGGTCAGTTCCTACGAGTTACGTTGGTCCCGTGGGAGGTGTTGGTGCCACCCACGGGGCCGTTCGGGGGCTGTTTCGAGTTCTCACCCTCTAACGCCATGTTTTTAAGCCTAAGTGTGGAAATAAGCAAATTACCGTCGTACTCTCAAACCGGGACACCCGCGGCTGCGGCGTCCGTTCCCACGAGTTACGTTGGTCCCGTGGGAGGTGTTAGTGCCACCCACGGGGCCGTTCGGGGGCTGTTTCGAGTTTTCACCCTCTAACGCCATGTTAAGCCTAAGTGTAGAAATAAGCAAATTACCGTCGTACTCTCAAACTGGGACACCCGCGGCTGCGGGGTCAGTTCCTACGAGTTACGTTGGTCCCGTGGGAGGTGTTGGTGCCACCCACGGGGCCGTTCGGGGGCTGTTTCGAGTTCTCACCCTCTAACGCCATGTTTTTAAGCCTAAGTGTGGAAATAAGCAAATTACCGTCGTACTCTCAAACCGGGACACCCGCGGCTGCGGGGTCCGTTCCCACGAGTTACGTTGGTCCCGTGGGAGGTGTTGGTGCCACCCACGGGGCCGTTCGGGGGCTGTTTCGCGTTCTCACCCTCTAACGCCATGTTTTTAAGCCTAAGTGTGGAAATAAGCAAATTATCATCGTACTCTCAAACCGGGACACCCGCGGCTGCGGGGTCAGTTCCTACGAGTTACGTTGGTCCCGTGGGAGGTGTTGGTGCCACCCACGGGGCCGTTCGGGGGCTGTTTCGAGTTCTCACCCTCTAATGCCATGTTTTTAAGCCTAAGTGTGGAAATAATCAAATTACCGTCGTACTCTCAAACCGGGACACCCGCGGCTGCGGCGTCCATTCCCACGAGTTACGTTGGTCCCGTGGGAGGTGTTAGTGCCACCCACGGGGCCGTTCGGGGGCTGTTTCGAGTTCTCACCCTCTAACGCCATGTTAAGCCTAAGTGTAGAAATAAGCAAATTACCGTCGTACTCTCAAACCGGGACACCCGCGGCTGCGGGGTCAGTTCCCACGAGTTACGTTGGTCCCGTGGGAGGTGTTGGTGCCACCCACGGGGCCGTTCGGGGGCTGTTTCGAGTTCTCACCCTCTAACGCCATGTTTTTAAGCCTAAGTGTGGAAATAAGCAAATTACCGTCGTACTCTCAAACCGGGACACCCGCGGCTGCGGGGTCCGTTCCCACGAGTTACGTTGGTCCCGTGGGAGGTGTTGGTGCCACCCACGGGGCCGTTCGGGGGCTGTTTCGAGTTTTCACCCTCTAACGCCATGTTTTTAAGCCTAAGTGTGGAAATAAGCAAATTACCGTCGTACTCTCAAACCGGGACACCCGCGGCTGCGGGGTCAGTTCCTACGAGTTACGTTGGTCCCGTGGGAGGTGTTGGTGCCACCCACGGGGCCGTTCGGGGGCTGTTTCGAGTTCTCACCCTCTAACGCCATGTTTTTAAGCCTAAGTGTGGAAATAAGCAAATTACCGTCGTACTCTCAAACCGGGACACCCGCGGCTGCGGGGTCCATTCCCACGAGTTATGTTGGTCCCGTGGGAGGTGTTGGTGCCACCCACGGGGCCGTTCGGGGGCTGTTTCGAGTTCTCACCCTCTAACGCCATGTTTTTAAGCCTAAGTGTGGAAATAAGCAAATTACCGTCGTACTCTCAAACCGGGACACCCGCGGCTGCGGGGTCAGTTCCTACGAGTTACGTTGGTCCCGTGGGAGGTGTTGGTGCCACCCACGGGGCCGTTCGGGGGCTGTTTCGCGTTCTCACCCTCTAACGCCATGTTTTTAAGCCTAAGTGTGGAAATAAGCAAATTATCATCGTACTCTCAAACCGGGACACCCGCGGCTGCGGGGTCCATTCCCACGAGTTATGTTGGTCCCGTGGGAGGTGTTGGTGCCACCCACGGGGCCGTTCGGGGGCTGTTTCGAGTTCTCACCCTCTAACGCCATGTTTTTAAGCCTAAGTGTGGAAATAAGCAAATTACCGTCGTACTCTCAAACCGGGACACCCGTGGCTGCGGGGTCAGTTCCTACGAGTTACGTTGGTCCCGTGGGAGGTGTTGGTGCCACCCACGGGGCCGTTCGGGGGCTGTTTCGAGTTCTCACCCTCTAACGCCATGTTTTTAAGCCTAAGTGTGGAAATAAGCAAATTACCGTCGTACTCTCAAACCGGGACACCCGCGGCTGCGGGGTCCATTCCCACGAGTTATGTTGGTCCCGTGGGAGGTGTTGGTGCCACCCACGGGGCCGTTCGGGGGCTGTTTCGAGTTCTCACCCTCTAACGCCATGTTTTTAAGCCTAAGTGTGGAAATAAGCAAATTACCGTCGTACCCTCAAACCGGGACACCCGCGGCTGCGGGGTCAGTTCCTACGAGTTACGTTGGTCCCGTGGGAGGTGTTGGTGCCACCCACGGGGCCGTTCGGGGGCTGTTTCGAGTTCTCACCCTCTAACGCCATGTTTTTAAGCCTAAGTGTGGAAATAAGCAAATTACCGTCGTACTCTCAAACCGGGACACCCGCGGCTGCGGGGTCAGTTCCTACGAGTTACGTTGGTCCCGTCGGAGGTGTTGGTGCCACCCACGGGGCCGTTCGGGGGCTGTTTCGAGTTCTCACCCTCTAACGCCATGTTTTTAAGCCTAAGTGTGGAAATAAGCAAATTACCGTCGTACTCTCAAACCGGGACACCCGCGGCTGCGGGGTCCGTTCCCACGAGTTACGTTGGTCCCGTGGGAGGTGTTGGTGCCACCCACGGGGCCGTTCGGGGGCTGTTTCGAGTTCTCACCCTCTAACGCCATGTTTTTAAGCCTAAGTGTGGAAATAAGCAAATTACCGTCGTACTCTCAAACCGGGACACCCGCGGCCGCGGGGTCAGTTCCTGCGAGTTACGTTGGTCCCGTGGGAGGTGTTGGTGCCACCCACGGGGCCGTTCGGGGGCTGTTTCGAGTTCTCACCCTCTAACGCCATGTTTTTAAGCCTAAGTGTGGAAATAAGCAAATTACCGTCGTACTCTCAAACCGGGACACCCGCGGCTGCGGGGTCAGTTCCTACGAGTTACGTTGGTCCCGTGGGAGGTGTTGGTGCCACCCACGGGGCCGTTCGGGGGCTGTTTCGAGTTCTCACCCTCTAACGCCATGTTTTTAAGCCTAAGTGTGGAAATAAGCAAATTACCGTCGTACTCTCAAACCGGGACACCCGCGGCTGCGGGGTCCGTTCCCACGAGTTACGTTGGTCCCGTGGGAGGTGTTGGTGCCACCCACGGGGCCGTTCGGGGGCTGTTTCGCGTTCTCACCCTCTAACGCCATGTTTTTAATCCTAAGTGTGGAAATAAGCAAATTATCATCGTACTCTCAAACCGGGACACCCGCGGCTGCGGGGTCAGTTCCTACGAGTTACGTTGGTCCCGTGGGAGGTGTTGGTGCCACCCACGGGGCCGTTCGGGGGCTGTTTCGAGTTCTCACCCTCTAACGCCATGTTTTTAAGCCTAAGTGTGGAAATAAGCAAATTACCGTCGTACTCTCAAACCGGGACACCCGCGGCTACGGCGTCCGTTCCCACGAGTTACGTTGGTCCCGTGGGAGGTGTTAGTGCCACCCACGGGGCCGTTCGGGGGCTGTTTCGAGTTTTCACCCTCTAACGCCATGTTAAGCCTAAGTGTAGAAATAAGCAAATTACCGTCGTACTCTCAAACCGGGACACCCGCGGCTGCGGGGTCAGTTCCTACGAGTTACGTTGGTCCCGTGGGAGGTGTTGGTGCCACCCACGGGGCCGTTCGGGGGCTGTTTCGAGTTCTCACCCTCTAACGCCATGTTTTTAAGCCTAAGTGTGGAAATAAGAAAATTACCGTCGTACTCTCAAACCGGGACACCCGCGGCTGCGGGGTCCGTTCCCACGAGTTACGTTGGTCCCGTGGGAGGTGTTGGTGCCACCCACGGGGCCGTTCGGGGGCTGTGTCGCGTTATCACCCTCTAACGCCATGTTTTTAAGCCTAAGTGTGGAAATAAGCAAATTATCATCGTACTCTCAAACCGGGACACCCGCGGCTGCGGGGTCAGTTCCTACGAGTTACGTTGGTCCCGTGGGAGGTGTTGGTGCCACCCACGGGGCCGTTCGGGGGCTGTTTCGAGTTCTCACCCTCTAACGCCATGTTTTTAAGCCTAAGTGTGGAAATAAGCAAATTACCGTCGTACTCTCAAACCGGGACACCCGCGGCTGCGGCGTCCGTTCCCACGAGTTACGTTGGTCCCGTGGGAGGTGTTAGTGCCACCCACGGGGCCGTTCGGGGGCTGTTTCGAGTTTTCACCCTCTAACGCCATGTTAAGCCTAAGTGTAGAAATAAGCAAATTACCGTCGTACTCTCAAACCGGGACACCCGCGGCTGCGGGGTCAGTTCCTACGAGTTACGTTGGTCCCGTGGGAGGTGTTAGTGCCACCCACGGGGCCGTTCGGGGGCTGTTTCGAGTTCTCACCCTCTAACGCCATGTTTTTAAGCCTAAGTGTGGAAATAAGAAAATTACCGTCGTACTCTCAAACCGGGACACCCGCGGCTGCGGGGTCAGTTCCTACGAGTTACGTTGGTCCCGTGGGAGGTGTTGGTGCCACCCACGGGGCCGTTCGGGGGCTGTTTCGAGTTCTCACCCTCTAACGCCATGTTTTTAAGCCTAAGTGTGGAAATAAGCAAATTACCGTCGTACTCTCAAACCGGGACACCCGCGGCTGCGGGGTCCGTTCCCACGAGTTACGTTGGTCCCGTGGGAGGTGTTGGTGCCACCCACGGGGCCGTTCGGGGGCTGTTTCGAGTTCTCACCCTCTAACGCCATGTTTTTAAGCCTAAGTGTGGAAATAAGCAAATTACCGTCGTACTCTTAAACCGGGACACTCGCGGCTGCGGGGTCAGTTCCTACGAGTTACGTTGGTCCCGTGGGAGGTGTTGGTGCCACCCACGGGGCCGTTCGGGGGCTGTTTCGAGTTCTCACCCTCTAACGCCATGTTTTTAAGCCTTAGTGTGGAAATAAGCAAATTACCGTCGTACTCTCAAACCGGGACACCCGCGGCTGCGGCGTCCGTTCCCACGCGTTACGTTGGTCCCGTGGGAGGTGTTAGTGCCACCCACGGGGCCGTTCGGGGGCTGTTTCGAGTTTTCACCCTCTAACGCCATGTTAAGCCTAAGTGTAGAAATAAGCAAATTACCGTCGTACTCTCAAACCGGGACACCCGCGGCTGCGGGGTCAGTTCCTACGAGTTACGTTGGTCCCGTGGGAGGTGTTGGTGCCACCCACGGGGCCGTTCGGGGGCTGTTTCGAGTTCTCACCCTCTAACGCCATGTTTTTAAGCCTAAGTGTGGAAATAAGCAAATTACCGTCGTACTCTCAAACCGGGACACCCGCGGCTGCGGGGTCCGTTCCCACGAGTTACGTTGGTCCCGTGGGAGGTGTTGGTGCCACCCACGGGGCCGTTCGGGGGCTGTTTCGCGTTCTCACCCTCTAACGCCATGTTTTTAAGCCTAAGTGTGGAAATAAGCAAATTATCATCGTACTCTCAAACCGGGACACCCGCGGCTGCGGGGTCAGTTCCTACGAGTTACGTTGGTCCCGTGGGAGGTGTTGGTGCCACCCACGGGGCCGTTCGGGGGCTGTTTCGAGTTCTCACCCTCTAACGCCATGTTTTTAAGCCTAAGTGTGGAAATAAGCAAATTACCGTCGTACTCTCAAACCGGGACACCCGCGGCTGCGGCGTCCGTTCCCACGAGTTACGTTGGTCCCGTGGGAGGTGTTAGTGCCACCCACGGGGCCGTTCGGGGGCTGTTTCGAGTTCTCACCCTCTAACGCCATGTTAAGCCTAAGTGTAGAAATAAGCAAATTACCGTCGTACTCTCAAACCGGGACACCCGCGGCTGCGGGGTCAGTTCCCACGAGTTACGTTGGTCCCGTGGGAGGTGTTGGTGCCACCCACGGGGCCGTTCGGGGGCTGTTTCGAGTTCTCACCCTCTAACGCCATGTTTTTAAGCCTAAGTGTGGAAATAAGCAAATTACCGTCGTACTCTCAAACCGGGACACCCGCGGCTGCGGGGTCCGTTCCCACGAGTTACGTTGGTCCCGTGGGAGGTGTTGGTGCCACCCACGGGGCCGTTCGGGGGCTGTTTCGAGTTTTCACCCTCTAACGCCATGTTTTTAAGCCTAAGTGTGGAAATAAGCAAATTACCGTCGTACTCTCAAACCGGGACACCCGCGGCTGCGGGGTCAGTTCCTACGAGTTACGTTGGTCCCGTGGGAGGTGTTGGTGCCACCCACGGGGCCGTTCGGGGGCTGTTTCGAGTTCTCACCCTCTAACGCCATGTTAAGCCTAAGTGTAGAAATAAGCAAATTACCGTCGTACTCTCAAACCGGGACACCCGCGGCTGCGGGGTCAGTTCCCACGAGTTACGTTGGTCCCGTGGGAGGTGTTGGTGCCACCCACGGGGCCGTTCGGGGGCTGTTTCGAGTTCTCACCCTCTAACGCCATGTTTTTAAGCCTAAGTGTGGAAATAAGCAAATTACCGTCGTACTCTCAAACCGGGACACCCGCGGCTGCGGGGTCAGTTCCTACGAGTTACGTTGGTCCCGTGGGAGGTGTTGGTGCCACCCACGGGGCCATTCGGGGGCTGTTTCGAGTTCTCACCCTCTAACGCCATGTTTTTAAGCCTAAGTGTGGAAATAAGCAAATTACCGTCGTACTCTCAAACCGGGACACCCGCGGCTGCGGGGTCAGTTCCTACGAGTTACGTTGGTCCCGTGGGAGGTGTTGGTGCCACCCACGGGGCCGTTCGGGGGCTGTTTCGAGTTCTCACCCTCTAACGCCATGTTTTTAAGCCTAAGTGTGGAAATAAGCAAATTACCGTCGTACTCTCAAACCGGGACACCCGCGGCTGCGGGGTCCGTTCCCACGAGTTACGTTGGTCCCGTGGGAGGTGTTGGTGCCACCCACGGGGCCGTTCGGGGGCTGTTTCGAGTTCTCACCCTCTAACGCCATGTTTTTAAGCCTAAGTGTGGAAATAAGCAAATTACCGTCGTACTCTCAAACCGGGACACCCGCGGCTGCGGGGTCCGTTCCTACGAGTTACGTTGGTCCCGTGGGAGGTGTTGGTGCCACCCACGGGGCCGTTCGGGGGCTGTTTCGAGTTCTCACCCTCTAACGCCATGTTTTTAAGCCTAAGTGTGGAAATAAGCAAATTACCGTCGTACTCTCAAACCGGGACACCCGCGGCTGCGGGGTCCGTTCCCACGAGTTACGTTGGTCCCGTGGGAGGTGTTAGTGCCACCCACGGGGCCGTTCGGGGGCTGTTTCGAGTTTTCACCCTCTAACGCCATGTTAAGCCTAAGTGTAGAAATAAGCAAATTACCGTCGTACTCTCAAACCGGGACACCCGCGGCTGCGGGGTCAGTTCCTACGAGTTACGTTGGTCCCGTGGGAGGTGTTGGTGCCACCCACGGGGCCGTTCGGGGGTTGTTTCGAGTTCTCACCCTCTAACGTCATGTTTTTAAGCCTAAGTGTGGAAATAAGCAAATTACCGTCGTACTCTCAAACCGGGACACCCGCGGCTGCGGGGTCCGTTCCCACGAGTTACGTTGGTCCCGTGGGAGGTGTTGGTGCCACCCACGGGGCCGTTCGGGGGCTGTTTCGCGTTCTCACCCTCTAACGCCATGTTTTTAAGCCTAAGTGTGGAAATAAGCAAATTATCATCGTACTCTCAAACCGGGACACCCGCGGCTGCGGGGTCAGTTCCTACGAGTTACGTTGGTCCCGTGGGAGGTGTTGGTGCCACCCACGGGGCCGTTCGGGGGCTGTTTCGAGTTCTCACCCTCTAACGCCATGTTTTTAAGCCTAAGTGTGGAAATAAGCAAATTACCGTCGTACTCTCAAACCGGGACACCCGCGGCTGCGGCGTCCGTTCCCACGAGTTACGTTGGTCCCGTGGGAGGTGTTAGTGCCACCCACGGGGCCGTTCGGGGGCTGTTTCGAGTTTTCACCCTCTAACGCCATGTTAAGCCTAAGTGTAGAAATAAGCAAATTACCGTCGTACTCTCAAACTGGGACACCCGCGGCTGCGGGGTCAGTTCCTACGAGTTACGTTGGTCCCGTGGGAGGTGTTGGTGCCACCCACGGGGCCGTTCGGGGGCTGTTTCGAGTTCTCACCCTCTAACGCCATGTTTTTAAGCCTAAGTGTGGAAATAAGCAAATTACCGTCGTACTCTCAAACCGGGACACCCGCGGCTGCGGGGTCCGTTCCCACGAGTTACGTTGGTCCCGTGGGAGGTGTTGGTGCCACCCACGGGGCCGTTCGGGGGCTGTTTCGCGTTCTCACCCTCTAACGCCATGTTTTTAAGCCTAAGTGTGGAAATAAGCAAATTATCATCGTACTCTCAAACCGGGACACCCGCGGCTGCGGGGTCAGTTCCTACGAGTTACGTTGGTCCCGTGGGAGGTGTTGGTGCCACCCACGGGGCCGTTCGGGGGCTGTTTCGAGTTCTCACCCTCTAATGCCATGTTTTTAAGCCTAAGTGTGGAAATAATCAAATTACCGTCGTACTCTCAAACCGGGACACCCGCGGCTGCGGCGTCCATTCCCACGAGTTACGTTGGTCCCGTGGGAGGTGTTAGTGCCACCCACGGGGCCGTTCGGGGGCTGTTTCGAGTTCTCACCCTCTAACGCCATGTTAAGCCTAAGTGTAGAAATAAGCAAATTACCGTCGTACTCTCAAACCGGGACACCCGCGGCTGCGGGGTCAGTTCCCACGAGTTACGTTGGTCCCGTGGGAGGTGTTGGTGCCACCCACGGGGCCGTTCGGGGGCTGTTTCGAGTTCTCACCCTCTAACGCCATGTTTTTAAGCCTAAGTGTGGAAATAAGCAAATTACCGTCGTACTCTCAAACCGGGACACCCGCGGCTGCGGGGTCCGTTCCCACGAGTTACGTTGGTCCCGTGGGAGGTGTTGGTGCCACCCACGGGGCCGTTCGGGGGCTGTTTCGAGTTTTCACCCTCTAACGCCATGTTTTTAAGCCTAAGTGTGGAAATAAGCAAATTACCGTCGTACTCTCAAACCGGGACACCCGCGGCTGCGGGGTCAGTTCCTACGAGTTACGTTGGTCCCGTGGGAGGTGTTGGTGCCACCCACGGGGCCGTTCGGGGGCTGTTTCGAGTTCTCACCCTCTAACGCCATGTTTTTAAGCCTAAGTGTGGAAATAAGCAAATTACCGTCGTACTCTCAAACCGGGACACCCGCGGCTGCGGGGTCCATTCCCACGAGTTATGTTGGTCCCGTGGGAGGTGTTGGTGCCACCCACGGGGCCGTTCGGGGGCTGTTTCGAGTTCTCACCCTCTAACGCCATGTTTTTAAGCCTAAGTGTGGAAATAAGCAAATTACCGTCGTACTCTCAAACCGGGACACCCGCGGCTGCGGGGTCAGTTCCTACGAGTTACGTTGGTCCCGTGGGAGGTGTTGGTGCCACCCACGGGGCCGTTCGGGGGCTGTTTCGCGTTCTCACCCTCTAACGCCATGTTTTTAAGCCTAAGTGTGGAAATAAGCAAATTATCATCGTACTCTCAAACCGGGACACCCGCGGCTGCGGGGTCCATTCCCACGAGTTATGTTGGTCCCGTGGGAGGTGTTGGTGCCACCCACGGGGCCGTTCGGGGGCTGTTTCGAGTTCTCACCCTCTAACGCCATGTTTTTAAGCCTAAGTGTGGAAATAAGCAAATTACCGTCGTACTCTCAAACCGGGACACCCGTGGCTGCGGGGTCAGTTCCTACGAGTTACGTTGGTCCCGTGGGAGGTGTTGGTGCCACCCACGGGGCCGTTCGGGGGCTGTTTCGAGTTCTCACCCTCTAACGCCATGTTTTTAAGCCTAAGTGTGGAAATAAGCAAATTACCGTCGTACTCTCAAACCGGGACACCCGCGGCTGCGGGGTCCATTCCCACGAGTTATGTTGGTCCCGTGGGAGGTGTTGGTGCCACCCACGGGGCCGTTCGGGGGCTGTTTCGAGTTCTCACCCTCTAACGCCATGTTTTTAAGCCTAAGTGTGGAAATAAGCAAATTACCGTCGTACCCTCAAACCGGGACACCCGCGGCTGCGGGGTCAGTTCCTACGAGTTACGTTGGTCCCGTGGGAGGTGTTGGTGCCACCCACGGGGCCGTTCGGGGGCTGTTTCGAGTTCTCACCCTCTAACGCCATGTTTTTAAGCCTAAGTGTGGAAATAAGCAAATTACCGTCGTACTCTCAAACCGGGACACCCGCGGCTGCGGGGTCAGTTCCTACGAGTTACGTTGGTCCCGTCGGAGGTGTTGGTGCCACCCACGGGGCCGTTCGGGGGCTGTTTCGAGTTCTCACCCTCTAACGCCATGTTTTTAAGCCTAAGTGTGGAAATAAGCAAATTACCGTCGTACTCTCAAACCGGGACACCCGCGGCTGCGGGGTCCGTTCCCACGAGTTACGTTGGTCCCGTGGGAGGTGTTGGTGCCACCCACGGGGCCGTTCGGGGGCTGTTTCGAGTTCTCACCCTCTAACGCCATGTTTTTAAGCCTAAGTGTGGAAATAAGCAAATTACCGTCGTACTCTCAAACCGGGACACCCGCGGCCGCGGGGTCAGTTCCTGCGAGTTACGTTGGTCCCGTGGGAGGTGTTGGTGCCACCCACGGGGCCGTTCGGGGGCTGTTTCGAGTTCTCACCCTCTAACGCCATGTTTTTAAGCCTAAGTGTGGAAATAAGCAAATTACCGTCGTACTCTCAAACCGGGACACCCGCGGCTGCGGGGTCAGTTCCTACGAGTTACGTTGGTCCCGTGGGAGGTGTTGGTGCCACCCACGGGGCCGTTCGGGGGCTGTTTCGAGTTCTCACCCTCTAACGCCATGTTTTTAAGCCTAAGTGTGGAAATAAGCAAATTACCGTCGTACTCTCAAACCGGGACACCCGCGGCTGCGGGGTCCGTTCCCACGAGTTACGTTGGTCCCGTGGGAGGTGTTGGTGCCACCCACGGGGCCGTTCGGGGGCTGTTTCGCGTTCTCACCCTCTAACGCCATGTTTTTAATCCTAAGTGTGGAAATAAGCAAATTATCATCGTACTCTCAAACCGGGACACCCGCGGCTGCGGGGTCAGTTCCTACGAGTTACGTTGGTCCCGTGGGAGGTGTTGGTGCCACCCACGGGGCCGTTCGGGGGCTGTTTCGAGTTCTCACCCTCTAACGCCATGTTTTTAAGCCTAAGTGTGGAAATAAGCAAATTACCGTCGTACTCTCAAACCGGGACACCCGCGGCTACGGCGTCCGTTCCCACGAGTTACGTTGGTCCCGTGGGAGGTGTTAGTGCCACCCACGGGGCCGTTCGGGGGCTGTTTCGAGTTTTCACCCTCTAACGCCATGTTAAGCCTAAGTGTAGAAATAAGCAAATTACCGTCGTACTCTCAAACCGGGACACCCGCGGCTGCGGGGTCAGTTCCTACGAGTTACGTTGGTCCCGTGGGAGGTGTTGGTGCCACCCACGGGGCCGTTCGGGGGCTGTTTCGAGTTCTCACCCTCTAACGCCATGTTTTTAAGCCTAAGTGTGGAAATAAGAAAATTACCGTCGTACTCTCAAACCGGGACACCCGCGGCTGCGGGGTCCGTTCCCACGAGTTACGTTGGTCCCGTGGGAGGTGTTGGTGCCACCCACGGGGCCGTTCGGGGGCTGTGTCGCGTTATCACCCTCTAACGCCATGTTTTTAAGCCTAAGTGTGGAAATAAGCAAATTATCATCGTACTCTCAAACCGGGACACCCGCGGCTGCGGGGTCAGTTCCTACGAGTTACGTTGGTCCCGTGGGAGGTGTTGGTGCCACCCACGGGGCCGTTCGGGGGCTGTTTCGAGTTCTCACCCTCTAACGCCATGTTTTTAAGCCTAAGTGTGGAAATAAGCAAATTACCGTCGTACTCTCAAACCGGGACACCCGCGGCTGCGGCGTCCGTTCCCACGAGTTACGTTGGTCCCGTGGGAGGTGTTAGTGCCACCCACGGGGCCGTTCGGGGGCTGTTTCGAGTTTTCACCCTCTAACGCCATGTTAAGCCTAAGTGTAGAAATAAGCAAATTACCGTCGTACTCTCAAACCGGGACACCCGCGGCTGCGGGGTCAGTTCCTACGAGTTACGTTGGTCCCGTGGGAGGTGTTGGTGCCACCCACGGGGCCGTTCGGGGGTTGTTTCGAGTTCTCACCCTCTAACGCCATGTTTTTAAGCCTAAGTGTGGAAATACGCAAGTTACCGTCGTACTCTCAAACCGGGACACCCGCGGCTGCGGGGTCGGTTCCCACGAGTTACGTTGGTCCCGTGGGAGGTGTTGGTGCCACCCACGGGGCCGTTCGGGGGCTATTTTGAGGTGGTTTAGGGTTGCGAGGTTAATGGCTGTAACGAGGGGTTGGGGATGTACATCGGTTCGAGGATTTGGGGTGAAAGTGGTGCGGGTAAATGATAAGGGTGGGTGAAATGGGGTGGAAGGATGGAAATAGGAGGTCGGGTGGGGGTTTGAAGTAGGTATGAAACCCGTAAAAGGATGTGGATCATTTTGGGGGTCGGGTGGGTGAAATGAGGTGGACCCCTAAAAAGAATTAGCGGGATTGGGGGCTGTGTAGTGTAGGGGCTGAATTGGGCTAGGTTGAGGGACGGGAGTTTGTGGATGAGAGGTGTGAACGAGCTGGTTAGGGTCTGGGGCAGATCTGCCGGAATATGGGTATTTTCCGGGGACATGAAGGTAGGGGCTGCCATTGGAAGAAGGCCAGGGAGCTGCGAAGGGGTCGGAAGTGGTTGGGGGGATTTCGGGAGGCTGTCCTGGGTCAGATGCAGGCTGGGGGGTTATTTTTTTGGGCTCGGGAGGTGCGTCGGCAGGGGTAAGGTGGGCGCAAGTTTCAGGCGATGGAGGGAGGGTGGGTGCGAAGGCGGTCAGGTCAGGGTGTTTGCATAGGGGGGCGGTTACGGCAGCAGGTGGGCTGGGGTGGGCAGCATATATATGCAGCAGTTGGCATATATATGCATATATATGCAGCAGTTATATGGCTGCATATATATGCACTTCCTCCTTTTTCAACAGTCCACACAAGCACACGCACGCACACACTCACACGCGCACACAAACACACGCACGCACGCACGCACGCAATCCCCACCTTTGCCATGCCCTGCATTTTACTCCCGAAAAAAATTATGTAATAGCCTCACATCCCATGTCAGAAAATTTTGGTAGAGGGGCTGCCAGGATAAAAATGGTATATACTGGATTAGTTGGGATACGGTAGTTTTTCCCAAGGTGGAGGGGGGGATGGGATTTAGAGATTTCAAAAGTTTTAACCGAGGTTTGCTTGCAAACATGTGCTGGAGAATTATGAAAAACCTTAATTCCTTGTGTTCTAAAATCCTCAAAAATATTTACTTCCCTAATTGTTTGTTCTTAGAAGCAAAAACGGGCCACAGACCATCTAAGGTGTGGAGCAGTCTTATGGAAGGCAATGATCTTCTTTAATCAGGTCTAAGATGGCGTATTGGCAATGGTGAGTGCGTGAACATCTGGGTGGACGTGTGAGTCCCCACAATTCCCAGCGGAAAAATCTCCTCCCGTAGGGCCAGGAGATGGAATCTATCAAACACATCTCGTTTCGATGCAAAGTGGCTTAAACAATCTGGAGCTTGTGTGGACTGTTGAAAAAGGAGGAAGTGCTTCAAATTATTTTGGATTTTATCACCAATATGCACACACTCACACGCGCACACAAACACACGCACGCACGCACGCACACTCTCACTAGATATATGCATATGCATATATGCATACATGCCGCGTCCCCTCCCCCCTTCCCCACTCACACACACACACAAACACACACACACACACACACGCACACGCACACACACACGCGCGCGCCCCCTGCCCGTCCCCTCCCCCCTTCCCACTCACACGCGCGCACACACACAAACATGCACACACGCACACACGCGCCCCCTGCCCATCCCCTCCCCCCTTTCCCACTCACACGCGCACACAGACAAACATGCACACACGCACACACACAATCCGGGAGCGCCATGACTACACGATCGGTTCCTACGACTTACATTGGTCCCGTGCGAGATGTTCGTGACTCTTGCGGGACCGTTTTGTGGGTGTTTTATGTTTTCACCGTTCGATGGCTATTTTAAGGCTGTTTTACGTGTTCAAAAGTTATCCAAACCCAAAATAATTAAAAAATTGAATCAATGCATATTTAACCTTAAAATAAAGTTCATCATAGGTCTATCCATTACCTGGATATTTTGTTACACCCAACGCCAATCAGAACCTTCTCTATGCCAGCAGCGATGCAATTTCAGATTATGTTTGATAGTAGTTCGACCCCAACATCAATGTATCCTATGACAGTGAAAAAATAATGAATTTTTTGCAAACAGTTATGTTCAATTAAAAAAATGGTAGAACCAAAAAATAGCGGGACATTACACTTAAAAGTAGATGAAATTCATAAATTAATGTAAAGTGCTAATACAATGTCAATATCATAATAGGATACAAATAAGATTGATGAGGATAAAATAATATTTTGATACTCAATCTTCCTCTAAATCAACTAAAAGATCCTTCAAATTAGGGTTGTCATCAAGAGCTGACTGGAACTCTTTTGGAGCCTTTAATGCGTCTACTTCAGTAGTCATACCCTTTGGTGCATGCACAACAATAGACCAATTGCCATCGTTTATGCACTTCGAGTAGAATACCTTCTTTACATTCTGAAAGGCACAAATAAAAGGCTCGTCGACTATGCGGTCTTTAGTCTTCAGCTTTGATAAATCTACCATAATAAGTTTGGAGTCGGGATCAACTTTGCAAGCATTCGTTGTATCCTCCACCTTTACCCAATCACAATAGAATACGGTTTCTGTGAAATCCAAGTAATCAAGTTCTAGGATTTGTTGAATTATCCCATAATAGGTTAGCACCGTATTCTTTGGATTTTTATCACTTTTGCTAGCGATACAGGTGGTCAAGGCAGAAATTGATATTCCACTGTTTTGCGTCAAAAGCTTTTCCTCATATGGATATGAAATGAAATCAAAACCGTTGGTGCGGAATTTCTTAAACTCTTTTGCACGAAAACTAGGACCTTTTGCTAGGCGTGCAAGTCTGGAAGAGACATCACCTCTTTTTAGAAGCTGCATTTATTAATGAATTTGTATTAGGGCATGTTTTTACCACACATGAATAAATAACCGCACACATAAGATGTGAAAAGTACCTCTTTTGACACCCATGCCCTAAAGTCAGTTGTCGTCCAATTTCTCCTTTGATTTTGGATAATTTCGTTCTCGTACTTCCTACCGAAAAATTATAGAGTTTAGATCATAAAATAAAAAATACATATAATCAAAGAAGAAGAATTCAGTAGATACTCACTCTCTCCAGTCTTGGACTTCATCTTGCGATTCGAAGACATGACGAGTTGCTTGCTCGTATTGTAGGTTTGTGAGTTTCACCTCTTTAGGGTTCCCAAACGATAATTCGTCCTCAAACTCGTCAGGTTCCTCTATCACTCGTTCTCCACGAGGATTAAACCTCCTCACCTCTTGTTCTGGCATATGTTCCCTAGCGTATAGCGATGATTCCACCGTTACGTATTCTTCAGCAATTGACCCTCCAATATACCGTGTATTCTTTACATAATCTTTGAAGGTTTTCATCAAGCGCTCAAAAGGATACATCCAACGATACCTCACGGGACCACATAATAAAGCTTCATCACATAAATGCACAAGCAGGTGGATACTGATATCGAAGAATGACGGAGGAAAATATTTCTCTAACACACAAACTGCCTCGGCTAAAGTTGATTTCGCAGCTTTAATGTGTCTTCTGTTTACCACTTTTGCACAAAGTAGGGTAAAACACAAACTGATTTGCATAATTGCCCGACGGAGATCTTTGTGTTCAGAGAAGCAATGCCGAAATAACAATGGGATTAATTGGATGATTACGTGCCAGTCGTGAGACTTGCACTGTTTCAAGTCATTTGCTTGGTAGTTTACTACCCTACGTAAATTACCAGAATAACCGGTTGGAGTCTTCAAGTTGAACAACGTGTCTAAGAGGATCTTCTTCTCACTAGTAGTCAAAGTGAAAGCAGTGGGGGGGATAGAAATTCTTCCTGTCGTTGGATCATTTTTTAACCACAGTCTCTTCTTTATTTTCATATCCTGTAGATCTCGGCGGGCACGCTCTCCATCTTTGGAATGAGATCCACCCAGACATGTTCCTATCAAATGTTCTGCAACATTCTTCTCTGTGTGCATCACATCAATTATATGCCTTACACGATGATCTTTCCAATACGGCAAATCAAAAAATATTGATCGCCTGGACCATGGCTTCGCTTTACTAGGGTCGTTCGGATCCTCCCTAGCTTTACGCTTCAGGTTTACAAACTGGGGGTGTTTGCCTACATACCTATTCCCCGCAGTCGCAGCCACCGCCTTCTCCTCAATTTGCTGACCAGAAAGTCGACTAGGTGCCGTTCTTCGCTCGTGACCGACAGGCAAAAAGTTAGACTTGTCGTTCCTAAAAGGGTGACTGGTCGGCAGAAATCTACGATGACCCGTGTAACTCAACTTACCACTATGTTTTAACCAACAGGCTTCAGTTTCCTCCCCACATATGGGACATCCATAATAACCATGAACATTACAACCGGACAAGGTCCCATAAGCAGGAAGATCGTGGATCGCCCACATCACCATTGCTTTAAGTGTGAACTCTTCACCCTTATGAGAATCGAACGCCGTCACGCCTTTATCCCACAACTCTTTAAGTTCTTCGATTAATGGTGATAAGAATATATCAATATCATCACTGGGAGCCTTAGGCCCGGGTATCAACAGAGATAACAATGTGAACTCCTTTCTCATGCATAACGTCGGAGGAAGACTTAAAGGCGCCATAAGAACTGGCCAATAACTCTGACTAGTACTTAAATTACCGAAAGGGTTAAACCCATCGGTTGAGATTGCAAGACGAACGTTGCGCGGTTCCTTTGCAAATTCATGGTGTTGTGCATTTGAAATTTGCCAGATGAGTGAATCAACCGGATGACGCATCAAATTCCCACCCACCTCGCATCGAGCATGCCATGTCATGGCCTCCGCTATCCACGGTACAGTAAAAAAACGTTTTAACCGTGGCCCAAGTGGAAAATACTTCAAAACCTTTTGTGGGACTTGCGAGCACTTGCGATTTTTTGCATGTTTGTCATTTCCATTCTCACAAACCATATATCTAGGCTCACTGCATACAGGACATTCATCCTTCTCTTCGTGCTCATTCCGGTACAATATGCAATCATACTTGCAAGCATGAATAGATTTGTATTTCAAACCTAAACCCTTCAAACTCTTCTTCATGGTAGGATAATTGTCTGGTAACATGTTCTCTTTTGGGAGAATTTCTTTAACCCACTTAAGAATTCCGGTTACGCTGTTTCCAGACAAACCAAATTGACTCTTCAAATTATGCAAACCAATCATTGCATATAATACCGAGTGATCTTCATCGCAATCTTTATACAACGGTCTAGCCGCATCTGCTTTCAACCGTATGTATTCCCGATCTCCTAGAAGTTCAGCATCAATTTGTTCATTTACTTGGTCATAATGCACATTATTTGTATCCATAGGTTGGTGGTTTTGTTGGTTGTGGAGTCCGTAAGCATCATCAATTAAGTCGGTCAATGGACGATGTGTTGGTGAATCATGTACCACTTCTACTCCTTGAGGTTCCGTTACACGGTCGGCTCCCGGTAATTCTTCTGGAACATAAGG
Organism: Sambucus nigra; assembly: GCA_949130495.1. Lineage (NCBI taxonomy): Eukaryota > Viridiplantae > Streptophyta > Magnoliopsida > Dipsacales > Adoxaceae > Sambucus > Sambucus nigra. Next base: position 598,135,402 of record OX422215.1, on the reverse strand, counting down.
TACAACTTTTTCACCATGGTATGTCCATATTATATAGTCTTGACAGATTCCCCACTTTAGTAAATGCAACTCAACAACTTCCAATGACTTATATTTTCCGTTAATACAATGAGTGCACGGACACGGAATCTTCTCACTTTTAAGATTTTTGGAAGCATATTTAACAAATTCATAAACGCCCTTTACATGATTAATTGATATCCGGTTAGTCTCTCCCATCCACTCTTTGTATTGTGGGAAATCCATGTAATAATCTTCAAATTTCAGTCCTGTGGTAATAGGTTAAAAAATATTATTACAACTGAAACAGAAAGAATATTCTTACGACTGAAATAAAAAAAATATCATTCCATACGAAACAAAACCAATATTCTTACAACTGAAACAAAACCAATATTCTTACAACTGAAGCAAAACCAATATTCTTACAACTAAAACAAAAAAAAATTATTACAACTGAAACGAAAGAAAATATTATTAAACCTTGGCCAACAGATAAAGTGGCCAAGTAATAAAAGATTTTGCATAATTCCTCAATTCCATCCCATCCCCGCTGTTAACGTACACAGGTACATCTCCGCAGCCGTTGTATATTTCATCGACCATTATTTTAGCCTCACCCTTCTCCAAAGGTCGGCGATGTACTAGAGTCCCCCTTTCCCTGGAGATGAGTATGCACACGCCAACAAACCTCGAATTGCTCATGTCCTTGATATAGTACTCTTCGCCATAGTCACCGTGAGCTGTTGACGATGATCCGAGCCCCGTGATTGGAGGATGAGGCATTTGAGAGGGGAATGTTGGAGGGGAAGGATGTGTGAAATCTTGAGGAGGCATTGGGGGCCTATAACTTTCAATAAGATTCACAAGTTTCCCAATTTGATTGTTCAATAATCCCAGGGAATTTTTAAGGTCATGGACATCCCCATCGGTCTTCTGTTGGTGCTCCTTTTGGGATGAGATATAATTCTTGACCGAAGATAGCTCGTCCACAAGAGGTGCAATGTGTTGAAGTTTTGTTTTTGGCATATGTGAGCCAACGCCTCTCGTCCTCCCCCTTTTGTCCTTTCCAAAGGTCTTAGTCAGGGCATCATTTTCAAGGTCAAAGTCATCAGTAGGGCACGAATCTGATTGACTGCTGATGGCCTCTATTGATTCCAGTGTCTTAGCCAACTGCAGGGGGAATTTATTATCTTTGTCCCGTCGAGCATGAAGGAATAAGTTGGATCGATTTGGGTTTTTACCGGCATCTGGACCATCTTTTGTCCTACTCTCCCATTCATTCTTCAAATCCTCATATGATTTGGATCCCAGCCTATGGATATCAGTTTTTTGTGCCCTATTTTTTTTGTTTTGCTCCCTCTGGACCAACTTGTTTTCCTTCGCCTCATTCTCCAAAAACTTATTCCACTGATCCACCGGCATTTCAACATTGGGAGGCACTTTCTCTTTCAAAGCCAAAATATCGGAGCTCGCTACCTCTTTCGGGAAATGTTTCTTCCGAAGGTTTCTCCTGTATGTCCTCAATCCTTCAGCAACCCGAGATAGAACCTTATTCTTGGAACGGTCAGGAAATGAGAAATGCTTGCAAAGTTGGTTATATATGTCATCTTTGACAGATTGATCAACAAGGTTCCAATTATCTGGTCCACCGACTCCCACGTTCATTTTTCCCAGCGACAAACACCGGGCTTTAAAGTTCAGCACGTCACTCCTATCACCCATCGGGTTATTCCCGAGAAGGGAGAATCCAATAGGCTTCTTTTCATTTGAGCGGGAGGCATCATGAGTGTTGGATTGGGGCGTTAAAGCAACGGGAGTGCCGGATTGGGGTGTAGGAGCACTTGGGGTTGGACTTGGTGAGGAGTGAACCATTGGTGGAGTTGTGAATTGCTCAGCCATTGGTGTTGAGAATTCGGGTTCTGCAGAAGATGGTGAACCTCGTTGTGGTGTCACATCGGCACTTGGTACCCTAGGGTTGTTTCCTCTCGACATTATCTACAAAAATTAAAAAATATGAGTGACTAAATAATTATAGTAATATGAAATTATAACTAATTAATCAAGCTTAATTAGTTTTAGATATATAAATAGATAGATAGATACCTTTTCAAAGTAAGACTTTAGAATAAGTTCAATGTGTCTGATCTCCATCCATTCGGTATTAGTTTTTAAGAACCTATAAATTTTTGCACGTGGCCAACTAGAAGGAAGGGTATCTATGATTGATGTGTAGATGTCAGTGACATGAACTCGGAATCCCCTATTTCTCAACTTGTTGGCAAGATTCAATTTTACGTGCATGTGGCGCGAGACATCACAGTCTATGTCAATGCTCTCTGTACGCAGTTGTATCCATAACGGGTGGATTTTTTTTTCCGCCTTCTCCAACAACGTAACCAAGGTCAGGGCTATGTCGGGATTATGTGTGTGAAATATATTTTGTATAACGTCATCCCAGTTTTCTGGTAGAGAAAATAGAATACGATCGAACAAGTAATCTTGCTGGATATCAAATCCATGATTTATAAGGTAGTTAAATTGTTCGATCTTTTTATTTCCGTACCTATAAATAGGAGTACCCTCTATATGACGCACGCTAATAAAAGAGTTATGTGTGCGGTCTAATTGCAACCTGTCCCACTCTTGTTGACAGTATTTATCACCGTGCCTCATTTTTCCTGAGAAAAGTAGTATCCAACAAATTTTATAACATATACATTTATCGACACTAGTATCAATTCAATAAATTCAACATAGTATCCAACACGACATGCATATAACCCCCAATATAGTATGATGGCACGCATATAACCCCCTATAAAATCCCACGAGGTAGATGTAATTTTTTTTTTTACTTATTAAGAATCCATTTAATAATATTTTGTCAAAAAAAATATAATGTCTAGGGTTATATTTTGAATAATATTTTGCCAAAAAAAAAAATCCCAATACAATGTCTAGGGTTTATTGAAATAAAATGTCTAGGGTTTATTGAAATAAAATACAATTTGTTTGTAGTTACACACATAAACACACATACACACATACATATAAACATAAATCTATACATACACACACATATATACAAATCTATACATACACACACACATATAAACATAAATCTATACATACACACACATATATACAAATCTATACATACACACACATAAATCTATACATACACACACATATACACACATATACTAACACAATGAGAATCGAAATGCACGAGAATCGAAATGAGGGATGGAAATCGCACAAATAAACACACAATACCTTTCTGAGCCGAAATCTCAAGGATGGAAATCGCACAAATCGCCTAGGGCTTTAGACACTGACCTCGATCGACAGAAATGAAATGAGGGAGGCGCGATTCTTTTTTTTAAGGACTGAACCTGGTCACGGCCAACCACCGTGACCCACCATGCGCGACCCTTAAATGAAACTCGACTGCTGCTCGATTGAACCTCGTCACGGCCCAGAGCCGTGACCCCCAGTGCGCAACCTGCAAACCATCACCACCACTGCTCGAATGAGGGATGGTCACGGTCTAAAGCCGTGACCCATACAAGGAAATGGTCACGGCTGAGGGCCGTGACCCGTGACCCCCATTGCGCAACCTGCAAACCATCACCACCACTGCTCGAATGAAGGATGGTCACGGCCTAAAGCCGTGACCCATACCCAGAAATGGTCAGGGTCTTCGGCCGTGACCCTAAATGTGTGTGTTATTTACTTCGTCGTGCCTTTGGTCACGGACTTGGGCCGTGACCCCATCCGCGACCAGTTTGGAGGGAATTTTGGCGCGAATTTGGCGCCAAGATGGTCACGGCCTGGTCACGGCTCAAGTCCGTGACCCACAGTGGTCAGGGACTTGGGCCGTGACCACTTTCAAAGCATCCATGGTCTAGTGTGATAATAAATATGGTCACGCCCAAAACAGCCTTGGTCATGGCCCAAGTCCGCGACCAACGGGTCGCGGACTTGGGCCGTGACCAACTCGGCGTGACCATTCGCAGGATTTGGTGTAGTGGGGTCACGCACATACCTATGTTTCCATAGTCAGCGGACTTATCAACTTACTGATAAGTCTTTCATAGTCCTATGTTCTCGAGCGACAAATCAAAAATCCTATGGATTCATCAGGATATGACTGCCCTCACGCGTAAACCTCCCGTCGATAGCAAGTAAGATAGGCATGTCATACACAGATACATAATATATGCACAATCACAAAGTCATACATATAAATATTCATATGTTCCAAATTAGGTTCGCCCACGACCCATAATTATTGTCATCCGTGCTTAGCACAAATTTTACTTAATTATCTCGCATAACGGATTCGTCTCTTTTATTCTCATTTATTATTTAATTCATTCTTACTTCTCATCTCTCGAAGCATTCTCTCTCACTAAGTATAATTATCAGTAAGTATACCCTCACTTACTGATAATTATACTTAGTGAGGGTATACCTACTGATAATTATACTATAGTATAATTATAGTATTTATTAGCCATTTAGAGTTGTCTCTTGGGGCTTTGTGTTTGTTAACCCCAAGAGACAACTCTAAATGTCTAATAAATACTAAGAAAATTCATGGGTTTAATTATCCAAAAATACCAAATGTCTAAAATACCCTCTCGGGGTGTCAATTAGGCCTAAAAACTCCCCGAGACCCAAACTAAACCCCCGAGTACACTTTTCTGACTATCTCGACCCTTCCGAACACTTTGGATCACTCAAAATGACTATACGGTTGACTTATAATTTATTCACTTTAATAATAATAATAATTTAGTTCTGACACGACACAGGCGCGTCCCGAATTAAATTTCCATAATTGTCATTTTATTCACTCGGACAATTTTAATAAAATCAATCTCATATATTACTCTTCTCATCCAGTAATATTCAACAAATTCTCAATAATTACTAACTCTCGTCACGCTAGTAAATATTTAAAATAAATTGCCGGATTAATATTAAATTAATATCTCAATTAAATTCAATAAATTCCCAATTTTAAAAGCCATAAAATACGGGGTATTATAAAAACTACGTGTTACTCTAGTATAATCTGAATCATCTTTACTACGTAAAGGTTCAAGTCGAAAGACACATTTACTTATGCACAATTCTATTAATTATTATTGCTCAATAATTTTTTTTTTAAAATTTGCAAGTGGGGGATTGTTTCTGATGAGTGTGTTATAAAATCCAAGTGGGGGATTGTTATGAGAGTGTATTTTAATACACAATTGGGAGAAATAATTCACCCACTATTCCCACTTGTCTCACCTTTCGGCTAAAAGGAAGGAAAATGATAACCCACTTGCAAAAGTTTTGACTGTTATAAACCCACTATGACACCCAATCTCCCACTTGAGTACCCCCTTTGCTGCCTTCATTTTATAAGAGGATTGGCTCGTCCGACCAAAAACATATACAGAGAGAACAAGAAAAAAGGGCTCAAGTGTGGTTTTCAAATGAAAAAAAAAACTTGAGTTTAGTTTTGGAAGAAAGAAAAATCGGGTGTTTTGGATTCAAAACAAAAATAGTTCTTCTCTCCCTCTAAGACTGAAAATATTTTCTTCATGAAAATATTTATTTCCCAAAATATTTTTAGAACAGTTTGTTCCCCCAAACTAAAATTTCGAATATTGAGAAATTAATTTGGAATGGGTGTTAGAAGACATATAACTATGGTGCATAGTTATATGATACAGAGGTGATTCTGGTCTTGTTTTATCCTGGGGACGGCGTGACTGTACACTACCTACACAAAGAGGGTAGAGCCGCGAAACGTCTTAAAGAGAGTGACCTAGTCTGCGACTTAACCCAAGAATTGTCTACGACGAATTTATAAACAATTGAGGTAATATTGTTTAATTTTATTGTGCAATATTTATTTGAAATTCACGCATGAGGTTCATATTTGCGATAATCATATGAGGTAACAATTTAATTTTGAGTAGTAGACTAAAATTAAATTATGATTTTTTTTTAGAGTTCTCCATAAAACTCTTTGGTGTGATTTTTAGTCACAATATATAAAGTGAACCAACATTAGGTATTCTCGTTTGCTGATATTTTAGGGAACCATAGGAGGGAGCGAGTTATGAGGGAGATGAACAGTGGTTGGAAGTTCAACCTGCTGTGTAAATGACATAGAGAGTTATTTTCATGAAGGAAAATGCTATGGAGACTCACTTCGTGGACACATTTTGTGGACACACTGTATTAAAAACTCATACCTTATTATTTTGGGTCCCGCCAGGACATCAATCAATGCAGTAAAAACTTGTACTTATTCACGGGTCCATGAAATATGTCCACGAAGTGGTTTCCTAACATTACTCTTTCATGAATGAGAGAAAAGTTAGAAGATTAACTATTACAGATGGAAATGAACAACTAGTCGTGCAAAGAATACAAAAGGAGAATTAATTAGTTAGAGAGAGAGAGAGAGGCACATAAGTTAATTGGTGATGGAAGAGAAAGAGACAAATAGAAAAGAAAAAGACATGGTCAAACGTTAAAGGAGAGAATACATTTTGGGAAATAAATGTGATGAGGTATTTTCAAAGACTCGAGAAAAATGTAACTAACCCTCTTGTCCCAGTGGTATAAGGTTGTCATTGGAACAGTGTTGAAAGTGGATTGGGTTTGGTCCCCAGTTCGATTCCTGACATTGCCAAAATAATGCTTGACCAGCAGAAGCCACGAACTGCGAATGGGTATTAATCGAGGTGCACGTAAGTTGTCTGGACACCTCATGGTATGCTACCAAAAAATAAAATGTTAAAATGCTGGAACGAAAAGATAAGAGGGATGTCCATGTGGACACTCTAAAAAAGAAGTTGAATTAACTCATGTTGAGCGTTTTGTAATATAGAATAGATTTTATACGTGGTTCATTCAATTTGATCTCTTTGTTGAGTAACAAAAAACAAATATGATTAATAATATTAAATCCCACCATCAGTGCGTCGGTGTAAAACAAACAGAGATCAGAGCACGTTGTCAATTGGGAGAGTGCCACTATTTACGGTATGATATAAAACCGTATTGTACCATTTTGTAATGAGAAAAAAGTGGTTGTGGCTCACTAATTTTAATTACCGAAAATCGAAAGTATCGAACCAAAAAAGACCAAAATTTTTGTTCTTGGACTTGGTTTAAACATTTGAAAAACCGATTTACCAAAATTAGCAAAACAAAAATTACCAAAAATACCGAAATAAGCTACGAGAATTATAAACCAAATAAACAAAATTGGATATTTTACAATCAAACCCTATAAGCTCAAATCCAAAAAACTATAGGCCCACATGGAGAAGTCCAACTACAGAGTCCATTAAATAGTCCACTACTATTACAACTAATTGAAGCACAATATCTGAAACAGACATATAAACAAACACCAAAAAATCCAACTTCAAAATATACTCTCTCTACTGTAAAAAATGGTGTATAAATAATTATTAGTTTTGGCCAAATTACTTTTGCTCAACTTTGAGGCTTATTTTAGGTGGGATGCACAAGTCAAACGTGCCTCGTCAAAGTACCTATGTGTTCCTCTCTATGAGGAGAGTAACGTGGTATATTCATTTGTTCAAAATGGATAAGAAACAAATGAGAAATTTGAACTCAAAGTGATCCCCTTGCACATGAGCTACTTGGTATAGCAAGTGTAGAAGAGTTTTGTCCCCCGCAGACCGTCGTCATCATCAGGCCTTCTATCCGGCCCATACTCGGGTATGGGTCTGTGGGTCGTGGGTATTTCTAAAGAAAATATTAGCTTTTTGGACAAAATATATTTGGGCTTTTGGGGCTAAAATTTTGGTCCGGTTTAAGGCATCATCATCTTAATTATTTTAATTAATTCAAAACGTGATTTAAGTTGGAACGTTTCTTTTAAATGGTTTAATCTGAACCGTTAATGTGAAACATTATTACCTATTCATGAAAAGGTAATGTTTTCGTGGGAAACTTTTCCTTATAAATACCAACCATTCTATCTAGATTTTTTCATAGAAAAATTGCCTTTGTTGTTGCTATCTTCCTCCTTTCATATTGAGTCGGAGTGTATCACCATTGTTGATTCGTGGAGCAACCACATCGCTTCATGTTGTTGCTGTAAACTGTTTTATCCTGGATGACAAACGCTCATAGTTCATTTGCCATAAGCATTGTATCGGGGGGGGGGGGAATCCTATCTTAAGGAAAGATTGTACCACGTTCGACTCGATCTTAATCGCCTGATTGTTTCAATCAATTGTAAGTTTTCTGTTATTTTCTTCAGTTTACTATTTGACATATTTTGTGTTCTTTGATTTTCTGCATAACTATTTAATTTATTTAGATTTTATATTACTTGAACAACACAAACAATTACCATCCACCACCATTAGAAGCTCCCAACAAAGCCATTAGAAGACCACCTTAAAAAAATTGTCAATCAAATACGTAGTTTGGCATAAATGTTAAATTGTACCACTGTGTAAGTTTTACCTCTCACAAGTTCGTCATCGCACAACCATGTAAGTTTTGGCCAAACTCTAGAACTCTCATTGTAATTTCTTACATATAGATGTTTCTTGCCATTGTTAAATATTTTGGGATTTTAGTTTCTTTTTAAATAGTATTTTTGTGTACCGAAACTACCGAAAAATGATCGAAATTACCACACAACCGAGCAACACGGTATTGGTTCTTGTTTTGACATACCGAGAGGTACAAATGATAAATTTGGTATTACCCCTCAAGATCGATTTTTATTTTGGTAAGAAGTTTTTACATGGTTATCTAAATGCAAGAATGGTTGGCATAAATATTTTGATGTGTTAACCCCAAATATAAAATTCTCCCCTTGAATAGATGGTATGTATCAAATGCTTTCTTAGATAACATATGTTATCCTTAAGCATGACATCATTTACAATTTAGCAACCTGAAGAACTTTTGCATATGGATATTTTTTTATTTTTTTTTCAAGAAAAATATTTTATTAATAGATGGAGAAAAAACATCTCCAAGAGCACTTACAAGCGTTAAAGCATGACTTTTGCAAAAAGAAACAACAATCTATAAAGCATTTAGGTCATACGATTTCTTAAACACGTTCGCTTGCGGATGACGTTCCAATTGTCATCTTTCGCAGTAGAATTTACATCATTAGAGATAAGATCTGAATTTACCGTAGGTGCTAAATCAAGTTTGGGGAGATCCACAAATAAATCAATGTTGCAATCGTCGTGAATTCGAACACTAATAGGATGAACCTGGGATAACTCGTCACTTGTATTTATATTCTCTAAAGAAGTTATATCTTCATCACTTTCATTACGCAAAACAAGTTTATCTCCTATTAATATTGATGGAATCACATTGGATTAAATGATGAATATAGTTTTGTTTTTTCTTATTTGGATTTCCAATGGAAGATCCATGATTGATTCCATGGCTACCTGTTTTGCTTAATGAATCATGTGACAAGTTTGGAATGTCCTCAAGAGGGGGCATATCACCATACGAATCTTCATCATCAGAAACATCTCCCCAAAGATGATTTTCTTTTTGCAAAAAATCATGGGAATTCCTATCCTTTTGAATAGGCACGACCTGTTTTGATACTTCCATAAAATTAGGACCATCAGTTTGGGTAAACATATTATTCGGACTGCCGTGTGATGACACGACTTTTAACATGTTTCCTTCTTTCAAAATGTTAACGGGATGAGAAATATTTGCTCCAATATTTTCGGGTTGTTTGTAGATCTCCCGATTTCCCTCTCCGCTTTTGTTATGCCTTTGGCCGGAGCAACCACCCAGGGTCGGCCCTGGCCATGTGGCAGGTGGGCAATGTCACAGGTCCCATTTTGCAATAAGTACCGGTATATGTGTATTTTAGGGGTCCAAAAATTCTTATATATATTAAAAAATATTTCTTTTAAATGAGTTTAGTTTTTTAGGGGCCCATTTTTTCAACTATTCAAAAAAAAGAATGATACAACTTTCCAAAAAAATCTCACCCAACTCATTTAATATTACCATTTTTTTAGGAGCCATTTTTTCAACTACCCACAAAATCTTTTTGGTTCCCTCTCTCTCTTTCTTTTGCACGCCGACCCACTCTCTCCCTCTCTCCTCTCTCCTTACGTCCCTCTCTCTCTCTGTCTCTCTGTGCAGTGCAAGCTTTCTTTTTTCATTTTTGCAGAAGTTGGAGGCTGTCTTCATTTTACTACTGCTTTACACAGAAGTTGGAGGTTGTCTTCTTTTTTTATTTGCAAGTTGTTGTCTTCTTTTGCAACAAAAGGCAAGTTGTTTTCTTTTTTCATTATTTTTTATACATATGCTAATCTTTTTTATTACTATTTTTTTAATAATCTGTTTTTTTAAATTCATCAATGTTTTACTAATCTGTTTTTTATGCAATGAATTTTTTTTATCAGGTTGTTTCTTTCTACATTAATCAAGTTGATGAAATTGGAGAGGGAATAAAAGGCTCAAACCAGGTGACATTTTTCCATATTTTTTATATTAAATCAATTGAGATATTTCTAGACTAAAATTGCTAGATAAACTTGATTGTAAAACTTTAATTAGTGATTTTGCAAGTCGAAATGCTAGAAGAACAATTTTTCAATGAGTTTTTAAGTATTTAATACTTTTGTACAATATTTTTTTAAGGAAAATGCTATGTGTCCCAAACAACTCCCCCAAATCATCCCCAAATAGCTTTAAGTGTTATACCTTATGGTATGGGTTCCGCCAGGACACAACTCATCAATGCTATTTGGGAGAGATTTGGGGGAGTTATTTGGTACAACGAGGTTGTTAAATGGATTAGCAATAGAGACTAGGCCTAGCACATCTCCTGTAGTGGATTTTATACCAACAGTTATTCGTCTGTGGGGGAACCTTTTCTTTGCCTTTGTCTCTCGTGATAACTATATGGGATCCCTCGTCTTCCATTTTACAGTCCGTTCCATCGTGACCAAGTTTTGAACAAAGTTGACAATATAAGGGAACATTTTCTTATTTTATAGGCTGCCAAAACTCGTTCTCCGGTGTGCCCAACCAAATTCTTTCAGGAATATTTTTCAAGAGATTCACCTCCACACAAAACCTTGCCAAGCTAAGTCTCATGAGATTCATCCAGTTTAATCGGGTTGCCAATCGCCTTTGCAATAGAGAATAGGGAAGTTTTGGAGACCCAGATAGGCATTAAAGGGCTGTTGACATTGGCCTTAATTCAGTAGACCATTTAATCACCTTCATGGAATATCTATGATTATACAACTGTTCACGTAACCACAATCTATGGAAATCCTCCTTACAATTCAAACGGATTAAAATATGGGAATTATCCATCAATCCTACGAGTATTCCTGTTTCAAAGAGAAGGTTAAGAAGATCCAATGACGGTCGACCATGTCGGAATTGACAAATCAGTGCGAACTTGAATGGGGCGGCCATGGTAGCATCTGAAAAGAAAACAACGATATCTCCTTTGTAATTACCTGCTTCTTTGATTTGTGGCCCGTTGTCAGGTGAATGTTTGGAGGATAGTATGGAAGCAAAGGATTTGATGGCATTGCGATCAGGAGGTTTTGGTTCAGGAAGCGGTGGTGGTTGTTTAGTGGCATCAGTCATCAGCGCCGTCATGGAAGTTGTAGGGTTACTGCAGGTCAGAGGAGAGAGAACCTCCAATATTTTCGGACCTCCATCTCGTATCCCTCAATAAAAATCGCATATGGATATTTCAATGGCCATACATATTGCCTAGTGTAATGATCAGAAGTTAATATTTGGATTTATTATATCTAAATCTTATTTTCAGAGTTTCTTAATTATGTTATATTGATTAGTCAATCATTAATTAAATCCTATTTTTAAATTTACAATTTTTTTTTCTTTACTAATATACCTCTGTTCTTATATTCCCTTCAAATTTAAAAATGGTAGTTATTTTTTTCTCTTTCAAACTTGAAAGAACTATTACTTTCGATATGCAATTTTAAAAATTACGGAATTTATATTTTTTAAAACTAGTAATCGAGGTCTATAAAACAAGACCCGTATTCGATAAAGATTATTAAACAAATGAAGATGACATGTTTTCTTCGTTTTTAGGCACATAGTAAATGTTAACTATTTTGTAATATTTGCACAGTAAATGTTTATTGTATATGAAAATATTCCAAATACAAAGTTATTTCATTTTTCAGTGAACACAACAAATTTTACTATATATGTAATATTAGTATAATAAATGTTTACTATCTATGAAAATGTCCTAGATATAAAACTGTTTATTTTTCGGTGAATACAGTAATTTTTACTATATGTATAATTTTTTTATTTCTTTGATATATTATGCGCTTCATGAATATTGTTTGATAGATCTCGGTGAGGAGATTTAAAAAATAGTAACTTTGCGAAAAATAGATTTTGTAAATTAAAGTTATGATCTTTTGAAGATGGTGTGCTTTTTGGCCGGTCGGCTATGTGCCGCCATCCACTACAAGAAAAATAGTTATTTAAATCAGTCAAAAATTGACACAAATGACCATTTATGTCAGTTTTAGAAATTTTCAAAATGAACATATAAAGCCCTGACATAAATGTTCATAAAACTGTCATAAATAAGATCATATTTATCTCAGTTTTGAAGAACACACATAAAAACTATGATATTCAACATGTTTTTAATCACATTTTCATAAAAAAACTGACATAAATAAGATCACATTTATGTTAGTTTTACTAATTTAATGAGAGTTTTTTCAGAACTGACATGAATGTTGATATAAAAATTAAAAAATAATCATTACTCCATTAATAGACAACTATTATTTGAGGTTAAATCAAGCTTTGTAAATAGATAATAACCAAGGTCATAAATGTCACTAACTCGATATACATCAAGATATTTACAATAAAAAAATATTAATGAGCACTACATCATATCCAAAAACTAGCCAGTGTGTGAACTATGTGATGATATTCAAAAACTACCATTGCATACTACATCATAAGAACCACAATCCAAAATAATACTTAAGCTAGGACGTTGTCGAACCTAATACTCGATCAAGTTTGTTCTTGACGCTATCCAACCCAGAATGAGTAACCCTACAATTTAATATAATCAACATAGTTTTCATCAAAACATAATCATCTCAACAAATTGTCATTACGACATAACAAAATACAGTTATTCGGAAGTACCTAATATATATAATCCGTAATGAACTCCATTTTAACTTCATTTAGCTCATTCAACCTGTACGTCGCTTTATCGGACAATCTTCTCATCCAAAAAATTGAAGATGGAATATAATTTATTATTACGGTATATAATAGTTAATAACTAATCAATATTTATATAATAGGGAAAAAAAAGAAAATAGTGGTAACATACCTTTGTTTCAAAAGGTATGAAAAGATCCTTCATGAAGTACTTCATGAACTTCAACACAAAATATCCGCAATGAAGAGTACCATTTCTTTAAATTTGGGCACTAGTTAACACAAAATATTATTACCAGACAAATAATAAAAGAGTACAAGTCGAAAAGATTTTTTTATACAACACGAATAATTGTAAAAACTTTAAAAATTTTGGACAGAGTTTCCTCTCTTTATAGGATTATTCTCCCTGTTAAAAAAATATAAAATACTCCAATAACAAAACTAATAGTTCAGAACAACAATAATAATTACCTGTAAAGGCAAAAAAAATGATAAAAAAATGCATAATGGTCAGCTATGTTAATTATTTAAATGACAAACTTATCTAATATAGAAATATATATAAAGGGAACATAACTATTATCTACTAACAACAGCATAACTATTATAACAGCATAACAACATAACTGTTATAACAGTAGTTATGCTGCTTAGCAGCATAATTGCATTTTCAGGTGAATTCATTCTCCAACGACAGTAAGGATAACAATCTCTATGGCGACAGTAAGGATAGTGATCTCAACGATAGTAAGGATAATAACAATTTATGACTTACTAGTATTGTTCCAACACCATCTGCTACCTTGCAACCATACATCATAAATGGTGTTTTTTGATCCTTCTGAACCTACAAAGCAGTGTTATCCTTGAGGGAAAAGTAAACTAACATCAATAATCAAAATATAATTCACAATATAGTCTAAATTTGCTTACAGTCTTCCTGGTGAGATCACTGTCAACATTACAAACCAATCTAGTATTAGATAGATATGTCACCAAGAGTAATACGAGTCTAAGACATAATATGATAGTTTAACTCATTATACTATGTGCAACTCTATATACTACTCTCTTCAAGTGTGTGTGTGTGTGTGTATCCTTTTTTACTTAGAGGTTACTATTACTTTATTAAAATAAAACATGTGATCTGTTAAATTAATTAGTGACCGAAATTAAGGGAAAAATTCAAAGTTTTTAATGATAAAACAAGTAGTATTATGTTTAAACTTCGGAGAAAATTTCCCACCCTTGTTAAAGCTCAAGTACTCCAACCAAATTCAAAATTTTCACACTATTGGCTACCAAAAATTAAAATTAGCAAACACTTATTCTTATTTGGTTTTAACTTCAGAATGAATTTTTTCAAACATTAAGTGTAATATTTCCACCATGATCAAGTAACAAATTAGGTGTTTTTTTATTTCAAGAATGTTTAAAATCTCAAACAATTACAAGAGTTCACTTGTCCACCCACAAGTCATGGCAACTACTTTTCCTATTTCAAGCAATCACAAAACAATCACAGTTGGTATAATGCTGTTATAGCAGTATATATGCATTATAGCAGCTATAACAACGAATATATATATATTAACTTTCCTACATGGGTTTCTAACGCTTATAGTTCTATTTGGTTGCTATGGAAGTATGACCGGGAGATGATTCCTATTACAATACATGCTTAATTTATTTCCATAAAAATTAACAAGGCCATCTTTCTTGTGCAATTCACATGATGGCAGTTTATGGTAGTTGTGATAGATAAGCTAGGAGGGAGCTTTGGCATGGAATTAGAGATTTGGCTAATAATGAGTGTGATCCAATCATCATTGGTGGTGACTTAAATATTGTTATGGAGAAATCTGACAAGATGGAAGGAAATAGAATTGACCAAGTGGCAGCAGATGATTTCAAATATATGTTGGCTTCAACTGGTTTTGCGGAGGTTGACTTCACATGTTCTTTATATACCTAGTGTAATAATAGGCAAGGGAACTAAATAATTTTGGAAAGGATTGACATGGTTCTAAGTAATACTTTTTGGAACAATCTCTTCCAGACTACAAAAATATGAGCTTTAAGTATACTACTGTTGTCCCTCCCATGTATAAATTTGTGCAGAAACATAAAGCTGTTAAGTATGAGATTTGGATATGGAACATGGATGTCTTTCAAAATGTTTTCCAAGATGAAAATAACATTTTCCAAGTCGAGGGAGCTTTGCAGACTTACTTTTCAGAAGCAACCTTCACAGAGTGGAAGGAAGCTAAGGCGTTGATGCAATAGGAACTCATGAAAGAATAAACTTATTGGTTTCAAAAATCAAGGGTGAAATGGATTAGTGAAGGGGACGCAAACACAAAATTCTTTCATTCCCTGGCTAAGATAAAACTCAAAACTTTATCAATATTTAGACTAAGGATAGATTCTAGCTCTTGTTCCACTGATTTGACAGAGATAAAAGATAATATGGAGTTGCATATTAGGTGAGGTTCAAAATAAAGAATTAACACAATTCTTGATAATAGAACATTGAAACATGTCATACCCCGTACTTTGAAGATATAGGAATTTAATTATTTTTGGAAGAAATAGAATTATTAAATTGGGAGAATTTAGAATTTTATTTTTCGGAGTCTCGAATGATGAATTGGAGTGTACGGTTGATTCGAAAATGGCTGAGATAGTAAAAAAGACAACCCGAAAGTTGTATTTGGGTTTCGGAGTATTCTGGACCTAGTTTGACCCGAATATGAGTAAACAAGTCATTTTAAGTGTGTATTATCATTAAAAGTTGGGTATTATTAGAAATGGGCTTATTAGGCTTACGAGATAACCAATCTCATTTGTGAGAAAAGATAAAACCCTAGAAAGAGAGATAGGTAGAAGAGAAAGAATAGAAAAGAGCAGAAACTTGGGGCTTTGGAGATTTTTGGCTCAAATTCGTGATTTCAAGGACGATTCAACCTCTACAACTTTGAGGCAAGTGATTAAACTTGCTAAATAATTGGGTGTGTTAGTTATCTCATAATCTTTGTTGGTGATTTAGTTAATTTTGAGATTTTATTGTTAAACCCTAAAATTTGATGAGTAAATCTTGTATTTAGGGTTATATTTGTGGTTTAGATGATGAAAATGGTGGAGATAATTTATGGGTTGGGTTTTGGCTGTTGGGATATCGTTGGAATGAAATTAATTGGGTTTTAGGGTGTTAGAGTAGATTTTTTTAAGGTGTAGAAGTATGGTTTAGGGTACAAATATCGTGGGAATAGATTTGTACATAAACGAACCGGTTCATTTTTATGAGGCACTGGATGGGTCTGGTCATTAAAAGGTCTTCTGTCGAATTTTAGGAATCAGACTAGTTCATTTTTTAGGACCCTTGGTCCGGTCCGGTCACTATATTTATCCAGTTATGGTTTTAACCCTTTTTTATTTGGGTTTATTACTTAGGGACCCTTTAATAGAGTGTAGTAAACATGTTTATAAGATATTTTGAGGGTTCATATTTGGATAAAAAAGAGAGGCCACTTGGGTCTATAATAGAGGTATATATAAGAGTAAATGGTGTTGTTTTCTTCTAGTAAATCCTCCAAGGAATGAGGATTATTTTGATGATGGTTATGGGCTATTTTGGAGGTATATTTGGGATTTTAATATGTCGAATCCTTTAGTAGATTCTCTGGGTCATAGGAACTGACTTAATGACAAATATGGACTAGATGAGAGAAGTTGTGTGTCCTTAGTGTTAATTAAATTGGGTGACTATTCACATCGTAGGTGTGATGTATCAATAAATCTCAAGTGAGGGATTGAATGATAAATGGATTGGGAGGGTATGCGAGAGTGTATCGGTTAGTATAATGAGAGTTATATACATATAGCCGGATTCATTACTTTTATAGATGCGGATGTGAGATGGTATGTATATATATATATATATATATATGTGTGTGTGTGTGTGTGTGTGTGTGTGTGTGAATGTATATACCTTGTCTGATGGTTTGTAAATATGCTGTGATGGAATGTATATCTAGTATGTATGATATATATTATGTGGTGCGTACTCCTCTAGTGATATCATGGAAAGTTGTGTGATGTCGGTGAATCCACCTGGATTGAGGAGCAGGGAGAGTACAGTCCCTAGGTCATAGTCATCCATTATTTATATTGTGTGATTTTATTCAGGGGTAATATGTCTTGTGTATGATTCGTCTTATTTCCATTGAGTAACTATGGCCGCTTCCCGTACGTTTGTGATTTGGTTTATACCACATCGGTGTGACCATTGGTACCCAGGATGATGCGTGAGTAATTCCCTGGAAGATGATAGCATTATAGAGACTATTAGTATACATAAATATTATGTGTGTTATGCATGTGTACTACTTGCTGGAGAATGATAAATCATGTATAATACGTGCGAGTAATACTATACAAGCTTTATAGATAGTGTGTGATATCTTAATAATATAACTAAAGAAAGTTATAAAGATGTGTATTATGTTTTGTTCTTTCTAAAACGAGAGTTGATGAGTATACTCTTATGTCGATAGACGGGAAGTAAAGGGTTTGTACTTTGGAACGAGGGCCCAACGGATTCCCACAACTGACAATGTTAGGTGGTAGTGTATCGGGGGGATTCCTTATTTGGATTTCGCTTTGTGAGACGTCCCACGCACGAAACTTAGCGTAACGTTGGGCGAGGAGAGATGTTTAGTCCTTAGTTCTTGGGTATATGTGTTATAGTGGGTAAATAATTCTAGAATTAATGATGACGTGTGATATCTTATGCTAATAACTTGCGAAAGTTAAGAATTTAGAAATCGGTAGAATATAATTGAGTTATATTATTATATAAGTTTGGGTGTAAACGGTGGAGACGATAGAAGAAGTAGATAGATGGTTATGTTAGAGATGGTGGGTTATACGCTAAGGCGTATATTTAAGATGATTTATCCCTAAAATGTGTTGGGTAGCTTAGTTGAGGTTCATATGCATACATTAGGTGCGCGCTATAGATGGGGGGTGATGTTAAGTCCCAAGAGAGTGCGACACCACTTTAAATATGATATTTGTGCATTCATAATTATTATGCATTTTGATTCACTTGCTAAAATTATTTTCAAACCTCGGGCTCTGACTCGGTCTTATTACTTTCTCATGCTATACATATATTGTATTATATTATAGGTGTCCCACTGCAAGGATGCCATTGATGTCTATTCTATCCAGAGTCCTGGGAGCGGTAGCAAATACGGGATGTTACAGGATTTTGTTGTAGCCACTTCCTATTTTTGTAAATATAGTTAAGGATACATTTTGTATATCAGGTGTATACCCAAGAGTTTTTTTTATATGTATCTCTTTTATGATTTTATCATCTGGATGTTGTATTGTCTGTGACCCGACATCATATTCGGGTATATCTTTTATTGTACTCATTGGCATGTTTGTAGTCGTTATTTAAGTGTTGGTTCGTTGTTCCTCGTACGTTTTTTTATAATTTTTGGCACTCGTTTATATTATTATTGGGTGGTTAGTCAGATTTTTAGTCTGTGCGATAGTGATGCTGAGAATGATCCACTTGAGATTCCTATTTCATCTTAGTATAAGGCTGGCCACCCGTTATTAATTTTAAGAGGGATGTCAGATGTGGTATCAGAGCAGTAGGTTCTAGTGTCTTAGGATATGTGCGGGTTATCTACATTCTTCTGTGAGCGTTCTTGACATAGAGCCCTAGTATTAAGACTATTGTGTTCATATTGCGTTTACGATCTTCTGCGATGTGTAATTGCTTGAATGGTGTGCTGATACAAATACTCTTATTTCAGATGCCGCTGAAAAGAGGTCGCCCGGCTAGAGTAAATAGAAGGGCAGAGAATGTGGAACCCCAAGTGCCTCCGGGGACTATGACTGGAACAGAGGTTGCTAACGTAATGGGCCAAGAAGTCAATACGTCCATGAACGTAATGGTTTAACAATTTCCTCAGGCTCAGCAATAACCTGCAACACCGGTAGCTCAAACTTATGTGGGGATGTCTATGTTGGAGAGAGTTAGAGAAGCTTTTCAAAAAGGTCATCCTCTAGAGTTTTAAAGGGGAGCCGATGTGGTCATAACAAGTCAGTGGAAGAAGGATATTCACTGTCACCTTTGCATGGTGAAATATGGTGATGTACATAAACAAATACTGGCCACTTTTAAGTTAGTGGGTGTGGCTCTCCAGTGGTGGGAGTCGGTCACTACATCAGAGCAAAGGGATACGATGTCTATATTAGATTTTTGAGTTTGATTTGATCATAAGTATTTCCCTTCAGCAATTCAAACGAAAATGAGGAGAAGATTATTAAAGGTGAACCAGGGGGATAGGACGGTGGCGAAGTATGAAGAGGAATTTACCCGGTTGGTGAACTTTGTGCCCGATGAGGTAAATATGGAGGAGAAATGTATATCAAATTTCTTGGGAGGTTTAGATTGGAGAATTCATCAACAATTGTTAGGGAACCCGACATTATTGACTTTTATCGATGTTATGAATGCGACATTGTTACATTGTCAGGATTAAGGGTGCACATGGTTCAATTTTTTTTGGTTTTGATACTAATCCAAGAATCGAACCGAGATGGGTCTGTTCTAAATTTTTGGAACCGAAATTGAACCGAAAGTTGTGTAGAACCGAACCAACGGTTCTTGGATTGGTTCATATCGATTTTCGGTTCCAAATTCACATTTCAAACTTGGTGAAATATTAAGATTAATGTATTTCAAAAACAATTTTTTTAAGGTCAAAATCAATTTTGATCCCCAATAACATAAGTTAGAAACTCAGGTAATCCCAAAAATATAAATTACAAGTGTTATATACATATATATTTATTTATTTTATAAAATATACCGTATCGGTTCAGATCAGTCTGGGTAGCGGATCGGTTCGGGTTGGATTTACGTGGAACTGAGAATCTAACTGAAAATATCGATTTTATTTTTGAGAACCAGGAACCGAACCAATAGTCTAAAAAATTGAACCAACCAACCCAATACAACTGGTTCGGTTCAATTTATCAATTTTTTTGATTTCGTTGTGCACCTCTAGTCAGAATAACCATCTTCAACTAAAAGGGAATACGAAATTTGGGGACCCGGACGTGGCAAGTAAGTCGGGATAAGGTGGTTCCAATGGTGTATAATCATCATAACTGCCGAGAAATAGGCAGAGGGAGTAGGATCTGCATTTAGGGGCTTCAGTCAAAAGGCAACATTCAAGAGGTTTTTGATTTGAGGGTAGTGTCTCTAGACAGAATTATAAAGGGGCGCATCAGCGAAGGATTTATTGGGAAATATTTCTTCTGTGGGGAGATAGGCCATAGGAAGAGGGATTGTCCAGAGAGAGGCAGAGGCCAACTTTTTGAAGAGGTTTTGGATGCATAACCCTTACAGCAATTCATGGGCCAGTTCGAACAAGAGAACTTTGATTAGGGACCCAATGATGAAGCAAGGCAGTTAGATTATGGAGGTAATATATAAATTATTTTTCCTATGTGTATAGGTCATGCTTTGAGTGATTTTGGGAGCGTCCCATATAAGATTTTTATCTCTAGATTTCATGAGTGGGTCGAATTTAGTGAGTGGTTAGCTGTTATAACCAGGTTTTGTGTATATAATTACCTTGAGGAGGCTAAGTGTGGCACTTAGATGGTATCTTTTCGGAGAATAAACAGTTTTGAGACGTGCCAGCAGAGTTATGGTTTTCCCGGAGTGCAACTGTTAAGTCGTGTTAAATGGTAACGGTAAGACTATCGTTTTATGGTTTGGAAATATGCATGTAATTTTTATGTCCAAGTTGTGAACGGGTCTATTTTATGGTGATGTTTTAAGATGATGTATTGGGTTTTCACTAATGAGATTCAAGGTTTAGCGGGGTCATCGTTAGGCGAAAAGTTTTAGCTCATGGTTGTATGCACGTTGATAGCTTACTGTTGGTGAGAACATTGTATTTATCGACGCCTTGTGTCTTGGGCATATTATTTAATTTGTGTTTTTCATAAATCATAAATTATTTCATATATTATATATATTAGGCCTATGATGCCATATAAATTGATTTTAAAAATATATTCCTGGTCTGACCGATCTCCATCCCCGACAGAGCTACACAATATTTTATTGGGAGGGTTCCTTGTTTGGATTTTGCTTGCGAGACTTCCCCCGCATGACAGTAGCGAATGTCAGGAATTGATAAAGGTTAGATCTTCGGACATTTAAAAAAAATATTTTTAGTATGATTTAACGGGTTAATTTATTGGGAGTTAGCGTATCCCTGTGGCATTGTGGGACTGAGATTAGTCCTTGGGTTAGTGCCTTGGTTATTTCATGCATGCAATCATAATTGGAGTGGAAGTTATGTTAAAATTTAAGGTTAGTGGAGTCAGGAAATGGTTGCACAATTGAGCACGGTTATAGGGTGTATGGGCGCCCAGGTTGTATATTGTTTTAATGGATTCACTATTGGAGAGTGGTAGTGATTGGTGTAGCAATCATGGAGGTAAAATTGGTTATTTGAATTAATAATCTTATCCAAATTTCGAGGACAAAAATTTTATAAGGAGGGGAGAATGTCATACCCCGTACTTTGAATATATGGGAATTTAATTATTTTTGGGAGAAATAGAATTATTAAATTGGGAGAATTTAGATTTTTATTTTTTGGAGTCGCAAATGATGAATTGGAGTGTATAATTGATTCGGGAAGGGACGAGATAGTCAAAATGACAGCATAAAAGTTGTATTTAGGTTTCAGAGTATTTTGGATCTAGTTTGACCCGAATATGAGTAAACGAGGCATTTTAAGTGTGTATTATCATTTGGGTATTATTAGAAATGGGATTATTAGGCTTACGAGATAGAAAATCTCATTTGTGAGAAAATTGAAAACCCTAGAAAGAGAGAGAGCTAGAAGAGAAATAAGAGAAAAGAGGAGAAACTTGGAGCTTTGGAGATTTTCGGCTCAAATTCATGATTTTAAGGAAGATTCAACCTCTACAACTTTGAGGCAAGTGATTAAACTTGCTAAATAATCGTGTGTGTGAGTTATCTCATAATGATTGTTGGTGATTTGGTTGATTTTGAGCTTTTACGGTTAAACCCTAAATTTTGAAGAATAAATCTTCTATTTAGGGTTATATTTGTGGTTTAGATGATGAAAATGGTAGGGATAATTTATGGTCTGGGCTTTAGATGTTTGGATATCGTTGGAATGAAAATAATTTGGTTTTAGGGTTGTAGAGTATATTTTATTAAGGTGTAGAAGGATGGTTTTGGGTACAAATGTCGTGGGAATAAATCTGTACAGAACCGGACCGGTTCATTTTTATGAGGCACCGGTTCGGTCCGGTCATTAAAGGTCGTCTACCAAATTTTAGGAATCGGACCGGTTCATTTTTGAGGACCCTCAATCTGGTCCGATCACTATATTTAGGCAGTTCTTGTTTTAACCCTTTTTGATTTGGGTTTATTACTTAGGGACCCTTTAATAGAGTGTAGTAAACATGTTTATAAGAGATTTTGAGGGTTCATATTTGGCTATAAAAGATAGTCCACTTCGTGTCTATAATAGAGGTATATATAAGAGTAAATGGTGTTGTTTTCTTCTAGTAAATCCTCCAAGGAATGAGGATTCTTTTGATGATGGTTACGAGCTATTTTGGAGGTATATTTGGGAGTTTAATAAGTCGAATCCTTTAGTGTATTCTTTGGGTCGTAGGAAGTGACTTCATGACGGATATGGACTAGGTGAGAGAAGTCGTGTGTCCTTAGTGTTAATTAAATTGGGTGACTATTCACATCGTAGGTGTGATGTATTATTAAATCTCAAGTGAAGGATTGAATGATAAATAGATTGGGAAGGTATGCGAGAGTGTATCGGTTAGAATAATGAGAGTTATATACATATAGCCAGATTCATTACTTTTATACATGCGTACGTGAGATAATATATATATATATATATATAGTCCGCGTATGTGTGTGAATGTATATACCTTATGTGATGGTTTGTATATATGATGTGATCGAATGGATATCTAGTGTGTATGATATATATTTTAT
The DNA here is from genome assembly GCA_949130495.1 of Sambucus nigra. Lineage (NCBI taxonomy): Eukaryota > Viridiplantae > Streptophyta > Magnoliopsida > Dipsacales > Adoxaceae > Sambucus > Sambucus nigra. The sequence continues at coordinate 598,112,028 of OX422215.1, read as the reverse complement.
GGTGCATACCCCTCTAGTGCTATCATGGGAAGTTGCGCAATGTGGGTGAATCCCCCTGGATTGAGGAGCAAGGAGAGTATAGTCCCCATGTCAAAGTCGTCCATTATTTATTTTGTGTGATTTAATTCAAGGGTAAAACGTCTTGGGTATGATTCTTCTTATTTCTAGTGAGGAACTATGGCCGCTTCTCGTACGTTTGTGATTTTGTTTATACCACGTCGGTGTGAGAGTCCGACCACTGGTACCCAGGATGATGTGTGAGTAATTCCCTGGAAGATGATAGCATTGTAGAGACTGTTAGTGTACATATATTATGTGTGTCATGTATGTGTACTTGCTGGAGGCTGATAAATCATATATAATATATGCGAGTACTATTATACAAGCTTTATAGATAGTGTGTGATATCTTAAAAATATAACTAGAGAAAGTTATAAACATGTGTATTGTGTTTTGTTCTTTCTAGCACGAGAGTAGATGAGTATACTCTTATGCCGATAGATGAGAAGTAAAGGGTTTTTACTTTGGATCGAGGGCCTAACGGATTACCACGACCGATAATGTTAAGTGATAGTGTATCGGGGGGGTTCCTTGTTTCGATTTCGCTCGCTTTGTGAGACGTCCCACGCGTGAAACTTAGCGTAACGTTGGGCGAGGGGAGATGTTTGATCCTTAGTTCTTGGGTATATGTGTTATAGTTGGTAAATAATTCTAGGATTAATGACGACGTGTGATATCTTATGCTAATAACTTGTGAAAGTTAAGAATTTAGAAATTGATAGAATATAATTGAATTGTATTATTGTATAAGTTTGGGCGTAAACTATAGAGACAATAGAAGAAGTAGATAGATGGTTATGTTAGAGATGGTGGGTTACGCGAATAAGGCTTTGGCGTAGATTTAAGAGGATTTATCCTTAGAATGTGTTGGGTAGCTTAGTTGAGGTTCATATGCATACGTTAGGAGCGCGCTATAGACGAGGGGTGAGGTTGAGTCCCAAGAGAGTTCGACACCACTTGAATTATGATATTTGTGCATTCATAATTATTATGCATTTTGATTCACTTGCTAAAATTATTTTCAAACCTCGGGCTCTGACCCATTTTGATTCCTTTCTCCTGTTATTCATATATTGTATTATATTATACGTGTCCCATTGCAAGGATAACATTGGGGCCTATTCTATTCAGAGTCCTGGGAGCTGTAGCAGATGCGGTAGGTTACAGAATTTTGTTGTATCCGCTTCCTATTTTTTTAAATCTAGTTAAGGATCTAGTTTGTATATCGGGTGTATACCCAAGAGGTTTATATATTTAATTCTTTTATGATTTTATCATTTGGATGTTGTATTGTCTGTGACCCGACAGCATATTCGGGTATATCTTTTGTTATACTTGTGTATATATTGGCATGTTTGTAGTCGTTATTTAAGTGTTGGTTTGTTGTTCCTTGTATGTTTTTTTTAAGATTTTCGGAGCCCGTTTATATTATTATTGGGTGGTTAGTCATATTTTTAGTCTGTGTGAAAGTACTGCTGAGGATGATCCACTTGAGATTCCTGTTTCATCTTAATATAGGGCTGGCCACCCGTTATTAATTTTAAGCGGGGTGTCACAAAACACCGGTAGTTTTAAAATCAAAGAATGTTATCCTGGATGTATAAGGTCACTTTCTCACTGGAGCAATGATTCAAAAGAAGTTTAGCTTATAATTTCACAGATAATGGTGACATTGAGGATGGATTCATGGAGCATGAAAAGAAACAAGTATCTACATACATAACTTGATATCCATCAAAACATACTATTGTCTATAAATATGATGATAGATTTTACTTAAATACAAGTGGTAATGGAGTAAATGACTTCCTAGACTTAAAATCAATCTCTATTTAGGTTTCTAAGAATTTACCGAGGGGTAATTGATGAAGTGAGAATCAAATAGTAGCTCAAATCCTAAACTCTTCTCATCTTTTGAATATTTACGAAAATAAGTTTGCATCTGTTATGTATGCATCAACACGTCAATACAAAATTTCAAGATTGGGGCTTTGTGAAAAAAGTAAATAACCAAGATGAATTACATTTTCCTAGTTGTAGCTTAAGGAAAGAATCCATAAAGAAATGAGACAAGTCAAATACATTATGGAATTTAAGGGAGTTTCTTTAATTTACTTTGGAATGAAAAAGATGTTATATGATGAAATTTACCTTAATACAACTCCACGATGTATTCGGCATTTTCCCATCCATGTTCAACATGTTAATCCCATTACATGCAAATAGAATTCAAAGATGTGCATTAGGAGATCGAAATAATAATGTATGCATAATGCATGTCAAACAAAATTGAAAATTATATTATACTCATATAGTGATATACAGTGTATCTCTGTCACTCTGTATCGTATTCAATGAATCCAACTAATAAATAGTTTGTGTGGACAAATCAACAAATGCTTCTCCACAACCAATCCCCTAATAAAGCAAACTCGTTTTGAAATAGAAACAATAGTATAACAAATTTCTAATGTAATACAAGAAAACAAAGATCAAAGACCTAAATGGGTTAAATTTAGAACTGAGATCATATATCAGAACATATATAAGTATATGTTCGGAATGATTGTGCACGTGTGTGCCTCTATGTGTGCGTGTTAGGGGCACAGACAGTTCAGGTTGGTTCTGTTTCATTACTAAACTAGAAGCAGAACCGAGGTGGTTTGGTTCTAGGATTTTGGAGCTGGAACTGAAACCGATTTGTTTTAGAACCAAACCAATGGTTCTCGGGTTGGTTCGGATCCGTTCCCGGTTATATTCACTTTTAAAAATAAAATATTCAATTAACAATTAAAATGAGTATTTAAATGTAAAAACAACATTTGTTCTTCCACAATGCTCTATCATGTTATTCAAATATTGTTTTCAATTGGTTTCCTATTCTTTTATCATATTTAATATTTAACCATTCCCTTTCAACATTAAAAAACAACAATGATGTAGTCTCACATCACGCTTAAAAAACATCATAAAATTCACATTACACTTAAAAAAACATATATGGTTCACATTGCACTTAAAAAATAGCATAGGTAGATAGTTCACATTACATTTATAAAAAAAACAGCATAAAAACAACACCAAAACAACATTAAAAATAACACCAAACAGGATTACAAAACGCACTAAAAGATTTCTAAAAGAGCACTAAAAGTCCTTAAAAATAGCACTAAACAACTAAAAAACAACAGCATCCAAGAAGCTTCAAAACAGCACCCAAAGAGCTTCCAAACATCTTTCAAACAACACCATTTAACTTCAAATAAAATTAACATAAAATAAGCGCACATAAAAACAAATATTTAATTGAAAAAAGAGTTAAAAACAACACCATTTACCTTAATACAAAGGATTTGAGAACACATTAACAAGATCGAGATCTTCCGTAATGACCGAAATAAAGCACAAATATATAATAAGAACATTTAATAACAAAACAAATATTTAATGAGAATGTTTAATAACAAATAATGTTAACTTACCGGACTCAATATCATTCATCTCATCCAATCTCATCTCAACATCTATAGGAATTGGTGATGAACATAACCAATCTTGGGGACATATTAAGTACTCCACAATTCTAGGAGTTAATGAACTTCAAAATTGATCAAGTACACCTCCACTCATGCTAAAAGTCGATTCTGAAGCAATCGTGGATACCGAAATAGCCAAACCCTTGCTTGCAACTAAAGAGAGAACTGGATACCTAGTGTTTCCATTTGGGGGTGAACTCCTAATGAACCTCACGGCTCCACGAATTTTGGTGATGGATGATTCCACCTCTTTCATCCCATCTCTCACAATCATGTTTAAAATGTGGGCACAACACCTCATATGAAAAAAATCTCCATCTAAAATAAAACCTTTTTTTAAAGTTTCTTTTTCAAGTGACGAATTGCGGTATCGTTTGAAGAAGCATTATCAACTGTCATAGTAAATTTTTTTTCTATACCCCATTGAAGTAAGCACGACTCAATGGCTTGTCCAATTGCAATACCCTTATGACTATGAATGGCGGTAAAATTAGAATTTTTTATGAAATTTCCAATTAAAATAAATAAAATGGGTCGTAAGTACCATATAGCTCATGTTTTGCAAAGAAGTCTCTATGTCGGTGGTGAGACAAATTCGATTTGTTGCAATGCTCAAAGAATTTTTCATATCCTTTTTTAAACCAACATACAAATGCAATCAATCCCTAGCTATTATAGTGCGTGACACATTTTGAAACTTAGGTTTACAAATGGACATAAAAATCCGAAAACCTTCATGCTCAACAAAAGTAAACATTAGCTAATCTATGATAATCATTTTAGCAAGTGCATCAAGACATAATTGTTGGTCTAATTTCTAAGAAACGAGTTTGCTTTCTTCTTCTTGCCCTTCATTATTATCCTTTTAAAAATCCACAATCTTTTGTTTCTTATCATTTAAGGGACACTCCTTACATTTTGACAAGTGTTTCCAAAAAGTGCTAGTTCCATTTTGACTAGAATATGAATATTCAGTTGAATAATAAGTGCACAAAACCTTATTCGGTTTACTTACATCTTCATTTTCAACCTTATTAAAATGGTCCCAAACATCAGATTTATTGGTTTTTTTAGAAGCTACCTGAGTTGATGATGGTGCTTGGGATATAACAAGAGGTGTTGCATTTGTTTGGTCAGTTGAAGTAGGTGCATTATAAGATGGATTTGTATTATCACCCATACTTGACTCTTGAAAAAAATAATGAAAACAAATGAATTTAGATTTAGAGTAACAAATTAAAAACATAAAATATGGTTGACAAATATCAGATTTATACACTGGCCCAAACATCAGATTTGTACACTTGTCGAAAAAAAGTTGAACTTCAAATTGAAAAAAAAAAGTTGAACTCCAAATTGAAAAAAATTTGAGAACTATACAAGACTAGAAACAGTCTACAAAGTTAGCCTCCTGGGCTAGAAACATATCGTCATTCGGATTTTTTATAAGGAGGATTTGCTACGTCTATGGTTGAAATATTAATGCTATGTCAAAACATTCTTCCGGAGGATATTCAAGTGGACAATAAACTTCCATGCCATTGTTGAATCAGCTATTGCATATGTATGGGTGTCTTCCCCTTTATTACTAGTGTATTTTTTTGGAAAAGAATTCAGATCACTGGCTGAAACTCAGTGATAAGGAAGTATTAGCAGCCTAGAAGGTGCCCAAAAGTGTTAGCAGGTGTGGGGGTAGTATTCAGGGCTGAAAATGAAAAAAAAATCCGGTAATGAAAATGGGAAAACATACTGATTTCATTTTGCTCTCCTGTCTGAGCTCCAAATTAAAAATGAGCTCTTAAAATCTGCTGAGCATAGTGGGAGAGCAAAGAAATAGAGGGAGAGCTCCGATTCTTTAATTTTAGTGGAGAGAGAGAGAGAGAGAGTAGAGAGGAGCAGCTGATTATTTTCAAAGTAACCCTTCTTAGAGTAGAGAAGAGTAGTGTTTATAAGGCTAGGGTTAAAAGAATGGGAAAGAACGACCCATAAGGCCTTAATGTTTATTTTTGTTTTACTTATTTTATATATATATATATATATATATATATATATATATATATATATATATATATATATATATATATATATATATATATATATATATATTACATTATATAATCGGTTCGGTCCCGAATTGGTTCGAATCCGATGTCCGGTTCAATGCTGAGTTCGGTTCAGATTAGTTTTTGGATTGGATTGGTTTTTTTCCCTGGAACTGAGAACCGAACCGAACCGAACCGAAGTATCAATTTTTTTAGAACCAGAACTGAACCATTGAGCAAAAAAACTGATATGAACCAAACCAATGCCATCGATTTGGTTTGGTTTATCAAATTTTCGATTTCGTTTTGCACCCCTAGTGCGTGTATAGCAATGGAGAAAATAATATAAAAAGTAGTTTCCCGTGTGTAGCAATAGAGAGGTAGAGATGATGAAGGCCTGGTAGAGATGGTCGTTGAGTGTCAAAGATCAACTTGATGAAGGCCTTGGGAAAAAAATCATACTCATATTCAAAACGAGATAAATGATACCATGTAAATGTTATTTATCCCATCTGAACCTTTTGTGACATAATGTCAAATTTAAAAATGACTATTTTTCTTGTAGTGACACTAGCTAATGGAAGGAGGCACAACTCTCCCGAATTTTAGGAATTGCTCGTGAACTCATGGTATGATATGGGTTCCATCAATGACTACAATCCTCACATCTACAATTACATTACACATAGTATGATATCGTATGTTATGTGTTGACTCTCGCCACTCTAACATCACAAATAGTCACCCCCCCCACACATCAAACACAACAAAGATATACCTATAAATAAAACTAAATCTAGATACGAATGATAAACACAATAAAGATGATTATTAAAGCAATAATGCACATCTTAATCAATGAGAAACAAAAATGTCATCAATAATGCATAATAATAGCCGATAATCTTAGCCCATTTAGTATCTTGATTATTTATGCATTTGATAAACTCAAATAGACATATTTGTGATTCTACAATTAACTCAACCTTAACACAAACATACGAGTGACGCAAACACATTTCCATCTCTAATATCATAGACAACAAAAGAAAAGCTTCCTTCCATATCTTATATAAACTTATCAGCTGGGTAAGGGTTCGATCATGAAGAAAACTATATTCTTATACGACAAACATAGTCACATTGATCACGTATGATATACCATATCATTAAAACAGAGAAAACATGTTATTTAGTATCCCCAAGAACAAATCTTTTCCATAAAATAACCTTCAATATGGAGAAACAAAACATGACCTTACAAACTCTAACAACCATTTATAACAATAGAGACTCGTTTATGAATTATCTTTGATGAAGTGAGTATATGTTAACAACATGATTATCTCAGATTGGGTTATTTATATGAATAAGTCCACGGTGACTTTGAGTCATCAGAATGACTATTGGTCTTTGGAAACCACTCATGAATCTATACAAAAGACAACATTAGTGATTAAATTTATCAATGATATAAACCAAAAGCACTATCTCCTTAATAACATATGTCTATTATAATAGTCTCATTGTCAAAATAACAAATCCCTCAAGATAAATTATTTATATACAAGTGGAACAATTTATTTTCTAATGAATGAACTCAGTACAAATAACATTATCAATGTTCTTAAACAGAGTGAAAACACATTAAACTTGGAACAAGATAATAAATCACAAAATTCCAAATCTAAATTACTCACAAGACATAACATTCAAATATTAAACTTTCGTAGATTTTTTAATCATCCCCAACCTCATGAAGTTGAATTATTAATGTGTATGGTTATGCTGGGTAATTTTATGGAAAACATAAACCACATCACCGTTTCTATACGGTGCATATTATTTCATATGTAAGATATACAAAAGTTAAGGAAATCAAACTTCTTCAGTTCACAAATAAAAATTTCACCAAAAAACAAGAACTTTCATAAAGAACACCACATAATTTGATAATATAGTACCACAATCATGCACTGACCCCTTTCCACATGAGAATCAAATGAGAGAAATTTAACTAAGTACTAACTAATAATTAAATGCCAAAAAATCAATTGTAAACGAACTAGGAAAAATCTAAAAGCAAACACTAAACGAACTATGAAAAATCTTAAATATCAAAGGGAAAATCAGAATTGAGCCTTACATTTCCCTTACAAAGACCATTACGTCCATTAACGTTCCTTAACACTATAAAGTCCTATTTTCATTAAGTATCTCTAAATAAATTCAATATTCCATCTATAACAACTTTTGTACTGTCAATCTAAGTTTCTATGCGTGTGCAAATTGTAACTTTTATAAACATACTGCAAATAACAGCAAGAACATCAAATCATCCTTAATAATACATTCCACATATGCAATATATGAGCATAATAACGAGTAACCTTAATACTAAATTACTTCATTATAAAAAGTTATACAACTAAACTAATTGGTATAAATATTGACATACCCAATTATCAATTATTTTTTGTCCAAATTTTGTAACAAAAACTGAACATCAAGAAAGATAATTTTCAACCAGTCTCAATAAAGATATCCAATATCCAAAAAGTACAAAAACTACTAGGAACATTTGAGTTTAATAATAAAATCTTTGAACAAATCGATTGAATCCGGACAAATATGAACAAATCGATTCAAAAATTGATTCATTAAACAACTTGTGCATCTTTTGGAAACCCTAGGAATTAATCTTAAGGAAAAATGGTGAGTTGTTTTTTGTACTCGCTGTGGAGATGGAGTCTCGCCGGCGATGCTGCCTAGAGAGGTGGATCACGTGAGAGAGATGTGAGATATGTGCGCTTCTAATCCTGATGTGAGAGATGAGAGATGTGCCGATCGCTGTTACCCATGCGAGAGAGATGAGCCGGCTGCTGCTAAGTGCGAGAGACCGCTTTTTTATTTATCTCAGGTTTTAATTAAAGTTTGAAATAACTAAACTACAAAAGGGTATATATATGTCATATATATATATATAAATATGAGATAAATAATTTATTTATTTTTATCTCAGTTTTACTTAAATTGGAATAAAAATTGACCTTCAAAGCTAAACTAACATAAATTTATATTATTTATGTCATTTTACATTTGTCTGACATAACGTCAATTTTCACACTGAAATAAATGATATTTTTTTCTTGTAGTGAACTTCTAATCCTCCACATATCTTTACATCAAACAAGATCATATGCAATCGACCGTTTGGATCATGGATCTCTATTGGAAGGTCGGGGTCGGTTTCCCCACTTCCATGAGAGTCGTCAACATTAGCGTGGACTTATCATCTCTATTTTTCATCCTTCCTTCCATTGTGATTTTTCTTAGAATCATCCTTATTACCACTCATGTCTACAAACTTCCCGAGTTTACCCTATTTCAGTAATTTTGTAATCTCATCCTTCAGGGAAAAGTGTTTGTCAGTTGTATGCCCGTGATCTTAGTGAAACACGCACCATTTGCTACTATCCCTCTTGTAAAGAGGGGACTTGAGATTTTTTGGCCATCGAAGTGCTCTACTGTCCTTAATCTCACTGAGCATCAAGTTAGGGCTCACCATCAGAGGAGTGTATTTAGAAAATTTATCTTCAATCGAACTCATCTTTCTTTACTTATCCTTGGACTAACCGGGCTTGCTTCAATCGGTCTACTTTGTGTCTCCCCTCTTGGCCTCCATGGCCTCCTCTGCATTTATGATTCTCTCGACTGAGGCCGGGAGTTTAGTAACATTTTTAAAGAATCTTCAAAGATATTTCAAAGGAGTTCACCCAACTGCAGCCCACTGATAAGTGTTATTATAGTGATAGTCTCTTCATAATCATCCACCTCCAGTTTTTCTTTGTTGAACCGAGAACCTTGCTTGGGGTTAAGGAGATGAGTTACCTTGTTCGATGGCTTTATGCCAAAATAAAAGTTATGAATGAAATTCTCGGCTAGCTGCTTGAAATTCTCAATATCACCTCTCGACAAGGTCGTGTTCCACATGTGAGCCACGCATATATGTGTTCTTAAAAAAGCTCAACACTTCAACTCGTCAGGTGTCGAGTATATGTCAGTCGCAGACTGGTACATTTATATATGGTGGATGGGATTAGAACTCCCGTCATATCTCGGCATAACTGTCGGCGATTTGAACTTGGATGGGTTTGGATAGCTCATTATCTTAGGTATGAAAGGTAAACCTTACATGTAACATCGACGATTAGGGTCTCGACTCTTAATTAGGTTGTCGATCTTATCCTCTAACCTCTGGATGGAGCTATTAAATGGTTTCCCTTCAATGGGGCTGAGGGTGGTCTAAAAAAGATGTTACTTAGGCCGTTTAATACAAGATTAAACTATTGAAGTAACTCCGAACTAGTTTTTGGGGAAACTCTTTTCTTTAAATCAAAATAGAATCATAAGATGTGTTTAATAAAACATGCACGAGATTTGTTCAAGATTACTTAACTAGTTTTGAAAAATAAAACTAAAAGTTTTAAATCAGCACACCAACAAGAATGAGATGAGGAGATGTAGAAAGATTAAGGACAAGGCATTTTTAACGAGGTAAAACCTCACCCAACTGAGGAAACATCCACGGTGACTTCTAAGTCACAAACTAAAAATCCACTAAAACAAAATATACAAGTTACAAACTATATAACACATATGCAAACTAATCAGACCTATACAAGTTTAGAAATGTACCCACTGGTTTGATTCTAACTTCTCTGCAGTTCTGATGTTGATATGGCTTTCCCAGTTTGCTAACTTCTCCACTTTGTTCCAGTTTTTACGTCGACTCTTGAATATTCAAGATCTTATAGCCAACACTTCTGTGTTTTAGTGTGACAAGTGTTTGTGAAAGTGATCTAACACATGCATGAACACACGCACACTTATTTTATACAAACAAGTTGTAGCAAATTACAGATCAGATCTAAATGATGATGTTTTCAGTTTCTCTCTTCTTTAGAAACAAAAAGACTTTATTTGACCATTCAAATAATCCCAGAATCCAAGGCTACCTTGATCGAAAGACGTTTCAAGATCTTAATCAATTTCAGAGGGTTTTGAAAATATTTTTGAAATTGAAAATCACCAATTGCGATTCCAACTAGGTCAACAGTCTGGTTCATTAGAACTAGAAACGGAAAATGGATTTGTTGATTCTGGAGTTTTAAAACACATTTACAAAACAAAAATCAACAAATACGATTTCTCAAGATGAGAAACTAAAATGTGCAGATCTAAGTGTAATATGACATGCCATAATTAGATCTACTATTTCTATGAAAGAGAAATAGAGATCTAACATGAAATGTTTAAGTTGGAAACAAGATCTCGATCTCAGAGGATAAAACCTTAAACACCCTTCAAACCCCCCACCAATAACACACTCAAACACACAGGTATAATGTTTGGTAAATACTGTTTAAGAGAAATGAGTTAGGGTTTGAAAATGAAAAGCATTTTGGACGATTTAGGGTTTCTTTCTCTCTCTGGTTTCTCTCTTCTCTCTCTTTTTAGACGAACTGCCAAAAGTTCCCAAATGCTGAGGCTTGGCATCCTTTTATACTGAGAGACGAAGGTTCGAGAATGGCTATCCAAATCTAAGGCTGAGATTTAGTCTAAGACAATTGGTTTTGATCCAACGGTTAAAGAACAACGATGGATTAAATGTACTCTGATTGGTCTAGAGAGGTTCACAGGGATTGAGTTCAAACGCATGCAGAGCGTTGATAACAATGATCCAATGACTGAGATAACACATGAGTTTTGAGTCTTGCAATAAACATAAATCAGACCGGTATAACATGGATAGGTGTAGGGCTGAGATCAGTTCTCACACACGTGTTTAAAAATAATTACACACGCACCCTGAATTCTCAAGCACTTTCGGATCTTACCTAATCAAACATTCAGGTATGAAAACATAAAACCAGTAATTAAAGAAATACCCCAAAAGTTTTATAAACCAAATTTTAATTTCCAAAAAAATCATTAAAAATTATTAAAAATTTCCAAAAAATTATTAAAACCAATTTAAATGGGATTAACCACACACAACTAACACACAATCAATTAATGAAATATATGAACAATGTATGCAACCCCAGTGTCAATGATTGAGCATTATACCTTCAAATGAATCAAGTGTGGCTTAAGAAGAAGATTATGAGGCTCTTTGGTATCTAGGGATTGGGACTCTAATTTTGTCACAATTTCCAAACTAGATGAGCACTTATACAATGTAGACTCATGTGAGTCAAGAGTATAAGGTACTTCAATCTCCCCTTTTGGAAATATGAGACAAAATCTCCTTTGAGTCATCTAGGACTCGTAGGGCTACAAAGAAATAAGGAAAAACCTATTCCTATACAAAAATTCTATTTACCCATTTCCTAGAAAGAGAAAATTACACAACTCAACTAATTACAAACCAATAGCATGATAACATAACATCTGTTGAATTCAACTGTACAGATTCTTGCAAATAACACTAAGATCAAGCTTATTAGAAATATGTAAAAAAATGAACTCATAAGACTCAAATTTCTCCCCCATTTTGTTTCAAATGTACAAAGGAAATAATACTTAAGTCATTGGAGTTTATTCAGCACACACCATTCTTATCGATTTTCGCAAAGCAAGAAATATATTATAATCCAAAGGTTTGATAAACATATCTGCGAGTTGCAAATCAGTAGGAAGATAATTAATTTCTAATTCCTTGGTCTCAACTAGTTCGCGCATAAAATGATGTCTAAGTTTTATATGTTTAGTTCGCGAGTGTTGAACAGGATTTTTAGAGATATTGATCGCGCTTTGATTATCACAATAGATATGTAATTGATCTTCTTGAATACTATAATCATTTAGCATCTTCTTAAGCCAAAGTAATTGAGCACAGCAACTACCAGCAGCTATGTATTCAGATTCAGCTGTGGACAAAGAAGTGAAGTTTTGTTTCTTACTACTCCATCCTACCAAATTATTAGTCTGCAACATTTCGAATCGATTCACTTAGAGGGCGAATCGATTCAGCCTGTTCAGCAAGCTACGAAATGGCTTATTTTCTCCAAAACCCAAATTTCCAAAACCACAAATGTTATCATTCATTAATGATAAATACTCGAAGTGTATAAGTACATTAATCTTGCTTATTGAGAACAAAACTCACTTCTTTGATTCCTTTGGTTCTGTAGTCTTATCGCTTTCACTGTCTAATACAATTCACATCAATACTCATCCAATTAATATTGAAAACATGTAATTATGCTCAACATGACATCATCAATGCTCTTCCCCAAATTCAATACTGTAAGGCCCTAAAACATGATTAGGAAGATTAATTACATGATTAATTATAACTTAGGAGTTATAAGTTATAGATTGGTTATGTGTGTTAAACATGTTAATTATCATGTTTAGGGGATGCATGCTCATGTGATATATGTGTTGTTTACATTAGGTGTTAATTGAGCTTATGATCGGGGATACCATGTTTAGAACATATGATTAGTTATGCAATTAATGCATCATAAATTATGTTTTTAATGCATGATTATGTTTATAAAAGTAAATAAGGGTGTTGATACGAAATTGGCAATGTTTGGTTGCCAAATGTGAAAGTTTTGAGATTTTCGGTAAATTGCTACTGTCCTGTTCGAAGCCCAAATTAGGCGTATTAGTTTATGATTTTGGGAAAACAAAAATTATGAAAGTTGTATATATATGAATTAATATTATAGCACAACAAATGGTGGGTTAAACGGAGGCTCGTACAAGAATTTATAGAGAAAGTACGAAACAAGGGAAAATATGTCCATTCCTTAAGTGACAATTGTCTTATTAGCACACCATGTGATATTTTTTGATTGGTTAGAGGGTGGGTGATGTTTTGGCCGACTTAAACTTAATAAAACATCCCCTTTGTTCAGAAAATGCAGCCATGAACAAGAGTTTTGCCTAAAGAGAGAGAAAGAGAAGAAAGTTAAGGAAGAAATCTTTGAAAATTTTTCTATAAATCAAGGAATCCTCGTAAGGTAATTACATCTTTATCAAAGTTGGTCACATGGATGAGTTATATACTTATCATGTTTTTATTTTTGATTTGGATATATATTTTAATGATACCCATATTGCTGAATTGTGTTGGAACAAGGATGGGTTAAGAACATAAGTTAGAACTGGAGCTAGGATCGTAAATGCATACTTTAAAGTCCTAAATTTACATCATCTTTTCGTAAAGCATTTTGATTTAGAAAATTCATGATTATGATGTATATTTCTGTAAAAACATAATTATTATATGTTTCCATGAATTATACTCAATGTCAAGGTTATGTATGCTTAAAAATGTTAAGTTATGCCTTAATGTTGTATTTTGACCTAGTTATGCTAAAAATGGTATAAATCATGGAATACTTATTGTAATTGAGTGATTCAAGTTGGAGAATAAAATATACTCATACATGTATAACATATCCGAAAATTATATAAAAATACCAAGTAATGAACCCTTGGTGATAGTTTGAAGTCTTGGTTTAAAATCTGCCCTAAAGGAGCAAGAATGCATACCAGGTGTTTGACGTTTTGTTCGACATAGAAAATGAGCCCTAAAAATTATGAAACATTAAATTTGTATTATTCAATGTGTTTACTGATATTTGGTGGAATATCATGGAAAGTTATGTTGTACAAAAATTATGAGAATTTCATGAAGTTGAAGTTGTGTTGTTGTTTTTCTTGAGAAATGATTTGGAAAATGCTGTAATAAAATGGGCATAACTTTGTCTAGAAAATTCGTAATTAAATTCTGTAAATTGTGTTAGAACCCTAATTAATTGGGTGTTATAGAAATATTAAGTGTCATATTTAATTCCTCCTTAGTTATTTCTGATTGACCAAATGATGTGATGTATTACTGGGTTTGATGTTAATCGGTGTATTCAAATACTAACGACATTGACTTGTTAGGTGGGGAAGCAGCTAATACTACCATACCAAGGAAGTAGTTGGTATTAATCTTAGCACTAAATCCAAGGTGAGTGACATTCCTTATGAAATTTAAATGTTTATAATTTCATATGGAAATGTGTAGTTAAACACATGTGTTAAAATGTTTATGGGAGTGATGTTGTATTTATGAAACATATGCATATGATTAAAAATGTTAAGAGATGTTATATAATGATATGGACTAGTGAGTCCTTTATCTAATGTTAAGGACTGTGGTGGGTCCTACGGGATGTGGTGGTCCTGTTAATCCAACTTAAAGGTTTGTGTACTCGGGCCTAATAAAGGGATGTGGTGGTCCTTAATAACTGTGGTGGGTTAATTGGACTGTGGCGGGTACAGGCTTGCGAGAGTTTCACAATTCCTGTTGGATTATAGCATTAGAATAAAATAAAAATGGTTATTCAAATTGATTATATGTGTGGTATGTGGTCATTCACTAAGCCTTTATAGCTTACACTCCTGTAATGTTTTGTTTCAGGTATGCTTATAATTTGGAGTTCACTGCCAAGTTAGGACTTAAAACGGGGAAGTGACGGATATTTAGTATGGTTTGAATATCAGGATTTCTTTTGTGTAATTATTAAACTAAGGATCTTGGTTATGTAAAGTTATGTAGTACTTATTAGTTATAAGTAAAGGCAATTATGTTTTCATCTACACATACCTTTGGGAAAAAAAAATCTTATGCTATTTTTCCTTAGAGATTTAAATTAAAGCATTGTTTAAGCCAGTTTATCTCTAATTAAAAGGATGAGTTTAACAAAATTAAGTCGGGGCGCGACAAATACTAATTTTATCATTGAAATTCTATTATACGAACAATGGGCCTATTTACCATCATTAAAATGATCCCATCACATTAAATTCAAACTCATCTATCCTTAATTGAATTTCATTAATATCACATTTTATAAATCTTATTTATTTCTAGATCCATGCAAAGTAATGGGGGGAAGAGAAAAGAAAGAAAGATGAATCAGCCTTGGTACCTTGGTTAAGTTGAGTATACCCGGATGATGATAGCACTTTGAGACTACATCCTTGTATTATAGCTCGGTGGGATGGTTAGTATACTTATGGTTGTGATATAGGTATAAATATACTTGTTGCGTATTGTATATTGAATGTATATGAAGATGTAAAATAATATAATTTAGACTTGTGTAAAGTGTAAGATTAATAAGATTTTATTCTCATTTCGGGAGATTTTTATCCGGATTTAAATTGTGATGCGTATATTAAAGTGATAATTATATATATGGGATTTTATATACTAAAGTGAAAAATGGTATTTTAAACTAGTGAAAGTTTCGAAATATGAACGGTATATATATATATATATATATATATATATATATATATACATAAGCGATGATTATATCAAGTAAAGCTTATGTGATAGCTTACGGTATAACTTATATTATATCACGCTGGCTAAGTGATCGTTGTGAGAATTCAGAAGATGGGTGAAAGAGATTAGTTAGGCAGGGTAGCTTAACTAGGTTGTTTAAAATGTATACGATAAGTGTGCACTATTAGAGGAGGGGTGAGGTGTATCTCATGGGAGTGCGATACCAATTTAAATATGAGGGATTTCATATTTTAAAAATATAGTATTTGATGCAATTGCTAAATATATTTTCAAAACTCGGGCTCTAACCCGTTTCTCTATTTCCCCTCTCTCTTTCTATATATGTATATATATATTAGGTGTCCGGACACAGGGACGCCTAGATGATGATTCTTTCGAGTCAAACGTTGCTGCAGCAGCTGTGGATGCATGCATGATTATTTTAGACGCCTTTATCCTTGTGATCTAGATATGAGGTATTATAGTGACATTCGGGCTGATGGCCCAACTGTATTTATTTTTTCATTTACCGCATTTTAGTTTGAAACACTTTGATTTGGTTGTATTATATGTTGTACCGAGAGTTCCGTTATCTTATTTCATTTCAGTTCTGTGTATATAAACTGTTATGATTGTTTTTCTTATGGTTGGTTTTGGTTAAAAAGATTAGTAAATTAAAATTTTAACGCCAGACCTAATAAGTTATTAGTAATATATTGGTTTTCGACAGTGATGCTGACAATGAACCATATGAGATTCCTGTTTTAATTTGGTATAGGATTGATCACCCGGTATTTTATTAGACGGAGTGTCACACACAATTTCTAGGAACCGAGGCACACTTAATCGTTACCTAAAGAGGAATTTAGTATGTTTTTCTAAACTCCCCCAAGGTCCTTTCACTGACATTATAAACCATTTTCGAGAAACTCAAATGCGAGAGAAGGGAATATTCATTCAAAATAAACAGAAGGAGTTACAAAGCTAAGAGAAACAAACAAGCACGAAGAAGACTTACAAGCAGATTATGAAGATAAAAGCTCCAAATAATCTTTTTGAATGAGAAAGAGTATGTAAAATGACGGTACATCTAATAGACTAATAGAGCATACCCTTATGCGAACCCAAGCTCCAAATTCTAATAGACTAATCATATGGAGTAGAACCCAAGA
Source organism: Sambucus nigra (assembly GCA_949130495.1). NCBI lineage: Eukaryota > Viridiplantae > Streptophyta > Magnoliopsida > Dipsacales > Adoxaceae > Sambucus > Sambucus nigra. The sequence continues at coordinate 598,094,852 of OX422215.1, read as the reverse complement.
TCATCAGTAAAATTGACGGTTCATTTTTCAAATCTCGAATCGGCATACCCTTACCTCAATCAAGAAATTACAGGGCATACCCTTATGCGAACTCAAATATTTGACTTATCATTTGGGCCAACACTACCCAAAAAATCCTTCAGCTCGTTATTGATAAAGAATTTTAGGAGCAATTGTGGGGTGAAAATCATAACATCCCAAATATTCGGCAACCCAAACATCCCAGTTTAGAGAAGTAAAATATGTTGCTCGTGGATAACTATAGAAGGCTTACTCTAGTTATCTATACTTTCGAAGGAGATAAACATGGATCAATGAACGAGCCAATCAACAGCCGGATGAGTTTCAATACGACACAATCGTTCTTATTATTACACTCACATGGGCTTGGAGTTGTTAATGGTTTTATGGGAACGTGTGTATTTCATTTGCTTATTTGGGCTGCCCATGTAGACTGAATATTTCATATTGTAATCTTGTTCTAATTAATTCACTTATATTCCATCCAAAAAAAATACTAAAAATGTTAGAAAACTTATTGAAAGAAATTTGTTGATAACTAACGTCAAAAATCAATTTAGGTTATTGGTGTTGGTGAACAAAAGTAATTGGGGTAGCACTTGAAATTAGTGAACTCGTGGGCATATAGGAAATTAACGGCACCCCCACGCGCTACATTGAAATGTGGTGATCAAAATGACGTCATCGTTTCTTATTTTAGAGAATATTTGGAATGTTCCATTGTGGCAACAACAATTATTTATGTTAAATTATACTAAAAAATATTTTCAAATGTCATACTCTTTAGGATTGTTCTTACAAGTACCTTGTGTATAGTACAAATAACACACCTGACTATCATGGGCACTATTTATTCATGAATTATTATTTTTATTCTAAAGTCGAAGTGCATGCACCAACACTAAGTGGGCACATTTGTGAATTATGCCAAATAACAGAAAACAAAAAATCTATTGGAAATGAATGACGTATAATTTAAGTTTAACCATGTGTTATACTTGTAAAATATTTCATTACAACTGATATTGTACACTATATATCTAATCCAGTAGTATTCCTTTACAGAAAATCAATATTAAGAAAATACAATTATATAAATAACGAAGACAAAAATGACATTGAAGAAGTAAAGCAAAAAGATAAACAGATTTAGGCTAAACATTGGAAAGTTAAAAGATGGTGGGGAGGTAGAAAGAGTACACGAACTATAAATATTAACTAAACACTCTCACCAACCAACAAACATTTTCGATCCAAAAATGGACCGTAATGTTAGAACATAAACCCTTAAACCTCGACCTTCCTTTTTTCTTTTGAAACTAAAGTAAAAAACTCCACAAAATAATGAAGAACCGTTGAGCTGGAATTCCATAAAAATATTATCCAAAAAAGTTCCTCTGTAACATTTTTTTTATAGAATGTTATTCACTTCCCTGTCAAAAAATTTCTCACAAATTTGTCACTGTAGATTACCAGAAAAAAAAAAGCAAATCGATTTTTACCCCTCCCAAGACCCTACTTTGACAGTACCCACATGAGATTGTGCTATCTTCATTAGATTTATGCAAATGGAAAAATTATGAAAGCATGTTGTCCATTAATATATTCAACCATCAAATACTTTCTTTTTGACAAATTCCAACCATAAAAAAACCCCATGATAACAGTAGCTAAGCAATTTAAGATTAATATCTTTTTGCAACAGTATCGTATACTAATCTTAACCCATCAAAACAAAGGAAAGAGAACCAAGGTTATTAGAAGAATCATTCTCCAATCTTCCTTTCTTTCCTTGCTTTCCCAAATGATTAATAAGCTGAAATACTACCAAATAATGTCGCCATTAACCCTGCAAGAAATTTTTTTATTCATATTTTGTTCTTGAGTTGAAAGAGTAAATTATGTAAAAGTAAAACTCTAATAGAAATCGTATATCGTATGCTTAAACACGTCCGCCTCAGGCATAAACTTGGCCAACTTAATCCCATTGTACTTATGAGACTAGAATATAAACTATAGCTAGAAGTCCATGTATACTTACCTTGGTCTGGTCAAATAAACAAAACAACCTATTTTCTTCCCAAAAGATAAGGAAACAACATTATTAAGAGATATTAGGTAGTTTCAATAATTCATCAAACGTGAGAACTCCATTACATTCATCTAAAAAATCTGAAAATCATAATATATAGGCAAACCCTAAATCAAAAATTGAAACTATTTTAAATCCCACCAAAATGGTCAAAACCCTATAATTAAAAACACACAATTATTGAAAAATTACATAAATTAAGAGTTAAAATAAACAATGCCATATTTTCAATCACCTAAAAATAACTTTTATTCTTCTGCAACACATAAGAAAATTGATAAATAAAAATAACAACCCATCAAGCACAGGACACCCGTATCCTATTGCTTTGGTGCCTAATCCAAAACTGAGTATCTGAACTTGACACCTATGTGTACTCTGTTACATAAAATTAGATTAACAAAATGCATTAAGTTGAAGACAGTTACCAAAACCTATATAAGGCCATTTAACATTCCTTTGACAGGAAACACAATGAGCTCTTTGTATGAGTGATTCAAGGAGGAGGCTCATTCTAAGCTCCATTGCTTGTTCAATTTTTTGGAGGAGTTGGGGAAGGGGCACTAATTATTTTGTTTAGTGATACGCTTTGGGGCGGAGTGGTGGTTGGGAGGTTTTTTGTTCCCCTCAACACTTTTTTTTGTCTTCTATATACACTTTTGTATATACCCTTTATGCGGTTCCATCTAATATACTTTGCTTACTTATCAATTATTCATTGCATACTGCACAAGATCAACTCCTACATAAACTACATATAATTTTTTATCCACTCCATGCCTTCAAACCAAGAAAAATAGTGAATATTTAGAACCGTATAAAACTGAACATGTTTGCCAACAGTTAAAACAAGATATTACTGATATACCCAGATATACCCTCCAACCGGGCGACCCCTCAGGGGGGCGACCCTTCATCATGTTCCAGACGACCCCTCAGGGGGCCGACCCTTCATCATGTTCCAGACGACCCCTCAGGGGGCCGACCCCTCATTAGGTTCCAGACGACCCCTCAGGGGGGCGACCCTTCCTCATGTTCCAGACGACCCCTCAGGGGGCCGACCCTTCCTCATGTTCCTGACGACCCCTCAGGGGGCCGACCCTTCATCATGTTACAGACGACCCCTTAGGGGGCCGACCCTTCACCAGGCTCCGGACGACCCTCCGAGGGTACGACAGTACGAGGCCTAAATTAGGCCAGACTCACTACCGGAAGGAACTTTGCCCTCGGCCTTGGCTCATAGGCCGAGGGTGACATCATCGCAGTGCGTGGTTTGGGAGACGCGTGGAACAGTACGCGTAAGGCTCACATGGCACATGGGAGACCGTTATAACAAAATCACACCCTCACGTGAGGGAATATTATGTCATCATTTGACATCTACAGGTGTCGACAGGGGATTGGCTAGATCATCATTCACATGCACCATGCATACTTGGGGGGTACACTACCCCCCCCCCCCCCCCCCCAAGACCTATATATACTTGTCACCTACAACCCTACAGGGGATGGATTAATTGATGGTAACCCTAGCTAAAACTCTGCTTGTACACACAGTAGAGAGAGAAAGTGAGCTTATGTGCATTGTATCCAAGGCCATTAGTGCCCATACTTAGTGGATCACACACTCACAGTGGATGTAGGCCAAATTGGCTGAACCTCTATACATCATTGTCTTATTTCCTCTTATACTCATCCCCTTCTACATACTCATATACTTATACATCTTTATGGCTGCCATGGTTACTACTGTTTGAGCTCACTATCACTTATCCGGTGGTGCTAAATCTTAGCATCATCAGTTTGGCGTCGTCTGTGGGAACGAGAAGACATCTCTTCCTTTGTACAGCTTGACCTCACTGGGCACTCTGGTGGTGAGCCAGTACTCCCCCTGAGAGGAGGTGTTTCACCATTGAAAGAGACCCACTAAGGTTCTCAAGCTCACCAGTATTTTCTTCAGTTCAGCTTTTCATAACTCAAACACATGGCACCTGAAATGCCACCACCACCACTTCCCCTGCCAGATGATGGGGGAAGACCCAGTTCCAGTCAGCCGCCGCCTCAGTCTGAGATGGCTGATGTAGCGGCAGCCTTAAAGTCTCTGGAAGCAAGCCAGCGGATGATGCAGGAGCAGTTCACAGCTCTAAGCCAGAACATACTAAGACCACCAGGGGTTTCACCTGAGATGATTACTCCGGTAGCATCTCCAGGACAGCATGAGGCCAGGGGACCACCCCAGGCACCGCGCAAAGACCTGCCACCCCCTCAGCGGTGTAGGGATGTTGCTGACCCTCGGCGTCTACGCCTGGGGAGGCAAGGAAACCCTTGCCCTGAGGACAGGTATGACGATCTGGAGGGAGAGGAGGCCCCTAGAGAATGATGGGAACCATATAAGGTCTCCAACAATACTTTACGACCTCTCCAGGATAGTAGAGGAAAGTGCGGGAGACCAAATCCTGATGATCGCCCGAGAGGCTCTGCTTTTGATCGCTTGAGCAGGGGGTCAGCCTTTGAGAGGCTAGGCCCAGTAAATGACCTGCGGGAACAATTGTACAGGTCAAGAAGTGCTGCGAGGTCCAGGAGGGAGGCAGCAGATGGCCGACCCCAGGGACGGGATAACGGACAAAGGGAAGTAAACAGCCGACACAGGCCCGCCGCAGCAGAACCCCCCGTCCACCTTAAAGAGGCGGCAGGGGATAACATCGGCCAAGCCGACCCTATGAGGCCTTGGAATGACTCAATCCAGCGACTAGAGGATAAGATCGGTGATATAATGAAGATCCGGGACCCTCTTCAGAAGGGATACACCATAGGCTCACCCTTTGTGGCAAAGATAGTCAACTTCCCTACGCCATCAAGGTTCAAGCCACCTGTGGTCACCCAAAGATACGATGGGAGCACTAACCCTGTCCACCATGTTGAGATGTATCAGTTGGCAGTAGACATATACTCTATCTCAGATGAGATGAGGTGTCGTGCCTTTTCTGGTACCCTTACTGGGGCTGCTCATGTCTGGTACACGTCTCTTCCAAAAAATTCCATTGAAAACTTTAAGTAGTTGGCAGACCGGTTCATCCACAACTTTTGCTTTGGGGTGAGGCCACAGAAGAAGACCACCCACCTGCTCTATGTTAAGCAGGGAAAAATGAGAGTCTGAGGGACTACATAGCCAGATTCAATAAAGAGAAGCTGGAGGTGGAAGACTATGAGGATAGCATAGCTATGACAACCCTGATTGGAGGACTCCAAAAGGGGAAGCTGTTATGGAAGCTTGCTGAAGACCCTCCGAGGACGATGGCTGAATTGCTGTCAACAGCAGGAAAGGTGATGAACGTCGAAGAGGCGATGGCTGCAAAATACGAAGACGAAAAAGGAGGCGCTAGTGGGGGTAAATACCCTTAGAAGAATAAAGAGGGGAATAAGAGGTCTACGGATGACAAGTTCGCTAGTTACACCCCTCTAACGGTCAGCTGTGAACAGATTCTCAATGAGATAAAGAGTGATCGGTCCCTGAAGTGGCCTGAGAAGCTGAGGGCAGCCCCCAGCAAGAGGAATAAGAACCTGTGGTGTGAATTTCACCAAGACCACCGCCACATAACAGACAAATGCTTTGCCCTGAAAGATGAGATTGAGAAGATGTTGAAAGAAGGGAAGCTCAGAAAGTACGTGGACAAAGGTGCCTTCAAGAGGGGCCGAGGGGACGACCCCAGAAAGAAGCGAGGCGATGCATGCAGAGAAGGTCCTCAAAAAAGAGGGGACGACCCTTCTAATGATGAGGGCGACCCTGACCTCCCGCCGAGAGACGACCAAGGTCCTGTCAAGAGGCTTAATATAATCTCGCTCGGGGTGGGAATGATCTCCGGGGGTCTAGCAGGAGGAGGGTCTGAGGTCGCCGACAGGAAGGCCCATGTGGCTGAGGCCAAGGCAGTGACGAAGACGGTACACTCAACCTCTCTGGAGGTCAAGTCAGAAAAGAGGAAGAAGGTTGATATGGACACTATGATAGTGGGATTTTCAAGAATGGACTTCAAAGGCCTCTTAGCACCACATGATGACCCTCTCGTCATCACTACCAGGGTGCACGGGTGCGAGGTGCCGAGGATCCTAGTAGATGGGGGCTCATCTGCAGACGTGATGTTTTGGCCGTGCTTCAAAGCCTTAGGTCTCAGTCGTGCTAGACTTGTCCCGTACCATCATCCATTGATTGGGTTCAGTGGGAAAAAGGTCCATCCCCTTGGAGTGTATGAGGCTGATGTCAGGATGGGGGACGAATGGCCGAGATGGCTCACCAAGAAGGTCAGTTTCTTTGTGATGGATGAGCATGTGTTTTCGGCCTACAACATCATACTGGGGTGTGTTTTCCTCAAGGGGTTTGAATATGTTCCGTCTACGGTCCATCAGATGATCAAATTTACTACCCCTTACGGGGTGGGGGAAGTTCAGGGAGACCAAACGACAGCGCGAGAATGTTACTACAACTCCGCTGAAGAAAGGGAGGCACACAAGAGGGCTACGACCACTTACAATATTGATACCCTAGACCCCAGGGATGAGACGAAGCTAAAGAAAGGAGAGGTCGCAGAAGAGGTAGAATCCATCATCCTCGATGAGGATGACCCGGAAAAAACCGTCCAAGTCGGCAAGTCTCTGAAGCCCAACATCAAGGAAAACCTCATTAAACTGTTGAGGAGAAGACGAAGCGTCTTCGCATGGAGTCATGTAGATATGCCGGGGATTGACCCTGAAATCATGTGCCACAAGCTCAATGTGGTAGAGGGAGTGAAGCCGGTAAAGCAGAAGATGAGAAGTTACTCTAGAGAAAAGTATGAGGTCATTAGGGACGAGGTCAAAAAATTAGAAGAAGCTGAATTTATCAGAGAGGTCATCTACCCTGAATGGTTGTCCAATGCAGTCATTGTCCCAAAGGCCAACGGGAAGTGGAGAATGTGTGTGGACTTCACAGACCTCAACAAGCACTGTCCCAAAGACAGCTTCCCTCTCCCCCTAATTGACCAGATGGTAGACGCTACCGCAGGCCATGAGCTCATGAGCTTCATGGATGCCTATTCAGGGTATAACCAGATCTTCATGAACCCTGAAGACTCAGAGAAGACAGCCTTCATCATTGACAAGGGGACATACTGTTATAGGGTCATGCCCTTTGGCCTAAAAAATGCAGGGGCAACGCACCAACGCCTGGTAAATAAAATGTTCGAAGACCAAATTGGGAAGTCTATGGAGGTCTATGTAGATGACATGCTGACTAAGAGTTTAAAGGCAGAGGATCATGTGGCAGACCAGGAGAGGACCTTTAATACGATGGACAAATACAAGATGAAGCTTAATCCGGCCAAGTGTGTCTTCGGGGTCGGAGCAGGGAAGTTCTTGGGGTTCATTGTCAACCAAAGAGGCATCGAGGCCAATCCTGAAAAGATAAAGGCCCTTGTTGAGATGAAGACCACCAAGTCCATTAAAGACGTTCAGAGACTCATAGGGAGAGTTGCTGCCTTGAACAGGTTCGTGTCTAGGGCTACAGACAAGTGTTTGCCATTCTTTAAGATCCTTAGGAAGGCCTTCGAATGGAGTGAAGAGTGTGATGAGACTTTCAGGGACCTAAAGTCATAGTTAGGGTCTCCCTTGCTGCTGTCACGACCCGTGCAGGGTGAACGACTTTATGTATACCTCGCCGTCTCAGAGTCGGCCATCAGTGCAGCCATTATGAGAGACAAAGATGGAGTACAGAAGCCTGTATATTTTAACAGTAAGGCACTTCAGGGAGCAGAGCAAAGATACCCGAGGATGGAGAAGTTAACCTACGCCTTGATCCATGCCTCAAGGAAGATGAAGCCGTACTTCCAGTCCCATACAATGGTCATCCTCACCGACTCTCCTCTTAGGCAGGTCCTACACAAGCCAAAAAAATCAGGCAGGCTAATGGCCTGGGCTATAGAGCTGGGGGAGTTTGACATAGTGTATCCGCCTAGGACGGCCATTAAGGGGCAAGCGCTGGCGGATTTCATAGCTGAGTTTACTTGGGAAGGTGATGAAGCCGAGGGTGAGACCCTCGGGAAGACAGATATACAACAAGATAGGCCCACCGACACACCCGCAGATAGGGCTGAGACAAGCACCACAAGAAGGAAAGGGACTGAAAACGAAGAGGGAAGATACATCTTTAGACAGGGATCCCTCTCTAAGGGAAATTTTTCAGAGGGAAGACTTTGTGGAGCCTCTTCGTTGACGGGTCCTCCTGTGACAACGGAAGTGGAGCTGGACTGATACTATCAGCACCCGATGGCACAGACGTTGAATACGCCCTGAGGTTCAACTTCAAAGCCTCCAACAACGAGGCTGAATATGAGGCCTTGGTAGCAGGCCTCTCCTTGGCCAAGTCTCTTAGTGTCGGCCAGATTTTGGTCCATAGTGATTCAAGGCTAGTAGTGAATCAGATACTAGGAACCTACGAGGCTAAGGACAAGAGGATGGCTAGGTACCTTGAGAAAGTGCGGTCATTACTGAAAGGCTTCAGAGAAGTGAAATTAAAAAGGATACCTAGGCTCGATAATGGCCGTGCTGATGCCCTTGCGAGGTTGGCCTCGGCAACTAGGACAGACATCAAGAGGACGGTCCCAGTAGAAATTTTGCTTCAGCCAACTATTGAAGATGCCGAGGGAACACTTGGCAAATGCCTAAATGTTTCTCAAGAAGCTTCATGGATGGACCCTCTGATCAGATACATTAAAGAGGTTGAGATGCCAGAAGCAAGGTAAGAAAGGAAGAAGTTGAGGTACAGGGCTGCAAAATTCACTGTCATCGGAGACACCTTGTACAAAAAGGGGTTTTTGCTCCCCTTACTAAGGTGTGTGCATCCCTCAGAAGTCCCTTCCATTTTGCAAGATGTGCACGAAGGATCGTGCTCAAGCCACATCGGGGGCAGATCCTTAGCGAAGAGGCTAATCACCCAGGGGTACTGGTGGCCGACCTTGGGGAAAGACGCAGCGGCATATGTAAAAAAGTGTGACAAATGTCAAAGATTTGCCACCATCCCTCACCAGCCCCATCAGCCTCTTACTTCCATTACATCCCCATGGCCATTTGCAGTGTGGGGAATTGACCTAGTAGGACCCTTACCTAGGGCCATCAATAACTATCGGTTCCTCATCGTAGCCATTGACTATTTTTCAAAATGGGTGGAAGCGGAGCCGATGGTGACGATCACAGAGCAGAAGACCTTTCAGTTCATCTGGAAAAATATTATATGCAGATATGGTCTCCCCAACACCCTCATCTCGGATAACGGGACTCAGTTCAAGAATACCTCTCTACAGAAGTACTGTGAAAGGGTAAGTATCAAACAATTTTTCTCCACCCCAGGCCGACCTCAGGCCAATTGGCAAACAGAAGTTACGAACAGGACAATCCTAGATGGAATCAAGAAGAGGCTTGAGGAGGCAAAAGGAAGATGGGTCGAGGAGTTATATGTCGTGCTGTGGGCATACAGGACGACAGTGAGGACCTCTACCAGAGAGACCCCATTCATGCTAGCTTATGGCTCAGAAGCTGTCATCCCCACCGAGATTGAGTTTCCTACGCATAGATTCCAAATGTATGACCCCCAGAAAAATGCGGAAGAGAGGAGACTCGACTTAGACCTGATTGAGGAAAGGAGGGAGGACGCTGAGATAAGACAGGCTTCCTACCAGCAGAGGACCGCAAGGTTTTACAATCAGAGGGTGAAACAGAGGCCTATCGCAGTGGGGGACTTGGTCCTCAAGAAGACTTGGCAAAAGCCCAAAAAGCTTCATCCTAATTGGCATGGCCCATATAGGGTCATCGATGAAGTCGTCCCTGGGACCTATAGACTAGAAAACCTAGAAGGGGAACCTTTTTCCAACCCCTGGAATGCAGATCATTTTCAACTTTTGAAATAAAACCCCTTCAATCATCTTGACATTCAACAAGCAAGTTTGCGGTGGATCTCTGCATTCAAGCTTAGTGGCAATGGTGATTTTGGGCTTCGGTGGATACCGCGACACGAGGAGTGTCGAGCAATGCGTGGGAGCTTCGCGTACTACAAATTCGGAGGTCGAGGATGGCATAAGCATGTCTTGAGTGAGTTAATGTCTGTAAGTCTTTTGAGTCTCTTGTAAAACCTATTTTTTAGTGGATTTTGTCTAAGCCCAGTCATCCGAGGTTTTCCCATATGGGTTTTCCTCGTACATTGGCGCGTTGTGGTTGCGATTTTCGCAATTTACTTTATTAAATCACATAGATGTATGCTTAGGATAATATGAATAAAATTGGATAATTTTATTTCAATTAATCAAGTTATCAATCTCATCGCATTTATTGGAAATTGTTTATGCTAACTTGTAAACTTGCAAAAAGAATTTAATATTGGAATATATCTCTACTTGAGAAAATTTTAATTGGGTTTTGTGTGTGTATTAACTATTTGCCAAAATTGTTTTACATCACATATATGATGTAAGGTTGTGAAGCTAGCTTCAAAATACTATCTATCTGTATCTCTCTATCTCTATAGGTCGCGACCATTTTTTTTACTTTTTGTCACGGTAATGGGTCACGGACTAGGGCCGCGACCAATTTTTTTTATTTTTTTTTTGTCACACACATGGGTCGCGGCCAAAGTCCGCGACCAATTTGTCACGGTCGTGGGTCATGGACAAGGACCGTGACCAATTTTTTTAATTTTTTTTTGTCACGCACATGGGTCGCGGACTTTGGCCGCGACCAATTTGTCACGGTTGTGGGTCATGGACAAGGGCCGCGACCAATTTTTTTAATTTTTTTTTGTCACGCACATGGGTCGCGGACTTTGGCCGCGACCAATTTGTCACGGTTATGGGTCACGGATTAGAGCCGCGACCCATCACGGCATGGGTCACGGCCTAAGTCCGCGACCATCTGCCGTGACCCCTCTCGGCCGTGACCATTTTTTGGTCACGGACTTGGGCCGCGACCCACGAAAATGGTCACGCCCGAAATGGTCACGGCCCAAGTCCGCGACCCACAGATTTGGTCAGGGATTTTGGCCGTGACCAATCGCCAGTTTTGGTGTAGTGATTGTTGGGAAGGAGAAAGGAAAGAATGGGAATGTTTGATACATCTTCGTTTTCTTTGATATATAATGTTTTGGTTTTTACTTAGTAATTTTTCCACTAAATACAACATCCTTTTCTTGATATATAAGGGTGTGAAATGGAATAAATTTTTCTACTTTAAATTGCTAGTGTCAGTTTTGTTACAGATTACGATGCTTGTTAGAGTGCCTTTTAGGGTTTTTTTTCATTTCCATTAGTAATTTTGGTCTATTTTCTTTATGTGCATAGTTATGGGGTAATTCGTTAGACTTCAATGTCAACACGGCCCAGTGCCATGTGTCATCTGGGATTTTATATACTAAAGTGAAAAATGGTATTTTAAACTAGTGAAAGTTTCGAAATATGAACGGTATATATATATATATATATATATATATATATATATATATATATATAATCGACGATTATATCAATTAAGCTTATGTGATAGCTTACGGTATAACTTATATTATATCACGCTGGCTAAGTGAACGTTATGAGAATTCAGAAGATGGGTGAAAGAGATTAGTTAGGCAGGGTAGCTTAACTAGGTTGTTTAAAATGTATACGATAGGTGTGCACTATTAGAGGAGGGGTGAGGTGTATCTCATGGGAGTGCGATACCAATTTAAATGTGAGAGATTTCATATTTTAAAAATATAGTATTTGATGCAATTGCTAAATATTTTCAAAACTCGGGCTCTAACCCGTTTCTCTATTTCCCCTCTCGCTTTCTATATATGTATATATATATTAGGTGTCCGGACACAGGGACGCCTAGATGATGATTCTTTCGAGTCAGACATTGTTGCAGCAGCTATGGATGCATGCATGATTATTTTAGACACATTTATCCTTGTGATCTAGATAGGAGGTATTGTAGTGACATTCGGGCTGATGGCCCAACTGTATTTATTTATTCATTTACCGCATTTTAGTTTGCGACACTTTGATTTGGTTGTATTATATGTTGTACCGAGGGTTTCGTTATCTTATTTCATTTCAGTTCTGTGTATATAAACTGTTGTGATTGTTTTTCTTATGGTTGATTTTGGTTAAAAAGATAAGTAAATTAAAATTTTAACGCCAGACCTAATAAGTTGTTAGTAATATATTGGTTTTCGACAGTGATGCTGACAATGAACCATATGAGATTCCTGTTTTAATTTGGTATAAGATTGATCCCCCGGTAATTTATTAGGCGGAGTGTCACACACAATTTCTAGGCACCGAGGCACACTTAATCGTTACCTAAAGAGGAATTTAGTATGTTTTTCTAAACTCCCCCAAGGTCCTTTCACTGACATTGTAAACCATTTTCGAGAAACTCGAATGCGAGAGAAGGGAATATTCATTCAAAATAAACATAAGGTGTTACAAAGCTAAGAGAAACAAACAAACACGAAGAAGACTTACAAGCAGATTATGAAGATAGAAGCTCCAAATAATCTTTTTGAATAAGAAAGAGTATGTAAAATGACGATACATTTAATAGACTAATAGAGCATACCCTTATGCGAACCCAAGCTCAAAATTCTAATAGACTAATCATATGGAGCAGAACCCAAGATCATCAGTAAAATTGACGGTTCGTTTTTCAAATCTCGAACCGGCGTACCCTTACCTCAATCAAGAAATTACAGGGCATACCCTTATGCGAACTCAGATATTGGACTTATCATTTGGGCCAACAGAACCCAAAAAATCCTTCAGCTCGTTATTGATAAAGAATTTTAGGAGCAATTGTGGGGTGCAAATCATAACATCCCAAATATTCGGCAACCCAAACATCCCAGTTCAGAGAAGTAAAATATGTTGCTCGTGGATAACTATAGAAGGCTTACTCTCGTTATCTATACTTTCGGAGGAGATAAACATGGATCAACGAACAAGCCAATCAACAGCTGGATGAGTTTCAATACGGCTCAATCGTTCTTACTATTACACTCACATGGGCTTGGAGTTGTTATTAGTTTTTCGGCAACGTGTGTATTTCGTTTGCTTATTTGGGCTGCCCATGTAGACTGAATATTTCATATTGTAATCTTGTCCTAATTAATTCACTTATATTCCATCTCAAAAAAATACTAAAAATGTTAGAAAACTTATTGAAAGAAATTTGTTGATAACTAACGTCAAAAATCAATTTAGGTTATTGGTGTTGGTGAACAAAAGTAATTGGGGTAGCACTTGAAATTAGTGAACTCGTGGGCATATAGGAAATTAACGGCACCCCCACGCGCTACATTGAAATGTGGTGATCAAAATGACGTCATCTTTGCTTAGTTTAGAGAATATTTGGAATGTCCCATTGTGGCAACAACAATTATTTATGTTAAATTATACTAAAAAATATTTTGAAATGTCAAACTCTTTAGGATTGTTCTTACAAGTACCTTGGGTATAGTACACATAACACACCTGACTATCACGGGCACTATTTATTCATAAATTATTATTTTTATTCTAAAGTCGAAGTGCATGCGCCAACACTAAGTGGGCACATTCGTGAATTGTGCCAAATAAGAGACAACATCAAATCTATTGGAAATGAATGACGTATAATTTGAGTTTAACCATGTGTTATACTTGTAAAATATTTCATTACAACTGATATTGTACACTATATATCTAATCCAGTAGTATTCCTTTACTAAAAATCAATATTAAGAAAATACAATTATTTAAATAACGAAGACAAAAATGACATTGAAGAAGTAAAGGAAAAAGATAAACAGATTTAGGCTAAACATTGGAAAGTTAAAAGATGGTGGAGAGGTAGAAAGAGTACACGAACTATAAATATTAACTAAACACTCTCACCAACCAACAAACATTTTTGATCCAAAAATGGACCGCAATGTTAGAACATAAACCCTTAATCCTCGACCTTCCTTTTTTTTTTTGAAACTAAATTAAAAACTCCATAAAATAATAAAGAACCATTGAGCCGGAATTCCATAAAAATATTATCCAAAAAAGTTCCTCTGTAACATTTTTTTTTATAAAATGCTATTCACTTCCCTCTCAAAAAATTTCTCACAAATTTGTCACTGCGGATTACCAGCAAAAAACAAAGCAAATCGATTTTTACCCCTCCCAAGACCCTACTTTGACAGTACCCACATGAGATTGTGCTATCTTCATTAGATTTATGCAAATGGAACAATTATGAAAGCATGTTGTCCATAAATATATTCAACCATCAAATACTTTCTTTTTGACAAATTCCAACCATAAAAAAAAACCATGATAACAGTAGCGAAGCAATTTAAGATTAATATCTTTTTGCAACAATATCGTATACTAATCTTAACCCATCAAAACAAAGGAAAGAGAACCAAGGTTATCAGAAGAATCATCTCCAATCTTCCTTTCTTTCCTTGCTTGCCCAAATGATTAATAAGCTGAAATACTACCAAATAATGTCGCCATTAACCCTGCAAGAAATTTTTTTATTCATATTATGTTCTTGAGTTGAAAGAGTAAATTATGTAAAAGTAAAACTCTAGTAGAAATCGTATATCATATGCTTAAACACTGCCGCCTCAGGCATAAACTTGGCCAACTTAATCTCATTGTGCTTATGAGACTAGAATATAAACTATTGCTAGAAGTCCATGTATACTTACCTTGGTCGGGTCAAATAAACAAAACAACCTATTTTCTTCCCAAAAGATAAGGAAACAACATTATTAAGAGATATTAGGTAGTTCCAATAATTCATCAAACGTGAGAACTCCATTACATTCAACTAAAAAATCAAAAAATCATAATATATGCCGCAAACCCTAAATCAAAAATTGAAACTATTTTAAATCCCACCAAAATGGTCAAAACCCTAGAATTAGAAACACACAATTATTGAAAAATTACATAGATTAAGAGTTAAAATAAACAATGACATATTTTCAATCACCTAAAAATAGCTTTTATTCTTCTCCAACACATAAGAAAATTGATAAATAAAAATAACAACACATCAAGCACAGAGCACCCGTATCCTATTGTATGTGTGATTCAAGGAGGAGGCTCATTCTAAGCTCCATTGCTTGTTCAATTTTTTGGAGGAGTTGGGGAAGGGGCACTAATTATTTTGTTTAGTGATACGCTTTGGGGCGGATTGGTGGTTGGGAGGTTTTTTGTTCCCCTCAACACTTTTTTTTTTTTGGTCTTCTATATACACTTTTGTATATACCCTTTATGCGGTTCCATCTAATATACTTTGCTTACTTATCAATTATTCATTGCATACTGCACAAGATCAACTCCTACATAAACTACATATAATTTTTGATCCACTCCATGCCTTCAAACCAAGAAAAATAGTGAACATTCAGAACCGTATAAAACTGAACATGTTTGCCAAGAGTTAAAACAGGATATTACCATGTTGTGAATTGAATAGAATGAAAAAACATGCTAGAACATTAACCGCGAGCCTTTAATAGTAAGTCAACATCAAAATCTTTTCAATAGGAGGACTTGACCCAGCATTTTACACCAAGTAGAAAAAAAAAGCCAAAGAAAATCGAATTTGATCAGAGCAAGCCTACGAGGACACATAAAGGGCTTTGCGTAAATTAATTAGGTAAAATTTATGGAAAATAATCACCGCATTAAGGTCTCATTGTCGTTGATAGGAAATTATTTTAAGAGAAACAAATTCCAACATTGGAGTGATTTAAGTGACATCAGGTTAATATATGAACCCAGAGAGAAAGAAAAACCAACTCCAATCACAAACAATATGTTTCCTGAGTCATAACAAGAAATTTAAACAATATGAAGGTGTTAGATACAGCATAAGGGGCACAACCACTAAATTAACTTACCTCTTCTTTGAAATTTCTTTCTTCTTCCCATATCTTCCATATCCACCATTGAGCTTCACAAGGCTTTCTACACAAACTTTCTGGTTATAGAAGTCGAGCTTGTCACTAACCTGAACTTTCTCGAATGTCTTCCTTTTAAGGTCATACCGCCACATGACCACACCGCCATCTTGTGCCAAAAGTACTTTCTCACGGCTCTTGGAATACACAACAGGCATTAAAAAGATAAATGACATTAGATCACTTGGCTGCTTAACTGAAATCAACTTGGTCCAAGAATTCTTCACTCCGTAGTCCTTCATCACCCACATGTCCACCTTGATAGAGAGGAAATTGCAAATCAAACAAAGGGTTTCTCCCAACACCTCCACATGCATATAAACACCCTTGTCCAAATATTCAGGCAGTGGCACCAACCCATATTGCTCAGTTCCAAGATCAAAAGCCGCAATGAATTTTTCGCTATCCAATTCCAGTTTTTGACACACAATCCAGTGTAAAGCACCACCAACAAACACACCATGGCTGCCATTGTAACAAAGATAATAAGGAAAATCCGTAATTCTTCGCCACGAAGCCAATTTCTGAGAGTAAACTTTAACTATAGAATCCAATGAATAAACATCTTTACCATAATACTGTTCCATCCTCACCAGCTTATAGTCATGGTTAACATGATCATAACCAAAACCATAAACAATATATAGGTAGCTATAGGAACCCTTTGAAAACTCAAACCCAGGAGATGGTAATTTAATGTGTTTTCTGGTTGATGGGTTCCACAATACATGTGTTTTTAGACGAGACAAACATACCAACCCATTGCAAGAACCCAATATATTAGGGAAGATGCCATAATAAGGCTTTAGTGGGGAGTCGAGTTCCATGGGGTTAGTAAGTGAATCAGGGTCAACAGAATAACCTTGTCGAACGATAATAGTGGTGTTGGAGTTTGTTTTGATGGATTGATTTACATGCAAGTAAATGAAATCTGGCTTCTTTGTTAGGGCACACCATGTTTTTGAAACGCACCTGAAACGGATGAGAGATTTGACGGGTAATCGGGAGAGAATCTTGCGGAGTACATCCTCTGGAACGGGAACGTCAGACATTGTTTGCCTATTAGGGCTTCGGGTGGAATGACAAGAGATTTTAATAAAAAAGCTCCACGCCATGCCGTGAAAACCAACCGGCTCAAAAAGGCTGTAGACTTTCCATCTCCTATGCTGCATTCTTACTTCAGTTCGGCTTCCCTCCCCCGTCTCTTCCTCTTCCCACCCGTCGTTTCATATATAGATGCAGCCCAAGAATTTTGTAATTTGAATTTTTTTAATTCATATTCTCTCCTAAATTGAATTTTGTAGGGGATTTGTAAATTTAGGACCTATTGTAATATGTATCTTGAAAATATGACAACAAACATTTTTTTTATAGTTTTAGTCCTTATTTTTGAATAAAACAGCTGACGCGGACTCATATTCATAAAACGTTGACCAATCACAGCATGTCGCGTATCCCTTTAATTTGAAAATAGGGACTAAAAATGAAAATAAAATGTTTGTTGTCCTATATCCATAATCAATATTATTTGAAGTCGTAAAAATACATAATCTATTTTTTTTTTTTGCATCGAAAATGATTATATTATCATGTTTTCGGAAATTCACTAAGATAGGGCTATTGGGGTTGGGACTCTCTCAAATCTTTCGCCACTCCACTTTCAAACATACAATTCATAAATGCCAGATAAAGCCCTCTTAACATAATATCTCTTCCGCATGCATTTTTTTATTTATCATTTATCTTTCATTATGTAAACTAAGCATTTGAAGAGACCTAATAAAATGCTGACAATAATAATTTTTAATTCAATAATTATATACAATTTAAGCAAAGACAAAAATTTTAAACTTGAGTAATAGTTATTGACAACTTAATCATTAACTGAGTTATAATTTAGTACTTACTTTTTTACCAAACATGAACACGATTCAATTAAAATGCGACACAATACAACATTATACGAAACCTTATTTTTTTTATCTAATAAGAACATAACGCAAATAAAAGTGACACGACACAAAAATTTATTTTTTTAACTAACACGAACACGAATTTTTTTCTAACCTAAGACGAACACAATCAATGTAAAATAGACACGAGATGACATAAAATATTATTTTAATTTATTTACAAAAATAGAAACACGACCGAATTGAAATTCGACACAATACGAAATATTTTTTTTACGAAACACAAATTTGGCCAAGTAAAAGCGACACAACATGATTATTTTTTCAAACACAAATAATAATTTTTTTTACCAAATACAAACACGATTTTTTTTGCCAAACACAAACACGATCGAAGTAAAACATAAACACCACATCTGATCGTGTTTTCGTTTGGTAAAAAACTAAAAATAAAAACATGTTGTGTCGCTTTAACTTGGACATTTTGGTAAAAAAAATGAATTCGTATTGTGTGGCATTTTAATTTGGTCGTGTTTCAGTTTTTGTAAAAAAAAAATTCACAACACAACTGAATTAAAATAAAAAAGATTTCACAACACAACTGAATTAAAATACGACACTCTGTTTTTTTTACCAAAATGACCAAGTTAAAGCGACACAACAAGATTTTTTTTTAACAAACGCGATCCGATGTGGTGTTTATCCTTTACTTCGATCGTGTTTGTGTTTGTGTGTTGGTAAAAAAAATCATGGTTGTATTTGGTAGAAAAAATATTATTTGTGTTTGGAAAAAAAATCCTGATGTGTCACTTTTACTTGCCATAGTTGTGTTTCGTAAAAAAAATATTTTGTATTGTATCGCATTTTTATTCCATCATGTTTCTGTTTTTCTAAATAAATTAAAATAATATTTGGTGTCATGTCGTCTCTCTTTTACTTGAATTGTGTTCGTGTTAGGTTAAAAAATATATTTCGTGTTGTATCCAATTTTAATTGGGTCGTGTTTGTATTTGATAATGAAAAATTATGTCGTGTCGTTTTTACTTGGATCGTGTTTGTATTTTTTGACCTAACCTGAACACAACCCAATTACAAGCGACACAACACAAAATCTTATGTTTTTTTACTGGGGTCATGTTTGTAAACCAAGATATTATACTATTTTCAAAGTTCATATTCTCTACTAAATTGCATTTCTTGATGTTGTTTTTGTGTGTTGAATAGAGCTGATACTAGCATTTCGTATATATAATGTTGTCGTTGTTGCTATTGAAAGTCGCATCACCTTATGCTGTAAATTACATTTTTTTTTTGCATCGAAAATGATTTTATTATCATGTTTTCGAAAATTCACTAATTACACATCCACATAGGATTGTTAACAGGATTGATGCAACACACCAACTTTCAACTCCATATGACTTTACAGCAAATTAAACTTCAGGTATTTTTATTGGAATTATTTGAAGATCATTTTATTGGAATTCTTCATATATTTTATTTTTATTTTTATTAATTTTTCTTTTGTTTAGATTGTTTTCTCATCTTAGATAATTAGGTTATATTTCTTTGGTTGCATGTGTAGAAAAATCTTTGGTTGTATGTAGACCAAACACATCCCCTTTCTTAATTTGCATTATATTTCTAGACCACTATTTATTAATTTTGGAGGTTCGTGTGGCACGTCAAAGTGGAGGTCGATTCGGTTCATGGGATTGCAGAAATGGGTTATGGTTGAGTAGGTTTATGAATTAATTCATTGTAGGTGTATACGTTTTGAAGACCATAAGGTATTTAGTAATATTACTAAAATAGTATATAGTAGGAAATTGTATTTTACTTGATAGATGATGTGCCTTTGTTTTATTTAGACACGAACATGAAACGATTCAATTTTTTTTCAGATAACATGAATATGATCCCAATAGGACAGGACATCACAAACATAATCGATCAACAATATTCGTACTATATATTTGCGCTCGCACATCGCGCGACGTACATGCTAGTTTCGACAAAGAAACCAGCAGGCTCATATAGTTCCCTTATTAAAAGGAAAATCATCGGTAAACATCGAGTGCCATTTTGTACGCGGTGAATTTGAGTAAAATCTGATTTCTTTCGAAATTTTTTGAAAAAATATAAGATTTTTACATTTAATACAAAATTAAGTTGTATAGAAATTTGACCCTAGATAGAATCAGATTACCTCATTTGTAGGAAAGTGGCTGGAATCAAAAACCATCCAGTATAAATGAGATTCTTACTTTCCCATGAGAATCCTAACAAATAATTTTTGTGAAGAGAAAAATAGACTTAAAAATATTAAATTATAAAAACTGCCAATAAAATCTAAATACTTATATTGTTATGTGAGTTTGTATTAAATTTAAAGTAAAACAAATTTTATTTAGATACTTTTTTCTACTCTTGTAATAATTAATTTGATTAGCTTACAGTATAATACATACATACAATAAATATATATATATATATATATATATATATATATATATATATATATATATAAATACCAAGGTTCTAAAAAATGCGGGGCGTGATCGAGGCGTGGAGGCCAAGCCTTAAGCGTTAGAAGCCTAGGTGGGCATTAGGCTTAAAAAGGTGTGAAAAGGCGTTTAGGCATTCTTAATATATTTTAAGAATTTTTAACCATAACACGGCTATTAAAATACTAAAATTGTACATATCATAAAAATATGTCTGAATATATGCAAATTAAAATACTATTTGATTATTTTGGATGAGACAATGGTCCTGGTTAGTAAAAAATTCTTTAAAACGCGATATCGTTTCACTAAAGCATTGTTGTTTTTATAAACAAGTTCGCCTTAAGGGTTTTACCAAGAATAAGGCGTAAAAAACTTAAAGCGTGGCGTTTCTCCCAAGTCTTAAGCCTAGACGTGCCTATGCGAAACCTTAGCGAGTTTTTTAGAACAGTGATATATATATATATATATATATATATATATATATATATATATATATATATATATATATATATATATATATATATATATATATATATATATATATATATATATATATATAAAGGAGCATGGTTTTTGAATTCCAATTCTATGTGAGCACAATAACGATCCAGATTCTACAAAGAAAATGAAAGGTGCTAATTTGGTCTTGCATTTTCAAAATCCCGCCCAAAATTATCTCGATAAACTCACCATTCATCTTTCAATCACTATTTCACTTTTCTAAAAAATTCTCTTCTCTATTCTTCCTACACATTACGCTCTCTTCCTTCCTTCTCTTTCTCTAGCACACGAAACTTCTCATGTTTTAGGGAATTGAGGTGGAATATTGTGACTTTTTTGTTTTCGGACCTATCAAATATACAATCCCACTCTTTAATTTGTGGTGCAAAACCTTGGATTAAAATTTACTATGTTTTGTTTGACATTTTGATTGTTTTTGTTTGGATCGATCAGGTAAACTCTTTTTTTTTTTCATTCGGGTTTTCATTTTTTGGGGGGTTTCCTTTAAAATCAGTTTGATTGATTTCTTATCTAATAACTAGAGATTATTTTGAGTATATTTTGGTTTGTTTACAATATATGCGAGTTTCAGATTTTTGGCACTCAACATGTCTCAGGTATACTCTGTATCCCTCTCCATCATATGTGTTTCAATTTTTAGTATTTTTGAAGTAAGATATTTAAATTCAAGTTTGTTTCATCGGTGTAATTTTTTTGTGATCCTCTTTTATTCTGTTAAGTCTTATATTTTTGGCTTTTAATATGGGGTAAGAGTGGGTAGTTTTTTTTTATTTGGTCTTATGATTTAATGTCTTATTAAGGTTACATTTTCTTCAAATTTGGTTATCCATTTATATTTTGGTTTTTGTTTAAAATGTCACTATAAGAAAAATACATTTTTATGACGCTTAAAAAAATAATTTAATGACATTTATTACAAAAATGTCATTTAAAGGTTAATTCTTTTATTAATATGACATTTATAATATAAAACGTCATTTTATACATATTAGTCTTTTAATGACACTCTAAATATAAAAATCATATTTAGTTATACATATTATGACCTTGGGGGGGCGGGGGGTTACCCGCGCGACAGCCTCCAAAATTTGATTTTGCCCGCACGCTAGCTCCTTTCTCCTCACGGCTCCTCTCACCTCCTTTCCTCACGTCTCCTATCCATTCTCTCTCAAGTTGGGTGATTTCTCCATTATCTGGTATGTTTTCTCCTCTCCACTCTCAAGTTGCCGACCTGTACGTATATGTATGTAAACATAATCAAGATGTCTGCCATTTCTTATTCCTTTGAAATCGTATTCGTTCTATACTTGAAAACCAACTCCGTAATACATATTAAATTAAAAGTCTCTTGAAAACTAAAATGATGATCCATTCTAAACTCCATTAATTAATCTCTCGATCAAATACAATCTAGATTCAATTAATCTATTTTCATCATTCTCCACTCAAATCGCATTATACAATACTACTAATATTACTACATCTATGTAAAAAAAATATTTTTAGAAAAAAAGTTTAAAAAAAGTTTTCAAAATTTCAAAATTATTTTTTATATAAATAAATAAAATTGGTTATAAAAACATTTTTTATTTATGAAAAAATTAACCTTTTGTAATGGCTTTAAAATAAGATATTGAATTTATTATATATAATAATTTTTAGAATTATCATTATATTTATTTATTATACATCGCCCGTGCATCGCACGGGTTATATGTTAGTTAGACTAATAAGAGTACTCACGAAATTTAGTCTAGGTCCATTATAAGCCTCAATCCAATTAGCCCAAATCATACTCCAAATTGCCCGAAACTTGGCCTAACCCATATACTAACCCAAAAGACTTAAATTCTACTATTATAAGTCAAAAGGAATCAATTAAATTAAAATCTTATTATTAATTAGTTATATGTCACTCGACACTATAAGAAATTAGTTCACAATCGATGGAACCCGATATCAAGGGAATAATCCAAACAAGAAAACCCTCGACCCTTAGTCCCTAATCATTCCATAGTCGCTCATAATATTAAGTCACTTCAAATATTTAATTAATTCATTACAGTGTATTATTTCTATCTCCAAAAGTATGAATTCATGTTACACAAATACAAACTATATAACATGTATAAAATATACGAAGTGACATCTCATATGTTACGAAACGCAATTAAATAATTAAATACACAATATAAATAATGCATTGAAAATACGAGGTATTACAGTTTGGGAGGTGTGCGCCATGTGCCTAGGTGACGTCAGTAGCCCAATACACTTACAACACAAGGAGATTTGCAAATATTCCACTTCATGTGTCAATAACTAACTTGTGATTGTTCTCTCATATAACTTGTAAAACGTGATCTCACCTAACCTATATAGATTAGACGTGCGTCAATCTATTCTCTCATCTCTAGTAGCATGTAAATACCATACAGAAACCTCATGTGAGGAAAAAGACTTTTACATATTGTCATGCAACAAAATTGTAGAACTTGAGAGCTTGTAATCAGTTTATTTTCATGGTGATTGCCAACTAAAGTAATATAAAAATCTGCACTTGTTTACCTAAGCACCAAGTTGGGATGAACCACGTAAATTCAGGTTCCTCTCTTTTTCTCTTTAACTCTTTACTTAATTAGTATTTATGTATAGTCTCTATTAGTTAGTTTATCTACTAGTTATTAATATCATTTAGCTAATATCTAGTATATACTAGTTTCTAGCGATAACAACGGACTATGAATATCATGATTGCTTCAGAGAAGATATTAGTCTTATATTTTGGTTAACGATATATTCATGTCAACCCAAACACGACACGATTATTAATTATGTCAGATTAATGTTAGGTCATTTAACATGATTAATTAAACAAGTTGGGTCAAGGCTGGTATTACTCAATATGAACCCGATATGACACGACACGTACAAATTGCCTCACGCGTACCTATAGCATGAGATGTAAGAAGTCAACCTCTAACCAACTGTCTTATCCATTGTATGATTTACTATATAAGTCTCAATAATCTTCTGTTACTAACATCATCCAAACAAATAAGAGAGTTGCACTTCCTACCGTATAACGCCTCATAGAGAACCATTTAGATACTAGATTGATGAATGTTATTATAAGCAATCTACACTAAAAAAAATGTTCATCTCATAATTAAAATACCTAACGGCCTTCCTCGGTCACAAATTTAAATTTCTACCAGCACGAATTAAACTTGTTAACATAATTTATTTTCCTAACGGCCTAAGGCCGATAGAAATGTAATAATATATCAAACCAATTTTCTAACGCGAAATAGGATTAGTAATGGTTACATGATGTTAGAAAATCATTTTTCGAGGGTATTGTTTGTCTAGAGCCAGTGTGAGGAAATCTTTGTAATACTTGCATGTACCAAAAATCTTGTATTAAAACCAAGAATTATATTTTATGCTTTTAATCAAATAACGTGGTTGTTTTGTAATTAAGGATACATACTTATTCATTTGTTTTGTTTCTGGTGTGAGCTTTTTTTAGTCCTTATGTTAGGAATCAAGGTTTATCCGTAGGTTATTTGATATTTTATTTTTGGCGTCTAAACAAATATGTAGGTTATTTGATAGCTTGGGTTAATTTTGTTATTGCATTAGGAAATTAAAGATCCGAAAAAACAAAGAGTACAGACAAAGAAAAAAAACCCAAAAAATCAAGAAAACAAAACTAAAAATATCATGAAAGAAAAGGAAATTACAGAATAATATAAAATAAAATAAAAATGAAATACCCAACAATTTCGTATTGGTAATTGATTTCAAAACCTGAAAATCGAAATTATCGAAATCAAAAACACCAAAAAAAATTGATATGGTATTGACATGGTATTGGCATCATATTGCCAAACCCGCCCCGTACTTTTACTAAGTACAGACCAAACCGACTAATAAGCACCCTATCTCGAATCATAAAAAGTGATCTTCAAATATTAGAATGCCCATCAAATTGCCTCTCTCTCTCTCTCTCTCTCTCTCTCTCTCTCTCGGGTTGAATGCTCATATAAAATCTAGAGAAAAAAATAGAGAGAAGAGCCAACCCAAACCAACACGAATCCAACCCGCACTAGTTCATCTAGTTAACAACCCGCCCTAACCTAGGCACATGCGCACCCAAATCCGATGCTAGGTCTAGAAACAAGATTAGGAACCTCTAAAGTTGTGGAATAACTCTACATGGTATAGTGGTCATCTTAGTCTTTTATTTCAAAATAAAAGGTCAAGATTAACTTGACTTGATATTTAAAATAGTGTAGTGATGTGGTGAATGGCGGAGATTTGTATAACTCTACTTGGTAGAGTAATTACATCACTCATTAGGAGCCCAATACCTAGACAAATGTCTATCGAAAGAATCACTATAAACCGCTATGCCTATTTACTTTATTATTACTTTCTTACAAAATTTAGCATCAGCTTCGTACACTCTAGAACATCACGACTCTCTGCAAACATGCAAATGCACATTTAGATCTATGTACAATCCATGTTATCACAAGTTGATCAGCCGTCTCTATTGATCATACTTTACTTTCTATTATTTATTTATTTTCAATTTACAAACTGTAATGGCTGAGTTCATATAGATCATACTGGGAAAATGATATTACATTCAAATTTAATCATATGCAACGCTAATTTTATTTACATGGTGTAAAGGGTCTGGAACAACCCTTGTAGCACACAGGTTCTGTAACATACACGTGTGACTAGGTAACAGAAAGCCTATCGCCCAGCTCTTTTCTGTATAGGTGAAATAAACCACTGCGATCTGCTATTTAAAGCTTCTCATTCAACAAGGTCTTGTATTGATCGTCTCGGTCTCCTAATTTGCGCATCAGTTCAACCTAGAAACAAAAGAAAACAAAATAGAATAATTATACAGGAATGAAGAATTTCTATTATAATGGAACAACACAAGTAGAATTTTATTTAATTTTCTAAACAAATCATAGGGCTCACTGCAGTTATAACTAAGCGAAAAGGCCTCAGGGATGTAAAAGTGAACCACTTAAAAACCAATTCACATAGGCTCTGTTTGGTTGTGCAAATTATTTGATTATGTGAATTGGTTCATTGTGAATTAGTGAATTATAAATGAGTGGATTTGAAATGAGTTTAAATCAATTTTTACTCAATGTTTGGTAATCTGAAATTGATGTTAAGGTTTTACGAGAAAAAAAGATAAAAATTAATTAAGAGAGAGGGAGGGGGTAAGGAGGGAAGGGAGGGAAAAGAGACATAGGAGAATGAACTTTATCTAACTCCTATTCTAAATGGATGCATTTCACGTTTTTTGTGAAATGATCCAACTTCAAATTTTACACGAGTTAAAATGGGGCAATAAATAAATCATTTCATTAATGAAATCAAACACAATTAATGGGTCAATATGTAAATGGATCAATTTATTAATGAACCAATTTACAATTTTGGAACAACCAAACGGGACCATACTTTTGGCATAAGAAAGAAGAGTATAAATTATAGTAGTTGTTAAATTTCCCCGTCATCCTCAATAGCACCAAATTTTGACCCTGATTTTTGTTAAGTGGATGAGAAACACATAATTTTTTTTATTACATAATGAAGACTTGATGATATTCATTGCAGACAATGCTCTTTATACAAGTGCACCTAGTAAGAAAAATGTCGACTTCATGAGCAAATACTAATTTTGAATTTTACATTCTACGTTCCATAGTAATAACATAAAATTTAAATAACCCTTTGTCCCAAATTAACATTCTCATGACGATTGTTTTAAAGATACACGCAATCCGTGGCCAAGATCAAGACTTGTTTACTATCATGAAATTTGGTTCATTAATTACAATCACAAAAAAAGAAAGTGCATTCTTCATTTGGACATTAAAAAGAAAAGAAAGACATTTAATTTGGAACGGGGGGTGTAGATAAGTTGAGCATTCTTCATTTGGCCATTAAAAAGAAAAGTAAGACATTTAATTTGGAACGAGGGGAGTAAATATGTTGAGCATACCACGTATCGTGCCCATATAATTCAAAGATATGTCATGTTCGGGCCAAATTATGAAGCATGTTAGTCATGTTCTTTGCGTTTTGTTGTGCTATTCGTGTTTTTACTCGTGTTTACGTCAAGTCGAGTAATCTTGCAAGTTAAATGGATTATGTCAGGTTAAAAAAAACATGATATTGTCTCGTGTTGGATTACAACATGACCAAAAAACACAAACCTCCATCCCTAATAGTGGGACGCATAACAAACTTCCTATGCTAAGAATACACGTGAAACTCCTCCATGTGGGTGTGTCATGGGCATATTGAATGCAAGGTACTATATTGACCCAATATGTAATGATCTTCTCGCACCAAACTCCTTTGTGTATATTATATGTGTGTATGTGTGTAAGTTCATGCATTTGATCCCTAGATTGAAACAATTCATTACAACAACTGTAAAAATTTCGAATAAGTGGAGAATACAAGAATGACCTTTCAACCCATTTATGAAAAACACCTGGTGATTCTTAGTACTTAAATCCTACGAACTTCTAAACTCCATTTGTGTTGTTTCCTAGTTTTGTATAATATTAGTCTTAATTTGTTTTAATCGGCCTTTGGCCCCCATGTATCTAGTTATACTGAGCTTGATCTTCAATTTTTTCACTTTTTAGGCTTTGACACCCAAAAGTTTCACGCATGCTCATGGAATGTCACAAAAGATTCCCATAATGCATCACAAGTGTATTAACGATGCTTTTGGAATCAAACTCCAAGAAGTAAAATAGTGGGGATCACACTGAATATAACAGAATAAGGAGTTTAAAGTCAAAATAATCCTATTTTACATATTACAATTTTTCAGTTTACGTAGAATATAGTTAAAATTCTAACTAATTGAATAGACAACAGATATTGGAAAGAAAATAAATTAAGCCAAAACAAGTCATGAGTGGGTGTGATTGCCCCACTCGTGCGGGGTTGATCCACCAATGGATAACACAAGATAATTCCCATTTACACTCGACTAAATAATAACGGGAAGGAAAAAGATGAGGAAACATAAGAGGATTGCACCAGTTATTTTCATGGGTGAAAAGTTTTACCAAAGTTTAGTTTATAGCTTTGAAGATTATGTTTACAGTTTTTGTTGACCTTTTGGTTATTCCGCTTGTACATGGGTGTCACCCCATTAGCGGCCTTCTTTTTTCATAATGATACTAGTATTTTATCAATAAAAAGAATCCAAACCAAGTCACATGTAGAAATTATATCTATGCATACCATCAATATTATAGAAATCGATATGGAAAAGATATTGTTCCCTCCCAATAGAATTGCAAGGTAAATGAAAAATTGCAACCGTAATCCTTACCAAGTTTTATTATTTATCAAGTGACTTCAATATATTCTCAACTACAATTATAAAAAAAAAGCCATGAGCCATCGATGCAAGTAAAAGAGAATGTTAGAAGCCAACTAGTGAAAAGAATTTGATTTCCAAAAATTTTAAGGAACTATCCATTTGTTTAATGCCTCATAGTGATAATATTGGAGCTCTATCGAGGGAAGTTAGGGTCGTCCTGACGTGGCAACTCCATGCTTACACTTAATTCATTATAGAAACAAAGACCACTACACAACTGATGAGGTTTATTTTCGACTAGTCCGAAACCGAACGACAGATATCTTCGAAGAACATTACAGTCACCAAGTGGACAAGATAACAATCAACATACAAATGAGGGGATGGTGGATTAGCGATTGGACGAATGAACGAACGCATAATGACAGCATGGGGAGTATGATGACCTTGTGAGCACGAACAACCCCACCTCAGTCCGCCAAACGCTCAAGTTTCATAAGATGAACGACCATTTGAATCTCCAAGCCTTTGTCAGCAAGTCGTTAGTTCAATGGCTTAACACGTTTCCTATTAATGTGGTCGTGAATATCGACAAACAAGAACCGTGGGAGTACATGGAGATGCCAGGGAAGAACACGTGTCTTCCTTAAATTCAGATCTTCTCAACATAGAATGACGTTATAAAGGTTGAATATATAAAGCCTCTTGTAGTGTGAGATCTAGTTACACTAACAAGCTCGTTAATCCTCCCTAATTTCCTATAATTCTCTAAAGTAATATAAAAACTCTCTCACCCCTTCACCCCGTGGACGTGGGCTGAGCTCAGACAAATTGCGTATATCCGGTGTTTCATTCTCATCTTATCTCCTTCACTTGTGTGGCATTATAGACTATAAATTTATTGTGTTGTGTGCGTGAACAATTAGATTTTCACCTCAACATAATTGGCGTCGTCTGTGGGAACAACAGTTTCCAAGGCCATAAAGAAGAATTAAGTTATGCAAGCCATGAATGTCTTCAGAATGCAACATTAGGTTCTTCAAGATCTGCTCGCGGAGATCCTAAATCGCTTACCACCCACTCCATCACTGGTATTGGAGCAGCAAGTGGCCCAGGCTCCTCCCACCGAAGAAAATATTGGGGTACAGAGAATGAAATACTCCAGCAACCTCCACCACGCCCCGCCCGACTAGATCACTGACGTACCAAAATCATCGACCAAACAATGGGAAATTGCTCGTAACTTGGAGCAACAAAAAAAGTTGTTCAATTATGGGATTTTGATCGAAGGAAGCTTCAAAGAAGACCCCAATGTCTGGAAAATGTTCGTAGACGGTTCGTCATGTGCCTTTGACAGAGGAGCAAGCTTGATAATTACCACGTCGGATGACATTGACGTAGAATATTCCCTCAGATTCTAATTTGAGGCCTCTAATAACGAAACAGAGTATAAGGCAATCATAGTAGGGTTTAACCTACCTTCATCTCTTGGCTTCAAACAAATATAGACACGTAGTGATTCTCAAATAATAGTGAATCAATTATTTTGAATTTATGGAGCACGCGAGGAGTCCATGTCAAAATTCCTAGTGAAAACACAAAGGTTGATAGCAATTTGTCCCGCAATCCAATAAGCTAGTTACATGTTAGTAGAACTTAAAGGAGGATAACCTAGGTTCGTCCAATATCTATAACTAGTAAAGAAGATTAGTCAGGTAACATCCGACCATATAATCATAAAACTAAACTACTAGTAGACCCAGTCTAAATAACTGACAGTCAATAAGTTGAAGTTTCGACGAGTGTCGACTGCAAGGCAGGTCAAACTCCCACCAGTCGACAAAAACATCATAGAAGTCGAACTCAAGTCTCCTTTCAGCTGAGAAATCATGGATTGCTCAATTCCGTCCAACTTCAAGCTCTCAAGAATGGATTCCTTCGACGAAACCACCAATCCTAGGAACCACATAGATCATTATGGGGCAGATATGGATTTTCTGGCCAGCCCAGACCAGATTAGATGTCGAGCATTCGCCACGACCCTAAAGTATTCGATGAGAACTTCGTTCAATCATTGTCACCCATTTCTGAACGATCTTTTCCATCCGAACCTCTGTCAGTTCCCTCTTCTAGCCCTTAAAATTACTTCTCACGATGATCCCCTCTTAATCAAAGCATTGATATTAAACTGGGTCGTTGAGAGAATCATGGTTGATAGAGGGAGTTCAGCCAACATCATATACTTCGAATGCTAAAAGAAAATTGAGTTGGGAGCACGCCTAAAGCCAGTGAATGGACCATTGTTGGGGTTCTCCGGAGAGTAAGTATATCCAGAGGTTCAATTGAACTTCCATTCACAATCGAGAAAGTGCCCATGTCGATTACACTATAGGTAGAATTTGTGGTAGTAAGGTCACCATTGGCCTATAACATCTTGATTGGGTGAACAACTTTAATCAGGATCGATGTGGTCCTATCAATCAAGTCCCTCACTCTTCGGTTTCCTATGCCAAACGTGGCAGGGGTTGTGCGCGGGAGTCAGTCGCGTGCCACGAGTTGTCATTTTGCCTTGCTAAAGAAGAAGGAGACCTTCAATGTTGATGGGTTGGACCCGAGAGAGGAGATGACGATAGGATCCCCGGTTGAGGACCTGATTCCAATTCCTTTATACAACGACCGACCAGAAGGAGTAGTATACATGGGATCGTCACTAACTGTCGGGAAGAGGGAGGAGCCAATTTTGTTCCTTAAAAAGCACCATCAAATATTTGCATGGAGCCACAAAGACATATTTGGGATCGATGCCTTAGTAATTACTCACAAACTGAAGGTCAACCCGACTTCTCGACCGGTAAGATTGAAGAAGAGGGCGTTCACCCCCGAGTCAGGCTGCCCATGTTGAAGTAGGAAAGTTGCTTGACGCAAGATTTATTTGAGTTTCAGATATCTTGATTGGATGTCGAACGTCGTTATGGTTCGGGAACCAAATGGGAAATGGAGATTATGTGTTGATTATTCGGATTTGAATGAAGCTTGTTCAAAGGGCTCATACCCACTGCCAAGGATCGATGCCCTAGTGGACGCCACGACAGGACACGAGACTTTTTTCATTCATGGATGCTTACTCCAGATATAACCAAATTCGGATGCATTCGAATGATGAGGAGGAAACGTCTTTTATGACACACAGAGGTACGTATTCCTACTGGGTGATGTCATTCGGATTAAAGAACGCGGGGGCCACATACCAGACGCTCGTAAACTAAATGCTAGAAGACCAAATAGGGAAGACGAGGGAAGTCTACATCGGGGATTTGCTGGTAAAAAGTCTGAAAGAAGACGACCAAGACTTGAAAACTTATCTGACATAAATCTCGCTCCTTTTAAAGACGATTCCCGAGGAAGAATTATGCCTTTACCCCGTCATCTCTTCGACGGCGGTCAATTCGGTCCTGACCGGGACGATGCAAGGCTCAATGGTCAGTCTACTATGTAAACAGAGTGTTTAAAGGGGTAGAAACTAGGTACCTGATGTTGGAGAAACTAGCCTTTGCACTAGTTGTATCAGCTCGAAAGCTGAGGCTATATTTTCAAGCCATACCATAGTCGTTCGGACAGACTTTTCGCTTAGCTAGGTCCTACACGAACTGAAGGTATTTGGAGGATTGATGAAATGATCGATCAATCTTGGAGAATTCGATATACACTACAAGCCGAGGGTATTAGTCAAAGGACAAGCAATCGTCGATTTCAACGCAGATTTTACCAGCACCGAGGGGCAGAACACCCCCAGCAAATCATTGAAGGAAAGCATATATGGGTAGTCTACGCGAACGGATCCTCTATTAAGGAAGGTTATAGCGCGGGACTAATAATGGAGACGCCCGATGGCACTTGCATAGAGTACGCACCAAGGTTCAACTTCAAAGCATACAACAATGAAGCCGAGTACGAGGTACTAATCGATGGAGCAAAACTCGCGCTATCCCTCAAAGCCAACCAGGTACAATTCTTTAACGACTCCAATGTTATCACTCAAAACTCTAACGTATTTGGTGAGTACGAGCCAAAGGGAAAAACATGATGGTTTACTTGAAGCGGTTCCAGGAAATAGCAAGACGGTTTGAAAGATTCGTTATCCAACATATTCTGAGGGAGGACAACACCAAAGCCGACCACCTAGCCAGGATGGCATCAATGGAATCCCCTTGTGGAAATCCTGAACAGACCTAGCATCCAGCTGAAGGAAGCAGGGGCAATCGAAATGGTTCAACAAGCACCCAGGTGGATAGACAAGTATGTCCTATACATCTAGGATGGGATCCTTCCCCAAGACCGAACGGAGGCGAAGAAGGTAAAAGTCAAAGCAACCAAGTATTTACTTTATGAGGGAATGTTGTACCAGAGGGGATAAGTTCAATCGATTTCGAGGTGTGTTCACCCATTTGAAGTCGATTTAGTCCTGAAGAAGCTCCACGAAGGAATCTGCGAAGAATACCTGGAAAAAGGAGTAACGGAGAAAGAATTAACGCAGGGCTACTACTGGCCCACGATGAGCACAAACGTCGAACGATTTGTCAGGAGTTGTGACTGGTGCCAACGAACCGCCAATGACGTACACCAACTACTCGAAGAATTGTCAACGATCGCCTCGCCATGGCCATTTGCCTTATGAGATGGATATTCTCGATCCGTCGACCGGGAAGGGTCAATGCAAGTTCTTATTAGTGGAAATTGACTACTTCATAAAATGGGTAGAAGCCAAGCCGTTAACCATAATCATTAATCAGAAAGTTCACCCATTCATCTGAAAGTACATCATCAGTCATTTCGGAGTGCCCCATGCCATCATCTTTGATCACGACAGGCAACTTGATAGCTTGAGGATTGGCAATCTATTCAAAGAGTTTAAGATCAAACACTACTATTCAGCCCCAAAACACCCCAGGAGTAATGGCCAAATGGAAGTAACGAACCGAAATCTCCAACGTAGGTTCAAAACATAACTTACTTACTCCAAAATACTCTGGGTTGAAAAGCGAGTCCCTGTCCTACAACAACAACAAGGAGGGCGAAAGGGTCCACAACTTTTGCTTTGACTTATGGCACCGAAGTCGTGATACTAATTGGGTTAGAAGTGCCAAGCTTGCGGGTGCACTGTTTCAATGAAGCAATAAATGACGAACAACTCCGGACCAACCTGGACCTCCTTGACAAGCGCAAAGAAGAAGCAGCATTGAGGGTGGTGGTGACACAATAAAAAACAACCCAATATTACAACCGGAGAGCGAGAAATTGATATTTCGAGGTCGGCGACCTTGTCCTCGAGAAAACGATGCAGTAGATCAAAACTCCGAGTCGTGGAAAATCAGCCGACAATTATGAGGGCCCTTATGTAATGGCACGCATCATACGACCACGGACATATGACCATGAGGTCCGCACACTTCCTCGTCCATGGAACGTTGAGAACCTAAAGCTTTATACAAGTGAGGACAATCATCGAGCCAAACTAAACAGCCGATCACCAACTTGAAGCACTTTTTTAATATCTGTTATATCTTTTTCAATTTTAACAAGTTAATTCTTGCATTTCCCATTCCTATTTCCTTGAAAATGTAGCTCTATGCATCACAACTATTATCAATAAAAGGAAATTGTTCTCCTAATAATGTGTTTTTTCTCAAATGATTGGCTTATCAATGCACTATTTTCTCACACCCACCCCACTGGGAGCATACCGGTTATGCACCAGTACAGCGACCGAATCCCCACCTAAGCGTTCCAGTTATACCGGATTATGAACCAACCGCTAGGTCGAAAGAAGGCTCACAACAGGCCACATCTTGGTACACATCTTCTAGACTAAAAAGTCTCGAAAAAATAACATGGTTGATCTCCAAGTTAACTCCAAGCCCCCTCGGATTTGATCCGATCTGCACGGCATGGTCGGTGCGAGTATAAATTGGGTTAACTTTGAGTCAAGCGGGGTTATCTCCGATCACTCGGTTATTTTCACATAAAATAGGGGATATATGGTAATAATAATGCAGGCGTGCTGAAATTCGGAGCAAAAAATTTATTCTAATAAACCTAGTGATCGGAACATATATGGCCGTTCGTACCACCCTTCACCAATTGACCTTCGAAGTATAAATAACTCAGTTCATCAACCGAGTATAAACAACCCGTAAACCGAGTATAAACAACTTGTATAAGCGACTAGGTTCGTTAAACGAATATAAACAATCTCTGCAATTAACTCGATTCATCAACTGAGTATGAATACTCTGCTCGGCAATCACCAACCACGGTGCAAACATCAAAAGAAATCCGCTTCTCAGTGAAAAAGTTGACATAATTTGACATAATTTATAAGCAAGTATGGGAGAAGACAATTTACAACAAAAATTTTAAGCATAGCAAAATAGAGAAAAAGTCGAGGTATGATAATAGGAAATCATCACAACATTAAACACAAAAGATCATCACGGCCATGCTATTAAGAATACAGGAAAATCAAATATTCAGGCCGAAGCCAATATTATAAACTATTAAAATTCAAATGTTTATCAAGTGAAAAGAAGACTATGGAACAGGGGGTGGAGCGGGAGGGACACGTAAGACAGAATTCAGCCCATCTACTAGCGCATTGAAATATGGAGATCTTCACCTTCTGAATCCATCGGGGCTAGGAGATATCAGAAGCCCATGAAACTGGGAATATCCCTATTGATCCAAGCACAAGGGCAAGGGCATCAACAACTCTTCAACCTCGCAATCGTCTAACGCTCCTGGTAGACGTTGATGAAGGATTGATTTTATAACATTCCACCATACTCCAAAGTCAAGAACGACTTCAGGTAAATGAACCTGATCGGAGGGGCCGGAGCCCGTTCGGCCTTCTCCTTTTCGGTAAGTTGTCGCTTCAAAACCGATGGAAATGAGTCCCATTTTAAGGATTATTCGTCATTTTATTTTCTTTTGCTATTGTATTTTCTTTCTTTTGTTTTAGTATTTAAAGGTAAGGGTAGGAACAGACAATTAAGGGCATTTTTGTAATTAAAATATTAGCTTATGGCCTAAGCTACTCCCCTTTAAATGTCCCCTTGTATGCCTCATTTCAAGAGGACTTAATTTTGGAATAGAAAAAAGTATTTCTCTCTACAAGTGTGATAGATATTTTTAGGAGCCTTTTACGTGTAGTTTACATCAAATTGGTATCAGAACGGGTGTCGCTTCACATTGGTATTGGTGTATCGGTGTATTTTTATCAAAATCCTACACTACTCTTTAATGGCTCCAAGAAAAATGACAACAAGAGGTGATTAATCGAGAATTGAAACAACAATTTTTGAGTTGAAGCAACATGTGGCCAACTCTTTTCTAAACTAGGCCTAAACCCTAACCCTAGCCCACCCAAAACCCTAAATCTCATCCCTTTCATTTCCTCCCCTTCCCAAACCCTAGTACCATCTTCCCTAACCCTTTTACCTCGCCCCCACCTCAAACACTAGGCTCCACCGCTACCCAGCTGCGAGCAGGCCCAAACCAAAATCCAACCCTTGCCGCTACCTTCCCCACCCAGGCGGCCAACCACCAGACTTGTCGACCACCCCAAATCCTCCCTTGCTTCCCGCGACCCAAACCCCAGTCCCCTCGACCCAAAAAATACCTCATCCGAACCCAACCCGACCCAAACTCAATCGCATCCTGGCCACCGACCACCCCAGGAGGTTGCGCATCCCTCTAAACTCCAAACTTACTCCGGAAGCCTAAGGTTTTTGCCCTAAATCTGTTCGGAACCCACCTGGGCTGCCGTACCGAGCCCCAAACCTATCTAACCGCTCCAAAACTATGGTTTTTTACCCGGGTGGAAGTTTTTAGGGCTGCTTTGGGTGAAGAAAGAGATAAGAAGAAGATATGAAGACCAAGATTTGTGGGATGTGCACTCCTCATCTTTCATAAATTAATTTTTGGCCCTTACAAGTTTTTGGCGCACTTGTTTGAATTTCCACACGAGTCCCTAATTTTTTTGAATGCTCGAGGACAAGCTTGGTTTTAAGAGGGGGAGAGTGATGGAAATGGGTCCCATTTTAGTGATTATTAGTCATTTTATCTTCTTTTGTTATTGTATTTTCTTTCTTTCGCATTAGAATTTAGAGGTAAGAGTACCAAAAGGCAATTAAGGGCATTTTTGTAATTAGAATATTAACTTAGGGCCTAAGCTACTCCTCCGCTTTAAATACCCCCTTGTAAACCTCATTTGAGGAGGACTTGATTTTTGGAATAGAAAAGAGTATTTCTCTCTCTAAAAGTGTATTAGATATTTTTAGGAACCTTATGACGTGTAAATTACGTCAAATTGGTATTAGAGCGGTTGTCGCTCCGCATTGGTGTTGGTGTATCGATGTATTTTTATCAAAATCGTACATTACTATTCAATGGCTCCAAGAATCTCCAAACGACAACAAGAAGAGATTAATCGAGAATTGAAACAACAAATTTTTTAGTTGAAGCAACAAATGGTCCAACTCTTTTCTGATCTAGACCTAAACCCTAACCCTAGCCCACCCAAAACCCTAAATATCATCCCTCCCACTGCCTCCCTTTCCCCAAACCCTAGTACCATCCGCCCTAACCCTTTTTCCCATCCCCCGCCTTAAACCCTAGTCGGCCACCCCTACCCGGCTGCCAGTAGGCCTCAAAACCAAAACCCAACCATTGCCGCTACCCTCCCCACCCAGACGGCCAACAACCAGACCCTGCCGACCACCCCAAATCCTCCCCTGCTGCCCGTGACCCAAACCCCAATCCTCCTGACTCAAAAAAGACAACATTAGAACCCAACTCGACCCAAACCCGATCGCATCCGGACCGTTGGCCACCCCAGGTGGTCGCGCATCACTCTAAACCCCAAACATACTCCGGAAGCCTAAGGTTTTGCCCTAGGTCTATTAGGAACCAACCTGCCCTACCTAGGCGGGGAAGAGAACGAAAATGGAAGACGGATGGTGATCGGGCTAGGTTCGAGGATCAGGATATTAGGCGGCGGAAGAAAATCCTCTATTGCTTGACATTGGATCTGGCGCCTGCGGAAGTGCCTCTTGAGCCGCGCTCAAAACCTCTTGAGTCGCCCGGTATGACAGCTTAAAATAATTCCAGCATTGTTATGGTTTTTGACCCAAGTGGAAGTTTATAGCGCTGCTTTAGGTGAAGAAAGAGAGAGAAGAAGAAATAAAGAGCAAGATTTGTGGGATGTGCACGCATCTTTCAGAAATTAATTTCAGGCCCCCACAAGTTTTTGGCACACTTTTTGGAATTTCCTCGCGAGTCCCTAATTTTTTTGAATGCTCGAGGACGAACTTGGTTTTAAGAAGGGGAGTGATGGAAACGGGTCCCATTTTAGAGATTATTAGTCATTTTATTTTCTTTTGTTATTTTCTTTTATTTTGTTATTGTATTTTCTTTCTTTTGCTTTAGTATATAGAGGTAAGAGTAACAAACGACAATTAAGGGCATTTTTGTAATTAGAATATTAGCTTAGAGCCTAAGCTGCTCCTCCCCGTTAAATACCCCCTTGTAAGCCTCATTTGAGCAGGATTTGCTTTTTAAATTAAAAAGAGTATTTCTCTCTAAGTGTGTTAGATATTTTTAGGAGTCTTTGACATGCAGTTTACGTCAAACTTGATGACTTCATTCTGAAGCCGATCTCTCTCTCCAACAACATTACCCTTCTCTGTTATTGCTTGATCCTTAGTCGTCTTCTAGGCATCCATCTCCTTCCGAACTGTAGCGAGAGATTCATTGGCATTAATTTTAACCTTCTTCGCAATCTCTAACTCTACCTTTAGACCTGAAATTTGCCTCGCCGCATCTTTCCTCTACAGCCACTTCTTGGCCATGAAAGCTCCCATGAAGCTCACCTACAACAGAATAATATAATTAAGACAAGGAAACGAAAGTATGGAAAATGACAGTTTAGGAGGAAAAAGCATGCAATTACACTGGACAAGTAGGAACATCTCTTTAGCGCTATTGATTGGCCCCCACTCAACCGATCAATGTCTTCAAGAAGATAGGCATTTTGGAAAGCCAAATAATTTTCATTTGGATCATCAAATCGAAGATGGGGGACACCCCAGACCTCTCCCTGACTATGGGTACCCTTTCGCCCTCAGCATCTTCCTCCTCTTCGCTAACCATCATACTTCGTCGGGGAGAAGTAGGAGTGGTCTCAGTCTTAGCCTCGGTTCTGGCCTCAGTCTCCAAGGACCTTTTTCGCGATTCCGCCTTTGAAGAGCCTCTTCATCCATCAACTGGGGGTACGACGTCTCAATCACATTGAGTGGACGAACGACTTCAACAACCGTAGTATGTGAAACTGGGGGGTTTACATTAGTCGTAAGATCGAGTGAGGAACATCAAGCTAGGGGCGAGCAGTGTTTGGTTCAGCCTTTGGAGCGCTGCGCGGTACCCTCTACGGGCCATTTCTCCAGAAGATGAAAGATAAAGAATTCATTAGTACATCAAAACAAGTTAAAGGGTTGTTCGACATGTACAAAGTATACCTGAAGAGCGGGGAAAATACAAACATTGAAACTGAATGATCAAGAGGCATCCTTCAGTTTAGGCCCGAAGCCGAAGGGCGTCATGTTCTCGAACCTCTTCACCTCGTGTGATAAAGCCAAGCTCCTTCAATACTTTCAAATCGAGAGTTTTTTATACGATCGGGCTTTGTGCACAGCTTCCTAAACCCTCTCCTTTCGGGGCTTAGCAATATCAAGGAGTTCGTTAAAAATCCGTACATTATTAAAAATTCGAACATGAAATCACGACGAAGAGCAATTATTAAAGACAAAAGCCATAAAAAGAAATACAGAAAATACAAAAGTATAGCTCACTGAGGTCAGGTTTGTTCCAAACAAGGGGAACAGTGAATAAATGACTAGTAAGATAATTATGGTAGTCACACTCCCATCCCTTCCCTTTAATGTAGAGAGAGTTATGCCTCCGGGTTGGAGGAGGGGAGTGAGGTGACGAAGCATTCACCCTTATATCTGCAGGTTAGGGTATACTAACCCCCTTGAGAAGCCATGGGCTTGTAAATGGTTAGCAAATCCCCCATGATCAGGGGATGCTGAACACCAAATAGGTCGTAAAAATGCACCATGGAGACGATCATGATTCTCCAAGCGTTCGGTATAAGTTGGGAAGGGGCAAGGTTGATGAAGTTAAGCACATCACAAACAGGTCTTGAAAGAGGAATTTCAAGACCTGTCTGAAAGCAGTGCTCATAAAAATAGGCTTCCCATCGCGAGTGTTCGGGGCACGATCGGTCCCATCGGCGAGACGAATGGGTAAAGCCCTAGGAAGGGAAAGATGTTCACACCACTCGTTGGCGACCTCTTAAGTCATATAGCCCATGGCCTGATAGGGGCTTAAGAGTGTGCAATGATTATAGCTCTCCATCCAAGTGGCGTCTCACATCAGAAACAGTTCACACTGAATCCAAATCTCCTCAGAGACCTTGACATCAGTACAAGATCCTAAACAGATCACGGCAAATCAAAAGCGAGCCAATTGTCACAACTCATCGTTGGGAACCACAGGAAAGCTAACACATGAAATAGACCTCTTCTGGCTACACAGAATACTCTTCAGCTCATCTCAGTGAACACAAAGTCTGGGGTAAGATGAGGGTTATTTTCAACCAATCCAAAGTCGAATGAAAGATATCTTCAAAGAACATTACGATCACCAAATGGACGGGACAACAGCCAACATACGAACAGAGGATGGTGGATTAGCAATCGGACGAATGGCCGAACACAAAATGACGACATGAGGAGTATGATGAGTTTTTGAAGACAAACACCCCACCTCTGAACTAACGGCTTCATCATAAGACGAACTCCAGCTTCATCATATGAACGACCATTTGAATCTCCAAGACTTTGTCAACAAGCCGTTAGTTCAAACGGTTAACACGTTCCCTATTAATGCAGTCAAGAATATCCGAGAACAAGCAATGTGGGAGTACATGGATACGCTAGAGACGAACACGTGTCTTCCTTAATTTTAAATTGTCTCAACATAGAAAGACGTTATAAAGGCTGAATATATAAAGCATCTTGTAGTATGAGATGTAGTTAAGCTAACAAGCTCGTTAATCCTCTCTTATTTCCTGTAATTCTCCAAAATAATATAAGAACTCCCCCACCCCTTCACCCGTGGACGTAGGTTGAGCCCGACCGAACCACGTAATCCGGTGTTTCATTCTCTTCCCATATCCTTCATTTGTTTGGCATTATAGATTGTAAGTTTATTGTGTTGTGTGCGTGGACAATTAGATTTTCACCTCAATAACAACGATGGTCTTTTGATCAATATGAATACAAACTTAGGAAACAAGCAAACCATGCAACATCATCAACCAAAATACACGGAAACAACTTCTTCTCAGTTGAAAACGAGGAATCCAGGATACTGTTGGTTATAGGCTTAGGGTGTGTTTGATTGGCATTACCATTTTTTTCTTTGAAAATACTTCTTTCATCTCATTTTTTAATTTTGTGGTGCTTGATTGCAAATAGAAATTGTTTTTACTTTCGTGGTGCTCAATTGAAAATATTTTCTACGGGAACGATAGTCCTAAAGGTGACATGTGCTCCATATTGTACTCATTTTCTATAATAAAAAAATAATAACAATAACCGTCCTTATTTCTTATCCACCTTCCCCCAATTAATTGGATTCCATCAAAAAAATAAGAGGACATTTCACCAAGTCAATCCTCTCTTTTTTCCACTCATTTTCTAACTTTTCATAAAAATTAGATATTTTACCAATATTGTAATCAAAACACCCTTAATGATTCGCATCATGATATATATATATATATATATATATATATATATATATATATATATATATATATATATATATATATATATATATATATATATATATAGATATAGATATAGATATAGATATAGATATAGATATATATATATATAGAGAGAGGCAGGCTCCTGTGCACACTAAGTTTGCACATGTGCTACCGCACACTAATTTTTTTTAAACATTAAAAAAAATTGAGTTGATTTTTTTTATGTGATATTTAAACATTTCAACGGACACATAAAAAATCAACTCAAAAAAACTTTTTTTTGCTATTTTTAAAAAATCGATCAAATTTTCACAACTTTTAAAGTGCTTAAAAATAGCGAAAGTTTGACCAATTTTTTTAAAAATAGCAAAAAGAGTTTTTTACTTGATTTTTTTTATATGGGTTCCTTGAAATGTTTAAATATCACATAGAAAAATCAACTTAAAACTATTGTTTTTACTATTTAAAAAAAAAACGATGTGCAAACTTTGTGTGCACAGGAACCTGTCTGTATATATATATATATATATATATATATATATATATATATATAGGCATGGTTACCTGTTTCTGAAACAAGTGAAATTCATCTGAGCTCATCACTGTTTGCATCTAGGAGTTGCATCATCTCCCAGGCATCTTCCCCTTGGGCACCAAGCTCTTCCATTATCTCCATAAGTTCCTCAATGCTAATCTTGTCATCTCCATTCTTGTCGAGAAGGCAGAATACTCGATCTCTGTGATCAATCTCAAAATCTTTATGATTTGTGGGGGGGAAATCTTTAAGACGCAATGCCGCAAGTTCAGCTGCAGCCATCAGTATGGCCTTAAGGCGCTTTGCTTGTGCATTGACAAATAACAATTAATTTTAATTCATTACATGTGTCAATTCATAAGTTCACTCATTTGACAAATGTAAAACCCTGCAGATATAGGAGCATACTCGTAGGAAAAATAAAATAAGGAGGAAAAATAAAACTTGAACTACACAATTTCTTGCAAGAAACCTACCTGATTTTTTTTTCATTCAATACATATATGAATTATACATTTTGTTCCAAACACCCCGTTGTGAGGACTTTTGGATGACACATGCACAGTTCAGAGGGATTTTGCATTAAAAGTTCAGAGGTATTTTTTAATAGTACATAATGCTTAATTAGTAGTTTGAGTTTACAGATAACAAACTATGTGTAAAGTCATAATAGTACATAATGTTTGTTATGATAGGTGTTATGTTTGTTAAGAAGAGAGTTGGTTGTAATCTCTTCTATAAATACTTCGTATCCTTCGTCAGTTTTTAATGAGAATCTTTCCATTTCCTATTTGTTATTGGAGCAATTCCTGCACAGCACTTCTGGTCCTCTGTTTTCTCTAAAAAAAAATTATAATTCTTTTTCTTTTTTGATTCTTTATGATTCTCAGACAAGTTCTGAAATTCTATTCTAATGTAGAAAACCCAAAAATATCATCTCTTCATCTTAATTTGTCACGGTTACACTGCTGAGATTAAAAGAAGCGATGGATGTAACGGCATCATTCACAAGTGGAGAAGGCAGCTATAACAGATCCAATGAGAAATCAACACGTGGCAGAATTA
Organism: Sambucus nigra; assembly: GCA_949130495.1. Taxonomy (NCBI): domain Eukaryota; kingdom Viridiplantae; phylum Streptophyta; class Magnoliopsida; order Dipsacales; family Adoxaceae; genus Sambucus; species Sambucus nigra. The sequence goes on along the minus strand of OX422215.1, from coordinate 598,051,910 downwards.
GTTAGTCATAGTTAATTGATAGTTAGTTACGCAAAGTTAGTTGATAGTTATTTAGTTAATTGTTAGCTGGGTTAGCAAATGTATTGTATAAATAGTAATACACATGCATCTCCATTGTAACTGAGCCTCGAATTAATGAATTGAATTATGTTCTTCATCTTTTCTTCTCTCCCTGTATTTCTATTCTTATGTAGTTCTTTCTTATCTCTAATTCTTGATACCAAAATTCCAATTCTGCCATTGAGGTGCACGCTTTCGCTTAACAAATGCAAGCTTTTGCTTGAAAAGTGGTATCAGAGCTACGATATTAGGCCCAAAATTCTTATAAACTCAAACACTAATCCATTAGATTGGCCCAATCTGGGTAAGTCTAAATCAAGAATGGCTCAAACCCAACAGATGCAACATAACAGGACCTTGAGAGAGGTTCAACAAAGGCAAGATGGCATGGAAATGAGATTACAAGATGTCCGAATTTCATTAGAATCATTGCTAACTAGTACGAAAAATTTGATGAAAAGTTTGATAAACTTGATGAAAAATTTGAAAGGATAGAAGAAAGAATGAATAAAGGAGTAGACAATCAGAAGGGAATTTTGGGAACACCTCTTGGACCACCCAATAAAGCCAACAACATCATACTAATGGATTCTGAGAAGACAAGTAGTAACAAGTTTAATGGGGAAGTTGAAGGTTACAAGAGGCCTAAAGTAAACTTTCCAAAGTTCAAGGGTGAGGATCCCAGAGATTGGATACAGCAGATGCAAAGATACATTTGATTTCATCCTCGACCAAAAGAGCAGAAGGTGATGCTTGTTGCATTATACTTGGAACGTGTGGCTGCCACATGGTTCCAAACCATGTTTGAGGAGCCCATGATGGTGTTGACTTGGGATGCTTTTGTTAGCCAATTGTGCGTAAGGTTTGCAGCACCTAGTGGGTTTGATGATGTGATTGTCGAGTTCAATAAGATGCAACAAGATGAATTTGTGACCCGGTATCAGAAAAAATTTGAAGAGTTGAAACCATTAGTGATGGCCAAACAGAGAGGAATGACTGAAGAATTCTTAATATCCAGCTTCTCGAGTGAACTTAAACATGAGATCAAGGTTTTGGTTAAAATATTGGAATTAAAGTCCCTAAACCATGCTATGAACCTAGCCAGACTCCAAGAATCAGCCTTGACACCAAATAAACACAACTCCATTACCCAAATGACCAAATTCAACCCCTTTTCTTATCCATACCCCAAGCTAACAGAAAATACCAACTAAAAATTGTCTTACTCAAATAACCAACCAAGAAATCCCTTACTCTATCAAAAAAATATTGCTGCTGAGATGTAATCAAGAAGATAGAAGGGCCTATTTCTTAGGGCACAAATGTAAAAGGATGACTGTACACGTGCTTCAAGGAGATGAAAATCAAACAGTAGAAATGGAGATAGAAATTGGGTGGAAGGAACCAGATAAAGAAGATGACATTGGAGTGGACATTTCCATTTCACTACAAGCCTTAGCAGGAGGTCCATTACACAAGACTATCATGATCAATGGAAGGTCTAAGAACAACCACTAAACATCTTAATTGACTCTGGTAGTTCTCATAACTTCTTAGACACAAATACAGTTAAGCAAATTGGTTATCCAATCAATCCAGCACCTACTCTTTGGGTCACTGTGGCTAATGGCAGTAAAGTGATCAGCAACTCCATTTTCCCAAACTTCACTTGGCATATACAAGAAGAGGAGTTTAAAGCCAACATGAGGTTGTAATAATTGGGTGGGTGTGATATGGTACTAGCAATTGAATGGCTAGAAGGACTTGGAGATGTATTGTTCAATTTCAAGCAAAGAAACCTAACATTTGAACTAGAATGTGAGAAGAATCAATTGATGGGAGTACAAAGAAGAGGGCACCCTACAAATGATCTCCTGCAAAGCACTAAGCAAAGGATACAAGAAGGGTGTCATGCCCGTAACTTGTGTTGGCGTGACAGCCCTCAAAACGAAAGGAAAATATCTTAGTTTTAATTTGGCTAAGGCACCGTAGTAGAGACAAAGAGGATTATACAATTAGAAGTTGTCGGAGTACGTGAGTTGCCTCTTTCCGTCATCATATGGTAGTTAATGTCTACTGCTGCTACTGTGGATTTTTCGTTAAGACGGGTTTTCGACCGTGAGTGCTCTTAGGCTCACGGAAACTTCATGGGTATATGTGGGATATCCAATGACCGAATGTGGATTTGGTTGTGAACGAATTTGGGGCGAACAAAAAATTTCCCGAGTCACCCCTGTTTTCCAGTGTGGGTTGGTTCGGTGGCTGGGGGTGCTTATATTTTTAGGCGGCATTGTCTTAATTCGTGGAATAGTTGCTAGTTGTCTTCAAGGAGCGGTTGGGCTTGTCCAGATAGTGGTTTTGGGCAATTTTAAGAGGAGTTATTGAGCCACCCAGGTGGAAAATGGGAATACATCAGTTGGGCACATGAAGATCATGGGTTAAGTCCTTGGACACCTGTTGGGAAGCTAAGGCATCAATTTTGAAGGCAATTTCGTGGTGAAACTAGCAATATTGTATTTGAGACACTTGTCCTAACAGTTGGGGATGTCAACTGCATTTGTAACCTCTATTTATAAGTTTTATCCGTGTATTTCTAATAGGAAGTCCTAGGCCAAAATTTTGTGTTCCTTTTTGTAATCTTTGATTGATTAATATAGGTTGGGAGTTGAGTTCCTATAATTTCGTGTCTTATGTGTGTTTCTCATCTATTGTGTGACTGATTTGTTGTTTTACCTGCTTTGAATCGTGCAAAAAGTGGGTCATTCGAGTGAACCTCGAGTATTGGATGGTTAATCAGGTTTGCGGAGAAAACATGGTGCCTCACTGGGAAAATTTAAAAAAAAAAAATTATCCGTGTGACAACGGGCACATATGGTTTTGTTGGTCAGATTTACTCCATTCAATATGTCCTATCAAGCAGCTGTAGTAAGGTACCTATTCATCCTTTAATCTCTCCTGTACTGGAATAATTTAATGATGTATTTGAAGGACCTAAAGGCTTACCCCCCAAGTGATCTCATGACCACCACATCCCACTCAAGGAGGAAGTCAGCCAGTGAGTGTAAGGCCCTATAGGTGCCCCTATATTCAAAACTCTGAAGTTGTGAAAACATTAGCTGAATTGCTGGAATCTGGGGTCATTAGGCTCTCTTCTAGCCCTTTTGCCTCTCCGGTCTTATTAGTAAGGAAAAAAGACCAATCGTGGAGGATTTGTATTGAAAGCCTCACTATTAAAGATAAATTCCCTATTTCAGTCATAGAGGAGCTCCTAGATGAGTTACATGGTACAAGCGTAATCTCTAAACTACACTTGAGGTTTGCTTATCAACAAATAAGAAAGTGTGAAGAAGACATCTCCAAAAACAGCCTTTAGGACTCATGTCCTTCCAATCACTAATGAACAATGTTTTTAAACCATGTTCTTGAGTTCATAAGCATCTCACAAAGTTTTACACTGGACGTTAGCTACCTAACGCAACCCTCCTCCTTTATCCAGGCGATAGTGTCAAAAAAAATATAATAACTGAAGCGTGACACATGCGGAGTTTTTAAACCATACCTAAGGAAATTTATCCTTTTTTCTCTGATGTTATCCTTATATACAGTCCTAACCTACAAACACACCTCATTCATCTCAAAACCACCCTTAACCTACGGAGACAACATACCCTATTTGCTAAGAAGAGCAAATGTTCATTTGTCCAACCAAAACTTTAGTACTTAGGTCACATCATTTCCAAAGAAGGAGTTAGAGCTGATCAAACTATAGTGGAGGCAATGCAGGAATGGCATATCCCTAAATTAATCAAGGCAATAAGGGGGTTCTTAGGCCTCACTGTTATTATGAAAGGTCTGTAAGGGACTATGGCCTTATAAGTAGACAATTGACACTCGTGTTAAAAAGAAAACAATTCCACTGGTCCCTGAAATCTCAAGGCATCTCACACACTTAAATATGCATTATCAACTACACTTTATTGGCTTGACCTAATTTTTCAAAACATTTTGTAGTTAAAACTGATGCTTATAATGAGGGTATTCGAGTAGTTTTGATGCAGGATGGAAGGCCACTAGCATTTTTAAGCAAGCAATTACCTCCAAGAAAAAGAGGAGTCTCCAGATGTGAGAAAGAATTGTACGCATTAGTCTATGCAGTAGAGAAGTGGAGGGCCTACTTGTGTGGCACGGTTCAAAGAATCGATCGAGTTGACTCGCTATCGCCAGAGTCAACTCGGAATCGTCAGCTCCCAATACGAAACCGAGTCACGTTACGAAATAAAATAGTTATCAGTCGTTATATCCCTAACTCGTCGATAAATCGACTGTTACGAGTTAATAGACCGAAATATCGGGCGTTACGATTTCGTATCAGCCGAGTTGAGAAAAAAAGTAAAAGAGATGAAGGAAAAAACAAGAATAGTCAAAGAATCTCACGGGTTGAAAGGACATACCTTTTTAGAGTAATTTGTCCGGAGAAGGTAAAACGATAATCACGGGTGCAAGAATTTTATCTATAAATCAAACCTGGCTGAAATCTTCAGATATTCAAACCAAATCTTCCCAGATATTGTCGATCGAAAGCTTTGGGGTGTGCAGTTTGGTGTTGCGGTTTGATCTGTGTGGGATTTTTTGGCTTCGTAGCTTGCGGTTTGGTGTTAAGGTATTTAGGTTTTTTTTTTTGGGGGGGGGGGGGGGGGGTTAGAGAACTGTCGCGTTTGGTGTTGTGGTGTGTTTTTTTTATAGTTGGGTTTGGTGTTGTGCGTGTGTTTTTAGTTTGGTGTTGTGCGTGGGTTTGGTTTTGTGGGTTTAGAGGTGAGCTTGGTTTTTTGAGGTTTGGTGTTGTGCGTGTGTTTTTTTTTTAAAGAACTGCTCCTTTTTTTGTTTTAAATTTTATTTTTTTGTTTTAAATTTTATTTTCAAGAAATGTTATAAAAAATGTTATTTTTTTAAAGAAATGTTATAAAAATAAATGTTACAAAAACAAATGTTATAGAAAAATTATATTTTTTTATAAAAAATTATTCAAATCTTTTTAAAAAAAATTGCTTCTTCCAAAAAAAATATGGTAGATCAATTATAAAAAATGTTATTTGATTTTGAAAAAAATTGTGCTGATAGATAATACTTGAACATGCCATTTTTTAACTCTATTTTTTGGATATTGTTTTGTAAAATGGCTCCAAAACTAGATATTGTTATTTTATAAAAACAAATGTTATACAAAAATGTTATAAGAAATGTTATTTTTTTATAAAAAAATTATTCAAATATTGATCAATTATAAAAAAATGTTATTTGCTTTTTAAAAAAATTGTGTTGGTAGATAATACTTGAACATGCCATTTTTTAACTCTATTTTTTGGATGTTATTTTGTAGAATGGCTCCAAAACTAGATATTGTTATTTTATAAAAACAAATGTTATAAGAAATGTTATAAAAAATGTTATATAGGGAGATGAAAATAAATTTACCCTTATCCAAATCCGTATGATCGATAACGCAACTAGATAGGGAGATGAAAATGATGAAATATTGTAATCATTCCTATTTATCTACCATACATATTTTTTATCTAAGTTTATGTGGCATTAGTAGGGATGGTTTTCGGTCGGTTTGGTCGGTAAATGGAGCATACCAATACCATACCAACTTTGAAATCATCAAACCAAAATTACCAATTTTACCAGCCGGTACATCAACCCATTAACCAAAACCAAACCGTGCAGTACATCGGTAAAATCGGTTTTGTGGTAAAATCGATTTTTCGAAAAATACGGTAGATTTCGATAAATTCCTCTTTACGATAAATTTGATACTACTCGGTACATAATAGTAATTTTTTGTACCACTTACCTAAACCTTTTTATATGGGTATTTAAAAAACCAGAAAAAACAATCAAGAGCAATATGAAACAGAACAAATATATATATAAGATTCACAAAAAAGACACTAAAAAAAATGATCTGTGATTGTGAGTGTGGTTCTCCATCAAAACCACTAAGTCCCTCCATGGTTTTGAACACTGATCAGAAATCCAAAAACCAAACTCAATCTAATTGACTTGATACAAAAAAAATCCATCTCAGTGATACCCAAGCTTCTCCATCTCAGTTATATAACAAAACAAACCAAGGTAACCAGAAAACAAGGTAAGACTAAAAGTTCAGATTTTTTTCACTCGGCCCACAAATTAATGCAAAACAACAGTTTGTATGAGAGATAAAAAAAAAGTACCAATCTGAGATCCTTATTTAACAGTGAAGGCTGGTCTCACTTTTTTCCAGATATAAAATAAATATTAAAATTTCAACAAAAGTGTACCAAGAAATGAACACATGGAAAAGTGAGATTCATATACTCTTGTGTGTAAAGAGAAAACAATTAAAGCTACATTAGAAGTAAAAGCAGCTTCTTTTTTCGACTGAAATTTCACAAAATTGAAAATCAAGTGAGGAGTACCTTGTTCTCGAAATCAAGCGATTTAGTTTCAACCCCCAAAACAGATGAGAAATTGTTGAAATGAAATCTTGAGAGTATAATGTTCCTCTTATTGCCATTCACTTCGTCTATTATTGCTTGTTTTACCACTTCCATAGAGAAATTCATTGGACCAACTAGTGTAAGCTTGATCGATTTGATGAGTGATTGTATGAAGTCACTGCTACTGTGTGAGCTAATCCAGAAAATGATGGGTTTTTCTTGATGACGGCTTTAGAGAGAGAGATAAGAAGAGATTTGATTTAGGGTTGTTTATTGAGGAGGACGGCCGTAGAGTAGAGAGGGGAAAAGATTTTAGGTTTGGATTGTTAAGTATGTAAGAGAGTGTGCGTGTGCGTATATTGTGGGTAAAAAAAATGTGTATATTTATTTTGGTATTTTCGGTACATTAAATTCGGTATTTCTTTTTCGTACGGTATAGTCGGTAAATCGATTTTTAAAATGTTAAAACTAAAGCCAACCATAAAAAAATCGGTAATTTCGGTTTCGGTAGTTTCGGTTTTGGTAAGTAAAAAATGAAAACCGTTACCATTAATTTTCGGTACAAAACGGTACGGTACAATTTTTTACCGTACCACGAACACCCCTAGGCATTAGATTGTTTTTCAATATTGTTATTGGTTTACTATGCAATATTGAATCTGACAACTCTGTCGTGCTTCAGTATAACCAATTCTACAATGCAATGCATATTGAATGATGGGTTTGAATGTACATCATTGGTCCACGTTAATCTTATTTTTTTGAAATTTTCTATAGCTTTTCCTGAATTTTTTGCGCTCTCCAAATAGTGTATCTTTGCGTATCGTCAGATACCGCGATCGATACCGCGACCGAGTTGAAAATTGGGTGTCCGATACCGAGACTTTGAACCATGTTGTGAGGTCACCACTTTGTGATCAAGACTGATCATCAAAGCCTCAAGTATCTTATGGACCAAAGAGTTTCTTCACTACTACAACAGAAGTGGAGGACCACACTGTTGGCTTTTGACTATACCATCAGTTATAAGATGACCAGGCTGTTGGGTTAGAAGAAGCTATAGATGTAATGGCATCGTTTCACATGTGGAGAAGGCAGCTATAGCAGATCCAATGAGAAATCAACACGTGGCAGAATTAGTTAGTCATAGTTAATTGATAGTTAGTTAAACAAAGTTAGTTGATAGTTAGTTACTTGATTGTTAGCTGGGTTAGCAAATATAGTCTATAAATACACATGTATCTCCATTGTAACTGAGCATCGAATTAATTAATTGAATGCTGTTCTTCTTCATCTCTTCTTCCCTCCCTTCGTTTCTCTTCTTCTATTGTTTTTTCTTATCTCTAATTCTTGTAACCTAAATTCCAATTCCCATGCAATCTTTAGCTTAACAAATGCAAGCCTTAGCTTGACACAATTCAATAGCTAATAATATAATCCCAGTGAAGCTTGAAGATAACAATTATCTGACGTGGAAGACCTTGTTCCTTGCAATTTACGTAAGTACAAAGTTCTTGACATCGTTGATGTTTCCCGGCCAAGTTCGCCTAAATTTTTAATGAACAGAGTCAATTAGATGATTTCATCAATCCGGCATTTCTTGAATGGATGGATGAAGATCAAACACTGTTCATTTGGATTCAATCCGCACTTTCTAAAATTGTACTTCCTTCTGTTATTGGTGCTTCTTCTTCAAAAGATCTTTGGTCTTCGTTGAAGAAAAGATTTGCAACCTCCTATAGTGCTCATATCATTCAACTCCGATCTAATCTGCGTGACCTCAAGAAAGGCAATTCTTCAATTTCTGAGTATCTCAATGAGATCAAATTCATCGTTAATAGCCTTGCTGCTACTGGTAATCCTCTAGATGATTGAGAGTTCATCGTGAATGTCCTTATAGGACTTCCCTCTAAATACAATTCATTTAGAATTTCTATTCGTATTCGATCTCCGCTTGTTTCTCTCAAAAAATTGCATAGTTTATTGATCAGTGAATAACTCACTGTCAAGAATCAATCCTCCTATGTTCTTCAAGAAAGTCCCAATCAAGCCTTTGCTGCTATTAACAATTCTCAGATCCAAAATCAGAAATATTTTCATTCGAAAGTCGCGACTCACAATTTAGGCGGTCATTCAAATTTTTACACCACTACAATCGTTCGAACTACTCAAATAATTTGAATAATTTTCAGAACACTCCTAATATCAACAAAATTCATCTAGTTCTAATCGTCCCCCTTGTCAGATCAGTAATAAAGTTGGACACACTGCAAATGAATGTTATCATCGCGTGATTTTTTCTTATCAAGGTCATTCTCCCCCAAATAATCTTGCGGCTATGCTTGCCTCTGCTAATACCTTTGGTCACAATTCATGGTATTCTGATACTGGAGCAAGTAGCCATATTACACCTGATCTTTCAAACCTTACATCTGTGGCAGAATACAATGGGAAGCATAAGGTCACCACTGCAAATGGGCAAGGTATGCCGATTAAACACGGGAAATTCCTTGTTTCCTACTTCTCTGATCAACATGCGTTTCGGTTACAAAATGTTCTTCATGTACCTAATGCATCTCACAACCCTAATCTTTGTCCAGAAATTCACTTCCGACAATGATGTTTCCCTAACCTTTACTGCAAATGGTTTCTTTTGTGAAGGACCACTCGGGGAAGATTGTTTTCCAAGGGCTCTATCCTTTCCATTTTTAGCGATTCTTCAAAGATCAACTCTCTGCAGTCAGTTCTCTACAGCAATCATGTTTCTCCAACTCTTTGGCATAAACGTCTTAGTCATCCTTCTTTTCAATCTTTTCAAAGAACAAAGTCTTGGTTTGCTGTAAAAGATGGCTCTCAAAAACCTTTGTTTTGTTCTGATTGTGTTTTAGGTAGAAGTAAAAGGCCACCATTTACACCTTCTACATCTTCCACACAATAATCACCTTTAGAACTTCGTCATATGGATCTTTGGGACCTGCTCCTGTATCTTCTATTAGTGGATTCAAATATTATGCAAATATTGTTGAAGATTGGAGTAGATATTGTTGGATTTTTCCTCTTTATGCCAAGTCTGATTTTCAACATGTTTTGTGGCTTTTCAAGCTAACTTTGAAATCTTCATTATCGTATTAAAACTACAGATGCTGGTGGTGAATTCAGAATGGTATAACCCATCAGTTTTTATTAGCTCATACACCAGAACAGAAAGGTGTTGCTGAATCTAAATGCAGGCATATCGTTGAGGCAGGGCATACTCCTCTTATTCAATCCAAACTACCACATCAATATTGAGTTGATTCTTTTCATACTGCTAACTACCTATTCAATAGATTACCAATTAAATTCCTTCGTTTCATCGCACCTTGGGAGAAATTATTTGTTGGTTTCATCTCACCGTAGGAAAAATTATTTCAGAAGACGCGTAATTACTCTCATCTAAGAGCCTTTGGTTGTACTTGCTTTCCTTGGCTGAGACCGTACACCTCTATCAAACTTGAGCCTAGAAGTAAATCTAGCATTTTTCTTGGGTATAACCTTAATCACAAAGGGTACAGATGTTTAGACCCCACTACTGGTCGTGTCTATGTTTCTAGATATGTGACTTTTGATGGAACTCACTTTCCAGGTGTTACTTCTAATAAACATGTTTCTTCTTCTCCTTTTCCCTCTATTACTGTACCACATATCATAAGGTCTGTCTCTCCTCCATCTACTACTTTATAGCCTCCTTTACCTTTATCTCCTGCCTTACATCAAGGACATTTTCTCACGCCTTCCTCTACACCTTCTACTTCAATTTCCACACCTACTAATCGTACCTTTTTACCATCTTCACACTCGACCTCTTCTTTACACACTTCTTCTTCCCATAATTCAGTACCTCTGACCAACCTCAAGACCATCAGTTCTTATATCTGGATAATCAACTCATACCCAATGAACCTCCTGTAGTACCTGCTACCATTAACTCTCATACAATGATAACTCGGACAAAAAATGGAATTTTTAAGTCCATGTCACTTCTGGCTACAAAACATCCTCTTCCTCGAGCTTTACTTGCTACAGGTAATCTAATCACTCCTACTTCTTTCACGCGGGCTAGTAAGGATCCTAAATGGAGAGGAATTTGAGGTTTTAAAGAATAATGGAACTTGGACATTGGTGCCTCCAAATTCATATCAAAACCTTGATAGATCAAAATGGGTTTTCAAAATAAACATAATGCAGATGGGTCTTTTGAAAGGTACAAAGAAAGATTAGTAGCAAAAGAATTTCGTCAACAAGCCGGCATCGACTTCTCAGAGACTTTTAGTCCTGTAGCAAAGGCAACAACTATAAGGCTAATTCTCTCTTTAGTTGTTAATTTCAATTGGGAAGTAAGACAGTTAGATGTCAGCATTGCTTTTCTCCATGGTCATTCGAAAGAAGAGGTCTATATGACACAACCAATTGGCTTTCAGGATCCTACAAAGCCTACCCATGTCTGCCGACTTCTTAAATCTCTATATGTATTGAAGCAGGCAACTCGTGCCTGGTATGAGAAATTAGTTGATGCTTTTGTTGGTTCTAGGTTTCACACTATCTTTTGTTGATTCGTCTCTATTTGTGAAGAAAACAAATGGTATTCTTACTATCATCTGAGTCATGGCAATGATATCTTGATGAATGGAAGTTCTTCAGTCGACACTCTACTTTGCTTCTTTAATAAGTCGGTCAATTAAAATCGCCAATTGATATGAAGGATTTGGGTCCCCTTCATTACTTTTTGGGTTTAGAAGTTGTAAGATCTGAAAAAGGATTGTTTCTTTCTCAAAGTATGCTCTGGATCTCCTAAAGAAGACTGATATGCTTGGCGATAAACCTTGTTCTTCTCCAATGGTGGTGGCACTCATCTGAAGATTAATGAAGCGGAGCTCTTATCTGATCCTTCGAACTATAGATCTATTGTTGGTGCTTTACAATATCTGACTTAGACACGGCCTGAACTCAGTTTTACAGTTAAGAGAATTATATGGTACATTAAAGGGACAGTAGAACATGGATTATTATTTCAGAAGGGACCTCTTGTTTTGGATGGTTTTTCGGATGCTGATTAGGCAGGTGACCCTAATGATCGTAGATCCAAAAGTATTATACAGTCTATTTTGGAGGCAATCCTATTTCCTGGTCTGCTAAAAAGCAGCCAACTATATCTCGATCCTCAAAAGAAGTTGAATACAGATCTTTAGCTCATACTGCTGCAGAGGTTATTTGGATCTGCAATGTTTTGAAAGATCTTCATACCTTTCAACCTCAATCCCCGAGGTTATGGTGTGATAATATCAGTACTCTGGCTTTGGCGTCTAATCCTGTCTTTCACTCAAAAATGAAACATGTTGCCTTGGATTTTCATTTATTTGGGAGTTCGTAACTGCTGTCATCTTGCGTGTCTTCTATCTTACATCACAAAAGCAACTTGCAGACATTTTTATTAAAGTTTTTCCTTCTCCACGATTTCTTTTACTAAAGAACAAGTTAAAAGTTCTTAAATCATCCTTTTCCCTTGAGGGGAGGTAATAGTATATAATGTTTAGTTAGTAGTTTGACTTTACATATAACAAACTATGTGAGGTTAGTTAGGTTAGTTTGTTATGATAGGTATTATGTTTGTTAAGAAGAGAATCGGTTGTAATCTCTTCTATGAGAATCTTTCCATTTCTTATTATTTTTTCCAAAAATTGCATGTTCAGTTGTTTATTTACACTTCACCCTAAAATATAATAGATGTGATTTGAGGAGGAAAAATAGTTTGCAAGGCACATGAAAGTACGGAACAATTGAATGAATGTTCTTACCCTTTGCGTTTTAACACAATTGGCCAAATAAAAGCAGTAATAAATGCTTAGACAACTACGTCGAGCCTTGTTATAAAAATTAATATAATTTTGTCAATTTTGATGACCATCAATGAGCAAAGATCTAATGATTGGCGCAAAACATGTGCCTCAATGGGGGAAAATCATATTTTCATCAAGTATCAGAGTAATTACCTCTTCTGGATCGGTAACACCACCCTTGTACAGTGCGTGGGATGCTGTTCCACACTTTGCAAACATATCCATCTCTGCTGTCCGTATTTCTATCTCCATCGGTGGTCTAGTCCTGCCATTTTCACTAACATCAACCGCCATATGCAAACTCCGATACCCATTTGCTTTGGGATGGGCAATATAGTCTTTAGATCTGTTTTCCATTTCTTTCCACAAAGACCGGATTATTTCACGTGCTCTATAACATGCATTCTCACCTTCTTCCAACACAGGCTTCAATATGACTCGCAATCCTAATATGTCGTTCACCTCTTCAGGCTTGCAACCATCTCTCAACAGTTTCTTCATAGTACTATACCGGCTTTTATAACGCCCTTCGACTGAGATGTCATCCACCATCTCCGCTAACAATGGATCGGACTTTAATGACTGAAGAAGTTGTTCCCTGTATATATCTATTAGAGGCTTACTTCCCGACTCGTGACTCCTTAACCAATTATTAACATAGAGGCACTGTTCTAAAAAATCCGCCTAGGCTTAAGGCTTGAGAGAAACGCCCCGCCTTAAGTTTTTACGCCTTATTCTTGGTAAAACCCTTAAGGCGCACTTTTTTCTAAAAACAACAATGCTTTAGTGAAACAATATCGCCTTTTAAATAATTTTTTTACTAACCGGACCATTATCTCATCCAAAATAATCAAATAGTATTTTAATTTGCATATATTCAGAAAACATAATTTTTATTTAGAAGCAACGAAAAATAATGGTCTGCATATCAGAGACCACAAAATAGTGAATAACTATTTGCTAAAATTGTTTTACATCACATATATGATGTAAGGTTGTGAAGCTAGCTTCAAAATACTATCTATCTGTATCTCTCTATCTCTATAGGTCAGAGAAATCTCCAAATTATTGGGAAGGAGAAAGGAAAGAATGGGAATGTTTGATACATCTTCATTTTCTTTGATATATAATGTTTTGGTTTTTACTTAGTAATTTTTCCACTAAATACAACATCCTTGTCTTGATATATAAGGGTGTGAAATGGAATAAATTTTTCTGCTTTAAATTGCTAGTGTCAGTTTTGTTACAGATTACGATGCTTGTTAGAGTGACTTTTAGGGGGTTTTTTCATTTGGTGTCAAAAGATTTTCATTCGTAATTTTGGTCTATTTTCTTTATGTGCATAGTTATGGGGTAATTCGTTAGACTTCAATGTCAACACGGCCCAGTGCCATGTGTCATCTGGGATTTTATATACTAAAGTGAAAAATGGTATTTTAAACTAGTGAAAGTTTTGAAATATGAACGGTATATATATATATATATATATATATATATATATATATATATATATAATCGATATTATATCAATTAAAGCTTATGTGATAGCTTACGGTATAACTTATATTATATCACGCTGGCTAAGTGATCGTTATGAGAATTCAGAAGATGGGTGAAAGAGATTAGTTAGGCAGGGTAGTTTAACTAGGTTGTTTAAAATGTATACGATAGGTGTGCACTATTAGAGGAGGGGTGAGGTGTATCTCATGGGAGTGCGATACCAATTTAAATATGAGAGATTTCATATTCTAAAAATATAGTATGTGATGCAATTGCTAAATATTTTCAAAACTCGGGCTCTAACCCGTTTCTCTATTTCCCCTCTCGCTTTCTATATATGTATATATATATTAGGTGTCCGGACACAGGGACGCCTAGATGATGATTCTTTCGAGTCAGACGTTGCTGCAAGAGCTATGGATGCATGCATGATTATTTTAGACACCTTTATCCTTGTGATCTAGATAGGAGGTATTGTAGTGACATTCGGGCTGATGGCCCAACTGTATTTATTTATTCATTTACCGCATTTTAGTTTGCGACACTTTGATTTGGTTGTATTATATGTTGTACCGAGAGTTTCGTTATCTTATTTCATTTCAGTTCCGTGTATATAAACTGTTGTGATTATTTTTCTTATGATTGGTTTTGGTTAAAAAGATTAGTAAATTAAAATTTTAACGCCAGACCTAATAAGTTGTTAGTAATATATTGGTTTTCGACAGTGATGCTGACAATGAACCATATAAGATTCCTGTTTTAATTTGGTATAAGATTGATCCCCCGGTATTTTATTAGGCGTTGTGTCACACACAATTTCTAGGCACCGAGGCACACTTAATCGTTACCTAAAGAAAAATTTAGTATGTTTTTCTAAACTCCCCCAAGGTCCTTTCACTGACATTATAAACCATTTTCGAGAAACTCGAATGCGAGAGAAGGGAATATTCATTCAAAATAAACATAAGGAGTTACAAAGCTAAGAGAAACAAACAAACACGAAGAAGACTTACAAGCAGATTATGAAGATAGAAGCTCCAAATAATCTTTTTGAATAAGAAAGAGTATGTAAAATGACGATACATCTAATAGACTAATAGAGCATACCCTTATGCGAACCCAAGCTCCAAATTCTAATAGACTAATCATATGGAGTTGAACCCAAGATCATCAGTAAAATTGACGGTTCGTTTTTCAAATCTCGAACCGGCGTACCCTTACCTCAATCAAGAAATTACAGGGCATACCCTTATGCGAACTCAGATATTGGACTTATCATTTGGGCCAACAGAACCCAAAAAATCCTTCAGCTCGTTATTGATAAAGAATTTTAGGAGCAATTGTGGGGTGCAAATCATAACATCCCAAATATTCGGCAACCAAAACAGCCCAGTTCAGAGAAGTAAAATATGCTGCTCGTGGATAACTATAGAAGGCTTACTCTCGTTATCTATACTTTCAGAGGAGATAAACATGGATCAACGAACGAGCCAATCAACAGCTGGATGAGTTTCAATACGGCTCAATCGTTCTTACTATTATACTCACATGGGCTTAGAGTTGTTATTAGTTTTTGGGTAAAGTGTGTATTTCGTTTGTTTATTTGGGCTGCCCATGTAGACTGAATATTTCATATTGTAATCTTGTTCTAATTAATTCACTTATATTCCATAAAAAAAATACTAAAAATGTTAGAAAACTTATTGAAAGAAATTTGTTGATAACTAACATCAAAAATCAATTTAGGTTATTGGTGTTGGTGAACAAAAGTAATTGGGGTACCACTTGAAATTAGTGAACTCGTGGGCATATAGGAAATTAACGGCACCCCCACGCGCTACATTGAAATGTGGTGATCAAAATGACGTCATCTTTGCTTAGTTTAGAGAATATTTGGAATGTCCCATTGTGGCAACAACAATTATTTATGTTAAATTATACTAAAAAATATTTTCAAATGTCATACTCTTTAGGATTGTTCTTACTAGTACCTTGGGTATAGTACACATAACAGACCTGACTATCACGGGCACTATTTATTCATAAATTATTATTTTTATTCTAAAGTCGAAGTGCATGCGCCAACACTAAGTGGGCACATTTGTGAATTGTGCCAAATAAGAGACAACATCAAATCTATTGGAAATGAATGACGTATAATTTAAGTTTAACCATGTGTTATACTTGTAAAATATTTCATTACAACTCATATTGTACACTATATATCTAATCCAGTAGTATTCCTTTACGGAAAATCTATATTAAGAAAATACAATTATATAAATAACAAAGACAAAAATGACATTAAAGAAGTAAAGTAAAAAGATAAACAGATTTAGGCTAAACATTGGAAAGTTAAAAGATGGTGGAGAGGTAGAAAGAGTACACGAACTATAAATATTAACTAAACACTCTCACCAACCAACAAACATTTTCGATCCAAAAATGGACCGCAATGTTAGAACATAAACCCTTAAACCTCGACCTTCCTGTTTTTTTTTAAACTAAAGTAAAAAACTCCATAAAATAATAAAGAACCATTGAGCCGGAATTTCATAAAAATATTATCCAAAAAAGTTCAACTGTAACATTTTTTTTTATAGAATGTTATTCACTTCCCTCTCAAAAAATTTCTCACAAATTTGTCACTGCGGATTACCAGCAAAAAACAAAGCAAATCGATTTTTACCCCTCGCAAGACCCTACTTTGACAGTACCCACATGAGATTGTGCTATCTTCATTAAATTTATGCAAATGGAACAATTATGAAAGCATGTTGTCCATTAATATATTCAACCATCAAATACTTTCTTTTTGACAAATTCCAACCATAAAAAAACCCATGATAAGAGTAGCTAAGCAATTTAAGATTAATATCTTTTTGCAACAGTATCGTATACTAATCTTAACCCATCAAAACAAAGGAAAGAGAACCAAGGTTATCCGAAGAATCATTCTCCAATCTTCCTTTCTTTCCTTGCTTGCCCAAATGATTAATAAGCTGAAATACTACCAAATAATGTCGCCATTAACCCTGCAAGAATTTTTTTTATTCATATTATGTCCTTGAGTTGAAAGAGTAAATTATGTAAAAGTAAAACTCTAGTAGAAATCGTATATCATATGCTTAAACACTGCCGCCTCAGGCATAAACTTGGCCAACTTAATCTCATTGTGCTTAAGAGACTAGAATATAAACTATTGCTAGAAGTCCATGTATACTTACCTTGGTCGGGTCAAATAAACAAAACAACCTATTTTCTTCCCAAAAGATAAGGAAACAACATTATTAAGAGATGTTAGGTAGTTCCAATAACTCATCAAACGTGAGAACTCCATTACATTCAACTAAAAAATCTGAAAATCATAATATATAGGCAAACCCTAAATCAAAAATTGAAACTATATTAAATCCCACCAAAATGGTCAAAACCCTAGAATTAGAAACACACAATTATTGAAAAATTACATAGATTAAGAGTTAAAATAAACAATGCCATATTTTCAATCACCTAAAAATAGCTTTTATTCTTCTCCAACACATAAGAAAATTGATAAATAAAAATAACAACACATCAAGCACAGAGCACCCGTATCCTATTGCTTTGGTGCCTAATCCAAACCTGAGTATCTGAACTTGACACCTCTGTACTCTGTTACATAAAATTAGATTAACAAAATGGATTTAGTTGAAGACAGTTACCAAAACCTATATAAGGCCATTTAACATTCCTTTGACAGGAAACACAACGAGCTCTTTGTATGTGTGATTCAAGGAGGAGGCTCATTCTAAGCTCCATTGCATGTTCAATTTTTTGGAGGAGTTGGGGAAGGGGCACTAATTATTTTGTTTAGTGATACGCTTTGGGGCGGAGTGGTGGTTGGGAGATTTTTTGTTCCCCTCAACACTTTTTTTTTTTGGTCTTCTATATACACTTTTGTATATACCCTTTATGCGGTTCCATCTAATATACTTTGCTTACTTATCAATTATTCATTGCATACTGCACAAGATCAACTCCTACATAAACTACATATAATTTTTGATCCACTCCATGCCTTCAAACCAAGAAAAATAGTGAACATTCAGAACCGT
Organism: Sambucus nigra; assembly: GCA_949130495.1. Lineage (NCBI taxonomy): Eukaryota > Viridiplantae > Streptophyta > Magnoliopsida > Dipsacales > Adoxaceae > Sambucus > Sambucus nigra. The sequence goes on along the minus strand of OX422215.1, from coordinate 598,033,895 downwards.
ATAAAACTGAACATGTTTGCCAAGAGTTAAAACAGGATATTACCATGTTGTGAATTGAATAGAATGAAAAAACATGCCGTGAAAACCAACCGGCTCAAAAAGGCTGTAGACTTTCCATCTCCTATGCTGCATTCTTACTTCAGTTCGGCTTCCCTCCCCCGTCTCTTCCTCTTCCCACCCGTCGTTTCATATATAGATGCAGCCCAAGAATTTTGTAATTTGAATTTTTTTAATTCATATTCTCTCCTAAATTGAATTTTGTGGGGGATTTGTAAATTTAGGACCTATTGTAATATGTATCTTGAAAATATGACAACAAACATTTTTTTTTATAGTTTTAGTCCTTATTTTTGAAAAAAACAGCTGACGCGGACTCATATTCATAAAACGTTGACCAATCACAGCATGTCGCGTATCCCTTTAATTTGAAAATAGGGACTAAAAATGAAAATAAAATGTTTGTTGTCCTATATCCATAATCAATATTATTTGAAGTCGTAAAAATACATAATCTATTTTTTTTTGCATCGAAAATGATTATATTATCATGTTTTCGGAAATTCACTAAGATAGGGCTATTGAGGTTGGGACTCTCTCAAATCTTTCGCCACTCCACTTTCAAACATACAATTCATAAATGCCAGATAAAGCCCTCTTAACATAATATCTCTTCCGCATGCATTTTTTTATTTATCATTTATCTTTCATTATGTAAACTAAGCATTTGAAGAGACCTAATAAAATGCTGACAATAATAATTTTTAATTCAATAATTATATACAATTTAAGCAAAGACAAAAATTTTAAACTTGAGTAATAGTTATTGACAACTTAATCATTAACTGAGTTATAATTTAGTACTTACTTTTTTACCAAACATGAACACGATTCAATTAAAATGCGACACAATACAACATTATACGAAACCTTATTTTTTTTATCTAATAAGAACATAACGCAAATAAAAGTGACACGACACAAAATTTTATTTTTTTAACTAACACGAACACGAATTTTTTTCTAACCTAAGACGAACACAATCAATGTAAAATAGACACGAGATGACATAAAATATTATTTTAATTTATTTACAAAAATAGAAACACGACCGAATTGAAATTCGACACAATACGAAATATTTTTTTTACGAAACACAAATTTGGCCAAGTAAAAGCGACACAACATGATTATTTTTTCAAACACAAATAATAATTTTTTTTACCAAATACAAACACGATTTTTTTTACCAAACACAAACACGATCGAAGTAAAACATAAACACCACATCTGATCGTGTTTCCGTTTGGTAAAAAACTAAAAATAAAAACATGTTGTGTCGCTTTAACTTGGACATTTTGGTAAAAAAAATGAATTCGTATTGTGTGGCATTTTAATTTGGTCGTGTTTCAGTTTTTGTAAAAAAAAAATTCACAACACAATTGAATTAAAATAAAAAAGATTTCACAACACAACTGAATTAAAATACGACACTTTGTTTTTTTTACCAAAATGACCAAGTTAAAGCGACACAACAAGATTTTTTTTTAACAAACGCGATCCGATGTGGTGTTTATCCTTTACTTCGATCGTGTTTGTGTTTGTGTGTTGGTAAAAAAAATCATGGTTGTATTTGGTAGAAAAAATATTATTTGTGTTTGGAAAAAAAATCCTGATGTGTCACTTTTACTTGCCATAGTTGTGTTTCGTAAAAAAAATATTTCGTATTGTATCGCATTTTTATTCCATCGTGTTTCTGTTTTTCTAAATAAATTAAAATAATATTTGGTGTCATGTCGTCTCTCTTTTACTTGAATTGTGTTCGTGTTAGGTTAAAAAATATATTTCGTGTTGTATCCAATTTTAATTGGGTCGTGTTTGTATTTGATAATGAAAAATTATGTCGTGTCGTTTTTACTTGGATCGTGTTTGTATTTTTTGACCTAACCTGAACACAACCCAATTACAAGCGACACAACACAAAATCTTATGTTTTTTTACTGGGGTCGTGTTTGTAAACCAAGATATTATACTATTTTCAAAGTTCATATTCTCTACTAAATTGCATTTCTTGATGTTGTTTTTGTGTGTTGAATAGAGCTGATACTAGCATTTCGTATATATAATGTTGTCGTTGTTGCTATTGAAAGTCGCATCACCTTATGCTGTAAATTACATTTTTTTTTTGCATCGAAAATGATTTTATTATCATGTTTTCGAAAATTCACTAATTACACATCCACATAGGATTGTTAACAGGATTGATGCAACACACCAACTTTCAACTCCATATGACTTTACAGCAAATTGAACTTCAGGTATTTTTATTGGAATTATTTGAAGATCATTTTATTGGAATTCTTCATATATTTTATTTTTATTTTTATTAATTTTTCTTTTGTTTAGATTGTTTTCTCATCTTAGATAATTAGGTTATATTTCTTTGGTTGCATGTGTAGAAAAATCTTTGGTTGTATGTAGACCAAACACATTCCCTTCCTTAATTTGCATTATATTTCTAGACCACTATTTATTAATTTTGGAGGTTCGTGTGGCACGTCAAAGTGGAGGTCGATTCGGTTCATGGGATTGCAGAAATGGGTTATGGTTGAGTAGGTTTATGAATTAATTCATTGTAGGTGTATACGTTTTGAAGACCATAAGGTATTTAGTAATATTACTAAAATAGTATATAGTAGGAAATTGTATTTTACTTGATAGATGATGTGCCTTTGTTTTATTTAGACACGAACATGAAACGATTCAATTTTTTTTCAGATAACATGAATATGATCCCAATAGGACAGGACATCACAAACATAATCGATCAACAATATTCGTACTATATATTTGCGCTCGCACATCGCGCGGCGTACATGCTAGTTTCGACAAAGAAACCAGCAGGCTCATATAGTTCCCTTATTAAAAGGAAAATCATCGGTAAACATCGAGTGCCATTTTGTACGCGGTGAATTTGAGTAAAATCTGATTTCTTTCGAAATTTTTTGAAAAAATATAAGATTTTTACATTTAATACAAAATTAAGTTGTATAGAAATTTGACCCTAGATAGAATCAGATTACCTCATTTGTAGGAAAGTGGCTGGAATCAAAAACCATCCAGTATAAATGAGATTCTTACTTTCCCATGAGAATCCTAACAAATAATTTTTGTGAAGAGAAAAATAGACTTAAAAATATTAAATTATAAAAACTGCCAATAAAAACTAAATACTTATATTGTTATGTGAGTTTGTATTAAATTTAAAGTAAAACAAATTTTATTTAGATACTTTTTTCTACTCTTGTAATAATTAATTTGATTAGCTTACAGTATAATACATACATACAATAAATTATTATATATATATATATATATATATATATATATATATATATATATATATATAAATACCAAGGTTCTAAAAAATGCGGGGCGTGATCGAGGCGTGGAGGCCAAGCCTTAAGCGTTAGAAGCCTAGGTGGGCATTAGGCTTAAAAAGGTGTGAAAAGGCGTTTAGGCATTCTTAATATATTTTAAGAATTTTTAACCATAACACGGCTATTAAAATACTAAAATTGTACATATCATAAAAATATGTCTGAATATATACAAATTAAAATACTATTTGATTATTTTGGATGAGATAATGGTGAATATATGCAAATTAAAATACTATTTGATTATTTTGGATGAGATAATGGTCCTGGTTAGTAAAAAATTCTTTAAAACGCGATATCGTTTCACTAAAGCATTGTTGTTTTTATAAACAAGTTCGCCTTAAGGGTTTTACCAAGAATAAGGCGTAAAACACTTAAAGCGTGGCGTTTCTTCCAAGTCTTAAGCCTAGACGTGCCTATGCGAAACCTAAGCGAGTTTTTTAGAACAGTGATATATATATATATATATATATATATATATATATATATATATATATATATATATATATATATATATATATAAAGGAGCATGGTTTTTGAATTCCAATTCTATGTGAGCACAATAACGATCCAAATTCTACAAAGAAAATGAAAGGTGCTAATTTGGTCTTGCATTTTCAAAATCCCGCCCAAAATTATCTCGATAAACTCACCATTCATCTTTCAATCACTATTTCACTTTTCTAAAAAATTCTCTTCTCTATTCTTCCTACACATTACGCTCTCTTCCCTCCTTCTCTTTCTCTAGCACACGAAACTTCTCATGTTTTAGGGAATTGAGGTGGAATATTGTGACTTTTTTGTTTTCGGACCTATCAAATATACAATCCCACTCTTTAATTTGTGGTGCAAAACCTTGGATTAAAATTTACTATGTTTTGTTTGACATTTTGATTGTTTTTGTTTGGATCGATCAGGTAAACTCTTTTTTTTTTCATTCGGGTTTTCATTTTTGGGGGGGTTTCCTTTAAAATCAGTTTGATTGATTTCTTATCTAATAACTAGAGATTATTTTGAGTATATTTTGGTTTGTTTACAATATATGCGAGTTTCAGATTTTTGGCACTCTACATGTCTCAGGTATACTCTGTATCCCTCTCCATCATATGTGTTTCAATTTTTAGTATTTTTGAAGTAAGATATTTAAATTCAAGTTTGTTTCATCGGTGTAATTTTTTTGTGATCCTCTTTTATTCTGTTAAGCCTTATATTTTTGGCTTTTAATATGGGGTAAGAATGGGTAGTTTTTTTTTTTATTTGGTCTTATGATTTAATGTCTTATTAAGGTTACCTTTTCTTCAAATTTGGTTATCCATTTATATTTTGGTTTTTGTTTAAAATGTCACTATAAGGAAAATACATTTTTATGACGCTTACAAAAATAATTTAATGACATTTATTACAAAAATGTCATTTAAAGGTTAATTCTTTTATTAATATGACATTTATAATATAAAACGTCATTTTATACATATTAGTCTTTTAATGACACTCTAAATATAAAAATCATATTTAGTTATACATATTATGACCTTGGGGGGGGGGGGGGGGGTTACCCGCGCGACAGCCTCCAAAATTTGATTTTGCCCGCACGCTAGCTCCTTTCTCCTCACGGCTCCTCTCACCTCCTTTCCTCACGTCTCCTCTCCATTCTCTCTCAAGTTGGGTGATTTCTCCATTATCTGGTATGTTTTCTCCTCTCCACTCTCAAGTTGCCGACCTGTACGTATATGTATGTAAACATAATCAAGATGTCTGCCATTTCTTATTCCTTTGAAATCGTATTCGTTCTATACTTGAAAACCAACTCCGTAATACATATTAAATTAAAAGTCTCTTGAAAACTAAAATGATGATCCATTCTAAACTCCATTAATTAATCTCTCGATCAAATACAATCTAGATTCAATTAATCTATTTTCATCATTCTCCACTCAAATCGCATTATACAATACTACTAATATTACTACATCTATGTAAAAAAAATATTTTTAGAAAAAAAGTTTAAAAAAAGTTTTCAAAATTTCAAAATTATTTTTTATATAAATAAATAAAATTGGTTATAAAAACATTTTTTATTTATGAAAAAATTAACCTTTTGTAATGGCTTTAAAATAAGATATTGAATTTATTATATATAATAATTTTTAGAATTATCATTATATTTATTTATTATACATCGCCCGTGCATCGCACGGGTTATATGTTAGTTAGACTAATAAGAGTACTCACGAAATTTAGTCTAGGTCCATTATAAGCCTCAATCCAATTAGCCCAAATCATACTCCAAATTGCCCGAAACTTGGCCTAACCCATATACTAACCCAAAAGACTTAAATTCTACTATTATAAGTCAAAAGGAATCAATTAAATTAAAATCTTATTATTAATTAGTTATATGTCACTCGACACTATAAGAAATTAGTTCACAATCGATGGAACCCGATATCAAGGGAATAATCCAAACAAGAAAACCCTCGACCCTTAGTCCCTAATCATTCCATAGTCGCTCATAATATTAAGTCACTTCAAATATTTAATTAATTCATTACAGTGTATTATTTCTATCTCCAAAAGTATGAATTCATGTTACACAAATACAAACTATATAACATGTATAAAATATACGAAGTGACATCTCATATGTTACGAAACGCAATTAAATAATTAAATACACAATATAAATAATGCATTGAAAATACGAGGTATTACAGTTTGGGAGGTGTGCGCCATGTGCCTAGGTGACATCAGTAGCCCAATACACTTACAACACAAGGAGATTTGCAAATATTCCACTTCATGTGTCAATAACTAACTTGTGATTGTTCTCTCATATAACTTGTAAAACGTGATCTCACCTAACCTATATAGATTAGACGTGCGTCAATCTATTCTCTCATCTCTAGTAGCATGTAAATACCATACAGAAACCTCATGTGAGGAAAAAGACTTTTACATATTGTCATGCAACAAAATTGTAGAACTTGAGAGCTTGTAATCAGTTTATTTTCATGGTGATTGCCAACTAAAGTAATATAAAAATCTGCACTTGTTTACCTAAGCACCAAGTTGGGATGAACCACGTAAATTCGGGTTCCTCTCTTTTTCTCTTTAACTCTTTACTTAATTAGTATTTATGTATAGTCTCTATTAGTTAGTTTATCTACTAGTTATTAATATCATTTAGCTAATATCTAGTATATACTAGTTTCTAGCGATAACAACGGACTATGAATATCATGATTGCTTCAGAGAAGATATTAGTCTTATATTTTGGTTAACGATATATTAGTGTCAACCCAAACACGACACGATTATTAATTATGTCGGATTAATGTTAGGTCATTTAACATGATTAATTAAACAAGTTGGGTCAAGGCTGGTATTACTCAATATGAACCCGATATGACACGACACGTACAAATTGCCTCACGCGTACCTATAGCATGAGATGTAAGAAGTCAACCTCTAACCAACTGTCTTATCCATTGTATGATTTACTATATAAGTCTCAATAATCTTCTGTTACTAACATCATCCAAACAAATAAGAGAGTTGCACTTCCTACCGTATAACGCCTCATAGAGAACCATTTAGATACTAGATTGATGAATGTTATTATAAGCAATCTACACTAAAAAAAATGTTCATCTCATAATTAAAATACCTAACTGCCTTCCTCGGTCACAAATTTAAATTTCTACCAGCACGAATTAAACTTGTTAACATAATTTATTTTCCTAACGGCCTAAGGCCAATAGAAATGTAATAATATATCAAACCAATTTTCTAACGCGAAATAGGATTAGTAATGGTTACATGATGTTAGAAAATCATTTTTCGAGGGTATTGTTTGTCTAGAGCCAGTGTGAGGAAATCTTTGTAATACTTGCATGTACCAAAAATCTTGTATTAAAACCAAGAATTATATTTTATGCTTTTAATCAAATAACGTGGTTGTTTTGTAATTAAGGATACATACTTATTCATTTGTTTTGTTTCTGGTGTGAGCTTTTTTTAGTCCTTATGTTAGGAATCAAGGTTTATCCGTAGGTTATTTGATATTTTATTTTTGGCGTCTAAACAAATATGTAGGTTATTTGATAGCTTGGGTTAATTTTGTTATTGCATTAGGAAATTAAAGATCCGAAAAAACAAAGAGTACAGACAAAGAAAAAAAACCCAAAAAATCAAGAAAACAAAACTAAAAATATCATGAAAGAAAAGGAAATTACAGAATAATATAAAATAAAATAAAAATGAAATACCCAACAATTTCGTATTGGTAATTGATTTCAAAACCTGAAAATCGAAATTATCGAAATCAAAAACACCAAAAAAAATTGATATGGTATTGACATGGTATTGGCATCATATTGCCAAACCCGCCCCGTACTTTTACTAAGTACATACCAAACCGACTAATAAGCACCCTATCTCGAATCATAAAAAGTGATCTTCAAATATTAGAATGCCCATCAAATTGCCTCTCTCTCTCTCTCTCTCTCTCTCTCTCTCTCTCTCTCTCTCTCTCTCTCTTTCGGGTTGAATGCTCATATAAAATCTAGAGAAAAAAATAGAGAGAAGAGCCAACCCAAACCAACACGAATCCAACCCGCACTAGTTCATCTAGTTAACAACCCGCCCTAACCTAGGCACATGCGCACCCAAATCCGATGCTAGGTCTAGAAACAAGATTAGGAACCTCTAAAGTTGTGGAATAACTCTACATGGTATAGTGGTCATCTTAGTCTTTTATTTCAAAATAAAAGGTCAAGATTAACTTTACTTGATATTTAAAATAGTGTAGTGATGTGGTGAATGGCGGAGATTTGTATAACTCTACTTGGTAGAGTAATTACATCACTCATTAGGAGCCCAATACCTAGACAAATGTCTATCGAAAGAATCACTATAAACCGCTATGCCTATTTACTTTATTATTACTTTCTTACAAAATTTAGCATCAGCTTCGTACACTCTAGAACATCACGACTCTCTGCAAACATGCAAATGCACATTTAGATCTATGTACAATCCATGTTATCACAAGTTGATCATCCGTCTCTATTGATCATACTTTACTTTCTATTATTTATTTATTTTCAATTTACAAACTGTAATGGCTGAGTTCATATAGATCATACTGGGAAAATGATATTACATTCAAATTTAATCATATACAACGCTAATTTTATTTACATGGTGTAAAGGGTCTGGAACAACCCTTGTAGCACACAGGTTCTGTAACATACATGTGTGACTAGGTAACAGAAAGCCTATCGCCCAGCTCTTTTCTGTATAGGTGAAATAAACCACTGCGATCTGCTATTTAAAGCTTCTCATTCAACAAGGTCTTGTATTGATCGTCTCGGTCTCCTAATTTGCGCATCAGTTCAACCTAGAAACAAAAGAAAACAAAATAGAATAATTATACAGGAATGAAGAATTTCTATTATAATGGAACAACACAAGTAGAATTTTATTTAATTTTCTAAACAAATCATAGGGCTCACTGCAGTTATAACTAAGCGAAAAGGCCTCAGGGATGTAAAAGTGAACCACTTAAAAACCAATTCACATAGGCTCTGTTTGGTTGTGCAAATTATTTGATTATGTGAATTGGTTCATTGTGAATTAGTGAATTATAAATGAGTGGATTTGAAATGAGTTTAAATCAATTTTTACGCAATGTTTGGTAATCTGAAATTGATGTTAAGGTTTTACGAGAAAAAAAGATAAAAATGTATTAAGAGAGAGGGAGGGGGTAAGGAGGGAAGGGAGGGAAAAGAGACATAGGAGAATGCACTTTATCTAACTCCTATTCTAAATGGATGCATTTCACGTTTTTTGTGAAATGATCCAACTTCAAATTTTACACGAGTTAAAATGGGGCAATAAATAAATCATTTCATTAATGAAATCAAACACAATTAATGGGTCAATATGTAAATGGATCAATTTATTAATGAACCAATTTACAATTTTGGAACAACCAAACGGGACCATACTTTTGGCATAAGAAAGAAGAGTATAAATTATAGTAGTTGTTAAATTTCCCCGTCATCCTCAATAGCACCAAATTTGGACCCTGATTTTTGTTAAGTGGATGAGAAACACATAATTTTTTTATTACATAATGAAGACTTGATGATATTCATTGCAGACAATGCTCTTTATACAAGTGCACCTAGTAAGAAAAATGTCGACTTCATGAGCAAATACTAATTTTGAATTTTACATTCTACGTTCCATAGTAATAACATAAAATTTAAATAACCCTTTGTCCCAAATTAACATTCTCATGACGATTGTTTTAAAGATACACGCAATCCGTGGCCAAGATCAAGACTTGTTTACTATCATGAAATTTGGTTCATTAATTACAATCACAAAAAAAGAAAGTGCATTCTTCATTTGGACATTAAAAAGAAAAGAAAGACATTTAATTTGGAACGGGGGGAGTAGATAAGTTGAGCATTCTTCATTTGGCCATTAAAAAGAAAAGTAAGACATTTAATTTGGAACGAGGGGAGTAAATATGTTGAGCATACCACGTATCGTGCCCGTATGATTCAAAGATATGTCATGTTCGGGCCAAATTATGAAGCATGTTAGTCATGTTCTTTGCGTTTTGTTGTGCTATTCGTGTTTTTACTCGTGTTTACGTCAAGTCGAGTAATCTTGCAAGTTAAATGGATCATGTCAGGTTAAAAAAAACATGATATTGTCTCGTGTTGGATCACAACATGACCAAAAAACACAAACCTCCATCCCTAATAGTGGGACGCATAACAAACTTCCTATGCTGAGAATACACATGAAACTCCTCCATGTGGGTGTGTCATGGGCATATTGAATGCAAGGTACTATATTGACCCAATATGTAATGATCTTCCCGCACCAAACTCCTTTGTGTATATTATATGTGTGTATGTGTGTAAGTTCATGCATTTGATCCCTAGATTGAAACAATTCATTACAACAACTGTAAAAATTCCGAATAAGTGGAGAATACAAGAATGACCTTTCAACCCATTTATGAAAAACACCTGGTGATTCTTAGTACTTAAATCCTACGAACTTCTAAACTCCATTTGTGTTGTTTCCTTGTTTTGTATAATATTAGTCTTAATTTGTTTTAATCGACCTTTGGCCCCCATGTATCTAGTTATACTGAGCTTGATCTTCAATGTTTTCACTTTTTAGGCTTTGACACCCAAAAGTTTCACGCATGCTCATGGAATGTCACAAAAGATTCCCATAATGCATCACAAGTGTATTAACGATGCTTTTGGAATCAACTCCAAGAAGTAAAATAGTGGGGATCACACTGAATATAACAGAATAAGGAGTTTAAAGTCAAAATAATCCTATTTTACATATTACAATTTTTCAGTTTACGTAGAATATAGTTAAAATTCTAACTAATTGAATAGACAACAGATATTGGAAAGAAAATAAATTAAGCCAAAACAAGTCATGAGTGGGTGTGATTGCCCCACTCGTGCGGGGTTGATCCACCAATGGATAGCACAAGATAATTCCCATTTACACTCGACTAAATAATAACGGGAAGGAAAAAGATGAGGAAACATAAGAGGATTGCACCAGTTATTTTCATGCGTGAAAAGTTTTACCAAAGTTTAGTTTATAGCTTTGAAGATTATGTTTACAGTTTTTGTTGACCTTTTGGTTATTCCGCTTGTACATGGGTGTCACCCCATTAGCGGCCTTCTTTTTTCATAATGATACTAGTATTTTATCAATAAAAAGAATCCAAACCAAGTCACATGTAGAAATTATATCTATGCATACCATCAATATTATAGAAATCGATATGGAAAAGATATTGTTCCCTCCCAATAGAATTGCAAGGTAAATGAAAAATTGCAACCGTAATCCTTACCAAGTTTTATTATTTATCAAGTGACTTCAATATATTCTCAACTTCAATTATAAAAAAAAATCCATGAGCCATCGATGCAAGTAAAAGAGAATGTTAGAAGCCAACTAGTAAAAAGAATTTGATTTCCAAAAAATTTAAGGAACTATCCATTTGTTTAATGCCTCATAGTGATAATATTGGAGCTCTATCGAGGGAAGTTAGGGTCGTCCTGACGTGGCAACTCCATGCTTACACTTAATTCATTATAGAAACAAAGACCACTACACAACTGATGAGGTTTATTTTCGACTAGTCCGAAACCGAACGACAGATATCTTCGAAGAACATTACAGTCACCAAGAGGACAAGATAAAAATCAACATACAAATGAGGGGATGGTGGATTAGCGATTGGACGAATGAACGAACGCATAATGACAACATGGGGAGTATGATGACCTTGTGAGCACGAACAACCCCACCTCAGTCCGCCAAACGCTCAAGTTTCATAAGATGAACGACCATTTGAATCTCCAAGCCTTTGTCAGCAAGTCGTTAGTTCAATGGCTTAACACGTTTCCTATTAATGTGGTCGTGAATATCGGCAAACAAGAACCGTGGGAGTACATGGAGATGCCAGGGAAGAACACGTGTCTTCCTTAAATTCAGATCTTCTCAACATAGAATGACGTTATAAAGGTTGAATATATAAAGCCTCTTGTAGTGTGAGATCTAGTTACACTAACAAGCTCGTTAATCCTCCCTAATTTCCTATAATTCTCTAAAGTAATATAAAAACTCTCTCACCCCTTCACCCCGTGGACGTGGGCTGAGCTCAGACAAACTGCGTATATCCGGTGTTTCATTCTCATCTTATCTCCTTCACTTGTGTGGCATTATAGACTATAAATTTATTGTGTTGTGTGCGTGAACAATTAGATTTTCACCTCAACATAATTGGCGTCATCTGTGGGAACAACAGTTTCCAAGGCCATAAAGAAGAATTAAGTTATGCAAGCCATGAATGTCTTCACAATGCAACATTAGGTTCTTCAAGATCAGCTCGCGGAGATCCTAAGTCGTTTACCACCCACTCCATCACTGGTATTGGAGCAGCAAGTGGCCCAGGCTCCTCCCACCGAAGAAAATATTTGGGTACAGAGAATGAAATACTCCAGCAACCTCCACCACGCCCCGCCCGACTAGATCACTGACGTACCAAAATCATCGACCAAATAATGGGAAATTGCTCGTAACTTGGAGCAACAAAAAAAAGTTGTTCAATTATGGGATTTTGATCGAAGGAAGCTTCAAAGAAGACCCCAATTTCTGGAAAATGTTCGTAGACGGTTCGTCATGTGCCTTTGACAGAGGAGCAAGATTGATAATTACCACGTCGGATGACATTGACGTAGAATATTCCCTCAGATTCTAATTTGAGGCCTCTAATAACGAAACAGAGTATAAGGCAATCATAGTAGGGTTTAACCTACCTTCATCTCTTGGCTTCAAACAAATATAGACACGTAGTGATTCTCAAATAATAGTGAATCAATTATTTTGAATTTATGGAGCACGCGAGGAGTCCATGTCAAAATTCCTAGTGAAAACACAAAGGTTGATAGCAATTTGTCCCGCAATCCAATAAGCTAGTTACATGTTAGTAGAACCTAAAGGAGGATAACCTAGGTTCGTCCAATATCTATAACTAGTAAAGAAGATTAGTCAGGTAACATCCGACCATATAATCATAAAACTAAACTACTAGTAGACCCAATCTAAATAACTGACAGTCAATAAGTTGAAGTTTCGACGAGTGTCGACTGCAAGGCAGGTCAAACTCCCACCAGTCGACAAAAACATCATAGAAGTCGAACTCAAGTCTCCTTTCAGTTGAGAAATCATGGATTGCTCAATTCCGTCCAACTTCAAGCTCTCAAGAATGGATTCCTTCGACGAAACCACCAATCCTAGGAACCACATAGATCATTATGGGGCAGATATGGATTTTCTGGCCAGCCCAAACCAGATTAGATGTCGAGCATTCGCCACGACCCTAAAGTATTCGATGAGAACTTCGTTCAATCATTGTCACCCATTTCTGAACGATCTTTTCCATCCGAACCTCTGTCAGTTCCCTCTTCTAGCCCTTAAAATTACTTCTCACGATGATCCCCTCTTAATCAAAGCATTGATATTAAACTGGGTCGTTGAGAGAATCATGGTTGATAGAGGGAGTTCAGCCAACATCATATACTTCGAATGCTAAGAAAAAATTGAGTTGGGAGCACGCCTAAAGCCAGTGAATGGACCATTGTTGGGGTTCTCCGGAGAGTAAGTATATCCAGAGGTTCAATTGAACTTCCATTCACAATCGAGAAAGTGCCCAGGTCGATTACACTATAGGTAGAATTTGTGGTAGTAAGGTCACCATTGGCCTATAACATCTTGATTGGGTGAACAACTTTAATCAGGATCGATGTGGTCCTATCAATCAAGTCCCTCACTCTTCGGTTTCCTACGCCAAACGTGGCAGGGGTTGTGCGCGGGAGTCAGTCGCGTGCCACGAGTTGTCATTTTGCCTTGCTAAAGAAGAAGGAGACCTTCAATGTTGATGGGTTGGACCCGAGAGAGGAGCTGACGATAGGATCCCCGGTTGAGGACCTGATTCCAATTCCTTTATACAACGACCGACCAGAAGGAGTAGTATACATGGGATCGTCACTAACTGTTGGGAAGAGGGAGGAGCCAATTTTGTTCCTTAAAAAGCACCATCAAATATTTGCATGGAGCCACAAAGACATATTTGGGATCGATGCCTTAGTAATTACTCACAAACTGAAGGTCAACCCGACTTCTCGACTGGTAAGATTGAAGAAGAGGGCGTTCACCCCCGAGTCAGGCTGGCCATGTTGAAGTAGGAAAGTTGCTTGACGCAAGATTTGTTTGAGTTTCAGATATCTTGATTGGATGTCGAACGTCGTTATGGTTCGGGAACCAAACGGGAAATGGAGATTATGTGTTGATTATTCGGATTTGAATGAAGCTTGTTCAAAGGGCTCATACCCACTGCCAAGGATCGATGCCCTAGTGGACGCCACGACAGGGCACGAGACTTTTTTCATTCATGGATGCTTACTCCAGATATAACCAAATTCGGATGCATTCGAATGATGAGGAGGAAACGTCTTTTATGACACACAGAGGTACGTATTCCTACTGGGTGATGTCATTCGGATTAAAGAACGCGGGGGCCACATACCAGACGCTCGTAAACTAAATGCTAGAAGATCAAATAGGGAAGACGAGGGAAGTCTACATCGGGGATTTGCTGGTAAAAAGTCTGAAAGAAGACGACCAAGACTTGAAAACTTATCTGACATAAATCTCGCTCCTTTCAAAGACGATTCCCGAGGAAGAATTATGCCTTTACCCCGTCATCTCTTCGACGGCGGTCAGTTCGGTCCTGACCGGGATGATGCAAGGCTCAATGGTCAGTCTACTATGTAAACAGAGTGTTTAAAGGGGTAGAAACTAGGTACCTGATGTTGGAGAAACTAGCCTTTGCACTAGTTGTATCAACTCGAAAGCTGAGGCTATATTTTCAAGCCATACCATAGTCGTTCAGACAGACTTTTCGCTTAGCTAGGTCCTACACGAACTGAAGGTATTTAGAGGATTGATGAAATGATCGATCAATCTTGGAGAATTTGATATACACTACAAGCCGAGGGTATTAGTCAAAGGACAAGCAATCGTCGATTTCAACGCATATTTTACCAGCACCGAGGGGCAGAACACCCCCAGCAAATCATTGAAGGAAAGCATATATGGGTAGTCTACGCGAACGGATCCTCTATTAAGGAAGGTTATAGCGCGGGACTAATAATGGAGACGCCCGATGGCACTTGCATAGAGTACGCACCAAGGTTCAACTTCAAAGCATACAACAATGAAGCCGAGTACGAGGTACTAATCGATGGAGCAAAACTCGCGCTATCCCTCAAAGCCAACCAGGTACAGTTCTTTAACGACTCCAATGTTATCACTCAAAACTCTAACGTATTTGGTGAGTACGAGCCAAAGGGAAAAACATGATGGTTTACTTGAAGCGGTTCCAGGAAATAGCAAGACGGTTTGAAAGATTCGCTATCCAACATATTCTGAGGGAGAACAACACCAAAGCCGACCACCTAGCCGGGATGGCATCAATGGAATCCCCTTGTGGAAATCCTGAACAGACCTAGCATCCAGCTGAAGGAAGCAGGGGCAATCGAAATGGTTCAACAAGCACCCAGGTGGATAGACAAGTATGACCAATACATCTAGGATGGGATCCTTCCACAAGACCGAACGGAGGCGAAGAAGGTAAAAGTCAAAGCAACCAAGTATTTACTTTATGAGGGAATGTTGTACCAGAGGGGATAAGTTCAATCGATTTCGAGGTGTGTTCACCCATTTGAAGTCGATTTAGTCTTGAAGAAGATCCACGAAGGAATCTGCGAAGAATACCTGGAAAAAGGAGTAACGGAGAAAGCATTAACGCAGGGCTACTACTGGCCCACGATGAGCACAAACGTTGAACGATTTGTCAGGAGTTGTGACTGGTGCCAACGAACCGCCAATGACGTACACCAACCAGTCGAAGAATTGTCAACGATCGCCTCGCCATGGCCATTTGCATTATGAGATGGATATTCTCGATCCGTCGACCGGGAAGGGTCAATGCAAGTTCTTATTAGTGGAAATTGACTACTTCATAAAATGGGTAGAAGCCAAGCCGTTAACCATAATCATTAATCAGAAAGTTCACCCATTCATCTGAAAGTACATCATCAGTCGTTTCGGAGTGCCCCATGCCATCATCTTTGATTACGACGGGCAACTTGATAGCTTGAGGATTGGCAATCTATTCAAAGAGTTTAAGATCAAACACTACTATTCAGCCCCAAAACACCCCAGGAGTAATGGCCAAGTGGAAGTAACGAACCGAAATCTCCAACGTAGGATCAAAACATAACTTACTTACTCCAAAATACTCTGGGTTGAAAAGCGAGTCCCTGTCCTACAACAACAACAAGGAGGGCGAAAGGGTCCACAACTTTTGCTTTGACTTATGGCACCGAAGTCGTGATACTAATTGAGTTAGAAGTGCCAAGCTTGAGGGTGCACTGTTTCAATGAAGCAATAAATGACGAACAACTCCGGACCAACCTGGACCTCCTTGACAAGCGCAAAGAAGAAGCAGCATTGAGGGTGGTGGTGACACAATAAAAAACAACCCAATATTACAACCGGAGAGCGAGAAATTGATATTTCGAGGTCGGCGACCTTGTCCTCGAGAAAATGATGCAGTCGATCAAAACTCCGAGTCGTGGAAAATCAGCCGACAATTATGAGGGCCCTTATGTAATGGCACGCATCATACGACCGCGGACATATGACCATGAGGTCCGCACACTTCCTCGTCCATGGAACGTTGAGAACCTAAAGCTTTATACAAGTGAGGACAATCATCGAGCCAAACTAAACAGCCAATCACCAACTTGAAGCACTTTTTTAATATCTGTTATATCTTTTTCAATTTTAACAAGTTAATTCTTGCATTTCCCATTCCTATTTCCTTGAAAATGTAGCTCTATGCATCACAACTATTATCAATAAAAGGAAATTGTTCTCCTAATAATGTGTTTTTTCTCAAATGATTGGCTTATCAATGCACTATTTTCTCACACCCACCCCACTGGGAGCATACCGGTTATGCACCAGTACAGCGACCGAATCCCCACCTAAGCGTTCCAGTTATACCGGATTATGAACCAACCGCTAGGTCGAAAGAAGGCTCACAACAGGCCACATCTTGGTACACATCTTCTAGACTAAAAAGTCTCAAAAAAATAACATGGTTGATCTCCAAGTTAACTCCAAGCCCCCTCGGATTTGATCCGATCTGCACGGCATGGTCGGTGCGAGTATAAATTGGGTTAACTTTGAGTCAAGCGGGGTTATCTCCGATCACTCGGTTATTTTCACATAAAATAGGGGATATATGGTAATAATAATGCAGGCGTGCTGAAATTCGGAGCAAAAAATTTATTCTAATAAACCTAGTGATCGGAACATATATGGCCGTTCGTACCACCCTTCACCAATTGACCTTCGAAGTATAAATAACTCAGTTCATCAACCGAGTATAAACAACCCGTAAACTGAGTATAAACAACTTGTATAAGCGACTAGGTTCGTTAAACGAATATAAACAATCTCTGCAATTAACTCGATTCATCAACTGAGTATGAATACTCTGCTCGGCAATCACCAACCACGGTGCAAACATCAAAAGAAATCCGCTTCTCAGTGAAAAAGTTGACATAATTTGACATAATTTATAAGCAAGTATGGGAGAAGACAATTTACAACAAAAATTCTAAGCATAGCAAAATAGAGAAAAAGTCGAGGTATGATAATAGGAAATCATCACAACATTAAACACAAAAGATCATCACGGCCATGCTATTAAGAATACAGGAAAATCAAATATTCAGGCCGAAGCCAATATTATAAACTATTAAAATTCAAATGTTTATCAAGTGAAAAGAAGACTATGGAACAGGGGGTGGAGCGGGAGGGACACGTAAGAAAGAATTCAGCCCATCTACTAGCGCATTGAAATATGGAGATCTTCACCTTCTGAATCCATCGGGGCTAGGAGATGTCAGAAGCCCATGAAACTGGGAATATCCCTATTGATCCAAGCACAAGGGCAAGGGCATCAACAACTCTTCAACCTCGCAATCGTCTAACGCTCCTGGTAGACGTTGATGAAGGATTGATTTTATAACATTCCACCATACTCCAAAGTCAAGAACGACTTCAGGTAAATGAACCTGATCGGAGGGGCCGGAGCCCGTTCGGTCTTCTCCTTTTTGGTAAGTTGTCGCTTCAAAACCGATGGAAATGAGTCCCATTTTAAGGATTATTCATCATTTTATTTTCTTTTGTTATTTTCTTTTATTTTGCTATTGTATTTTCTTTCTTTTGTTTTAGTATTTAAAGGTAAGGGTAGGAACAGACAATTAAGGGCATTTTTGTAATTAAAATATTAGCTTATGGCCTAAGCTACTCCCCTTTAAATGTCCCCTTGTATGCCTCATTTCAAGAGGACTTAATTTTGGAATAGAAAAAAGTATTTCTCTCTACAAGTGTGATAGATATTTTTAGGAGCCTTTTACGTGTAGTTTACATCAAATTGGTATCAGAACGGGTGTCGCTTCACATTGGTATTGGTGTATCGGTGTATTTTTATCAAAATCCTACACTACTCTTTAATGGCTCCAAGAAAAATGACAACAAGAGGTGATTAATCGAGAATTGAAACAACAATTTTTGAGTTGAAGCAACATGTGGCCAACTCTTTTCTAAACTAGGCCTAAACCCTAACCCTAGCCCACCCAAAACCCTAAATCTCATCCCTTTCATTTCCTCCACTTCCCAAACCCTAGTACCATCTTCCCTAACCCTTTTACCTCGCCCCCACCTCAAACACTAGTCTCCACCGCTACCCAGCTGCGAGCAGGCCCAAACCAAAATCCAACCCTTGCCGCTACCTTCCCCACCCAGGCGGCCAACCACCAGACTTGTCGACCACCCCAAATCCTCCCTTGCTTCCCGCGACCCAAACCCCAGTCCCCTCGACCCAAAAAATACCTCATCCGAACCCAACCCGACCCAAACTCAATCGCATCCTGGCCACCGACCACCCCAGGAGGTCGCGCATCCCTCTAAACTCCAAACTTACTCCGGAAGCCTAAGGTTTTTGCCCTAAATCTGTTCGGAACCCACCTGGGCTGCCGTACCGAGCCCCAAACCTATCTAACCGCTCCAAAACTATGGTTTTTTACCCGGGTGGAAGTTTTTAGGGCTGCTTTGGGTGAAGAAAGAGATAAGAAGAAGATATGAAGACCAAGATTTGTGGGATGTGCACTCCTCATCTTTCATAAATTAATTTTTGGCCCTTACAAGTTTTTGGCGCACTTGTTTGAATTTCCACACGAGTCCCTAATTTTTTTGAATAATCGAGGACAAGCTTGGTTTTAAGAGGGGGAGAGTGATGGAAATGGGTCCCATTTTAGTGATTATTAGTCATTTTATCTTCTTTTCTTATTGTATTTTCTTTCTTTCGCATTAGAATTTAGAGGTAAGAGTACCAAAAGGCAATTAAGGGCATTTTTGTAATTAGAATATTAACTTAGGGCCTAAGCTACTCCTCCGCTTTAAATACCCCCTTGTAAACCTCATTTGAGGAGGACTTGATTTTTGGAATAGAAAAGAGTATTTCTCTCTCTAAAAGTGTATTAGATATTTTTAGGAACCTTTTGACGTGTAAATTACATCAAATTGGTATTAGAGCGGTTGTCGCTCCGCATTGGTGTTGGTGTATCGATGTATTTTTATCAAAATCGTACATTACTATTCAATGGCTCCAAGAATCTCCAAACGACAACAAGAAGAGATTAATCGAGAATTGAAACAACAAATTTTTTAGTTGAAGCAACAAATGGTCCAACTCTTTTCTGATCTAGACCTAAACCCTAACCCTAGCCCACCCAAAACCCTAAATATCATCCCTCCCACTGCCTCCCTTTCCCCAAACCCTAGTACCATCCGCCCTAACCCTTTTTCCCATCCCCTGCCTTAAACCCTAGTCGGCCACCCCTACCCGGCTGCCAGTAGGCCTCAAAACCAAAACCCAACCATTTTCGCTACCCTCCCCACCCAGACGGCCAACAACCAGACCCTTCCGACCACCCCAAATCCTCCCCCGCTGCCCGTGACCCAAACCCCAATCCTCCCGACTCAAAAAAGACAACATTAGAACCCAACTCGACCCAAACCCGATCGCATCCGGACCGTTGGCCACCCCAGGTGGTCGCGCATCACTCTAAACCCCAAACATACTCCGGAAGCCTAAGGTTTTGCCCTAGGTCTATTAGGAACCAACCTGCCCTACCTAGGCGGGGAAGAGAACGAAAATGGAAGACGGATGGTGATCGTGCTAGGTTCGAGGATCAGGATATTAGGCGGCGGAAGAAAGTCCTCTATTGCTTGACATTGGATCTGGCGCCTGCGGAAGTGCCTCTTGAGCCGCGCTCAAAACCTCTTGAGTCGCCCGGTATGACAGCTTAAAATAATTCCAGCATTGTTATGGTTTTTGACCCAAGTGGAAGTTTATAGCGCTGCTTTAGGTGAAGAAAGAGAGAGAAGAAGAAATAAAGAGCAAGATTTGTGGGATGTGCACGCATCTTTCAGAAATTAATTTCAGGCCCCCACAAGTTTTTGGCACACTTTTTGGAATTTCCTCGCGAGTCCCTAATTTTTTTGAATGCTCGAGGACGAAATTGGTTTTAAGAAGGGGAGTGATGGAAACGGGTCCCATTTTAGAGATTATTAGTCATTTTATTTTCTTTTGTTATTTTCTTTTATTTTGTTATTGTATTTTCTTTCTTTTGCTTTAGTATATAGAGGTAAGAGTAACAAACGACAATTAAGGGCATTTTTGTAATTAGAATATTAGCTTAGAGCCTAAGCTGCTCCTCCCCGTTAAATACCCCCTTGTAAGCCTCATTTGAGCAGGATTTGCTTTTTAAATTAAAAAGAGTATTTCTCTCTAAGTGTGTTAGATATTTTTAGGAGTCTTTGACATGCAGTTTACGTCAAACTTGATGACTTCATTCTGAAGCCGATCTCTCTCTCCAACAACATTACCCTTCTCTGTTATTGCTTGATCCTTAGTCGTCTTCTAGGCATCCATCTCCTTCCGAACTGTAGCGAGAGATTCATTGGCATTAATTTTAACCTTCTTCGCAATCTCTAACTCTACCTTTAGACCTGAAATATGCCTCGCCGCATCTTTCCTCTACAGCCACTTCTTGGCCATGAAAGCTCCCATGAAGCTCACCTACAACAGAATAATATAATTAAGACAAGGAAACGAAAGTATGGAAAATGACAGTTTAGGAGGAAAAAGCATGCAATTACACTGGACAAGTAGGAACATCTCTTTAGCGCTACTGATTGGCCCCCACTCAGCCGATCAATGTCTTCAAGAAGATAGGCATTTTGGAAAGCCAAATAATTTTCATTTGGATCATCAAATCGAAGATGGGGGACACCCCAGACCTCTCCCTGACTATGGGTACCCTTTCGCCCTCAGCATCTTCCTCCTCTTCGCTAACCATCATACTTCGTCGGGGAGAAGTAGGAGTGGTCTCAGTCTTAGCCTCGGTTCTGGCCTCAGTCTCCAAGGACCTTTTTTGCAATTCCGCCTTCGAAGAGCCTCTTCATCCACCAACTGGGCGTACGACGTCTCAATCACATTGAGTGGACGAACGACTTCAACAACCCTAGTGTTGATACCAAATTTAATCTGTTGATGTAGACCAATAATAAGAAGACACGTGTCAATCTACATGGCACAATAACAACGAGGAAGTTTATTTCCCCCGACCAAGTCATGATCTCTCCGAGCAACGAGGAGGACACCCCGAGGAACTCTATCATCCCGAGATACTCTAAGCACTCCGAGGAACTCTTGATCAACGAGCAACTAAGGCGGTCCGAACTGCATCTCGGCCGTATCATTAATTACCAGACGGACAACTGTTCAACTATTCATTATATTCTTGACGCACACGCTGCATTAAATGTATTACCCTTTCATATGTATATCATTTAATGTATTGGACCTTTCATGTTCAGCCTAAAGGCTATAAATACCTTGTATCATCCTCATTCAAGGGGACCGTAATTTCTTGAGAGAACTTGTAATCAAGAATTCCACAAACACTCAGCAATAACATAACAGTGGACGTAGGCTTTATTCCTAGCCGAACCACTTTAAAAATCTTTGTCTTATTTATTTATCTGTGATTGAAAAATTAGAGCGATCTAGTTTTTTACATCAACAGATTGGCGCCGTCTGTGGGAACGTGTTACAAGCGTTGTTCTCCACCAAAAGCTAAGTTTTTATTTTCTCTACGTATAATCAATTATACATACATCTTTTGATTGAATCGTGATTTTTATGTTTATATACGTAAATTAATTGTCCAATTTTTATCTGCAAAATGTTGCATCTCATGATTTTTAAATCATAATTATTAGATTCATCCTTATTTAGAAATCTGAAAAATAGTAGATTTCATAAATCATAATTCTTTGCTTGATTCTCAAGTTTTAATTTTATATCATGGAATAAATATTTTAAATGATTACATATGCCAATATATACGACGATGATAAGATTTGATCATTTTCATTGTTGATTTTGAAATAAATTTTGTAAGATATTTGATGTCTATTCAAATTCCCATCATATTTTTAATAAAAGAATGGGAAAAGGTTAAAGACAATGAAAAGTCTTCTCATTAAAATCATGACCCAGATCTATTTTCTCTCTCTTCAAGTTTGAGTCTCTTTGCATTCACAAGTTTGAGTCTCTTTGCATTCACTTTTATGAATTATATACTTAATTTGGTTCATCTTCCATCTATGTCAATAAAGTCAAATTGATTGATTTTTTATATAAATTTGGTAATAATTTCGATCATTCACCACATTTTTATCTCTCCAAATAGGGAATAGGAAAAGATCAATATAAAAAATAATTTTCTCTCACCTGAAAAATCATTACCCACCTCTTGTAAAAGAGGATCAGTAAAACAATCATGACCATATCAAGACTCTGGGCACAAATTTGATATGTTAGCCCCTCGTTCATCACATCACATGGTTTCTTTATCGGAATCACACGATATAGTGGATTAGATAATTATTCATTTAATGAACATTATTAATGCTTAAATTTTACATTGAATGCTATTTTTTTATCTAAGGATTCGAGATATTCTTGTCAGCCATCTATATTGTTGGTCGGCATCATCCAACCATATATTTTATAATTTGAGATATCCTTAAATGTTGGTCGGCAACATCCATGTCGTTTGTCGGCAGCGGTAGAATATTGGGGTATTAAAAAAATGCGAAGCACCCCAGATATTTCTTTAAACACGAGTTCAGCTTGGGGACAAACAGGGGGCTTAAGTCTTTTTAACTTGTGATCACCCCAAAAATATTTTTAAAAACCAAGTGATAAATAATTTTCAAACAGCAACTAATACCTGATTAGTTGTTGGAGATTAAATAACTCTACGTCTTATTTATGGCGCATATCTAATAAAAATTTGTACATCTCACACACGTGTGGCACAAAAATATTATTTCATATTTTGAAATTTTTATGCTGATACATATCATATATTGATTGGATGAGTAAATTATTCTCATGACTAATCAATTCAGCCTACACATATGGTAGAGCAAAATATTAATTTTTACAGGCACAAGATTCAATGCCGACGAATGCTGAAGCACAAATTATTCTATATCCGTTTGGATTCATATTTTATATTTATCTCAGCATGGAGCTCGAAAAATTTCTTCTCTCTATATATATTCGGCTCCGAGGAAAAGCTACAACATTTATTATATTTCACCCCCAACGGATAGTTGGTCGGGGTAATTCTTATTTATATTCAGGCCCAGATATCTGCTCCAGCACAAATGATTCTATATATCCATTGGGATTGATATTCTATATTCATCTCAACATGGAGCTCGGCGAGATACTTATTATCATATTCAGCTTTGAGGAGAACTATAACATTTATTATGTTTCACCCCTAACGGATAGTTGGTCGGGGTAATTCTTATTTATATGCAGGCCCAGCAAAGTTCTCGGCCATATTCTTATGTTCTGGAAAATATTATTCTTATTCGGCATTCTGCAATTATGCCTCGACAAGATACTTATTCAGCTTTAAGGAGAATTACAACATTCGTTCGGATAATTCTTATTTATATTCAGGCCTGACAACGTTCTCGACCATATTCTTATGTTCTGAACGATCTTATTCTTGTTCTGCATTATATGATTCTACCTCGACGGATCGGCGAGGCACTTTATTATTTTTAATTATTCTTTATATCTATTTGGATGCATATTCTATTCTCATTTCAGCATGGAGCTCGACAAATATTATATCTTACTCAGCTCCAAGGATGTCTCCAACATTTATTATATCTTATTCAGCTCCAAGGATGTCTCCAGCATTTATTATATCTTATTCCCAATAATCTGTTGGTCATCGCCGAGGAGGTATCCTGCATTTATTATATCTTATTCCCAACAATCTGTTGGTCATCGCCGAGGAGGTATCCCGCATTTATATTATATCTTATTCCCAACAATCTGTTGGTCATAGCCGAGGAGGTATCTTGCATTTATTATATCTTATTCCCAACAATCTGTTGGTCATCGCCGAGGAGGTATCCTGCATTTATTATATCTTATTCCCATCAATCTGTTGGTCATCGCCGAGGAGGTATCCTGCATTTATTATATCTTATTCCCAACAATCTGTTGGTCATCGCCGAGGAGGTATCCTGCATTTATTATATCTTATTCCCAACAATCTGTTGGTCAGCGTCGAGGAGGTCTCTAGCATTTATATTATCTTATTCCCAACAAATCTGTTGGTCAGCGCCGAGGAGGTCTCTAGCATTTATATTATCTTATTACCAACAAATCTGTTGGTCAGTACCGAGGAGGTCTCCAGCATTTATATTATCTTAGTCCCAACAATCTGTTGGTCAGCTCCGAGGAAGTCTTCATTATCAATTACCACCAACTCCGATTGGTAGATAAAATCCAACTCCGGTTGGTAGACAAAATCCAACTCCGGTTGGTAGATAAAATCCAACTCCGGTTGGTATTGGTCGATAAATCTCATTCAAAGTTCACATTCCACAGTTGGGGGCTTCTATTACAGATATATTTGGTGGCACATTCTTATATCATCATGCAGTCGAGCACCAAATTCAACCCCGACTAATCATCATTCAGGAGTTATTTTTCTTTCTCAGGAATTACTTTTGATATTGAAGTTCAGGAGGAATATTGAAGTTCAGGAGGAATATTGAAGTTCAGGGGGAATATTGAAGTTCAGGAGGAATATTGAAGTTCAGGAGGAATATTGAAGTTCAGGAGAAATATTGAAGTTCAGGAGGAATATTGAAGTTAAGGAGGAATATTGAAGCTCAGGAGGTATATTGAAATTCAAGAGGTGTATTCAGAAGTATCAGGACATGATGAAAGAAAGCGACAAGTATTCCACCGAGGAACTCTGTCAGACCAAAAATTAGAAGACAAGTTGCCTATATGGAGGCTATATGTAGACGGTTCATCTTGCACTACAGGCTGTGGGGCAGGGATCATTTTGAACAGCCCAGACGAGGTCGACATGGAATACGCCATACGTTTCTAATTCAAAGCTTCTAATAATGAGGTTGAGTATGAGGCCATGATTGCAGGTCTTAATTTGTCAAATACTATGGAGGCACAGCAGGTTATTGTCTTCAGTGATTCTCAATTGATCGTAAACCAAATGTTGGGAAAATAATGAGCCGAAGGAGAATTGATGATCAAGTATCAAGCAAAGGTGATGGAGTTGGTATCAAAGTTTTTTGCTGTTCAAACTGGTAAGAATATCAAGAATGGAGAATGTGAGAGCATACACCTTGGCCCGATTAGCATCAGCTACTCGTACCGAGCTGCGAAGAACGATACCAATTGAAGTATTAGAAAGTCGGAGCATAGATGAAGACCTGACGATGAATATTATTACCCTTGATTTAGGACCATCTTGGATGGATCCCATCGGAGCATATATTGAGGAGGAAGAATTACCGGAGGATAAGTTCGCTGCCAAGAAATAGAAGTTTAAAGCTGCTCGGTATAATGGTATTCGGAAGATAAGTTCTCTACCAAGAAATGGAAGTTTAAAGCTGCTCGACGAGGAATTATGGCAGGTTTGCAAAGATGTGTACATCCCTCCGAGGTGAATTGATTAAAGAGATCCATGAAGGGTCCTGTGGAGCCCGTGTAGCAGGTCGAACACTTTTGCAAAAGGTGATGACGCAGGGATACTACTGGCCGACGATGAGAGTTGATTGTATAGCTTATGCCAAGAAATGTGACAAGTACCAACGCTTTTCCTCCATCCGAAAAACTTCACAAACATTGTTGACACCCATTATTTATCCTTGGCCATTTTCCATGTGGGGATTGATTTGGTTGGACCATTGCCGACAACTCGAGGAAGATTCAAATACCTCGTCATCGCAGTAGATTATTTTACTTAGTGAATAGAAGCTGAGCCACTTATTGACATGACATACGAGAAGGAAGGTGTACCAATTTGTTTGGAAGAACATCATCTGCCGATATGGTCTCCCTCATGCCTTCATCACAGACCATGGAACACAATTTAAAAACGAGGAGTTTGCTGCCTATTATCATCAGTCAAACATTTTGAAGGTTCATTCAGCGCCAGGATATCCTCAGAGCTAATGGACCAAAAGCTCTAAGGAGCTAAAAAGTGCTCTAAGGAGCCAAAATTGCTCTAAGGAGCCAAAAGTGCTCTAAGGAGCCAAAAAGTGCTTTAAGGAGCCAAAAAGTGCTATAAGTAGCCAAAAGTGCTCTAAGGAGCCAAAAAGTGCTATAAGTAGCCAACCTCCTTTGGTTAGGAGGACAGCTCTAAGGAGCAAAAGTGCTATAAGTAGCCAACCTCCTTTGGTTAGGAGGACAGCTCTAAGGAGCAAAAGTGCTATAAGTAGCCAACCTCCTTTGGTTAGGAGGACATGCTCTAAGGAGCCAAAAAATGCTCTAAGGAGCCAAAAGCTTTAAGGAGCCAAAAAGTGTACACCAGCATGATCAACTACGGTTGGTAAGATAAAAATATATTCTCACATTGCAACTTATGTTGGTCGGGAGGTAAGATTATTACAAAAAGTTCTTTGAAGAACAAAATATTCCAAAATACACCAAGTATAGTTGGTCGGGGATAAAAACCCACTAACTGTAGTTGGTCGACGAGGATAAATTATTGACCTTAGTTGGTCGGACACTTTTTATGAAAATATTTAAAAGTCTACCAAGTATGGCTAGTCGAGGATAAAAACCCACTAACTGTAGTTGGTCGACAAGCATAATTTAACAACCTTGGTTGGTTGGAAAAATTTTAACATTTTTATACTCATTACTTTATTATTAAGTGATCGAGCAACATTACTAATACTTGTAACTTCTTTATTACTAAGTTGGTCGATGAACAACACAATATTGTTATACATATGCACACATGTAAAGTATTTTACAAGACAATAGCAATTAAGATTGCGAATAAAAATGAAAGTCTTTCGTTAAATTCAAAAAACAAAATACATTGAGAATGAAAATGTATACTAACTATTACATTGAGATTCCTATTCTATTGGTTTATTTTCCTTCTACTTTTGAAACAGGTTCCTCACCAGCAGGAGGATCATCTAAAATATAAGAGGAGTTTATGAAGTTAAGACCTTTCAACATTCTGATATTCATCACAGATGATCTATCCGAGAAGCATTAGCCCATTCCCGAGAAGCACTTGCTCGTCCCTGAGAACCTCTTATTCGTCCCCGAGCAGAGGTAGAAATCAAAATCAACATCAACAGTATTGAGATCTTTGCTACTACTATCCCAACCAATATTGAAGAAGAAGTTATATGAAAATGTTTCGAAGTCCACCACTAGCTCATAGGAGGCAGTAGGTCGGCTAGCAAACCAATCAACATACTTGAAGATTATGACAAGCTACAAACGGCATCATATGTCGTCCAAAAGATAATGCACTTTATGTTAAACAAATCAAGAAGGTAGATCAAGAATTTCACGAGCACCGAGCAACATTGCAGAATAAATACTCCATCCTTTCAAGTAACCCATCAAGCATGAAGCATTGGGGGCTTCTGTTGATACCAAATTTAATCTGTTGATGTGGACCAATAATAAGAAGACACGTGTCAATCTACATGGCACAATAACAACGAGGAAGTTTATTTCCCCCGACCAAGTCATGTTCTCTCCGAGCAACGAGGAGGACACCCCGAGGAACTCTATCATCCCGAGATACTCTAAGCACTCCGAGGAACTCTTGATCAACGAGCAACTAAGGCGGTCCGAACTGCATCTCGGCCGTATCATTAATTACCAGACGGACGACTGTTCAACTATTCATTATATTCTTGACGCACACGCTGCATTAAATGTATTACCCTTTCATATGTATATCATTTAATGTATTGAACCTTTCATGTACAGCCTAAAGGCTATAAATACCTTGTATCATCCTCATTCAAGGGGACCGGAATTTCTTGAGAGAACTTGTAATCAAGAATTCCACAAACACTCAGCAATAACATAACAGTGGACGTAGGCTTTATTCCTAGCCGAACCACTTTAAAAATCTTTGTCTTATTTATTTATCTGTGATTGAAAAATTAGAGCGATCTAGTTTTTTACATCAACACCTAGTATGTGAAACTGGGGGGTTTACATTAGTCGTAAGATCGAGTGAGGAACATCAAGCTAGGGGCGAGCAGTGTTTGGTTCAGCCTTTGGAGCGCTGCGCGGTACCCTCTACGGGCCATTTCTCCATAAGATGAAAGATAAAGAATTCATTAGTACATCAAAACAAGTTAAAGGGTTGTTCGATATGTACAAAGTATACCTGAAGAGCGGGGAAAATACAAACATTGAAACTGAATGATCAAGAGGCATCCTTCAGTTTAGGCCCGAAGCTGAAGGGCGTCATGTTCTCGAACCTCTTCACCTCTTGTGATAAAGCCAAGCTCCTTCAATACTTTCAAATCGAGAGTTTTTTATACGATCGGGCTTTGTGCACATCTTCCTAAACCCTCTCCTTTCGGGGCTTAGCAATATCAAGGAGTTCGTTAAAAATCCGTACATTATTAAAAATTCGAACATGAAATCACGACGAAGAGCAATTATTAAAGACAAAAGCCATAAAAAGAAATACAGAAAATACAAAAGTATAGCTCACTGAGGTCAGGTTTGTTCCAAACAAGGGGAACAGTGAATAAATGACTAGTAAGATAATTATGGTAGTCACACTCCCATCCCTTCCCTTTAATGTAGAGAGAGTTATGCCTCCGGGTTGGAGGAGGGGAGTGAGGTGACGAAGCATTCACCCTTATATCTGCAGGTTAGGGTATACTAACCCCCTTGAGAAGCCATGGGCTTGTAAATGGTTAGCAAATCCCCCATGATCAGGGGATGCTGAACACCAAATAGGTCATAAAAATGCACCATGGAGACGATCATGATTCTCCAAGCGTTCGGTATAAGTTGGGAAGGGGCAAGGTTGATGAAGTTAAGCACATCACAAACAGGTCTTGAAAGAGGAATTTCAAGCCCTGTCTAAAAGCAGTGCTCATAAAAATAGGCTTCCCATCGCGAGTGTTCGGGGCACGATCGGTCTCATCGGCGAGACGAATGGGTAAAGCCCTAGGAAGGGAAAGATGTCCACACCACTCGTTGGCGACCTCTTAAGTCATATAGCCCATGGCCTGATAGGGGCTTAAGAGTGTGCAATGATTATAGCTCTCCATCCAAGTGGCGTCTCACATCAGAAACAGTTCACACTGAATCCAAATCTCCTCAGAGACCTTGACATCAGTACAAGATCCTAAACAGATCACGGCAAATCAAAAGCGAGCCAATTGTCACAACTCATCGTTGGGAACCACAGGAAAGCTAACACATGAAATAGACCTCTTCTGGCTACACACAATACTCTTCAGCTCATCTCAGTGAACACAAAGTCTGGGGTAAGATGAGGGTTATTTTCAACCAATCCAAAGTCGAATGAAAGATATCTTCAAAGAACATTACGATCACCAAATGGACGGGACAACAGCCAACATACGAACAGAGGACGGTGGATTAGCAATCGGACGAATGGCCGAACACAAAATGACGACATGAGGAGTATGATGACTTTTTGAAGACAAACACCCCACCTCTGAACTAACGGCTTCATCATAAGACGAACTCCAGCTTCATCATATGAACGACCATTTGAATCTCCAAGACTTTGTCAACAAGCCGTTAGTTCAAACGGTTAACACGTTCCCTATTAATGCAGTCAAGAATATCCGAGAACAAGCAATGTGGGAGTACATGGATACGCTAGAGACGAACACGTGTCTTCCTTAATTTTAAATTGTCTCAACATAGAAAGACGTTATAAAGGCTGAATATATAAAGCATCTTGTAGTATGAGATGTAGTTAAGCTAACAAGCTCGTTAATCCTCTCTTATTTCCTGTAATTCTCCAAAATAATATAAGAACTCCCCCACCCCTTCACCCGTGGACGTAGGTTGAGCCCGGCCGAACCACGTAATCCGGTGTTTCATTCTCTTCCCATCTCCTTCATTTGTTTGGCATTATAGATTGTAAGTTTATTGTGTTGTGTGCGTGGACAATTATATTTTCACCTCAATAACAACGATGGTCTTTTGATTAATATGAATACAAACTTAGGAAACAAGCAAACCATGCAACATCATCAACCAAAATACACAGAAACAACTTCTTCTCAGTTGAAAACGAGGAATCCAGGATACTGTTGGTTATAGGCTTAGGGTGTGTTTGATTGGCATTACCATTTTTTTCTTTGAAAATACTTCTTTCATCTCATTTTTTAATTTTGTGGTGCTTGATTGCAAATAGAAATTGTTTTTACTTTCGTGGTGCTCAATTGAAAATATTTTCTACGGGAACGATAGTCCTAAAGGTGACATGTGCTCCATATTGTACTCATTTTCTATAATAAAAAAATAATAACAATAACCGTCCTTATTTCTTATCCACCTTCCCCCAATTAATTGGATTCCATCAAAAAAATAAGAGGACATTTCACCAAGTCAATCCTCTCTTTTTTCCACTCATTTTCTAACTTTTCATAAAAATTAGATATTTTACCAATATTGTAATCAAAACACCCTTAATGATTCGCATCATGATATATATATATATATATATATATATATATATATATATATATATATATATATATATATATATATATATATATATATAGATATAGATATAGATATATATATATAGAGAGAGAGGCAGGCTCCTGTGCACACTAAGTTTGCACATGTGCTACCGCACACTAATTTTTTTTAAACATTAAAAAAAATTGAGTTGATTTTTTTTATGTGATATTTAAACATTTCAACGGACACGTAAAAAATCAACTCAAAAAAACTTTTTTTTGCTATTTTTAAAAAATCGATCAAATTTTCACAACTTTTAAAGTGCTTAAAAATAGCGAAAGTTTGACCAATTTTTTTTAAAAATAGCAAAAAGAGTTTTTTACTTGATTTTTTTTATATGGGTTCCTTGAAATGTTTAAATATCACATAGAAAAATCAACTCAAAACTATTGTTTTTACTATTTAAAAAAAAACGATGTGCAAACTTTGTGTGCACAGGAACCTGTCTGTATATATATATATATATATATATATATATATATATATATATATATATATAGGCATGGTTACCTGTTTCTGAAACAAGTGAAATTCATCTGAGCTCATCACTGTTTGCATCTAGGAGTTGCATCATCTCCCGGGCATCTTCCCCTTGGGCACCAAGCTCTTCCATTATCTCCATAAGTTCCTCAATGCTAATCTTGCCATCTCCATTCTTGTCGAGAAGGCAGAATACTCGATCTCTGTGATCAATCTCAAAATCTTTATGATTTGTGGGGGGGAAATCTTTAAGACGCAATGCCGCAAGTTCAGCTGCAGCCATCAGTATGGCCTTAAGGTGCTTTGCTTGTGCATTGACAAATAACAATTAATTTTAATTCATTACATGTGTCAATTCATAAGTTCACTCATTTGACAAATGTAAAACCCTGCAGATATAGGAGCATACTCGTAGGAAAAATAAAATAAGGAGGAAAAATAAAACTTGAACTACACAATTTCTTGCAAGAAACCTACCTGATTTTTTTTTCATTCAATACATATATGAATTATACATTTTGTTCCAAACACCCCGTTGTGAGGACTTTTGGATGACACATGCACAGTTCAGAGGGATTTTGCATTAAAAGTTCAGAGGTATTTTTTAATAGTACATAATGCTTAATTAGTAGTTTGAGTTTACAGATAACAAACTATGTGTAAAGTCATAATAGTACATAATGTTTGTTATGATAGGTGTTATGTTTGTTAAGAAGAGAGTTGGTTGTAATCTCTTCTATAAATACTTTGTATCCTTCGTCAGTTTTTAATGAGAATCTTTCCATTTCCTATTTGTTATTGGAGCAATTCCTGCACAGCACTTCTGGTCCTCTGTTTTCTCTAAAAAAAAATTATAATTCTTCTTCTTTTTTGATTCTTTATGATTCTCAGACAAGTTCTGAAATTCTATTCTAATGTAGAAAACCCAAAAATATCATCTCTTCATCTCAATTTGTCACGGTTACACTGCTGAGATTAAAAGAAGCAATGGATGTAACGGCATCATTCACAAGTGGAGAAGGCAGCTATAACAGATCCAATGAGAAATCAACACGTGGCAGAATTAGTTAGTCATAGTTAATTGATAGTTAGTTACGCAAAGTTAGTTGATAGTTATTTAGTTAATTGTTAGCTGGGTTAGCAAATGTATTGTATAAATAATAATACAAATGCATCTCCATTGTAACTGAGCCTCGAATTAATGAATTGAATTATGTTCTTCATCTTTTCTTCTCTCCCTGTATTTCTATTCTTATGTAGTTCTTTCTTATCTCTAATTCTTGATACCAAAATTCCAATTCTGCCATTGAGGTGCACGCTTTCGCTTAACAAATGCAAGCTTTAGCTTGAAAAGTGGTATCAAAGCTACGATATTAGGCCCAAAATTCTTATAAACTCAAACCCTAATCCATTAGATTGGCCCAATCTGGGTAAGTCTAAATCAAGAATGGCTCAAACCCAACAGATGCAACATAACAGGACCTTGAGAGAGGTTCAACAAAGGCAAGATGGCATGGAAATGAGATTACAAGATGTCCGAATTTCATTAGAATCATTGCTAACTAGTGTCAACCAGCTGTACGAAAAATTTGATAAACTTGATGAAAAATTTGAAAGGATAGAAGAAAGAATGAATAAAGGAGTAGACAATCAGAAGGGAATTTTGGGAACACCTCTTGGACCACCCAATAAAGCCAACAACATCATACTAATGGATTCTGAGAAGACAAGTAGTAACAAGTTTAATGGGGAAGTTGAAGGTTATAAGAGGCCTAAAGTAAACTTTCCAAAGTTCAAGGGTGAGGATCCCAGAGATTGGATACAGCAGATGCAAAGATACATTTGATTTCATCCTCTACCAGAAGATCAGAAGGTGATGCTTGTTGCATTATACTTGGAACGTGTGGTTGCCACATGGTTCCAAACCATGTTTGAGGAGCCCATGATGGTGTTGACTTGGGATGCTTTTGTTAGCCAATTGTGCGTAAGGTTTGCAGCACCTAGTGGGTTTGATGATGTGATTGTCGAGTTAAATAAGCTGCAACAAGATGAATTTGTGACCCGGTATCAGAAAAAATTTGAAGAGTTGAAACCATTAGTGATGGCCAAACAGAGAGGAATGACTGAAGAATTCTTAATATCCAGCTTCTCGAGTGAACTTAAACATGAGATCAAGGTTTTGGTTCAAATATTGGAATTAAAGTCCCTAAACCATGCTATGAACCTAGCCAGACTCCAAGAATCAGCCTTGACACCAAATAAACACAACTCCATTACCCAAATGACCAAATTCAACCCCTTTTCTTATCCATACCCCAAGCTAACAGAAAATACCAACTAAAAATTGTCTTACTCAAACAACCAACCAAGAAATCCCTTACTCTATCAAAAAAATATTGCTGCTGAGATGTAATCAAGAAGATAGAAGGGCCTATTTCTTAGGGCACAAATGTAAAAGGATGACTGTACACGTGCTTCAAGGAGATGAAAATCAAACAGTAGAAATGGAGATAGAAATTGGGTGGAAGGAACTAGATAAAGAAGATGACATTGGAGTGGACATTTCCATTTCACTACAAGCCTTAGCAGGAGGTCCATTACACAAGACTATCATGATCAATGGAAGGTCTAAGAACAACCACTAAACATCTTAATTGACTCTGGTAGTTCTCATAACTTCTTAGACACAAATACAGTTAAGCAAATTGGTTATCCAATCAATCCAGCACCTACTCTTTGGGTCACTGTTCCTAAAGGCAGTAAAGTGATCAGCAACTCCATTTTCCCAAACTTCACTTGGCATATACAAGAAGAGGAGTTTAAAGCCAGCATGAGGTTGTAATAATTGGGTGGGTGTGATATGGTACTAACAATTGAATGGCTAGAAGAACTTGGAGATGTATTGTTCAATTTCAAGCAAAGAAACCTAACATTTGAACTAGAATGTGAGAAGAATCAATTGATGGGAGTACAAAGAAGAGGGCACCCTACAAATGATCTCCTGCAAAGCACTAAGCAAAGGATACAAGAAGGGTGTCATGCCCGTAACTTGTGTTGGCGTGACAGCCCTCAAAACAAAAGGAAAATATCTTAGTTTTAATTTGGCTAAGGCACCGTAGTAAAGACAAAGAGGATTATACAATTAGAAGTTGTCGGAGTACGTGAGTTGCCTCTTTCCGTCATTATATCGTAGTTAATGTCTACTGCTGCTACTGTGGATTTTTCGTTAAGACGGGTTTTCGACCATGAGTGCTCTTAGGCTCACGGCAACTTCATGGGTATATGTGGGATATCCAATGACCGAATGTGGATTTGGTTGTGAACGGATTTGGGGCGAACAAAAAATTTCCCGAGTCACCCCTGTTTTCCAGTGTGGGTTGGTTCGGTGGCTGGGGGTGCTTATATTTTTAGGCGACATTGTCTTAATTCGTGGAATAGTTGCTAGTTGTCTTCAAGGAGCGGTTGGGCTTGTCCAGATAGTGGTTTTGGGCAATTTTAAGAGGAGTTATTGAGCCACCCAGGTGGAAAAATGGGAATACATCAGTTGGGCACATGAAGATCATGGGTTAAGTCCTTGGACACCTGTTGGGAAGCTAAGGCATCAATTTTGAAGGCAATTTCGTGGTGAAACTAGCAATATTGTATTTGAGACACTTGTCCTAACAGTTGGGGATGTCAACTGCATTTGTAACCTCTATTTATAAGTTTTATCCGTGTATTTCTAATAGGAAGTCCTAGGCCAAAATTTTGTGTTCCTTTTTGTAATCTTTGATTGATTAATATAGGTTGGGAGTTGAGTTCCTATAATTTCGTGTCTTGTGTGTGTTTCTCATCTATTGTGTGACTGATTTGTTGTTTACCTGCTTTGAATCGTGCAAAAAGTGGGTCATTCGAGTGAACCTCGAGTATTGGATGGTTAATCAGGTTTGCGGAGAAAACATGGTGCCTCACTGGGAAAATTTAAAAAAAAAAAATTATACGTGTGACAACGGGCACATATGGTTTTGTTGGTCAGATTTACTCCATTCAATATGTCCTATCAAGCAGCTATAGTAAGGTACCTATTCATCCTTTAATCTCTCCTGTACTGGAATAATTTAATGATGTATTTGAAGGACCTAAAGGCCTACCCCCCAAGTGATCTCATGACCACCACATCCCACTCAAGGAGGAAGTCAGCCAGTGAGTGTAAGGCCCTATAGGTGCCCCTATATTCAAAACTCTAAAATTGTGAAAACATTAGCTGAATTGCTTGAATCTGGGGTCATTAGGCTCTCTTCTAGCCCTTTTGCCTCTCCGGTCTTATTAGTAAGGAAAAAAGACCAATCGTGGAGGATGTGTATTGAAAGCCTCACTATTAAAGATAAATTCCCTATTTCAGTCATAGAGGAGCTCCTAGATGAG
Organism: Sambucus nigra; assembly: GCA_949130495.1. Taxonomy (NCBI): domain Eukaryota; kingdom Viridiplantae; phylum Streptophyta; class Magnoliopsida; order Dipsacales; family Adoxaceae; genus Sambucus; species Sambucus nigra. The sequence goes on along the minus strand of OX422215.1, from coordinate 597,997,661 downwards.
TTACATGGTACAAGCGTAATCTCTAAACTACACTTGAGGTTTGCTTATCAACAAATAAGAAAGTGTGAAGAAGACATCTCCAAAAACAGCCTTTAGGACTCATGTCCTTCCAATCACTAATGAACAATTTTTTTAAACCATGTTCTTGAGTTCATAAGCATCTCACAAAGTTTTACACTGGACGTTAGCTACCTAACGCAACCCTCCTCCTTTATCCAGGCGATAGTGTCAAAAAAAAATATAATAACTGAAGCGTGACACAGGCGGAGTTTTTAAACCATACCTAAGGAAATTTATCCTTTTTTCTCTGATGTTATCCTTATATACAGTCCTAACCTACAAACACACCTCATTCATCTCAAAACCACCCTTAACCTACGGAGACAACATACCCTATTTGCTAAGAAGAGCAAATGTTCATTTGTCCAACCAAAACTTCAGTACTTAGGTCACATCATTTCCAAAGAAGGAGTTAGAGCTGATCAAACTATAGTGGAGGCAATGCAGGAATGGCGTATCCCTAAATTAATCAAGGCAATAAGGGGGTTCTTAGGCCTCACTGTTATTATGAAAGGTCTGTAAGGGACTATGGCCTTATAAGTAGACAATTGACACTCGTGTTAAAAAGAAAACAATTCCACTGGTCCCTGAAATCTCAAGGCATCTCACACACTTAAATATGCATTATCAACTACACTTTATTGGCTTTACCTAATTTTTCAAAACATTTTGTAGTTAAAACTGATGCTTATAATGAGGGTATTCGAGTAGTTTTGATGCAGGATGGAAGGCCACTAGCATTTTTAAGCAAGCAATTACCTCCAAGAAAAAGAGGAGTCTCCAGATGTGAGAAAGAATTGTACGCATTAGTCTATGCAGTAGAGAAGTGGAGGGCCTACTTGTGTGGCAGGGTTCAAAGAATCGACCGAGTTGACTCGCTATCGCCAGAGTCAACTCGGAATCGTCAGCTCCCAATACGAAACCGAGTCACGTTACGAAATAAAATAGTTATCAGTCGTTATATCCCTAACTCGTCGATAAATCTACTGTTACGAGTTAATAGACCGAAATATCGGGCGTTACGATTTCGTATCAGCCGAGTTGAGAAAAAAAGTAAAAGAGATGAAGGAAAAAAATAAGAATAGTCAAAGAATCTCACGGGTTGAAAGGACATACCTTTTTAGAGTAATTTGTCCGGAGAAGGCAAAAAGATAATCACGGGCGCAAGAATTTTATCTATAAATCAAACCTGGCTGAAATCTTCAGATATTCAAACCAAATCTTCCCAGATATCGTCGGTCGAAAGCTTTGGGGTGTGCAGTTTGGTGTTACGGTTTGATCTGTGTGGGATTTTTTGGCTTCGTGGCTTGCGGTTTGGTGTTAAGGTATTTAGGGTTTTTTTTTTGGGGGGGGGGGTTAGAGAACTGTCGCGTTTGGTGTTGTGGTGTGTTTTTTTTATAGTTGGGTTTGGTGTTGTGCGTGTGTTTTTAGTTTGGTGTTGTGCGTGGGTTTGGTTTTGTGGGTTTAGAGGTGAGCTTGGTTTTTTGAGGTTTGGTGTTGTGCGTGTTTTTTTTTTTAAAGAACTGCTCTTTTTTTTGTTTTAAATTTTATTTTTTTTGTTTTAAATTTTTTTTTTTTTGTTTTAAATTTTATTTTCAAGAAATGTTATAAAAAATGTTATTTTTTTAAAGAAATGTTATAAAAATAAATGTTACAAAAACAAATGTTATAGAAAAATTATATTTTTTTATAAAAAATTATTCAAATCTTTTTAAAAAAATTGCTTCTTCCAAAAAAAATATGGTAGATCAATTATAAAAAATGTTATTTGATTTTGAAAAAAATTGTGCTGATAGATAATACTTGAACATGCCATTTTTTAACTCTATTTTTTGGATATTGTTTTGTAAAATGGCTCCAAAACTAGATATTGTTATTTTATAAAAACAAATGTTATACAAAAATGTTATAAGAAATGTTATTTTTTTATAAAAAAATTATTCAAATATTGATCAATTATAAAAAAATGTTATTTGCTTTTAAAAAAAATTGTGTTGGTTACTTGAACATGCCATTTTTTAACTCTATTTTTTGGATGTTATTTTGTAGAATGGCTCCAAAACTAGATATTGTTATTTTATAAAAACAAATGTTATACAAAAATGTTATAAGAAATGTTATAAAAAATGTTATATAGGGAGATGAAAATAAAATTACCCTTATCCAAATCCGTATGATCGATAACGCAACTAGATAGGGAGATGAAAATGATGAAATATTGTAATCATTCCTATTTATCTACCATACATATTTTTTATCTAAGTTTATGTGGCATTAGTAGGGATGGTTTTCGGTCGGTTTGGTCGGTAAATGGAGCATACCAATACCATACCAACTTTGAAATCATCAAACCAAAATTACCAATTTTACCAGCCGGTACATCAACCCATAAACCAAAACCAAACCGTGCAGTACATCGGTAAAATCGGTTTTGCGGTAAAATCGATTTTTCGAAAAATACGGTAGATTTCGATAAATTCCTCTTTACGATAAATTTGATACTACTCGGTACATAATAGTAATTTTTTGTACCACTTACCTAAACCTTTTTATATGGGTATTTAAAAAACCAGAAAAAACAATCAAGAGCAATATGAAACATAACAAATATATATATAAGATTCACAAAAAAGACACTAAAAAAAAATGATCTGTGATTGTGAGTGTGGTTCTCCATCAAAACCACTAAGCCCCTCCATGGTTTTGAACACTGATCAGAAATCCAAAAACCAAACTCAATCTAATTGACTTGATACAAAAAAAATCCATCTCAGTGATACCCAAGCTTCTCCATCTCAGTTATATAACAAAACAAACCAAGGTAACCAGAAAACAAGGTAAGACTAAAAGTTCAGATTTTTTTCGCTCGGCCCACAAATTAATGCAAAACAACAGTTTGTATGAGAGATAAAAAAAAAAGTACCAATCTGAGATCCTTATTTAACAGTGAAGGCTGGTCTCACTTTTTTCCAGATATAAAATAAATATTAAAATTTCAACAAAAGTGTACCAAGAAATGAACACATGGAAAAGTGAGATTCATATACTCTTATGTGTAAAGAGAAAACAATTAAAGCTACATTAGAAGTAAAAGCAGCTTCTTTTTTCGACTGAAATTTCACAAAATTGAAAATCAAGTGAGGAGTACCTTGTTCTCGAAATCAAGCGATTTAGTTTCAACCCCCAAAACAGATGAGAAATTGTTGAAATGAAATCTTGAGAGTATAATGTTCCTCTTGTTGCCATTCACTTCGTCTATTATTGCTTGTTTTACCACTTCCATAGAGAAATTCATTGGACCAACTAGTGTAAGCTTGATCGATTTGATGAGTGATTGTATGAAGTCACTGCTACTGTGTGAGCTAATCCAGAAAATGATGGGTTTTTCTTGATGACGGCTTTAGAGAGAGAGATAAGAAGAGATTTGATTTATGGTTGTTTATTGAGGAGGACGGCCGTAGAGTAGAGAGGGGAAAAGATTTTAGGTTTGGATTGTTAAGTATGTAAGAGAGTGTGCGTGTGCGTATATTGTGGGTAAAAAAAATGTGTATATTTATTTTGGTATTTTCGGTACATTAAATTCGGTATTTCTTTTTCGTACGGTATAGTCGGTAAATCGATTTTTAAAATGTTAAAACCAAAGCCAACCACAAAAAAATCGGTAATTTCGGTTTCGGTAGTTTCGGTTTTGGTAAGTAAAATATGAAAACCGTTACCATTAATTTTCGGTACAAAACGGTACGGTACAATTTTTTACCGTACCACGAACACCCCTAGGCATTAGATTGTTTTTCAATATTGTTATTGGTTTACTATGCAATATTGAATCTGACAACTCTGTCGTGCTTCAGTATAACCAATTCTACAATGCAATGCATATTGAATGATGGGTTTGAATGTACATCATTGGTCCACGTTAATCTTATTTTTTTGAAATTTTCTATAGCTTTTCCTGAATTTTTTGCGCTCTCCAAATAGCGTATCTTTGCGTATCGTCAGATACCGCGATCGATACCGCGACCGAGTTGAAAATCGGGTGTCCGATACCGAGACTTTGAACCATGTTGTGAGGTCACCACTTTGTGATTAAGACTGATCATCAAAGCCTCAAGTATCTTATGGACCAAAGAGTTTCTTCACTACTACAACAGAAGTGGAGGACCACACTGTTGGCTTTTGACTATACCATCAGTTATAAGATGACTAGGCTGTTGGGTTAGAAGAAGCTATAGATGTAATGGCATCGTTTCACATGTGGAGAAGGCAGCTATAGCAGATCCAATGAGAAATCAACACGTGGCAGAATTAGTTAGTCATAGTTAATTGATAGTTAGTTAAACAAAGTTAGTTGATAGTTAGTTACTTGATTGTTAGCTGGGTTAGCAAATATAGTCCATAAATACACATGTATCTCCATTATAACTGAGCATCGAATTAATTAATTGAATGCTGTTCTTCTTCATCTCTTCTTCCCTCCCTTCGTTTCTCTTCTTCTATTGTTTTTTCTTATCTCTAATTCTTGTAACCTAAATTCCAATTCCCATGCAAGCTTTAGCTTAACAAATGCAAGCCTTAGCTTAACACAATTCAATAGCTAATAATATAATCCCAGTGAAGCTTGAAGATAACAATTATCTGACGTGGAAGACCTTGTTCCTTGCAATTTACGTAAGTACAAAGTTCTTGACATCGTTGATGTTTCCCGGCCAAGTTCGCCTAAATTTTTAATGAACAGAGTCAATTAGATGATTTCATCAATCCGGCATTTCTTGAATGGATGGATGAAGATCAAACACTGTTCATTTGGATTCAATCCGCACTTTCTAAAATTGTACTTCCTTCTGTTATTGGTGCTTCTTCTTCAAAAGATCTTTGGTCTTCGTTGAAGAAAAGATTTGCAACCTCCTATAGTGCTCATATCATTCAACTCCGATCTAATCTGCGTGACCTCAAGAAAGGCAATTCTTCAATTTCTGAGTATCTCAATGAGATCAAATTCATCGTTAATAGCCTTGCTGCTACTGGTAATCCTCTAGATGATTGAGAGTTCATCGTGAATGTCCTTATAGGACTTCCCTCTAAATACAATTCATTTAGAATTTCTATTCGTATTCGATCTCCGCTTGTTTCTCTGGAAAAATTGCATAGTTTATTGATCAGTGAATAACTCACTGTCAAGAATCAATCCTCCTATGTTCTTCAAGAAAGTCCCAATCAAGCCTTTGCTGCTATTAACAATTCTCAGATCCAAAATCAGAAATATTTTCATTCGAAATTCGCGACTCACAATTTAGGCGGTCATTCAAATTTTTACACCACTACAATCGTTCGAACTACTCAAATAATTTGAATAATTTTCAGAACACTCCTAATATCAACAAAATTCATCTAGTTCTAATCGTCCCCCTTGTCAGATCAGTAACAAAGTTGGACACACTGCAAATGAATGTTATCATCGCGTGATTTTTTCTTATCAAGGTCATTCTCCCCTAAATAATCTTGTGGCTATGCTTGCCTCTGCTAATACCTTTGGTCACAATTCATGGTATTCTGATACTGGAGCAAGTAGCCATATTACACCTGATCTTTCAAACCTTACATCTGTGGCAGAATACAAAGGGAAGCATAAGGTCACCACTTCAAATGGGCAAGGTATGCCGATTAAACACAGGAAATTCCTTGTTTCCTACTTCTCTGATCAACATGCGTTTCGGTTACAAAATGTTCTTCATGTACCTAATGCATCTCACAACCCTAATCTTTGTCCAGAAATTCACTTCCGACAATGATGTTTCCCTAACCTTTACTGCAAATGGTTTCTTTTGTGAAGGACCACTCGGGGAAGATTGTTTTCCAAGGGCTCTATCCTTTCCATTTTTAGCGATTCTTCAAAGATCAACTCTCTGCAGTCAGTTCTCTACAGCAATCATGTTTCTCCAACTCTTTGGCATAAACGTCTTAGTCATCCTTCTTTTCAATCTTTTCAAAGAACAAAGTCTTGGTTAGCTGTAAAAGATGGCTCTCAAAAACCTTTGTTTTGTTCTGATTGTGTTTTAGGTAGAAGTAAAAGGCCACCATTTACACCTTCTACATCTTCCACACAATAATCACCTTTAGAACTTCTTCATATGGATCTTTGGGACCTGCTCCTGTATCTTCTATTAGTGGATTCAAATATTATGCAAATATTGTTGAAGATTGGAGTAGATATTGTTGGATTTTTCCTCTTTATGCCAAGTCTGATTTTCAACATGTTTTGTGGCTTTTCAAGCTAACTTTGAAATCTTCATTATCGTATTAAAACTACAGATGGTGGTGGTGAATTCAGAATGGTATAACCCATCAGTTTTTATTAGCTCATACACCAGAACAAAAAGGTGTTGCTGAATCTAAACGCAGGCATATCGTTGAGGCAGGGCATACTCCTCTTATTCAATCCAAACTACCACATCAATATTGAGTTGATTCTTTTCATACTGCTAACTACCTATTCAATAGATTACCAATTAAATTCCTTCGTTTCATCGCACCTTGGGAGAAATTATTTGTTGGTTTCATCTCACCGTAGGAAAAATTATTTCAGAAGACGCGTAATTACTCTCATCTAAAAGCCTTTGGTTGTACTTGCTTTCCTTGGCTGAGACCGTGCACCTCTATCAAACTTGAGCCTAGAAGTAAATCTAGCATTTTTCTTGGGTATAGCCTTAATCACAAAGGGTACAGATGTTTAGACCCCACTACTGGTCGTGTCTATGTTTCTAGATATGTGACTTTTGATGGAACTCACTTTCCAGGTGTTACTTCTAATAAACATGTTTCTTCTTCTCCTTTTCCCTCTATTACTGTACCACATATCATAAGGTCTGTCTCTCCTCCATCTACTACTTTATAGCCTCCTTTACCTTTATCTCCTGCCTTACATCAAGGACATTTTCTCACGCCTTCCTCTACACCTGCTACTTCAATTTCCACACCTACTAATCGTACCTTTTTACCATCTTCACACTCGACCTCTTCTTTACACACTTCTTCTTCCCATAATTCAGTACCTCTGACCAACCTCAAGACCATCAGTTCTTATATCTGGATAATCAACTCATACCCAATGAACCTCCTGTAGTACCTGCTACCATTAACTCTCATACAATGATAACTCGGACAAAAAATGGAATTTTTAAGCCCAAGTCACTTCTGGCTACAAAACATCCTCTTCCTCGAGCTTTACTTGCTACAGGTAATCTAATCACTCCTACTTCTTTCACGCGGGCTAGTAAGGATCCTAAATGGAGAGGAATTTGAGGTTTTAAAGAATAATAAAACTTGGACATTGGTGCCTCCAAATTCATATCAAAACCTTGTTAGATCAAAATGGGTTTTCAAAATAAACATAATGCAGATGGGTCTTTTGAAAGGTACAAAGCAAGATTAGTAGCAAAAGAATTTCGTCAACAAGCCGGCATCGACTTCTCTGAGACTTTTAGTCCTGTAGCAAAGGCAACAACTATAAGGCTAATTCTCTCTTTAGTTGTTAATTTCAATTGGGAAGTAAGACAGTTAGATGTCAGCATTGCTTTTCTCCATGGTCATTCGAAAGAAGAGGTCTATATGACACAACCAATTGGCTTTCAGGATCCTACAAAGCCTACCCATGTCTGCCGACTTCTTAAATCTCTATATGTATTGAAGCAGGCAACTCGTGCCTGGTATGAGAAATTAGTTGATGCTTTTGTTGGTTCTAGGTTTCACACTATCTTTTGTTGATTCGTCTCTATTTGTGAAGAAAACAAATGGTATTCTTACTATCATCTGAGTCATGGCAATGATATCTTGATGAATGGAAGTTCTTCAGTCGACACTCTACTTTGCTTCTTTAATAAGTCGGTCAATTAAAATCGCCAATTGATATGAAGGATTTGGATCCCCTTCATTACTTTTTGGGTTTAGAAGTTATAAGATCTGAAAAAGGATTGTTTCTTTCTCAAAGTATGCTCTGGATCTCCTAAAGAAGACTGATATGCTTGGCGATAAACCTTGTTCTTCTCCAATGGTGGTGGCACTCATCTGAAGATTAATGAAGCGGAGCTCTTATCTGATCCTTCGAACTATAGATCTATTGTTGGTGCTTTACAATATCTGACTTAGACACGGCCTGAACTCAGTTTTACAGTTAAGAGAATTATATGGTACATTAAAGGGACAGTAGAACATGGATTATTATTTCAGAAGGGACCTCTTGTTTTGGATGGTTTTTCGGATGCTGATTAGGCAGGTGACCCTAATGATCGTAGATCCAAAAGTATTATACAGTCTATTTTGGAGGCAATCCTATTTCCTGGTCTGCTAAAAAGCAGCCAACTATATCTCGATCCTCAAAAGAAGTTGAATACAGATCTTTAGCTCATACTGCAGCAGAGGTTATTTGGATCTGCAATGTTTTGAAAGATCTTCATACCTTTCAACCTCAATCCCCGAGGTTATGGTGTGATAATATCAGTACTCTGGCTTTGGCGTCTAATCCTGTCTTTCACTCAAAAATGAAACATGTTGCCGTGGATTTTCATTTATTTGGGAGTTCGTAACTGCTGTCATCTTGCGTGTCTTCTATCTTACATCACAAAAGCAACTTGCAGACATTTTTATTAAAGTTTTTCCTTCTCCACGATTTCTTTTACTAAAGAACAAGTTAAAAGTTCTTAAATCATCCTTTTCCCTTGAGGGGAGGTAATAGTATATAATGTTTAGTTAGTAGTTTGACTTTACATATAACAAACTATGTGAGGTTAGTTAGGTTAGTTTGTTATGATAGGTATTATGTTTGTTAAGAAGAGAATCGGTTGTAATCTCTTCTATGAGAATCTTTCCATTTCTTATTATTTTTTCCAAAAATTGCATGTTCAGTTGTTTATTTACACTTCACCCTAAAATATAATAGATGTGATTTGAGGAGGAAAAATAGTTTGCAAGGCACATGAAAGTACGGAAAAACTGAATGAATGCTCTTACCCTTTGCGTTTTAACACAATTGGCCAAATAAAAGAAGTAATAAATGCTTAGACAACTACGTCGAGCCTTGTTCTAAAAATTAATATAATTTTGTCAATTTTGATGACCATCAATGAGCAAAGATCTAATGATTGGCGCAAAACATGTGCCTCAATGGGGGAAAATCATATTTTCATCAAGTATCAGAGTAATTACCTCTTCTGGATCGGTAACACCACCCTTGTACAGTGCGTGGGATGTTGTTCCACCATTTGCAAACATATCCATCTCTGTTGTCCGTATTTCTATCTCCATCGGTGGTCTAGTCCTGCCATTTTCACTAACATCAACCGCCATATGCAAACTCCGATACCTATTTCCTTTGGGATGGGAAATATAGTCTTTAGATCTGTTTTCCATTTCTTTCCACAAAGACCGGATTATTTCACGTGCTCTATAACATGCATTCTCACCTTCTTCCAACACAGGCTTCAATATGACTCGCAATCCTAATATGTCGTTCACCTCTTCAGGCTTGCAACCATCTCTCAACAGTTTCTTCATAGTACTATACCGGCTTTTATAACGCCCTTCGACTGAGATGTCATCCACCATCTCCGCTAACAATGGATCGGACTTTAATGACTGAAGAAGTTGTTCCCTGTATATATCTATTAGAGGCTTACTTCCCGACTCGTGACTCCTTAACCAATTATTAACATATAGGCACTGTTCTAAAAAATCCGCCTAGGCTTAAGGCTTGAGAGAAACGCCCCGCCTTAAGTTTTTACGCCTTATTCTTGGTAAAACCCTTAAGGCGCACTTTTTTCTAAAAACAACAATGCTTTAGTGAAACAATATCGCCTTTTAAATAATTTTTTTACTAACCGGACCATTATCTCATCCAAAATAATCAAATAGTATTTTAATTTGCATATATTCAGAAAACATAATTTTTATTTAGAAGCAACGAAAAATAATGGTCTGCATATCAGAGACCACAAAATAGTGAATAACTATTTGCCAAAATTGTTTTACATCACATATATGATGTAAGGTTGTGAAGCTAGCTTCAAAATACTATCTATCTGTATCTCTCTATCTCTATAGGTCAGAGAAATCTCCAAATTATTGGGAAGGAGAAAGGAAAGAATGGGAATGTTTGATACATCTTCATTTTCTTTGATATATAATGTTTTGGTTTTTACTTAGTAATTTTTCCACTAAATACAACATCCTTGTCTTGATATATAAGGGTGTGAAATGGAATAAATTTTTCTGCTTTAAATTGCTAGTGTCAGTTTTGTTACAGATTACGATGCTTGTTAGAGTGCCTTTTAGGGGTTTTTTTCATTTGGTGTCAAAAGATTTCCATTCGTAATTTTGGTCTATTTTCTTTATGTGCATAGTTATGGGGTAATTCATTAGACTTCAATGTCAACACGGCCCAGTGCCATGTGTCATCTGGGATTTTATATACTAAAGTGAAAAATGGTATTTTAAACTAGTGAAAGTTTTGAAATATGAACGGTATATATATATATATATATATATATATATATATATATATATATATAATCGATATTATATCAATTAAAGCTTATGTGATAGCTTACGGTATAACTTATATTATATCACGCTGGCTAAGTGATCGTTATGAGAATTCAGAAGATGGGTGAAAGAGATTAATTAGGCAGGGTAGCTTAACTAGATTGTTTAAAATGTATACGATAGGTGTGCACTATTAGAGGAGGGGTGAGGTGTATCTCATGGGAGTGCGATACCAATTTAAATATGAGAGATTTCATATTTTAAAAATATAGTATGTGATGCAATTGCTAAATATTTTCAAAACTCGGGCTCTAACCCGTTTCTCTATTTCCCCTCTCGCTTTCTATATATGTATATATATATATTAGGTGTCCGGACACAGGGACGCCTAGATGATGATTCTTTCGAGTCAGACGTTGCTGCAGGAGCTATGGATGCATGCATGATTATTTTAGACACCTTTATCCTTGTGATCTAGATAGGAGGTATTGTAGTGACATTCGGGCTGATGGCCCAACTATATTTATTTATTCATTTACCGCATTTTAGTTTGCGACACTTTGATTTGGTTGTATTATATGTTGTACCGAGAGTTTCGTTATCTTATTTCATTTCAGTTCTGTGTATATAAACTGTTGTGATTATTTTTCTTATGGTTGGTTTTGGTTAAAAAGATTAGTAAATTAAAATTTTAACGCCAGACCTAATAAGTTGTTAGTAATATATTGGTTTTCGACAGTGATGCTGACAATGAACCATATAAGATTCCTGTTTTAATTTGGTATAAGATTGATCCCCCGGTATTTTATTAGGCGTTGTGTCACACACAATTTCTAGGCACCGAGGCACACTTAATCGTTACCTAAAGAAAAATTTAGTATGTTTTTCTAAACTCCCCCAAGGTCCTTTCACTGACATTATAAACCATTTTCGAGAAACTCGAATGCGAGAGAAGGGAATATTCATTCAAAATAAACATAAGGAGTTACAAAGCTAAGAGAAACAAACAAACACGAAGAAGACTTACAAGCAGATTATGAAGATAGAAGCTCCAAATAATCTTTTTGAATAAGAAAGAGTATGTAAAATGACGATACATCTAATAGACTAATAGAGCATACCCTTATGCGAACCCAAGCTTCAAATTCTAATAGACTAATCATATGGAGTTGAACCCAAGATCATCAGTAAAATTGACGGTACGTTTTTCAAATCTCGAACCGGCGTACCCTTACCTCAATCAAGAAATTACAGGGCATACCCTTATGCGAACTCAGATATTGGACTTATCATTTGGGCCAACAGAACCCAAAAAATCCTTCAGCTCGTTATTGATAAAGAATTTTAGGAGCAATTGTGGGGTGCAAATCATAACATCCCAAATATTCGGCAACCAAAACAGCCCAGTTCAGAGAAGTAAAATATGCTGCTCGTGGATAACTATAGAAGGCTTACTCTCGTTATCTATACTTTCGGAGGAGATAAACATGGATCAACGAACGAGCCAATCAACAGCTGGATGAGTTTCAATACGGCTCAATCGTTCTTACTATTATACTCACATGGGCTTAGAGTTGTTATTAGTTTTTGGGTAAAGTGTGTATTTCGTTTGTTTATTTGGGCTGCCCATGTAGACTGAATATTTCATATTGTAATCTTGTTCTAATTAATTCACTTATATTCCATCAAAAAAAATACTAAAAATGTTAGAAAACTTATTGAAAGAAATTTGTTGATAACTAACATCAAAAATCAATTTAGGTTATTGGTGTTGGTGAACAAAAGTAATTGGGGTAGCACTTGAAATTAGTGAACTCGTGGGCATATAGGAAATTAACGGCACCCCCACGCGCTACATTGAAATGTGGTGATCAAAATGACGTCATCTTTGCTTAGTTTAGAGAATATTTGGAATGTCCCATTGTGGCAACAACAATTATTTATGTTAAATTATACTAAAAAATATTTTCAAATGTCATACTCTTTAGGATTGTTCTTACTAGTACCTTGGGTATAGTACACATAACACACCTGACTATCACGGGCACTATCTATTCATAAATTATTATTTTTATTCTAAAGTCGAAGTGCATGCGCCAACACTAAGTGGGCACATTTGTGAATTGTGCCAAATAAGAGACAACATCAAATCTATTGGAAATGAATGACGTATAATTTAAGTTTAACCATGTGTTATACTTGTAAAATATTTCATTACAACTCATATTGTACACTATATATCTAATCCAGTAGTATTCCTTTACGGAAAATCTATATTAAGAAAATACAATTATATAAATAACAAAGACAAAAATGACATTAAAGAAGTAAAGTAAAAAGATAAACAGATTTAGGCTAAACATTGGAAAGTTAAAAGATGGTGGAGAGGTAGAAAGAGTACACGAACTATAAATATTAACTAAACACTCTCACCAACCAACAAACATTTTCGATCCAAAAATGGACCGCAATGTTAGAACATAAACCCTTAAACCTCGACCTTCCTTTTTTTTTAAACTAAAGTAAAAAACTCCATAAAATAATAAAGAACCATTGAGCCGGAATTTCATAAAAATATTATCCAAAAAAGTTCCACTGTAACATTTTTTTTTATAGAATGTTATTCACTTCCCTCTAAAAAAATTTCTCACAAATTTGTCACTGCGGATTACCAGCAAAAAAGAAAGCAAATCGATTTTTACCCCTCGCAAGACCCTACTTTGACAGTACCCACATGAGATTGTGCTATCTTCATTAAATTTATACAAATGGAACAATTATGAAAGCAAGTTGTCCATTAATATATTCAACCATCAAATACTTTCTTTTTGACAAATTCCAACCATAAAAAAAACCCATGATAACAGTAGCTAAGCAATTTAAGATTAATATCTTTTTGCAACAGTATCGTATACTAATCTTAACCCATCAAAACAAAGGAAAGAGAACCAAGGTTATCCGAAGAATCATTCTCCAATCTTCCCTTCTTTCCTTGCTTGCCCAAATGATTAATAAGCTGAAATACTACCAAATAATGTCGCCATTAACCCTGCAAGAAATTTTTTTATTCATATTATGTCCTTGAGTTGAAAGAGTAAATTATGTAAAAGTAAAACTCTAGTAGAAATCGTATATCATATGCTTAAACACTGCCGCCTCAGGCATAAACTTGGCCAACTTAATCTCATTGTGCTTAAGAGACTAGAATATAAACTATTGCTAGAAGTCCATGTATACTTACCTTGGTCGGGTCAAATAAACAAAACAACCTATTTTCTTCCCAAAAGATAAGGAAACAACATTATTAAGAGATATTAGGTAGTTCCAATAACTCACCAAACGTGAGAACTCCATTACATTCAACTAAAAAATCTGAAAATCATAATATATAGGCAAACCCTAAATCAAAAATTGAAACTATTTTAAATCCCACCAAAATGGTCAAAACCCTAGAATTAGAAACACACAATTATTGAAAAATTACATAGATTAAGAGTTAAAATAAACAATGCCATATTTTCAATCACCTAAAAATAGCTTTTATTCTTCTCCAACACATAAGAAAATTGATAAATAAAAATAACAACACATCAAGCACAGAGCACCCGTATCCTATTGCTTTGGTGCCTAATCCAAACCTGAGTATCTGAACTTGACACCTCTGTACTCTGTTACATTAAATTAGATTAACAAAATGGATTTAGTTGAAGACAGTTACCAAAACCTATATAAGGCCATTTAACATTCCTTTGACAGGAAACACAACGAGCTCTTTGTATGTGTGATTCAAGGAGGAGGCTCATTCTAAGCTCCATTGCTTGTTCAATTTTTTGGAGGAGTTGGGGAAGGGGCACTAATTTTTTTGTTTAGTGATACGCTTTGGGGCGGAGTGGTGGTTGGGAGGTTTTTTGTTCCCCTCAACACTTTTTTTTTTTGGTCTTCTATATACACTTTTGTATATACCCTTTATGCGGTTCCATCTAATATACTTTGCTTACTTATCAATTATTCATTGCATACTGCACAAGATCAACTCCTACATAAACTACACATAATTTTTGATCCACTCCATGCCTTCAAACCAAGAAAAATAGTGAACATTCAGAACCGTATAAAACTGAACATGTTTGCCAAGAGTTAAAATAGGATATTACCATGTTGTGAATTGAATAGAATGAAAAAACATGCTAGAACATTAACCGCGAGCCTTTAATAGTAAGTCAACATCAAAATCTTTCCAGTAGGAGGACTTGACCCAGCATTTTACACCAAATAGAAAAAAAAAAGCCAAAGAAAATCGGATTTGATCAGAGCAAGCCTACGACGACACATAAAGGGCTTTGCGTAAATTAATTAGGTAAAATTTATGGAAAATAATCACCGCATTAAGGTCTCATTGTCGTTGATAGGAAATTATTTTAAGAGAAACAAATTCCAACATTGGAGTGATTTAAGTGACATCAAGTTAATATATGAACCCAGAGAGAAAGAAAAACCAACTCTAATCACAAACAATATGTTTCCTGAGTCATAACAAGAAATTTAAACAATATGAAGGTATTAGATACAGCATAAGGGGCACAACCACTAAATTAACTTACCTCTTCTTTGAAATTTCTTTCTTCTTCCCATATCTTCCAAATCCACCATTGAGCTTCACAAGGCTTTCTACACAAACTTTCCGGTTATAGAAGTCGAGCTTGTCACTAACCTGAACTTTCTCGAATGTCTTCCTTTTAAGGTCATACCACCACATGACCACACCGCCATCTTGTGCCAAAAGTACTTTCTCACGGCTCTTGGAATACACAACAGGCATTAAAAAGATAAATGACATTAGATCACTTGGCTGCTTAACTGAAATCAACTTGGTCCAAGAATTCTTCACTCCGTAGTCCTTCATCACCCACATGTCCACCTTGATAGAGAGGAAATTGCAAATCAAACAAAGGGTTTCTCCCAACACCTCCACATGCATATAAACACCCTTGTCCAAATATTCAGGCAGTGGCACCAACCCATATTGCTCAGTTCCAAGATCAAAAGCCGCAATGAATTTTTCGCTATCCAATTCCAGTTTTCGACACACAATCCAGTGTAAAGCACCACCAACAAACACACCATGGCTGCCATTGTAACAAAGATAATAAGGAAAATCCGTAATTCTTCGCCACGAAGCCAATTTCTGAGAGTAAACTTTAACTATAGAAGCCAATGAATAAACATCTTTACCACAATACTGTTCCATCCTCACCAGCTTATAGTCATGGTTAACATGATCATAACCAAAACCATAAACAATATATAGGTAGCTATAGGAACCCTTTGAAAACTCAAACCCAGGAGATGGTAGTTTAATGTGTTTTCTGGTTGATGGGTTCCACAATACATGTGTTTTTAGACGAGACAAACATACCAACCCATTGCAAGAACCCAATATATTAGGGAAGATGCCATAATAAGGCTTTAGTGGGGAGTCGAGTTCCATGGGGTTAGTAAGTGAATCAGGGTCAACAGAATAACCTTGTCGAACGATAATAGTGGTGTTGGAGTTTGTTTTGATGGATTGATTTACATGCAAGTAAATGAAATCTGGCTTCTTTGTTAGGGCACACCATGTTTTTGAAACGCACCTGAAACGGATGAGAGATTTGACGGGTAATCGGGAGAGAATCTTGCGGAGTACATCCTCTGGAACGGGAACGTCAGACATTGTTTGCCTATTAGGGCTTCGGGTGGAATGACAAGAGATTTTAATGGTTTAATAAAAAAGCTCCACGCCATGCCGTGAAAACCAACCGGCTCAAAAAGGCTGTAGGCTTTCCATCTCCTATGCTACATTCTTACTTCAGTTCGGCTTCCCTCCCCCGTCTCTTCCTCTTCCCACCCGTCGTTTCATATATAGATGCAGCCCAAGAATTTTGTAATTTGAATTTTTTTAATTCATATTCTCTCCTAAATTGAATTTTGTGGGGGCTTTGTAAATTTAGGACCTATTGTAATATGTATCTTGAAAATATGACAACAAACATTTTTTTTTTATAGTTTTAGTCCCTATTTTTGAATAAAACAGCTGACGCGGACTCATATTCATAAAACGTTAACCAATCACAGCATGTCGCGTATCCCTTTAATTTGAAAATAGGGACTAAAAATGAAAATAAAATGTCTGTTGTCCTATATCCATAATCAATATTATTTGAAGTCGTAAAAATACATAATCTATTTTTTTTTTTTTTTTTTGCATCGAAAATGATTATATTATCATGTTTTCGGAAATTCACTAAGATAGGGCTATTGGGCTTGGGACTCTCTCAAATCTTTCGCCACTCCACTTTCAAACATACAATTCATAAATGCCAAATAAAGCCCTCTTAACATAATATCTCTTCCGCATGCATTTTTTTATTTATCATTTATCTTTCATTATGTAAACTAACCATTTGAAGAGACCTAATAAAATGCTGACAATAATAATTTTTAATTCAATAATTATATACAATTTAAGCAAAGACAAAAATTTTAAACTTGAGTAATAGTTATTGACAACTTAATCATTAACTGAGTTATAATTTAGTACTTACTTTTTTACCAAACATGAACACGATTCAATTAAAATGCGACACAATACAACATTATACGAAACCTTATTTTTTTATCTAATAAGAACATAACGCAAATAAAAGTGACACGACACAAAATTTTATTTTTTTAACTAACACGAACACGAATTTTTTTCTAACCTAAGACGAACACAATCAAAGTAAAATAGACACGAGATGACATAAAATATTATTTTAATTTATTTGCAAAAATAGAAACACGACCGAATTGAAATTCGACACAATACGAAATATTTTTTTTACGAAACACAAATTTGGCCAAGTAAAAGCGACACAACATGATTATTTTTTCAAACACAAATAATAATTTTTATTACCAAATACAAACACGATTTTTTTTACCAAACACAAACACGATCGAAGTAAAACATAAACACCACATCTGATCGTGTTTCCGTTTGGTAAAAAACTAAAAATAAAAACATGTTGTGTCGCTTTAACTTGGACATTTTGGTAAAAAAAATGAATTCGTATTGTGTGGCATTTTAATTTGGTCGTGTTTTAGTTTTTGTAAAAAAAAATTCACAACACAACTGAATTAAAATAAAAAAGATTTCACAACACAACTGAATTAAAATACGACACTCTGTTTTTTTTACCAAAATGACCAAGTTAAAGCGACACAACAAGATTTTTTTTTAACAAACGCGATCCGATATGGTGTTTATCCTTTACTTCGATCGTGTTTGTGTTTGTGTGTTGGTAAAAAAAATCATGGTTGTATTTGGTAGAAAAAATATTATTTGTGTTTGGAAAAAAATTTTTGATGTGTCACTTTTACTTGCCATAGTTGTGTTTCGTAAAAAAAATATTTCGTATTGTATCGCATTTTTATTCCATCATGTTTCTGTTTTTCTAAATAAATTAAAATAATATTTGGTGTCATGTCGTCTCTCTTTTACTTGAATTGTGTTCGTGTTAGGTTAAAAAATATATTTCGTGTTGTATCCAATTTTAATTGGGTCGTGTTTGTATTTGATAAAGAAAAATTATGTCTTGTCGTTTTTACTTGGGTCGTGTTTGTATTTTTTGACCTAACCGGAACACAACCCAATTACAAGCGACACAACACAAAATCTTATTTTTTTTACTGGGGTCGTGTTTGTAAACCAAAATATTATACTATTATCAAAGTTCATATTCTCTACTAAATTGCATTTCTTGATGTTGTTCTTGTGTGTTGAATAGAATTGATACTAGCATTTCGTACATATAATGTTGTCGTTGTTGCTATTGAAAGTCGCATCACCTTATGCGGTAAATTACATTTTTTTGCATCGAAAATGATTTTATTATCATGTTTTCGAAAATTCACTAATTACATATCCACATAGGATTGTCAGTAGGATTGATGCAACACACCAACTTTCAACTCCGTATGACTTTACAGTTGCAAACTGAACTTCAGGCATTTTTATTGGAATTATTTGAAGATCATTTTATTGGAATTCTTCATATATTTTATTTTTATTTTTATTAATTTTTCTTTTGTTTAGATTGTTTTCTCATCTTAGATAATTAGGTTATATTTCTTTGGTTGCATGTGTAGAAAAATCTTTGGTTGTATGTAGACCAAACACATCCCCTTTCTTAATTTGCATTATATTTCTAGACCACTATTTATTAATTTTGGAGGTTCGTGTGGCACGTCAAAGTGGAGGTCGATTCGGTTCATGGGATTGCAGAAATGGGTTATGGTTGAGTAGGTTTATGAATTAATTCATTGTAGGTGTATACGTTTTGAAGAACATAAGGTATTTAGTAATATTACTAAAATAGTATATAGTAGGAAATTGTATTTTACTTGATAGATGATGTGCCTTTGTTTTATTTAGACACGAACATGAAACGATTCAATTTTTTTTCAGATAACATGAATATGATCCCAATAGGACAGGACATCACAAACAAAATCGATCAACAATATTCGTACTATATATTTGCGCTCGCACATCGCGCGGCGTACATGCTAGTTTCGACAAAGAAACCAGCAGGCTCATATAGTTCCCTTATTAAAAGGAAAATCATCGGTAAACATCGAGTGCCATTTTGTACGGGGTGAATTTGAGTAAAATCTGATTTCTTTCTAAATTTTTTGAAAAAATATAAGATTTTTACATTTAATACAAAATTAAGTTGTATAGAAATTTGACCCTAGATAGAATCAGATTACCTCATTTGTAGGAAAGTGACTGGAATCAAAAACCATCCAGTATAAATGAGATTCTTACTTTCCCATGAGAATCCTAACAAATAATTTTTGTGAAGAGAAAAATAGACTTAAAAATATTAAATTATAAAAACTGCCAATAAAATCTAAATACTTATATTGTTATGTGAGTTTGTATTAAATTTAAAGTAAAACAAATTTTATTTAGATACTTTTTTCTACTCTTGTAATAATTAATTTGATTAGCTTACAGTATAATACATACATATAATAAATATATATATATATATATATATATATATATATATATATATATACCAAGGTTCTAAAAAATGCGGGGCGTGATCGAGGCGTGGAGGCCAAGCCTTAAACGTTAGAAGCCTAGGCGGGCATTAGGCTTAAAAAGGTGTGAAAAGGCGTTTAGGCATTCTTAATATATTTTAAGAATTTTTAACCATAACACGGCTATTAAAATACTAAAATTGTACATATCATAAAAATATGTCTGAATATATGCAAATTAAAATACTATTTGATTATTTTGGATGAGATAATGGTCCTGGTTAGTAAAAAATTCTTTAAAACGCGATATCGTTTCACTAAAGCATTGTTGTTTTTATAAACAAGTTCGCCTTAAGGGTTTTACCAAGAATAAGGCGTAAAAAACTTAAAGCGTGGCGTTTCTCCCAAGTCTTAAGCCTAGACGTGCCTATGCGAAACCTTAGCGAGTTTTTTAGAACAGTGATATATATATATATATATATATATATATATATATATATATATATAAAGGAGCATGGTTTTTGAATTCCAATTCTATGTGAGCACAATAACGATCCAGATTCTACAAAGAAAATGAAAGGTGCTAATTTGGTCTTGCATTTTCAAAATCCCACCCAAAATTATCTCGATAAACTCACCATTCATCTTTCAATCACTATTTCACTTTTCTAAAAAATTATCTTCTCTATTCTTCCTACACATTACGCTCTCTTCCCTCCTTCTCTTTCTCTAGCACACGAAACTTCTCATGTTTTAGGGAATTGAGGTGGAATATTGTGACTTTTTTGTTTTCGTACCTATCAAATATACAATCCCACTCTTTAATTTGTGGTGCAAAACCTTGGATTAAAATTTACTATGTTTTGTTTGACATTTTGATTGTTTTTGTTTGGATCGATCAGGTAAACTCTTTTTTTTTTCATTCGGGTTTTCATTTTTTGGGGGGTTTCCTTTAAAATCAGTTTGATTGATTTCTTATCTAATAACTAGAGATTAGTTTGAGTATATTTTGGTTTGTTTCCAATATATTCGAGTTTCAGATTTTTGGCACTCTACATGTCTCAGGTATACTCTGTATCCCTCTCCATCATATGTGTTTCAATTTTTAGTATTTTTGAAGTAAGATATTTAAATTCAAGTTTGTTTCATCGGTGTAATTTTTTTGTGATCCTCTTTTATTCTGTTAAGCCTTATATTTTTGGCTTTTAATATGGGGTAAGAATGGGTAGTTTTTTTTTATTTGGTCTTATGATTTAATGTCTTATTAAGGTTACCTTTTCTTCAAATTTGGTTATCCATTTATATTTTGGTTTTTGTTTAAAATGTCACTACAAGAAAAATACATTTTTATGACACTTAAAAAAATAATTTAATGACATTTATTACAAAAATGTCATTTAAAGGTTAATTCTTTTATTAATATGACATTTATAATATAAAACGTCATTTTATACATATTAGTCTTTTAATGACACTCTAAATATAAAAATCATATTTAGTTATACATATTATGACCTTTTAAATATTTTTTTCTTTGTGTGTGTGTGGGGGGGGGGGGGGGGGGGGGGGGGGGGTTACCCGCGCGACGGCCTCCAAAATTTGATTTTGCCCGCACGCTAGCTCCTTTCTCCTCACGGCTCCTCTCACCTCCTTTCCTCACGTCTCCTCTCCATTCTCTCTCAAGTTGGGTGATTTCTCCATTATCTGGTATGTTTTCTCCTCTCCACTCTCAAGTTGCCGACCTGTACGTATATGTATGTAAACATAATCAAGATGTCTGCCATTTCTTATTCATTTGAAATCGTATTCGTTCTATACTTGAAAACCAACTCCGTAATACATATTAAATTAAAAGTCTCTTGAAAACTAAAATGATGATCCATTCTAAACTCCATTAATTAATCTCTCGATCAAATACAATCTAGATTCAATTAATCTATTTTCATCATTCTCCACTCAAATCGCATTATACAATACTACTAATATTACTACATCTATGTAAAAAAAATATTTTTAGAAAAAAAGTTTTCAAAATTTCAAAATTATTTTTTATATAAATAAATAAAATTGGTTATAAAAACATTTTTTATTTATGAAAAAATTAACCTTTTGTAATGGCTTTAAAATAAGATATTGAATTTATTATATATAATAATTTTTAGAATTATCATTATATTTATTTATTATACATCGCCCGTGCATCGCACGGGTTATATGTTAGTTAGACTAATAAGAGTACTCACGAAATTTAGTCTAGGTCCATTATAAGCCTCAATCCAATTAGCCCAAATCATACTCCAAATTTCCCGAAACTTGGCCTAACCCATATACTAACCCAAAAGACTTAAATTCTACTATTATAAGTCAAGAGGAATCAATTAAATTAAAATCTCATTATTAATTAGTTATATGTCACTCGACACTATAAGAAATTAGTTCACAATCGATGGAACCCGATATCAAGGGAATAATCCAAACAAGAAAACCCTCGACCCTTAGTCTCTAATCATTCCATAGTCGCTCATAATATTAAGTCACTTCAAATATTTAATTAATTCATTACAGTGTATTATTTCTATCTCCAAAAGTATGAATTCATGTTACACAAATACAAACTATATAACATGTATAAAATATAAGAAGTGACATCTCATATGTTACGAAACGCAATTAAATAATTAAATACACAATATAAATAATGCATTGAAAATACGAGGTATTACAGTTTGGGAGGTGTGCGCCATGTGCCTAGGTGACGTCAGTAGCCCAATACACTTACAACACAAGGAGATTTGCAAATATTCCACTTCATGTGTCAATAACTAACTTGTGATTGTTCTCTCATATAACTTGTAAAACGTGATCTCACCTAACCTATATAGATTAGACGTGCGTCAATCTATTCTCTCATCTCTAGTAGCATGTAAATACCATACAGAAACCTCATGTGAGGAAGAAGACTTTTACATATTGTCATGCAACAAAATTGTAGAACTTGAGAGCTTGTAATCAGTTTATTTTCATGGTGATTGCCAACTAAAGTAATATAAAAATCTGCACTTGTTTACCTAAGCACCAAGTTGGGATGAACCACGTAAATTCGGGTTCCTCTCTTTTTCTCTTTAACTCTTTACTTAATTAGTATTACAGTTGGGTCAAGGTTGGTATTACTCAATACGAACCCGATATGACACGACACGACACGTATAAATTGCCTCACGCGTACCTATAGCATGAGATGTAAGAAGTCAACCTCTAACCAACTGTCTTATCCATTGTATGCTTTACTATATAAGTCTCAATAATCTTCTGTTACTAACATCATCCAAACAAATAAGAGAGTTGCACTTCCTACCGTATAACGCCTCATAGAGAACCATTTAGATACTAGATTGATGAATGTTATTATAAGCAATCTACACTAAAAAAAATGTTCATCTCATAATTAAAATACCTAACGGCCTTCCTCGGTCACAAATTTAAATTTCTACCAGCACGAATTAAACTTGTTAACATAATTTATTTTCCTAACGGCCTAAGGCCGATAGAAATGTAATAATATATCAAACCAATTTTCTAACGCAAAATAGGATTAGTAATGGTTACATGATGTTAGAAAATCATTTTTCGAGGGTATTGTTTGTCTAGAGCCAGTGTGAGGAAATCTTTGTAATACTTGCATGTACCAAAAATCTTGTATTAAAACCAAGAATTATATTTTATGCTTTTAATCAAATAACGTGGTTGTTTTGTAATTAAGGATACATACTTATTCATTTGTTTTGTTTCTGGTGTGAGCTTTTTTTAGTCTTTATGTTAGGAATCAAGGTTTATCCGTAGGTTATTTGATATTTTATTTTTGGTGTCTAAACAAATATGTAGGTTATTTGATAGCTTGGGTTAATTTTGTTATTGCATTAGGAAATTAAAGATCCGAAAAAACAAAGAGTACAGACAAAGAAAAAAAGCCCAAAAAATCAAGAAAACAAAACTAAAAATATCATGAAAGAAAAGGAAATTACAGAATAATATAAAATAAAATAAAAATGAAATACCCAACAATTTCGTATTGGTAATTGATTTCAGAACCTAAAAATCGAAATTATCGAAATCAAAAACACCAAAAAAAATTGATATGGTATTGACATGGTATTGGCATCATATTGCCAAACCGGCCCCGTACTTTTACTAAGTACAGACCAAACCGACTAATAAGCACCCTGTCTCGAATCATAAAAAGTGATCTTCAAATATTAGAATGCCCATAAAATTGCCTCTCTCTCTCTCTCTCTCTCTCTCTCTCTTTCGGGTTGAATGCTCATATAAAATCTAGAGAAAAAAATAGAGAGAAGAGCCAACCCAAACCAACACGAATCCAACCCGCACTAGTTCATCTAGTTAACAACCCACCCTAACCTAGGCACAGGCGCACCCAAATCCGATGCTAGGTCTAGAAACAAGATTAGGAACCTCTAAAGTTGTGGAATAACTCTACATGGTATAGTGGTCATCTTAGTCTTTTATTTCAAAATAAAAGGTCAAGATTAGCTTGACTTGATATTTAAAATAGTGTAGTGATGTGGTGAATGGCGGAGATTTGTATAACTCTACTTGGTAGAGTAATTACATCACTCATTAGGAGCCCAATACCTAGACAAATGTCTATCGAAAGAATCACTATAAACCGCTATGCCTATTTACTTTATTATTACTTTCTTACAAAATTTAGCATCAGCTTCGTACACTCTAGAACATCACGACTCTCTGCAAACATGTAAATGCACATTTAGATCTATGTACAATCCATGTTATCACAAGTTGATCAGCCGTCTCTATTGATCATACTTTACTTTCTATTATTTATTTATTTTCAATTTACAAACTGTAATGGCTGAGTTCCTATAGATCATACTGGGAAAATGAGATTACATTCAAATTTAATCATATGCAACGCTAATTTTATTTACATGGTGTAAAGGGTCTGGAACAACCCTTGTAGCATACAGGTTCTGTAACATACACGTGTGACTAGGTAACAGAAAGCCTATCGCCCAACTCTTTTCTGTATAGGTGAAATAAACCACTGCGATCTGCTATTTAAAGCTTCTCATTCAACAAGGTCTTGTATTGATCGTCTCGGTCTCCTAATTTGAGCGTCAGTTCAACCTAGAAACAAAAGAAAACAAAATTGAATAATTATACAGGAATGAAGAATTTCTATTATAATGGAACAACACAAGTAGAATTTTATTTAATTTTCTAAACAAATCATAGGACTCACTGCAGTTATAACTAAGCGAAAAGGCCTCAGGGATGTAAAAGTGAACCACTTAAAAACCAATTCACATAGGCTCTGTTTGGTTGTGCAAATTATTTGATTATGTGAATTGGTTCATTGTGAATTAGTGAATTATACATGAGTGGATTTGAAATGAGTTTAAATCAATTTTTACGCAATGTTTGGTAATCTGAAATTGATGTTAAGGTTTTACGAGAAAA
This sequence comes from Sambucus nigra, assembly GCA_949130495.1. Taxonomy (NCBI): domain Eukaryota; kingdom Viridiplantae; phylum Streptophyta; class Magnoliopsida; order Dipsacales; family Adoxaceae; genus Sambucus; species Sambucus nigra. The sequence goes on along the minus strand of OX422215.1, from coordinate 597,972,494 downwards.
AAAGATAAAAATTAATTAAGAGAGAGGGAGGGGGTAAGGAGGGAAGGGAGGGAAAAGAGACATAGGAGAATGCACTTTATCTAACTCCTATTCTAAATGGATGCATTTCACGTTTTTTGTGAAATGATCCAACTTCAGATTTTACACGAGTTAAAATGGGGCAATAAATAAATCATTTCATTAATGAAATCAAACACAATTAATGGGTCAATATGTAAATGGATCAATTTATTAATGAACCAATTTACAATTTTGGAACAACCAAACGGGACCATACTTTTGGCATAAGAAAGAAGAGTATAAATTACAGTAGTTGTTAAATTTCCCCGTCATCCTCAATAGCACCAAATTTGGACCCTGATTTTTGTTAAGTGGATGAGAAACACATAATTTTTTTTATTACATAATGAAGACTTGATGATATTCATTGCAGACAATGCTCTTTATACAAGTGCACCTAGTAAGAAAAATGTCGACTTCATGAGCAAATACTAATTTTGAATTTTACATTCTACGTTCCATAGTAATAACATAAAATTTAAATAACCCTTTGTCCCAAATTAACATTCTCATGACAATTGTTTTAAAGATACACGCAATCCGTGGCCAAGATCAAGACTTGTTTACTATCATGAAATTTGGTTCATTAATTACAATCACAAAAAAAGAAAGTGCATTCTTCATTTGGACATTAAAAAGAAAAGAAAGACATTTAATTTGGAACGGGGGGAGTAGATAAGTTGAGCATTCTTCATTTGGCCATTAAAAAGAAAAGTAAGACATTTAATTTGGAACGAGGGGAGTAAATATGTTGAGCATACCACGTATCGTGCCCATATGATTCAAAGATATGTCATGTTCGGGCCAAATTATGAAGCATGTTAGTCATGTTCTTCGTGTTTTGTTGTGCTATTCGTGTTTTTACTCGTGTTTACGTCAAGTCGAGTAATCTTGCAAGTTAAATGGATCATGTCAGGTTAAAAAAAACATGATATTGTCTCGTGTTGGATCACAACATGACCAAAAAACACAAACCTCCATCCCTAATAGTGGGACGCATAACAAACTTCCTATGCTGAGAATACACGTGAAACTCCTCCATGTGGGTGTGTCATGGGCATATTGAATGCAAGGTACTATATTGACCCAATATGTAATGATCTTCCCGCACCAAACTCCTTTGTGTATATTATATGTGTGTATGTGTGTAAGTTCATGCATTTGATCCCTAGATTGAAACAATTCATTACAACAACTGTAAAAATTCCGAATAAGTGGAGAATACAAGAATGACCTTTCAACCCATTTATGAAAAACACCTGGTGATTCTTAGTACTTAAATCCTACGAACTTCTAAACTCCATTTGTGTTGTTTCCTAGTTTTGTATAATATTAGTCTTAATTTGTTTTAATCGGCCTTTGGCCCCCATGTATCTAGTTATACTGAGCTTGATCTTCAATTTTTTCACTTTTTAGGCTTTGACACCCAAAAGTTTCATGCATGCTCATGGAATGTCACAAAAGATTCCCATAATGCATCATAAGTGTATTAACGATGCTTTTGGAATCAAACTCCAAGAAGTAAAATAGTGGGGATCACACTGAATATAACAGAATGAGGAGGTTAAAGTCAAAATAATCCTATTTTACATATTACAATTTTTCAGTTTACGTAGAATATAGTTAAAATTCTAACTAATTGAATAGACATCAGATATTGGAAAGAAAACAAATTAAGCCAAAACAAGTCATGAGTGGGTGTGATTGCCCCACTCGTGCGGGGTTGATCCACCAATGGATAGCACAAGATAATTCCCATTTACACTCGACTAAATAATAACGGGAAGGAAAAAGATGAGGAAACATAAGAGGATTGCACCAGTTATTTTCATGCGTGAAAAGTTTTACCAAAGTTTAGTTTATAGCTTTGAAGATTATGTTTACAGTTTTTGTTGACCTTTTGGTTATTCCGCTTGTACATGGGTGTCACCCCCTTAGCAGCCTTCTTTTTTCATAATGACACTAGTATTTTATCAATAAAAAGAATCCAAACCAAGTCACATGTAGAAATTATATCTATGCATACCATCAATATTATAGAAATCGATATGGAAAAGATATTGTTCCCTCCTAATAGAATTGCAAGGTAAATGAAAAATTGTAACCGTAATCCTTACCAAGTTTTATTATTTATCAAGTGACTTCAATATATTCTCAACTACAATTATAAAAAAAAGCCATGAGCCATCGATGCAAGTAAAAGAGAATGTTAGAAGACAACTAGTGAAAAGAATTTGATTTCCAAAAATTTTAAGGAACTATCCATTTGTTTAATGCCTCATAGTGATAATATTGGAGCTCTATCGAGGGAAGTTAGGGTCGTCCTGACGTGGAAACTCCATGCTTACACTTAATTCATTATAGAAACAAAGACCACTACACAACTGATGAGGTTTATTTTCGACTAGTCCGAAACCGAACGACAGATATCTTCGAAGAACATTACAGTCACCAAGTGGACAAGATAACAATCAACATATAAATGAGGGGATGGTGGATTAGCGATTGGACGAATGAACGAACGCATAATGACATCATGGGGAGTATGATGACCTTGTGAGCACGAACAACCCCACCTCAGTCCGCCAAACGCTCAAGTTTCATAAGATGAACGACCATTTGAATCTCCAAGCCTTTGTCAGCAAGTCGTTAGTTCAATGGCTTAACACGTTTCCTATTAATGTGGTCGTGAATATCGGCAAACAAGAACCGTGGGAGTACATGGAGATGCCAGGGAAGAACACGTATCTTCCTTAAATTCAGATCTTCTCAACATAGAATGACGTTATAAAGGTTGAATATATAAAGCCTCTTGTAGTGTGAGATCTAGTTACACTAACAAGCTCGTTAATCCTCCCTAATTTCCTATAATTCTCTAAAGTAATATAAAAACTCTCTCACCCCTTCACCCCGTGGACGTGGGCTGAGCTCAGACAAACTGCGTATATCCGGTGTTTCATTCTCATCTTATCTCCTTCACTTGTGTGGCATTATAGACTATAAATTTATTGTGTTGTGTGCGTGAACAATTAGATTTTCACCTCAACATAATTGGCGTCGTCAGTGGGAACAACAGTTTTCAAAGCCATAAAGAAGAATTAAGTTATGCAAGCCATGAATGTCTTCAGAATGCAACATTAGGTTCTTCAAGATCAGCTCGCGGAGATCCTAAGTCGTTTACCACCCACTCCATCACTGGTATTGGAGCAGCAAGTGGCCCAGGCTCCTCCCACCGAAGAAAATATTGGGGTATAGAGAATGAAATACTCTAGCAACCTCCACCACGCCCCGCCCGACTAGATCACTGACGTGCCAAAATCATCGACCAAACAATGGGAAATTGCTCGTAACTTGGAGCAACAAAAAAAGTTGTTCAATTATGGGATTTTGATCGAAGGAAGCTTCAAAGAAGACCCCAATGTCTGGAAAATGTTCGTAGACGGTTCGTCATGTGCCTTTGACAGAGGAGCAAGCTTGATAATTACCACGTCGGATGACATTGACGTAGAATATTCCCTCAGATTCTAATTTGAGGCCTCTAATAACGAAACAGAGTATAAGGCAATCATAGTAGGGTTTAACCTACCTTCATCTCTTGGCTTCGAACAAATATAGACACGTAGTGATTCTCAAATAATAGTGAATTAATTATTTAGAATTTATGGAGCATGCGAGGAGTCCATGTCAAAATTCCTAGTCAAAACACAAAGGTTGATAGCAATTTGTCCCGCAATCCAATAAGCTAGTTACATGTTAGTAGAACCTAAAGGAGGATAACCCAGGTTCGTCCAATATCTATAACTAGTAAAGAAGATTAGTCAGGTAACATCCGACCATATAATCGTAAAGCTAAACTACTAGTAGACCCAATCTAAATAACTGACAGTCAATAAGTTGAAGTTTCGACGAGTGTCGACTGCAAGGCAGGTCAAACTCCCACCAGTCGACAAAAACATCATAGAAGTCGAACTCAAGTCTCCTTTCAGTTGAGAAATCATGGATTTCTCAATTCCGCCCAACCTCAAGCTCTCAAGAATGGATTCCTTCGACGAAACCACCAATCCTAGGAACCACATAGATCATTATGGGGCAGATATGGATTTTCTGGCCAGCCCAGACCAGATTAGATGTCGAGCGTTCGCCACGACCCTAAAGTATTCGATGAGAACTTCGTTCAATCATTGTCACCCATTTCTGAACGATCTTTTCCATCCGAACCTCTGTCAGTTCCCTCTTCTAGCCCTTAAAATTACTTCTCACGATGATCCCCTCTTAATCAAAGCATTGATATTAAACTGGGTCGTTGAGAGAATCATGGTTGATAGAGGGAGTTCAGCCAACATCATATACTTCGAATGCTAAGAGAAAATTGAGTTGGGAGCACGCATAAAGCCAGTGAATGGACCATTGTTGGGGTTCTCAGGAGAGTAAGTATATCCAGAGGTTCAATTGAACTTCCATTCACAATCGAGAAAGTGCCCAGGTCGATTACACTACAGGTAGAATTTGTGGTAGTAAGGTCACCATCGGCCTATAACATCGTGATTGGGCGAACAACTTTAATCAGGCTCGATGTGGTCCTATCAATCAAGTCCCTCACTCTTCGGTTTCCTATGCCAAACATGGCAGGGGTTGTGCGCGGGAGTCAGCCGCGTGCCACGAGTTATCATTTTGCCTTGCTAAAGAAGAAGGAGACCTTCAATGTTGATGGGTTGGACCCGAGAGAGGAGCTGACGATAGGATCCCCGGTTGAGGACCTGATTCCAATTCCTTTATACAACGACCGACCAGAAGGAGTAGTATACATGGGATCGTCACTAACTGTCGGGAAGAGGGAGGAGCCAATTTTGTTCCTTGAAAAGCACCATCAAATATTTGCATGGAGCCACAAAGACATATTTGGGATCGATGCCTTAGTAATTACTCACAAACTGAAGGTCAACCCGACTTCTCGACCGGTAAGATTGAAGAAGAGGGCGTTCACCCCCGAGTCAGGCTGCCGATGTTGAAGTAGGAAAGTTGCTTGACGCAAGATTTGTTTGAGTTTCAGATATCTTGATTGGTTGTCGAACGTCGTTATGGTTCGGGAACCAAACGGGAAATGGAGATTGTGTGCTGATTATTCGGATTTGAATGAAGCTTGTTCAAAGGGCTCATACCCACTGCCAAGGATCGATGCCCTAGTGGACGCCACGACAAGGCACGAAACTTTTTTCATTCATGGATGCTTACTCCAGATATAACCAAATTCGGATGCATTCGAATGATGAGGAGGAAACGTCTTTTATGACACACAGAGGTACGTATTGCTACTGGGTGATGTCATTCGGTTTAAAGAACGCAGGGGCCACATACCAGACGCTCGTAAACTAAATGCTAGAAGACCAAATAGGGAAGACGAGGGAAGTCTACATCGGGGATTTACTGGTAAAAAGTCTGAAAGAAGACAACCAAGACTTGAAAACTTATCTGACATAAATCTCGCTCCTTTCAAAGACGATTCCCGAGGAAGAATTATGCCTTTACCCCGTCATCTCTTCCACGGCGGTCAGTTCGGTCCTGACCGGGACGATGCAAGGCTCAATGGTCAGTCTACTATGTAAACAGAGTGTTTAAAGGGGTAGAAACTAGGTACCTGATGTTGGAGAAACTAGCATTTGCACTAGTTGTATCAGCTCGAAAGCTGAGGCTATATTTTCAAGCCATACCATAGTCGTTCGGACAGACTTTTCGCTTAGCTAGGTCCTACACCAACTGAAGGTATTCGGAGGATTGATGAAATGATCGATCAATCTTGGAGAATTCGATATACACTAAAAGCCGAGGGTATTAGTCAAAGGACAAGAAATCGTCGATTTTAACGCATATTTTACCAGCACCGAGGGGCAGAACACCCCCAGCAAATCATTGAAGGAAAGCATATATGGGTAGTCTACGCGAACGGATCCTCTATTAAGGAAGGTTATAGCGCGGGACTAATAATGGAGACGCCCGATGGCACTTGCATTGAGTACGCACCAAGGTTCAACTTCAAAGCATACAACAATGAAGCCGAGTACGAGGTACTAATCGATGGAGCAAAACTCGCGCTATCCCTCAAAGCCAACCAGGTACAGTTCTTTAACGACTCCAATGTTATCACTCAAAACTCTAACGTATTTGGTGAGTACGAGCCAAAGGGAAAAACATGATGGTTTACTTGAAGCGGTTCCAGGAAATAGCAAGACGGTTTGAAAGATTCGCTATCCAACATATTCTGAGGGAGGACAACACCAAAGCCGACCACCTAGCCAGGATGGCATCAATGGAATCCCCTTGTGGAAATCCTGAACAGACCTAGCATCCAGCTGAAGGAAGCAGGGGCAATCGAAATGGTTCAACAAGCACCCAAGTGGATAGACAAGTATGTCCAATACATCAAGGATGGGATCCTTCCCCAAGACCGAACGGAGGCGAAGAAGGTAAAAGTCAAAGCAACCAAGTATTTACTTTATGAGGGAATGTTGTACCAGAGGGGATAGGTTCAATCGATTTCGAGGTGTGTTCACCCATTTGAAGTCGATTTAGTCATGAAGAAGCTCCACGAAGGAATCTGCGAAGAATACCTGGAAAAAGGAGTAACGGAGAAAGCATTAACGCAGGGCTACTACTGGCCCACGATGAGAAAAAACGTCGAATGATTTGTCAGGAGTTGTGACTGGTGCCAACGAACCGCCAATGACGTACACCGACCAGTCGAAGAATTGTCAACGATCGCCTCGCCATGGCCATTTGCCTTATGAGATGGATATTCTCGATCCGTCGACCGGGAAGGGTCAATGCAAGTTCTTATTAGTGGAAATTGACTACTTCACAAAATGGGTAGAAGCCAAGTCGTTAACCATAATCATTAATCAGAAAGTTCACCCATTCATCTGAAAGTACATCATCAGTCGTTTCGGAGTGCCCCATGCCATCATCTTTGATAACGAAAGGCAACTTGATAGCTTGAGGATTGGCAATCTATTTAAAGAGTTTAAGATCAAACACTACTATTCAGCCCCAAAACACCCCAGGAGTAATGGCCAAGTGGAAGTAACGAACCGAAATCTCCAACGTAGGATCAAAACATAACTTACTTACTCCAAAAGACTCTGGGTTGAAAAGCTAGTCCCTGTCCTACAACAACAACAAGGAGGGCGAAAGGGTCCACACCTTTTGATTTGACTTATGGCACCGAAGTCGTGATACTAATTGAGTTAGAAGTGCCAAGCTTGAGGGTGCACTGTTTCAATGAAGCAATAAATGACGAAAAACTCCGGACCAACCTGGACCTCCTTGACAAGCGCAAAGAAGAAGCAGCATTGAGGGTGGCGGTGACACAATAAAAAACAACCCAATATTACAACTGGAGAGCGAGAAATTGATATTTCGAGGTCAGCGACCTTGTCCTCGAGAAAATGATGCAGTCGATCAAAACTCCGAGTCGTGGAAAATCAGCCGACAATTATGAGGGCCCTTATGTAATGGCACGCATCATACGACCGCGGACATATGACCATGAGGTCCGCACACTTCCTCGTCCATGGAACGTTGAGAACCTAAAGCTTTATACAAGTGAGGACAATCATCGAGCCAAACTAAACAGCCGATCACCAATTTGAAGCACTTTTTTAATATATGTTATATCTTTTTCAATTTTAACAAGTTAATTCTTGCATTTCCCATTCCTATTTCCTTGAAAATGTAGCTCTATGCATTACAACTATTATCAATAAAAGGAAATTGTTCTCCTAATAATGTGTTTTTTCTCAAATGATTGGCTTATCAATGCACTATTTTCTCACACCCACTCCACTGAGAGCATACCGGTTATGCACCAGTACAGCGACCGAATCCCCACCTAAGCGTTCCAGTTATATCGGATTATGAACCAACCGCTAGGTCGAAAGAAGGCTCACAACAGGCCACATCTTGGTACACATCTTCTAGACTAAAAAGTCTCGAAAAAATAACATGGTTGATCTCCAAGTTAACTCCAAGCCCCCTCGGATTTGATACGATCTGCACGGCATGGTCGGTGCGAGTATAAATTGGGTTAACTTTGAGTCAAGCGGGGTTATCTCCGATCACTCGGTTATTTTCACATAAAATAGGGAATATATGGTAATAATAATGCAGGCGTGCTGAAATTCGGAGCAAAAAATTCATTCTAATAAACCTAGTGATCGGAACATATATGGACGTTCGTACCACCCTTCACCAATTGACCTTCGAAGTATAAATAGCTCAGTTCATCAACCGAGTATAAACAACCCGTAAACCGAGTATAAACAACTTGTATAAGCGACTAGGTTCGTTAAACGAATATAAACAATCTCTGCAATTAACTCGATTCATCAATTGAGTATGAATACTCTGCTCGGCAATCACCAACCACGGTGCAAACATCAAAAGAAATCCGCTTCTCAGTGGAAAATTTGACATAATTTGACATAATTTATAAGCAAGTATGGGAGAAGACAATTTACAACAAAAATTCTAAGCATAGCAAAATAGAGAAAAAGTCGAGGTATGATAATAGGAAATCATCACAACATTAAACACAAAAGATCATCACGGCCATGCTATTAAGAATACAGGAAAATCAAATATTCAGGCCGAAGCCAATATTCTAAACTATTAAAATTCAAATGTTTATCAAGTGAAAAGAAGACTATGGAACAGGGGGTGGAGCGGGAGGGACACATAAGACAGAATTCGTCCCATCTACTAACGCATTGAAATATGGAGATCTTCACCTTCTGAATCCATCGGGGCTAGGAGATGTCAGAAGCCCATGAAACTGGGCATATCCCTATTGATCCAAGAACAAGGGCAAGAGCATCAACAACTCTTCACCCTCGCAATCGTCTAACGCTCTTGGTAGACGTTGATGAAGGATTGATTTTATAACATTCCACCATACTCCAAAGTCAAGAACGACTTCAGGTAAATGAACCTGATCGGTGGGGCTGGAGCCCGTTCGGCCTTCTCCTTTTTGGTAAGTTGTCCCTTCAAAACCGATGGAAATGGGTCCCATTTTAAGGATTATTCGTCATTTTATTTTCTTTTGTTATTTTCTTTTATTTTGCTATTGTATTTTCTTTCTTTTGTTTTAGTATTTAAAGGTAAGGGTAGGAACAGACAATTAAGGGAATTTTTGTAATTAAAATATTAGCTTATGGCCTAAGCTACTCCCCTTTAAATGTCCCCTTGTATGCCTCATTTCAAGAGGACTTAATTTTGGAATAGAAAAAAGTATTTCTCTCTACAAGTGTGATAGATATTTTTAGGAGCCTTTTACGTGTAGTTTACATCAAATTGGTATCAGAACGGGTGTCGCTTCACATTGGTATTGGTGTATCGGTGTATTTTTATCAAAATCCTACACTACTCTTTAATGGCTCCAAGAAAAATGACAACAAGAGGTGATTAATCGAGAATTGAAACAACAATTTTTGAGTTGAAGCAACATGTGGCCAACTCTTTTATAAACTAGGCCTAAACCCTAACCATAGCCCACCCAAAACCCTAGATCTCATCCCTTTCATTGCCTCCCCTTCCCAAACCCTAGTACCATCTTCCCTAACCCTTTTACCTCGCCCCCACCTCAAACACTAGTCTCCACCTCTACCCAGCTGCGAGCAGGCCCAAACCAAAATCCAACCCTTGCCGCTACCTTCCCCACCCAGGCGGCCAACCACCAGACTTGTCGACCACCCCAAATCCTCCCTTGCTGCCCGCGACCCAAACCCCAGTCCCCTCGACCCAAAAAATACCTCATCCGAACCCAACCCGACCCAAACTCAATCGCATCCTTGCCACCGACCACCCCAGGAGGTCGCGCATCCCTCTAAACTCCAAACTTACTCCGGAAGCCTAAGGTTTTGCCCTAAATCTGTTCGGAACCCACCTGGGCTGCCGTACCCAGCCCCAAACCTATCTAACCGCTCCAAAACCATGGTTTTTTACCCGGGTGGAAGTTTTTAGGGCTGCTTTGGGTGAAGAAAGAGATAAGAAGAAGATATGAAGACCAAGATCTGTGGGATGTGCACTCCTCATCTTTCATAAATTAATTTTTGGCCCTTACAAGTTTTTGGCACACTTGTTTGAATTTCCACACGAGTCCCTAATTTTTTTGAATGCTCGAGGACAAGCTTGGTTTTAAGAGGGGGAGAGTGATGGAAATGGGTCCCATTTTAGTGATTATTAGTCATTTTATCTTCTTTTGTTATTGTATTTTCTTTCTTTCGCATTAGAATTTAGAGGTAAGAGTAGCAAAAGGCAATTAAGGGCATTTTTATAATTAGAATATTAACTTAGGGCCTAAGTTACTCCTCCGCTTTAAATACCCCCTTGTAAACCTCATTTGAGGAGGACTTGATTTTTGGAATAGAAAAGAGTATTTCTCTCTCTAAAAGTGTATTAGATATTTTTAGGAACCTTTTGACGTGTAAATTACGTCAAATTGGTATTAGAGCGGTTGTCGCTCCGCATTGGTGTTGGTGTATCGATGTATTTTTATCAAAATCGTACATTACTATTCAATGGCTCCAAGAATCTCCAAACGACAACAAGAAGAGATTAATCGAGAATTGAAACAACAAATTTTTTAGTTGAAGCAACAAATGGTCCAACTCTTTTCTGATCTAGACCTAAACCCTAACCCTAGCCCACCCAAAACCCTAAATATCATCCCTCCCACTGCCTCCCTTTCCCCAAACCCTAGTACCATCCGCCCTAACCCTTTTTCCCACCCCCCGCCTTAAACCCTAGTCGGCCACCCCTCCCGGCTGCCAGTAGGCCTCAAAACCAAAACCCAACCATTGCCGCTACCCTCCCCACCCAGACGACCAACCACCAGACCCTGCCGACCACCCCAAATCCTCCCCCGCTGCCCGTGACCCAAACCCCAATCCTCCCGACTCAAAAAAGACAACATTAGAACCCAACTCGACCCAAACCCGATCGCATCCGGACCGTTGGCCACCCCAGGTGGTCGCGCATCACTCTAAACCCCAAACCTACTCCGGAAGCCTAAGGTTTTGCCCTAGGTCTATTAGGAACCAACCTTCCCTACCCAGGCGGGGAAGAGAACGAAAATGGAAGACGTATGGTGATCGTGCTAGGTTCGAGGATCAGGATCTTAGGCGGCGGAAGAAAGTCCTCTATTGCTTGACATTGATCTGGCGCCTGCGGAAGTGCCTCTTGAGCCGCGCTCAAAACCTCTTGAGTCGCCCGGTATGACAGCTTAAAATAATTCCAGCATTGTTATGGTTTTTGACCCAAGTGGAAGTTTATAGCGCTGCTTTAGGTGAAGAAAGAGAGAGAAGAAGAAATAAAGAGCAAGATTTGTGGGATGTGCACGCATCTTTCAGAAATTAATTTCTGGCCCCCACAAGTTTTTGGCACACTTTTTGGAATTTCCTCGCGAGTCCCTAATTTTTTTGAATGCTCGAGGACGAACTTGGTTTTAAGAAGGGGAGTGATGGAAACGGGTCCCATTTTAGAGATTATTAGTCATTTTATTTTCTTTTGTTATTTTCTTTTATTTTGTTATTGTATTTTCTTTCTTTTGCTTTAGTATATAGAGGTAAGAGTAACAAACGACAATTAAGGGCATTTTTATAATTAGAATATTAGCTTAGAGCCTAAGCTGCTCCTCCCCGTTAAATACCTCCTTGTAAGCCTCATTTGAGCAGGATTTGCTTTTTAAATTAAAAAGAGTATTTCTCTCTAAGTGTGTTAGATATTTTTAGGAGTCTTTGACATGCAGTTTACGTCAAACTTGATGACTTCATTCTGAAGCCGATCTCTCTCTCCAACAACATTACCCTTCTCTGTTATTGCTTGATCCTTAGTCGTCTTCTAGGCATCCATCTCCTTCCGAACTGTAGCGAGAGCTTCATTGGCATTAATTTTAACCTTCTTCGCAATCTCTAACTCTACCTTTAGACCTGAAATTTGCCTCGCCGCATCTTTCCTCTACAGCCACTTCTTGGCCATGAAAGCTCCCATGAAGCTCACCTATAACAAAATAATATAATTAAGACAAGGAAACGAAAGTATGGAAAATGACAGCTTAGGAGGAAAAAGCATGCAATTACACTGGACAAGTAGGAACATCTCTTTAGCGCTACTGATTGGCCCCCACTCAGCCGATCAATGTCTTCAAGAAGATAGGCATTTTGGAAAGCCAAATAATTTTTATTTGGATCATCAAATCGAAGATGGGGGACACCCCAGACCTCTCCCTGACTATGGGTACCCTTTCGCCCTCAGCATCTTCCTCCTCTTCGCTAACCATCATACTTCGTCGGGGAGAAGTAGGAGTGGTCTCAGTCTTAGCCTCGGTTCTGGCCTCAGTCTCCAAGGACCTTTTTCGCGATTTCGCCTTCGAAGAGCCTCTTCATCCACCAACTGTGCATACGATGTCTCAATCACATTGAGTGGACGAACGACTTCAGCAACCCTAGTATGTGAAACTGGGGGGTTTACATTAGTCGTAAGATCGAGTGAGGAACATCAAGCTAGGGGCGAGCAGTGTTTGGTTCAGCCTTTGGAGCGCTACGCGGTACCCTCTATGAGCCATTTCTCCAGAAGATGAAAGATAAAGAATTCATTAGTACATCAAAACAAGTTAAAGGGTTGTTCGACATGTACAAAGTATACCTGAAGAGCGGGGAAAATACAAACATTGAAACTGAATGATCAAGAGGCATCCTTCAGTTTAGGCCCGAAGCCGAAGGGCGTCATGTTCTCGAACCTCTTCACCTCTTGTGATAAAGCCAAGCTCCTTCAATACTTTCAAATCAAGAGTTTTTTATACGATCGGGCTTTGTGCACAGCTTCCTAAACCCTCTCCTTTCGGGGATTAGCAATATCAAAGAGTTCGTTAAAAATCCGTACATTATTAAAAATTCGAACATGAAATCACGAAGAAGAGCAATTATTAAAGACAAAAGCCATAAAAAGAAATACAGAAAATACAAAAGTATGGCTCACTGAGGTCAGGTTTGTTCCAAACAAGGGGAACAGTGAATAAATGACTAGTAAGATAATTATGGTAGTCACACTCCCATCCGTTCCCTTTAAAGTAGAGAGAGTTATGCCTCCGGGTTGGAGGAGGGGAGTGAGGTGACGAAGCATTCACCCTTATATCTGCAGGTTAGGGTATACTAACCCCCTTGAGAAGCCATGGGCTTGTAAATGGTTAGCAAATCCCCCATGATCAGGGGATGCTGAACACCAAATAAGTCGTAAAAATGCACCATGGAGACGATCATGATTCTCCAAGCGTTCGGTATAAGTTGGGAAGGGGCAAGGTTGATGAAGTTAAGCACATCACAAACAGGTCTTGAAAGAGGAATTTCAAGCCCTGTCTGAAAGCAGTGCTCATAAAAATAGGCTTCCCATCGCGAGTGTTCGGGGCACGATCGGTCTCATCGGCGAGACGAATGGGTAAAGCCCTAGGAAGAGCAAGATGTCCACACCACTCGTTGGCGACCTCTTCAGTCATATAGCCCATGGCCTGATAGGGGATTAAGAGTGTGCAATGATTATATCTCTCCATCCAAGTGGCGTCTCACATCAGAAATAGTTCACACTGAATCCAAATCTCCTCACAGACCTTGACGTCAGCACAAGATCCTAAACAGATCACGGCAAATCAAAAGCGAGCCAATTGTCACAACTCATCGTTGGGAACCACAGGAAAGCTAACACGTGAAATAGACCTCTTCTGGCTACACACAATACTCTTCAGCTCATCTCAGTGAACACAAAGTCTGGGGTAAGATGAGGGTTATTTTCAACCAATCCAAAGTCGAATGAAAGATATCTTCAAAGAACATTACGATCACCAAATGGACGGGACAACAGCCAACATACGAACAGGGGACGGTGGATTAGCAATCGGACGAATGGTCGAACACAAAATGACGGCATGAGGAGTATGATGACTTTCTGAAGACAAACACCCCACCTCTGAACTAACGGCTTCATCATAAGACGAACTCCAGCTTCATCATATGAACGACCATTTGAATCTCCAAGACTTTGTCAACAAGCCGTTAGTTCAAACGGTTAACACGTTCCCTATTAATGCGGTCAGGAATATCCGAGAACAAGCAATGTGGGAGTACATGGATACACTAGAGACGAACACGTGTCTTCCTTAATTTTAAATTGTCTCAACATAGAAAGACGTTATAAAGGCTGAATATATAAAGCATCTTGTAGTATGAGATGTAGTTAAGCTAACAAGCTCGTTAATCCTCTCTTATTTCCTGTAATTCTCCAAAATAATATAAGAACTCCTCCACCCCTTCACCCGTGGACGTAGGTTGAGCCCGGCCGAACCACGTAATCCGGTGTTTCATTCTCTTCCCATCTCCTTCATTTGTTTGGCATTATAGATTGTAAGTTTATTGTGTTGTGTGCGTGGACAATTAGATTTTCACCTCAATAACAACGATGGTCTTTTGATCAATATGAATACAAACTTAGGAAACAAGCAAACCATGCAACATCATCAACCAAAATACACGGAAACAACTTCTTCTCAGTTGAAAACGAGGAATCCAGGATACTGTTGGTTATAGGCTTAGGGTGTGTTTGATTGGCATTACCATTTTTTTCTTTGAAAATACTTCTTTCATCTCATTTTTCAATTTTGTGGTGCTTGATTGCAAATAGAAATTGTTTTTACTTTCGTGGTGCTCAATTGAAAATATTTTCTACGGGAACGATAGTCCTAAAGGTGACATGTGCTCCATATTGTACTCATTTTCTATAATAAAAAAAATAATAACAATAACCGTCCTTATTTCTTGTCCACCTTCCCCCAATTAATTGAATTCCATCAAAAAAATAAGAGGACATTTCACCAAGTCAATCCTCTCTTTTTTCCACTCATTTTCTAACTTTTCATAAAAATTAGATATTTTACCAATATTGTAATCAAAAGCACCCTTAATGATTCGCATCATGATATATATATATATATATATATATATATATATATATATATATATATATAGATAGATATAGATATATATAGAGAGAGAGAGGCAGGCTCCTGTGCACACTAAGTTTGCACATGTGCTACCGCACACTAATTTTTTTTAAACATTAAAAAAAATTGAGTTGATTTTTTTTAAGTGATATTTAAACATTTCAACGGACACGTAAAAAATCAACTCAAAAAAACTTTTTTTTGCTAATTTTAAAAAATCGATCAAATTTTCACAACTTTTAAAGTGCTTAAAAATAGCGAAAGTTTGACCAATTTTTTTAAAAATAGCAAAAAGAGTTTTTTACCTGATTTTTTTTATATGGGTTCCTTGAAATGTTTAAATATCACATAGAAAAATCAACTCAAAACTTTTGTTTTTACTATTTTAAAAAAAAACGATGTGCAAACTTTGTGTGCACAGGAACCTGTCTGTATATATATATATATATATATATATATATATAGGCATGGTTACCTGTTTCTGAAACAAGTGAAATTCATCTGAGCTTAGAGAACCATCACTGTTTGCATCTAGGAGTTGCATCATCTCCCGGCCATCTTCCCCTTGGGCACCAAGCTCTTCCATTATCTCCATAAGTTCCTCAATGCTAATCTTATCATCTCCATTCTTGTCGAGAAGGCAGAATACTCGATCTCTGTGATCAATCTCAAAATATTTATGATTTGTGGGGGGGAAATCTTTAAGACGCAATGCCGCAAGTTCAGCTGCAGCCATCAGTATGGCCTTAAGGCGCTTTGCTTGTGCATTGACAAATAACAATTAATTTTAATTCATTACATGTGTCAATTCATAAGTTCACTCATTTGACAAATGTAAAACCCTGCAGATATAGGAGCATACTCGTAGGAAAAATAAAATAAGGAGGAAAAATAAAACTTGAACTACACAATTTCTTGCAAGAAACCTACCTGAATTTTTTTTCATTCAATAGATATATGAATTATGCATTTTGTTCCAAACACCCCGTTGTGAGGACTTTTGGATGACACATGCATAGTTCAGAGGGATTTTGCATTAAAAGTTCAGAGGTATTTTTTAATAGTACATAATGTTTAATTAGTAGTTTGAGTTTACAGATAACAAACTATGTGTAAAGTCATAATAGTACATAATGTTTGTTATGATAGGTGTTATGTTTGTTAAGAAGAGAGTTGGTTGTAATCTCTTCTATAAATACTTCGTATCCTTCGTCAGTTTTTAATGAGAATCTTTCCATTTCCTATTTGTTATTGGAGCAATTCCTGCACAGCACTTCTGGTCCTCTGTTTTCTCTAAAAAAAAAATTATAATTCTTCTTCTTTTTTGATTCTTTATGATTCTCAGACAAGTTCTGAAATTCTATTCTAATGTAGAAAACCCAAAAATATCATCTCTTCATCTCAATTTGTCACGGTTACACTGCTGAGATTAAAAGAAGCGATGGATGTAACGGCATCATTCACAAGTGGAGAAGGCAGCTATAACAGATCCAATGAGAAATCAACACGTGGCAGAATTAGTTAGTCATAGTTAATTGATAGTTAGTTACGCAAAGTTAGTTGATAGTTATTTAGTTAATTGTTAGCTGGGTTAGCAAATGTATTGTATAAATAGTAATACACATGCATCTCCATTGTAACTGAGCCTCAAATTAATGAATTGAATTATGTTCTTCATCTTTTCTTCTCTCCCTGTATTTCTATTCTTATGTAGTTCTTTCTTATCTCTAATTCTTGATACCAAAATTCCAATTCTGCCATTGAGGTGCACGCTTTCGCTTAACAAATGCAAGCTTTAGCTTGAAAAGTGGTATCAGAGCTACGATATTAGGCCCAAAATTCTTATAAACTCAAACCCTAATCCATTATATTGGCCCAATCTGGGTAAGTCTAAATCAAGAATGGCTCAAACCCAACAGATGCAACATAACAGGACCTTGAGAGAGGTTCAACAAAGGCAAGATGGCATGGAAATGAGATTACAAGATGTCCGAATTTCATTAGAATCATTGCTAACTAGTGTCAACCAGCTGTACAAAAAATTTGATGAAAAGTTTGATAAACTTGATGAAAATTTTGAAAGGATAGAAGAAAGAATGAATAAAGGAGTAGACAATCAGAAGGGAATTTTGGGAACACCTCTTGGACCACCCAATAAAGCCAACAACATCATACTAATGGATTCTGAGAAGACAAGTAGTAACAAGTTTAATGGGGAAGTTGAAGGTTACAAGAGGCCTAAAGTAAACTTTCCAAAGTTCAAGGGTGAGGATCCCAGAGATTGGATACAACAGATGCAAAGATACTTTTGATTTCATCCTCTACCAGAAGAGCAGAAGGTGATGCTTGTTGCATTATACTTGGAACATGTGGCTGCCACATGGTTCCAAACCATGTTTGAGGAGCCCATGATGGTGTTGACTTGGGATGCTTTTGTTAGCCAATTGTGCGTAAGGTTTGCAGCACCTAGTGGGTTTGATGATGTGATTGTCGAGTTCAATAAGCTGCAACAAGATGAATTTGTGACCCGGTATCAGAAAAAATTTGAAGAGTTGAAACCATTGGTGATGGCCAAACAGAGAGGATTGACTGAAGAATTCTTAATATCCAGCTTCTCGAGTGAACTTAAACATGAGATCAAGGTTTTGGTTAAAATATTGGAATTAAAGTCCCTAAACCATGCTATGAACCTAGCCAGACTCCAAGAATCAGCCTTGACACCAAATAAACACAACTCCATTACCCAAATGACCAAACTCAACCCCTTTTCTTATCCATACCCCAAGCTAACAGAAAATACCAACTAAAAATTGTCTTACTCAAACAACCAACCAAGAAATCCCTTACTCTATCAAAAAAATATTGTTGTTGAGATGTAATCAAGAAGTTAGAAGGGCCTATTTCTTAGGGCACAAATGTAAAAGTATGACTGTACACGTGCTTCAAGGAGATGAAAATCAAACAGTAGAAATGGACATAGAAATTGGGTGGAAGGAACCAGATAAAAAAGATGACATTGGAGTGGACATTTCCATTTCACTACAAGCCTTATCAGGAGGTCCATTACACAAGACTATCATGATCAATGGAAGGTCTAAGAACAACCACTAAACATCTTAATTGACTCTGGTAGTTCTCATAACTTCTTAGACACAAATACAGTTAAGCAAATTGGTTATCCAATCAATCCAGCACCTACTCTTTGGGTCACTGTGGCTAATGGCAGTAAAGTGATCAGCAACTCCATTTGCCCAAACTTCACTTGGCATATACAAGAAGAGGAGTTTAAAGCCAGCATGAGGTTGTTATAATTGGGTGGGTGTGATATGGTACTAGCAATTGAATGGCTAGAAGGACTTGGAGATGTATTGTTCAATTTCAAGCAAAGAAACCTAACATTTGAACTAGAATGTGAGAAGAATCAATTGATGGGAGTACAAAGAAGAGGACACCTTACAAATGATCTCCTGCAAAGCACTAAGCAAAGGATACAAGAAGGGTGTCATGCCCGTAACTTGTGTTGGCGTGACAGCCCTCAAAACAAAAGGAAAATATCTTAGTTTTACTTTGGCTAAGCCACCGTAGTAGAGACAAAGAGGATTATACAATTAGAAGTTGTCGGAGTACGTGAGTTGCCTCTTTCCGTCATCATATGGTAGTTAATGTCTACTGCTGCTACTGTGGATTTTTCATTAAGACGGGTTTTCGACCATGAGTGCTCTTAGGCTCACGGAAACTTCATGGGTATATGTGGGATATCCAATGACCGAATGTGGATTTGGTTGTGAACGGATTTGGGGCGAACAAAAAATTTCCCGAGTCACCCCTGTTTTGCAGTGTGGGTTGGTTCGGTGGCTGGGGGTGCTTATATTTTTAGGCGGCATTGTCTTAATTCGTGGAATAGTTGCTAGTTGTCTTCAAGGAGCGGTTGGGCTTGTCCAGATAGTGGTTTTGGGCAATTTTCAAAGGAGTTATTGAGCCACCCAGGTGGAAAAATGGGAATACATAAGTTGGGCACATGAAGATCATGGGTTAAGTCCTTGGACACCTGTTGGGAAGCTAAGGCAGCAATTTTGAAGGCAATTTCGTGGTGAAACTAGCAATATTGTTTTTGAGACATTTGTCCTAACAGTTGGGGATGTCAACTGCATTTGTAACCTCTATTTATAAGTTTTATCCGTGTATTTCTAATAGGAATTCCTAGGCC
Source organism: Sambucus nigra (assembly GCA_949130495.1). Classification (NCBI taxonomy): domain Eukaryota; kingdom Viridiplantae; phylum Streptophyta; class Magnoliopsida; order Dipsacales; family Adoxaceae; genus Sambucus; species Sambucus nigra. Next base: position 597,953,190 of record OX422215.1, on the reverse strand, counting down.
AAAATTTTGTGTTCCTTTTTGTAATCTTTGATTGATTAATATAGGTTGGGAGTTGAGTTCCTATAATTTCGTGTCTTGTGTGTTTTTCTCATATATTGTGTGACCGATTTGTTGTTTTACCTGCTTTGAATCGTGCAAAAAGTTGGTCATTCGAGTGAACCTCGAGTATTGGATGGTTAATCAGGTTTGCGAAGAAAACATGATGCCTCACTGGGAAAATTTTAAAAAAAAAATTATCCGTCTGACAACGGGCACATATGGTTTTGTTGGTCAGATTTCCTCCGTTCAATATATCCTATCAAGCAGCTGTAGTAAGGTACGTATTCATCCTTTAATCTCTCCTGTACTGGAATAATTTAATGATGTATTTGAAGGACCTAAAGGCTTACCCCCCAAGTGATCTCATGACCACCACATCCCACTTAAGGAGGAAGTCAGCCAGTGAGTGTAAGGCCCTATAGGTGCCCCTATATTCAAAACTATGAAATTGTGAAAACATTAGCTGAATTGCTGGAATCTGGGGTCATTAGGCTCTCTCCTAGCCCTTTTGCCTCTCCGGTCTTATTAGTAAGGAAAAAATACCAATCGTGGAGGATGTGTATTGAAAGCCTCACTATTAAAGATAAATTCCCTATTTCAGTCATAGAGGAGCTCCTAGATGAGTTATATGGTACAAGCGTAATCTCTAAACTACACTTGAGGTTTGGTTATCAACAAATAAGAAAGTGTGAAGAAGACATCTCCAAAAATAGCCTTTAGGACTCATGTCCTTCCAATCACTAATGAACAATGTTTTTAAACCATGTTCTTGAGTTCATAAGCATCTCACAAAGTTTTACACTGGACGTTAGCTACCTAACACAACCTTCCTCCTTTATCCAGGCGATAGTGTCAAAAAAAAATATAATAACTGAAGCGTGACACATGCGTAGTTTTTAAACCATACCTAAGGAAATTTATCCTTTTTTCTCTGATGTTATCCTTATATACAGTCCTAACCTACAAACACACCTCATTCATCTCAAAACCACCCTTAACCTACGGAGACAACATACCCTATTTGCTAAGAAGAGCAAATGTTCATTTGTCCAACCAAAACTTCAGTACTTAGGTCACATCATTTCCAAAGAAGGAGTTAGAGCTGATCAAACTATAGTGGAGGCAATACAGGAATGGCATATCCCTAAATTAATCAAGGCAATAAGGGGGTTCTTAGGCCTCACTGTTATTATGAAAGGTCTGTAAGGGACTATGGCCTTATAAGTAGACAATTGACACTCGTGTTAAAAAGAAAACAATTCCACTGGTCCCTGAAATCTCAAGGCATCTCCCACACTTAAATATGCATTATCAACTACACTTTATTGGCTTTACCTAATTTTTCAAAACATTTTGTAGTTAAAACTGATGCTTATAATGAGGGTATTCGAGTAGTTTTGATGCAAGATGGCAGGCCACTAGCATTTTTAAGCAAGCAATTACCTCTAAGAAAAAGAGGAGTCTCCAGATGTGAGAAAGAATTGTAGGCATTAGTCTATGCAGTAGAGAAGTGGAGGGCCTACTTGTGTGGCAGGGTTCAAAGAATCGACCGAGTTGACTCGCTATCGCCAGAGTCAACTCGGAATCGTCAGCTCCCAATACGAAACCGAGTCACGTTACGAAATAAAATAGTTATAAGTCATTATATCCCTAACTCGTCGATAAATCGACTGTTACGAGTTAATAGACCGAAATATCGGGCGTTACGATTTCGTATCAGCCGAGTTGAGAAAAAAAGTACAAGAGATGAAGGAAAAAAACAAGAATAGTCAAAGAATCTCACGGGTTGAAAGGACATACCTTTTTAGAGTAATTTGTCCGGAGAAGGCAAAAAGATAATCACGGGTGCAAGAATTTTATCTATAAATCAAACCTGGCTGAAATCTTCAGATATTCAAACCAAATCTTCCCAGATATCATCGGTCGAAAGCTTTGGGGTGTGCAGTTTGGTGTTGCGGTTTGATCTGTGTGGGATTTTTTGGCTTCGTGGCTTGCGGTTTGGTGTTAAGGTATTTAGGGTTTTTTTTGGGGGGGGGGGGTTTAGAGAACTGTCGCGTTTGGTGTTGTGGTGTGTGTTTTTTTTAGTTGGGTTTGGTGTTGTGCGTGTGTTTTTAGTTTGGTGTTGTGCGTGGGTTTGGTTTTGTGGGTTTAGAGGTGAGCTTGGTTTTTTGAGGTTTGGTGTTGTGCGTGTGTTTTTTTTTTTAAAGAACTGCTCTTTTTTTTGTTTTAAATTTTATTTTTTTGTTTTAAATTTTATTTTCAAGAAATGATATAAAAAATGTTATTTTTTTAAAGAAATGTTATAAAAATAAATGTTACAAAAACAAATGTTATAGAAAAATTATATTTTTTTATAAAAAATTATTCAAATCTTTTTAAAAAAAATTGCTTCTTCCAAAAAAAATATGGTAGATCAATTTTAAAAAATGTTATTTGCTTTTGAAAAAAATTGTGCTGATATATAATACGTGAACATGCCATTTTTTAACTCTATTTTTTGGATATTGTTTTGTAAAATGGCTCCAAAACTAGATATTGTTATTTTATAAAAACAAATGTTATACAAAAATGTTATAAGAAATGTTATTTTTTTATAAAAAATTATTCAAATATTGATCCATTATAAAAAAATGTTATTTGCTTTTTAAAAAAATTGTGTTGGTTACTTGAACATGCCATTTTTTAACTCTATTTTTTGGATGTTATTTTGTAGAATGGCTCCAAAACTAGATATTGTTATTTTATAAAAACAAATGTTATACAAAAATGTTATAAGAAATGTTATAAAAAATGTTATATAGGGAGATGAAAATAAAATTACCCCTATCCAAATCCGTATGATCGATATCGCAACTAGATAGGGAGATGAAAATGATGAAATATTGTAATCATTCCTATTTATCTACCATACATATTTTTTTATCTAAGTTTATGTGGCATTAGTAGGGATGGTTTTCGATCGGTTTGGTCGGTAAATGGAGCATACCAATACCATACCAACTTTGAAATCATCAAACCAAAATTACCAATTTTACCAGCCGGTACATCAACCCATAAACCAAAACCAAACCGTGCAGTACATCGGTAAAATCAGTTTTGCGATAAAATCGATTTTTCGAAAAATACGGTAGATTTCGATAAATTCCTCTTTACGATAAATTTGATACTACTCGGTACATAATAGTAATTTTTTGTACCACTTACCTAAACCTTTTTATATGGGTATTTAAAAAACCAGAAAAAACAATCAAGAGCAATATGAAACAGAACAAATATATATATAAGATTCACAAAAAAGACACTAAAAAAAAATGATCTGTGATTGTGAGTGTGGTTCTCCATCAAAACCACTAAGCCCCTCCATGGTTTTGAACACTGATCAGAAATCCAAAAACCAAACTCAATCTAATTGACTTGATACAAAAAAAAATCCATCTCAGTGATACCCAAGCTTCTCCATCTCAGTTATATAACAAAACAAACCAAGGTAACCAGAAAACAAGGTAAGACTAAAAGTTCAGATTTTTTTCACTCGACCCACAAATTAATGCAAAACTACAGTTTGTATGAGAGATAAAAAAAAAGTACCAATCTGAGATCCTTTTTTAACAGTGAAGGTTGGTCTCACTTTTTTCCAGATATAAAATAAATATTAAAATTTCAACAAAAGTGTACCAAGAAATGAACACATGGAAAAGTGAGATTCATATACTCTTGTGTGTAAAGAGAAAACAATTAAAGCTACATTAGAAGTAAAAGCAACTTCTTTTTTCGACTGAAATTTCACAAAATTGAAAATCAAGTGAGGAGTACCTTGTTCTCGAAATCAAGCGATTTAGTTTCAACCCCCAAAACAAATGAGAAATTGTTGAAATGAAATCTTGAGAGTATAATGTTCCTCTTGTTGCCATTCACTTCGTCTATTATTGCTTGTTTTACCACTTCCATAGAGAAATTCATTGGACCAACTAGTGTAAGCTTGATCGATTTGATGAGTGATTGTATGAAGTCACTGCTACTGTGTGAGCTAATCCAGAAAATGATGGGTTTTTGTTGATGACGGCTTTAGAGAGAGAGATAAGAAGAGATTTGATTTAGGGTTATTTATTGAGGACGGCCGTAGAGTAGAGAGGGGAAAAGATTTTAGGTTTGGATTGTTAAGTATGTAAGAGAGTGTGCGTGTGCGTATATTGTGGGTAAAAAAAATGTGTATATTTATTTTGGTATTTTCGGTACATTAAATTCGGTATTTCTTTTTCGTACGGTATAGTCGGTAAATCGGTTTTTAAAATGTTAAAACCAAAACCAACCACAAAAAAATCGGTAATTTCGGTTTCGGTAGTTTTGATTTTGGTAAGTAAAAAATGTAAACCGTTACCATTAATTTTCGGTACAAAACGGTACGGTACAATTTTTTACCGTACCACGAACACCCCTAGGCATTAGATTGTTTTTCAATATTGTTATTGGTTTACTATGCAATATTGAATCTGACAACTCTGTCGTGCTTCAGTATAACCAATTCTACAATGCAATGCATATTGAATGATGGGTTTGAATGTACATCATTGGTCCACGTTAATCTTATTTTTTTGAAATTTTCTATAGCTTTTCCTGAATTTTTTGCGCTCTCCAAATAGCGTATCTTTGCGTATCGCCAGATACCGCGATCGATACCGCGACCGAGTTGAAAATCGGATGTCCGATACCGAGACTTTGTTACATGTTGTGAGGTCACCACTTTGTGATCAAGACTGATCATCAAAGCCTCAAGTATCTTATGGACCAAAGAGTTTCTTCACTACTACAACAGAAGTGGAGGACCACACGGTTGGCTTTTGACTATACCATCAGTTATAAGCACTGTTCTAAAAAACCCGCCTAGGCCCGCCTAGGCTTGAGGCTTGGGAGAAACGCCCCGCCTTAAGATTTTGACGCCTTATGCTTGGTAAAACCCTTAAGGCGTACTTTTTCTCTAAAAACAACAATGCTTTAATGAAACAATATCGCCTTTTAAAGATTTTTTTACAAACCTGACCATTATCTCATCCAAAATAATCAAATAGTATTTTTATCTGCAAATATTCAGACATATTTTTATGATATGTACAATTTTATTATTTTAATAGCCTTGTTATGGTTAAAAAATATTAAAATATATTAAAAAGACCTAAACGCCTTTTTACGCCAAGGCCCGCCTAGGCTTCTAAGGCTTAAGGCTTGGCCTCCACGCCTCGATCACGCCCCGCGTTTTTTAGAATCTTGGTTATAAGATGACCAGGCTGTTGGGTTAGAAGAAGCTATAGATGTAATGGCATCGTTTCACATGTGGAGAAGGCAGCTATAGCAGATCCGATGAGAAATCAACACGTGGCAGAATTAGTTAGTCATAGTTAATTGATAGTTAGTTAAACAAAGTTAGTTGATAGTTAGTTACTTGATTGTTAGCTGGGTTAGCAAATATAGTCTATAAATACACATGTATCTCCATTGTAACTGAGCATCGAATTAATTAATTGAATGCTGTTCTTCTTCATCTCTTCTTCCCTCCCTTCGTTTCTCTTCTTCTATTGTTTTTTCTTATCTCTAATTCTTGTAACCTAAATTCCAATTCCCATGCAATCTTTAGCTTAACAAATGCAAGCCTTAGCTTGACACAATTCAATAGCTAATAATATAATCCCAGTGAAGCTTGAAGATAACAATTATCTGACGTGGAAGACCTTGTTCCTTGCAATTTACGTAAGTACAAAGTTCTTGACATCGTTGATGTTTCCCGGCCAAGTTCGCCTAAATTTTTAATGAACAGAGTCAATTAGATGATTTCATCAATCCGGCATTTCTTGAATGGATGGATGAAGATCAAACACTGTTCATTTGGATTCAATCCGCACTTTCTAAAATTGTACTTCCTTCTGTTATTGGTGCTTCTTCTTCAAAAGATCTTTGGTCTTCGTTGAAGAAAATATTTGCAACCTCCTATAGTGCTCATATCATTCAACTCCGATCTAATCTGCGTGACCTCAAGAAAGGCAATTCTTCAATTTCTGAGTATCTCAATGAGATCAAATTCATCGTTAATAGCCTTGCTGCTACTGGTAATCCTCTAGATGATTGAGAGTTCATCGTGAATGTCCTTATAGGACTTCCCTCTAAATACAATTCATTTAGAATTTCTATTCGTATTCGATCTCCGCTTGTTTCTCTGGAAAAATTGCATAGTTTATTGATCAGTGAATAACTCACTGTCAAGAATCAATCCTCCTATGTTCTTCAAGAAAGTCCCAATCAAGCCTTTGCTGCTATTAACAATTCTCAGATCCAAAATCAGAAATATTTTCATTCGAAAGTCGCGACTCACAATTTAGGCGGTCATTCAAATTTTTACACCACTACAATCGTTCGAACTACTCAAATAATTTGAATAATTTTCAGAACACTCCTAATATCAACAAAATTCATCTAGTTCTAATCGTCCCCCTTGTCAGATCAGTAACAAAGTTGGACACACTGCAAATGAATGTTATCATCGCGTGATTTTTTCTTATCAAGGTCATTCTCCCCCAAATAATCTTGCGGCTATGCTTGCCTCTGCTAATACCTTTGGTCACAATTCATGGTATTCTGATACTGGAGCAAGTAGCCATATTACACCTGATCTTTCAAACCTTACATCTGTGGCAGAATACAATGGGAAGCATAAGGTCACCACTGCAAATGGGCAAGGTATGCCGATTAAACACAGGAAATTCCTTGTTTCCTACTTCTCTGATCAACATGCGTTTCAGTTACAAAATGTTCTTCATGTACCTAATGCATCTCACAACCCTAATCTTTGTCCATAAATTCACTTCCGACAATGATGTTTCCCTAACCTTTACTGCAAATGGTTTCTTTGTGAAGGACCACTCGGGGAAGATTGTTTTCCAAGGGCTCTATCCTTTCCATTTTTAGCGATTCTTCAAAGATCAACTCTCTGCAGTCAGTTATCTACAGCAATCATGTTTCTCCAACTCTTTGGCATAAACTTCTTAGTCATCCTTCTTTTCAATCTTTTCAAAGAACAAAGTCTTGGTTAGCTGTAAAAGATGGCTCTCAAAAACCTTTGTTTTGTTCTGATTGTGTTTTAGGTAGAAGTAAAAGGCCACCATTTACACCTTCTACATCTTCCACACAATAATCACCTTTAGAACTTCTTCATATGGATCTTTGGGACCTGCTCCTGTATCTTCTATTAGTGGATTCAAATATTATGCAAATATTATTGAAGATTGGAGTAGATATTGTTGGATTTTTCCTCTTTATGCCAAGTCTGATTTTCAACATGTTTTGTGGCTTTTAAAGCTAACTTTGAAATCTTCATTATCGTATTAAAACTACAGATGGTGGTGGTGAATTCAGAATGGTATAACCCATCAGTTTTTATTAGCTCATACACCAGAACAGAAAGGTATTGCTGAATCTAAACGCAGGCATATCGTTGAGGCAGTGCATACTCCTCTTATTCAATCCAAACTACCTCATCAATATTGAGTTGATTCTTTTCATACTGCTAACTACCTATTCAATAGATTACCAATTAAATTCCTTCGTTTCATCGCACCTTGGGAGAAATTATTTGTTGGTTTCATCTCACCGTAGGAAAAATTATTTCAGAAGACGCGTAATTACTCTCATCTAAGAGCCTTTGGTTGTACTTGCTTTCCTTGGCTGAGACCGTACACCTCTATCAAACTTGAGCCTAGAAGTAAATCTAGCATTTTTCTTGGGTATAGCCTTAATCACAAAGGGTACAGATGTTTAGACCCCACTACTGGTCGTGTCTATGTTTCTAGATATGTGACTTTTGATGCAACTCACTTTCCAGGTGTTACTTCTAATAAACATGTTTCTTCTTCTCCTATTCCCTCTATTACTGTACCACATATCATAAGGTCTGTCTCTCCTCCATCTACTACTTTACAGCCTCCTTTACCTTTATCTCCTGCCTTACATCAAGGACATTTTCTCACGCCTTCCTCTACACCTGCTACTTCAATTTCCACACCTACTAATCGTACCTTTTTACCATCTTCACACTCGACCTCTTCTTTACACACTTCTTCTTCCCATAATTCAGTACCTCTGACCAACCTCAAGACCATTAGTTCTTATATCTGGATAATCAACTCATACCCAATGAACCTCCTGTAGTACCTGCTACCATTAACTCTCATACAATGATAACTCGGACAAAAAATGGAATTTTTAAGCCCAAGTCACTTCTGGCTACAAAACATCCTCTTCCTCAAGCTTGACTTGCTACAGCTAATCTAATCACTCCTACTTCTTTCACGCGGGCTAGTAAGGATCCTAAATGGAGAGGAGTTTGAGGTTTTAAAGAATAATGGAACTTGGACATTGGTGCCTCCAAATTCAGATCAAAACCTTGTTAGATCAAAATGGGTTTTCAAAATAAACATAATGCAGATGGGTCTTTTGAAAGGTACAAAGCAAGATTAGTAGCAAAAGAATTTCGTCAACAAGCCGGCATCGACTTCTCAGAGACTTTAGTCCTGTAGCAAAGGCAACAACTATAAGGCTAATTCTCTCTTTAGTTGTTCATTTCAATTGGGAAGTAAGACAGTTAGATGTCAGCATTGCTTTTCTCCATGGTCATTCGAAAGAAGAGGTCTATATGACACAACCAATTGGCTTTCAGGATCCTACAAAGCCTACCCATGTCTGCCGACTTCTTAAATCTCTATATGTATTGAAGCAGGCAACTCGTGCCTGGTATGAGAAATTAGTTGATGCTTTTGTTGGTTTTAGGTTTCACACTATCTTTTGCTGATTCGTCTCTATTTGTGAAGAAAACAAATGGTATTCTTACTATCATCTGAGTTATGGCAATGATATCTTGATGAATGGAAGTTCTTCAGTCGACACTCTACTTTGCTTCTTTAATAAGTCGGTCAATTAAAATCGCCAATTGATATGAAGGATTTGGGTCCCCTTTATTACTTTTTGGGTTTAGAAGTTGTAAGATCTGAAAAAGGATTGTTTCTTTCTCAAAGTATGCTCTGGATCTCCTAAAGAAGACTGATATGCTTGGCGATAAACCTTGTTCTTCTCCAATGGTGGTGGCACTCATCTGAAGATTAATGAAGCGGAGCTCTTATCTGATCCTTCGAACTATAGATCTATTGTTGGTGCTTTACAATATCTGACTTAGACACGGCCTGAACTCAGTTTTACAGTTAAGAGAATTATATGGTACATTAAAGGGACAGTAGAACATGGATTATTATTTAAGAAGGGACCTCTTGTTTTGGATGGTTTTTCGGATGCTGATTAGGCAGGTGACCCTAATGATCGTAGATCCAAAAGTATTATACAGTCTATTTTGGAGGCAATCCTATTTCCTGGTCTGCTAAAAAGCAGCCAACTATATCTCGATCCTCAAAAGAAGTTGAATACAGATCTTTAGCTCATACTGCAGCAGAGGTTATTTGGATCTGCAATGTTTTGAAAGATCTTCATACCTTTCAACCTCAATCCCCGAGGTTATGGTGTGATAATATCAGTACTCTGGCTTTGGCGTCTAATCCTGTCTTTCACTCAAAAATGAAACATGTTGCCGTGGATTTTCATTTATTTGGGAGTTCGTAACTGCTGCCATCTTGCGTGTCTTCTATCTTACATCACAAAAGCAACTTGCAGACATTTTTATTAAAGTTTTTCCTTCTCCACGATTTCTTTTACTAAAGAACAAGTTAAAAGTTCTTAAATCATCCTTTTCCCTTGAGGGGAGGTAATAGTATATAATGTTTAGTTAGTAGTTTGACTTTACATATAACAAACTATGTGAGGTTAGTTAGGTTAGTTTGTTATGATAGGTATTATGTTTGTTAAGAAGAGAATCGGTTGTAATCTCTTCTATGAGAATCTTTCCATTTCTTATTATTTTTTCCAAAAATTGCATGTTCAGTTGTTTATTTACACTTCACCCTAAAATATAATAGATGTGATTTGAGGAGGAAAAATAGTTTGCAAGGCACATGAAAGTACGGAACAACTGAATGAATGCTCTTACCCTTTGCGTTTTAACACAATTGGCCAAATAAAAGCAGTAATAAATGCTTAGACAACTACGTCGAGCCTTGTTCTAAAAATTAGTATAATTTTGTCAATTTTGATGACCATCAATGAGCAAAGATCTAATGATTGGCGCAAAACATGTGCCTCAATGGGGGAAAATCATATTTTCATCAAGTATCAGAGTAATTACCTCTTCTGGATCGGTAACACCACCCTTGTACAGTGCGTGGGATGCTGTTCCACCATTTGCAAACATATCCATCTCTGTTGTCCGTATTTCTATCTCCATCGCTGGTCTAGTCCTGCCATTTTCACTAACATCAACCGCCATATGCAAACTCCGATACCCATTTGCTTTGGGATGGGCAATATAGTCTTTAGATCTGTTTTCCATTGCTTTCCACAAAGACCGGATTATTTCACGTGCTCTATAACATGCATTCTCACCTTCTTCCAACACAGGCTTCAATATGACTCGCAATCCTAATATGTCGTTCACCTCTTCAGGCTTGCAACCATCTCTCAACAGTTTCTTCATAGTACTATACCGGCTTTTATAACGCCCTTCGACTGAGATGTCATCCACCATCTCCGCTAACAATGGATCGGACTTTAATGACTGAAGAAGTTGTTCCCTGTATATATCTATTAGAGGCTTACTTCCCGACTCGTGACTCCTTAACCAATTATTAACATAGAGGCACTGTTCTAAAAACCCGCCTAGGCTTAAGGCTTGAGAGAAACGCCCCGCCTTAAGTTTTTACGCCTTATTCTTGGTAAAACCCTTAAGGCGCACTTTTTTCTAAAAACAACAATGCTTTAGTGAAACAATATCGCCTTTTAAATAATTTTTTTACTAACCGTACCATTATCTCATCCAAAATAATCAAATACTATTTTAATTTGCATATATTCAGAAAACATAAGTTTTATTTAGAAGCAACGAAAAATAATGGTCTGCATATCAGAGACCACAAAATAGTGAATAACTATTTGCCAAAATTGTTTTACATCACATATATGATGTAAGGTTGTGAAGCTAGCTTCAAAATACTTTCTATCTGTATCTCTCTATCTCTATAGGTCAGAGAAATCTCCAAATTATTGGGAAGGAGAAAGGAAAGAATGGGAATGTTTGATACATCTTCATTTTCTTTGATATATAATGTTTTGGTTTTTACTTAGTAATTTTCCACAAAATACAACATCCTTGTCTTGATATATAAGGGTGTGAAATGGAATAAATTTTTCTGCTTTAAATTGCTAGTGTCAGTTTTGTTACAGATTACGATGCTTGTTAGAGTGCCTTTTAGGGGTTTTTTTCATTTGGTGTCAAAAGATTTCCATTCGTAATTTTGGTCTATTTTCTTTATGTGCATAGTTATGGGGTAATTCGTTAGACTTCAATGTCAACACGGCCCAGTGCCATGTGTCATCTGGGATTTTATATACTAAAGTGAAAAATGGTATTTTAATCTAGTGAAAGTTTTGAAATATGAACGGTATATATATATATATATATATATATATATATATATATATATATATATATATATATATATAATCGATATTATATCAATTAAAGCTTATGTGATAGCTTACGGTATAACTTATATTATATCACGCTGACTAAGTGATCGTTATGAGAATTCAGAAGATGGGTGAAAGAGATTAGTTAGGCAGGGTAGCTTAACTAGGTTGTTTAAAATGTATACGATAGGTGTGCACTATTAGAGGAGGGGTGAGGTGTATCTCATGGGAGTGCGATACCAATTTAAATATGAGAGATTTCATATTTTAAAAATATAGTATTTGATGCAATTGCTAAATATTTTCAAAACTCGGGCTCTAACCCGTTTCTCTATTTCCCCTCTCGCTTTCTATATATGTATATATATATTAGGTGTCCGGACACAGGGACGCCTAGATGATGATTCATTCGAATCAGACGTTGCTGCAGCAGCTATGGATGCATGCATGATTATTTTAGACACCTTTATCCTTGTGATCTAGATAGGAGGTATTGTAGTGACATTCGGGCTGATGGCCCAACTGTATTTATTTATTCATTTACCGCATTTTAGTTTGCGACACTTTGATTTGGTTGTATTATATGTTGTACCGAGAGTTTCGTTATCTTATTTCATTTCAGTTCTGTGTATATAAACTGTTGTGATTGTTTTTCTTATGGTTGGTTTTGGTTAAAAAGATTAGTAAATTAAAATTTTAACGCCAGACCTAATAAGTTGTTAGTAATATATTGGTTTTCGACAGTGATGCTGACAATGAACCATATAAGATTCATGTTTTAATTTGGTATAATATTGATCCCCCGGTATTTTATTAGGCGTTGTGTCACACACAATTTCTAGGCACCGAGGCACACTTAATCGTTACCTAAAGAGGAATTTAGTATGTTTTTCTAAACTCCCCCAAGGTCCTTTCACTGACATTATAAACCATTTTCGAGAAACTCGAATGCGAGAGAAGGGAATATTCATTCAAAATAAACATAAGGAGTTACAAAGCTAAGAGAAACAAACAAACACGAAGAAGACTTACAAGCAGATTATGAAGATAGAAGCTCCAAATAATCTTTTTGAATAAGAAAGAGTATGTAAAATGACGATACATCTAATAGACTAATAGAGCATACCCTTATGCGAACCCAAGCTCCAAATTCTAATAGACTAATCATATGGAGCTGAACCCAAGATCATCAGTAAAATTGACGGTTCGTTTTTCAAATCTCGAACCGGCGTACCCTTACCTCAATCAAGAAATTATAGGGCATACCCTTATGCGAACTCAGATATTGGACTTATCATTTGGGCAAACAGAACCCAAAAAATCCTTCAGCTCGTTATTGATAAAGAATTTTAGGAGCAATTGTGGGGTGCAAATCATAACATCCCAAATATTCGGCAACCAAAACAGCCCAGTTCAGAGAAGTAAAATATGCTGCTCGTGGATAACTATAGAAGGCTTACTCTCGTTATCTATACTTTCGGAGGAGATAAACATGGATCAACGAACGAGCCAATCAACAGCTGGATGAGTTTCAATACGGCTCAATCGTTCTTACTATTACACTCACATGGGCTTAGAGTTGTTATTAGTTTTTGGGTAAAGTGTGTATTTCGTTTGTTTATTTGGGCTGCCCATGTAGACTGAATATTTCATATTGTAATCTTGTTCTAATTAATTCACTTATATCCCATCAAAAAAAATACTAAAAATGTTAGAAAACTTATTGAAAGAAATTTGTTGATAACTAACATCAAAAATCAATTTAGGTTATTGGTGTTGGTGAACAAAAGTAATTGGGGTAGCACTTCAAATTAGTGAACTCGTGGGCATATAGTAAATTAACGGCACACCCACACGCTACATTGAAATGTGGTGATCAAAATGACGTCATCTTTGCTTAGTTTAGAGAATATTTGGAATGTCCCATTGTGGCAACAACAATTATTTATGTTAAATTATACTAAAAAATATTTTCAAATGTCATGCTCTTTAGGATTGTTCTTAGTAGTACCTTGGGTATAGTACACATAACACACCTGACTATCACGGGCACTATTTATTCATAAATTATTATTTTTATTCTAAAGTCGAAGTGCATGCGCCAACACTAAGTGGGCACATTTGTGAATTGTGCCAAATAAGAGACAACATCAAATCTATTGGAAATGAATGACGTATAATTTAAGTTTAACCATGTGTTATACTTGTAAAATATTTCATTACAACTGATATTGTACACTATATATCTAATCCAGTAGTATTCCTTTACGGAAAATCTATATTAAGAAAATACAATTATATAAATAACAAAGACAAAAATGACATTAAAGAAGTAAAGCAAAAAGATAAACAGATTTAGGCTAAACATTGGAAAGTTAAAAGATGGTGGAGAAGTAGAAAGAGTACACGAACTATAAATATTAACTAAACACTCTCACCAACCAACAAACATTTTCGATCCAAAAATGGACCGCAATGTTAGAACATAAACCCTTAAACCTCGACCTTCCTTTTTTTTTTAAACTAAAGTAAAAAACTCCATAAAATAATAAAGAACCATTGAGCCGGAATTTCGTAAAAATATTATCCAAAAAAGTTCCACTGTAACATTTTTTTTTATAGAATGTTATTCACTTCCGTCTCAAAAAATTTCTCACAAATTTGTCACTGCGGATTACCAGCAAAAAACAAAGCAAATCGATTTTTACCCCTCGCAAGACCCTACTTTGACAGTACCCACATGAGATTGTGCTATCTTCATTAGATTTATGCAAATGGAACAATTATGAAAGCATGTTGTCCATTAATATATTCAACCATCAAATACTTTCTTTTTGACAAATTCCAACCATAAAAAAAACCCATGATAACAGTAGCTAAGCAATTTAAGATTAATATCTTTTTGCAACAGTATCGTATACTAATCTTAACCCATCAAAACAAAGGAAAGAGAACCAAGGTTATCCGAAGAATCATTCTCCAATCTTCCTTTCTTTCCTTGCTTGCCCAAATGATTAATAAGCTGAAATACTACCAAATAATGTCGCCATTAACCCTGCAAGAATTTTTTTTATTCATATTATGTTCTTGAGTTGAAAGAGTAAATTATGTAAAAGTAAAACTCTAGTAGAAATCGTATATCATATGCTTAAACACCGCCGCCTCAGGCATAAACTTGGCCAACTTAATCTCATTGTGCTTAAGAGACTAGAATATAAACTATTGCTAGAAGTCCATGTATACTTACCTTGGTCGGGTCAAATAAACAAAACAACCTATTTTCTTCCCAAAAGATAAGGAAACAACATTATTAAGAAATATTAGGTAGTTCCAATAATTCATCAAACGTGAGAACTCCATTACATTCAACTAAAAAATCTGAAAATCATAATATATAGGCAAACCCTAAATCAAAAATTGAAACTATTTTAAATCCCACCAAAATGGTCAAAACCCTAGAATTAGAAACACACAATTATTGAAAAATTACATAGATTAAGAGTTAAAATAAACAATGCCATATTTTCAATCACCTAAAAATAGCTTTTATTCTTCTCCAACACATAAGAAAATTGATAAATAAAAATAACAACACATCAAGCACAGAGCACCCGTATCCTATTGCTTTGGTGCCTAATCCAAACCTCAGTATCTGAACTTGACACCTCTGTACTCTATTACATAAAATTAGATTAACAAAATGGATTTAGTTGAAGACAGTTACCAAAACCTATATAAGGCCATTTAACATTCCTTTGACAGGAAACACAACGAGCTCTTTGTATGTGTGATTCAAGGAGGAGGCTCATTCTAAGCTCCATTGCTTGTTCAATTTTTTGGAGGAGTTGGGGAAGGGGCACTAATTTTTTTGTTTAGTGATATGCTTTGGGGCGGAGTGGTGGTTGGGAGGTTTTTTGTTCCCCTCAACACTTTTTTTTTTGGTCTTCTATATACACTTTTGTATATACCCTTTATGCGGTTCCATCTAATATACTTTGCTTACTTATCAATTATTCATTGCATACTGCACAAGATCAACTCCTACATAAACTACATATAATTTTTGATCCACTCCATGCCTTCAAACCAAGAAAAATAGTGAACATTCAGAACCGTATAAAACTGAACATGTTTGCCAAGAGTTAAAACAGGATATTACCATGTTGTGAATTGAATAGAATGAAAAAACATGCTAGAACATTAACCGCGAGCCTTTAATAGTAAGTCAACATCAAAATCTTTCCAGTAGGAGGACTTGACCCAGCATTTTACACCAAATAGAAAAAAAAAAGCCAAAGAAAATCGGATTTGATCAGAGCAAGCCTACGAGGACACATAAAGGGCTTTGCGTAAATTAATTAGGTAAAATTTATGGAAAATAATCACCGCATTAAGGTCTCATTGTCGTTGATAGGAAATTATTTTAAGAGAAACAAATTCCAACATTGGAGTGATTTAAGTGACATCAAGTTAATATATGAACCCAGAGAGAGAAAGAAAAACCAACTCTAATCACAAACAATATGTTTCCTGAGTCATAACAAGAAATTTAAACAATATGAAGGTATTAGATACAGCATAAGGGGCACAACCACTAAATTAACTTACCTCTTCTTTGAAATTTCTTTCTTCTTCCCATATCTTCCATATCCACCATTGAGCTTCACAAGGCTTTCTACACAAACTTTCCGGTTATAGAAGTCGAGAGTGTCACTAACCTGAACTTTCTCGAATGTCTTCCTTTTAAGGTCATACCACCACATGACCACACCGCCATCTTGTGCCAAAAGTACTTTCTCACGGCTCTTGGAATACACAACAGGCATTAAAAAGATAAATGACATTAGATCACTTGGCTGCTTAACTGAAATCAACTTGGTCCAAGAATTCTTCACTCCGTAGTCCTTCATCACCCACATGTCCACCTTGATAGAGAGGAAATTGCAAATCAAACAAAGGGTTTCTCCCAACACCTCCACATGCATATAAACACCCTTGTCCAAATATTCAGGCAGTGGCACCAACCCATATTGCTCAGTTCCAAGATCAAAAGCCGCAATGAATTTTTCGCTATCCAATTCCAGTTTTCGACACACAATCCAGTGTAAAGCACCACCAACAAACACACCATGGCTGCCATTGTAACAAAGATAATAAGGAAAATCCGTAATTCTTCGCCACGAAGCCAATTTCTGAGAGTAAACTTTAACTATAGAAGCCAATGAATAAACATCTTTACCATAATACTGTTCCATCCTCACCAGCTTATAGTCATGGTTAACATGATCATAACCAAAACCATAAACAATATATAGGTAGCTATAGGAACCCTTTGAAAACTCAAACCCAGGAGATGGTAGTTTAATGTGTTTTCTGGTTGATGGGTTCCACAATACATGTGTTTTTAGACGAGACAAACATACCAACCCATTGCAAGAACCCAATATATTAGGGAAGATGCCATAATAAGGCTTTAGTGGGGAGTCGAGTTCCATGGGGTTAGTAAGTGAATCAGGGTCAACAGAATAACCTTGTCGAACGATAATAGTGGTGTTGGAGTTTGTTTTGATGGATTGATTTACATGCAAGTAAATGAAATCTGGCTTCTTTGTTAGGGCACACCATGTTTTTGAAACGCACCTGAAACGGATGAGAGATTTGACGGGTAATCGGGAGAGAATCTTGCGGAGTACATCCTCTGGAACGGGAACGTCAGACATTGTTTGCCTATTAGGGCTTCGGGTGGAATGACAAGAGATTTTAATGGTTTAATAAAAAAGCTCCACGCCATGCCGTGAAAACCAACCGGCTCAAAAAGGCTGTAGACTTTCCATCTCCTATGCTGCATTCTTACTTCAGTTCGGCTTCCCTCCCCCGTCTCTTCCTCTTCCCACCCGTCGTTTCATATAAAGATGCAGCCCAAGAATTTTGTAATTTGAATTTTTTTAATTCATATTCTCTCCTAAATTGAATTTTGTGGGAGCTTTGTAAATTTAGGACCTATTGTAATATGTATCTTAAAAAAATATTTCGTATTGTATCGCATTTTTTTTTCCATCGTGTTTCTGTTTTTCTAGATAAATTAAAATGATATTTGGTGTCATGTAGTCTCTCTTTTACTTGAATTGTGTTCGTGTTAGGTTAAATTAAATTGCATTTCTTGATGTTGTTCTTGTGTGTTGAATAGAATTGATACTAGCATTTCGTACATATAATGTTGTCGTTGTTGCTATTGAAAGTCACATCACCTTATGCGGTAAATTACATTTTTTTGCATCGAAAATGATTTTATTATCATGTTTTCGAAAATTCACTAATTACATATCCACATAGGATTGTCAGCAGGATTGATGCAACACACCAACTTTCAACTCCGTATGACTTTACAGCAAACTGAACTTCAGGCATTTTTATTGGAATTATTTGAAGATCATTTTATTGGAATTCTTCATATATTTTATTTTTATTTTTATTAATTTTTCTTTTGTTTAGATTGTTTTCTCATCTTAGATAATTAGGTTATATTTCTTTGGTTGCATGTGTAGAAAAATCTTTGGTTGTATGTAGACCAAACACATCCCCTTTCTTAATTTGCATTATATTTCTAGACCACTATTTATTAATTTTGGAGGTTCGTGTGGCACGTCAAAGTGGAGGTCGATTCGGTTCATGGGATTGCAGAAATGGGTTATGGTTGAGTAGGTTTATGAATTAATTCATTGTAGGTGTATACGTTTTGAAGAACATAAGGTATTTAGTAATATTACTAAAATAGTATATAGTAGGAAATTGTATTTTACTTGATAGATGATGTGCCTTTGTTTTATTTAGACACGAACATGAAACGATTCAATTTTTTTTCAGATAACATGAATATGATCCCAATAGGACAGGACATCACAAACATAATCGATCAACAATATTCGTACTATATATTTGCGTTCGCACATCGCGCGGCGTACATGCTAGTTTCGACAAAGAAACCAGCAGGCTCATATAGTTCCCTTATTAAAAGGAAAATCATCGGTAAACATCAAGTGCCATTTTGTACACGGTGAAATCTGATTTCTTTCGAAATTTTTTGAAAAAATATAAGATTTTTACATTTAATACAAAATTAAGTTGTATAGAAATTTGACCCTAGATAGAATCAGATTACCTCATTTGTAGGAAAGTGGCTGGAATAAAAAATCATCCAATATAAATGAGATTCTTACTTTCCCATGAGAATCCTAACAAATAATTTTTGTGAAGAGAAAAATAGACTTAAAAATATTAAATTATAAAAACTGCCAATAAAATCTAAATACTTATATTGTTATGTGAGTTTGTATTAAATTTAAAGTAAAACAAATTTTATTTAGATACTTTTTTCTACTCTTGTAATAATTAATTTGATTAGCTCACAGTATAATACATACATACAATAAATTATTATATATATATATATATAAATACCAAGGTTCTAAAAAATGCGGGGCGTGATCGAGGCGTGGAGGCCAAGCCTTAAGTGTTAGAAGCCTAGGCGGGCATTAGGCTTAAAAAGGTGTGAAAAGGCGTTTAGGCATTCTTAATATATTTTAAGAATTTTTAAGCCTAGGCGGGCATTAGGCTTAAAAAACCATGCTCCTTTATATATATATATATATATATACATATATATGTATATATATATATACATATATATATGTATATATATATATATATATATGTATATGTATATATATGTATAAAGGAGCATGGTTTTTGAATTCCAATTCTATGTGAGCACAATAGCGATCCAGATTCTACAAAGATAATGAAAGGTGCTAATTTGGTCTTGCATTTTCAAAATCCCACCCAAAATTATCTCGATAAACTCACCATTCATCTTTCAATCACTATTTCACTTTTCTAAAAAATTATCTTCTCTATTCTCCCTACACATTACGCTCTCTTCCCTCCTTCTCTTTCTCTAGCACACGAAACTTCTCATGTTTTAGGGAATTGAGGTGGAATATTGTGACTTTTTTGTTTTCGGACCTATCAAATATACAATCCCACTCTTTAATTTGTGGTGCAAAACCTTGGATTAAAATTTACTATGTTTTGTTTGGATCGATCAGATAAACTCTTTTTTTTTTCATTCGGGTTTTCATTTTTTGGGGGGTTTCCTTTAAAATCAGTTTGATTGATTTCTTATCTAATAACTAGAGATTAGTTTGAGTATATTTTGGTTTGTTTCCAATATATGAGAGTTTCAGATTTTTGGCACTCTACATGTCTCAGGTATACTCTGTATCCCTCTCCATCATATGTGTTTCAATTTTTAGTATTTTTGAAGTAAGATATTTAAATTCAAGTTTGTTTCATCGGTGTAATTTTTTTGTGATCCTCTTTTATTCTGTTAAGCCTTATATTTTTGGCTTTTAATATGGGGTAAGAATGGGTAGTTTTTTTTTTATTTGGTCTTATGATTTAATGTCTTATTAAGGTTACCGTTTCTTCAAATTTGGTTATCCATTTATATTTTGGTTTTTGTTTAAAATGTCACTACAAGAAAAATACATTTTTATGACGCTTAAAAAAATAATTTAATGACATTTATTACAAAAATGTCATTTAAAGGTTAATTCTTTTTTTTTTTTTTTTTGATAAGTAAATGAATCAATAAACCAAACCCGCTTAAGGGGGCGGAAACCCGTATACAGGGAGTATACAAACAAAAAGGCTCACGGCCGAGCCCCAGAACAGAAAACATAGACCCCTAAAACTCCTCCAAAAACTCGAGGAAGAGAGATAATGAGGAATCATATCGGCCCTTCAACCAAGTAAGAAGAAGGCTCAGAAAATAGAACCGAATACGGGAAGGGCTAAGATCAACTCCCTCAAAGCATCTTCTGTTCCTCTCCTGCCAGATGGTCCAAAAAATACAATGAGGAACCATCCTCCAGAGCAAACGCGAACCAATCCAACCCCTAGGCCTTCTCCAAGCCGCCATCATCTCGCACACCGTACGAGGCATAACCCAGACAATCTGGCTTAAAGAGAAAAATAAGTCCCAGAGACCCATAGTGATCTGACAATGAAGAAGAAGATGATTGGATGTCTCCTCCTCCTTCCTACATAACCAACATCTACTGGCCATCCTCCTTCCTCGATGCTGAAGCCCCTCAATAGTCAAGATGGCCTGCCTGGCAGCGGTCCACACAAAGAAGCAAACTTTGGGAGGCGCACGACTCTTCCATATAACCTTCCACGGAAAAGAAGCACCCCCACGACCCCTCAGCACAAGATAATAACTCTTAACTGAAAACAGGCCATCCCGAGAGCACGACCACCTCAACCCATCTGCCCCTAAAGACGGAATCGGGGCCAATCTAGGCCAGGAAAAGAACTCCGCCGCCTCCTCCAGCTCCCAATCCCTGAGGTTCCTCCTAAACTTCGGATCCCACTCCCCCCGAGCCCCATCCCCCCGCCTATGATGCACAACTAACCCCTCTTTGTCTTCCCCAAGACGATACATCCCCGGAAAAAGATCCTCCAGAGAGCCCCGCGCGCCCCATTTATCCTTCCAGAATCTAATACGGTTCCCGTTCCCGAGCTGAAGGGAGGTGAGAAAAGAAAACCTCCCCCACCCAAGAGAAATAAACCTCCACCATCCCACCCCATGAGCCTCACGCCCAATAATAGGGACCCACTCAAGCGGATGCACCCCGTGCCTTGCGACCACCACTTTCCTCCATAATCTGCCTCCTTCCCGATTAAAACGCCACAGCCACTTCCCCAGTAAAGCCATGTTGAATTGGGCTAAGCTCCTCACTCCAGCCCCACCCTCATTCAGAGGCCTGCACACCTCATCCCAACTCACCAAGCAATAGTGAACGTGATCATCATTCCCTCTCCACAGAAAATCTCTCATCAGCTTATCTAGCCTAACGCCCACGCTCCTAGGTAACGGAAGAACAGACATGAAGTACGTCGGCAGGCTAGATAAAACGCTTTTGATCAACGTCAACCGACCCCCTTTGGACAGGTAACTGTGCTTCCACCCAGCCAACCTCCGTTGCACCCTCTCGAGAACCGGATCCCAAATCGAAGAAGACTTAAACTTAGCCCCTAAGGGGAGTCCCAGATAAGTAGATGGGAGAGAGCCGACACAACAACCAAGCACACCTGCAAGAAGCCCGAGAACCCCAACCTCACCCACAGCAATCAGCTCGCTCTTCCTGACGTTGATACGTAACCCCGATACAGCCTCAAAGCACACCAAAAGTAACCTCAAAGACCTCACCTCCCCCACCGACGCCCCACAAAATATAATAGTATCATCCGCAAAAAGAAGGTGAGACACCTCAACTGAATGGGTAACAGATCTCCCGATCGAAAAGCCCGATATTAGGCCGCCCTCCATCGTCCGAATCATCATCCTAGAAAATGCCTCCATAACCAGGATAAAGAGAAAAGGGGATAAAGAATCACCCTGCCTAAGACCACGCGAGCTCGAAAAGAACCCTTCCGGCACCCCATTAACTAGAACAGAGAAGTTGACAGTAGAAAAGCACCTCTTCATCCACCTGCACCACCGTTCCCCAAACCCCATCCTCCTAAGCAAATAGATGAGAAACTCCCAACTCACATGATCATACGCCTTCTCAATATCAAGTTTGCATAGAATACCCGGAACCCCACCTCTAAGTCTAGATTCGATGCACTCATTCGCTATCAGAGCGGCATCCAAAATCTGACGACCCCCCACAAACGCACTCTGAGCCTCCGATATGAGAGGATCAATCACATGTCTAAGTCTGACCGACAAGACCTTAGAAATGAGCTTATACACGCTGCTGACCAGACTAATAGGCCTGAAATCTCTCACATCCGTAGCCCCCCCCTTCTTCGGAACCAATGTAATGAACGTGGCGTTAAGACTCCTCAGAAAATAACCCCTATCATAAAACTCGGTGAAAACCGCCATCACATCCATCCTAACCACCTCCCAATAATGCTGGTAAAAAGACATGGTGAATCCGTCCGGACCAGGCGCCTTATCACCGCACAACGACCTCAAAACCTGGACAACCTCCTCCTCTATGAACATCCTCTCTAGCCAAGTCACCTCATCCCCAACGAGACTTGCCACTGGGAGCCCATTCATCGTCGGACGCCAAGACTCCTCCTCGGTATACAGCCTCTCGTAGAACTGACTGATCTCCCTACGAACCTCACTCTCCTCGGTGAACTCCACTCCCCCTACTACCACCTTCTCGATATGGTTAAAGCGACGATGGGAATTAGCCGTTTTATGAAAAAACTTAGTGTTGTAGTCGCCTTCCCTAAGCCAGAGAACTCTAGACTTTGCCTCCAACTCATCTCCTCCTGAACCAGACGCTTCCCCACCTCCCTTTTCTTCTCGACCCTCGCCACCCTCTCTTCCCCCGACAGACCATCTACCCCTTATTTTTCGTCAAAGAAACGGATGTCCTCTAAAAGCTGCTCAATCACACCCCACACATTACAAAACACGTCTCGGTTCCACCGAATGATATCCCCCTTGAGAAGAAACAACTTAGTCGCAAGTCTGAAGCTCGCATTCCCCTCCACCTCGTACCCCTGCCACCACTCCCGAACCCTCCCCACAAAATCCTCCTCTTTTAGCCACATATTTTCAAACCTAAACGGGGTCCTCCCCCCAATCCTCCCTCCACACTCCAGTAGGATAGGAGAGTGATCCGACGTCACTCGAGACAAGCAAGACTGAGTTGCCCCCGAAAAATGATCATCCCAGTCATTAGAAAGTAAAAATCGATCCAGCCGAGAAAGAGAAGGCTCGTCCCTATGACTGGACCAGGTGAACACCCCTCCCACCAAAGGGAGGTCAATCAGCTCCAACTCATCAATGAAGTCCGAGAAATCCCGCATAAACGAGTTCGACCTCCCCCCACCACTTCTCTCAGAGGGGAAACGAACGATATTGAAGTCCCCCCCTGAGCACCACGGAACACCCCACATACTCCTTACCCCTGCCAATTCCTCCCACAACTCCCAACGAAGCGAGTCTACCACAGGCCCATATACCCCCGAGAAGCTCCAAGAGAACTGATTCTCCACAGACCTGAATAAGCACGAAAGCGACCACCGACCTACTAAAACATCAATTTTTTCCACCACTCTACTATCCCACATAATAATAATCCCTCCTGAAGCCCCATCGGAATCCAGGCAACACCACTCAACCCTTCGACCTCCCCAAATCGAACGAGCCACCTCCCAATCCACAGACCCCAACTTCGTCTCTTGAAGGCATAAAATGTCCGGCCTCCACTGCGAAATCGCTCCACTAACCACCCTTCGTTTTGCGAGGTCATTCAACCCCCGCACATTCCAAGAAATAAGGCGTAGCTTCATTAAAAACCATTGGTTCCCCCACTCACCCCCCCCTCTCCACCCAGGACTCTTACCCTCCGCCTCTCCTCTATACGTTGGAACACCCTAAGTGCCTCCTTAATTCTTTTATTAATATGACATTTATAATATAAAACGTCATTTTATACATATTAGTCTTTTAATGACACTCTAAATATAAAAATCATATTTAGTTATACATATTATGACCTTTTAAATATATATATATATATATTTTTTTTTTGTGTGTGTGTGGGGGGGGGGGGGGGGGGGGGGGGTACCCGCGCGACAGCCTCCAAAATTTGATTTTGCCCGCACGCTAGCTCCTTTCTCCTCACGGCTCCTCTCACCTCCTTTCCTCACGTCTCCTCTCCATTCTCTCTCAAGTTGGGTGATTTCTCCATTATCTGGTATGTTTTCTCCTCTCCACTCTCAAGTTGCCGACCTGTATGTATATGTATGTAAACATAATCAAGATGTGTGCCATTTCTTATTCCTTTGAAATCGTATTCGTTCTATACTTGAAAACCAACTCCGTAATACATATTAAATTAAAAGTCTCTTGAGAACTAAAATGATGATCCATTCTAAACTCCATTAATTAATCTCTCGATCAAATACAATCTAGATTCAATTAATCTATTTTCATCATTCTCCACTCAAATCGCATTATACAATACTACTAATATTACTACATCTATGTAAAAAAAATATTTTTAGAAAAAAAGTTTAAAAAAAGTTTTCAAAATTTCAAAATTATGTTTTATATAAATAAATAAAATTGGTTATAAAAACATTTTTTATTTATGAAAAAATTAACCTTTTGTAATGGCTTTAAAATAAGATATTGAATTTGTTATATATAATAATTTTTAGAATTATCATTATATTTATTTATTATACATCGCCCGTGCATTGCACGGGTTATATGTTAGTTAGACTAATAAGAGTACTCACGAAATTTAGTCTAGGTCCATTATAAGCCTCAATCCAATTAGCCCAAATCATACTCCAAATTGCCCGAAACTTGGCCTAACCCATATACTAACCCAAAAGACTTAAATTCTACTATTATAAGTCAAAAGGAATCAAATAAATTAAAATCTTATTATTAATTAGTTATATGTCACTCGACACTATAAGAAATTAGTTCACAATCGATGGAACCCGATATCAAGGGAATAATCCAAACAAGAAAACCCTCGACCCTTAGTCCCTAATCATTCCATAGTCGCTCATAATATTAAGTCACTTCAAATATTTAATTAATTCATTACAGTGTATTATTTCTATCTCCAAAAGTATGAATTCATGTTACACAAATACAAACTATATAACATGTATAAAATATACGAAGTGACATCTCATATGTTACGAAACGCAATTAAATAATTAAATACACAATATAAATAATGCATTGAAAATACGAGGTATTACAGTTTGGGAGGTGTGCGCCATGTGCCTAGGTGACGTCAGTAGCCCAATACACTTACAACACAAGGAGATTTGCAAATATTCCACTTCATGTGTCAATAACTAACTTGTGATTGTTCTCTCATATAACTTGTAAAACGTGATCTCACCTAACCTATATAGATTAGACGTGCGTCAATCTATTCTCTCATCTCTAGTAGCATGTAAATACCATACAGAAACCTCATGTGAGGAAGAAGACTTTTATATATTGTCATGCAACAAAATTGTAGAACTTGAGAGCTTGTAATCAGTTTATTTTCATGGTGATTGCCAACTAAAGTAATATAAAAATCTGCACTTGTTTACCTAAGCACCAAGTTGGGATGAACCACGTAAATTCGGGTTCCTCTCTTTTTCTCTTTAACTCTTTACTTAATTAGTATTTATGTATAGTCTCTCTTAGTTAGTTTATCTACTAGTTATTAATATCATTTAGCTAATATCTAGTATATACTAGTTTCTAGCGATAACAACGGACTATGAATATCATGATTGCTTCAGAGAAGATATTAGTCTTATATTTTGGTTAACGATATATTCGTGTCAACCCAAACACGACACGATTATTAATTATGTCGGATTAATGTTAGGTCATTTAACATGATTAATTAAACAAGTTGGGTCAAGGTTGGTATTACTCAATACGAACCCGATATGACACGACACGACACGTATAAATTGCCTCACGCGTACCTATAGCATGAGATGTAAGAAGTCAACCTCTAACCAACTGTCTTATCCATTGTATGCTTTACTATATAAGTCTCAATAATCTTCTGTTACTAACATCATCCAAACAAATAAGAGAGTTGTACTTCCTACCGTATAACGCCTCATAGAGAACCATTTAGATACTAGATTGATGAATGTTATTATAAGCAATCTACACTAAAAAAAATGTTCATCTCATAATTAAAATACCTAACGGCCTTCCTCGGTCACAAATTTAAATTTCTACCAGCACGAATTAAACTTGTTAACATAATTTATTTTCCTAACGGCCTAAGGCCGATAGAAATGTAATAATATATCAAACCAATTTTCTAACGCAAAATAGGATTAGTAAGGGTTACATGATGTTAGAAAATCATTTTTCGAGGGTATTGTTTGTCTAGAGCCAGTGTGAGGAAATCTTTGTAATACTTGCATGTACCAAAAATCTTGTATTAAAACCAAGAATTATATTTTATGCTCTTAATCAAATAACGTGGTTGTTTTGTAATTAAGGATACATACTTATTCATTTGTTTTGTTTCTGGTGTGAGCTTTTTTTAGTCTTTATGTTAGGAATCAAGGTTTATCCGTAGGTTATTTGATATTTTATTTTTGGCGTCTAAACAAATATGTAGGTTATTTGATAGCTTGGGTTAATTTTGTTATTGCATTAGGAAATTAAAGATCCGAAAAAACAAAGAGTACAGACAAAGAAAAAAGCCCAAAAAATCAAGAAAACAAAACTAAAAATATCATGAAAGAAAAGGAAATTACAGAATAATATAAAATAAAATAAAAATGAAATACCCAACAATTTCGTATTGGTAATTGATTTCAAAACCTGAAAACCGAAATTATCGAAATCAAAAACACCAAAAAAAAATTGATATGGTATTGACATGGTATTGGCATCATATTGCCAAACCCGCCCCGTACTTTTACTAAGTATAGACCAAACCGACTAATAAGCACCCTATCTCGAATCATAAAAAGTGATCTTCAAATATTAGAATGCCCATCAAATTGCCTCTCTCTCTCTCTCTCTCTCTCTCTCTCTCTCTCTCTCTCTCTCTTTCGGGTTGAATGCTCATATAAAATCTAGAGAAAAAAATAGAGAGAAGAGCCAACCCAAACCAACACGAATCCAACCCGCACTAGTTCATCTAGTTAACAACCCGCCCTAACCTAGGCACATGCGCACCCAAATCCGATGCTAGGTCTAGAAACAAGATTAGGAACCTCTAAAGTTGTGGAATAACTCTACATGGTATAGTGGTCATCTTAGTCTTTTATTTCAAAATAAAAGGTCAAGATTAACTTGACTTGATATTTAAAATAGTGTAGTGATGTGGTGAATGGCGGAGATTTGTATAACTCTACTTGGTAGAGTAATTACATCACTCATTAGGAGCCCAATACCTAAACAAATGTCTATCGAAAGAATCACTATAAACCGCTATGCCTATTTACTTTATTATTACTTTCTTACAAAATTTAGCATCAGCTTCGTACACTCTAGAACATCACGACTCTCTGCAAACATGCAAATGCACATTTAGATCTATGTACAATCCATGTTATCACAAGTTGATCAGCCGTCTCTATTGATCATACTTTACTTTCTATTATTTATTTATTTTCAATTTACAAACTGTAATGGCTGAGTTCCTATAGATCATACTGGGAAAATGAGATTACATTCAAATTTAATCATATACAACGCTAATTTTATTTACATGGTGTAAAGGGTCTGGAACAACCCTTGTAGCACACAGGTTCTGTAACATACACGTGTGACTAGGTAATAGAAAGCCTATCGCCCAACTCTTTTCTGTATAGGTGAAATAAATCACTGCGATCTACTATTTAAAGCTTCTCATTCAACAAGGTCTTGTATTGATCGTCTCGGTCTCCTAATTTGCGCATCAGTTCAACCTAGAAACAAAAGAAAACAAAATAGAATAATTATACAGGAATGAAGAATTTCTATTATAATGGAACAACACAAGTAGAATTTTATTTAATTTTCTAAACAAATCATAGGACTCACTGCAGTTATAACTAAGCGAAAAGGCCTCAGGGATGTAAAAGTGAACCACTTAAAAACCAATTCACATAGGCTCTGTTTGGTTGTGCAAATTATTTGATTATGTGAATTGGTTCATTGTGAATTAGTGAATTATAAATGAGTGGATTTGAAATGAGTTTAAATCAATATTTACGCAATGTTTGGTAATCTGAAATTGATGTTAAGGTTTTACGAGAAAAAAAGATAAAAATTAATTAAGAGAGAGGGAGGGGGTAAGGAGGGAAGGGAGGGAAAAGAGACATAGGAGAATGCACTTTATCTAACTCCTATTCTAAATGGATGCATTTCACATTTTTTGTGAAATGATCCAACTTCAGATTTTACACGAGTTAAAATGGGGCAATAAATAAATCATTTCATTAATGAAATCAAACACAATTAATGGGTCAATATGTAAATGGATCAATTTATTAATGAACCAATTTACAATTTTGGAACAACCAAACGGGACCATACTTTTGGCATAAGAAAGAAGAGTATAAATTATAGTAGTTGTTAAATTTCCCCGTCATCCTCAATAGCACCAAATTTGGACCCTGATTTTTGTTAAGTGGATGAGAAACACATAATTTTTTTTTATTACATAATGAAGACTTGATGATATTCATTGCAGACAATGCTCTTTATACAAGTGCACCTAGTAAGAAAAATGTCGACTTCATGAGCAAATACTAATTTTGAATTTTACATTCTACGTTCCATAGTAATAACATAAAATTTAAATAACCCTTTGTC
Organism: Sambucus nigra; assembly: GCA_949130495.1. Classification (NCBI taxonomy): domain Eukaryota; kingdom Viridiplantae; phylum Streptophyta; class Magnoliopsida; order Dipsacales; family Adoxaceae; genus Sambucus; species Sambucus nigra. Next base: position 597,924,143 of record OX422215.1, on the reverse strand, counting down.
CCAAATTAACATTCTCATGACGATTGTTTTAAAGATACACGCAATCCGTGGCCAAGATCAAGACTTGTTTACTATCATGAAATTTGGTTCATTAATTACAATCACAAAAAAAGAAAGTGCATTCTTCATTTGGACATTAAAAAGAAAAGAAAGACATTTAATTTGGAACGGGGGGAGTAGATAAGTTGAGCATTCTTCATTTGGCCATTAAAAAGAAAAGTAAGACATTTAATTTGGAACGAGGGGAGTAAATATGTTGAGCATACCACGTATCGTGCCCATATGATTCAAAGATATGTCATGTTCGGGCCAAATTATGAAGCATGTTAGTCATGTTCTTCGCGTTTTGTTGTGCTATTCGTGTTTTTACTCGTGTTTACGTCGAGTCGAGTAATCTTGCAAGTTAAATGGATCATGTCAGGTTAAAAAAAACATGATATTGTCTCGTGTTGGATCACAACATGACCAAAAAACACAAACCTCCATCCCTAATAGTGGGACGCATAACAAACTTCCTATGCTGAGAATACACATGAAACTCCTCCATGTGGGTGTGTCATGGGCATATTGAATGCAAGGTACTATATTGACCCAATATGTAATGATCTTCCCGCACCAAACTCCTTTGTGTATATTATATGTGTGTATGTGTGTAAGTTCATGCATTTGATCCCTAGATTGAAACAATTCATTACAACAACTGTAAAAATTCCGAATAAGTGGAGAATACAAGAATGACCTTTCAACCCATTTATGAAAAACACCTGGTGATTCTTAGTACTTAAATCCTACGAACTTATAAACTCCATTTGTGTTGTTTCCTTGTTTTGTATAATATTAGTCTTAATTTGTTTTAATCGACCTTTGGCCCCCATGTATCTAGTTATACTGAGCTTGATCTTCAATGTTTTCACTTTTTAGGCTTTGACACCCAAAAGTTTCACGCATGCTCATGGAATGTCACAAAAGATTCCCATAATGCATCACAAGTGTATTAACGATGCTTTTGGAATCAACTCCAAGAAGTAAAATAGTGGGGATCACACTGAATATAACAGAATGAGGAGGTTAAAGTCAAAATAATCCTATTTTACATATTACAATTTTTCAGTTTACGTAGAATATAGTAAAAATTCTAACTAATTGAATAGACATCAGATATTGGAAAGAAAACAAATTAAGCCAAAACAAGTCATGAGAGGGTGTGATTGCCCCACTCGTGCGGGGTTGATCCACCAATGGATAGCACGAGATAATTCCCATTTACACTCGACTAAATAATAACGGGAAGGAAAAAGATGAGGAAACATAAGAGGATTGCACCAGTTATTTTCATGCGTGAAAAGTTTTACCAAAGTTTAGTTTATAGCTTTGAAGATTATGTTTACAGTTTTTGCTGACCTTTTGGTTATTCCGCTTGTACATGGGTGTCACCCCCTTAGCGGCCTTCTTTTTTCATAATGATACTAGTATTTTATCAATAAAAAGAATCCAAACCAAGTCACATGTAGAAATTATATCTATGCATACCATCAATATTATAGAAATCGATATGGAAAAGATATTGTTCCCTCCCAATAGAATTGCAAGGTAAATGAAAAATTGCAACCGTAATCCTTACCAAGTTTTATTATTTATCAAGTGACTTCAATATATTCTCAACTACAATTATAAAAAAAAAAGCCATGAGCCATCGATGCAAGTAAAAGAGAATGTTAGAAGCCAACTAGTGAAAAGAATTTGATTTCCAAAAATTTTAAGGAACTATCCATTTGTTTAATGCCTCATAGTGATAATATTGGAGCTCTATCGAGGGAAGTTAGGGTCGTCCTGACGTGGCAACTCCATGCTTACACTTAATTCATTATAGAAACAAAGACCACTACACAACTGATGAGGTTTATTTTCGACTAGTCCGAAACCGAACGACAGATATCTTCGAAGAACATTACAGTCACCAAGTGGACAAGATAACAATCAACATACAAATGAGGGGATGGTGGATTAGCGATTGGACGAATGAACGAACGCATAATGACAGCATGGGGAGTATGATGACCTTGTGAGCACGAACAACCCCACCTCAGTCCGCCAAACGCTCAAGTTTCATAAGATGAACGACCATTTGAATCTCCAAGCCTTTGTCAGCAAGTCGTTAGTTCAATGGCTTAACACGTTTCCTATTAATGTGGTCGTGAATATCGGCAAACAAGAACCGTGGGAGTACATGGAGATGCCAGGGAAGAACACGTGTCTTCCTTAAATTCAGATCTTCTCAACATAGAATGACGTTATAAAGGTTGAATATATAAAGCCTCTTGTAGTGTGAGATCTAGTTACACTAACAAGCTCGTTAATCCTCCCTAATTTCCAATAATTCTCTAAAGTAATATAAAAACTCTCTCACCCCTTCACCCCGTGGACGTGGGCTGAGCTCAGAAAAACTGCGTATATCCGGTGTTTCATTCTCATCTTATCTCCTTCACTTGTGTGGCATTATAGACTATAAATTTATTGTGTTGTGTGCGTGAACAATTAGATTTTCACCTCAACATAATTGGCGTCGTCTGTGGGAACAACAGTTTCCAAAGCCATAAAGAAGAATTAAGTTATGCAAGCCATGAATGTCTTCAGAATGCAACATTAGGTTCTTCAAGATCAGCTCGCGGAGATCCTAAGTCGTTTACCACCCACTCCATCACTGGTATTGGAGCAGCAAGTGGCCCAGGCTCCTCCCACCGAAGAAAATATTGGGGTATAGAGAATGAAATACTCCAGCAACCTCCACCACGCCCCGCCCGACTAGATCACTGACGTGCCAAAATCATCGACCAAACAATGGGAAATTGCTCGTAACTTGGAGCAACAAAAAAAGTTGTTCAATTATGGGATTTTGATCGAAGGAAGCTTCAAAGAAGACCCCAATGTCTGGAAAATGTTCATAGACGGTTCGTCATGTGCCTTTTACAGAGGAGCAAGCTTGATAATTACCACGTCGGATGACATTGACGTAGAATATTCCCTCAGATTCTAATTTGAGGCCTCTAATAACGAAACAGAGTATAAGGCAATCATAGTAGGGTTTAACCTACCTTCATCTCTTGGTTCGAACAAATATAGACACGTAGTGATTCTCAAATAATAGTGAATCAATTATTTAGAATTTATGGAGCATGCGAGGAGTCCATGTCAAAATTCCTAGTCAAAACACAAAGGTTGATAGCAATTTGTCCCTCAATCCAATAAGTTAGTTACATGTTAGTAGACCCTAAAGGAGGATAACCCAGGTTCGTCCAATATCTATAACTAGTAAAGAAGATTAGTCAGGTAACATCCGACCATATAATCATAAAGCTAAACTACTAGTAGACCCAATCTAAATAACTGACAGTCAATAAGTTGAAGTTTCGACGAGTGTCGACTGCAAGGCAGGTCAAACTCCCACCAGTCGACAAAAACATCATAGAAGTCGAACTCAAGTCTCCTTTCAGTTGAGAAATCATGGATTGCTCAATTCCGTCCAACTTCAAGCTCTCAAGAATGGATTCCTTCGACGAAACCACCAATCCTAGGAACCACATAGATCATTATGGGGCAGATATGGATTTTCTGGCCAGCCCAGACCAGATTAGATGTCGAGCATTCTCCACGACCCTAAAGTATTCTATGAGAACTTCGTTCAATCATTGTCACCCATTTCTGAACGATCTTTTCCATCCGAACCTCTGTCAGTTCCCTCTTCTAGCCCTTAAAATTACTTCTCACGATGATCCCCTCTTAATCAAAGCATTGATATTAAACTGGGTCGTTGAGAGAATCATGGTTGATAGAGGGAGTTCAGCCAACATCATATACTTCGAATGCTAAGAGAAAATTGAGTTGGGAGCACGCCTAAAGCCAGTGAATGGACCATTGTTGGGGTTCTCCGGAGAGTAAGTATATCCAGAGGTTCAATTGAACTTCCATTCACAATCGAGAAAGTGCCCAGGTCGATTACACTATAGGTAGAATTTGTGGTAGTAAGGTCACCATCGGCCTATAACATCTTGATTGGGCGAACAACTTTAATCAGGCTCGATGTGGTCCTATCAATCAAGTCCCTCACTCTTCGGTTTCCTACGCCAAACGTGGCAGGGGTTGTGCGCGAGAGTCAGCCGCGTGCCACGAGTTGTCATTTTGCCTTGCTAAAGAAGAAGGAGACCTTCAATGTTGATGGGTTGGACCCGAGAGAGGAGCTGACGATAGGATCCCCGGTTGAGGACCTGATTCCAATTCCTTTATACAACGACCGACCAGAAGGAGTAGTATACATGGGATCGTCACTAACTGTCGGGAAGAGGGAGGAGCCAATTTTGTTCCTTAAAAAGCACCATCAAATATTTGCATGGAGCCACAAAGACATATTTAGGATCGATGCCTTAGTAATTACTCACAAACTGAAGGTCAACCCGACTTCTCGACCGGTAAGATTGAAGAAGAGGGCGTTCACCCCCGAGTCAGGCTGCCCATGTTGAAGTAGGAAAGTTGCTTGACGCAAGATTTGTTTGAGTTTCAGATATCTTGATTGGTTGTCGAACGTCGTTATGGTTCGGGAACCAAACGGGAAATGGAGATTATGTGTTGATTATTCGGATTTGAATGAAGCTTGTTCAAAGGGCTCATACCCACTACCAAGGATCGATGCCCTAGTGGATGCCACGAAAGGGCATGAGACTTTTTTCATTCATGGATGCTTACTCCAGATATAACCAAATTCGGATGCATTCGAATGATGAGGAGGAAACGTCTTTTATGACACACAGAGGTACGTATTTCTACTGGGTGATGTCATTCGGATTAAAGAACGCAGGGGCCACATACCAGACGCTCGTAAACTAAATGCTAGAAGACCAAATAGGGAAGACGAGGGAAGTCTACATCAGGGATTTGCTAGTAAAAAGTCTGAAAGAAGACGACCAAGACTTGAAAACTTATCTGACAGAAATCTCGCTCCTTTCAAAGACGATTCCCGAGGAAGAATTATGCCTTTACCCCATCATCTCTTCAACGGCGGTCAGTTCGGTCCTGACCGGGACGATGCAAGGCTCAATGGTCAGTCTACTATGTAAACAGAGTGTTTAAAGGGGTAGAAACTAGGTACCTGATGTTGGAGAAACTAGAATTTGCACTAGTTGTATCAGCTCGAAAGCTGAGGCTATATTTTCAAGCCATACCATAGTCGTTCGGACAGACTTTTCGCTTAGCTAGGTCCTACACGAACTGAAGGTATTCGGAGGATTGATGAAATGATCGATCAATCTTGGAGAATTCGATATACACTACAAGCCGAGGGTATTAGTCAAAGGACAAGCAATCGTCGATTTCAACGCAGATTTTACCAGCACCGAGGGGCAGAACACCCCCAGCAAATCATTGAAGGAAAGCATATATGGGTAGTCTACGCGAATGGATCCTCTATTAAGGAAGGTTATAGCGCGGGACTAATAATGGAGACGCCCGATGGCACTTGCATAGAGTACGCACCAAGGTTCAACTTCAAAGCATACAACAATGAAGCCGAGTACGAGGTACTAATCGATGGAGCAAAACTCGCGCTATCCCTCAAAGCCAACCAGGTACAGTTCTTTAACGACTCCAATGTTATCACTCAAAACTCTAACGTATTTGGTGAGTACGAGCCAAAGGGAAAAACATGATGGTTTACTTTAAGCGGTTCCAAGAAATAGCAAGACGGTTTGAAAGATTCGCTATCCAACATATTCTGAGGGAGGACAACACCAAAGTCGACCACCTAGCCAGGATGGCATCAATGGAATCCCCTTGTGGAAATCCTGAACAGACCTAGCATCCAGCTAAAGGAAGCAGGGGCAATCGAAATGGTTCAACAAGCACCCAGGTGGATAGACAAGTATGTCCAATACATCAAGGATGGGATCCTTCCCCAAGACCGAACGGAGGCGAAGAAGGTAAAAGTCAAAGCAACCAAGTATTTACTTTATGAGGGAATGTTGTACCAGAGGGGATAAGTTCAATCGATTTCGAGGTGTGTTCACCCATTTGAAGTCGACTTAGTCCTGAAGAAGCTCCACCAAGGAATCTGCGAAGAATACATGGAAAAAGGAGTAACGGAGAAAGCATTAACGCAGGGCTACTACTAGCCCACGATGAACAAAAATGTCGAGCGATTTGTCAGGAGTTGTGACTGGTCCCAACGAACCGCCAATGACGTACACCGACCAGTCGAAGAATTGTCAACGATCGCCTCGCCATGGCCATTTGCCTTATGAGATGGATATTCTCGATCCATCGACCGGGAAGGGTCAATGCAAGTTCTTATTAGTGGAAATTGACTACTTTACAAAATGGGTAGAAGCCAAGCCGTTAACCATAATCATTAATCAGAAAGTTCACCCATTCATCTGAAAGTACATCATCAGTCGTTTCGGAGTGCCCCATGCCATCATCTTTGATAACGACAGGCAACTTGATAGCTTGAGGATTGGCAATCTATTCAAAGAGTTTAAGATCAAACACTACTATTCAGCCCCAAAACACCCCAGGAGTAATGGCCAAGTGGAAGTAACGAACCAAAATCTCCAACGTAGGATCAAAACATAACTTACTTACTCCAAAAGACTCTGGGTTGAAAAGCTAGTCCCTGTCCTACAACAACAACAAGAAGGGCAAAAGGGTCCACACCTTTTGCTTTGACTTATGGCACCGAAGTCGTGATACTAATTGAGTTAGAAGTGCCAAGCTTGAGGGTGCACTGTTTCAATGAAGCAATAAATGACGAACAACTCCGGACCAACCTGGACCTCCTTGACAAGCGCAAAGAAGAAGCAGCATTGAGGGTGGCGGTGACACAATAAAAAGCAACCCAATATTACAACCGGAGAGCGAGAAATTGATATTTCGAGGTCGGCGACCTTGTCCTCGAGAAAATGATGCAGTCGATCAAAACTCCGAGTCGTGGAAAATCAGCCGACAATTATGAGGGCCCTTATGTAATGGCACGCATCATACGACCGCGGACATATGACCATGAGGTCCGCACACTTCCTCGTCCATGGAACGTTGAGAACCTAAAGCTTTATACAAGTGAGGACAATCATCGAGCCAAACTAAACAGCTGATCACCAATTTGAAGCACTTTTTTAATATATGTTATATCTTTTTCAATTTTAACAAGTTAATTCTTGAATTTCCCATTCCTATTTCCTTGAAAATGTAGCTCTATGCATCACAACTATTATCAATAAAAGGAAATTGTTCTCCTAATAATGTGTTTTTTCTCAAATGATTGGCTTATCAATGCACTATTTTCTCACACCCACCCCACTGGGAGCATACCGGTTATGCACCAGTACAGCGATCGAATCCCCACCTAAGCGTTCCAGTTATATCGGATTATGAACCAACCGCTAGATCGAAAGAAGGCTCACAACAGGCCACATCTTGGTACACATCTTCTAGACTAAAAAGTCTCGAAAAAATAACATGGCTGATCTCCAAGTTAACTCCAAGCCCCCTCGGATTTGATCCGATCTGCACGGCATGGTCGGTGCTAGTAGAAATTGGGTTAACTTTGAGTCAAGCGGGGTTATCTCCGATCACTCGGTTATTTTCACATAAAATAGGGGATATATGGTAATAATAATGCAGGCGTGCTGAAATTCGGAGCAAAAAAATTATTCTAATAAACCTAGTGATCGGAACATATATGGACGTTCGTACCACCCTTCACCAATTGACCTTTGAAGTATAAATAGCTCAGTTCATCAACCGAGTCTAAACAACCCGTAAACCAAGTATAAACAACTTGTATAAGCGACTAGGTTCGTTAAACGAATATAAACAATCTCTGCGATTAACTCGATTCATCAACTGAGTATGAATACTCTGCTCGGAAATCACCAACCACGGTGCAAACATCAAAAGAAATCCGCTTCTCAGTGGAAAAGTTGACATAATTTGACATAATTTATAAGCAAGTATGGGAGAAGACAATTTACAACAAAAATTCTAAGCATAGCAAAATAGAGAAAAAGTCGAGGTATGATAATAGGAAATCATCACAACATTAAACACAAAAGATCATCACGGCCATGATATTAAGAATACAGGAAAATCAAATATTCAGGCCGAAGCCAATATTCTAAACTATTAAAATTCAAATGTTTATCAAGTGAAAAGAAGATTATGGAACAGGGGGTGGAGCGGGAGGGACACGTAAGACAGAATTCGTCCCATCTACTAACGCATTGAAATATGGAGATCTTCACCTTCTGAATCCATCGGGGCTAGGAGATGTCAGAAGCCCATGAAACTGGGCATATCCCTATTGATCCAAGCACAAGGGCAAGGGCATCAACAACTCTTCAGCCTCGCAATCGTCTAACGCTCCTGGTAGACGTTGATGAAGGATTGATTTTATAACATTCCACCATACTCCAAAGTCAAGAACGACTTCAGGTAAATGAACCTGATCGGTGGGGACGGAGCCCGTTCGGCCTTCTCCTTTTCGATAAGTTATCGCTTCAAAACCGATGGAAATGGGTCCCATTTTAAGGATTATTCGTCATTTTATTTTCTTTTGTTATTTTCTTTTATTTTGCTATTGTATTTTCTTTCTTTTGTTTTAGTATTTAAAGGTAAGGGTAGGAACAGACAATTAAGGGAATTTTTGTAATTAAAATATTAGCTTATGGCCTAAGCTACTCCCCTTTAAATGTCCCCTTGTATGCCTCATTTCAAGAGGACTTAATTTTGTAATAGAAAAAAGTATTTCTCTCTACAAGTGTGATAGATATTTTTAGGAGCCTTTTACGTGTAGTTTACATCAAATTGGTATCAGAACTGGTGTCGCTTCACATTAGTATTGGTGTATCGGTGTATTTTTATCAAAATCCTACACTACTCTTTAATGGCTCCAATAAAAATGACAACAAGAGGTGATTAATCGATAATTGAAACAACAATTTTTGAGTTGAAGCAACATGTGGCCAACTATTTTCTAAACTAGGCCTAAACCCTAACCCTAGCCCACCCAAAACCCTAAATCTCATCCCTTTCATTGCCTCCCCTTCCCAAACCCTAGTACCATCTTCCCTAACCCTTTTACCTCGCCCCCACCTCAAACACTAGTCTCCACCGCTACCCAGTTGCGAGCAGGCCCAAACCAAAATCCAACCCTTGCCTCTACCTTCCCCACCCAGGCGGCCAACCACCAGACTTGTCGACCACCCCAAATCCTCCCTTGCTGCCCGCGACCCAAACCCCAGTCCCCTCGACCCAAAAAATACCTCATCCGAACCCAACCCGACCCAAACTCAATCGCATCCTGGCCACCGACCACCCCAGGAGGTCGCGCATCCCTCTAAACTCCAAACTTACTCCGGAAGCCTAAGGTTTTGCCCTAAATCTGTTCGGAACCCACCTGGGCTGCCGTACCCAGCCCCAAACCTATCTAACCTCTCCAAAACCATGGTTTTTTACCCGGGTGGAAGTTTTTAGGGCTGCTTTGGGTGAAGAAAGAGATAAGAAGAAGATATGAAGACCAAGATTTGTGGGATGTGCACTCCTCATCTTTCATAAATTAATTTTTGGCCCTTACAAGTTTTTGGCACACTTGTTTGAATTTCCACACGAGTCCCTAATTTTTTTGAATGCTCGAGGACAAGCTTGGTTTTAAGAGGGGGGGAGTGATGGAAATGGGTCCCATTTTAGTGATTATTAGTCATTTTATCTTCTTTTGTTATTGTATTTTCATTCTTTCACATTAGAATTTAGAGGTAAGAGTAGCAAAAGGCAATTAAGGGCATTTTTGTAATTAGAATATTAACTTAGGGCCTAAGCTACTCCTCCGCTTTAAATACCCCCTTGTAAACCTCATTTGAGGAGGACTTGATTTTTGGAATAGAAAAGAGTATTTCTCTCTCTAAAAGTGTATTAGATATTTTTAGGAACCTTTTGACGTGTAAATTACGTCAAATTGGTATTAGAGCGGTTGTCGCTCCGCATTAGTGTTGGTGTATCGATGTATTTTTATCAAAATCGTACATTACTATTCAATGGTTCTCAAGAATCTCCAAACGACAACAAGAAGAGATTAATCGAGAATTGAAACAACAAATTTTTTAGTTGAAGCAACAAATGGTCCAACTCTTTTCTGATCTAGACCTAAACCCAAACCCTAGCCCACCCAAAACCCTAAATATCATCCCTCCCACTGCCTCCCTTTCCCCAAACCCTAGTACCATCCGCCCTAACCCTTTTTCCCATCCCCCGCCTTAAATCCTAGTCGGCCACCCCTCCCGGCTGCCAGTAGGCCTCAAAACCAAAACCCAACCATTTCCGCTACCCTCCCCACCCAGACGGCCAACCACCAGACCCTGCCGACCACCCCAAATCCTCCCCCGCTGCCCGTGACCCAAACCCCGGCGGAAGAAAGTCCTCTATTGCTTGACATTGGATCTGGCACCTGCTCAAAACCTCCTGAGTCACCCGATATGACAACTTAAAATAATTCCAGCATTGTTATGGTTTTTGACCCTAGTGGAAGTTTATAGCGCTGCTTTAGGTGAAGAAAGAGAGAGAAGAAGAAATAAAGAGCAAGATTTGTGGGATGTACACGCATCTTTCAGAAATTAATTTCTGGCCCCCACAAGTTTTTGGCACACTTTTTGGAATTTCCTCGCGAGTCCCTAATTTTTTTGAATGCTCGAGGACGAACTTGGTTTTAAGAAGGGGAGTGATGGAAACGGGTCCCATTTTAGAGATTATTAGTCATTTTATTTTCTTTTGTCATTTTCTTTTATTTTGTTATTGTATTTTCTTTCTTTTGCTTTAGTATATAGAGGTAAGAATTACAAACGACAATTAAGGGCATTTTTGTAATTAGAATATTAGCTTAGAGCCTAAGCTGCTCCTCCCCGTTAAATACCCCCTTGTAAGCCTCATTTGAGCAGGATTTGCTTTTTAAATTAAAAAGAGTATTTCTCTCTAAGTGTGTTAGATATTTTTAGGAGTCTTTGACATGTAGTTTACGTCAAACTTGATGACTTCATTCTGAAGCCGGTCTCTCTCTCCAACAACATTACCCTTCTCTGTTATTGCTTGATCCTTAGTCGTCTTCTAGGCATCCATCTCCTTCCGAACTGTAGCGAGAGCTTCATTGGCATTAATTTTAACCTTCTTCGCAATCTCTAACTCTACCTTTAGACCTGAAATTTGCCTCGCCGCATCTTTCCTCTACAGCCACTTCTTGGCCATGAAAGCTCCCATGAAGCTCACCTACAACAGAATAATATAATTAAGACAAGGAAACGAAAGTATGGAAAATGACAGTTTAGGAGGAAAAAGCATGCAATTACACTGGACAAGTAGGAACATCTCTTTAGCGCTACTGATTGGCCCCCACTCAGCCGATCAATGTCTTCAAGAAGATAGGCATTTTGGAAAGCCAAATAATTTTCATTTGGATCATCAAATCGAAGGTGGGGGACACCCCAGACCTCTCCCTGACTATGGGTACCCTTTTGCCCTCAGCATCTTCCTCCTCTTCGCTAACCATCATACTTCGTCGGGGAGAAGTAGGAGTGGTCTCAGTCTTAGCCTCGGTTCTGGCCTCAGTCTCCAAGGACCTTTTTCGCGATTCCGCCTTCGAAGAGCCTCTTCATCCACCAACTGTGCGTACGAAGTCTCAATCACATTGAGTGGACGAACGACTTCAGCAACCCTAGTATGTGAAACTGGGGGGTTTAAATTAGTCGTAAGATCGAGTGAGGAACATCAAGCTAGGGGAGAGCAGTGTTTGGTTCAGCCTTTGGAGCGCTGCGCGGTACCCTCTACGGGCCATTTCTCCAGAAGATGAAAGATAAAGAATTCATAGTACATCAAAACAAGTTAAAGGGTTGTTCGACATGTACAAAGTATACCTGAAGAGCGGGGAAAATACAAACATTGAAACTGAATGATCAAGAGGCATCCTTCAGTTTAGGCCTGAAGCCGAAGGGCGTCATGTTCTCGAACCTCTTCACCTCTTGTGATAAAGCCAAGCTCCTTCAATACTTTCAAATTGAGAGTTTTTTATACGATCGAGCTTTGTGCACAGCTTCCTAAACCCTCTCCTTTCGGGGCTTAGCAATATCAAGGAGTTCGTTAAAAATCCGTACATTATTAAAAATTCGAACATGAAATCACGACGAAGAGCAATTATTAAAGACAAAAGCCATAAAAAGAAATACAGAAAATACAGAAGTATGGCTCACTGAGGTCAGGTTTGTTCCAAACAAGGGGAACAGTGAATAAATGACTAGTAAGATAATTATGGTACTCACACTCCCATCCCTTCCCTTTAATGTAGAGAGAGTTATGCCTCCGGGTTAGAGGAGGGGAGTGAGGTGACGAAGCATTCACCCTTATATCTGCAGGTTAGGGTATACTAACCCCCTTGAGAAGCCATGGGCTTGTAAATGGTTAGCAAATCCCCCATGATCAGGGGATGCTGAACACCAAATAGGTCGTAAAAATGCACCATGGAGACGATCATGATTCTCCAAGCGTTCGATATAAGTTGGGAAGGGGCAAGGTTGATGAAGTTAAGCACATCACAAACAGGTCTTGAAAGAGGAATTTCAAGACCTGTCTGAAAGCAGTGCTCATAAAAATAGGCTTCCCATCGCGAGTGTTCGGGGCACGATCGGTCACATCGGCGAGATGAATGGGTAAAGCCCTAGGAAGGGCAAGATGTCCACACCACTCGTTGGCGACCTCTTCAGTCATATAGCCCATGGCCTGATAGGGGCTTAAGATTGTGCAATGATTATAGCTCTCCATCCAAGTGGCGTCTCACATCAGAAACAGTTCACACTGAATCCAAATCTCCTCAGAGACCTTGACGTCAGCACAAGATCCTAAACAGATCACGGCAAATCAAAAGCGAGCCAATTGTCACAACTCATCGTTGGGAACCACAGGAAAGCTAACACGTGAAATAGACCTCTTCTGGCTACACACAATACTCTTCATCTCATCTCAGTGAACACAAAGTCTGGGGTAAGATGAGGGTTATTTTCAACCAATCCAAAGTCGAATGAAAGATATCTTCAAAGAACATTACGATCACCAAATGGACGGGACAACAGCCAACATACGAACAGGGGACGGTGGATTAGCAATCGGACGAATGGCCGAACACAAAATGACGGCATGAGGAGTATGATGACTTTGTGAAGACAAACACCCCACCTCTGAACTAACGGCTTCATCATAAGAAGAACTCCAGCTTCATCATATGAACGACCATTTGAATCTCCAAGACTTTGTCAACAAGCCGTTAGTTCAAACGGTTAACACGTTCCCTATTAATGCGGTCAGGAATGTCCAAGAACAAGCAATGTGGGAGTACATGGATACACTAGAGACGAACACGTGTCTTCCTTAATTTTAAATTGTCTCAACATAGAAAGACGTTATAAAGGCTGAATATATAAAGCATCTTGTAGTATGAGATGTAGTTAAGCTAACAAGCTCGTTAATCCTCTCTTATTTCCTGTAATTCTCCAAAATAATATAAGAACTCCCCCACCCCTTCACCCGTGGATGTAGGTTGAGCCCGACCGAACCACGTAATCCGGTGTTTCATTCTCTTCCCATCTCCTTCATTTGTTTGGCATTATAGATTGTAAGTTTATTGTGTTGTGTGCATGGACAATTAGATTTTCACCTCAATAACAACGATGGTCTTTTGATCAATATGAATACAAACTTAGGAAACAAGCAAACCATGCAACATCATCAACCAAAATACACGGAAACAACTTCTTCTCAGTTGAAAACGAGGAATCCAGGATACTGTTGGTTATAGGCTTAGGGTGTGTTTGATTGGCATTACCATTTTTTTCTTTGAAAATACTTCTTTCATCTCATTTTTCAATTTTGTGGTGCTTGATTGCAAATAGAAATTGTTTTTACTTTCGTGGTGCTCAATTGAAAATATTTTCTACGGGAACGATAGTCCTAAAGGTGACATGTGCTCCATATTGTACTCAATTTCTATAATAAAAAAAATAATAACAATAACCGTCCTTATTTCTTATCCACCTTCCCCCAATTAATTGGATTCCATCAAAAACATAAGAGGACATTTCACCAAGTCAATCCTCTCTTTTTTCCACTCATTTTCTAACTTTTCATAAAAATTAGATATTTTACCAATATTGTAATCAAAAGCACCCTTAATGATTCGCATCATGATATATATAGATATAGATATAGATATATATATATAGAGAGAGAGAGAGAGGCAGGCTCCTGTGCACACTAAGTTTGCACATGTGCTACCGCACACTAATTTTTTTTAAACATTAAAAAAAATGAGTTGATTTTTTTATGTGATATTTAAACATTTCAACGGACACGTAAAAAATCAACTCAAAAAAACTTTTTTTTGCTATTTTTAAAAAATCGATCAAATTTTCACAACTTTTAAAGTGCTTAAAAATAGCGAAAGTTTGACCAATTTTTTTAAAAATAGCAAAAAGAGTTTTTTACCTGATTTTTTGTATATGGGTTCCTTGAAATGTTTAAATATCACATAGAAAAATCAACTCAAAACTATTGTTTTTACTATTTAAAAAAAAACGATGTGCAAACTTTGTGTGCACAGGAACCTGTCTGTATATATATATATATATATATATATATATATATATATATATATATATATATATAGGCATGGTTACCTGTTTCTGAAACAAGTGAAATTCATCTGAGCTTAGAGAACCATCACTGTTTGCATCTAGGAGTTGCATCATCTCCCGGGCATCTTCCCCTTAGGCACCAAGCTCTTCCATTATCTCCATAAGTTCCTCAATGCTAATCTTGTCATCTCCATTCTTGTCGAGAAGGCAGAATACTCGATCTCTGTGATCAATCTCAAAATCTTTATGATTTGTGGGGGGGGGGGGGAAATCTTTAAGACGCAATGCCGCAAGTTCAGCTGCAGCCATCAGTATGGCCTTAAGGCGCTTTGCTTGTGCATTGACAAATAACAATTAATTTTAATTCATTACATGTGTCAATTCATAAGTTCACTCATTTGACAAATGTAAAACCCTGCAGATATAGGAGCATACTCGTAGGAAAAATAAAATAAGGAGGAAAACTAAAACTTGAACTACACAATTTCTTGCAAGAAACCTACCTGAATTTTTTTTCATTCAATAGATATATGGATTATGCATTTTGTTCCAAACACCCCGTTGTGAGGACTTTTGGATGACACATGCATAGTTCAAAGGGATTTTGCATTAAAAGTTCAGAGGTATTTTTTAATAGTACATAATGTTTAATTAGTAGTTTGAGTTTACAGATAACAAACTATGTGTAAAGTCATAATAGTTCATAATGTTTGTTATGATAGGTGTTATGTTTGTTAAGAAGAGAGTTGGTTGTAATCTCTTCTATAAATACTTCATATCCTTCGTCAGTTTTTAATGAGAGTCTTTCCATTTCCTATTTGTTATTGGAGCAATTCCTGCACAACACTTCTAGTCCTCTGTTTTCTCTAAAAAAAAATTATAATTCTTCTTCTTTTTTGATTCTTTATGATTCTCAGACAAGTTCTGAAATTCTATTCTAATGTAGAAAACCCAAAAATATCATCTCTTCATCTCAATTTGTCACGGTTACACTACTGAGATTAAAAGAAGCGATGGATGTAACGGCATCATTCACAAGTGGAGAAGGCAGCTATAACAGATCCAATGTGAAATCAACACGTGGCAGAATTAGTTAGTCATAGTTAATTGATAGTTAGTTACGCAAAGTTAGTTGATAGTTATTTAGTTAATTGTTAGCTGGGTTAGAAAATGTATTGTATAAATAGTAATACACATGCATCTCCGTTGTAACTGAGCCTCGAATTAATGAATTGAATTATGTTCTTCATCTTTTCTTCTCTCCCTGTATTTCTATTCTTATGTAGTTCTTTCTTATCTCTAATTCTTGATACCAAAATTCCAATTCTGCCATTGAGGTGCACGCTTTCTCTTAACAAATGAAAGCTTTAGCTTGAAAAGTGGTATCAGAGCTATGATATTAGGCCCAAAATTCTTATAAACTCAAACCCTAATCCATTAGATTGGCCCAATCTGGGTAAGTCTAAATCAAGAATGGCTCAAACCCAACAGATGCAACATAACAGGACCTTGAGAGAGGTTCAACAAAGGCAAGACAAGATGTCCGAATTTCATTAGAATCATTGTTAACTAGTGTCAACCAGCTCTACGAAAAATTTGATGAAAAGTTTGATAAACTTGATGAAAAATTTGAAAGGATAGAAGAAAGAATGAATAAAGTAGTGACAATCAGAAGGGAATTTTGGGAACACCTCTTGGACCACCCAATAAAGCCAACAACATCATACTAATGGATTCTGAGAAGACAAGTAGTAACAAGTTTAATGGGGAAGTTGAAGGTTACAAGAGGCCTAAAGTAAACTTTCCAAAGTTCAAGGGTGAGGATCCCAGAGATAGGATACAGCAGATGCAAAGATACTTTTAATTTCATCCTCTACCAGAAGAGCAGAAGGTGATGCTTGTTGCATTATACTTGGAACGTGTGGCTGCCACATGGTTCCAACCCATGTTTGAGGAGCCCATGATGGTGTTGACTTGGGATGCTTTTGTTAGCCAATTGTGCGTAAGGTTTGCAGCACCTAGTGGGTTTGATGATGTGATTGTCGAGTTCAATAAGCTGCAATAAGATGAATTTGTGACCCGGTATCAGAAAAAATTTGAAGAGTTGAAACCATTGGTGATGGCCAAACAGAGAGGATTGACTTAAGAATTCTTAATATCCAGCTTCTCGAGTGAACTTAAACATGAGATCAAGGTTTTGGTTAAAATATTGGAATTAAAGTCCCTAAACCATGCTATGAACCTTGCCAGACTCCAAGAATCAGCCTTGACACCAAATAAACACAACTCCATTACCCAAATGACCAAATTCAACCCCTTTTCTTATCCATACCCCAAGCTAACAGAAAATACCAACTAAAAATTGTCTTACTCAAACAACCAACCAAGAAATCCCTTACTCTATCAAAAAAATATTGTTGCTGAGATGTAATCAAGAAGATAGAAGGGCCTATTTCTTAGGGCACAAATGTAAAAGGATGACTGTACACGTGCTTCAAGGAGATGAAAATCAAACAGTAGAAATGGACATAGAAATTGGGTGGAAGGAACCAGATAAAAAAGATGACATTGGAGTGGACATTTCCATTTCACTACAAGCCTTAATAGGAGGTCCATTACACAAGACTATCATGATCAATGGAAGGTCTAAGAACAACCACTAAACATCTTAATTGACTCTGGTAGTTTTCATAACTTCTTAGACACAAATACAGTTAAGCAAATTGGTTATCCAATCAATCCAGCACCTACTCTTTGGGTCACTGTGGCTAATGGCAGTAGAGTGATCAGCAACTCCATTTGCCCAAACTTCACTTGGCATATACAAGAAGAGGAGTTTAAAGCCAGTATGAGGTTGTTATAATTGGGTGGGTGTGATATGGTACTAGCAATTGAATGGCTAGAAGGACTTGGAGATGTATTGTTCAATTTCAAGCAAAGAAACCTAACATTTGAACTAGAATGTGAGAAGAATCAATTGATGGGAGTACAAAGAAGAGGGCACCCTACAAATGATCTCCTGCAAAGCACTATGCAAAGGATACAAGAAGGGTGTCATGCCCGTAACTTGTGTTGGCGTGACAGCCCTCAAAACAAAAGGAAAATATCTTAGTTTTACTTTGGCTAAGGCACCGTAGTAGAGACAAAGAGGATTATACAATTAGAAGTTGTCGGAGTACGTGAGTTGCCTCTTTCCGTCATCATATGGTAGTTAATGTCTACTGTTGCTACTGTGGATTTTTCGTTAAGATGGGTTTTCGACCATGAGTGCTCTTAGGCTCATGGCAACTTCATGGGTATATGTGGGATATCCAATGACCGAATGTGGATTTGGTTGTGAACGGATTTGGGGCGAACAAAAAATTTCCCGAGTCACCCCTGTTTTGCAGTGTGGGTTGGTTCGGTGGCTGGGGGTGCTTATATTTTTAGGCGGCATTGTCTTAATTCGTGGAATAGTTGCTAGTTGTCTTCAAGGAGCGGTTGGGCTTGTCCAGATAGTGGTTTTGGGCAATTTTCAAAGGAGTTATTGAGCCACCCAGGTGGGAAAATGGGAATACATCAGTTGGGCACATGAAGATCATGGGTTAAGTCCTTGGACACCTGTTGGGAAGCTAAGGCAGCAATTTTGAAGGCAATTTCGTGGTGAAACTAGCAATATTGTATTTGAGACACTTGTCCTAGAAGTTGGGGATGTCAACTGCATTTGTAACCTCTATTTATAAGTTTTATCCGTGTATTTCTAATAGGAAGTCCTAGGCCGAAATTTTTTGTTCCTTTTTGTAATCTTTGATTGATTAATATAGGTTGGGAGTTGAGTTCCTATAATTTCGTGTCTTGTGTGTCTTTCTCATATATTGTGTGACTGATTTGTTGTTTTACCTGCTTTGAATCGTGCAAAAAGTGGGTCATTCGAGTGAACCTCGAGTATTGGATGGTTAATCAGGTTTGCGGAGAAACCATGGTGCCTCACTAGGAAAATTTTAAAAAAAAAATTTATCCGTGTGACAACGGGCACATATGGTTTTGTTGTTCAGATTTCCTCCATTCAATATGTCCTATCAAGCAGCTGTAGTGAGGTACCTATTCATCCTTTAATCTCTCCTGTACTGGAATAATTTAATGATGTATTTGAAGGACCTAAAGGCTTACCCCCCAAGTGATCTCATGACCACCACATCCCACTCAAGGAGGAAGTCAGCCAGTGAGTGTAAGGCCCTATAGGTGCCCCTATATTCAAAGCTCTGAAATTGTGAAAACATTAGCTGAATTACTGGAATCTGGGGTCATTAGGCTCTCTTCTAGCCCTTTTGCCTCTCCGGTCTTATTAGTAAGGAAAAAAGACCAATCGTGGAGGATGTGTATTGAAAGCCTCACTATTAAAGATAAATTCCCTATTTCAGTCATAGAGGAGCTCCTAGATGAGTTACATGGTACAAGCGTAATCTCTAAACTACACTTGAGGTTTGGTTATCAACAAATAAGAAAGTGTGAAGAAGACATCTCCAAAAACAGCCTTTAGGACTCATGTCCTTCCAATCACTAATGAACAATGTTTTTAAACCATGTTCTTGAGTTCATAAGCAGCTCACAAAGTTTTACACTGGACGTTAGCTACCTAATGCAACCCTCCTCCTTTATCCAGGCGATAGTGTCAAAAAAAAATATAATAACTGAAGCGTGACACATGCGGAGTTTTTAAACCATACCTAAGGAAATTTATCCTTTTTTCTCTGATGTTATCCTTATATACAGTCCTAACCTACAAACACACCTCATTCATCTCAAAACCACCCTTAACCTACGGAGACAACATACCCTATTTGCTAAGAAGAGCAAATGTTCATTTGTCCAACCAAAACTTCAGTACTTAGGTCACATCATTTCCAACGAAGGAGTTAGAGCTGATCAAACTATAGTGGAGGCAATGCAGGAATGGCATATCCCTAAATTAATCAAGGCAATAAGGGGGTTCTTAGGCCTCACTATTATTATGAAAGGTCTGTAAGGGACTATGGCCTTATAAGTAGACAATTGACACTCGTGTTAAAAAGAAAACAATTCCACTGGTCCCTGAAATCTCAAGGCATCTCACATACTTAAATATGCATTATCAACTACACTTTATTGGCTTTACCTAATTTTTCAAAACATTTTGTAGTTAAAACCGATGCTTATAATGAGGGTATTCGGGAAGTTTTGATGCAAGATGGCAGGCCACTAGCATTTTTAAGCAAGCAATTACCTCCAAGAAAAAGAGGAGTCTCCAGATGTGAGAAAGAATTGTAGGCATTAGTCTATGCAGTAGAGAAGTGGAGGGCCTACTTGTGTGGCAGGGTTCAAAGAATCGACCGAGTTGACTCGCTATCGCCAGAGTCAACTCGGAATCGTCAGCTCCCAATACGAAACCGAGTCACGTTACGAAATAAAATAGTTATCAGTCGTTATATCCCTAACTCGTCGATAAATCGACTGTTACGAGTTAATAGACCGAAATATTGGGCGTTACGATTTCGTATCAGCCGAGTTGAGAAAAAAAGTAAAAGAGATGAAGGAAAAAAACAAGAATAGTCAAAGAATCTCACGGGTTGAAAGGACATACCTTTTTAGTGTAATTTGTCCGGAGAAGGCAAAAAGATAATCATGGGTGCAAGAATTTTATCTATAAATCAAACCTGGCTGAAATCTTCAGATATTCAAACCAAATCTTCCCAGATATCGTCGGTCGAAAGCTTTGGGGTGTGCAGTTTGGTGTTGCGGTTTGATCTGTGTGGGATTTTTTGGCTTCGTGGCTTGCGGTTTGGTGTTAAGGTATTTAGGGTTTTTTGGGGGGGGGGGGGGTTTAGAGAACTGTCGCGTTTGGTGT
Source organism: Sambucus nigra (assembly GCA_949130495.1). Classification (NCBI taxonomy): domain Eukaryota; kingdom Viridiplantae; phylum Streptophyta; class Magnoliopsida; order Dipsacales; family Adoxaceae; genus Sambucus; species Sambucus nigra. Next base: position 597,903,575 of record OX422215.1, on the reverse strand, counting down.
TGTGGTGTTTTTTTTTTAGTTGGGTTTGGTGTTGTGCGTGTGTTTTTAGTTTGGTGTTGTGCGTGGGTTTGGTTTTGTGGGTTTAGAGGTGAGCTTGGTTTTTTGAGGTTTGGTGTTTTGCGTGTGTTTTTTTTTTTAAAGAACTGCTCTCTTTTTTTTGTTTTAAATTTTATTTTTTTGTTTTAAATTTTATTTTCAAGAAATGTTATAAAAAATGTTATTTTTTTAAAGAAATGTTATAAAAATAAATGTTACAAAAACAAATGTTATAGAAAAATTATATTTTTTTATAAAAAATTATTCAAATCTTTTTAAAAAAAATTGCTTCTTCCAAAAAAAATATGGTAGATCAATTATAAAAAATGTTATTTGCTTTTGAAAAAAATTGTGCTGATAGATAATACTTGAACATGCCATTTTTTAACTCTATTTTTTGGATATTGTTTTGTAAAATGGCTCCAAAACTAGATATTGTTATTTTATAAAAACAAATGTTATACAAAACTGTTATAAGAAATGTTATTTTTTTATAAAAAATTATTCAAATATTGATCAATTATAAAAAAATGTTATTTTCTTTTTAAAAAAATTGTGTTGGTAGATAATACTTGAACATGCCATCTTTTAACTCTATTTTTTGGATGTTATTTTGTAGAATGGCTCCAAAACTAGATATTCTTATTTTATAAAAACAAATGTTATACAAAAATGTTATAAGAAATGTTATAAAAAATGTTATATAGGGAGATGAAAATAAAATTACCCCTATCCAAATTCGTATGATCGATACCGCAACTAGATAGGGAGATGAAAATGATGAAATATTGTAATCATTCCTATTTATCTACCATACATATTTTTTATCTAAGTTTATGTGGCATTAGTAGGGATGGTTTTCGATCGGTTTGGTCGGTAAATGGAGCATACCAATACCATACCAACTTCGAAATCATCAAACCAAAATTACCAATTTTACCAGCCGGTACATCAACCCATAAACCAAACCGTGCAGTACATCGGTAAAATCGGTTTTGCGATAAAATCGATTTTTCGAAAAATACGGTAGATTTCGGTAAATTCCTCTTTACGATAAATTTGATACTACTCGGTACATAATAGTAATTTTTTGTACCACTTACCTAAACCTTTTTATATGGGTATTTAAAAAACCAGAAAAAACAATCAAGAGCAATATGAAACAGAACAAATATATATATAAGATTCATAAAAAAGACACTAAAAAAAAATGATCTGTGATTGTGAGTGTGGTTCTCCATCAAAACCACTAAGCCCCTCCATGGTTTTGAACACTGATCAAAAATCCAAAAACCAAACTCAATCTAATTGACTTGATACAAAAAAAATCCATCTCAGTGATACCCAAGCTTCTCCATCTCAGTTATATAACAAAACAAACCAAGGTAACCAGAAAACAAGGTAAGACTAAAAGTTCAGATTTTTTTCACTCGGCCCACAAATTAATGCAAAACAACAGTTTGTATGAGAGATAAAAAAAAAAGTACCAATCTGAGATCCTTATTTAACAGTGAAGGCTGGTCTCACTTTTTTCCAGATATAAAATAAATATTAAAATTTCAACAAAAGTGTACCAAGAAATGAACACATGGAAAAGTGAGATTCATATACTCTTGTGTGTAAAGAGAAAACAATTAAAGCTACATTAGAAGTAAAAGCAACTTCTTTTTTCGACTGAAATTTCACAAAATTGAAAATCAAGTGAGGAGTACCTTGTTCTCGAAATCAAGCGATTTAGTTTCAACCCCCAAAACATATGAGAAATTGTTGAAATGAAATCTTGAGAGTATAATGTTCCTCTTGTTGCCATTCACTTCGTCTATTATTGCTTGTTTTACCACTTCCATAGAGAAATTCATTAGACCAACTAGTGTAAGCTTGATCGATTTGATGAGTGATTGTATGAAGTCACTGCTACTGTGTGAGCTAATCCAGAAAATGATGGGTTTTTGTTGATGACGGCTTTAGAGAGAGAGATAAGAAGGGATTTGATTTAGGGTTGTTTATTGAGGACGGCCGTAGAGTAGAGAGGGGAAAAGATTTTAGGTTTGGATTGTTAAGTATGTAAGAGAGTGTGCGTGTGCGTATATTGTGGGTAAAAAAAATGTGTATATTTATTTTGGTATTTTCGGTACATTAAATTCGGTATTTCTTTTTCGTACGGTATAGTCGGTAAATCGGTTTTTAAAATGTTAAAACCAAAACCAACCACAAAAAAATCGGTAATTTCGGTTTCGGTAGTTTCGGTTTTGGTAAGTAAAAAATGTAAACCGTTACCATTAATTTTCGGTACAAAACGGTACGGTACAATTTTTTACCGTACCACGAACACCCCTAGGCATTAGATTGTTTTTCAATATTGTTATTAGTTTACTATGAAATATTGAATCTGACAACTCTGTCGTGCTTCAGTATAATCAATTCTACAATGCAATGCATATTGAATGATGGGTTTGAATGTACATCATTGGTCCACGTTAATCTTATTTTTTTGAAATTTTCTATAGCTTTTCCTGAATTTTTTGCGCTCTCCAAATAGCGTATCTTTGCGTATCGCCAGATACCGCGATCGATACCGCGACCGAGTTGAAAATCGGGTGTCCGATACCGAGACTTTGAACCATGTTGTGAGGTCACCACTTTGTGATCAAGACTGATCATCAAAGCCTCAAGTATCTTATGGACGAAAGAGTTTCTTCACTACTACAACATAAGTGGAGGACCACACTGTTGGCTTTTGACTATACCATCAGTTATAAGATGACCAGGCTGTTGGGTTAGAAGAAGCTATAGATGTAATGGCATCGTTTCACATGTGGAGAAGGCAGCTATAGCAGATCCAATGAGAAATCAACACGTGGCAGAATTAGTTAGTCATAGTTAATTGATAGTTAGTTAAACAAAGTTAGTTGATAGTTAGTTACTTGATTGTTAGCTGGGTTAGCAAATATAGTCTATAAATACACATGTATCTCCATTGTAACTGAGCATCGAATTAATTAATTGAATGCTGTTCTTCTTCATCTCTTCTTCCCTCCCTTCGTTTCTGTTCTTCTATTGTTTTTTCTTATCTCTAATTCTTGTAACCTAAATTCCAATTCCCATGCAAGCTTTAGCTTAACAAATGCAAGCCTTAGCTTGACACAATTCAATAGCTAATAATATAATCCCAGTGAAGCTTGGAGATAACAATTATCTGACGTGGAAGACCTTGTTCCTTGCAATTTACGTAAGTACAAAGTTCTAGACATCGTTGATGTTTCCCGGCCAAGTTCGCCTAAATTTTTAATGAACAGAGTCAATTAGATGATTTCATCAATCCGACATTTCTTGAATGGATGGATGAAGATCAAACACTGTTCATTTGGATTCAATCCGCACTTTCTAAAATTGTACTTCCTTCTGTTATTGGTGCTTCTTCTTCAAAAGATCTTTGGTCTTCGTTGAAGAAAAGATTTGCAACCTCCTATAGTGCTCATATCATTCAACTCCGATCTAATCTGCGTGACCTCAAGAAAGGCAATTCTTCAATTTCTGAGTATCTCAATGAGATCAAATTCATCGTTAATAGCCTTGCTGCTACTGGTAATCCTCTAGATGATTGAGAGTTCATCGTGAATGTCCTTATAGGACTTCCCTCTAAATACAATTCATTTAGAATTTCTATTCGTATTCGATCTCCGCTTGTTTCTCTGGAAAAATTGCATAGTTTATTGATCAGTGAATAACTCACTGTCAAGAATCAATCCTCCTATGTTCTTCAAGAAAGTCCCAATCAAGCCTTTGCTGCTATTAACAATTCTCAGATCCAAAATCAGAAATATTTTCATTCGAAAGTCGCGGCTCACAATTTAGGCGGTCATTCAAATTTTTACACCACTACAATCGTTTGAACTACTCAAATAATTTGAATAATTTTCAGAACACTCCTAATATCAACAAAATTCATCTAGTTCTAATCGTCCCCCTTGTCAGATCAGTAACAAAGTTGGACACACTGCAAATGAATGTTATCATCGCGTGATTTTTTCTTATCAAGGTCATTCTCCCCCAAATAATCTTGCGGCTATGCTTGCCTCTGCTAATACCTTTGGTCACAATTTATGGTATTCTGATACTGGAGCAAGTAGCCATATTACACCTGATCTTTCAAACCTTACATCTGTGGCAGAATACAATGGGAAGCATAAGGTCACCACTGCAAATGGGCAAGGTATGCCGATTAAACACAGGAAATTCCTTGTTTCCTACTTCTCTGATCAACATGTGTTTCAGTTACAAAATGTTCTTCATATACCTAATGCATCTCACAACCCTAATCTTTGTCCAGAAATTCACTTCCGACAATGATGTTTCCCTAACCTTTACTGCAAATGGTTTCTTTGTGAAGGACCACTCGGGGAAGATTGTTTTCCAAGGGCTCTATCCTTTCCATTTTTAGCGATTCTTCAAAGATCAACTCTCTGCAGTCAGTTCTCTACAGCAATCATGTTTCTCCAACTCTTTGGCATAAACGTCTTAGTCATCCTTCTTTTCAATCTTTTCAAAGAACAAAGTCTTGGTTAGCTGTAAAAGATGGCTCTCAAAAACCTTTGTTTTGTTCTGATTGTGTTTTAGGTAGAAGTAAAAGGCCACCATTTACACCTTCTACATATTCCACACAATAATCACCTTTAGAACTTCGTCATATGGATCTTTGGGACCTGCTCATGTATCTTCTATTAGTGGATTCAAATATTATGCAAATATTGTTGAAGATTGGAGTAGATATTGTTGGATTTTTCCTCTTTATGCCAAGTCTGATTTTCAACATGTTTTGTGGCTTTTAAAGCTAACTTTGAAATCTTCATTATCGTATTAAAACTACAGATGGTGGTGGTGAATTCAGAATGGTATAACCCATCAGTTTTTATTAGCTCATACACCAGAACAGAAAGGTGTTGCTGAATCTAAACGCAGGCATATCGTTGAGGCAGGGCATACTCCTCTTATTCAATCCAAACTACCTCATCAATATTGAGTTGATTATTTTCATACTGCTAACTACCTATTCAATAGATTACCAATTAAATTCCTTCGTTTCATCGCACCTTGGGAGAAATTATTTGTTGGTTTCATCTCACCGTAGGAAAAATTATTTCAGAAGACGCGTAATTACTCTCATCTAAGAGCCTTTGGTTGTACTTGCTTTCCTTGGCTGAGACCGTACACCTCTATCAAACTTGAGCCTAGAAGTAAATCTAGCATTTTTCTTGGGTATAGCCTTAATCATAAAGGGTACAGATGTTTAGACCCCACTACTGGTCGTGTCTATGTTTCTAGATATGTGACTTTTGATGGAACTCACTTTCCAGGTGTTACTTCTAATAAACATGTTTCTTCTTCTCCTATTCCCTCTATTACTGTACCACATATCATAAGGTCTGTCTCTCCTCCATCTACTACTTTACAGCCTCCTTTACCTTTATCTCCTGCCTTACATCAAGGACATTTTCTCACGCCTTCCTCTACACCTGCTACTTCAATTTCCACACCTACTAATCGTACCTTTTTACCATCTTCACACTCGACCTCTTCTTTACACACTTCTTCTTCCCATAATTCAGTACCTCTGACCAACCTCAAGACCATCAGTTCTTATATCTGGATAATCAACTCATACCCAATGAACCTCCTGTAGTACCTGCTACCATTAACTCTCATACAATGATAACTCGGACAAAAAATGGAATTTTTAAGCCCAAGTCACTTCTGGCTACAAAACATCCTCTTCCTCGAGCTTTACTTGCTACAGGTAATCTAATCACTCCTACTTCTTTCACGCGGGCTAGTAAGGATCCTAAATGGAGAGGAGTTTGAGGTTTTAAAGAATAATGGAACTTGGACATTGGTGCCTCCAAATTCAGATCAAAACCTTGTTAGATCAAAATGGGTTTTCAAAATAAACATAATGCAGATGGGTCTTTTGAAAGGTACAAAGCAAGATTAGTAGCAAAAGAATTTCGTCAACAAGCCGGCATCGACTTCTCAGAGACTTTTAGTCCTGTAGCAAAGGCAACAACTATAAGGCTAATTCTCTCTTTAGTTGTTAATTTCAATTGGGAAGTAAGACAGTTAGATGTCAGCATTGCTTTTCTCCATGATCATTCGAAAGAAGAGGTCTATATGACACAACCAATTGGCTTTCAGGATCCTACAAAGCCTACCCATGTCTGCCGACTTCTTAAATCTCTATTGAAGCAGGCAACTCGTGCCTGGTATGAGAAATTAGTTGATGCTTTTGTTGGTTCTAGGTTTCACACTATCTTTTGCTGATTCGTCTCTATTTGTGAAGAAAACAAATGGTATTCTTACTATCATCTGAGTTATGGCAATGATATCTTGATGAATGGAAGTTCTTCAGTCGACACTCTACTTTGCTTCTTTAATAAGTCGGTCAATTAAAATCGCTAATTGATATGAAGGATTTGGGTCCCCTTTATTACTTTTTGGGTTTAGAAGTTGTAAGATCTGAAAAAGGATTGTTTCTTTCTCAAAGTATGCTCTGGATCTCCTAAAGAAGACTGATATGCTTGGCGATAAACCTTGTTCTTCTCCAATGGTGGTGGCACTCATCTGAAGATTAATGAAGCGGAGCTCTTATCTGATCCTTCGAACTATAGATCTATTGTTGGTGCTTTACAATATCTGACTTAGACACGGCCTGAACTCAGTTTTACAGTTAAGAGAATTATATGGTACATTAAAGGGACAGTAGAACATGGATTATTATTTCAGAAGGGACCTCTTATTTTGGATGGTTTTTCGGATGCTGATTAGGCAGGTGACCCCAATGATCGTAGATCCAAAAGTATTATACAGTCTATTTTGGAGGCAATCCTATTTCCTGGTCTGCTAAAAAGCAGCCAACTATATCTCGATCCTCAAAAGAAGTTGAATACAGATCTTTAGCTCATACTGCAGCAGAGGTTATTTGGATCTGCAATGTTTTGAAAGATCTTCATACCTTTCAACCTCAATCCCCGAGGTTATGGTGTGATAATATCAGTACTCTGGCTTTGGCGTCTAATCCTGTCTTTCACTCAAAAATGAAACATGTTGCCGTGGATTTTCATTTATTTGGGAGTTCGTAACTGCTGCCATCTTGCGTGTCTTCTATCTTACATCACAAAAGCAACTTGCAGACATTTTTATTAAAGTTTTTCCTTCTCCACGATTTCTTTTACTAAAGAACAAGTTAAAAGTTCTTAAATCATCCTTTTCCCTTGAGGGGAGGTAATAGTATATAATGTTTAGTTAGTAGTTTGACTTTACATATAACAAACTATGTGAGGTTAGTTAGGTTAGTTTGTTATGATAGGTATTATGTTTGTTAAGAAGAGAATCCGTTGTAATCTCTTCTATGAGAATCTTTCCATTTCTTATTGTTTTTTCCAAAAATTGCATGTTCAGTTGTTTATTTACACTTCACCCTAAAATATAATAGATGTGATTTGAGGAGGAAAAATAGTTTGCAAGGCACATGAAAGTACGGAACAACTGAATGAATGCTCTTACCCTTTGCGTTTTAACACAATTGGCCAAATAAAAGCAGTAATAAATGCTTAGACAACTACGTCGAGCCTTGTTCTAAAAATTAATAAAATTTTGTCAATTTTGATGACCATCAATGAGCAAAGATCTAATGATTGGCGCAAAACATGTGCCTCAATGGGGGAAAATCATATTTTCATCAAGTATCAGAGTAATTACCTCTTCTGGATCGGTAACACCACCCTTGTACAGTGCGTGGGATGCTGTTCCACCATTTGCAAACATATCCATCTCTGCTGTCCGTATTTCTATCTCCATCGGTGGTCTAGTCCTGCCATTTTCACTAACATCAACCGCCATATGCAAACTCCGATACCCATTTGCTTTGGGATGGGCAATATAGTCTTTAGATCTGTTTTCCATTTCTTTCCACAAAGACCGGATTATTTCACGTGCTCTATAACATGCATTCTCAACTTCTTCCAACACAGGCTTCAATATGACTCGCAATCCTAATATGTCGTTCACCTCTTCAGGCTTGCAACCATCTCTCAACAATTTCTTCATAGTACTATACCGGCTTTTATAACGCCCTTCGACTGAGATGTCAACCATCTCCGCTAACAATGGATCGGACTTTAATGACTGAAGAAGTTGTTCCCTGTATATATCTATTAGAGGCTTACTTCCCGACTCGTGACTCCTTAACCAATTATTAACATAGAGGCACTGTTCTAAAAAACCCGCCTAGGCTTAAGGCTTGAGAGAAACGCCCCGCCTTAAGTTTTTACGCCTTATTCTTGGTAAAACCCTTAAGGCGCACTTTTTTCTAAAAACAACAATGCTTTAGTGAAACAATATCGCCTTTTAAATAATTTTTTTACTAACCGGACCATTATCTCATCCAAAATAATCAAATAGTATTTTAATTTGCATATATTCAGAAAACATAAGTTTTATTTAGAAGCAACGAAATATAATGGTCTGCATATCAGAGACCACAAAATAGTGAATAACTATTTGCCAAAATTGTTTTACATCACATATATGATGTAAGGTTGTGAAGCTAGCTTCAAAATACTATCTATCTGTATCTCTCTATCTCTATAGGTCAGAGAAATATCCAAATTATTGGGAAGGAGAAAGGAAAGAATGGGAATGTTTGATACATCTTCATTTTCTTTGATATATAATGTTTTGGTTTTTACTTAGTAATTTTTCCACTAAATACAACATCCTTGTCTTGATATATAAGGGTGTGAAATGGAATAAATTTTTCTGCTTTAAATTGCTAGTGTCAGTTTTGTTACAGATTACGATGCTTGTTAGAGTGCCTTTTAGGGTTTTTTTTCATTTGGTGTCAAAAGATTTCCATTCGTAATTTTGGTCTATTTTCTTTATGTGCATAGGTATGGGGTAATTCGTTAGACTTCAATGTCAACACGGCCCAGTGCCATGTGTCATCTGGGATTTTATATACTAAAGTGAAAAATGGTATTTTAAACTAGTGAAAGTTTTGAAATATGAACGGTATATATATATATATATATATAATCGATATTATATCAATTAAAGCTTATGTGATAGCTTACGGTATAACTTATATTATATCACGCTGGCTAAGTGATCGTTATGAGAATTCAGAAGATGGGTGAAAGAGATTAGTTAGGCAGGGTAGCTTAACTAGGTTGTTTAAAATGTATACGATAGGTGTGCACTGTTAGAGGAGGGGTGAGGTGTATCTCATGGGAGTGCGATACCAATTTAAATATGAGAGATTTCATATTTTAAAAATATAGTATTTGATGCAATTGCTAAATATTTTCAAAATTCGGGCTCTAACCCGTTTCTCTATTTCCCCTCTCGCTTTCTATATATGTATATATATATTAGGTGTCCGGACACAGGGATGCCTAGATGATGATTCTTTCGAGTCAGACGTTGCTGCAGCAGCTATGGATGCATGCATGATTATTTTAGACACCTTTATCCTTGTGATCTAGATAGGAGGTATTGTAGTGACATTCGGGCTGATGGCCCAACTGTATTTATTTATTCATTTACCGCATTTTAGTTTGCGACACTTTGATTTGGTTGTATTATATGTTGTACCGAGAGTTTCGTTATCTTATTTCATTTCAGTTCTGTGTATATAAACTATTGTGATTGTTTTTCTTATGGTTGGTTTTGGTTAAAAAGATTAGTAAATTAAAATTTTAACGCCAGACCTAATAAGTTGTTAGTAATATATTGATTTTCGACAGTGATGCTGACAATGAACCATATAAGATTCCTGTATCAATTTGGTATAAGATTGATCCCCCGGTATTTTATTAGGCGTTGTGTCACACACAATTTCTAGGCACCGAGGCACACTTAATCGTTACCTAAAGAGGAATTTAGTATGTTTTTCTAAACTCCCCCAAGGTCCTTTCACTGACATTATAAACCATTTTCGAGAAACTCGAATGCGAGAGAAGGGAATATTCATTCAAAATAAACATAAGGAGTTACAAAGCTAAGAGAAACAAACAAACACGAAGAAGACTTACAAGCAGATTATGAAGATAGAAGCTCCAAATAATCTTTTTGAATAAGAAAGAGTATGTAAAATGACGATACATCTAATAGACTAATAGAGCATACCCTTATGCGAACCCAAGCTCCAAATTCTAATAGACTAATCATATGGAGCTGAACCCAAGATCATCAGTAAAATTGACGGTTCGTTTTTCAAATCTCGAACCGGCGTACCCTTACCTCAATCAAGAAATTACAGGGCATACCCTTATGCGAACTCAGATATTGGACTTATCATTTGGGCAAACAGAACCCAAAAAATCCTTCAGCTCGTTATTGATAAAGAATTTTAGGAGCAATTGTGGGGTGCAAATCATAACATCCCAAATATTCGGCAACCAAAACAGCCCAGTTCAGAGAAGTAAAATATGCTGCTCGTGGATAACTATAGAAGGCTTACTCTCGTTATCTATACTTTCGGAGGAGATAAACATGGATCAACGAACGAGCCAATCAACAGCTGGATGAGTTTCAATACGGCTCAATCGTTCTTACTATTACACTCACATGGGCTTAGAGTTGTTATTAGTTTTTGGGTAAACTGTGTATTTCGTTTGTTTATTTGGGCTGCCCATGTAGACTGAATATTTCATATTGTAATCTTGTTCTAATTAATTCACTTATATTCCATAAAAAAAAATACTAAAAATGTTAGAAAACTTATTGAAAGAAATTTGTTGATAACTAACATAAAAAATCAATTTAGGTTATTGGTGTTGGTGAACAAAAGTAATTGGGGTAGCACTTCAAATTAGTGAACTCGTGGGCATATAGGAAATTAACGGCAACCCCACGCGCTACATTGAAATGTGGTGATCAAAATGACGTCATCTTTGCTTAGTTTAGAGAATATTTGGAATGTCCCATTGTGGCAACAACAATTGTTTATGTTAAATTATACTAAAAAATATTTTCAAATGTCATACTCTTTAGGATTGTTCTTACAAGTACCTTGGGTATAGTACACATAACACACTTGACTATCACGGGCACTATGTATTCATAAATTATTATTTTTATTCTAAAGTCGAAGTGCATGCGCCAACACTAAGTGGGCACATTTGTGAATTGTGCCAAATAAGAGACAACATCAAATCTATTGGAAATGAATGACGTATAATTTAAGTTTAACCATGTGTTATACTTGTAAAATATTTCATTACAACTGATATTGTACACTATATAACTAATCCAGTAGTATTCCTTTACGGAAAATCTATATTAAGAAAATACAATTATATAAATAACAAAGACAAAAATGACATTAAAGAAGTAAAGCAAAAAGATAAACAGATTTAGGCTAAACATTGGAAAGTTAAAAGATGGTGGAGAGGTAGAAAGAGTACACGAACTATAAATATTAACTAAACACTCTCACCAACCAACAAACATTTTCGATCCAAAAATGGACCGCAATGTTAAAACATAAACCCTTAAACCTCGACCTTCCTTTTTTTTTAAAACTAAAGTAAAAAACTCCATAAAGTAATAAAGAACCATTGAGCCGGAATTTCATAAAAATATTATCCAAAAAAGTTCCACTGTAACATTTTTTTTATAGAATGTTATTCACTTACCTCTCAAAAAATTTCTCACAAATTTGTCACTGCGGATTACCAGCAAAAAACAAAGCAAATCGATTTTTACCCCTCGCAAGACCCTACTTTGACAGTACCCACATGAGATTGTGCTATCTTCATTAGATTTATGCAAATGGAACAATTATGAAAGCATGTTGTCCATTAATATATTCAACCATCAAATACTTTCTTTTTGACAAATTCCAACCATAAAAAAAACCCATGATAACAGTAGCTAAGCAATTTAAGATTAATATCTTTTTGCAACAGTATCGTATACTAATCTTAACCCATCAAAACAAAGGAAAGAGAACCAAGGTTATCCGAAGAATCATTCTCCAATCTTCCTTTCTTTCCTTGCTTGCCCAAATGATTAATAAGCTGAAATACTACCAAATAATGTCGCCATTAACCCTGCAAGAAATTTTTTTATTCATATTATGTTCTTGAGTTGAAAGAGTAAATTATGTAAAAGTAAAACTCTAGTAGAAATCGTATATCATATGCTTAAACACTGCCGCCTCAGGCATACACTTGGCCAACTTAATCTCATTGTGCTTAAGAGACTAGAATATAAACTATTGCTAGAAGTCCATGTATACTTACCTTGGTCGGGTCAAATAAACAAAACAACCTATTTTCTTCCCAAAAGATAAGGAAACAACATTATTAAGAGATATTAGGTAGTTCCAATAATTCATCAAACGTGAGAACTCCATTACATTCAACTAAAAAATCTGAAAATCATAATATATAGGCAAACCCTAAATCAAAAATTGAAACTATTTTAAATCCCACCAAAATGGTCAAAACCCTAGAATTAGAAACACACAATTATTGAAAAATTACATTGATTAAGAGTTAAAATAAACAATGCCATATTTTCAATCACCTAAAAATAGCTTTTATTCTTCTCCAACACATAAGAAAATTGATAAATAAAAATAACAACACATCAAGCACAGAGCACCCGTATCCTATTGCTTTGGTGCCTAATCCAAACCTCAGTATCTGAACTTGACACCTCTGTACTCTATTACATAAAATTAGATTAACAAAATGGATTTAGTTGAAGACAGTTACCAAAACCTATATAAGGCCATTTAACATTCCTTTGACAGGAAACACAACGAGCTCTTTGTATGTGTGATTCAAGGAGGAGGCTCATTCTAAGCTCCATTGCTTGTTCAATTTTTTGGAGGAGTTGGGGAAGGGGCACTAATTATTTTGTTTAGTGTTACGCTTTGGGGCGGAGTGGTGGTTGGGAGGTTTTTTGTTCCCCTCAACACTTGTTTTTTTTGGTCTTCTATATACACTTTTGTATATACCCTTTATGCGGTTCCATCTAATATACTTTGCTTACTTATCAATTATTCATTGCATACTGCACAAGATCAACTCCTACATAAACTACATATAATTTTTGATCCACTCCATGCCTTCAAACCAAGAAAAATAGTGAACATTCAGAACCGTATAAAACTGAACATGTTTGCCAAGAGTTAAAACAGGATATTACCATGTTGTGAATTGAATAGAATGAAAAAACATGCTAGAACATTAACCGCGAGCCTTTAATAGTAAGTCAACATCAAAATCTTTCCAGTAGGAGGACTTGACCCAGCATTTTACACCAAATAGAAAAAAAAAAGGCAAAGAAAATCGGATTTGATCAGAGCAAGCCTACGAGGACACATAAAGGGCTTTGCGTAAATTAATTAGGTAAAATTTATGGAAAATAATCACCGCATTAAGGTCTCATTGTCGTTGATAGGAAATTATTTTAAGAGAAACAAATTCCAACATTGGAGTGATTTAAGTGACATCAAGTTAATATATGAACCCAGAGAGAGAAAGAAAAACCAACTCTAATCACAAACAATATGTTTCCTGAGTCATACCAAGAAATTTAAACAATATGAAGGTATTAGATACAGCATAAGGGGCACAACCACTAAATTAACTCACCTCTTCTTTGAAATTTCTTTCTTCTTCCCATATCTTCCATATCCACCATTGAGCTTCACAAGGCTTTCTACACAAACTTTCCGGTTATAGAAGTCGAGCTTGTCACTAACCTGAACTTTCTCGAATGTCTTCCTTTTAAGGTCATACCACCACATGACCACACCGCCATCTTGTGCCAAAAGTACTTTCTCACGGCTCTTGGAATACACAACAGGCATTAAAAAGATAAATGACATTAGATCACTTGGCTGCTTAACTGAAATCAACTTGGTCCAAGAATTCTTCACTCCGTAGTCCTTCATCACCCACATGTCCACCTTGATAGAGAGGAAATTGCAAATCAAACAAAGGGTTTCTCCCAACACCTCCACATGCATATAAACACCCTTGTCCAAATATTCAGGCAGTGGCACCAACCCATATTGCTCAGTTCCAAGATCAAAAGCCGCAATGAATTTTTCGCTATCCAATTCCAGTTTTCGACACACAATCCAGTGTAAAGCACCACCAACAAACACACCATGGCTGCCATTGTAACAAAGATAATAAGGAAAATCCGTAATTCTTCGCCACGAAGCCAATTTCTGAGAGTAAACTTTAACTATAGAAGCCAATGAATAAACATCTTTACCATAATACTGTTCCATCCTCACCAGCTTATAGTCATGGTTAACATGATCATAACCAAAACCATAAACAATATATAGGTAGCTATAGGAACCCTTTGAAAACTCAAACCCAGGAGATGGTAGTTTAATGTGTTTTCTGGTTGATGGGTTCCACAATACATGTGTTTTTAGACGAGACAAACATACCAACCCATTGCAAGAACCCAATATATTAGGGAAGATGCCATAATAAGGCTTTAGTGGGGAGTCGAGTTCCATGGGGTTAGTAAGTGAATCAGGGTCAACAGAATAACCTTGTCGAACGATAATAGTGGTGTTGGAGTTTGTTTTGATGGATTGATTTACATGCAAGTAAATGAAATCTGGCTTCTTTGTTAGGGCACACCATGTTTTTGAAACGCACCTGAAACGGATGAGAGATTTGACGGGTAATCGGGAGAGAATCTTGCGGAGTACATCCTCTGGAACGGGAACGTCAGACATTCTTACTTCAGTTCGGCTTCCCTCCCCCGTCTCTTCCTCTTCCCACCCGTCGTTTCATATATAGATGCAGCCCAAGAATTTTGTAATTTGAATTTTTTTAATTCATATTCTCTCCTAAATTGAATTTTGTGGGGGCTTTGTAAATTTAGGACCTATTGTAATATGTATCTTGAAAATATGACAACAAACATTTTTTTTTTATAGTTTTAGTCCCTATTTTTGAATAAAACAGCTGACGCGGACTCATATTCATAAAACGTTAACCAATCACAGCATGTCGCGTATCCCTTTAATTTGAAAATAGGGACTAAAAATGAAAATAAAATGTTTGTTGTCCTAAATCCATAATCAATATTATTTGAAGTCGTAAAAATACATAATCTATTTTTTTTTTTTTGCATCGAAAATGATTATATTATCATGTTT
Organism: Sambucus nigra; assembly: GCA_949130495.1. NCBI lineage: Eukaryota > Viridiplantae > Streptophyta > Magnoliopsida > Dipsacales > Adoxaceae > Sambucus > Sambucus nigra. Next base: position 597,888,340 of record OX422215.1, on the reverse strand, counting down.
TCGAAAATTCACTAAGATAGGGCTATTGGGCTTGGGACTCTCTCAAATCTTTCGCCACTCCACTTTCAAACATACAATTCATAAATGCCAAATAAAGCCCTCTTAACATAATATCTCTTCCGCATGCATTTTTTTATTTATCATTTATCTTTCATTATGTAAACTAACCATTTGAAGAGACCTAATAAAATGCTGACAATAATAATTTTTAATTCAATAATTATATACAATTTAAGCAAAGACAAAAATTTTAAACTTGAGTAATAGTTATTGACAACTTAATCATTAACTGAGTTATAATTTAGTACTTACTTTTTTACCAAACATGAACACGATTCAATTAAAATGCGACACAATACAACATTATACGAAACCTTATTTTTTTATCTAATAAGAACATAACGCAAATAAAAGTGACACGACACAAAATTTTATTTTTTTAACTAACACGAACACGAATTTTTTTCTAACCTAAGACGAACACAATCAAAGTAAAATAGACACGAGATGACATAAAATATTATTTTAATTTATTTACAAAAATAGAAACACGGCCGAATTGAAATTCGACACAATACGAAATATTTTTTTTACGAAACACAAATTTGGCCAAGTAAAAGCGACACAACATGATTATTTTTTCAAACACAAATAATAATTTTTTTTACCAAATACAAACACGATTTTTTTTACCAAACACAAACACGATCGAAGTAAAACATAAACACCACATCTGATCGTGTTTCCGTTTGGTAAAAAACTAAAAATAAAAACATGTTGTGTCGCTTTAACTGGGACATTTTGGTAAAAAAAAATGAATTCGTATTGTGTGGCATTTTAATTTGGTCGTGTTTCAGTTTTTGTAAAAAAAAATTTACAACACAACTGAATTAAAATAAAAAAGATTTCACAACACAACTGAATTAAAATACGACACTCTGTTTTTTTTACCAAAATGACCAAGTTAAAGCGACACAACAAGATTTTTTTTTAACAAACGCGATCCGATGTGGTGTTTATCCTTTACTTCGATCGTGTTTGTGTTTGTGTGTTGGTAAAAAAAATCATGGTTGTATTTGGTAGAAAAAATATTATTTGTGTTTGGAAAAAAAATCCTGATGTGTCACTTTTACTTGCCATAGTTGTGTTTCGTAAAAAAAATATTTCGTATTGTATCGCATTTTTATTCCATCGTGTTTCTGTTTTTCTAAATAAATTAAAATAATATTTGGTGTCATGTCGTCTCTCTTTTACTTGAATTGTGTTCGTGTTAGGTTAAAAAATATATTTTGTGTTGTATCCAATTTTAATTGGGTCGTGTTTGTATTTGATAAAGAAAAATTATGTCGTGTCGTTTTTACTTGGATCGTGTTTGTATTTTTTTACCTAACCTGAACATAACCCAATTACAAGCGACACAACACAAAATCTTATGTTTTTTTACTGGGGTCGTGTTTGTAAACCAAGATATTATACTATTATCAAAGTTCATATTCTCTACTAAATTGCATTTCTTGATGTTGTTTTTGTGTGTTGAATAGAGCTGATACTAGCATTTCGTATATATAATGTTGTCGTTGTTGCTATTGAAAGTCGCATCACCTTATGCTGTAAATTACATTTTTGTTTTTGCATCGAAAATGTTTTTATTATCATGTTTTCGAAAATTCACTAATTACACATCCACATAGGATTGTTAACAGGATTGATGCAACACACCAACTTTCAACTCCATATGACTTTACAGCAAATTGAACTTCAGGTATTTTTATTGGAATTATTTGAAGATCATTTTATTGGAATTCTTCATATATTTTATTTTTCTTTTTATTAATTTTTCTTTTGTTTAGATTGTTTTCTCATATTTGATAATTAGGTTATATTTCTTTGGTTGCATATGTAGAAAAATCTTTGGTTGTATGTAGACCAAACACATCCCCTTTCTTAATTTGCATTATATTTCTAGACCACTATTTATTAATTTTGGAGGTTCGTGTGGCACGTCAAAGTGGAGGTCGATTCGGTTCATGGGATTGCAGAAATGGGTTATGGTTGAGTAGGTTTATGAATTAATTCATTGTAGGTGTATACGTTTTGAAGAACATAAGGTATTTAGTAATATTACTAAAATAGTATATAGTAGGAAATTGTATTTTACTTGATAGATGATGTGCCTTTGTTTTATTTAGACACGAACATGAAACGATTCAATTTTTTTTCAGATAACATGAATATGATCCCAATAGGACAAGACATCACAAACATAATCGATCAACAATATTCGTACTATATATTTGCGCTCGCACATCGCGCGGCGTACATGCTAGTTTCGACAAAGAAACCAGCAGGCTCATATAGTTCCCTTATTAAAAGGAAAATCATCGGTAAACATCGAGTGCCATTTTGTACGGGGTGAATTTGAGTAAAATCTGATTTCTTTCGAAATTTTTTGAAAAAATATAAGATTTTTACATTTAATACAAAATTAAGTTGTATAGAAATTTGACCCTAGATAGAATCAGATTACCTCATTTGTAGGAAAGTGACTGGAATCAAAAACCATCCAGTATAAATGAGATTCTTACTTTCCCATGAGAATCCTAACAAATCATTTTTGTGAAGAGAAAAATAGACTTAAAAATATTAAATTATAAAAACTGCCAATAAAATCTAAATACTTATATTGTTATGTGAGTTTGTATTAAATTTAAAGTAAAACAAATTTTATTTAGATACTTTTTTCTACTCTTGTAATAATTAATTTGATTAGCTTACAGTATAATACATACATATAATAAATTATTATATATATATATATATATATATATATATATATATAAATACCAAGGTTCTAAAAAATGCGGGGCGTGATCGAGGCGTGGAGGCCAAGCCTTAAACGTTAGAAGCCTAGGCGGGCATTAGGCTTAAAAAGGTGTGAAAAGGCGTTTAGGCATTCTTAATATATTTTAAGAATTTTTAACCATAACACGGCTTATAAAATACTAAAATTGTACATATCATTAAAATATGTCTGAATATATGCAAATTAAAATACTATTTGATTATTTTGGATGAGATAATGGTCCTGGTTAGTAAAAAATTCTTTAAAACGCGATATCGTTTCACTAAAGCATTGTTGTTTTTATAAACAAGTTCGCCTTAAGGGTTTTACCAAGAATAAGGCGTAAAAAACTTAAAGCGTGGTGTTTCTCCCAAGTCTTAAGCCTAGATGTGCCTATGCGAAACCTTAGCGAGTTTTTTAGAACAGTGATATATATATATATATATATATATATATATATATATATATATATATATATATATATATATATATATATATATATATATAAAGGAGCATGGTTTTTGAATTCCAATTCTATGTGAGCACAATAACGATCCAGATTCTACAAAGAAAATGAAAGGTGCTAATTTGGTCTTGCATTTTCAAAATCCCGCCCAAAATTATCTCGATAAACTCACCATTCATCTTTCAATCACTATTTCACTTTTCTAAAAAATTATCTTCTCTATTCTTCCTACACATTACGCTCTCTTCCCTCCTTCTCTTTCTCTAGCACACGAAACTTCTCATGTTTTAGGGAATTGAGGTGGAATATTGTGACTTTTTTGTTTTCGGACCTATCAAATATACAATCCCACTCTTTAATTTGTGATGCAAAACCTTGGATTAAAATTTACTATGTTTTGTTTGACATTTTGATTGTTTTGAGTATATTTTGGTTTGTTTCCAATATATGCGAGTTTCAGATTTTTGGCACTCTACATGTCTCAGGTATACTCTGTATCCCTCTCCATCATATGTGTTTCAATTTTTAGTATATTTGAAGTAAGATATTTAAATTCAAGTTTGTTTCATCGGTGTAATTTTTTTGTGATCCTCTTTTATTCTGTTAAGCCTTATATTTTTGGCTTTTAATATGGGGTAAGAATGGGTAGTTTTTTTTTTATTTGGTCTTATGATTTAATGTCTTATTAAGGTTACCTTTTCTTCAAATTTGGTTATCCATTTATATTTTGGTTTTTGTTTAAAATGTCACTACAAGAAAAATATATTTTTATGACGCTTAAAAAAATAATTTAATGACATTTATTACAAAAATTTCATTTAAATGTTAATTCTTTTATTAATATGACATTTATAATATAAAACGTCATTTTATACATATTAGTCTTTTAATGACACTCTAAATATAAAAATCATATTTAGTTATACATATTATGACCTTTTAAATATTTTTTTTTTTTGTGTGTGTGTGTGGGGGGGGGGGGGGGGGGTTACCCGCGCGACAGCCTCCAAAATTTGATTTTGCCCGCACGCTAGCTCCTTTCTCCTCACGGCTCCTCTCACCTCCTTTCCTCACGTCTCCTCTCCATTCTCTCTCAAGTTGGGTGATTTCTCCATTATCTGGTATGTTTTCTCCTCTCCACTCTCAAGTTGCCGACCTGTACGTATATGTATGTAAACATAATGAAGATGTCTGCCATTTCTTATTCCTTTGAAATCGTATTCGTTCTATACTTGAAAACCAACTCCGTAATACATATTAAATTAAAAGTCTCTTGAAAACTAAAATGATGATCCATTCTAAACTCCATTAATTAATCTCTCGATCAAATACAATCTAGATTCAATTAATCTATTTTCATCATTCTCCACTCAAATCGCATTATACAATACTACTAATATTACTACATCTATGTAAAAAAAATATTTTTAGAAAAAAAGTTTAAAAAAAGTTTTCAAAATTTCAAATTTATTTTTTTATATAAATAAATAAAATTGGTTATAAAAACATTTTTTATTTATGAAAAAATTAACCTTTTGTAATGGCTTTAAAATAAGATATTGAATTTATTATATATAATAATTTTTAGAATTATCATTATATTTATTTATTATACATCGCCCGTGCATCGCACGGGTTATATGTTAGTTAGACTAATAAGAGTACTCACGAAATTTAGTCTAGGTCCATTATAAGCCTCAATCCAATTAGCCCAAATCATACTCCAAATTGCCCGAAACTTGGCCTAACCCATATACTAACCCAAAAGACTTAAATTCTACTATTATAAGTCAAAAGGAATCAATTAAATTAAAATCTTATTATTAATTAGTTATATGTCACTCGACACTATAAGAAATTAGTTCACAATCGATGGAACCCGAAATCAAGGGAATAATCCAAACAAGAAAACCCTCGACCCTTAGTCTCTAATCATTCCATAGTCGCTCATAATATTAAGTCACTTCAAATATTTAATTAATTCATTACAGTGTATTATTTCTATCTCCAAAAGTATGAATTCATGTTACACAAATACAAACTATATAACATGTATAAAATATACGAAGTGACATCTCATATGTTACGAAACGCAATTAAATAATTAAATACACAATATAAATAACGCATTGAAAATACGAGGTATTACAGTTTGGGAGGTGTGCGCCATGTGCCTAGGTGATGTCAGTAGCCCAATACACTTACAACACAAGGAGATTTGCAAATATTCCACTTCATGTGTCAATAACTAACTTGTGATTGTTCTCTCATATAACTTGTAAAACGTGATCTCACCTAACCTATATAGATTAGACGTGCGTCAATCTATTCTCTCATCTCTAGTAGCATGTAAATACCATACAGAAACCTTATGTGAGGAAGAAGACTTTTACATATTGTCATGCAACAAAATTGTAGAACTTGAGAGCTTGTAATCAGTTTATTTTCATGGTGATTGCCAACTAAAGTAATATAAAAATCTGCACTTGTTTACCTAAGCACCAAGTTGGGATGAACCACGTAAATTCGGGTTCCTCTCTTTTTCTCTTTAACTCTTTACTTAATTAGTATTACAGTTGGGTCAAGGTTGGTATTACTCAATACGAACCCGATATGACACGACACGACACGTATAAATTGCCTCACGCGTACCTATAGCATGAGATGTAAGAAGTCAACCTCTAACCAACTGTCTTATCCATTGTATGCTTTACTATATAAGTCTCAATAATCTTCTGTTACTAACATCATCCAAACAAATAAGAGAGTTGCACTTCCTACCGTATAACGCCTCATAGAGAACCATTTAGATACTAGATTGATGAATGTTATTATAAGCAATCTACACTAAAAAAAATGTTCATCTCATAATTAAAATACCTAACGGCCTTCCTCGGTCACAAATTTAAATTTCTACCAGCACGAATTAAACTTGTTAACATAATTTATTTTCCTAACGGCCTAAGGCCGATAGAAATGTAATAATATATCAAACCAATTTTCTAACGCAAAATAGGATTAGTAATGGTTACATGATGTTAGAAAATCATTTTTCGAGGGTATTGTTTGTCTAGAGCCAGTGTGAGGAAATCTTTGTAATACTTGCATGTACCAAAAATCTTGTATTAAAACCAAGAATTATATTTTATGCTTTTAATCAAATAACGTGGTTGTTTTGTAATTAAGGATACATACTTATTCATTTGTTTTGTTTCTGGTGTGAGCTTTTTTTAGTCTTTATGTTAGGAATCAAGGTTTATCTGTAGGTTATTTGATATTTTATTTTTGGCGTCTAAACAAATATGTAGGTTATTTGATAGCTTGGGTTAATTTTGTTATTGCATTAGGAAATTAAAGATCCGAAAAAACAAAGAGTACAGACAAAGAAAAAAAGCCCAAAAAATCAAGAAAACAAAACTAAAAATATCATGAAAGAAAAGGAAATTATAGAATAATATAAAATAAAATAAAAATGAAATACCCAACAATTTCGTATTGGTAATTGATTTCAGAACCTGAAAATCGAAATTATCGAAATCAAAAACACCAAAAAAATTGATATGGTATTGACATGGTATTGGCATCATATTGCCAAACCCGCCCCGTACTTTTACTAAGTACAGACCAAACCGACTAATAAGCACCCTGTCTCGAATCATAAAAAGTGATCTTCAAGTATTAGAATGCCCATCAAATTGCCTCTCTCTCTCTCTCTCTCTCTCTCTTTCGGGTTGAATGCTCATATAAAATCTAGAGAAAAAAATAGAGAGAAGAGCCAACCCAAACCAACACGAATCCAATCCGCACTAGTTCATCTAGTTAACAACCCACCCTAACCTAGGCACATGCGCACCCAAATCCGATGCTAGGTCTAGAAACAAGATTAGGAACCTCTAAAGTTGTGGAATAACTCTACATGGTATAGTGGTCATCTTAGTCTTTTATTTCAAAATAAAAGGTCAAGATTAACTTGACTTGATATTTAAAATAGTGTAGTGATGTGGTGAATGGCGGAGATTTGTATAACTCTACTTGGTAGAGTAATTACATCACTCATTAGGAGCCCAATACCTAGACAAATGTCTATCGAAAGAATCACTATAAACCGCTATGCCTATTTACTTTATTATTACTTTCTTACAAAATTTAGCATCAGCTTCGTACACTCTAGAACATCACGACTCTCTGCAAACATGCAAATGCACATTTAGATCTATGTACAATCCATGTTATCACAAGTTGATCAGCCGTCTCTATTGATCATACTTTACTTTCTATTATTTATTTATTTTCAATTTACAAACTGTAATGGCTGAGTTCCTATAGATCATACTGGGAAAATGAGATTACATTCAAATTTAATCATATACAACGCTAATTTTATTTACATGGTGTAAAGGGTCTGGAACAACCCTTGTAGCATACAGGTTCTGTAACATACACGTGTGACTAGGTAACAGAAAGCCTATCGCCCAACTCTTTTCTGTATAGGTGAAATAAACCACTGCGATCTGCTATTTAAAGCTTCTCATTCAACAAGGTCTTGTATTGATCGTCTCGGTCTCCTAATTTGCGCATCAGTTCAACCTAGAAACAAAAGAAAACAAAATAGAATAATTATACAGGAATGAAGAATTTCTATTATAATGGAACAACACAAGTAGAATTCTATTTAATTTTCTAAACAAATCATAGGACTCACTGCAGTTATAACTAAGTGAAAAGGCCTCAGGGATGTAAAAGTGAACCACTTAAAAACCAATTCACATAGGCTCTGTTTGGTTGTGCAAATTATTTGATTATGTGAATTGGTTCATTGTGAATTAGTGAATTATAAATGAGTGGATTTGAAATGAGTTTAAATCAATTTTTACGTAATGTTTGGTAATCTGAAATTGATGTTAAGGTTTTACGAGAAAAAAAGATAAAAATTAATTAAGAGAGAGGGAGGGGGTAAGGAGGGAAGGGAGGGAAAAGAGACATAGGAGAATGCACTTTATCTAACTCCTATTCTAAATGGATGCATTTCACGTTTTTTGTGAAATGATCCAACTTCAGATTTTACACGAGTTAAAATGGGGCAATAAATAAATCATTTCATTAATGAAATCAAACACAATTAATGGGTTAATATGTAAATGGATCAATTTATTAATGAACCAATTTACAATTTTGGAACAACCAAACGGGACCATACTTTTGGCATAAGAAAGAAGAGTATAAATTACAATAGTTGTTAAATTTCCCCGTCATCCTCAATAGCACCAAATTTGGACCCTGATTTTTGTTAAGTGGATGAGAAACACATAATTTTTTTTATTACATAATGAAGACTTGATGATATTCATTGCAGACAATGCTCTTTATACAAGTGCACCTAGTAAGAAAAATGTCGACTTCATGAGCAAATACTAATTTTGAATTTTACATTCTACGTTCCATAGTAATAACATAAAATTTAAATAACCCTTTGTCCCAAATTAACATTCTCATGACGATTGTTTTAAAGATACACGCAATCCGTGGCCAAGATCAAGACTTGTTTACTATCATGAAATTTGGTTCATTAATTACAATCACAAAAAAAGAAAGTGCATTCTTCATTTGGACATTAAAAAGAAAAGAAAGACATTTAATTTGGAACGGGGGGAGTAGATAAGTTGAGCATTCTTCATTTGGCCATTAAAAAGAAAAGTAAGACATTTAATTTGGAACGAGGGGAGTAAATATGTTGAGCATACCACGTATCGTGCCCATATGATTCAAAGATATGTCATGTTCGGGCCAAATTATGAAGCATGTTAGTCATGTTCTTCGCGTTTTGTTGTGCTATTCGTGTTTTTACTCGTGTTTACGTCAAGTCGAGTAATCTTGCAAGTTAAATGGATCATGTCAGGTTAAAAAAAACATGATATTGTCTCGTGTTGGATCACAACATGACCAAAAAACACAAACCTCCATCCCTAATAGTGGGACGCATAACAAACTTCCTATGCTGAGAATACACGTGAAACTCCTCCATGTGGGTGTGTCATGGGCATATTGAATGCAAGGTACTATATTGACCCAATATGTAATGATCTTCCCGCACCAAACTCCTTTGTGTATATTATATGTGTGTATGTGTGTAAGTTCATGCATTTGATCCCTAGATTGAAACAATTCATTACAACAACTGTAAAAATTCCGAATAAGTGGAGAATACAAGAATGACCTTTCAACCCATTTATGAAAAACACCTGGTGATTCTTAGTACTTAAATCCTATGAACTTCTAAACTCCATTTGTGTTGTTTCCTAGTTTTGTATAATATTAGTCTTAATTTGTTTTAGTCGGCCTTTGGCCCCCATGTATCTAGTTATACTGAGCTTGATCTTCAATTTTTTCACTTTTTAGGCTTTGACACCCAAAAGTTTCATGCATGCTCATGGAATGTCACAAAAGATTCCCATAATGCATCATAAGTGTATTAACGATGCTTTTGGAATCAAACTCCAAGAAGTAAAATAGTGGGGATCACACTGAATATAACAGAATGAGGAGGTTAAAGTCAAAATAATCCTATTTTACATATTACAATTTTTCAGTTTACGTAGAATATAGTTAAAATTCTAACTAATTGAATAGACATCAGATATTGGAAAGAAAACAAATTAAGCCAAAACAAGTCATGAGTGGGTGTGATTGCCCCACTCGTGCGGGGTTGATCCACCAATGGATAGCACAAGATAATTCCCATTTACACTCGACTAAATAATAACGGGAAGGAAAAAGATGAGGAAACATAAGAGGATTGCACCAGTTATTTTCATGCGTGAAAAGTTTTACCAAAGTTTAGTTTATAGCTTTGAAGATTATGTTTACAGTTTTTGTTGACCTTTTGGTTATTCCGCTTGTACATGGGTGTCACCCCCTTAGCGGCCTTCTTTTTTCATAATGATACTAGTATTTTATCAATAAAAAGAATCCAAACCAAGTCACATGTAGAAATTATATCTATGCATACCATCAATATTATAGAAATCGATATGGAAAAGATATTGTTCCCTCCTAATATAATTGCAAGGTAAATGAAAAATTGCAACCGTAATCCTTACCAAGTTTTATTATTTATCAAGTGACTTCAATATATTCTCAACTACAATTATAAAAAAAAGCCATGAGCCATCGATGCAAGTAAAAGAGAATGTTAGAAGACAACTAGTGAAAAGAATTTGATTTCCAAAAATTTTAAGGAACTATCCATTTGTTTAATGCCTCATAGTGATAATATTGGAGCTCTATCGAGGGAAGTTAGGGTCGTCCTGACGTGGAAACTCCATGCTTACACTTAATTCATTATAGAAACAAAGACCACTACACAACTGATGAGGTTTATTTTCGACTAGTCCGAAACCGAACGACAGATATCTTCGAAGAACATTACAGTCACCAAGTGGACAAGATAACAATCAACATACAAATGAGGGGATGGTGGATTAGCGATTGGACGAATGAACGAACGCATAATGACAGCATGGGGAGTATGATGACCTTGTGAGCACGAACAACCCCACCTCAGTCCGCCAAACGCTCAAGTTTCATAAGATGAACGACCATTTGAATCTCCAAGCCTTTGTCAGCAAGTCGTTAGTTCAATGGCTTAACACGTTTCCTATTAATGTGGTCGTGAATATCGGCAAACAAGAACCGTGGGAGTACATGGAGATGCCAGGGAAGAACACGTGTCTTCCTTAAATTCAGATCTTCTCAACATAGAATGACGTTATAAAGGTTGAATATATAAAGCCTCTTGTAGTGTGAGATCTAGTTACACTAACAAGCTCGTTAATCCTCCCTAATTTCCTATAATTCTCTAAAGTAATATAAAAACTCTCTCACCCCTTCACCCCGTGGACGTGGGCTGAGCTCAGACAAACTGCGTATATCCGGTGTTTCATTCTCATCTTATCTCCTTCACTTGTGTGGCATTATAGACTATAAATTTATTGTGTTGTGTGCGTGAACAATTAGATTTTCACCTCAACATAATTGGCGTCGTCTGTGGGAACAACAGTTTCCAAGGCCATAAAGAAGAATTAAGTTATGCAAGCCATGAATGTCTTCAGAATGCAACATTAGGTTCTTCAAGATCAGCTCGCGGAGATCCTAAGTCGTTTACCACCCACTCCATCACTGGTATTGGAGCAGCAAGTGGCCCAGGCTCCTCCCACCGAAGAAAATATTGGGGTACAGAGAACGAAATACTCCAGTAACCTCCACCACGCCCCGCCCGACTAGATCACTGACGTGCCAAAATCATCGAACAAACAATGGGAAATTGCTCGTAACTTGGAGCAACAAAAAAAGTTGTTCAATTATGGGATTTTGATCGAAGGAAGCTTCAAAGAAGACCCCAATGTCTGGAAAATGTTCGTAGACGGTTCGTCATGTGCCTTTGACAGAGGAGCAAGCTTGATAATTACCACGTCGGATGACATTGACGTAGAATATTCCCTCAGATTCTAATTTGAGGCCTCTAATAATGAAACAGAGTATAAGGCAATCATAGTAGGGTTTAACCTACCTTCATCTCTTGGCTTCGAACAAATATAGACACGTAGTGATTCTCAAATAATAGTGAATCAATTATTTAGAATTTATGGAGCATGCGAGGAGTCCATGTCAAAATTCCTAGTCAAAACACAAAGGTTGATAGCAATTTGTCCCGCAATCCAATAAGCTAGTTACATGTTAGTAGAACCTAAAGGAGGATAACCCAGGTTCGTCCAATATCTATAACTAGTAAAGAAGATTAGTCAGGTAACATCCGACCATATAATCATAAAGCTAAACTACTAGTAGACCCAATCTAAATAACTGACAGTCAATAAGTTGAAGTTTCGACGAGTGTCGACTGCAAGGCAGGTCAAACTCCCACCAGTCGACAAAAACATCATAGAAGTCGAACTCAAGTCTCCTTTCAGTTGAGAAATCATGGATTGCTCAATTCCGCCCAACTTCAAGCTCTCAAGAATGGATTCCTTCGACGAAACCACCAATCCTAGGAACCACATAGATCATTATGGGGCAGATATGGATTTTCTGGCCAGCCCAGACCAGATTAGATGTCGAGCGTTCGCCACGACCCTAAAGTATTCGATGAGAACTTCGTTCAATCATTGTCACCCATTTCTGAACGATCTTTTCCATCCGAACCTCTGTCAGTTCCCTCTTCTAGCCCTTAAAATTACTTCTCACGATGATCCCCTCTTAATCAAAGCATTGATATTAAACTGGGTCGTTGAGAGAATCATGGTTGATAGAGGGAGTTCAGCCAACATCATATACTTCGAATGCTAAGAGAAAATTGAGTTGGGAGCACGCCTAAAGCCAGTGAATGGACCATTGTTGGGGTTCTCCGGAGAGAAAGTATATCCAGAGGTTCAATTGAACTTCCATTCACAATCGAGAAAGTGCCTAGGTCGATTACACTATAGGTAGAATTTGTGGTAGTAAGGTCACCATCGGCCTATAACATCGTGATTGGGCGAACAACTTTAATCAGGCTCGATGTGGTCCTATCAATCAAGTCCCTCACTCTTCGGTTTCCTACGCCAAACGTGGCAGGGGTTGTGCGCGGGAGTCAGCCGCGTGCCACGAGTTGTCATTTTGCCTTGCTAAAGAAGAAGGAGACCTTAAATGTTGATGGGTTGGACCCGAGAGAGGAGCTGACGATAGGATCCCCGGTTGAGGACCTGATTCCAATTCCTTTATACAACGACCGACCAGAAGGAGTAGTATACATGGGATCGTCACTAACTGTCGGGAAGAGGGAGGAGCCAATTTTGTTCCTTAAAAAGCACCATCAAATATTTGCATGGAGCCACAAAGACATATTTGGGATCGATGGCTTAGTAATTACTCACAAACTGAAGGTCAACCCGACTTCTCGACCGGTAAGATTGAAGAAGCGGGCGTTCACCCCCGAGTCAGGCTGCCGATGTTGAAGTAGGAAAGTTGCTTGACGCAAGATTTGTTTGAGTTTCAGATATCTTGATTGGTTGTCGAACGTCGTTATGGTTCGGGAACCAAACGAGAAATGGAGATTATGTGTTGATTATTCGGATTTGAATGAAGCTTGTTCAAAGGGCTCATACCCACTGCCAAGGATTGATGCCCTAGTGGACGCCACGACAGGGCACGAGACTTTTTTCATTCATGGATGCTTACTCCAGATATAACCAAATTCGGATGCATTCGAATGATGAGGAGGAAACGTCTTTTATGACACACAGAGGTACGTATTGCTACTGGGTGATGTCATTCGGATTAAAGAACGCAGGGGCCACATACCAGACGCTCGTAAACTAAATGCTAGAAGACCAAATAGGGAAGACGAGGGAAGTCTACATCGGGGATTTGCTGGTAAAAAGTCTGAAAGAAGACGACCAAGACTTGAAAACTTATCTGACATAAATCTCGCTCCTTTCAAAGACGATTCCCGAGGAAGAATTATGCCTTTACCCCGTCATCTCTTCAACGGCGATCAGTTCAGTCCTGACCGGGACGATGCAAGGCTCAATGGTCAGTCTACTATGTAAACAGAGTGTTTAAAGGGGTAGAAACTAGGTACCTGATGTTGGAGAAACTAGCATTTGCACTAGTTGTATCAGCTCGAAAGCTGAGGCTATATTTTCAAGCCATACCATAGTCGTTCGGACAGACTTTTCGCTTAGCTAGGTCCTACACCAACTGAAGGTATTCGGAGGATTGATGAAATGATCGATCAATCTTGGAGAATTCGATATACACTACAAGCTGAGGGTATTAGTCAAAGGACAAGCAATCGTCGATTTTAACGCATATTTTACCAGCACCGAGGGGCAGAATACCCCCAGCAAATCATTGAAGGAAAGCATATATGGGTAGTCTACGCGAACGGATCCTCTATTAAGGAAGGTTATAGCGCGGGACTAATAATGGAGACGCCCGATGGCACTTGCATTGAGTACGCACCAAGGTTCAACTTCAAAGCATACAACAATGAAGCCGAGTACGAGGTACTAATCGATGGAGCAAAACTCGCGCTATCCCTCAAAGCCAACCAGGTACAGTTCTTTAACGAATCCAATGTTATCACTCAAAACTCTAACGTATTTGGTGAGTACGAGCCAAAGGGAAAAACATGATGGTTTACTTGAAGCGGTTCCAGGAAATAGCAAGACGGTTTGAAAGATTCGCTATCCAACATATTCTGAGGGAGGACAACACCAAAGCCGACCACCTAGCCAGGATGGCATCAATGGAATCCCCTTGTGGAAATCCTAAACAGACCTAGCATCCAGCTGAAGGAAGCAGGGGCAATCGAAATGGTTCAACAAGCACCCAGGTGGATAGACAAGTATGTCCAATACATCAAGGATGGGATCCTTCCCCAAGACCGAACGGAGGCGAAGAAGGTAAAAGTCAAAGCAACCAAGTATTTACTTTATGAGGGAATGTTGTACCAGAGGGGATAAGTTCAATCGATTTCGAGGTGTGTTCACCCATTTGAAGTCGATTTAGTCCTGAAGAAGCTCCACGAAGGAATCTGCGAAGAATACCTGGAAAAAGGAGTAACGGAGAAAGCATTAACGCAGGGCTACTACTGGCCCACGATGAGCAAAAACGTTGAACGATTTGTCAGGAGTTGTGACTGGTGCCAACGAACCGCCAATGACGTACACCGACCAGTCGAAGAATTGTCAACGATCGCCTCGCCATGGCCATTTGCCTTATGAGATGGATATTCTCGATCCGTCGACCGGGAAGGGTCAATGCAAGTTCTTATTAGTGGAAATTGACTACTTCACAAAATGGGTAGAAGCCAAGTCGTTAACCATAATCATTAATCAGAAAGTTCACCCATTCATCTGAAAGTACATCATCAGTCGTTTCAGAGTGCCCCATGCCATCATCTTTGATAACGACAGGCAACTTGATAGCTTGAGGATTGGCAATCTATTCAAAGAGTTTAAGATCAAACACTACTATTCAGCCCCAAAACACCCCAGGAGTAATGGCCAAGTGGAAGTAACGAACCGAAATCTCCAACGTAGGATCAAAACATAACTTACTTACTCCAAAAGACTCTGGGTTGAAAAGCTAGTCCCTGTCCTACAACAACAACAAGGAGGGCGAAAGGGTCCACACCTTTTGCTTTGACTTATGGAATCGAAGTCGTGATACTAATTGAGTTAGAAGTGCCAAGCTTGAGGGTGCACTGTTTCAATGAAGCAATAAATGACGAACAACTCCGGACCAACCTGGACCTCCTTGACAAGCGCAAAGAAGAAGCAGCATTGAGGGTGGCGGTGACACAATAAAAAACAACCCAATATTACAACCGGAGAGCGAGAAATTGATATTTCGAGGTCGGTGACCTTGTCCTCGAGAAAATGATGCAGTCGATCAAAACTCCGAGTCGTGGAAAATCAGCCGACAATTATGAGGGCCCTTATGTAATAGCACGCATCATACGACCGCGGACATATGACCATGAGGTCCGCACACTTCCTCGTCCATGGAACGTTGAGAACCTAAAGCTTTATACAAGTGAGGACAATCATCGAGCCAAACTAAACAGCCGATCACCAATTTGAAGCACTTTTTTAATATATGTTATATCTTTTTCAATTTTAACAAGTTAATTCTTGCATTTCCCATTCCTATTTCCTTGAAAATGTAGCTCTATGCATTACAACTATTATCAATAAAAGGAAATTGTTCTCCTAATAATGTGTTTTTTCTCAAATGATTGGCTTATCAATGCACTATTTTCTCACACCCACCCCACTGAGAGCATACCAGTTATGCACCAGTATAGCGACCGAATCCCCACCTAAGCGTTCCAGTTATATCGGATTATGAACCAACCGCTAGGTCGAAAGAAGGCTCACAACAGGCCACATCTTGGTACACATCTTCTAGACTAAAAAGTCTCGAAAAAATAACATGGTTGATCTCCAAGTTAACTCCAAGCCCCCTCGGATTTGATACGATCTGCACGGCATGGTCGGTGCGAGTATAAATTGGGTTAACTTTGAGTCAAGCGGGGTTATCTCCGATCACTCGGTTATTTTCACATAAAATAGGGGATATATGGTAATAATAATGCAGGCGTGCTGAAATTCGGAGCAAAAAATTTATTCTAATAAACCTAGTGATCGGAACATATATGGACGTTCGTACCACCCTTCACCAATTGACCTTCGAAGTATAAATAGCTCAGTTCATCAACCGAGTATAAACAACACGTAAACCGAGTATAAACAACTTGTATAAGTGACTAGGTTCGTTAAACGAATATAAACAATCTCTGCAATTAACTCGATTCATCAACTGAGTATGAATACTCTGCTCGGCAATCACCAACCACGGTGCAAACATCAAAAGAAATCCGCTTCTCAGTGGAAAAGTTAACATAATTTGACATAATTTATAAGCAAGTATGGGAGAAGACAATTTACAACAAAAATTCTAAGCATAGCAAAATAGAGAAAAAGTCGAGGTATGATAATAGGAAATCATCACAACATTAAACACAAAAGATCATCACGGCCATGCTATTAAGAATACAGGAAAATCAAATATTCAGGCCGAAGCCAATATTCTAAACTATTAAAATTCAAATGTTTATCAAGTGAAAAGAAGACTATGGAACAGGGGGTGGAGCGGGAGGGACACGTAAGACAGAATTCGTCCCATCTACTAACGCATTGAAATATGGAGATCTTCACCTTCTGAATCCATCGGGGCTAGGAGATGTCAGAAGCCCATGAAACTGGGCATATCCCTATTGATCCAAGAACAAGGGCAAGAGCATCAACAACTCTTCAGCCTCGCAATCGTCTAACGCTCCTGGTAGACGTTGATGAAGGATTGATTTTATAACATTCCACCATACTCCAAAGTCAAGAACGACTTCAGGTAAATGAACCTGATCGGTGGGGCCGGAGCCCGTTCGGCCTTCTCCTTTTTGGTAAGTTGTCGCTTCAAAACCGATGGAAATGGGTCCCATTTTAAGGATTATTCGTCATTTTATTTTCTTTTATTTTGCTATTGTATTTTCTTTCTTTTGTTTTAGTATTTAAAGGTAAGGGTAGGAAAAGACAATTAAGGGAATTTTTGTAATTAAAATATTAGCTTATGGCCTAATCTACTCCCCTTTAAATGTCCCCTTGTATGCCTCATTTCAAGAGGACTTAATTTTGGAATAGAAAAAAGTATTTCTCTCTACAAGTGTGATAGATATTTTTAGGAGCCTTTTACGTGTAGTTTACATCAAATTGGTATCAGAACGGGTGTCGCTTCACATTGGTATTGGTGTATCGGTGTATTTTTATCAAAATCCTACACTACTCTTTAATGGCTCCAAGAAAAATGACAACAAGAGGTGATTAATCGAGAATTGAAACAACAATTTTTGAGTTGAAGCAACATGTGGCCAACTCTTTTCTAAACTAGGCCTAAACCCTAACCATAGCCCACCCAAAACCCTAAATCTCATCCCTTTCATTGCCTCCCCTTCCCAAACCCTAGTACCATCTTCCCTAACCCTTTTACCTCGCCCCCACCTCAAACACTAGTCTCCACCTCTACCCAGCTGCGAGCAGGCCCAAACCAAAATCCAACCCTTGCCGCTACCTTCCCCACCCAGGCGGCCAACCACCAGACTTGTCGACCACCCCAAATCCTCCCTTGCTGCCCGCGACCCAAACCCCAGTCCCCTCGACCCAAAAAATACCTCATCCGAACCCAACCCGACCCAAAATCAATCGCATCCTGGCCACCGACCACCCCAGGAGGTCGCGCATCCCTCTAAACTCCAAACTTACTCCGGAAGCCTAAGGTTTTGCCCTAAATCTGTTCGGAACCCACCTGGGCTGCCGTACCCAGCCCCAAACCTATCTAACCGCTCCAAAACCATGGTTTTTTACCCGGGTGGAAGTTTTTAGGGCTGCTTTGGGTGAAGAAAGAGATAAGAAGAAGATATGAAGACCAAGATCTGTGGGATGTGCACTCCTCATCTTTCATAAATTAATTTTTGGCCCTTACAAGTTTTTGGCACACTTGTTTGAATTTCCACACGAGTCCCTAATTTTTTTGAATGCTCGAGGACAAGCTTGGTTTTAAGAGGGGGAGAGTGATGAAAATGGGTCCCATTTTAGTGATTATTAGTCATTTTATCTTCTTTTGTTATTGTATTTTCTTTCTTTCGCATTAGAATTTAGAGGTAAGAGTAGCAAAAGGCAATTAAGGGCATTTTTGTAATTATAATATTAACTTAGGGCCTAAGTTACTCCTCCGCTTTAAATACCCCCTTGTAAACCTCATTTGAGGAGGACTTGATTTTTGGAATAGAAAAGAGTATTTCTCTCTCTAAAAGTGTATTAGATATTTTTAGGAACCTTTTGACGTGTAAATTACGTCAAATTGGTATTAGAGCGGTTGTCGCTCCGCATTGGTGTTGGTGTATCGATGTATTTTTATCAAAATCGTACATTACTATTCAATGGCTCCAAGAATCTCCAAACGACAACAAGAAGAGATTAATCGAGAATTGAAACAACAAATTTTTTAGTTGAAGCAACAAATGGTCCAACTCTTTTCTGATCTAGACCTAAACCCTAACCCTAGCCCACCCAAAACCCTAAATATCATCCCTCCCACTGCCTCCCTTTCCCCAAACCCTAGTACCATCCGCCTTAACCCTTTTTCCCATCCCCCGCCTTAAACCCTAGTCGGCCACCCCTCCCGGCTACCAGTAGGCCTCAAAACCAAAACCCAACCATTGCCGCTACCCTCCCCACCCAGACGGCCAACCACCAGACCCTGCCGACCGCCCCAAATCCTCCCCCACTGCCGGTGACCCAAACCCCAATCCTCCCGACTCAAAAAAGACAACATTAGAACCCAACTCGACCCAAACCCGATCGCATCCGGACCGTTGGCCACCCCAGGTGGTCGCGCATCACTCTAAACCCCAAACCTACTCCGGAAGCCTAAGGTTTTGCCCTAGGTCTATTAGTAACCAACCTGCCCTACCCAGGCGGGGAAGAGAACGAAAATGGAAGACGGATGGTGATCGTGCTAGGTTCGAGGATCAGGATCTTAGGCGGCGGAAGAAAGTCCTCTATTGCTTGACATTGGATCTGGCGCCTGCGGAAGTGCCTCTTGAGCCGCGCTCAAAACCTCTTGAGTCGCCCGGTATGACAGCTTAAAATAATTCCAGCATTGTTATGGTTTTTTAACCAAGTGGAAGTTTATAGCGCTGCTTTAGGTGAAGAAAGAGAGAGAAGAAGAAATAAAGAGCAAGATTTGTGGGATGTGCACGCATCTTTCAGAAATTAATTTCTGGCCCCCACAAGTTTTTGGCACACTTTTTGGAATTTCCTCGCGAGTCCCTAATTTTTTTGAATGCTCGAGGACGAACTTGGTTTTAAGAAGGGGAGTGATGGAAACGGGTCCCATTTTAGAGATTATTAGTCATTTTATTTTCTTTTGTTATTTTCTTTTATTTTGTTATTGTATTTTCTTTCTTTTGCTTTAGTATATAGAGGTAAGAGTAACAAACGACAATTAAGGGCATTTTTGTAATTAGAATATTAGCTTAGAGCCTAAGCTGCTCCTCCCCGTTAAATACCCCCTTGTAAGCCTCATTTGAGCGGGATTTGCTTTTTAAATTAAAAAGAGTATTTCTCTCTAAGTGTGTTAGATATTTTTAGGAGTCTTTGACATGCAGTTTACGTCAAACTTGATGACTTCATTCTGAAGCCGATCTCTCTCTCCAACAACATTACCCTTCTCTGTTATTGCTTGATCCTTAGTCGTCTTCTAGGCATCCATCTCCTTCCGAACTGTAGCGAGAGCTTCATTGGCATTAATTTTAACCTTCTTCGCAATCTCTAACTCTACCTTTAGACCTGAAATTTGCCTCGCCGCATCTTTCCTCTACAGCCACTTCTTGGCCATGAAAGCTCCCATGAAGCTCACCTATAACAGAATAATATAATTAAGACAAGGAAACAAAAGTATGGAAAATGACAGTTTAGGAGGAAAAAGCATGCAATTACACTGGACAAGTAGGAACATCTCTTTAGCGCTACTGATTGCACCCCACTCAGCCGATCAATGTTTTCAAGAAGATAGGCATTTTGGAAAGCCAAATAATTTTCATTTGGATCATCAAATCGAAGATGGGGGACACCCCAGACCTCTCCCTGACTATGGGTACCCTTTCGCCCTCAGCATCTTCCTCCTCTTCGCTAACCATCATACTTCGTCGGGGAGAAGTAGGAGTGGTCTCAGTCTTAGCCTCGGTTCTGGCCTCAGTCTCCAAGGACCTTTTTCGCGATTCCGCCTTCGAAGAGCCTCTTCATCAACCAACTGTGCGTACGACGTATCAATCACATTGAGTGGACGAACGACTTCAGCAACCCTAGTATGTGAAACTGGGGGGTTTACATTAGTCGTAAGATCGAGTGAGGAACATCAAGCTAGGGGCGAGCAGTGTTTGGTTCAGCCTTTGGAGCGCTACGCGGTACCCTCTACGGGCCATTTCTCCAGAAGATGAAAGATAAAGAATTCATTAGTACATCAAAACAAGTTAAAGGGTTGTTCGACATGTACAAAGTATACCTGAAGAGCGGGGAAAATACAAACATTGAAACTGAATGATCAAGAGGCATCCTTTAGTTTAGGCCCGAAGCCGAAGGGCGTCATGTTCTCAAACCTCTTCACCTCTTGTGATAAAGCCAAGCTCCTTCAATACTTTCAAATCGAGAGTTTTTTATACGATCGGGCTTTGTGCACAGCTTCCTAAACCCTCTCCTTTCGGGGCTTAGCAATATCAAGGAGTTCGTTAAAAATCCGTACATTATTAAAAATTCGAACATGAAATCACGAAGAAGAGCAATTATTAAAGACAAAAGCCATAAAAAGAAATACAGAAAATACAAAAGTATGGCTCACTGAGGTCAGGTTTGTTCCAAACAAGGGGAACAGTGAATAAATGACTAGTAAGATAATTATGGTAGTCACACTCCCATCCGTTCCCTTTAATGTAGATCACGGCAAATCAAAAGCGAGCCAATTGTCACAACTCATCGTTGGGAACCACAGGAAAGCTAACACCTGAAATAAACCTCTTCTGGCTACACACAATACTCTTCAGCTCATCTCAGTGAACACAAAGTCTGGGGTAAGATGAGGGTTATTTTTAACCAATCCAAAGTCGAATGAAAGATATCTTCAAAGAACATTACGATCACCAAATGGACGGGACAACAGCCAACATACGAACAGGGGACGGTGGATTAGCAATCGGACGAATGGCCGAACACAAAATGACGGCATGAGGAGTATGATGACTTTGTGAAGACAAACACCCCACCTCTCAACTAACGGCTTCATCATAAGACGAACTCCAGCTTCATCATATGAACGACCATTTGAATCTCCAAGACTTTGTCAACAAGCCGTTAGTTCAAACGGTTAACACGTTCCCTATTAATGCGGTCAGGAATATCCGAGAACAAGCAATGTGGGAGTACATGGATACACTAGAGACGAACACGTGTCTTCCTTAATTTTAAATTGTCTCAACATAGAAAGACGTTATAAAGGCTGAATATATAAAGCATCTTGTAGTATGAGATGTAGTTAAGCTAACAAGCTCGTTAATCCTCTCTTATTTCCTGTAATTCTCCAAAATAATATAAGAACTCCCCCACCCCTTCACCCGTGGACGTAGGTTGAGCCCGGCCGAACCACGTGATCCGGTGTTTCATTCTCTTCCCATCTCCTTCATTTGTTTGGCATTATAGATTGTAAGTTTATTGTGTTGTGTGCGTGGACAATTAGATTTTCACCTCAATAACAACGATGGTCTTTTGATCAATATGAATACAAACTTAGGAAACAAGCAAACCATGCAACATCATCAACCAAAATACACGGAAACAACTTCTTCTCAGTTGAAAACGAGGAATCCGGGATACTGTTGGTTATAGGCTTAGGGTGTGTTTGATTGGCATTACCATTTTTTTCTTTGAAAATACTTCTTTCATCTCATTTTTCAATTTTGTGGTGCTTGATTGCAAATAGAAATTGTTTTTACTTTCGTGGTGCTCAATTGAAAATATTTTCTACGGGAACGATAGTCCTAAAGGTGACATGTGCTCCATATTGTACTCATTTTCTATAATAAAAAAAATAATAACAATAACCGTCCTTATTTCTTATCCACCTTCCCCCAATTAATTGAATTCCATCAAAAAAATAAGAGGACATTTCACCAAGTCAATCCTCTCTTTTTTCCACTCATTTTCTAACTTTTCATAAAAATTAGATATTTTACCAATATTGTAATCAAAAGCATCCTTAATGATCCGCATCATGATATATATATATAAATATATATATATATATATATATATATATAGATATAGATATAGATATAGATATAGATATAGATATAGATATAGATATATATATAGAGAGAGAGAGAGGCAGGCTCCTGTGCACACTAAGTTTGCACATGTGCTACCGCACACTAATTTTTTTTAAACATTAAAAAAAATTGAGTTGATTTTTTTTAAGTGATATTTAAATATTTCAACGGACACGTAAAAAATCAACTCAAAAAAACTTTTTTTTGCTAATTTTAAAAAATCGATCAAATTTTCACAACTTTTAAAGTGCTTAAAAATAGCGAAAGTTTGACCAATTTTTTTAAAAATAGCAAAAAGAGTTTTTTACCTGATTTTTTTTATATGGGTTCCTTGAAATGTTTAAATATCACATAGAAAAATCAACTCAAAACTTTTGTTTTTACTATTTTAAAAAAAACGATGTGCAAACTTTGTGTGCACAGGAACCTGTCTGTATATATATATATATATATAGGCATGGTTACCTGTTTCTGAAACAAGTGAAATTCATCTGAGCTTAGAGAACCATCACTGTTTGCATCTAGGAGTTGCATCATCTCCCGGGCATCTTCCCCTTGGGCACCAAGCTCTTCCATTATCTCCATAAGTTCCTCAATGCTAATCTTATCATCTCCATTCTTGTCGAGAAGGCAGAATACTCGATCTCTGTGATCAATCTCAAAATCTTTATGATTTATGGGGGGGAAATCTTTAAGACGCAATGCCGCAAGTTCAGCTGCAGCCATCAGTATGGTCTTAAGGCGCTTTGCTTGTGCATTGACAAATAACAATTAATTTTAATTCATTACATGTGTCAATTCATAAGTTCACTCATTTGACAAATGTAAAACCCTGCAGATATAGGAGCATACTCGTAGGAAAAATAAAATAAGGAGGAAAAATAAAACTTGAACTACACAATTTCTTGCAAGAAACCTACCTGAATTTTTTTTCATTCAATAGATATATGAATTATGCATTTTGTTCCAAACACCCCGTTGTGAGGACTTTTGGATGACACATGCATAGTTCAGAGGGATTCTGCATTAAAAGTTCAGAGGTATTTTTTAATAGTACATAATGTTTAATTAGTAGTTTGAGTTTACAGATAACAAACTATGTGTAAAGTCATAATAGTACATAATGTTTGTTATGATAGGTGTTATGTTTGTTAAGAAGAGAGTTGGTTGTAATCTCTTCTATAAATACTTCGTATCCTTCGTCAGTTTTTAATGAGAATCTTTCCATTTCCTATTTGTTATTGGAGCAATTCCTGCACAGCACTTCTGGTCCTCTGTTTTCTCTAAAAAAAAAATTATAATTCTCTTCTTTTTTGATTCTTTATGATTCTCAGACAAGTTCTGAAATTCTATTTTAATGTAGAAAACCCAAAAATATCATCTCTTCATCTCAATTTGTCACGGTTACACTGCTGAGATTAAAAGAAGCGATGGATGTAACGGCATCATTCACAAGTGGAGAAGGCAGCTATAACAAATCCAATGAGAAATCAACACGTGGCAGAATTAGTTAGTCATAGTTAATTGATAGTTAGTTACGCAAAGTTAGTTGATAGTTATTTAGTTAATTGTTAGCTGGGTTAGCAAATGTATTGTATAAATAGTAATACACATGCATCTCCATTGTAACTGAGCCTCGATTTAATGAATTGAATTATGTTCTTCATCTTTTCTTCTCTCCCTGTATTTCTATTCTTATGTAGTTCTTTCTTATCTCTAATTCTTGATACCAAAATTCCAATTCTGCCATTGAGGTGCACGCTTTCGCTTAACAAATGCAAGCTTTAGCTTGAAAAGTGGTATCAGAGCTACGATATTAGGCCCAAAATTCTTATAAACTCAAACCCTAATCCATTAGATTGGCCCAATCTGGGTAAGTCTAAATCAAGAATGGCTCAAACCCAACAGATGCAACATAACAGGACCTTAAGAGAGGTTCAACAAAGGCAAGATGGCATGGAAATGAGATTACAAGATGTCCGAATTTCATTAGAATCATTGCTAACTAGTGTCAACCAGCTGTACGAAAAATTTGATGAAAAGTTTGATAAACTTGATGAAAAATTTGAAAGGATAGAGGAAAGAATGAATAAAGGAGTAGACAATCAGAAGGGAATTTTGGGAACACCTCTTGGACCACCCAATAAAGCCAACAACATCATACTAATGGATTCTGAGAAGACAAGTAGTAACAAGTTTAATGGGGAAGTTGAAGGTTACAAGAGGCCTAAAGTAAACTTTCCAAAGTTCAAGGGTGAGGATCCCAGAGATTGGATACAGCAGATGCAAAGATACTTTTGATTTCATCCTCTACCAGAAGAGCAGAAGGTGATGCTTGTTGCATTATACTTGGAACGTGTGGCTGCCACATGGTTCCAAACCATGTTTGAGGAGCCCATGATGGTGTTGACTTGGGATGCTTTTGTTAGCCAATTGTGCGTAAGGTTTGCAGCACCTAGTGGGTTTGATGATGTGATTGTCGAGTTCAATAAGCTGCAACAAGATGAATTTGTGACCCGATATCAGAAAAAATTTGAAGAGTTGAAACCATTGGTGATGGCCAAACAGAGAGGATTGACTGAAGAATTCTTAATATCCAGCTTCTCGAGTGAACTTAAACATGAGATCAAGGTTTTGGTTAAAATATTGGAATTAAAGTCCCTAAACCATGCTACGAACCTAGCCAGACTCCAAGAATCAGCCTTGACACCAAATAAACACAACTCCATTACCCAAATGACCAAATTCAACCCCTTTTCTTATCCATACCCCAAGCTAACAGAAAATACCAACTAAAAATTGTCTTACTCAAACAACCAACCAAGAAATCCCTTACTCTATCAAAAAAATATTGTTGCTGAGATGTAATCAAGAAGTTAGAAGGGCCTATTTCTTAGGGCACAAATGTAAAAGGATGACTGTACACGTGCTTCAAGGAGATGAAAATCAAACAGTAGAAATGGACATAGAAATTGGGTGGAAGGAACCAGATAAAAAAGATGACATTGGAGTGGACATTTCCATTTCACTACAAGCCTTAGCAGGAGGTCCATTACACAAGACTATCATGATCAATGGAAGGTGTAAGAACAACCACTAAACATCTTAATTGACTCTGGTAGTTCTCATAACTTCTTAGACACAAATACAGTTAAGCAAATTGGTTATCCAATCAATCCAGCACCTACTCTTTGGGTCACTGTGGCTAATGGCAGTAAAGTGATCAGCAACTCCATTTGCCCAAACTTCACTTGGCATATACAAGAAGAGGAGTTTAAAGCCAGCATGAGGTTGTTATAATTGGGTGGGTGTGATATGGTACTAGCAATTGAATGGCTAGAAGGACTTGGAGATGTATTGTTCAATTTCAAGCAAAGAAACCTAACATTTGAACTAGAATGTGAGAAGAATTAATTGATGGGAGTACAAAGAAGAGGACACCCTACAAATGATCTCCTGCAAAGCACTAAGCAAAGGATACAAGAAGGGTGTCATGCCCGTAACTTGTGTTGGCATGACAGCCCTCAAAACAAAAGGAAAATATCTTAGTTTTACTTTGGCTAAGCTACCGTAGTAGAGACAAAGAGGATTATACAATTAGAAGTTGTCGGAGTACGTGAGTTGCCTCTTTCCGTCATCATATGGTAGTTAATGTCTACTGCTGCTACTGTGGATTTTTCGTTAAGACGGGTTTTCGACCATGAGTGCTCTTAGGCTCACGGAAACTTCATGGGTATATGTGGGATATCCAATGACCGAATGTGGATTTGGTTGTGAACGGATTTGGGGCGAACAAAAAATTTCCCGAGTCACCCCTGTTTTGCAGTGTGGGTTGGTTCGGTGGCTGGGGGTGCTTATATTTTTAGGCGGTATTGTCTTAATTCGTGGAATAGTTGCTAGTTGTCTTCAAGGAGCGGTTGGGCTTGTCCAGATAGTGGTTTTGGGCAATTTTCAAAGGAGTTATTGAGCCACCCAGGTGGAAAAATGGGAATACATCAGTTGGGCACATGAAGATCATGGGTTAAGTCCTTGGACACCTGTTGGGAAGCTAAGGCAGCAATTTTGAAGGCAATTTCGTAGTGAAACTAGCAATATTGTTTTTGAGACACTTGTCCTAGCAGTTGGGGATGTCAACTGCATTTGTAACCTCTATTTATAAGTTTTATCCGTGTATTTCTAATAGGAAGTCCTAGGCCAAAATTTTGTGTTCCTTTTTGTAATCTTTGATTGATTAATATAGGTTGGGAGTTGAGTTCCTATAATTTCGTGTCTTGTGTGTGTTTCTCATATATTGTGTGACTGATTTGTTGTTTTACCTGCTTTGAATCGTGCAAAAAGTGGGTCATTCGAGTGAACCTCGAGTATTGGATGGTTAATCAGGTTTGCGGAGAAAACATGATGCCTCACTGGGAAAATTTTTAAAAAAAAATTTATCCGTCTGACAACGGGCACATATGGTTTTGTTGGTCAGATTTCCCCCATTCAATATATCCTATCAAGCAGCTGTAGTAAGGTACGTATTCATCCTTTAATCTCTCCTGTACTGGAATAATTTAATGATGTATTTGAAGGACCTAAAGGCTTACCCCCCAAGTGATCTCATGACCACCACATCCCACTTAAGGAGGAAGTCAGCCAGTGAGTGTAAGGCCCTATAGGTGCCCCTATATTCAAAACTATGAAATTGTGAAAACATTAGCTGAATTGCTGGAATCTGGGGTCATTAGGCTCTCTCCTAGCCCTTTTGCCTCTCCGATCTTATTAGTAAGGAAAAAAGACCAATCGTGGAGGATGTGTATTGAAAGCCTCACTATTAAAGATAAATTCCCTATTTCAGTCATAGAGGAGCTCCTAGATGAGTTACATGGTACAAGCGTAATCTCTAAACTACACTTGAGGTTTGGTTATCAACAAATAAGAAAGTGTGAAGAAGACATCTCCAAAAACAGCCTTTAGGACTCATGTCCTTCCAATCACTAATGAACAATGT
The DNA here is from genome assembly GCA_949130495.1 of Sambucus nigra. NCBI lineage: Eukaryota > Viridiplantae > Streptophyta > Magnoliopsida > Dipsacales > Adoxaceae > Sambucus > Sambucus nigra. Next base: position 597,860,568 of record OX422215.1, on the reverse strand, counting down.
TTTTAAACCATGTTCTTGAGTTCATAAGCATCTCACAAAGTTTTACACTGGACGTTAGCTACCTAAAGCAACCCTCCTCCTTTATCCAGGCGATAGTGTCAAAAAAAAATATAATAACTGAAGCGTGACACATGCGTAGTTTTTAAACCATACCTAAGGAAATTTATCCTTTTTTCTCTGATGTTATCCTTATATACAGTCCTAACCTACAAACACACCTCATTCATCTCAAAACCACCCTTAACCTACGGAGACAACATACCCTATTTGCTAAGAAGAGAAAATGTTCATTTGTCCAACCAAAACTTCAGTACTTAGGTCACATCATTTCCAAAGAAGGAGTTAGAGCTGATCAAACTATAGTGGAGGCAATGCAGGAATGGCATATCCCTAAATTAATCAAGGCAATAAGGGGGTTCTTAGGACTCACTGTTATTATGAAAGGTCTGACAATTGACACTCGTGTTAAAAAGAAAACAATTCCACTGGTCCCTGAAATCTCAAGGCATCTCACACACTTAAATATGCATTATCAACTACACTTTATTGGCTTTACCTAATTTTTCAAAACATTTTGTAGTTAAAACTGATGCTTATAATGAGGGTATTCGAGTAGTTTTGATGCAAGATGGCAGGCCACTAGCATTTTTAAGCAAGCAATTACCTCCAAGAAAAAGAGGAGTCTCTAGATGTGAGAAAGAATTGTAGGCATTAGTCTATGCAGTAGAGAAGTGGAGGGCCTACTTGTGTGGCAGGGTTCAAAGAATCGACCGAGTTGACTCGCTATCGCCAGAGTCAACTCGGAATCATCAGCTCCCAATATGAAACCGAGTCACGTTACGAAATAAAATAGTTATCAGTGATTATATCCCTAACTCGTCGATAAATCGACTGTTACGAGTTAATAGACCGAAATATCGGATGTTACGATTTCGTATCAGCCGAGTTGAGAAAAAAAGTACAAGAGATGAAGGAAAAAAACAAGAATAGTCAAAGAATCTCACGGGTTGAAAGGACATACCTTTTTAGAGTCATTTGTCCGGAGAAGGCAAAAAGATAATCACGGGTGCAAGAATTTTATCTATAAATCAAACCTGGCTGAAATCTTCAGATATTCAAACCAAATCTTCCCAGATATCGTCGGTCGAAAGCTTTGGGGTGTGCAGTTTGGTGTTGCGGTTTGATCTGTGTGGGATTTTTTGGCTTCGTGGCTTGCGGTTTGGTGTTAAGGTATTTAGGGTTTTTTTGGGGGGGTTTAGAGAACTGTCGCGTTTGGTGTTGTGGTGTGTGTTTTTTTTAGTTGGGTTTGGTGTTGTGCGTGTGTTTTTAGTTTGGTGTTGTGCGTGGGTTTGGTTTTGTGGGTTTAGAGGTGAGCTTGGTTTTTTGAGGTTTGGTGTTGTGCGTGTGTTTTTTTTTTAAAGAACTGCTCTTTTTTTTGTTTTAAATTTTATTTTCAAGAAATGTTATAAAAAATGTTATTTTTTTAAAGAAATGTTATAAAAATAAATGTTACAAAAACAAATGTTATAGAAAAATTATATTTTTTTATAAAAAATTATTCAAATCTTTTTAAAAAAAATTGCTTCTTCCAAAAAAAATATGGTAGATCAATTATAAAAAATGTTATTTGCTTTTGAAAAAAATTGCGCTGATAGATAATACTTGAACATGCCATTTTTTAACTCTATTTTTTGGATATTGTTTTGTAAAATGGCTCCAAAACTAGATATTGTTATTTTATAAAAACAAATGTTATACAAAAATGTTATAAGAAATGTTATTTTTTTATAAAAAATTATTCAAATATTGATCAATTATAAAAAAATGTTATTTGCTTTTTAAAAAAATTGTGTTGGTAGATAATACTTGAACATGCCATTTTTTAACTCTATTTTTTGGATGTTATTTTGTAGAATGGCTCCAAAACTAGATATTGTTATTTTATAAAAACAAATGTTATACAAAAATGTTATAAGAAATGTTATAAAAAATGTTATATAGGGAAATCAAAATAAAATTACCCCTATCCAAATCCGTATGATCGATACCGCAACTAGATAGGGAGATGAAAATGATGAAATATTGTAATCATTCCTATTTATCTACCATACATATTTTTTATCTAAGTTTATATGGCATTAGTAGGGATGGTTTTCGATCGGTCTGGTCGGTAAATGGAGCATACCAATACCATACCAACTTTGAAATCATCAAACCAAAATTACCAATTTTACCAGCCGGTACATCAACCCATAAACCAAAACCAAACCGTGCAGTACATCGGTAAAATCGGTTTTGCGATAAAATTGATTTTTCGAAAAATACGGTAGATTTCGGTAAATTCCTCTTTACGATAAATTTGATACTACTCGGTACATAATAGTAATTTTTTGTACCACTTACCTAAACCTTTTTATATGGGTATTTAAAAAACCAGAAAAAAAAATCAAGAGCAATATGAAACAGAACAAATATATATATAAGATTCACAAAAAAGACACTAAAACAAAATGATCTGTGATTGTGAGTGTGGTTCTCCATCAAAACCACTAAGCCCCTCCATGGTTTTGAACACTGATCAGAAATCCAAAAACCAAACTCAATCTAATTGAATTGATACAAAAAAAAATCCATCTCAGTGATACCCAAGCTTCTCCATCTCAGTTATATAACAAAACAAACCAAGGTAACCAGAAAACAAGGTAAGACTAAAAGTTCAGATTTTTTTCACTCGGCCCACAAATTAATGCAAAACAACAGTTTGTATGAGAGATAAAAAAAAAAGTACCAATCTGAGATCCTTATTTAACAGTGAAGGTTGGTCTCACTTTTTTCCAGATATAAAATAAATATTAAAATTTCAACAAAAGTGTACCAAGAAATGAACAATTGGAAAAGTGAGATTCATATACTCTTGTGTGTAAAGAGAAAACAATTAAAGCTACATTAGAAGTAAAAACAGCTTCTTTTTTCGACTGAAATTTCACAAAATTGAAAATCAAGTGAGGAGTACCTTGTTCTCGAAATCAAGCGATTTAGTTTCAACCCCCAAAACAGATGAGAAATTGTTGAAATGAAATCTTGAGAGTATAATGTTCATCTTGTTGCCATTCACTTCGTCTATTATTGCTTGTTTTACCACTTCCATAGAGAAATTCATTTGACCAACTAGTGTAAGCTTGATCGATTTGATGAGTGATTGTATGAAGTCACTGCTACTGTGTGAGCTAATCCAGAAAATGATGGGTTTTTGTTGATGACGGCTTTAGAGAGAGAGATAAGAAGAGATTTTATTTAGGGTCGTTTATTGAGGACGGCCGTAGAGTAGAGAGGGGAAAAGATTTTAGGTTTGGATTGTTAAGTATGTAAGAGAGTGTGCGTGTGCGTATATTGTGGGTAAAAAAAATGTGTATATTTATTTTGGTATTTTCGGTACATTAAATTCGGTATTTCTTTTTCGTACGGTATAGTCGGTAAATCGGTTTTTAAAATGTTAAAACCAAAACCAACCACAAAAAAATCGGTAATTTCGATTTCGGTAGTTTCGATTTTGGTAAGTAAAAAATGTAAACCGTTACCATTAATTTTCGGTACAAAACGGTACGGTACAATTTTTTACCGTACCACGAACACCCCTAGGCATTAGATTGTTTTTCAATATTGTTATTGGTTTACTATGCAATATTGAATCTGACAACTCTGTCGTGCTTCAGTATAACCAATTCTACAATGCAATGCATATTGAATGATGGGTTTGAATGTACATCATTGGTCCACGTTAATCTTATTTTTTTGAAATTTTCTATAGCTTTTCCTGAATTTTTTGCGCTCTCCAAATAGCGTATCTTTGCGTATCGCCAGATACCGCGATCGATACCGCGACCGAGTTGAAAATCGGGTGTCCGATACCGAGACTTTGAACCATGTTGTGAGGTCACCCCTTTGTGATCAAGACTGATCATCAAAGCCTCAAGTATCTTATGGACCAAAGAGTTTCTTCACTACTACAACAGAAGTGGAGGACCACACTGTTGGCTTTTGACTATACCATCAGTTATAAGCACTGTTCTAAAAAACCCGCCTAGACTTGAGGCTTGGGAGAAACGCCCCGCCTTAAGATTCTGACGCCTTATGCTTGGTAAAACCCTTAAGGCGTACTTTTTCTCTAAAAACAACAATGCTTTAATGAAACGATATCGCCTTTTAAAGATTTTTTTACAAACCTGACCATTATCTCATCCAAAATAATCAAATAGTATTTTTATCTGCAAATATTCAGACATATTTTTATGATATGTACAATTTTATTATTTTAATAGCCTTGTTATGGTTAAAAAATATTAAAATATATTAAAAAGACCTAAACGCCTTTTTACGCCTTTTTACGCCAAGGCCCGCCTAGGCTTCTAAGGCTTAAGGCTTAAGGCTTGGCCTCCACGCCTCGATCACGCCCCTCGTTTTTTAGAACCTTGGTTATAAGATGACCAGGATGTTGGGTTAGAAGAAGCTATAGATGTAATGGCATCGTTTCACATGTGGAGAAGGCAGCTATAGCAGATCCGATGAGAAATCAACACGTGGCAGAATTAGTTAGTCATAGTTAATTGATAGTTAGTTAAACAAAGTTAGTTGATAGTTAGTTACTTGATTGTTAGCTGGGTTAGCAAATATAGTCTATAAATACACATGTATCTCCATTGTAACTGAGCATCGAATTAATTAATTGAATGCTGTTCTTCTTCATCTCTTCTTCCCTCCCTTCGTTTCTCTTCTTCTATTGTTTTTTCTTATCTCTAATTCTTGTAACCTAAATTCCAATTCCCATGCAAGCTTTAGCTTAACAAATTCAAGCCTTAGCTTGACACAATTCAATAGCTAATAATATAATCCCAGTGAAGCTTGAAGATAACAATTATTTGACGTGGAAGACCTTGTTCCTTGCAATTTACGTAAGTACAAAGTTCTTGACATCGTTGATGTTTCCCGGCCAAGTTCGCCTAAATTTTTAATGAACAGAGTCAATTAGATGATTTCATCAATCCGGCATTTCTTGAATGGATGGATGAAGATCAAACACTGTTCATTTGGATTCAATCCGCACTTTCTAAAATTGTACTTCCTTCTGTTATTGGTGCTTCTTCTTCAAAAGATCTTTGGTCTTCGTTGAAGAAAAGATTTGCAACCTCCTATAGTGCTCATATCATTCAACTCCGATCTAATCTGCGTGACCTCAAGAAAGGCAATTCTTCAATTTCTGAGTATCTCAATGAGATCAAATTCATCGTTAATAGCCTTGCTGCTACTGGTAATCCTCTAGATGATTGAGAGTTCATCGTGAATGTCCTTATAGGACTTCCCTCTAAATACAATTCATTTAGAATTTCTATTCGTATTCGATCTCCGCTTGTTTCTCTGGAAAAATTGCATAGTTTATTGATCAGTGAATAACTCACTGTCAAGAATCAATCCTCCTATGTTCTTCAAGAAAGTCCCAATCAAGCCTTTGCTGCTATTAACAATTCTCAGATCCAAAATCAGAAATATTTTCATTCGAAAGTCGCGACTCACAATTTAGGCGGTCATTCAAATTTTTACACCACTACAATCGTTCGAACTACTCAAATAATTTGAATAATTTTCAGAACACTCCTAATATCAACAAAATTCATCTAGTTCTAATCGTCCCCCTTGTCAGATCAGTAACAAAGTTGGACACACTGCAAATGAATGTTATCATCGCGTGATTTTTTCTTATCAAGGTCATTCTCCCCCAAATAATCTTGCGGCTATGCTTGCCTCTGCTAATACCTTTGGTCATAATTCATGGTATTCTGATACTGGAGCAAGTAGCCATATTACACCTGATCTTTCAAACCTTACATCTGTGGCAGAATACAATGGGAAGCATAAGGTCACCAGTGCAAATGGGCAAGGTATGCCAATTAAACACAGGAAATTCCTTGTTTCCTACTTCTCTGATCAACATGCGTTTCAGTTACAAAATGTTCTTCATGTACCTAATGCATCTCACAACCCTAATCTTTGTCCAGAAATTCACTTTCGACAATGATGTTTCCCTAACCTTTACTGCAAATGGTTTCTTTGTGAAGGACCACTCGGGGAAGATTGTTTTCCAAGGGCTCTATCCTTTCCATTTTTAGCGATTCTTCAAAGATCAACTCTCTGCAGTCAGTTCTCTACAGCAATCATGTTTCTCCAACTCTTTGGCATAAACGTCTTAGTCATCCTTCTTTTCAATCTTTTCAAAGAACAAAGTCTTGGTTAACTGTAAAAGATGGCTCTCAAAAACCTTTGTTTTGTTCTGATTGTGTTTTAGGTAGAAGTAAAAGGCCACCATTTACACCTTCTACATCTTCCACACAATAATCACCTTTAGAACTTCTTCATATGGATCTTTGGGACCTGCTCCTGTATCTTCTATTAGTGGATTCAAATATTATGCAAATATTGTTGAAGATTGGAGTAGATATTGTTGGATTTTTCCTCTTTATGCCAAGTCTGATTTTCAACATGTTTTGTGGCTTTTAAAGCTAACTTTGAAATCTTCATTATCGTATTAAAACTACAGATGGTGGTGGTGAATTCAGAATGGTATAACCCATCAGTTTTTATTAGCTCATACACCAAAACAAAAAGGTGTTGCTGAATCTAAACGCAGGCATATCGTTGAGGCAGGGCATACTCCTCTTATTCAATCCAAACTACCTCATCAATATTGAGTTGATTCTTTTCATACTGCTAACTACCTATTCAATAGATTACCAATTAAATTCCTTCGTTTCATCGCACCTTGGGAGAAATTATTTGTTGGTTTCATCTCACCGTAGGAAAAATTATTTCAGAAGACGCGTAATTACTCTCATCTAAGAGCCTTTGGTTGTACTTGCTTTCCTTGGCTGAGACCGTACACCTCTATCAAACTTGAGCCTAGAAGTAAATCTAGCATTTTCTTGGGTATAGCCTTAATCACAAAGGGTACAGATGTTTAGACCCCACTACTGGTCGTGTCTATGTTTCTAGATATGTGACTTTTGATGGAACTCACTTTCCAGGTGTTACTTCTAATAAACATGTTTCTTCTTCTCCTATTCCCTCTATTACTGTACCATATATCATAAGGTCTGTCTCTCCTCCATCTACTACTTTACAGCCTCCTTTACCTTTATCTCCTGCCTTACATCAAGGACATTTTCTCACGCCTTCCTCTACACCTGCTACTTCAATTTCCACACCTACTAATCGTACCTTTTTACCATCTTCGCACTCGACCTCTTCTTTACACACTTCTTCTTCCCATAATTCAGTGCCTCTGACCAACCTCAAGACCATCAGTTCTTATATCTGGATAATCAACTCATACCCAATGAACCTCCTGTAGTACCTGCTACCATTAACTCTCATACAACGATAACTCGGGCAAAAAATGGAATTTTTAAGCCCAAGTCACTTCTGGCTACAAAACATCCTCTTCCTCGAGCTTTACTTGCTACAGCTAATCTAATCACTCCTACTTCTTTCACGCGGGCTAGTAAGGATCCTAAATGGAGAGGAGTTTGAGGTTTTAAAGAATAATGGAACTTGGACATTGGTGCCTCCAAATTCAGATCAAAACCTTGTTAGATCAAAATGGGTTTTCAAAATAAACATAATGCAGATGGGTCTTTTGAAAGGTACAAAGCAAGATTAGTAGCAAAAGAATTTCGTCAACAAGCCGGCATCGACTTCTCAGAGACTTTTAGTCCTGTAGCAAAGGCAACAACTATAAGGCTAATTCTCTCTTTAGTTGTTAATTTCAATTGGGAAGTAAGACAGTTAGATGTCAGCATTGCTTTTCTCCATAGTCATTCGAAAGAAGAGGTCTATACGACACAACCAATTGGCTTTCAAGATCCTACAAAGCCTACCCATGTATGCCGACTTCTTAAATCTCTATATGTATTGAAGCAGGCAACTCGTGCCTGGTATGAGAAATTAGTTGATGCTTTTGTTGGTTCTAGGTTTCACACTATCTTTTGCTGATTCGTCTCTATTTGTGAAGAAAACAAATGGTATTCTTACTATCATCTGAGTTATGGCAATGATATCTTGATGAATGGAAGTTCTTCAGTCGACACTCTACTTTGCTTCTTTAATAAGTCGGTCAATTAAAATCGCTAATTGATATGAAGGATTTGGGTCCCCTTCATTACTTTTTGGGTTTAGAAGTTGTAAGATCTGAAAAAGGATTGTTTCTTTCTCAAAGTATGCTCTGGATCTCCTAAAGAAGACTGATATGCTTGGCGATAAACCTTGTTCTTCTCCAATGGTGGTGGCACTCATCTGAAGATTAATGAAGCGGAGCTCTTATCTGATCCTTCGAACTATAGATCTATTGTTGGTGCTTTACAATATCTGACTTAGACACGGCCTGAACTCAGTTTTACAGTTAAGAGAATTATATGGTACATTAAAGGGACAGTAGAACATGGATTATTATTTCAGAAGGGACCTCTTGTTTTGGATGGTTTTTCGGATGCTGATTAGGCAGGTGACCCTAATGATCGTAGATCCAAAAGTATTATACAGTCTATTTTGGAGGCAATCTTATTTCCTGGTCTGCTAAAAAGCAGCCAACTATATCTCGATCCTCAAAAGAAGTTGAATACAGATCTTTAGCTCATACTGCAGCAGAGGTTATTTGGATCTGCAATGTTTTGAAAGATCTTCATACCTTTCAACCTCAATCCCCGAGGTTATGGTGTGATAATATCAGTACTCTGGCTTTGGCGTCTAATCCTGTCTTTCACTCAAAAATGAAACATGTTGCCGTGGATTTTCATTTATTTGGGAGTTCGTAACTTCTGCCATCTTGCGTGTCTTCTATCTTACATCACAAAAGCAACTTGCAGACATTTTTATTAAAGTTTTTCCTTCTCCACGATTTCTTTTACTAAAGAACAAGTTAAAAGTTCTTAAATCATCCTTTTCCCTTGAGGGGAGGTAATAGTATATAATGTTTAGTTAGTAGTTTGACTTTACATATAACAAACTATGTGAGGTTAGTTAGGTTAGTTTGTTATGATAGGTATTATGTTTGTTAAGAAGAGAATCGGTTGTAATCTCTTCTATGAGAATCTTTCCATTTCTTATTATTTTTTCCAAAAATTGCATGTTCAGTTGTTTATTTACACTTCACCCTAAAATATAATAGATGTGATTTGAGGAGGAAAAATAGTTTGCAAGGCACATGAAAGTACGGAACAACTGAATGAATGCTCTTACCCTTTGCGTTTTAACACAATTGGCCAAATAAAAGCAGTAATAAATGCTTAGACAACTACGCCGAGCCTTGTTCTAAAAATTAGTATAATTTTGTCAATTTTGATGACCATCAATGAGCAAAGATCTAATGATTGGCGCAAAACATGTGCCTCAATGGGGGAAAATCATATTTTCATCAAGTATCAGAGTAATTACCTCTTCTGGATCGGTAACACCACCCTTGTACAGTGCGTGGGATGCTGTTCCACCATTTGCAAACATATCCATCTCTGCTGTCCGTATTTCTATCTCCATCGGTGGTCTAGTCCTGCCATTTTCACTAACATCAACCGCCATATGCAAACTCCGATACCCATTTGCTTTGGGATGGGCAATATAGTCTTTAGATCTGTTTTCCATTTCTTTCCACAAAGACCGGATTATTTCACGTGCTCTATAACATGCATTCTCACCTTCTTCCAACACATGCTTCAATATGACTCGCAATCCTAATATGTCATTCACCTCTTCAGGCTTGCAACCATCTCTCAACAGTTTCTTCATAGTACTATACCGGCTTTTATAACGCCCTTCGACTGAGATGTCATCCACCATCTCCGCTAACAATGGATCGGACTTTAATGACTAAAGAAGTTGTTCCCTGTATATATCTATTAGAGGCTTACTTCCCGACTCGTGACTCCTTAACCAATTATTAACATAGAGGCACTGTTCTAAAAAACCCGCCTAGGCTTAAGGTTTGAGAGAAACGCGCCGCCTTAAGTTTTTACGCCTTATTCTTGGTAAAACCCTTAAGGCGCACTTTTTTCTAAAAACAACAATGCTTTAGTGAAACAATATCGCCTTTTAAATAATTTTTTTACTAACCGGACCATTATCTCATCCAAAATAATCAAATAGTATTTTAATTTGCATATATTCAGAAAACATAAGTTTTATTTAGAAGCAACGAAAAATAATGGTATGCATATCAGAGACCACAAAATAGTGAATAACTATTTGCCAAAATTGTTTTACATCACATGTATGATGTAAGGTTGTGAAGCTAGCTTCAAAATACTATCTATCTGTATCTCTCTATCTCTATAGGTCAGAGAAATCTCCAAATTATTGGGAAGGAGAAAGGAAAGAATGGGAATGTTTGATACATCTTCATTTTCTTTGATATATAATGTTTTGGTTTTTACTTAGTAATTTTTCCACTAAATACAACATCCTTGTCTTGATATATAAGGGTGTGAAATGGAATAAATTTTTCTGCTTTAAATTGCTAGTGTCAGTTTTGTTACAGATTACGATGCTTGTTAGAGTGCCTTTTAGGGGTTTTTTTCATTTGGTGTCAAAAGATTTCCATTCGTAATTTTGGTCTATTTTCTTTATGTGCATAGTTATGGGGTAATTCGTTAGACTTCAATGTCAACACGGCCCAGTGCCATGTGTCATCTGGGATTTTATATACTAAAGTGAAAAATGGTATTTTAAACTAGTGAAAGTTTTGAAATATGAACGGTATATATATATATATAATCGATATTATATCAATTAAAGCTTATGTGATAGCTTACGGTATAACTTATATTATATCACGCTGGCTAAGTGATCGTTATGAGAATTCAGAAGATGGGTGAAAGAGATTAGTTAGGCAGGGTAGCTTAACTAGGTTGTTTAAAAGGTATACGATAGGTGTGCACTATTAGAGGAGGGGTGAGGTGTATCTCATGGGAGTGCGATACCAATTTAAATATGAGAGATTTCATATTTTAAAAATATAGTATTTGATGCAATTGCTAAATATTTTCAAAACTCGGGCTCTAACCCGTTTCTCTATTTCCCCTCTCGCTTTCTATATATGTATATATATATTAGGTGTCCGGACACAGGGATGCCTAGATGATGATTCTTTCGAGTCAGACGTTACTGCAGCAGCTATGGATGCATGCATGATTATTTTAGACACCTTTATCCTTGTGATCTAGATAGGAGGTATTGTAGTGACATTCGGGCTGATGGCCCAACTGTATTTATTTATTCATTTACCGCATTTTAGTTTGCGACACTTTGATTTGGTTGTATTATATGTTGTACCGAGAGTTTCGTTATCTTATTTCATTTCAGTTCTGTGTATATAAACTGTTGTGATTGTTTTTCTTATGGTTGGTTTTGGTTAAAAAGATTAGTAAATTAAAATTTTCACGCCAGACCTAATAAGTTGTTAGTAATATATTGGTTTTTGACAGTGATGCTGACAATGAACCATATAAGATTCCTGTTTCAATTTGGTATAAGATTGATCCCCCGGTATTTTATTAGGCGTTGTGTCACACACAATTTCTAGGCACCGAGGCACACTTAATCGTTACCTAAAGAGGAATTTAGTATGTTTTTCTAAACTCCCCCAAGGTCCTTTCACTGACATTATAAACCATTTTCGAGAAACTCGAATGCGAGAGAAGGGAATATTCATTCAAAATAAACATAAGGAGTTACAAAGCTAAGAGAAACAAACAAACACGAAGAAGACTTACAAGCAGATTATGAAGATAGAAGCTCCAAATAATCTTTTTGAATAAGAAAGAGTATGTAAAATGACGATACATCTAATAGACTAATAGAGCATACCCTTATGCGAACCCAAGCTCCAAATTCTAATAGACTAATCATATGGAGCTGAACCCAAGATCATCAGTAAAATACGGTTCGTTTTTCAAATCTCGAACCGGCGTAGCCTTACCTCAATCAAGAAATTACAGGGCATACCCTTATGCGAACTCAGATATTGGACTTATCATTTGGGCAAACAGAACCCAAAAAATCCTTCAGCTCGTTATTGATAAAGAATTTTAGGAGCAATTGTGGGGTGCAAATCATAACATCCCAAATATTCGGCAACCAAAATAGCCCAGTTCAGAGAAGTAAAATATGCTGCTCATGGATAACTATAGAAGGCTTACTCTCGTTATCTATACTTTCGGAGGAGATAAACATGGATCAACGAACGAGCCAATCAACAGTTGGATGAGTTTCAATACGGCTCAATCGTTCTTACTATTACACTCACATGGGCTTAGAGTTGTTATTAGTTTTTGGGTAAAGTGTGTATTTCGTTTGTTTATTTGGGCTGCCCATGTAGACTGAATATTTCATATTGTAATCTTGTTCTAATTAATTCACTTATATTCCATCAAAAAAAATACTAAAAATGTTAGAAAACTTATTGAAAGAAATTTGTTGATAACTAACATCAAAAATCAATTTAGGTTATTGGTGTTGGTGAACAAAAGTAATTGGGGTAGCACTTGAAATTAGTGAACTCGTGGGCATATAGGAAATTAACGGCAACCCCACGCGCTACATTGAAATGTGGTGATCAAAATGACGTCATCTTTGCTTAGTTTAGAGAATATTTGGAATGTCCCATTGTGGCAACAACAATTATTTATGTTAAATTATACTAAAAAATATTTTCAAATGTCATACTCTTTAGGATTGTTCTTACAAGTACCTTGGGTATAGTACACATAACACACCTGACTATCACGGGCACTATTTATTCATAAATTATTATTTTTATTCTAAAGTCGAAGTGCATGCGCCAACACTAAGTGGGCACATTTGTGAATTGTGCCAAATAAGAGACAACATCAAATCTATTGGAAATGAATGACGTATAATTTAAGTTTAACCATGTGTTATACTTGTAAAATATTTCATTACAACTGATATTGTACACTATATATCTAATCCAGTAGTATTCCTTTACGGAAAATATATATTAAGAAAATACAATTATATAAATAACAAAGACAAAAATGACATTAAAGAAGTAATGCAAAAAGATAAACAGATTTAGGCTAAACATTGGAAAGTTAAAAGATGGTGGAGAGGTAGAAAGAGTACACGAACTATAAATATTAACTAAACACTCTCACCAACCAACGAACATTTTCGATCCAAAAATGGACCGCAATGTTAGAACATAAACCCTTAAACCTCGACCTTCCTTTTTTTTTAAAACTAAAGTAAAAAACTCCATAAAATAATAAAGAACCATTGAGCCGGAATTTCGTAAAAATATTATCCAAAAAAGTTCCACTGTAACATTTTTTTTTATAGAATGTTATTCACTTCCGTCTCAAAAAATTTCTCACAAATTTGTCACTGAGGATTACCAGCAAAAAACAAAGCAAATCGATTTTTACCCCTCGCAAGACCCTACTTTGACAGTACCCACATGAGATTGTGCTATCTTCATTAGATTTATGCAAATGGAACAATTATGAAAGCATGTTGTCCATTAATATATTCAACCATCAAATACTTTCTTTTTGACAAATTCCAACCATAAAAAAAACCCATGATAACAGTAGCTAAGCAATTTAAGATTAATATCTTTTTGCAACAGTATCGTATACTAATCTTAACCCATCAAAACAAAGGAAAGAGAACCAAGGTTATCCGAAGAATCATTCTCCAATCTTCCTTTCTTTCCTTGCTTGCCCAAATGATTAATAAGCTGAAATACTACCAAATAATGTCGCCATTAACCCTGCAAGAAATTTTTTTATTCATATTATGTTCTTGAGTTGAAAGAGTAAATTATGTAAAAGTAAAACTCTAGTAGAAATCGTATATCATATGCTTAAACACCGCCGCCTCAGGCATAAACTTGGCCAACTTAATCTCATTGTGCTTAAGAGACTAGAATATAAACTATTGCTAGAAGTCCATGTATACTTACCTTGGTCGGGTCAAATAAACAAACCAACCTATTTTCTTCCCAAAAGATAAGGAAACAACATTATTAAGAAATATTAGGTAGTTCCAATAATTCATCAAACGTGAGAACTCCATTACATTCAACTAAAAAATCTGAAAATCATAATATATAGGCAAACCCTAAATCAAAAATTGAAACTATTTTAAATCCCACCAAAATGGTCAAACCCCTAGAATTAGAAACACACAATTATTGAAAAATTACATAGATTAAGAGTTAAAATAAACAATGCCATATTTTCAATCACCTAAAAATAGCTTTTATTCTTCTCCAACACATAAGAAAATTGATAAATAAAAATAACAACACATCAAGCACAGAGCACCCGTATCCTATTGCTTTGGTGCCTAATCCAAACCTCAGTATCTGAACTTGACACCTCTGTACTCTATTACATAAAATTAGATTAACAAAATGGATTTAGTTGAAGACAGTTACCAAAACCTATATAAGGCCATTTAACATTCCTTTGACAGGAAACACAACGAGCTCTTTGTATGTGTGATTCAAGGAGGAGGCTCATTCTAAGCTCCATTGCTTGTTCAATTTTTTGGAGGAGTTGGGGAAGGGGCACTAATTTTTTTGTTTAGTGATACGCTTTGGGGCGGAGTGGTGGTTGGGAGGTTTTTTGTTCCCCTCAACACTTTTTTTTTTTGGTCTTCTATATACACTTTTGTATATACCCTTTATGCGGTTCCATCTAATATACTTTGCTTACTTATCAATTATTCATTGCATACTGCACAAGATCAACTCCTACATAAACTACATATAATTTTTGATCCACTCCATGCCTTCAAACCAAGAAAAATAGTGAACATTCAGAACCGTATAAAACTGAACATGTTTGCCAAGAGTTAAAACAGGATATTACCATGTTGTGAATTGAATAGAATGAAAAAACATGCTAGAACATTAACCGCGAGCCTTTAATAGTAAGTCAACATCAAAATCTTTCCAGTAGGAGGACTTGACCCAGCATTTTACACCAAATAGAAAAAAAAAAGCCAAAGAAAATCGGATTTGATCAGAGCAAGCCTACGAGGACACATAAAGGGCTTTGCGTAAATTAATTAGGTAAAATTTATGGAAAATAATCACCGCATTAAGGTCTCATTGTCGTTGATAGGAAATTATTTTAAGAGAAACAAATTCCAACATTGGAGTGATTTAAGTGACATCAAGTTAATATATGAACCCAGAGAGAAAGAAAAACCAACTCTAATCACAAACAATATGTTTCCTGAGTCATAACAAGAAATTTAAACAATATGAAGGTATTAGATACAGCATAAGGGGCACAACCACTAAATTAACTTACCTCTTCTTTGAAATTTCTTTCTTCTTCCCATATCTTCCATATCCACCATTGAGCTTCACAAGGCTTTCTACACAAACTTTCCGGTTATAGAAGTCGAGCTTGTCACTAACCTGAACTTTCTCGAATGTCTTCCTTTTAAGGTCATACCACCACATGACCACACCGCCATCTTGTGCCAAAAGTACTTTCTCACGGCTCTTGGAATACACAACAGGCATTAAAAAGATAAATGACATTAGATCACTTGGCTGCTTAACTGAAATCAACTTGGTCCAAGAATTCTTCACTCCGTAGTCCTTCATCACCCACATGTCCACCTTGATAGAGAGGAAATTGCAAATCAAACAAAGGGTTTCTCCCAACACCTCCACAGCATATAAACACCCTTGTCCAAATATTCAGGCAGTGGCACCAACCCATATTGCTCAGTTCCAAGATCAAAAGCCGCAATGAATTTTTCGCTATCCAATTCCAGTTTTCGACACACAATCCAGTGTAAAGCACCACCAACAAACACACCATGGCTGCCATTGTAACAAAGATAATAAGGAAAATCCGTAATTCTTCGCCACGAAGCCAATTTCTGAGAGTAAACTTTAACTATAGAAGCCAATGAATAAACATCTTTACCATAATACTGTTCCATCCTCACCAGCTTATAGTCATGGTTAACATGATCATAACCAAAACCATAAACAATATATAGGTAGCTATAGGAACCCTTTGAAAACTCAAACCCAGGAGATGGTAGTTTAATGTGTTTTCTGGTTGATGGGTTCCACAATACATGTGTTTTTAGACGAGACAAACATACCAACCCATTGCAAGAACCCAATATATTAGGGAAGATGCCATAATAAGGCTTTAGTGGGGAGTCGAGTTCCATGGGGTTAGTAAGTGAATCAGGGTCAACAGAATAACCTTGTCGAACGATAATAGTGGTGTTGGAGTTTGTTTTGATGGATTGATTTACATGCAAGTAAATGAAATCTGGCTTCTTTGTTAGGGCACACCATGTTTTTGAAACGCACCTGAAACGGATGAGAGATTTGACGGGTAATCGGGAGAGAATCTGGAACGGGAACGTCAGACATTGTTTGCCTATTAGGGCTTCGGGTGGAATGACAAGAGATTTTAATGGTTTAATAAAAAAGCTCCACGCCATGCCGTGAAAACCAACCGGCTCAAAAAGGCTGTAGGCTTTCCATCTCCTATGCTGCATTTTTACTTCAGTTCGGCTTCCCCCCCCCCCGTCTCTTCCTCTTCCCACCCGTCGTTTCATATATAGATGCAGCCCAAGAATTTTGTAATTTGAATTTTTTTAATTCATATTCTCTCCTAAATTGAATTTTGTGGGGGCTTTGTAAATTTAGGACCTATTGTAATATGTATCTTGAAAATATGACAACAAACATTTTTTTTTTATAGTTTTAGTCCCTATTTTTGAATAAAACAGCTGACGCGGACTCATATTCATAAAACGTTAACCAATCACAGCATGTCGCGTATCCCTTTAATTTGAAAATAGGGACTAAAAATGAAAATAAAATGTTTGTTGTCCTATATCCATAATCAATATTATTTGAAGTCGTAAAAATACATAATCTATTTTTTTTTTTGCATCGAAAATGATTATATTATCATGTTTTCGGAAATTCACTAAGATAGGGCTATTGGGCTTGGGACTCTCTCAAATCTTTCGCCACTCCACTTTCAAACATACAATTCATAAATGCCAAATAAAGCCCTCTTAACATAATATCTCTTCCGCATGCATTTTTTTATTTATCATTTATCTTTCATTATGTAAACTAACCATTTGAAGAGACCTAATAAAATGCTGACAATAATAATTTTTAATTCAATAATTATATACAATTTAAGCAAAGACAAAAATTTTAAACTTGAGTAATAGTTATTGACAACTTAATCATTAACTGAGTTATAATTTAGTACTTACTTTTTTACCAAACATGAACACGATTCAATTAAAATGCGACACAATACAACATTATACGAAACCTTATTTTTTTATCTAATAAGAACATAGCGCAAATAAAAGTGACACGACACAAAATTTTATTTCTTTAACTAACACGAACACGAATTTTTTTCTAACCTAAGACAAACACAATCAAAGTAAAATAGACACGAGATGACATAAAATATTATTTTAATTTATTTACAAAAATAGAAACACGACCGAATTGAAATTCGACACAATACGAAATATTTTTTTTTACGAAACACAAATTTGGCCATGTAAAAGCGACACAACATGATTATTTTTTCAAACACAAATAATAATTTTTTTTACCAAATACAAACACGATTTTTTTTACCAAACACAAACACGATCGAAGTAAAACATAAACACCACATCTGATCGTGTTTCCGTTTGGTAAAAAACTAAAAATAAAAACATGTTGTGTCGCTTTAACTGGGACATTTTGGTAAAAAAAAAATGAATTCGTATTGTGTGGCATTTTAATTTGGTCGTGTTTCAGTTTTTGTAAAAAAAAAATTCACAACACAACTGAATTAAAATAAAAAAGATTTCACAACACAACTGAATTAAAATACGACACTCTGTTTTTTTTACCAAAATGACCAAGTTAAAGCGACACAACAAGATTTTTTTTTAACAAACGCGATCCGATGTGGTGTTTATCCTTTACTTCGATCGTGTTTGTGTTTGTGTGTTGGTAAAAAAAATCATGGTTGTATTTGGTAGAAAAAATATTATTTGTGTTTGGAAAAAAAATCCTGATGTGTCACTTTTACTTGCCATAGTTGTGTTTCGTAAAAAAAATATTTCGTATTGTATCGCATTTTTATTCCATCGTGTTTCTGTTTTTCTAAATAAATTAAAATAATATTTGGTGTCATGTCGTCTCTCTTTTACTTGAATTGTGTTCGTGTTAGGTTAAAAAATATATTTCGTGTTGTATCCAATTTTAATTGGGTCGTGTTTGTATTTGATAAAGAAAAATTATGTCGTGTCGTTTTTACTTGGATCGTGTTTGTATTTTTTTACCTAACCTGAACACAACCCAATTACAAGCGACACAACACAAAATCTTATGTTCTTTTACTGGGGTCGTGTTTGTAAACCAAGATATTATACTATTATCAAAGTTCATATTCTCTACTAAATTGCATTTCTTGATGTTGTTTTTGTGTGTTGAATAGAGCTGATACTAGCATTTCGTATATATAATGTTGTCGTTGTTGCTATTGAAAGTCGCATCACCTTATGCTGTAAATTACATTTTTGTTTTTGCATCGAAAATGTTTTTATTATCATGTTTTCGCATCACCTTATGCTGTAAACTTCAAGCTCTCAAGAATGGATTCCTTCGACGAAACCACCAATCCTAGGAACCACATAGATCATTATGGGGCAGATATGGATTTTCTGGCCAGCCCAGACCAGATTAGATGTCGAGCGTTCGCCACGACCCTAAAGTATTCGATGAGAACTTCGTTCAATCATTGTCACCCATTTCTGAACGATCTTTTCCATCCGAACCTCTGTCAGTTCCCTCTTCTAGCCCTTAAAATTACTTCTCACGATGATCCCCTCTTAATCAAAGCATTGATATTAAACTGGGTCGTTAAGAGAATCATGGTTGATAGAGGGAGTTCAGCCAACATCATATACTTCGAATGCTAAGAGAAAATTGAGTTGGGAGCACGCCTAAAGCCAGTGAATGGACCATTGTTGGGGTTCTCCGGAGAGTAAGTATATCCAGAGGTTCAATTGAACTTCCATTCACAATCGAGAAAGTGCCCAGGTCGATTACACTATAGGTAGAATTTGTGGTAGTAAGGTCACCATCGGCCTATAACATCGTGATTGGGCGAACAATTTTAATCAGGCTCGATGTGGTCCTATCAATCAAGTCCCTCACTCTTCGGTTTCCTACGCCAAATGTGGCAGGGGTTGTGCGCGGGAGTCAGCCGCGTGCCACGAGTTGTCATTTTGCCTTGCTAAAGAAGAAGGAGACCTTCAATGTTGATGGGTTGGACCCGAGAGAGGAGCTGACGATAGGATCCCCGGTTGAGGACCTGATTCCAATTCCTTTATACAACGACCGACCAGAAGGAGTAGTATACATGGGATCGTCACTAACTGTCGGGAAGAGGGAGGAGCAAATTTTGTTCCTTAAAAAGTACCATCAAATATTTGCATGGAGCCACAAAGACATATTTGGGATCGATGCCTTAGTAATTACTCACAAACTGAAGGTCAACCCGACTTCTCGACCGGTAAGATTGAAGAAGAGGGCGTTCACCCCCGAGTCAGGCTGCTTGACGCAAGATTTGTTTGAGTTTCAGATATCTTGATTGGTTGTCGAACGTCGTTATGGTTCGGGAACCAAACGGGAAATGGAGATTATGTGCTGATTATTCGGATTTGAATGAAGCTTGTTCAAAGGGCTCATACCCACTGCCAAGGATCGATGCCCTAGTGGACGCCACGACAGGGCACGAGACTTTTTTCATTCATGGATGCTTACTCCAGATATAACCAAATTCAGATGCATTCGAATGATGATGAGGAAACGTCTTTTATGACACACAGAGGTACGTATTGCTACTGGGTGATGTCATTCGGATTAAAGAACGCGGGGGCCACATACCAGACGCTCGTAAACTAAATGCAAGAAGACCAAATAGGGAAGACGAGGGAAGTCTACATCGGGGATTTGCTGGTAAAAAGTCTGAAAGAAGACGACCAAGACTTGAAAACTTATCTGACATAAATCTCGCTCCTTTCAAAGACGATTCCCGAGGAAGAATTATGCCTTTACCCCGTCATCTCTTCGACGGCGGTCAGTTCGGTCCTGACCGGGACGATGCAAGGCTCAATGGTCAGTCTACTATGTAAACAGAGTGTTTAAAGGGGTAGAAACTAGGTACCTGATGTTGGAGAAACTAGCATTTGCACTAGTTGTATCAGCTCGAAAGCTGAGGCTATATTTTCAAGCCATACCATAGTCGTTCGGACAGACTTTTCGCTTAGCTAGGTCCTACACCAACTGAAGGTATTCGGAGGATTGATGAAATGATCGATCAATCTTGGAGAATTTGATATACACTACAAGCCGAGGGTATTAGTCAAAGGACAAGCAATCGTCGATTTTAACGCATATTTTACCAGCACCGAGGGGCAGAACACCCCCAGCAAATCATTGAAGGAAAGCATATATGGGTAGTCTACGCGAACGGATCCTCTATTAAGGAAGGTTATAGCGCGGGACTAATAATGGAGACGCCCGATGGCACTTGCATTGAGTACGCACCAAGGTTCAACTTCAAAGCATACAACAATGAAGCCGAGTACGAGGTACTAATCGATGGAGCAAAACTCGCGCTATCCCTCAAAGCCAACCAGGTACAGTTCTTTAACGACTCCAATGTTATCACTCAAAACTCTAACGTATTTGGTGAGTACGAGCCAAAGGGAAAAACATGATGGTTTACTTGAAGCGGTTCCAGGAAATAGCAAGACGGTTTGAAAGATTCGCTATCCAACATATTCTGAGGGAGGACAACACCAAAGCCGACCACCTAGCCAGGATGGCATCAATGGAATCCCCTTGTGGAAATCCTGAACAGACCTAGCATCCAGCTGAAGGAATCAGGGGCAATCGAAATGGTTCAACAAGCAACCAGGTGGATAGACAAGTATGTCCAATACATCAAGGATGGGATCCTTCCCCAAGACCGAACGGAGGCGAAGAAGGTAAAAGTCAAAGCAACCAAGTATTTAGTTTATGAGGGAATGTCGTACCAGAGGGGATAAGTTCAATCGATTTCGAGGTGTGTTCACCCATTTGAAGTCGATTTAGTCCTGAAGAAGCTCCACGAAGGAATCTGCGAAGAATACCTGGAAAAAGGAGTAACGGAGAAAGCATTAACGCAGGGCTACTACTGGCCCACGATGAGCAAAAACGTCGAACGATTTGTCAGGAGTTGTGACTGGTGCCAACGAACCTCCAATGACGTACACCGACCAGTCGAAGAATTGTCAACGATCGCCTCGCCATGGCCATTTGCCTTATGAGATGGATATTCTCGATCCGTCGACCGGGAAGGGTCAATGAAAGTTCTTATTAGTGGAAATTGACTACTTCACAAAATGGGTAGAAGCCAAGTCGTTAACCATAATCATTAATCAGAAAGTTCACCCATTCATCTGAAAGTACATCATCAGTCGTTTCGGAGTGCCCCATGCCATCATCTTTGATAACGACAGGCAACTTGATAGCTTGAGGATTGGCAATCTATTCAAAGAGTTTAAGATCAAACACTACTATTCAGCCCCAAAACACCCCAGGAGTAATGGCCAAGTGGAAGTAACGAACCGAAATCTCCAACGTAGGATCAAAACATAACTTACTTACTCCAAAAGACTCTGGGTTGAAAAGCTAGTCCCTGTCCTACAACAACAACAAGGAGGGCGAAAGGGTCCACACCTTTTGCTTTGACTTATGGCACCGAAGTCGTGATACTAATTGAGTTAGAAGTGCCAAGCTTGAGGGTGCACTGTTTCAATGAAGCAATAAATGACGAACAACTCCGGACCAACCTGGACCTCCTTGACAAGCGCAAAGAAGAAGCAGCATTGAGGGTGGCGGTGACACAATAAAAAACAACCCAATATTACAACCGGAGAGCGAGAAATTGATATTTCGAGATCGGCGACCTTGTCCTCGAGAAAATGATGCAGTCGATCAAAACTCCGAGTCGTGGAAAATCAGCCGACAATTATGAGGGCCCTTATGTAATGGCACGCATCATACGACCGCGGACATATGACCATGAGGTCCGCACACTTCCTCGTCCATGGAACGTTGAGAACCTAAAGCTTTATACAAGTGAGGACAATCATCGAGCCAAACTAAACAGCCGATCACCAATTTGAAGCACTTTTTTAATATATGTTATATCTTTTTCAATTTTAACAAGTTAATTCTTGCATTTCCCATTCCTATTTCCTTGAAAATGTAGCTCTATGCATTACAACTATTATCAATGAAAGGAAATTGTTCTCCTAATAATGTGTTTTTTCTCAAATGATTGGCTTATCAATGCACTATTTTCTCACACCCACCCCACTGAGAGCATACCGGTTATGCACCAGTACAGCGACCGAATCCCCACCTAAGCGTTCCAGTTATATCGGATTATGAACCAACCGCTAGGTCGAAAGAAGGCTCACAACAGGCCACATCTTGGTACACATCTTCTAGACTAAAAAGTCTCGAAAAAATAACATGGTTGATCTCCAAGTTAACTCCAAGCCCCCTCGGATTTGATACGATCTGCACGGCATGGTCGGTGCGAGTATAAATTGGGTTAACTTTGAGTCAAGCGGGGTTATCTCCGATCACTCGGTTATTTTCACATAAAATAGGGGATATATGGTAATAATAATGCAGGCGTGCTGAAATTCGGAGCAAAAAATTTATTCTAATAAACCTAGTGATCGGAACATATATGGACGTTCGTACCACCCTTCACCAATTGACCTTCGAAGTATAAATAGCTCAGTTCATCAACCGAGTATAAACAACCCGTAAATCGAGTATAAACAACTTGTATAAGCGACTAGGTTCGTTAAACGAATATAAACAATCTCTGCAATTAACTCGATTCATCAACTGAGTATGAATACTCTGCTCGGCAATCACCAACCACGGTGCAAACATCAAAAGAAATCCGCTTCTCAGTGGAAAAGTTGACATAATTTGACATAATTTATAAGCAAGTATGGGAGAAGACAATTTACAACAAAAATTCTAAGCATAGCAAAATAGAGAAAAAGTCGAGGTATGATAATAGGAAATCATCACAACATTAAACACAAAAGATCATCACGGCCATGCTATTAAGAATACAGGAAAATCAAATATTCAGGCCGAAGCCAATATTCTAAACTATTAAAATTCAAATGTTTATCAAGTGAAAAGAAGACTATGGAACAGGGGGTGGAGCGGGAGGGACACGTAAGATAGAATTCGTCCCATCTACTAACGCATTGAAATATGGAGATCTTCACCTTATGAATCCATCGGGGCTAGGAGATGTCAGAAGCCCATGAAACTGGGCATATCCCTATTGATCCAAGAACAAGGGCAAGAGCATCAACAACTCTTCAGCCTCACAATCGTCTAACGCTCCTGGTAGACGTTGATGAAGGATTGATTTTATAACATTCCACCATACTCCAAAGTCAAGAACGACTTCAGGTAAATGAACCTGATCGGTGGGGCCGGAGCCCGTTCGGCCTTCTCCTTTTTGGTAAGTTGTCGCTTCAAAACCGATGGAAATGGGTCCCATTTTAAGGATTATTCATCATTTTATTTTCTTTTGTTATTTTCTTTTATTTTGCTATTGTATTTTCTTTCTTTTGTTTTAGTATTTAAAGGTAAGGGTAGGAACAGACAATTAAGGGAATTTTTGTAATTAAAATATTAGCTTATGGCCTAAGCTACTCCCCTTTAAATGTCCCCTTGTATGCCTCATTTCAAGAGGACTTAATTTTGGAATAGAAAAAAGTATTTCTCTCTACAAGTGTGATAGATATTTTTAGGAGCCTTTTACGTGTAGTTTACATCAAATTGGTATCAGAACGGGTGTCGCTTCACATTGGTATTGGTGTATCGGTGTATTTTTATCAAAATCCTACACTACTCTTTAATGGCTCCAAGAAAAATGACAACAAGAGGTGATTAATCGAGAATTGAAACAACAATTTTTGAGTTGAAGCAACATGTGGCCAACTCTTTTCTAAACTAGGCCTAAACCCTAACCATAGCCCACCCAAAACCCTAAATCTCATCCCTTTCATTGCCTCCCCTTCCCAAACCCTAGTACCATCTTCCCTAACCCTTTTACCTCGCCCCCACCTCAAACACTAGTCTCCACCTCTACCCAGCTGCGAGCAGGCCCAAACCAAAATCCAACCCTTGCCGCTACCTTCCCCACCCAGGCGGCCAACCACCAGACTTGTCGACCACCCCAAATCCTCCCTTGCTGCCCGCGACCCAAACCCCAGTCCCCTCGACCCAAAAAATACCTCATCCGAACCCAACCCGACCCAAACTCAATCGCATCCTGGCCACCGACCACCCCAGGAGGTCGCGCATCCCTCTAAACTCCAAACTTACTCCGGAAGCCTAAGGTTTTGCCCTAAATCTGTTCGGAACCCACCTGGGCTGCCGTACCCAACCCCAAACCTATCTAACCGCTCCAAAACCATGGTTTTTTACCCGGGTGGAAGTTTTTAGGGCTGCTTTGGGTGAAGAAAGAGATAAGAAGAAGATATGAAGACCAAGATTTGTGGGATGTGCACTCCTCATCTTTCATAAATTAATTTTTGGCCCTTACAAGTTTTTGGCACACTTGTTTGAATTTCCACACGAGTCCCTAATTTTTTTGAATGCTCGAGGACAAGCTTGGTTTTAAGAGGGGGAGAGTGATGGAAATGGGTCCCATTTTAGTGATTATTAGTCATTTTATCTTCTTTTGTTATTGTATTTTATTTCTTTCGCATTAGAATTTAGAGGTAAGAGTAGCAAAAGGCAATTAAGGGCATTTTTGTAATTATAATATTAACTTAGGGCCTAAGTTACTCCTCCGCTTTAAATACCCCCTTGTAAACCTCATTTGAGGAGGACTTGATTTTTGGAATAGAAAAGAGTATTTCTCTCTCTAAAAGTGTATTAGATATTTTTAGGAACCTTTTGACGTGTAAATTACGTCAAATTGGTATTAGAGCGGTTGTCGCTCCGCATTGGTGTTGGTGTATCGATGTATTTTTATCAAAATCGTACATTACTATTCAATGGCTACAAGAATCTCCAAACGACAACAAGAAGAGATTAATCGAGAATTGAAACAACAAATTTTTTAGTTGAAGCAACAAATGGTCCAACTCTTTTTTGATCTAGACCTAAACCCTAACCCTAGCCCACCCAAAACCCTAAATATCATCCCTCCCACTGCCTCCCTTTCCCCAAACCCTAGTACCATCCTCCCTAACCCTTTTTCCCATCCCCCGCCTTAAACCCTAGTCGGCCACCCCTCCCGGCTGCCAGTAGGCCTCAAAACCAAAACCCAACCATTGCCGCTACCCTCCCCACCCAGACGGCCAACCACCAGACCCTGTCGACCGCCCCAAATCCTCCCCCGCTGCCCGTGACCCAAACCCCAATCCTCCCGACTCAAAAAAGACAACATTAGAACCCAACTCGACCCAAACCCGATCGAATCCGGACCGTTGGCCACCCCAGGTGGTCGCGCATCACTCTAAACCCCAAACCTACTCCGGAAGCCTAAGGTTTTGCCCTAGGTCTATTAGGAACCAACCTGCCCTACCCAGGCGGGGAAGAGAACGAAAATGGAAGACGGATGGTGATCGTGCTAGGTTCGAGGATCAGGATCTTAGGCGGCGGAAGAAAGTCCTCTATTGCTTGACATTGGATCTGGCGCCTGCGGAAGTGCCTCTTGAGCCGCGCTCAAAACCTCTTGAGTCGCCCGGTATGACAGCTTAAAATAATTCCAGCATTGTTATGGTTTTTGACCCAAGTGGAAGTTTATAGCGCTGCTTTAGGTGAAGAAAGAGAGAGAAGAAGAAATAAAGAGCAAGATTTGTGGGATGTGCACGCATCTTTCAGAAATTAATTTCTGGCCCCCACAAGTTTTTGGCACACTTTTTGGAATTTCCTCGCGAGTCCCTAATTTTTTTTAATGCTCGAGGACGAACTTGGTTTTAAGAAGGGGAGTGATGGAAACGGGTCCCATTTTAGAGATTATTAGTCATTTTATTTTCTTTTGTTATTTTCTTTTATTTTGTTATTGTATTTTCTTTCTTTTGCTTTAGTATATAGAGGTAAGAGTAACAAACGATAATTAAGGGCATTTTTGTAATTAGAATATTAGCTTAGAGCCTAAGTTTCTCCTCCCCGTTAAATACCCCCTTGTAAGCCTCATTTGAGCAGGATTTTCTTTTTAAATTAAAAAGAGTATATCTCTCTAAGTGTGTTAGATATTTTTAGGAGTCTTTGACATGCAGTTTACGTCAAACTTGATGACTTCATTCTGAAGCCGATCTCTCTCTCCAACAACATTACCCTTCTCTGTTATTGCTTGATCCTTAGTCGTCTTCTAGGCATCCATCTCCTTCCGAACTGGAGCGAGAGCTTCATTGGCATTAATTTTAACCTTCTTCGCAATCTCTAACTCTACCTTTAGACCTGAAATTTGCCTCGCCGCATCTTTCCTCTACAGCCACTTCTTGGCCATGAAAGCTCCCATGAAGCTCACCTATAACAGAATAATATAATTAAGACAAGGAAACGAAAGTATGGAAAATGACAGTTTAGGAGGAAAAAGCATGCAATTACACTGGACAAGTAGGAACATCTCTTTAGCGCTACTGATTGGCCCCCACTCAGCCGATCAATGTCTTCAAGAAGATAGGCATTTTGGAAAGCCAAATAACTTTTATTTGGATCATCAAATCTAAGATGGGGGACACCCCAGACCTCTCCCTGACTATGGGTACCCTTTCGCCCTCAGCATCTTCCTCCTCTTCTCTAACCATCATACTTCGTCGGGGAGAAGTAGGAGTGGTCTCAGTCTTAGCCTCGGTTCTGGCCTCAGTCTCCAAGGACCTTTTTCGCGATTCCGCCTTCGAAGAGCCTCTTCATCCACCAACTGTGCGTACGACGTCTCAATCACATTGAGTGGACGAACGACTTCAGCAACCCTAGTATGTGAAACTGGGGGGTTTACATTAGTCGTAAGATCGAGTGAGGAACATCAAGCTAGGGGCGAGCAGTGTTTGGTTCAGCCTTTGGAGCGCTATGCGGTACCCTCTACGGGCCATTTCTCCAGAAGATGAAAGATAAAGAATTCATTAGTACATCAAAACAAGTTAAAGGGTTGTTCGACATGTACAAAGTATACCTGAAGAGCGGGGAAAATACAAACATTGAAACTGAATGATCAAGAGGCATCCTTCAGTTTAGGCCCGAAGCCGAAGGGCGTCATGTTCTCGAACCTCTTCACCTCTTGTGATAAAGCCAAGCTCCTTCAATACTTTCAAATCGAGAGTTTTTTATACGATCGGGCTTTGTGCACAGCTTCCTAAACCCTCTCCTTTCGGGGCTTAGCAATATCAAGGAGTTCGTTAAAAATCCGTACATTATTAAAAATTCGAACATGAAATCACGAAGAAGAGCAATTATTAAAGACAAAAGCCATAAAAAGAAATACAGAAAATACAAAAGTATGGCTCACTGAGGTCAGGTTTGTTCCAAACAAGGGGAACAGTGAATAAATGACTAGTAAGATAATTATGGTAGTCACACTCCCATCCGTTCCCTTTAATGTAGAGAGAGTTATGCCTCCGGGTTGGAGGAGGGGAGTGAGGTGACGAAGCATTCACCCTTATATCTGCAGGTTAGGGTATACTAACCCCCTTGAGAAGCCATGGGCTTGTAAATGGTTAGCAAATCCCCCATGATCAGGGGATGCTGAACACCAAATAGGTCGTAAAAATGCACCATGGAGACGATCATGATTCTCCAAGCGTTCGGTATAAGTTGGGAAGGGACAAGGTTGATGAAGTTAAGCACATCACAAACAGGTCTTGAAAGAGGAATTTCAAGCCCTGTCTGAAAGCAGTGCTCATAAAAATAGGCTTCCCATCGCGAGTGTTCGGGGCACGATCGGTCTCATCGGCGAGACGAATGGGTAAAACCCTAGGAAGGGCAAGATGTCCACACCACTCGTTGGCGACCTCTTCAGTCATATAGCCCATGGCCTGATAGGGGCTTAAGAGTGTGCAATGATTATAGCTCTCCATCCAAGTGGCGTCTCACATCAGAAACAGTTCACACTGAATCCAAATCTCCTCACAGACCTTGACGTCAGCACAAGATCCTAAACAGATCACGACAAATCAAAAGCGAGCCAATTGTCACAACTCATCGTTGGGAACCACAGGAAAGCTAACACGTGAAATAGACCTCTTCTGGATACACACAATACTCTTCAGCTCATCTCAGTGAACACAAAGTCTGGGGTAAGATGAGGGTTATTTTCAACCAATCCAAAGTCGAATGAAAGATATCTTCAAAGAACATTACGATCACCAAATGGACGGGACAACAGCCAACATACGAACAGGGGACGGTGGATTAGCAATCGGACGAATGGCCGAACACAAAATGACGGCATGAGGAGTATGATGACTTTGTGAAGACAAACACCTCACCTCTCAACTAACGGCTTCATCATAAGACGAACTCCAGCTTCATCATATGAACGACCATTTGAATCTCCAAGACTTTGTCAACAAGCCGTTAGTTCAAACGGTTAACACGTTCCCTATTAATGCGGTCAGGAATATCCGAGAACAAGCAATGTGGGAGTACATGGATACACTAGAGACGAACACGTGTCTTCCTTAATTTTAAATTGTCTCAACATAGAAAGACGTTATAAAGGCTGAATATATAAAGCATCTTGTAGTATGAGATGTAGTTAAGCTAACAAGCTCGTTAATCCTCTCTTATTTCCTGTAATTCTCCAAAATAATATAAGAACTCCCCCACCCCTTCACCCGTGGACGTAGGTTGAGCCCGGCCGAACCACGTTATCCGATGTTTCATTCTCTTCCCATCTCCTTCATTTGTTTGGCATTATAGATTGTAAGTTTATTGTGTTGTGTGCGTGGACAATTAGATTTTCACCTCAATAACAACGATGGTCTTTTGATCAATATGAATACAAACTTAGGAAACAAGCAAACCATGCAACATCATCAACCAAAATACACGGAAACAACTTCTTCTCAGTTGAAAACGAGGAATCCAGGATACTGTTGGTTATAGGCTTAGGGTGTGTTTGATTGGCATTACCATTTTTTTCTTTGAAAATACTTCTTTCATCTCATTTTTCAATTTTGTGGTGCTTGATTGCAAATAGAAATTGTTTTTACTTTCGTGGTGCTCAATTGAAAATATTTTCTACGGGAACGATAGTCCTAAAGGTGACATGTGCTCCATATTGTACTCATTTTCTATAATAAAAAAAATAATAACAATAACCGTCCTTATTTCTTATCCACCTTCCCCCAATTAATTGAATTCCATCAAAAAATAAGAGGACATTTCACCAAGTCAATCCTCTCTTTTTTCCACTCATTTTCTAACTTTTCATAAAAATTAGATATTTTACCAATATTGTAATCAAAAGCACCCTTAATGATTCGCATCATGATATATATATATATATATATATAGATATAGATATATAGAGAGAGAGAGAGGCAGGCTCATGTGCACACTAAGTTTGCACATGTGCTACCGCACACTAATTTTTTTTAAACATTAAAAAAAATAGAGTTGATTTTTTTAAGTGATATTTAAACATTTCAACGGACACGTAAAAAATCAACTCAAAAAAACTTTTTTTTGCTAATTTTAAAAAATAAATCAAATTTTCACAACTTTTAAAGTGCTTAAAAATAGCGAAAGTTTGACCAATTTTTTTAAAAATAGCAAAAAGAGTTTTTTACCTGATTTTTTTTATATGGGTTCCTTGAAATGTTTAAATATCACATAGAAAAATCAACTCAAAACTTTTGTTTTTACTATTTTAAAAAAACGATGTGCAAACTTTGTGTGCACAGGAACCTGTCTGTATATATATATATATATATATATATATATATATATATATATATATATATATATATATATATATAGGCATGGTTACCTGTTTTTGAAACAAGTGAAATTCATCTGAGCTTAGAGAACCATCACTGTTTGCATCTAGGAGTTGCATCATCTCCCGGGCATCTTCCCCTTGGGCACCAAGCTCTTCCATTATCTCCATAAGTTCCTCAATGCTAATCT
The DNA here is from genome assembly GCA_949130495.1 of Sambucus nigra. NCBI lineage: Eukaryota > Viridiplantae > Streptophyta > Magnoliopsida > Dipsacales > Adoxaceae > Sambucus > Sambucus nigra. The sequence goes on along the minus strand of OX422215.1, from coordinate 597,830,246 downwards.
TATCATCTCCATTCTTGTCGAGAAGGCAGAATACTCGATCTCTGTGATCAATCTCAAAATCTTTATGATTTATGGGGGGGAAATCTTTAAGACGCAATGCCGCAAGTTCAGCTGCAGCCATCAGTATGGCCTTAAGGCGCTTTGCTTGTGCATTGACAAATAACAATTAATTTTAATTCATTACATGTGTCAATTCATAAGTTCACTCATTTGACAAATGTAAAACCCTGCAGATATAGGAGCATACTCGTAGGAAAAATAAAATAAGGAGGAAAAATAAAACTTGAACTACACAATTTCTTGCAAGAAACCTACCTGAATTTTTTTTCATTCAATAGATATATGAATTATGCATTTTGTTCCAAACACCCCGTTGTGAGGACTTTTGGATGACACATGCATAGTTCAGAGGGATTTTGCATTAAAAGTTCAGAGGTATTTTTTAATAGTACATAATGTTTAATTAGTAGTTTGAGTTTACAGATAACAAACTATGTGTAAAGTCATAATAGTACATAATGTTTGTTATGATAGGTGTTATGTTTGTTAAGAAGAGAGTTGGTTGTAATCTCTTCTATAAATACTTCGTATCCTTCGTCAGTTTTTAATGAGAATCTTTCCATTTCCTATTTGTTATTGGAGCAATTCCTGCACAGCACTTCTGGTCCTCTGTTTTCTCTAAAAAAAAAATTATAATTCTTCTTCTTTTTTGATTCTTTATGATTCTCAGACAAGTTCTGAAATTCTATTCTAATGTAGAAAACCCAAAAATATCATCTCTTCATCTCAATTTGTCACGGTTACACTGCTGAGATTAAAAGAAGCGATGGATGTAACGGCATCATTCACAAGTGGAGAAGGCAGCTATAACAGATCCAATGAGAAATCAACACGTGGCAGAATTAGTTAGTCATAGTTAATTGATAGTTAGTTATGCAAAGTTAGTTGATAGTTATTTAGTTAATTGTTAGCTGGGTTAGCAAATGTATTGTATAAATAGTAATACACATGCATCTCCATTCTAACTGAGCCTCGAATTAATGAATTGAATTATGTTCTTCATCTTTTCTTCTCTCCCTGTATTTCTATTCTTATGTAGTTCTTTCTTATCTCTAATTCTTGATACCAAAATTCCAATTCTGCCACTGAGGTGCACGCTTTCGCTTAACAAATGCAAGCTTTAGCTTGAAAAGTGGTATCAGAGTTACGATATTAGGCCCAAAATTCTTATAAACTCAAACCCTAATCCATTAGATTGGCCCAATCTGGGTAAGTCTAAATCAAGAATGGCTCAAACCCAACAGATGCAACATAACAGGACCTTGAGAGAGGTTCAACAAAGGCAAGATGGCATGGAAATGAGATTACAAGATGTCCGAATTTCATTAGAATCATTGCTAACTAGTGTCAACCAGCTGTACGAAAAATTTGGTGAAAAGTTTGATAAACTTGATGAAAAATTTGAAAGGATAGAAGAAAGAATGAATAAAGAAGTAGACAATCAGAAGGGAATTTTGGGAACACCTCTTGGACCACCCAATAAAGCCAACAACATCATACTAATGGATTCTGAGAAGACAAGTAGTAACAAGTTTAATGGGGAAGTTGAAGGTTACAAGAGGCCTAAAGTAAACTTTCCAAAGTTCAAGGGTGAGGATCCCAGAGATTGGATACAGCAGATGCAAAGATACTTTTGATTTCATCCTCTACCAGAAGAGCAGAAGGTGATGCTTGTTGCATTATACTTGGAACGTGTGGCTGCCACATGGTTCCAAACCATGTTTGAGGAGCCCATGATGGTGTTGACTTGGGATGCTTTTGTTAGCCAATTGTGCGTAAGGTTTGCAGCACCTAGTGGGTTTGATGATGTGATTGTCGAGTTCAATAAGCTGCAACAAGATGAATTTGTGACCCGGTATCAGAAAAAATTTGAAGAGTTGAAACCATTGGTGATGGCCAAACAGAGAGGATTGATTGAAGAATTCTTAATACCCAGCTTCTCGAGTGAACTTAAACATGAGATCAAGGTTTTGGTTAAAATATTGGAATTAAAGTCCCTAAACCATGCTATGAACCTAGCCAGACTCCAAGAATCAGCCTTGACACCAAATAAACACAACTCCATTACCCAAATGACCAAATTCAACCCCTTTTCTTATCCATACCCCAAGCTAACAGAAAATACCAACTAAAAATTGTCTTACTCAAACAACCAACCAAGAAATCCCTTACTCTATCAAAAAAATATTGTTGCTGAGATGTAATCAAGAAGTTAGAAGGGCCTATTTCTTAGGGCACAAATGTAAAAGGATGACTGTACACGTGCTTCAAGGAGATGAAAATCAAACAGTAGAAATGGACATAGAAATTGGGTGGAAGGAACCAGATAAAAAAGATGACATTGGAGTGGACATTTCCATTTCACTACAAGCCTTAGCAGGAGGTCCATTACACAAGACTATCATGATCAATGGAAGGTCTAAGAACAACCACTAAACATCTTAATTGACTCTGGTAGTTCTCATAACTTCTTAGACACAAATACAGTTAAGCAAATTGGTTATCCAATCAATCCAGCACCTACTCTTTGGGTCACTGTGGCTAATGGCAGTAAAGTGATCAGCAACTCCATTTGCCCAAACTTCACTTGGCATATACAAGAAGAGGAGTTTAAAGCCAGCATGAGGTTGTTATAATTGGGTGGGTGTGATATGGTACTAGCAATTGAATGGCTAGAAGGACTTGGAGATGTATTGTTCAATTTCAAGCAAAGAAACCTAACATTTGAACTAGAATGTGAGAAGAATCAATTGATGGGAGTACAAAGAAGAGGACACCCTACAAATGATCTCCTGCAAAGCACTAAGCAAAGGATACAAGAAGGGTGTCATGCCCGTAACTTGTGTTGGCGTGACAGCCCTCAAAACAAAAGGAAAATATCTTAGTTTTACTTTGGCTAAGCCACCGTAGTAGAGAGAAAGAGGATTATACAATTAGAAGTTGTCGGAGTACGTGAGTTGCCTCTTTCCGTCATCATATGGTAGTTAATGTCTACTGCTGCTACTGTGGATTTTTCGTTAAGACGGGTTTTCGACCATGAGTGCTCTTAGGCTCACGGAAACTTCATGGGTATATGTGGGATATCCAATGACCGAATGTGGATTTGGTTGTGAACGGATTTGGGGCGAACAAAAAATTTCCCGAGTCACCCCTATTTTGCAGTTTGGGTTGGTTCGGTGGCTGGGGGTGCTTATATTTTTAGGCGGCATTGTCTTAATTCGTGGAATAGTTGCTAGTTGTCTTCAAGGAGCGGTTGGGCTTGTCCAGATAGTGGTTTTGGGCAATTTTCAAAGGAGTTATTGAGCCACCCAGGTGGAAAAATGGGAATACATCAGTTGGGCACATGAAGATCATGGGTTAAGTCCTTGGACACCTGTTGGGAAGCTAAGGCAGCAATTTTGAAGGAAATTTCGTGGTGAAACTAGCAATATTGTTTTTGAGACACTTGTCCTAGCAGTTGGGGATGTCAACTGCATTTGTAACCTCTATTTATATGTTTTATCCGTGTATTTCTAATAGGAAGTCCTAGGCCAAAATTTTGTGTTCCTTTTTGTAATCTTTGATTGATTAATATAGGTTGGGAGTTGAGTTCCTATAATTTCGTGTCTTGTGTGTGTTTCTCATATATTGTGTGACTGATTTGTTGTTTTACCTGCTTTGAATCGTGCAAAAAGTGGGTCATTCGAGTGAACCTCGAGTATTGGATGGTTAATCAGGTTTGCGGAGAAAACATGATGCCTCACTGGGAAAATTTTAAAAAAAAAAATTATCCGTCTGACAACGGGCACATATGGTTTTGTTGGTCAGATTTCCTCCATTCAATATATCCTATCAAGCAGCTGTAGTAAGGTACGTATTCATCCTTTAATCTCTCCTGTACTGGAATAATTTAATGATGTATTTGAAGGACCTAAAGGCTTACCCCCCAAGTGATCTCATGACCACCACATCCCACTTAAGGAGGAAGTCAGCCAGTGAGTGTAAGGCCCTATAGGTGCCCCTATATTCAAAACTATGAAATTGTGAAAACATTAGCTGAATTGCTGGAATCTGGGGTCATTAGGCTCTCTCCTAGCCCTTTTGCCTCTCCGGTCTTATTAGTAAGGAAAAAAGACCAATCGTGGAGGATGTGTATTGAAAGCCTCACTATTAAAGATAAATTCCCTATTTCAGTCATAGAGGAGCTCCTAGATGAGTTACATGGTACAAGCGTAATCTCTAAACTACACTTGAGGTTTGGTTATCAACAAATAAGAAAGTGTGAAGAAGACATCTCCAAAAACAGCCTTTAGGACTCATGTCCTTCCAATCACTAATGAGCAATGTTTTTAAACCATGTTCTTGAGTTCATAAGCATCTCACAAAGTTTTACACTGGACGTTAGCTACCTAACGCAACCCTCCTCCTTTATCCAGGCGATAGTGTCAAAAAAAATATAATAACTGAAGCGTGACACATGCGTAGTTTTTAAACCATACCTAAGGAAATTTATCCTTTTTTCTCTGATGTTATCCTTATATACAGTCCTAACCTACAAACACACCTCATTCATCTCAAAACCACCCTTAACCTACGGAGACAACATACCCTATTTGCTAAGAAGAGCAAATGTTCATTTGTCCAACCAAAACTTCAGTACTTAGGTCACATCATTTCCAAAGAAGGAGTTAGAGCTGATCAAACTATAGTGGAGGCAATGCAGGAATGGCATATCCCTAAATTAATCAAGGCAATAAGGGGGTTCTAAGGCCTCACTGTTATTATGAAAGGTCTGTAAGGGACTATGGCCTTATAAGTAGACAATTGACACTCGTGTTAAAAAGAAAACAATTCCACTGGTCCCTGAAATCTCAAGGCATCTCACACACTTAAATATGCATTATCAACTACACTTTATTGGCTTTACCTAATTTTTCAAAACATTTTGTAGTTAAAACTGATGCTTATAATGAGGGTATTCGAGTAGTTTTGATGCAAGATGGCAGGCCACTAGCATTTTTAATCAAGCAATTACCTCCAAGAAAAAGAGGAGTCTCCAGATGTGAGAAAGAATTGTAGGCATTAGTCTATGCAGTAGAGAAGTGGAGGGCCTACTTGTGTGGCAGGGTTCAAAGAATCGACCGAGTTGACTCGCTATTGCCAGAGTCAACTCGGAATCGTCAGCTCCCAATACGAAACCGAGTCACGTTACGAAATAAAATAGTTGTCAGTCATTATATCCCTAACTCGTCGATAAATCGACTGTTACGAATTAATAGACCGAAATATCGGGCGTTACGATTTCGTATCAGCCGAGTTGAGAAAAAAAGTACAAGAGATGAAGGAAAAAAACAAGAATAGTCAAAGAATCTCACGGGTTGAAAGGACATACCTTTTTAGAGTAATTTGTCCGGAGAAGGCAAAAAGATAATCACGGGTGCAAGAATTTTATCTATAAATCAAACCTGGCTGAAATCTTCAGATATTCAAACCAAATCTTCCCAGATATCGTCGGTCGAAAGCTTTGGGGTGTGCAGTTTGGTGTTGCGGTTTGATCTGTGTGGGATTTTTTGGCTTCGTGGCTTGCGGTTTGGTGTTAAGGTATTTAGGGTTTTTTTGGGGGGGTTTAGAGAACTGTCGCGTTTGGTGTTGTGGTGTGTGTTTTTTTTAGTTGGGTTTGGTGTTGTGCGTGTATTTTTAGTTTGGTGTTGTGCGTGGGTTTGGTTTTGTGGGTTTAGAGGTGAGCTTGGTTTTTTGAGGTTTGGTGTTGTGCGTGTGTTTTTTTTTTTAAAGAACTGCTCTTTTTTTTGTTTTAAATTTTATTTTTTTGTTTTAAATTTTATTTTCAAGAAATGTTATAAAAAATGTTATTTTTTTAAAGAAATGTTATAAAAATAAATGTTACAAAAACAAATGTTATAGAAAAATTATATTTTTTTATAAAAAATTATTCAAATCTTTTTAAAAAAGATTGCTTCTTCCAAAAAAAATATGGTAGATCAATTATAAAAAATGTTATTTGCTTTTGAAAAAAATTGTGCTGATAGATAATACTTGAACATGCCATTTTTTAACTCTATTTTTTGGATATTGTTTTGTAAAATGGCTCCAAAACTAGATATTGTTATTTTATAAAAACAAATGTTATACAAAAATGTTATAAGAAATGTTATTTTTTTATAAAAAATTATTCAAATATTGATCAATTATAAAAAAATGTTATTTGCTTTTTAAAAAAATTGTGTTGGTGGATAATACTTGAACATGCCATTTTTTAACTCTATTTTTTGGATGTTATTTTGTAGAATGGCTCCAAAACTAGATATTGTTATTTTATAAAAACAAATGTTATACAAAAATGTTATAAGAAATGTTATAAAAAATGTTATATAGGGAGATGAAAATAAAATTACCCCTATCCAAATCCGTATGATCGATACCGCAACTAGATAGGGAGATGAAAATGATGAAATATTGTAATCATTCCTATTTATCTACCATACATATTTTTTATCTAAGTTTATGTGGCATTAGTAGGGATGGTTTTCGATCGGTTTGGTCGGTAAATGGAGCATACCAATACCATACCAACTTTGAAATCATCAAACCAAAATTACCAATTTTACCAGCCGGTACATCAACCCATAAACCAAAACCAAACCGTGCAGTACATCGGTAAAATCGGTTTTGCGATAAAATCGATTTTTCAAAAAATACGGTAGATTTCGGTAAATTCCTCTTTACGATAAATTTGATACTACTCGGTACATAATAGTAATTTTTTGTACCACTTACCTAAACCTTTTTATATGGGTATTTAAAAAACCAGAAAAAACAATCAAGAGCAATATGAAACAGAACAAATATATATATAAGATTCACAAAAAAGACACTAAAAAAAAATGATCTGTGATTGTGAGTGTGGTTCTCCATCAAAACCACCCCTCCATGGTTTTGAACACTGATCAGAAATCCAAAAACCAAACTCAATCTAATTGACTTGATACAAAAAAAAAAAACCATCTCAGTGATACCCAAGCTTCTCCATCTCAGTTATATAACAAAAAAAAACCAAGGTAACCAGAAAACAAGGTAAGACTAAAAGTTCAGATTTTTTTCACTCGGCCCATAAATTAATGCAAAACAACAGTTTGTATGAGAGATAAAAAAAAAAGTACCAATCTGAGATCCTTATTTAACAGTGAAGGTTGGTCTCACTTTTTTCCAGATATAAAATAAATATTAAAATTTCAACAAAAGTGTACCAAGAAATGAACACATGGAAAAGTGAGATTCATATACTCTTGTGTGTAAAGAGAAAACAATTAAAGCTACATTAGAAGTAAAAGCAGCTTCTTTTTTCGACTGAAATTTCACAAAATTGAAAATCAAGTGAGGAGTACCTTGTTCTCGAAATCAAGCGATTTAGTTTCAACCCCCAAAACAGATGAGAAATTGTTGAAATGAAATCTTGAGAGTATAATGTTCCTCTTGTTGCCATTCACTTCGTCTATTATTGCTTGTTTTACCACTTCCATAGAGAAATTCATTTGACCAACTAGTGTAAGCTTGATCGATTTGATGAGTGATTGTATGAAGTCACTGCTACTGTGTGAGCTAATCTAGAAAATGATGGATTTTTGTTGATGACGGCTTTAGAGAGAGAGATAAGAAGAGATTTGATTTAGGGTCGTTTATTGAGGACGGCCGTAGAGTAGAGAGGGGAAAAGATTTTAGGTTTGGATTGTTAAGTATGTAAGAGAGTGTGCGTGTGCGTATATTGTGGGTAAAAAAATGTGTATATTTATTTTGGTATTTTCGGTACATTAAATTCGGTATTTCTTTTTCGTACGGTATAGTCGGTAAATCGGTTTTTAAAATGTTAAAACCAAAACCAACCACAAAAAAATCGGTAATTTCGGTTTCGGTAGTTTCGATTTTGGTAAGTAAAAAATGTAAACCGTTACTATTAATTTTCGGTACAAAACGGTACGGTACAATTTTTTACCGTACCACGAACACCCCTAGGCATTAGATTGTTTTTCAATATTGTTATTGGTTTACTATGCAATATTGAATCTGACAACTCTGTCGTGCTTCAGTATAACCAATTCTACAATGCAATGCATATTGAATGATGGGTTTGAATGTACATCATTGGTCCACGTTAATCTTATTTTTTTGAAATTTTCTATAGCTTTTCCTGAATTTTTTGCGCTCTCCAAATAGCGTATCTTTACGTATCGCCAGATACCGCGATCGATACCGCGACCGAGTTGAAAATCGGGTGTCCGATATCGAGACTTTGAACCATGTTGTGAGGTCACCACTTTGTGATCAAGACTGATCATCAAAGCCTCAAGTATCTTATGGACCAAAGAGTTTCTTCACTACTACAACAGAAGTGGAGGACCACACTGTTGGCTTTTGACTATACCATCAGTTATAAGCACTGTTCTAAAAAACCCGCCTAGGCTCCGCCTAGGTTTGAGGCTTGGGAGAAACGCCCCGCCTTAAGATTCTGACGCCTTATGCTTGGTAAAACCCTTAAGGCGTACTTTTTCTCTAAAAACAACAATGCTTTAATGAAACGATATCGCCTTTTAAAGATTTTTTTACAAACCTGACCATTATCTCATCCAAAATAATCAAATAGTATTTTTATCTGCAAATATTCAGACATATTTTTATGATATGTACAATTTTATTATTTTAATAGCCTTGTTATGGTTAAAAAATATTAAAATATATTAAAAAGACCTAAACGCCTTTTTACGCCAAGGCCCGCCTAGGCTTCTAAGGCTTAAGGCTTAAGGCTTGGCCTCCACGCCTCGATCACGCCCCGCGTTTTTTAGAACCTTGGTTATAAGATGACCAGGATGTTGGGTTAGAAGAAGCTATAGATGTAATGGCATCGTTTCACATGTGGAGAAGGCAGCTATAGCAGATCCGATGAGAAATCAACACGTGGCAGAATTAGTTAGTCATAGTTAATTGATAGTTAGTTAAACAAAGTTAGTTGATAGTTAGTTACTTGATTGTTAGCTGGGTTAGCAAATATAGTCTATAAATACACATGTATCTCCATTGTAACTGAGCATCGAATTAATTAATTGAATGCTGTTCTTCTTCATCTCTTCTTCCCTCCCTTCGTTTCTCTTCTTCTATTGTTTTTTCTTATCTCTAATTCTTGTAACCTAAATTCCAATTCCCATGCAAGCTTTAGCTTAACAAATTCAAGCCTTAGCTTGACACAATTCAATAGCTAATAATATAATCCCAGTGAAGCTTGAAGATAACAATTATCTGACGTGGAAGACCTTGTTCCTTGCAATTTACGTAAGTACAAAGTTCTTGACATCGTTGATGTTTCCCGGCCAAGTTCGCCTAAATTTTTAATGAACAGAGTCAATTAGATGATTTCATCAATCCGGCATTTCTTGAATGGATGGATGAAGATCAAACACTGTTCATTTGGATTCAATCCGCACTTTCTAAAATTGTACTTCCTTCTGTTATTGGTGCTTCTTCTTCAAAAGATCTTTGGTCTTCGTTGAAGAAAAGATTTGCAACCTCCTATAGTGCTCATATCATTCAACTCCGATCTAATCTGCGTGACCTCAAGAAAGGAAATTCTTCAATTTCTGAGTATCTCAATGAGATCAAATTCATCGTTAATAGCCTTGCTGCTACTGGTAATCCTCTAGATGATTGAGAGTTCATCGTGAATGTCCTTATAGGACTTCCCTCTAAATACAATTCATTTAGAATTTCTATTCGTATTCGATCTCCGCTTGTTTCTCTGGAAAAATTGCACAGTTTATTGATCAGTGAATAACTCACTGTCAAGAATCAATCCTTCTATGTTCTTCAAGAAAGTCCCAATCAAGCCTTTGCTGCTATTAACAATTCTCAGATCCAAAATCAGAAATATTTTCATTCGAAAGTCGCGACTCACAATTTAGGCGGTCATTCAAATTTTTACACCACTACAATCGTTCGAACTACTCAAATAATTTGAATAATTTTCAGAACACTCCTAATATCAACAAAATTCATCTAGTTCTAATCGTCCCCCTTGTCAGATCAGTAACAAAGTTGGACACACTGCAAATGAATGTTATCATCGCGTGATTTTTTCTTATCAAGGTCATTCTCCCCCAAATAATCTTGCGGCTATGCTTGCCTCTGCTAATACCTTTGGTCACAATTCATGGTATTCTGATACTGGAGCAAGTAGCCATATTACACCTGATCTTTCAAACCTTACATCTGTGGCAGAATACAATGGGAAGCATAAGGTCACCACTGCAAATGGGCAAGGTATGCCGATTAAACACAGGAAATTATTTGTTTCCTACTTCTCTGATCAACATGCGTTTCAGTTACAAAATGTTCTTCATGTACCTAATGCATCTCACAACCCTAATCTTTGTCCAGAAATTCACTTCCGACAATGATGTTTCCCTAACCTTTACTGCAAATGGTTTCTTTGTGAAGGACCACTCGGGGAAGATTGTTTTCCAAGGGCTCTATCCTTTCCATTTTTAGCGATTCTTCAAAGATCAACTCTCTGCAGTCAGTTCTCTACAGCAATCATGTTTCTCCAACTCTTTGGCATAAACGTCTTAGTCATCCTTCTTTTCAATCTTTTCAAAGAACAAAGTCTTGGTTAGCTGTAAAAGATGGCTCTCAAAAACCTTTATTTTGTTCTGATTGTGTTTTAGGTAGAAGTAAAAGGCCACCATTTACACCTTCTACATCTTCCACACAATAATCACCTTTAGAACTTCTTCATATGGATCTTTGGGACCTGCTCCTGTATCTTCTATTAGTGGATTCAAATATTATGCAAATATTGTTGAAGATTGGAGTAGATATTGTTGGATTTTTCCTCTTTATGCCAAGTCTGATTTTCAACATGTTTTGTGGCTTTTAAAGCTAACTTTGAAATATTCATTATCGTATTAAAACTACAGATGGTGGTGGTGAATTCAGAATGGTATAACCCATCAGTTTTTATTAGCTCATACACCAGAACAGAAAGGTGTTGCTGAATCTAAACGCAGGCATATCGTTGAGGCAGGGCATACTCCTCTTATTCAATCCAAACTACCTCATCAATATTGAGTTGATTCTTTTCATACTGCTAACTACCTATTCAATAGATTACCAATTAAATTCCTTCGTTTCATCGCACCTTGGGAGAAATTATTTGTTGGTTTCATCTCACCGTAGGAAAAATTATTTCAGAAGACGCGTAATTACTCTCATCTAAGAGCCTTTGGTTGTACTTTCTTTCCTTGGCTGAGACCGTACACCTCTATCAAACTTGAGCCTAGAAGTAAATCTAGCATTTTTCTTAGGTATAGCCTTAATCACAAAGGGTACAGATGTTTAGACCCCACTACTGGTCGTGTCTATGTTTCTAGATATCTGACTTTTGATGGAACTCACTTTCCAGGTGTTACTTCTAATAAACATGTTTCTTCTTCTCCTATTCCCTCTATTACTGTACCACATATCATAAGGTCTGTCTCTCCTCCATCTACTACTTTACAGCCTCCTTTACCTTTATCTCCTGCCTTACATCAAGGACATTTTCTCACGCCTTCCTCTACACCTGCTACTTCAATTTCCACACCTACTAATCGTACCTTTTTACCATCTTCACACTCGACCTCTTCTTTACACACTTCTTCTTCCCATAATTCAGTGCCTCTGACCAACCTCAAGACCATCAGTTCTTATATCTGGATAATCAACTCATACCCAATGAACCTCCTGTAGTACCTGCTACCATTAACTCTCATACAATGATAACTCGGACAAAAAATGGAATTTTTAAGCCCAAGTCACTTCTGGCTACAAAACATCCTCTTCCTCGAGCTTTACTTGCTACAGCTAATCTAATCACTCCTACTTCTTTCACGCGGGCTAGTAAGGATCCTAAATGGAGAGGAGTTTGAGGTTTTAAAGAATAATGGAACTTGGACATTGGTGCCTCCAAATTCAGATCAAAACCTTGTTAGATCAAAATGGGTTTTCAAAATAAACATAATGCAGATGGGTCTTTTGAAAGGTACAAAGCAAGATTAGTAGCAAAAGAATTTCGTCAACAAGCCGGCATCGACTTCTCAGAGACTTTTAGTCCTGTAGCAAAGGCAACAACTATAAGGCTAATTCTCTCTTTAGTTGTTAATTTCAATTGGGAAGTAAGACAGTTAGATGTCAGCATTGCTTTTCTCCATGGTCATTCGAAAGAAGAGGTCTATATGACACAACCAATTGGCTTTCAGGATCCTACAAAGCCTACCCATGTCTGCCGACTTCTTAAATCTCTATATGTATTGAAGCAGGCAACTCGTGCCTGGTATGAGAAATTAGTTGATGCTTTTGTTGGTTCTAGGTTTCACACTATCTTTTGCTAATTCATCTCTATTTGTGAAGAAAACAAATGGTATTCTTACTATCATCTGAGTTATGGCAATGATATCTTGATGAATGGAAGTTCTTCAGTCGACACTCTACTTTGCTTCTTTAATAAGTCGGTCAATTAAAATCGCCAATTGATATGAAGGATTTGGGTCCCCTTCATTACTTTTTGGGTTTAGAAGTTGTAAGATCTGAAAAAGGATTGTTTCTTTCTCAAAGTATGCTCTGGATCTCCTAAAGAAGACTGATATGCTTGGCGATAAACCTTGTTCTTATCCAATGGTGGTGGCACTCATCTGAAGATTAATGAAGCGGAGCTCTTATCTGATCCTTCGAACTATAGATCTATTGTTGGTGCTTTACAATATCTGACTTAGACACGGCCTGAACTCAGTTTTACAGTTAAGAGAATTATATGGTACATTAAAGGGACAGTAGAACATGGATTATTATTTCAGAAGGGACCTCTTGTTTTGGATGGTTTTTCGGATGCTGATTAGGCAGGTGACCCTAATGATCGTAGATCCAAAAGTATTATACAGTCTATTTTGGAGGCAATCCTATTTCCTGGTCTGCTAAAAAGCAGCCAACTATATCTCGATCCTCAAAAGAAGTTGAATACAGATCTTTAGCTCATACTGCAGCAGAGGTTATTTGGATCTGCAATGTTTTGAAAGATCTTCATACCTTTCAACCTCAATCCCCGAGGTTATGGTGTGATAATATCAGTACTCTGGCTTTGGCGTCTAATCCTGTCTTTCACTCAAAAATGAAACATGTTGCCGTGGATTTTAATTTATTTGGGAGTTCGTAACTGCTGCCATCTTGCGTGTCTTCTATCTTACATCACAAAAGCAACTTGCAGACATTTTTATTAAAGTTTTTCCTTCTCCACGATTTCTTTTACTAAAGAACAAGTTAAAAGTTCTTAAATCATCCTTTTCCCTTGAGGGGAGGTAATAGTATATAATGTTTAGTTAGTAGTTTGACTTTACATATAACAAACTATGTGAGGTTAGTTAGGTTAGTTTGTTATGATAGGTATTATGTTTGTTAAGAAGAGAATCGGTTGTAATCTCTTCTATGAGAATCTTTCCATTTCTTATTATTTTTTCCAAAAATTGCATGTTCAGTTGTTTATTTACACTTCACCCTAAAATATAATAGATGTGATTTGAGGAGGAAAAATAGTTTGCAAGGCACATGAAAGTACGGAACAACTGAATGAATGCTCTTACCCTTTGCGTTTTAACACAATTGGCCAAATAAAAGCAGTAATAAATGCTTAGACAACTACGTCGAGCCTTGTTCTAAAAATTAGTATAATTTTGTCAATTTTGATGACCATCAATGAGCAAAGATCTAATGATTGGCGCAAAACATGTGCCTCAATGGGGGAAAATCATATTTTCATCAAGTATCAGAGTAATTACCTCTTCTGGATCAGTAACACCACCCTTGTACAGTGCGTGGGATGCTGTTCCACCATTTGCAAACATATCCATCTCTGCTGTCCGTATTTCTATCTCCATCGGTGGTCTAGTCCTGCCATTTTCACTAACATCAACCGCCATATGCAAACTCCGATACCCATTTTGCTTTGGGATGGGCAATATAGTCTTTAGATCTGTTTTCCATTTCTTTCCACAAAGACCGGATTATTTCACGTGCTCTATAACATGCATTCTCACCTTCTTCCAACACAGGCTTCAATATGACTCGCAATCCTAATATGTCGTTCACCTCTTCAGGCTTGCAACCATCTCTCAACAGTTTCTTCATAGTACTATACCGGCTTTTATAATGCCCTTCGACTGAGATGTCATCCACCATCTCCGCTAACAATGGATCGGACTTTAATGACTGAAGAAGTTGTTCCCTGTATATATCTATTAGAGGCTTACTTCCCGACTCGTGAATCCTTAACCAATTATTAACATAGAGGCACTGTTCTAAAAAACCCACCTAGGCTTAAGGCTTGAGAGAAACGCCCCGCCTTAAGTTTTTACGCCTTATTCTTGGTAAAACCCTTAAGGCGCACTTTTTTCTAAAAACAACAATGCTTTAGTGAAACAATATCGCCTTTTAAATAATTTTTTTACTAACCGTACCATTATCTCATCCAAAATAATCAAATAGTATTTTAATTTGCATATATTCAGAAAACATAAGTTTTATTTAGAAGCAACGAAAAATAATGGTCTGCATATCAGAGACCACAAAATAGTGAATAACTATTTGCCAAAATTGTTTTACATCACATATATGATGTAAGGTTGTGAAGCTAGCTTCAAAATACTATCTATCTGTATCTCTCTATCTCTATAGGTCAGAGAAATCTCCAAATTATTGGGAAGGAGAAAGGAAAGAATGGGAATGTTTGATACATCTTCATTTTCTTTGATATATAATGTTTTGGTTTTTACTTAGTAATTTTTCCACAAAATACAACATCCTTGTCTTGATATATAAGGGTGTGAAATGGAATAAATTTTTCTGCTTTAAATTACTAGTGTCAGTTTTGTTATAGATTACGATGCTTGTTAGAGTGCCTTTTAGGGGTTTTTTTCATTTGGTGTCAAAAGATTTCCATTCGTAATTTTGGTCTATTTTCTTTATGTGCATAGTTATGGGGTAATTCGTTAGACTTCAATGTCAACACGGACCAGTGCCATGTGTCATCTGGGATTTTATATACTAAAGTGAAAAATGGTATTTTAAACTAGTGAAAGTTTTGAAATATGAACGGTATATATATATATATATATATATATATATATATATATATATATATATATATTATATCAATTAAAGCTTATGTGATAGCTTACGGTATAACTTATATTATATCACGCTGACTAAGTGATCGTTATGAGAATTCAAAAGATGGGTGAAAGAGATTAGTTAGGCAGGGTAGCTTAACTAGGTTGTTTAAAATGTATACGATAGGTGTGCACTATTAGAGGAGGGGTGAGGTGTATCTCATGGGAGTGCGATACCAATTTAAATATGAGAGATTTCATATTTTAAAAATATAGTATTTGATGCAATTGCTAAATATTTTCAAAACTCGGGCTCTAACCCGTTTCTCTATTTCCCCTCTCGCTTTCTATATATGTATATATATATTAGGTGTCCGGACACAGGGACGCCTAGATGATGATTCATTCGAGTCAGACGTTGCTGCAGCAGCTATGGATGCATGCATGATTATTTTAGACACCTTTATCCTTGTGATCTAGATAGGAGGTATTGTAGTGACATTCGGGCTGATGGCCCAACTGTATTTATTTATTCATTTACCGCATTTTAGTTTGCGACACTTTGATTTGGTTGTATTATATGTTGTACCGAGAGTTTCGTTATCTTATTTCATTTCAGTTCTGTGTATATAAACTGTTGTGATTGTTTTTCTTATGGTTGGTTTTGGTTAAAAAGATTAGTAAATTAAAATTTTAACGCCAGACCTAATAAGTTGTTAGTAGTATATTGGTTTTCGACAGTGATGCTGACAATGAACCATATAAGATTCCTGTTTTAATTTGGTATAAGATTGATCCCCCGGTATTTTATTAGGCGTTGTGTCACACACAATTTCTAGGCACTGAGGCACACTTAATCGTTACCTAAAGAGGAATTTAGTATGTTTTTCTAAACTCCCCCAAGGTCCTTTCACTGACATTATAAACCATTTTCGAGAAACTCGCATGCGAGAGAAGGGAATATTCATTCAAAATAAACATAAGGAGTTACAAAGCTAAGAGAAACAAACAAACACGAAGAAGACTTACAAGCAGATTATGAAGATAGAAGCTCCAAATAATCTTTTTGAATAAGAAAGAGTATGTAAAATGACGATACATCTAATAGACTAATAGAGCATACCCTTATGCGAACCCAAGCTCCAAATTCTAATAGACTAATCATATGGAGCCGAACCCAAGATCATCAGTAAAATTGACGGTTCGTTTTTCAAATCTCGAACCGGCGTACCCTTACCTCAATCAAGAAATTACAGGGCATACCCTTATGCGAACTCAGATATTGGACTTATCATTTGGGCAAACAGAACCCAAAAAATCCTTCAGCCCGTTATTGATAAAGAATTTTAGGAGCAATTGTGGGGTGCAAATCATAACATCCCAAATATTCGGCAACCAAAACAGCCCAGTTCAGAGAAGTAAAATATGCTGCTCGTGGATATCTATAGAAGGCTTACTCTCGTTATCTATACTTTCGGAGGAGATAAACATGGATCAACGAACGAGCCAATCAACAGCTGGATGAGTTTCAATACGGCTCAATCGTTCTTACTATTACACTCACATGGGCTTAGAGTTGTTATTAGTTTTTGGGTAAAGTGTGTATTTCGTTTGTTTATTTGGGCTGCCCATGTAGACTGAATATTTCATATTGTAATCTTGTTCTAATTAATTCACTTATATCCCATCAAAAAAAATACTAAAAATGTTAGAAAACTTATTGAAAGAAATTTGTTGATAACTAACATCAAAAATCAATTTAGGTTATTGGTGTTGGTGAACAAAAGTAATTGGGGTAGCACTTGAAATTAGTGAACTTGTGGGCATATAGGAAATTAACGGCACCCCCACGCGCTACATTGAAATGTGGTGATCAAAATGACGTCATCTTTGCTTAGTTTAGAGAATATTTGGAATGTCCCATTGTGGCAACAACAATTATTTATGTTAAATTATACTAAAAAATATTTTCAAATGTCATACTCTTTAGGATTGTTCTTACTAGTACCTTGGGTATAGTACACATAACACACCTGACTATCACGGGCACTATTTATTCATAAATTATTATTTTTATTCTAAAGTCGAAGTGCATGCGCCAACACTAAGTGGGCACATTTGTGAATTGTGCCAAATAAGAGACAACATCAAATCTATTGGAAATGAATGACGTATAATTTAAGTTTAACCATGTGTTATACTTGTAAAATATTTCATTACAACTGATATTGTACACTATATATCTAATCCAGTAGTATTCCTTTACGGAAAATATATATTAAGAAAATACAATTATATAAATAACAAAGACAAAAATGACATTAAAGAAGTAAAGCAAAAAGATAAACAGATTTAGGCTAAACATTGGAAAGTTAAAAGATGGTGGAGAGGTAGAAAGAGTACACGAACTATAAATATTAACTAAACACTCTCACCAACCAACAAACATTTTCGATCCAAAAATGGACCGCAATGTTAGAACATAAACCCTTAAACCTCGACCTTCCTTTTTTTTTTTAAACTAAAGTAAAAAACTCCATAAAATAATAAAGAACCATTGAGCCGGAATTTCGTAAAAATATTATCCAAAAAAGTTCCACTGTAACATTTTTTTTATAGAATGTTATTCACTTCCCTCTCAAAAAATTTCTCACAAATTTGTCACTGCGGATTACCAGCAAAAAACAAAGCAAATCGATTTTTACCCCTCGCAAGACCCTACTTTGACAGTACCCACATGAGATTGTGCTATCTTCATTAGATTTATGCAAATGGAACAATTATGAAAGCATGTTGTCCATTAATATATTCAACCATCAAATACTTTCTTTTTGACAAATTCCAACCATAAAAAAAACCCATGATAACAGTAGCTAAGCAATTTAAGATTAATATCTTTTTGCAACAGTATCGTATACTAATCTTAACCCATCAAAACAAAGGAAAGAGAACCAAGGTTATCCGAAGAATCATTCTCCAATCTTCCTTTCTTTCCTTGCTTGCCCAAATGATTAATAAGCTGAAATACTACCAAATAATGTCGCCATTAACCCTGCAAGAAATTTTTTTATTCATATTATGTTCTTGAGTTGAAAGAGTAAATTATGTAAAAGTAAAACTCTAGTAGAAATCGTATATCATATGCTTAAACACCGCCGCCTCAGGCATAAACTTGGCCAACTTAATCTCATTGTGCTTAAGAGACTAGAATATAAACTATTGCTAGAAGTCCATGTATACTTACCTTGGTCGGGTCAAATAAACAAAACAACCTATTTTCTTCCCAAAAGATAAGGAAACAACATTATTAAGAAATATTAGGTAGTTCCAATAATTCATCAAACGTGAGAACTCCATTACATTCAACTAAAAAATCTGAAAATCATAATATATAGGCAAACCCTAAATCAAAAATTGAAACTATTTTAAATCCCACCAAAATGGTCAAAACCCTAGAATTAGAAACACACAATTATTGAAAAATTACATAGATTAAGAGTTAAAATAAACAATGCCATATTTTCAATCACCTAAAAATAGCTTTTATTCTTCTCCAACACATAAGAAAATTGATAAATAAAAATAACAACACATCAAGCACAGAGCACCCGTATCCTATTGCTTTGGTGCCTAATCCAAACCTCAGTATCTGAACTTGACACCTCTGTACTCTATTACATAAAATTAGATTAACAAAATGGATTTAGTTGAAGACAGTTACCAAAACCTATATAAGGCCATTTAACATTCCTTTGAGAGGAAACACAACGAGCTCTTTGTATGTGTGATTCAAGGAGGAGGCTCATTCTAAGCTCCATTGCTTGTTCAATTTTTTGGAGGAGTTGGGGAAGGGGCACTAATTTTTTTGTTTAGTGATACACTTTGGGGCGGAGTGGTGGTTGGGAGGTTTTTTGTTCCCCTCAACACTTTTTTTTTTTGGTCTTCTATATACACTTTTGTATATACCCTTTATGCGGTTCCATCTAATATACTTGGCTTACTTATCAATTATTCATTGCATACTGCACAAGATCAACTCCTACATAAACTACATATAATTTTTGATCCACTCCATGCCTTCAAACCAAGAAAAATAGTGAACATTCAGAACCGTATAAAACTGAACATGTTTGCCAAGAGTTAAAACATGATATTACCATGTTGTGAATTGAATAGAATGAAAAAACATGCTAGAACATTAACCGCGAGCCTTTAATAGTAAGTCAACATCAAAATCTTTCCAGTAGGAGGACTTGACCCAGCATTTTACACCAAATAGGAAAAAAAACGCCAAAGAAAATCGGATTTGATCAGAGCAAGCCTACGAGGACACATAAAGGGCTTTGCATAAATTAATTAGGTAAAATTTATGGAAAATAATCACCGCATTAAGGTCTCATTGTCGTTGATAGGAAATTATTTTAAGAGAAACAAATTCCAACATTGGAGTGATTTAAGTGACATCAAGTTAATATATGAACCCAGAGAGAGAAAGAAAAACCAACTCTAATCACAAACAATATGTTTCCTGAGTCATAACAAGAAATTTAAACAATATGAAGGTATTAGATACAGCATAAGGGGCACAACCACTAAATTAACTTACCTCTTCTTTGAAATTTCTTTCTTCTTCCCATATCTTCCATATCCACCATTGAGCTTCACAAGGCTTTCTACACAAACTTTCCGGTTATAGAAGTCGAGCTTGTCACTAACCTGAACTTTCTCGAATGTCTTCCTTTTAAGGTCATACCACCACATGACCACACCGCCATCTTGTGCCAAAAGTACTTTCTCACGGCTCTTGGAATACACAACAGGCATTAAAAAGATAAATGACATTAGATCACTTGGCTGCTTAACTGAAATCAACTTGGTCCAAGAATTCTTCACTCCGTAGTCCTTCATCACCCACATGTCCACCTTGATAGAGAGGAAATTGCAAATCAAACAAAGGGTTTCTCCCAACACCTCCACATGCATATAAACACCCTTGCCCAAATATTCAGACAGTGGCACCAACCCATATTGCTCAGTTCCAAGATCAAAAGCCGCAATGAATTTTTCTCTATCCAATTCCAGTTTTCGACACACAATCCAGTGTAAAGCACCACCAACAAACACACCATGGCTGCCATTGTAACAAAGATAATAAGGAAAATCCGTAATTCTTCGCCACGAAGCCAATTTCTGAGAGTAAACTTTAACTATAGAAGCCAATGAATAAACATCTTTACCATAATACTGTTCCATCCTCACCAGCTTATAGTCATGGTTAACATGATCATAACCAAAACCATAAACAATATATAGGTAGCTATAGGAACCCTTTGAAAACTCAAACCCAGGAGATGGTAGTTTAATGTGTTTTCTGGTTGATGGGTTCCACAATACATGTGTTTTTAGACGAGACAAACATACCAACCCATTGCAAGAACCCAATATATTAGGGAAGATGCCATTCCCCCGTCTCTTCCTCTTCCCACCCGTCGTTTCATATATAGATGCAGCCCAAGAATTTTGTAATTTGAATTTTTTTAATTCATATTCTCTCCTAAATTGAATTTTGTGGGGGCTTTGTAAATTTAGGACCTATTGTAATATGTATCTTAAAAAAATATTTCGTATTGTATCGCATTTTTATTCCATCGTGTTTCTGTTTTTCTAAATAAATTAAAATAATATTTGGTGTCATGTCGTCTCTCTTTTACTTGAATTGTGTTCGTGTTAGGTTAAAAAATATATTTCGTGTTGTATCCAATTTTAATTGGGTCGTGTTTGTATTTGATAAAGAAAAATTATGTCGTGTCGTTTTTACTTGGATCGTGTTTGTATTTTTTTACCTAACCTGAACACAACCCAATTACAAGCGACACAACACAAAATCTTATGTTTTTTTACTGGGGTCGTGTTTGTAAACCAAGATATTATACTATTATCAAAGTTCATATTCTCTACTAAATTGCATTTCTTGATGTTGTTTTTGTGTGTTGAATAGAGCTGATACTAGCATTTCGTATATATAATGTTGTCGTTGTTGCTATTGAAAGTCGCATCACCTTATGCTGTAAATTACATTTTTGTTTTTGCATCGAAAATGTTTTTATTATCATGTTTTCGAAAATTCACTAATTACACATCCACATAGGATTGTTAACAGGATTGATGCAACACACCAACTTTCAACTCCATATGACTTTACAGCAAATTGAACTTCAGGTATTTTTATTGGAATTATTTGAAGATCATTTTATTGGAATTCTTCATATATTTTATTTTTATTTTTATTAATTTTTCTTTTGTTTAGATTGTTTTCTCATATTAGATAATTAGGTTATATTTCGTTGGTTGCATGTGTAGAAAAATCTTTGGTTGTATGTAGACCAAACACATCCCCTTTCTTAATTTGCATTATATTTCTAGATTGCAGAAATGGGTTATGGTTGAGTAGGTTTATGAATTAATTCATTGTAGGTGTATACGTTTTGAAGAACATAAGGTATTTAGTAATATTACTAAAATAGTATATAGTAGGAAATTGTATTTTACTTGATAGATGATGTGCCTTTGTTTTATTTAGACACGAACATGAAACGATTCAATTTTTTTTCACATAACATGAATATGATCCCAATAGGACAGGACATCACAAACATAATCGATCAACAATATCCGTACTATATATTTGCGCTCGCACATCGCGCGGCGTATATGCTAGTTTCGACAAAGAAACCAGCAGGCTCATATAGTTCCCTTATTAAAAGGAAAATCATCGGTAAACATCGAGTGCCATTTTGTACGGGGTGAATTTGAGTAAAATCTGATTTCTTTCGAAATTTTTTGAAAAAATATAAGATTTTTACATTTAATACAAAATTAAGTTGTATAGAAATTTGACCCTAGATAGAATCAGATTACCTCATTTGTAGGAAAGTGACTGGAATCAAAAACCATCCAGTATAAATGAGATTCTTACTTTCCCATGAGAATCCTAACAAATAATTTTTGTGAAGAGAAAAATAGACTTAAAAATATTAAATTATAAAAACTGCCAATAAAATCTAAATACTTATATTGTTATGTGAGTTTGTATTAAATTTAAAGTAAAACAAATTTTATTTAGATACTTTTTTCTACTCTTGTAATAATTAATTTGATTAGCTTACAGTATAATACATACATATAATAAATTATTATATATATATATATAAATACCAAGGTTCTAAAAAATGCGGGGCGTGATCGAGGCGTGGAGGCCAAGCCTTAAACGTTAGAAGCCTAGGCGGGCATTAGGCTTAAAAAGGAGTGAAAAGGCGTTTAGGCATTCTTAATATATTTTAAGAATTTTTAACCATAACACGGCTATTAAAATACTAAAATTGTACATATCATAAAAATATGTCTGAATATATTCAAATTAAAATACTATTTGATTATTTTGGATGAGATAATGGTCCTGGTTAGTAAAAAATTCTTTAAAACGCGATATCGTTTCACTAAAGCATTGTTGTTTTTATAAACAAGTTCGCCTTAAGGGTTTTACCAAGAATAAGGCGTAAAAAACTTAAAGCGTGGCGTTTCTCCCAAGTCTTAAGCCTAGATGTGCCTATGCGAAACCTTAGCGAGTTTTTTAGAACAGTGATATATATATATATATATATATATATATATATATATATATATATATATATATATATATATATATATATATATAAAGGAGCATGGTTTTTGAATTCCAATTCTATGTGAGCACAATAACGATCCAGATTCTACAAAGAAAATGGAAGGTGCTAATTTGGTCTTGCATTTTCAAAATCCCGCCCAAAATTATCTCGATAAACTCACCATTCATCTTTCAATCACTATTTCACTTTTCTAAAAAATTATCTTCTCTATTCTTCCTACACATTACGCTCTCTTCCCTCCTTCTCTTTCTCTAGCACACGAAACTTCTCATGTTTTAGGGAATTGAGGTGGAATATTGTGACTTTTTTGTTTTCGGACCTATCAAATATACAATCCCACTCTTTAATTTGTGGTGCAAAACCTTGGATTAAAATTTACTATGTTTTGTTTGACATTTTTATTGTTTTGAGTATATTTTGGTTTGTTTCCAATATATGCGAGTTTCATATTTTTGGCACTCTACATGTCTCAGGTATACTCTGTATCCCTCTCCATCATATGTGTTTCAATTTTTAGTATTTTTGAAGTAAGATATTTAAATTCAAGTTTGTTTCATCGGTGTAATTTTTTTGTGATCCTCTTTTATTCTATTAAGCCTTATATTTTTGGCTTTTAATATGGGGTAAGAATGGGTAGTTTTTTTTTTATTTGGTCTTATGATTTAATGTCTTATTAAGGTTACCTTTTCTTCAAATTTGGTTATCCATTTATATTTTGGTTTTTGTTTAAAATGTCACTACAAGAAAAATACATTTTTATGACGCTTAAAAAAATAATTTAATGACATTTATTACAAAAATGTCATTTAAAGGTTAATTCTTTTATTAATATGACATTTATAATATAAAACGTCATTTTATACATATTAGTCTTTTAATGACACTCTAAATATAAAAATCATATTTAGTTATACATATTATGACCTTTTAAATTTTTTTTTTTTTTTTTTTTTTGTGTGTGTGGGGGGGGGGGGGGGGGGGGGTTACCCGCACGACAGCCTCCAAAATTTGATTTTGCCCGCACGCTAGCTCCTTTCTCCTAACGGCTCCTCTCACCTCCTTTCCTCACGTCTCCTCTCCATTCTCTCTCAAGTTGGGTGATTTCTCCATTATCTGGTATGTTTTCTCCTCTCCACTCTCAAGTTGCCGACCTGTACGTATATGTATGTAAACATAATGAAGATGTCTGCCATTTCTTATTCCTTTGAAATCGTATTCGTTCTATACTTGAAAACCAACTCCGTAATACATATTAAATTAAAAGTCTCTTGAAAACTAAAATGATGATCCATTCTAAACTCCATTAATTAATCTCTCGATCAAATACAATCTAGATTCAATTAATCTATTTTCATCATTCTCCACTCAAATCGCATTATACAATACTACTAATATTACTACATCTATGTAAAAAAAATATTTTTAGAAAAAAAGTTTAAAAAAAGTTTTCAAAATTTCAAATTTATTTTTTATATAAATAAATAAAATTGGTTATAAAAACATTTTTTATTTATGAAAAAATTAACCTTTTCTAATGGCTTTAAAATAAGATATTGAATTTATTATATATAATAATTTTTAGAATTATCATTATATTTATTTATTATACATCGCCCGTGCATCGCACGGGTTATATGTTAGTTAGACTAATAAGAGTACTCACAAAATTTAGTCTAGGTCCATTATAAGCCTCAATCCAATTAGCCCAAATCATACTCCAAATTGCCCGAAACTTGGCCTAACCCATATACTAACCCAAAAGACTTAAATTCTACTATTATAAGTCAAAAGGAATCAATTAAATTAAAATCTTATTATTAATTAGTTATATGTCACTCGACACTATAAGAAATTAGTTCACAATCGATGGAACCCGATATCAAGGGAATAATCCAAACAAGAAAACCCTCGACCCTTAGTCTCTAATCATTCCATAGTCGCTCATAATATTAAGTCACTTCAAATATTTAATTAATTCATTACAGTGTATTATTTCTATCTCCAAAAGTATGAATTCATGTTACACAAATACAAACTATATAACATGTATAAAATATACGAAGTGACATCTCATATGTTACGAAACGCAATTAAATAATTAAATACACAATATAAATAATGCATTGAAAATACGAGGTATTACAGTTTGGGAGGTGTGCGCCATGTGCCTAGGTGACGTCAGTAGCCCAATACACTTACAACACAAGGAGATTTGCAAATATTCCACTTCATGTGTCAATAACTAACTTGTGATTGTTCTCTCATATAACTTGTAAAACGTGATCTCACCTAACCTATATAGATTAGACGTGCGTCAATCTATTCTCTCATCTCTAGTAGCATGTAAATACCATACAGAAACCTCATGTGAGGAAGAAGACTTTTACATATTGTCATGTAACAAAATTGTAGAACTTGAGAGCTTGTAATCAGTTTATTTTCATGGTGATTGCCAACTAAAGTAATATAAAAATCTGCACTTGTTTACCTAAGCACCAAGTTGGGATGAACCACGTAAATTCGGGTTCCTCTCTTTTTCTCTTTAACTCTTTACTTAATTAGTATTACAGTTGGGTCAAGGTTGGTATTACTCAATACGAACCCGATATGACACGACACGACACGTATAAATTGCCTCACGCGTACCTATAGCATGAGATGTAAGAAGTCAACCTCTAACCAACTGTCTTATCCATTGTATGCTTTACTATATAAGTCTCAATAATCTTCTGTTACTAACATCATCCAAACAAATAAGAGAGTTGCACTTCCTACCGTATAACGCCTCATAGAGAACCATTTAGATACTAGATTGATGAATGTTATTATAAGCAATCTACACTAAAAAAAATGTTCATCTCATAATTAAAATACCTAACGGCCTTCCTCGGTCACAAATTTAAATTTCTACCAGCACGAATTAAACTTGTTAACATAATTTATTTTCCTAACGGCCTAAGGCCGATAGAAATGTAATAATATATCAAACCAATTTTCTAACGCAAAATAGGATTAGTAATGGTTACATGATGTTAGAAAATCATTTTTCGAGGGTATTGTTTGTCTAGAGCTAGTGTGAGGAAATCTTTGTAATACTTGCATGTACCAAAAATCTTGTATTAAAACCAAGAATTATATTTTATGCTTTTAATCAAATAACGTGGTTGTTTTGTAATTAAGGATACATACTTATTCATTTGTTTTGTTTCTGGTGTGAGCTTTTTTTAGTCTTTATGTTAGGAATCAAGGTTTATCTGTAGGTTATTTGATATTTTATTTTTGGCGTCTAAACAAATATGTAGGTTATTTGATAGCTTGGGTTAATTTTGTTATTGCATTAGGAAATTAAAGATCCGAAAAAACAAAGAGTACAGACAAAGAAAAAAAGCCAAAAAAATCAAGAAAACAAAACTAAAAATATCATGAAAGAAAAGGAAATTACAGAATAATATAAAATAAAATAAAAATGAAATACCCAACAATTTCGTATTGGTAATTGATTTCAGAACCTGAAAATCGAAATTATCGAAATCAAAAACACCAAAAAAAATTGATATGGTATTGACATGGTATTGGCATCATATTGCCAAACCCGCCCCGTACTTTTACTAAGTACAGACCAAACCGACTAATAAGCACCCTGTCTCGAATCATAAAAAGTGATCTTCAAATATTAGAATGCCCATCAAATTGCCTCTCTCTCTCTCTCTCTCTCTCTCTCTCTTTCGGGTTGAATGCTCATATAAAATCTAGAGAAAAAAATAGAGAGAAGAGCCAACCCAAACCAACACGAATCCAACCCGCACTAGTTCATCTAGTTAACAACCCACCCTAACCTAGGCACATGCGCACCCAAATCCGATGCTAGGTCTAGAAACAAGATTAGGAACCTCTAAAGTTGTGGAATAACTCTACATGGTATAGTGGTCATCTTAGTCTTTTATTTCAAAATAAAAGGTCAAGATTAACTTGACTTGATATTTAAAATAGTGTAGTGATGTGGTGAATGGCGGAGATTTGTATAACTCTACTTGGTAGAGTAATTACATCACTCATTAGGAGCCCAATACCTAGACAAATGTCTATCGAAAGAATCACTATAAACCGCTATGCCTATTTACTTTATTATTACTTTCTTATAAAATTTAGCATCAGCTTCGTACACTCTAGAACATCACAACTCTCTGCAAACATGCAAATGCACATTTAGATCTATGTACAATCCATGTTATCACAAGTTGATCAGCCGTCTCTATTGATCATACTTTACTTTCTATTATTTATTTATTTTCAATTTACAAACTGTAATGGATGAGTTCCTATAGATCATACTGGGAAAATGAGATTACATTCAAATTTAATCATATACAACGCTAATTTTATTTACATGGTGTAAAGGGTCTGGAACAACCCTTGTAGCATACAGGTTCTGTAACATACACGTGTGACTAGGTAACAGAAAGCCTATCGCCCAACTCTTTTCTGTATAGGTGAAATAAACCACTGCGATCTGCTATTTAAAGCTTCTCATTCAACAAGGTC
This sequence comes from Sambucus nigra, assembly GCA_949130495.1. Taxonomy (NCBI): domain Eukaryota; kingdom Viridiplantae; phylum Streptophyta; class Magnoliopsida; order Dipsacales; family Adoxaceae; genus Sambucus; species Sambucus nigra. Next base: position 597,802,783 of record OX422215.1, on the reverse strand, counting down.
TTGTATTGATCGTCTCGGTCTCCTAATTTGCGCATCAGTTCAACCTAGAAACAAAAGAAAACAAAATAGAATAATTATACAGGAATGAAGAATTTCTATTATAATGGAACAACACAAGTAGAATTTTATTTAATTTTCTAAACAAATCATAGGACTCACTGCAGTTATAACTAAGCGAAAAGGCCTCAGGGATGTAAAAGTCAACCACTTAAAAACCAATTCACATAGGCTCTGTTTGGTTGTGCAAATTATTTGATTATGTGAATTGGTTCATTGTGAATTAGTGAATTATAAATGAGTGGATTTGAAATGAGTTTAAATCAATTTTTACGCAATGTTTGGTAATCTGAAATTGATGTTAAGGTTTTACGAGAAAAAAAGATAAAAATTAATTAAGAGAGAGGGAGGGGGTAAGGAGGGAAGGGAGGGAAAAGAGACATAGGAGAATGCACTTTATCTAACTCCTATTCTAAATGGATGCATTTCACATTTTTTGTGAAATGATCCAACTTCAGATTTTACACGAGTTAAAATGGGGCAATAAATAAATCATTTCATTAATGAAATCAAACACAATTAATGGGTCAATATGTAAATGGATCAATTTATTAATGAACCAATTTACAATTTTGGAACAACCAAACGGGACCATACTTTTGGCATAAGAAAGAAGAGTATAAATTACAGTAGTTGTTAAATTTCCCCGTCATCCTCAGTAGCACCAAATTTGGACCCTGATTTTTGTTAAGTGGATGAGAAACACATAATTTTTTTTATTACATAATGAAGACTTGATGATATTCATTGCAGACAATGCTCTTTATACAAGTGCACCTAGTAAGAAAAATGTCGACTTCATGAGAAAATACTAATTTTGAATTTTACATTCTACGTTCCATAGTAATAACATAAAATTTAAATAACCCTTTGTCCCAAATTAACATTCTCATGACGATTGTTTTAAAGATACACGCAATCCGTGGCCAAGATCAAGACTTGTTTACTATCATGAAATTTGGTTCATTAACTACAATCACAAAAAAAAGAAAGTGCATTCTTCATTTGGACATTAAAAAGAAAAGAAAGACATTTAATTTGGAACGGGGGGAGTAGATAAGTTGAGCATTCTTCATTTGGCCATTAAAAAGAAAAGTAAGACATTTAATTTGGAACGAGGGGAGTAAATATGTTGAGCATACCACGTATCGTGCCCATATGATTCAAAGATATGTCATGTTCGGGCCAAATTATGAAGCATGTTAGTCATGTTCTTCGCGTTTTGTTGTGCTATTCGTGTTTTTACTCGTGTTTACGTCAAGTCGAGTAATCTTGCAAGTTAAATGGATCATGTCAGGTTAAAAAAAACATGATATTGTCTCGTGTTGGATCACAACATGACCAAAAAACACAAACCTCCATCCCTAATAGTGGGACGCATAACAAACTTCCTATGCTGAGAATACACGTGAAACTCCTCCATGTGGGTGTGTCATGGGCATATTGAATGCAAGGTACTATATTGACCCAATATGTAATGATCTTCCCGCACCAAACTCCTTTGTGTATATTATATGTGTGTATGTGTGTAAGTTCATGCATTTGATCCCTAGATTGAAACAATTCATTACAACAACTGTAAAAATTCCGAATAAGTGGAGAATACAAGAATGACCTTTCAACCCATTTATGAAAAACACCTGGTGATTCTTAGTACTTAAATCCTACGAACTTCTAAACTCCATTTGTGTTGTTTCCTAGTTTTGTATAATATTAGTCTTAATTTGTTTTAATCGGCCTTTGGCCCCCATGTATCTAGTTATACTGAGCTTGATCTTCAATTTTTTTCACTTTTTAGGCTTTGACACCCAAAAGTTTCATGCATGCTCATGGAATGTCACAAAAGATTCCCATAATGCATCATAAGTGTATTAACGATGCTTTTGGAATCAAACTCCAAGAAGTAAAATAGTGGGGATCACACTGAATATAACAGAATGAGGAGGTTAAAGTCAAAATAATCCTATTTTACATATTACAATTTTTCAGTTTACGTAGAATATAGTTAAAATTCTAACTAATTGAATAGACATCAGATATTGGAAAGAAAACAAATTAAGCCAAAACAAGTCATGAGTGGGTGTGATTGCCCCACTCGTGCGGGGTTGATCCACCAATGGATAGCACAAGATAATTCCCATTTACACTCGACTAAATAATAACGGGAAGGAAAAAGATGAGGAAACATAAGAGGATTGCACCAGTTATTTTCATGCGTGAAAAGTTTTACCAAAGTTTAGTTTATAGCTTTGAAGATTATGTTTACAGTTTTTGTTGACCTTTTGGTTATTCCGCTTGTACATGGGTGTCACCCCCTTAGCGGCCTTCTTTTTTCATAATGATACTAGTATTTTATCAATAAAAAGAATCCAAACCAAGTCACATGTAGAAATTATATCTATGCATACCATCAATATTATAGAAATCGATATGGAAAAGATATTGTTCCCTCCTAATAGAATTGCAAGGTAAATGAAAAATTGCAACCGTAATCCTTACCAAGTTTTATTATTTATCAAGTGACTTTAATATATTCTCAACTACAATTATAAAAAAAAAGCCATGAGCCATCGATACAAGTAAAAGAGAATGTTAGAAGACAACTAGTGAAAAGAATTTGATTTCCAAAAATTTTAAGGAACTATCCATTTGTTTAATGCCTCATAGTGATAATATTGGAGCTCTATCGAGGGAAGTTAGGGTCGTCCTGACGTGGAAACTCCATGCTTACACTTAATTCATTATAGAAACAAAGACCACTACACAACTGATGAGGTTTATTTTTGACTAGTCCGAAACCGAACGACAGATATCTTCGAAGAACATTACAGTCACCAAGTGGACAAGATAACAATCAACATACAAATGAGGGGATGGTGGATTAGCGATTGGACGAATGAACGAACGCATAATGACAGCATGGGGAGTATGATGACCTTGTGAGCACGAACAACCCCACCTCAGTCCGCCAAACGCTCAAGTTTCATAAGATGAACGACCATTTGAATCTCCAAGCCTTTGTCAGCAAGTCGTTAGTTCAATGGCTTAACACGTTTCCTATTAATGTGGTCGTGAATATCGGCAAACAAGAACCGTGGGAGTACATGGAGATGCCAGGGAAGAACACGTGTCTTCCTTAAATTCAGATCTTCTCAACATAGAATGACGTTATAAAGGTTGAATATATAAAGCCTCTTGTAGTGTGAGATCTAGTTACACTAACAAGCTCGTTAATCCTCCCTAATTTCCTATAATTCTCTAAAGTAATATAAAAACTCTCTCACCCCTTCACCCCGTGGACGTGGGCTGAGCTCAGACAAACTGCGTATATCCGGTGTTTCATTCTCATCTTATCTCCTTCACTTGTGTGGCATTATAGACTATAAATTTATTGTGTTGTGTGCGTGAACAATTAGATTTTCACCTCAACATAATTGGCGTCGTCTGTGGGAACAACAGTTTCCAAGGCCATAAAGAAGAATTAAGTTATGCAAGCCATGAATGTCTTCAGAATGCAACATTAGGTTCTTCAAGATCAGCTCGCGGAGATCCTAAGTCGTTTACCACCCACTCCATCACTGGTATTGGAGCAGCAAGTGGCCCAGGCTCCTCCCACCGAAGAAAATATTGGGGTACAGAGAATGAAATACTCCAGCAACCTCCACCACGCCCCGCCCGACTAGATCACTGACGTGCCAAAATCATCGACCAAACAATGGGAAATTGCTCGTAACTTGGAGCAACAAAAAAAGTTGTTTAATTATGGGATTTTGATCGAAGGAAGCTTCAAAGAAGACCCCAATGTTTGGAAAATGTTCGTAGACGGTTCGTCATGTGCCTTTGACAGAGGAGCAAGCTTGATAATTACCACGTCGGATGACATTGACGTAGAATATTCCCGCAGATTCTAATTTGAGGCCTCTAATAACGAAACAGAGTATAAGGCAATCATTGTAGGGTTTAACCTACCTTCATCTCTTGGCTTCGAACAAATATAGACACGTAGTGATTCTCAAATAATAGTGAATCAATTATTTAGAATTTATGGAGCATGCGAGGAGTCCATGTCAAAATTCCTAGTCAAAACACAAAGGTTGATAGCAATTTGTCCCGCAATCCAATAAGCTAGTTACATGTTAGTAGAACCTAAAGGAGGATAACCCAGGTTCGTCCAATATCTATAACTAGTAAAGAAGATTAGTCAGGTAACATCCGACCATATAATCATAAAGCTAAACTACTAGTAGACCCAATCTAAATAACTGACAGTCAATAAGTTGAAGTTTCGACGAGTGTCGACTGCAAGGCAGGTCAAACTCCCACCAGTCGACAAAAACATCATAGAAGTCGAACTCAAGTCTCCTTTCAGTTGAGAAATCATGGATTTCTCAATTCCGCCCAACTTCAAGCTCTCAAGAATGGATTCCTTCGACGAAACCACCAATCCTAGGAACCACATAGATCATTATGGGGCAGATATGGATTTTCTGGCCAGCCCAGACCAGATTAGATGTCGAGTGTTCGCCACGACCCTAAAGTATTCGATGAGAACTTCGTTCAATCATTGTCACCCATTTCTGAACGATCTTTTCCATCCGAACCTCTGTCAGTTCCCTCTTCTAGCCCTTAAAATTACTTCTCACGATGATCCCCTCTTAATCAAAGCATTGATATTAAACTGGGTCGTTGAGAGAATCATGGTTGATAGAGGGAGTTCAGCCAACATCATATACTTCGAATGCTAAGAGAAAATTGAGTTGGGAGCACGCCTAAAGCCAGTGAATGGACCATTGTTGGGGTTCTCCGGAGAGTAAGTATATCCAGAGGTTCAATTGAACTTCCATTCACAATCGAGAAAGTGCCCAGGTCGATTACACTATAGGTAGAATTTGTGGTAGTAAGGTCACCATCGGCCTATAACATCGTGATTGGGCGAACAACTTTAATCAGGCTCGATGTGGTCCTATCAATCAAGTCCCTCACTCTTCGGTTTCCTACGCCAAACGTGGCAGGGGTTGTGCGCGGGAGTCAGCCGCGTGCCACGAGTTGTCATTTTGCCTTGCTAAAGAAGAAGGAGACCTTCAATGTTGATGGGTTGGACCCGAGAGAGGAGCTGACGATAGGATCCCCGGTTGAGGACCTGATTCCAATTCCTTTATACAACGACCGACCAGAAGGAGTAGTATACATGGGATCGTCACTAACTGTCGGGAAGAGGGAGGAGCCAATTTTGTTCCTTAAAAAGCACCATCAAATATTTGCATGGAGCCACAAAGACATATTTGGGATCGATGCCTTAGTAATTACTCACAAACTGAAGGTCAACCCGACTTCTCGACCGGTAAGATTGAAGAAGAGGGCGTTCACCCCCGAGTCAGGCTGCCGATGTTGAAGTAGGAAAGTTGCTTGACGCAAGATTTGTTTGAGTTTCAGATATCTTGATTGGTTGTCGAACGTCGTTATGGTTCGGGAACCAAACGGGAAATGGAGATTATGTGCTGATTATTCGGATTTGAATGAAGCTTGTTCAAAGGGCTCATACCCACTGCCAAGGATCGATGCCCTAGTGGACGCCACGACAGGGCACGAGACTTTTTTCATTCATGGATGCTTACTCCAGATATAACCAAATTCGGATGCATTCGAATGATGAGGAGGAAACGTCTTTTATGACACACAGAGGTACGTATTGCTATTGGGTGATGTCATTCGGATTAAAGAATGCAGGGGCCACATACCATACGCTCGTAAACTAAATGCTAGAAGACCAAATAGGGAAGACGAGGGAAGTCTACATCGGGGATTTGCTGGTAAAAAGTCTGAAAGAAGACGACCAAGACTTGAAAACTTATCTGACATAAATCTCGCTCCTTTCAAAGACGATTCCCGAGGAAGAATTATGCCTTTACCCCGTCATCTCTTCAACGGCGGTCAGTTCGGTCCTGACCGGGACGATGCAAGGCTCAATGGTCAGTCTACTATGTAAACAGAGTGAATAAAGGGGTAGAAACTAGGTACCTGATGTTGGAGAAACTAGCATTTGCACTAGTTGTATCAGCTCGAAAGCTGAGGCTATATTTTCAAGCCATACCATAGTCGTTCGGACAGACTTTTCGCTTAGCTAGGTCCTACACCAACTGAAGGTATTCAGAGGATTGATGAAATGATCGATCAATCTTGGAGAATTCGATATACACTACAAGCCGAGGGTATTAGTCAAAGGACAAGCAATCGTCGATTTTAACGCATATTTTACCAGCACCGAGGGGCAGAATACCCCTAGCAAATCATTGAAGGAAAGCATATATGGGTAGTCTACGCGAACGGATCCTCTATTAAGGAAGGTTATAGCGCGGGACTAATAATGGAGACGCCCGATGGCACTTGCATTGAGTACGCACCAAGGTTCAACTTCAAAGCATACAACAATGAAGCCGAGTACGAGGTACTAATCGATGGAGCAAAACTCGCGCTATCCCTCAAAGCCAACCAGGTACAGTTCTTTAACGACTCCAATGTTATCACTCAAAACTCTAACGTATTTGGTGAGTACGAGCCAAAGGGAAAAACATGATGGTTTACTTGAAGCGGTTCCAGGAAATAGCAAGACAGTTTGAAAGATTCGCTATCCAACATATTCTGAGGGAGGACAACACCAAAGACGACCACCTAGCCAGGATGGCATCAATGGAATCCCCTTGTGGAAATCCTGAATAGACCTAGCATCCAGCTGAAGGAAGCAGGGGCAATCGAAATGGTTCAACAAGCACCCAGGTGGATAGACAAGTATGTCCAATACATCAAGGATGGGATCCTTCCCCAAGACCGAACGGAGGCGAAGAAGGAAAAAGTCAAAGCAACCAAGTATTTAATTTATGAGGGAATGTTGTACCAGAGGGGATAAGTTCAATCGATTTCGAGGTGTGTTCACCCATTTGAATTCGATTTAGTCCTGAAGAAGCTCCACGAAGGAATCTGCGAAGTATACCTGGAAAAAGGAGTAACGGAGAAAGCATTAACGCAGGGCTACTACTGGCCCACGATGAGCAAAAACGTTGAACGATTTGTCAGGAGTTGTGACTGGTGCCAACGAACCGCCAATGACGTACACCGACCAGTCGAAGAATTGTCAACGATCGCCTCGCCATGGCCATTTGCCTTATGAGATGGATATTCTCGATCCGTCGACCGGGAAGGGTCAATGCAAGTTCTTATTAGTGGAAATTGACTACTTCACAAAATGGGTAGAAGCCAAGTCGTTAACCATAATCATTAATCAGAAAGTTCACCCATTCATCTGAAAGTACATCATCAGTCGTTTCGGAGTGCCCCATGCCATCATCTTTGATAATGACAGGCAACTTGATAGCTTGAGGATTGGCAATCTATTCAAAGAGTTTAAGATCAAACACTACTATTCAGCCCCAAAACACCCCAGGAGTAATGGCCAAGTGGAAGTAACGAACCGAAATCTCCAACGTAGGATCAAAACATAACTTACTTACTCCAAAAGACTCTGGGTTGAAAAGCTAGTCCCTGTCCTACAACAACAACAAGGAGGGAGAAAGGGTCCACACCTTTTGCTTTGACTTATGGCACCGAAGTCGTGATACTAATTGAGTTAGAAGTGCCAAGCTTAAGGGTGCACTGTTTCAATGAAGCAATAAATGACGAACAACTCCGGACCAACCTGGACCTCCTTGACAAGCGCAAAGAAGAAGCAGCATTGAGGGTGGCGGTGACACAATAAAAAACAACCCAATATTACAACCGGAGAGCGAGAAATTGATATTTCGAGGTCGGCGACCTTGTCCTCGAGAAAATGATGCAGTCGATCAAAACTCCGAGTCGTGGAAAATCAGCCGACAATTATGAGGGCCCTTATGTAATGCCACGCATCATACGACCGCGGACATATGACCATGAGGTCCGCACACTTCCTCGTCCATGGAAAGTTGAGAACCTAAAGCTTTATACAAGTGAGGACAATCATCGAGCCAAACTAAACAGCCGATCACCAATTTGAAGCACTTTTTTAATATATGTTATATCTTTTTCAATTTTAACAAGTTAATTCTTGCATTTCCCATTCCTATTTCCTTGAAAATGTAGCTCTATGCATTACAACTATTATCAATAAAAGGAAATTGTTCTCCTAATAATGTGTTTTTTCTCAAATGATTGGCTTATCAATGCACTATTTTCTCAGATCCACCCCACTGAGAGCATACCGGTTATGCACCAGTACAGCGACCGAATCCCCACCTAAGCGTTCCAGTTATATCGGATTATGAACCAACCGCTAGGTCGAAAGAAGGCTCACAACAGGCCACATCTTGGTACACATCTTCTAGACTAAAAAGTCTCGAAAAAATAACATGGTTGATCTCCAAGTTAACTCCAAGCCCCCTCGGATTTGATACGATCTGCACGGCATGGTCGGTGCGAGTATAAATTGGGTTAACTTTGAGTCAAGCGAGGTTATCTCCGATCACTCGGTTATTTTCACATAAAATAGGGGATATATGGTAATAATAATGCAGGCGTGCTGAAATTCGGAGCAAAAAATTTATTCTAATAAACCTAGTGATCGGAACATATATGGACGTTCGTACCACCCTTCACCAATTGACCTTCGAAGTATAAATAGCTCAGTTCATCAACCGAGTATAAACAACCCGTAAACCGAGTATAAACAACTTGTATAAGCGACTAGGTTCGTTAAACGAATATAAACAATCTCTGCAATTAACCTGATTCATCAACTGAGTATGAATACTCTGCTCGGCAATCACCAACCACGGTGCAAACATCAAAAGAAATCCGCTTCTCAGTGGAAAAGTTGACATAATTTGACATAATTTATAAGCAAGTATGGGAGAAGACAATTTACAACAAAAATTCTAAGCATAGCAAAATAGAGAAAAAGTCGAGGTATGATAATAGGAAATCATCACAACATTAAACACAAAAGATCATCACGGCCATGCTATTAAGAATACAGGAAAATCAAATATTCAGGCCGAAGCCAATATTCTAAACTATTAAAATTCAAATGTTTATCAAGTGAAAAGAAGACTATGGAACAGGGGGTGGAGCGGGAGGGACACGTAAGACAGAATTCGTCCCATCTACTAACGCATTGAAATATGGAGATCTTCACCTTCTGAATCCATCGGGGCTAGGAGATGTCAGAAGCCCATGAAACTGGGCATATCCCTATTGATCCAAGAACAAGGGCAAGAGCATCAACAACTCTTCAGCCTCGCAATCGTCTAACGCTCCTGGTAGACGTTGATGAAGGATTGATTTTATAACATTCCACCATACTCCAAAGTCAAGAACGACTTCAGGTAAATGAACCTGATCGGTGGGGCCGGAGCCCGTTCGGCCTTCTCCTTTTTGGTAAGTTGTCGCTTCAAAACCGATGGAAATGGGTCCCATTTTAAGGATTATTCGTCATTTTATTTTCTTTTGTTATTTTCTTTTATTTTGCTATTGTATTTTCTTTCTTTTGTTTTAGTATTTAAAGGTAAGGGTAGGAACAGACAATTAAGGGAATTTTTGTAATTAAAATATTAGCTTATGGCCTAAGCTACTCCCCTTTAAATGTCCCCTTGTATGCCTCATTTCAAGAGGACTTAATTTTGGAATAGAAAAAAGTATTTCTCTCTACAAGTGTGATAGATATTTTTAGGAGCCTTTTACGTGTAGTTTACATCAAATTGGTATCAGAACGGGTGTCGCTTCACAATGGTATTGGTGTATCGGTGTATTTTTATCAAAATCCTACACTACTCTTTAATGGCTCCAAGAAAAATGACAACAAGAGGTGATTAATCGAGAATTGAAACAACAATTTTTGAGTTGAAGCAACATGTGGCCAACTCTTTTCTAAACTGGGCCTAAACCCTAACCATAGCCCACCCAAAACCCTAAATCTCATCCCTTTCATTGCCTCCCCTTCCCAAACCCTAGTACCATCTTCCCTAACCCTTTTACCTCGCCCCCACCTCAAACACTAGTCTCCACCTCTACCCAGCTGCGAGCAGGCCCAAACCAAAATCCAACCCTTGCCGCTACCTTCCCCACCCAGGCGGCCAACCACCAGACTTGTCGACCACCCCAAATCCTCCCTTGCTGCCCGCGACCCAAACCCCAGTCCCCTCGACCCAAAAAATACCTCATCCGAACCCAACCCGACCCAAACTCAATCGCATCCTGGCCACCGACCACCCCAGGAGGTCGCGCATCCCTCTAAACTCCAAACTTACTCCGGAAGCCTAAGGTTTTGCCCTAAATCTGTTCGGAACCCACCTGGGCTGCCGTACCCAGCCCCAAACCTATCTAACCGCTCCAAAACCATGGTTTTTTACCCGGGTGGAAGTTTTTAGGGCTGCTTTGGGTGAAGAAAGAGATAAGAAGAAGGTATGAAGACCAAGATCTGTGGGATGTGCACTCCTCATCTTTCATAAATTAATTTTTGGCCCTTACAAGTTTTTGGCACACTTGTTTGAATTTCCACACGAGTCCCTAATTTTTTTGAATGCTCGAGGACAAGCTTGGTTTTAAGAGGGGGGGACTGATGGAAATGGGTCCCATTTTAGTGATTATTAGTCATTTTATCTTCTTTTGTTCTTGTATTTTCTTTCTTTCGCATTAGAATTTAGAGGTAAGAGTAGCAAAAGGCAATTAAGGGAATTTTTGTAATTATAATATTAACTTAGGGCCTAAGTTACTCCTCCGCTTTAAATACCCCCTTGTAAACCTCATTTGAGGAGGACTTGATTTTTGGAATAGAAAAGAGTATTTCTCTCTCTAAAAGTGTATTAGATATTTTTAGGAACCTTTTGACGTGTAAATTACGTCAAATTGGTATTAGAGCGGTTGTCGCTCCGCATTGGTGTTGGTGTATCGATTTATTTTTATCAAAATCGTACATTACTATTCAATGGCTCCAAGAATCTCCAAACGACAACAAGAAGAGATTAATCGAGAATTGAAACAACAAATTTTTTAGTTGAAGCAACAAATGGTCCAACTCTTTTCTAATCTAGACCTAAACCCTAACCCTAGCCCACCCAAAACCCTAAATATCATCCCTCCCACTGCCTCCCTTTCCCCAAACCCTAGTACCATCCGCCCTAACCCTTTTTCCCATCCCCCGCCTTAAACCCTAGTCGGCCACCCCTCCCGGCTGCCAGTAGGCCTCAAAACCAAAACCCAACCATTGCCGCTACCCTCCCCACCCAGACGGCCAACCGCCAGACCCTGCCGACCGCCCCAAATCCTCCCCCGCTGCCCGTGACCCAAACCCCAATCCTCCCGACTCAAAAAAGACAACATTAGAACCCAACTCGACCCAAAACCGATCGCATCCGGACCGTTGGCCACCCCAGGTGGTCGCGCATCACTCTAAACCCCAAACCTACTCCGGGAGCCTAAGGTTTTGCCCTAGGTCTATTAGGAACCAACCTGCCCTACCCAGGCGGGGAAGAGAACGAAAATGGAAGACGGATGGTGATCGTGCTAGGTTCGAGGATCAGGATCTTAGGCGGCGGAAGAAAGTCCTCTATTGCTTGACATTGGATCTGGCGCCTGCGGAAGTGCCTCTTGAGCCGCGCTCAAAACCTCTTGAGTCGCCCGGTATGACAGCTTAAAATAATTCCAGCATTGTTATGGTTTTTGACCCAAGTGGAAGTTTATAGCGCTGCTTTAGGTGAAGAAAGAGAGAGAAGAAGAAATAAAGAGCAAGATTTGTGGGATGTGCACGCATCTTTCAGAAATTAATTTCTGGCCCCCACAAGTTTTTGGCACACTTTTTAGAATTTCCTCGCGAGTCCCTAATTTTTTTGAATGCTCGAGGACGAACTTGGTTTTAAGAAGGGGAGTGATGGAAACGGGTCCCATTTTAGAGATTATTAGTCATTTTATTTTCTTTTGTTATTTTCTTTTATTTTGTTATTGTATTTTCTTTCTTTTGCTTTAGTATATAGAGGTAAGAGTAACAAAGGACAATTAAGGGCATTTTTGTAATTAGAATATTAGCTTAGAGCCTAAGCTGCTCCTCCCCGTTAAATACCCCCTTGTAAGCCTCATTTGAGCAGGATTTGCTTTTTAAATTAAAAAGAGTATTTCTCTCTAAGTGTGTTAGATATTTTTAGGAGTCTTTGACATGCAGTTTACGTCAAACTTGATGACTTCATTCTGAAGCCGATCTCTCTCTCCAACAACATTACCCTTCTCTGTTATTGCTTGATCCTTAGTCGTCTTCTAGGCATCCATCTCCTTCCGAACTGTAGCGAGAGCTTTTTTGGCATTAATTTTAACCTTCTTCGCAATCTCTAACTCTACCTTTAGACCTGAAATTTGCCTCGCCGCATCTTTCCTCTACAGCCACTTCTTGGCCATGAAAGCTCCCATGAAGCTCACCTATAACAGAATAATATAATTAAGACAAGGAAACGAAAGTATGGAAAATGACAGTTTAGGAGGAAAAAGCATGCAATTACACTGGACAAGTAGGAACATCTCTTTAGCGCTACTGATTGGCCCCCACTCAGCCGATCAATGTCTTCAAGAAGATAGGCATTTTGGAAAGCCAAATAATTTTCATTTGGATCATCAAATCGAAGATGGGGGACACCCCAGACCTCTCCCTGACTATGGGTACCCTTTCGCCCTCAGCATCTTCCTCCTCTTCGCTAACCATCATACTTCGTCGGGGAGAAGTAGGAGTGGTCTCAGTCTTAGCCTCGGTTCTGGCCTCAGTCTCCAAGGACCTTTTTCGCGATTCCGCCTTCGAAGAGCCTCTTCATCCACCAACTGTGCGTACGACGTCTCAATCACATTGAGTGGACGAACGACTTCAGCAACCCTAGTATGTGAAACTGGGGGGTTTACATTAGTCGTAAGATCGAGTGAGGAACATCAAGCTAGGGGCGAGCAATGTTTGGTTCAGCCTTTGGAGCGCTACGCGGTACCCTCTACGGGCCATTTCTCCAGAAGATGAAAGATAAAGAATTCATTAGTACATCAAAACAAGTTAAAGGGTTGTTCGACATGTACAAAGTATACCTGAAGAGCGGGGAAAATACAAACATTGAAACTGAATGATCAAGAGGCATCCTTTAGTTTAGGCCCGAAGCCGAAGGGCGTCATGTTCTCAAACCTCTTCACCTCTTGTGATAAAGCCAAGCTCCTTCAATACTTTCAAATCGAGAGTTTTTTATACGATCGGGCTTTGTGCACAGCTTCCTAAACCCTCTCCTTTCGGGGCTTAGCAATATCAAGGAGTTCGTTAAAAATCCGTACATTATTAAAAATTCGAACATGAAATCACGAAGAAGAGCAATTATTAAAGACAAAAGCCATAAAAAGAAATACAGAAAATACAAAAGTATGGCTCACTGAGGTCAGGTTTGTTCCAAACAAGGGGAACAGTGAATAAATGACTAGTAAGATAATTATGGTAGTCACACTCCCATCCGTTCCCTTTAATGTAGAGAGAGTTATGCCTCCGGGTTGGAGGAGGGGAGTGAGGTGACGAAGCATTCACCCTTATATCTGCAGGTTAGGGTATACTAACCCCCTTGAGAAGCCACGGGCTTGTAAATGGTTAGCAAATCCCCCATGATCAGGGGATGCTGAACACCAAATAGGTCGTAAAAATGCACCATGGAGACGATCATGATTCTCCAAGCGTTCGGTATAAGTTGGGAAGGGGCAAGGTTGATGAAGTTAAGCACATCACAAACAGGTCTTGAAAGAGGAATTTCAAGCCCTGTCTGAAAGCAGTGCTCATAAAAATAGGCTTCCCATCGCGAGTGTTCGGGGCACGATCGGTCTCATCGGCGAGACGAATGGGTAAAGCCCTAGGAAGGGCAAGATGTCCACACCACTCGTTGGCGACCTCTTCAGTCATATAGCCCATGGCCTGATAGGGGCTTAAGAGTGTGCAATGATTATAGCTCTCCATCCAAGTGGCGTCTCACATCAGAAACAGTTCACACTGAATCCAAATCTCCTCACAGACCTTGACGTCAGCACAAGATCCTAAACAGATCACGACAAATCAAAAGCGAGCCAATTGTCACAACTCATCGTTGGGAACCACAGGAAAGCTAACACGTGAAATAAACCTCTTCTGGCTACACACAATACTCTTCAGCTCATCTCAGTGAACACAAAGTCTGGGGTAAGATGAGGGTTATTTTCAACCAATCCAAAGTCGAATGAAAGATATCTTCAAAGAACATTACGATCACCAAATGGACGGGACAACAGCCAACATACGAACAGGGGACGGTGGATTAGTAATCGGACGAATGGCCGAACACAAAATGACGGCATGAGGAGTATGATGACTTTGTGAAGACAAACACCCCACCTCTCAACTAACGGCTTCATCATAAGACGAACTCCAGCTTCATCATATGAACGACCATTTGAATCTCCAAGACTTTGTCAACAAGCCGTTAGTTCAAACGGTTAACACGTTCCCTATTAATGCGGTCAGGAATATCCGAGAACAAGCAATGTGGGAGTACATGGATACACTAGAGACGAACACGTGTCTTCCTTAATTTTAAATTGTCTCAACATAGAAAGACGTTATAAAGGCTGAATATATAAAGCATCTTGTAGTATGAGATGTAGTTAAGCTAACAAGCTCGTTAATCCTCTCTTATTTCCTGTAATTCTCCAAAATAATATAAGAACTCCCCCACCCCTTCACCCGTGGACGTAGGTTGAGCCCGGCCGAACCACGTAATCCGGTGTTTCATTCTCTTCCCATCTCCTTCATTTGTTTGGCATTATAGATTGTAAGTTTATTGTGTTGTGTGCGTGGACAATTAGATTTTCACCTCAATAACAACGATGGTCTTTTGATCAATATGAATACAAACTTAGGAAACAAGCAAACCATGCAACATCATCAACCAAAATACACGGAAACAACTTCTTCTCAGTTGAAAACGAGGAATCCAGGATACTGTTGGTTATAGGCTTAGGGTGTGTTTGATTGGCATTACCATTTTTTTCTTTGAAAATACTTCTTTCATCTCATTTTTCAATTTTGTGGTGCTTGATTGCAAATAGAAATTGTTTTTACTTTCGTGGTGCTCAATTGAAAATATTTTCTACGGGAACGATAGTCCTAAAGGTGACATGTGCTCCATATTGTACTCATTTTCTATAATAAAAAAAATAATAACAATAACCGTCCTTATTTCTTATCCACCTTCCCCCAATTAATTGAATTCCATCAAAAAAATAAGAGGACATTTCACCAAGTCAATCCTCTCTTTTTTCCACTCATTTTCTAACTTTTCATAAAAATTAGATATTTTACCAATATTGTAATCAAAAGCACCCTTAATGATTCGCATCATGATATATATATATATATATATATATATATATATATATATATATATATATATATATATATATATAGATATAGATATATAGATATAGATATATAGAGAGAGAGAGAGAGGCAGGCTCCTGTGCACACTAAGTTTGCACATGTGCTACCGCACACTAATTTTTTTTAAACATTAAGAAAAATTGAGTTGATTTTTTTAAGTGATATTTAAACATTTCAACGGACAGGTAAAAAATCAACTCAAAAAAACTTTTTTTTGCTAATTTTAAAAAATCAATCAAATTTTCACAACTTTTAAAGTGCTTAAAAATAGCGAAAGTTTGACCAATTTTTTTAAAAATAGCAAAAAGAGTTTTTTACTTGATTTTTTTTATATGGGTTCCTTGAAATGTTTAAATATCACATAGAAAAATCAACTCAAAACTTTTGTTTTTACTATTTTAAAAAAAACGATGTGCAAACTTTGTGTGCACAGGAACCTGTCTGTATATATATATATATATATATATATATATATATATATATAGGCATGGTTACCTGTTTCTGAAACAAGTGAAATTCATCTGAGCTTAGAGAACCATCACTGTTTGCATCTAGGAGTTGCATCATCTCCCGGGCATCTTCCCCTTGGGCACCAAGCTCTTCCATTATCTCCATAAGTTCCTCAATGCTAATCTTATCATCTCCATTCTTGTCGAGAAGGCAGAATACTCGATCTCTGTGATCAATCTCAAAATCTTTATGATTTATGGGGGGGAAATCTTTAAGACGCAATGCCGCAAGTTCAGCTGCAGCCATCAGTATGGCCTTAAGGCGCTTTGCTTGTGCATTGACAAATAACAATTAATTTTAATTCATTACATGTGTCAATTCATAAGTTCACTCATTTGACAAATGTAAAACCCTGCAGATATAGGAGCATACTCGTAGGAAAAATAAAATAAGGAGGAAAAATAAAACTTGAACTACACAATTTCTTGCAAGAAACCTACCTGAATTTTTTTTCATTCAATAGATATATGAATTATGCATTTTGTTCCAAACACCCCGTTGTGAGGACTTTTGGATGACACATGCATAGTTCAGAGGGATTTTGCATTAAAAGTTCAGAGGTATTTTTTAATAGTACATAATGTTTAATTAGTAGTTTGAGTTTACAGATAACAAACTATGTGTAAAGTCATAATAGTACATAATGTTTGTTATGATAGGTGTTATGTTTGTTAAGAAGAGAGTTGGTTGTAATCTCTTCTATAAATACTTCGTATCCTTCGTCAGTTTTTAATGAGAATCTTTCCATTTCCTATTTGTTATTGGAGCAATTCCTGCACAGCACTTCTGGTCCTCTGTTTTCTCTAAAAAAAAAATTATAATTCTTCTTCTTTTTTGATTCTTTATGATTCTCAGACAAGTTCTGAAATTCTATTCTAATGTAGAAAACCCAAAAATATCATCTCTTCATCTCAATTTGTCACGGTTACACTGCTGAGATTAAAAGAAGCGATGGATGTAACGGCATCATTCACAAGTGGAGAAGGCAGCTATAACAGATCCAATGAGAAATCAACACGTGGCAGAATTAGTTAGTCATAGTTAATTGATAGTTAGTTACGCAAAGTTAGTTGATAGTTATTTAGTTAATTGTTAGCTGGGTTAGCAAATGTATTGTATAAATAGTAATACACATGCATCTCCATTGTAACTGAGCCTCGAATTAATGAATTGAATTATGTTCTTCATCTTTTCTTCTCTCCCTGTATTTCTATTCTTATGTAGTTCTTTCTTATCTCTAATTCTTGATACCAAAATTCCAATTCTGCCATTGAGGTGCACGCTTTCGCTTAACAAATGCAAGCTTTAGCTTGAAAAGTGGTATCAGAGCTACGATATTAGGCCCAAAATTCTTATAAACTCAAACCCTAATCCATTAGATTGGCCCAATCTGGGTAAGTCTAAATCAAGAATGGCTCAAACCCAACAGATGCAACATAACAGGACCTTGAGAGAGGTTCAACAAAGGCAAGATGGCATGGAAATGAGATTACAAGATGTCCGAATTTCATTAGAATTATTGCTAACTAGTGTCAACCAGCTGTACGAAAAATTTGATGAAAAGTTTGATAAACTTGATGAAAAATTTGAAAGGATAGAAGAAAGAATGAATAAAGGAGTAGACAATCAGAAGGGAATTTTGGGAACACCTCTTAGACCACCCAATAAAGCCAACAACATCATACTAATGGATTCTGAGAAGACAAGTAGTAACAAGTTTAATGGGGAAGTTGAAGGTTACAAGAGGCCTAAAGTAAACTTTCCAAAGTTCAAGGGTGAGGATCCCAGAGATTGGATACAGCAGATGCAAAGATACTTTTGATTTCATCCTCTACCAGAAGAGCAGAAGGTGATGCTTGTTGCATTATACTTGGAACGTGTGGCTGCCACATGGTTCCAAACCATGTTTGAGGAGCCCATGATGGTGTTGACTTGGGATGCTTTTGTTAGCCAATTGTGCGTAAGGTTTGCAGCACCTAGTGGGTTTGATGATGTGATTGTCGAGTTCAATAAGCTGCAACAAGATGAATTTGTGACCCGGTATCAGAAAAAATTTGAAGAGTTGAAACCATTGGTGATGGCCAAACAGAGAGGATTGACTGAAGAATTCTTAATATCCAGCTTCTCGAGTGAACTTAAACATGAGCTCAAGGTTTTGGTTAAAATATTGGAATTAAAGTCCCTAAACCATGCTATGAACCTAGCCAGACTCCAAGAATCAGCCTTGACACCAAATAAACACAACTCCATTACCCAAATGACCAAATTCAACCCCTTTTCTTATCCATACCCCAAGCTAACAGAAAATACCAACTAAAAATTGTCTTACTCAAACAACCAACCAAGAAATCCCTTACTCTATCAAAAAAATATTGTTGCTGAGATGTAATCAAGAAGTTAGAAGGGCCTATTTCTTAGGGCACAAATGTAAAAGGATGACTGTACACATGCTTCAAGGAGATGAAAATCAAACAATAGAAATGGACATAGAAATTGGGTGGAAGGAACCAGATAAAAAAGATGACATTGGAGTGGACATTTCCATTTCACTACAAGCCTTAGCAGGAGGTCCATTACACAAGACTATCATGATCAATGGAAGGTCTAAGAACAACCACTAAACATCTTAATTGACTCTGGTAGTTCTCATAACTTCTTAGACACAAATACAGTTAAGCAAATTGGTTATCCAATCAATCCAGCACCTACTCTTTGGGTCACTGTGGCTAATGGCAGTAAAGTGATCAGCAACTCTATTTGCCCAAACTTCACTTGGCATATACAAGAAGAGGAGTTTAAAGCCAGCATGAGGTTGTTATAATTGGGTGGGTGTGATATGGTACTAGCAATTGAATGGCTAGAAGGACTTGGAGATGTATTGTTCAATTTCAAGCAAACAAACCTAACATTTGAACTAGAATGTGAGAAGAATCAATTGATGGGAGTACAAAGAAGAGGACACCCTACAAATGATCTCCTGCAAAGCACTAAGTAAAGGATACAAGAAGGGTGTCATGCCCGTAACTTGTGTTGGCGTGACAGCCCTCAAAACAAAAGGAAAGTATCTTAGTTTTACTTTGGCTAAGCCACCGTAGTAGAGACAAAGAGGATTATACAATTAGAAGTTGTCGGAGTACGTGAGTTGCCTCTTTCCGTCATCATATGGTAGTTAATGTCTACTGCTGCTACTGTGGATTTTTCGTTAAGACGGGTTTTCGACCATGAGTGCTCTTAGGCTCACGGAAACTTCATGGGTATATGTGGGATATCCAATGACCGAATGTGGATTTGGTTGTGAACGGATTTGGGGCGAACAAAAAATTTCCCGAGTCACCCCTGTTTTGCAGTGTGGGTTGGTTCGGTGGCTGGGGGTGCTTATATTTTTAGGCGGCATTGTCTTAATTCGTGGAATACTTGCTAGTTGTCTTCAAGGAGCGGTTGGGCTTGTCCAGATAGTGGTTTTGGGCAATTTTCAAAGGAGTTATTGAGCCACCCAGGTGGAAAAATGGGAATACATCAGTTGGGCACATGAAGATCATGGGTTAAGTCCTTGGACACCTGTTGGGAAGCTAAGGCAGCAATTTTGAAGGCAATTTCGTAGTGAAACTAGCAATATTGTTTTTGAGACACTTGTCCTAGAAGTTGGGGATGTCAACTGCATTTGTAACCTCTATTTATAAGTTTTATCCGTGTATTTCTAATAGGAAGTCCTAGGCCAAAATTTTGTGTTCCTTTTTGTAATCTTTGATTGATTAATATAGGTTGGGAGTTAAGTTCCTATAATTTCGTGTCTTGTGTGTGTTTCTCATATATTGTGTGACTGATTTGTTGTTTTACCTGCTTTGAATCGTGCAAAAAGTGGGTCATTCGAGTGAACCTCGAGTATTGGATGGTTAATCAGGTTTGCAGAGAAAACATGATGCCTCACTGGGAAAATTTTTAAAAAAAAATTTATCCGTCTGACAACGGGCATATGGTTTTGTTGGTCAGATTTCCCCCATTCAATATATCCTATCAAGCAGCTGTAGTAAGGTACGTATTCATCCTTTAATCTCTCCTGTACTGGAATAATTTAATGATGTATTTGAAGGACCTAAAGGCTTACCCCCCAAGTGATCTCATGACCACCACATCCCACTTAAGGAGGAAGTCAGCCAGTGAGTGTAAGGCCCTATAGGTGCCCCTATATTCAAAACTATGAAATTGTGAAAACATTAGCTGAATTGCTGGAATCTGGGGTCATTAGGCTCTCTCCTAGCCCTTTTGCCTCTCCGGTCTTATTAGTAAGGAAAAAATACCAATCGTGGAGGATGTGTATTGAAAGCCTCACTATTAAAGATAAATTCCCTATTTCAGTCATAGAGGAGCTCCTAAATGAGTTACATGGTACAAGCGTAATCTCTAAACTACACTTGAGGTTTGGTTATCAACAAATAAGAAAGTGTGAAGAAGACATCTCCAAAAACAGCTTTTAGGACTCATGTCCTTCCAATCACTAATGAACAATGTTTTTAAACCATGTTCTTGAGTTCATAAGCATCTCACAAAGTTTTACACTGGACGTTAGCTACCTAACGCAACCCTCCTCCTTTATCCAGGCGATAGTGTCAAAAAAAAATATAATAACTGAAGCGTGACACATGCGTAGTTTTTAAACCATACCTAAGGAAATTTATCCTTTTTTCTCTGATGTTATCCTTATATACAGTCCTAACCTACAAACACACCTCATTCATCTCAAAACCACCCTTAACCTACGGAGACAACATACCCTATTTGCTAAGAAGAGCAAATGTTCATTTGTCCAACCAAAACTTCAGTACTTAGGTCACATCATTTCCAAAGAAGGAGTTAGAGCTGATCAAACTATAGTGGAGGCAATGCAGGAATGGCACATCCCTAAATTAATCAAGGCAATAAGGGGGTTCTTAGGCCTCACTGTTATTATGAAAGGTCTGTAAGGGACTATGGCCTTATAAGTAGACAATTGACACTCGTGTTAAAAAGAAAACAATTCCACTGGTCCCTGAAATCTCAAGGCATCTCACACACTTAAATATGCATTATCAACTACACTTTATTGGCTTTACCTAATTTTTCAAAACATTTTGTAGTTAAAATTGATGCTTATAATGAGGGTATTCGAGTAGTTTTGATGCAAGATGGCAGGCCACTAGCATTTTTAAGCAAGCAATTACCTCCAAGAAAAAGAGGAGTCTCCAGATGTGAGAAAGAATTGTAGGCATTAGTCTATGCAGTAGAGAAGTGGAGGGCCTACTTATGTGGCAGGGTTCAAAGAATCGACCGAGTTGACTCGCTATCGCCAGAGTCAACTCGGAATCGTCAGCTCCCAATACGAAACCGAGTCACGTTACGAAATAAAATAGTTATCAGTCATTATATCCCTAACTCGTCGATAAATCGACTGTTACGAGTTAATAGACCGAAATATCGGGCGTTACGATTTCGTATCAGCCGAGTTGAGAAAAAAAGTACAAGAGATGAAGGAAAAAAACAAGAATAGTCAAAGAATCTCACGGGTTGAAAGGACATACCTTTTTAGAGTAATTTGTCCGGAGAAGGCAAAAAGATAATCACGGGTGCAAGAATTTTATCTATAAATCAAACCTGGCTGAAATCTTCAGATATTCAAACCAAATCTTCCCAGATATCGTCGGTCGAAAGCTTTGGGGTGTGCAGTTTGGTGTTGCGGTTTGATCTGTGTGGGATTTTTTGGCTTCGTGGCTTGCGGTTTGGTGTTAAGGTATTTAGGGTTTTTTTGGGGGGGTTTAGAGAACTGTCGCGTTTGGTGTTGTGGTGTGTGTTTTTTTTAGTTGGGTTTGGTGTTGTGCGTGTGTTTTTAGTTTGGTGTTGTGCGTGGGTTTGGTTTTGTGGGTTTAGAGGTGAGCTTGGTTTTTTGAGGTTTGGTGTTGTGCGTGTGTTTTTTTTTTAAAGAACTGCTCTTTTTTTTGTTTTAAATTTTATTTTTTTGTTTTAAATTTTATTTTCAAGAAATGTTATAAAAAATGTTATTTTTTTAAAGAAATGTTATAAAAATAAATGTTACAAAAACAAATGTTATAGAAAAATTATATTTTTTTATAAAAAATTATTCAAATCTTTTTTAAAAAAATTGCTTCTTCCAAAAAATATATGGTAGATCAATTATAAAAAATGTTATTTGCTTTTGAAAAAAATTGTGCTGATAGATAATACTTGAACATGCCATTTTTTAACTCTATTTTTTGGATATTGTTTTGTAAAATGGCTCCAAAACTAGATATTGTTATTTTATAAAAACAAATGTTATACAAAAATGTTATAAGAAATGTTATTTTTTTATAAAAAATTATTCAAATATTGATCAATTATAAAAAAATGTTATTTGCTTTTTAAAAAAATTGTGTTGGTAGATAATACTTGAACATGCCATTTTTTAACTCTATTTTTTGGATGTTATTTTGTAGAATGGCTCCAAAACTAGATATTGTTATTTTATAAAAACAAATGTTATACAAAAATGTTATAAGAAATGTTATAAAAAATGTTATATAGGGAGATGAAAATAAAATTACCCCTATCCAAATCCGTATGATCGATACCGCAACTAGATAGGGAGATGAAAATGATGAAATATTGTAATCATTCCTATTTATCTACCATACATATTTTTTATCTAAGTTTATGTGGCATTAGTAGGGATGGTTTTCGATCGGTTTGGTCGGTAAATGGAGCATACCAATACCATACCAACTTTGAAATCATCAAACCAAAATTACCAATTTTACCAGCCGGTACATCAACCCATAAACCAAAACCAAACCGTGCAGTACATCGGTAAAATCGGTTTTGCGATAAAATCGATTTTTTGAAAAATACGGTAGATTTCGGTAAATTCCTCTTTACGATAAATTTGATACTACTCGGTACATAATAGTAATTTTTTGTACCACTTACCTAAACCTTTTTATATGGGTATTTAAAAAACCAGAAAAAAAAATCAAGAGCAATATGAAACAGAACAAATATATATATAAGATTCACAAAAAAGACACTAAAACAAAATGATCTGTGATTGTGAGTGTGGTTCTCCATCAAAACCACTAAGCCCCTCCATGGTTTTGAACACTGATCAGAAATCCAAAAACCAAACTCAATCTAATTGAATTGATACAAAAAAAAAATCCATCTCAGTGATACCCAAGCTTCTCCATCTCAGTTATATAACAAAACAAACCAAGGTAACCAGAAAATAAGGTAAGACTAAAAGTTCAGATTTTTTTCACTCGGCCCACAAATTAATGCAAAACAACAGTTTGTATGAGAGATAAAAAAAAAGTACCAATCTGAGATCCTTATTTAACAGTGAAGGTTGGTCTCACTTTTTTCCAAATATAAAATAAATATTAAAATTTCAACAAAAGTGTACCAAGAAATGAACACATGGAAAAGTGAGATTCATATACTCTTGTGTGTAAAGAGAAAACAATTAAAGCTACATTAGAAGTAAAAGCAGCTTCTTTTTTCGACTGAAATTTCACAAAATTGAAAATCAAGTGAGGAGTACCTTGTTCTCGAAATCAAGCGATTTAGTTTCAACCCCCAAAACAGATGAGAAATTGTTGAAATGAAATCTTGAGAGTATAATGTTCCTCTTGTTGCCATTCACTTCATCTATTATTGCTTGTTTTACCACTTCCATAGAGAAATTCATTTGACCAACTAGTGTAAGCTTGATCGATTTGATGAGTGATTGTATGAAGTCACTGCTACTGTGTGAGCTAATCCAGAAAATGATGGGTTTTTGTTGATGACGGCTTTAGAGAGAGAGATAAGAAGAGATTTGATTTAGGGTCGTTTATTGAGGACGGCCGTAGAGTAGAGAGGGGAAAAGATTTTAGGTTTGGATTGTTAAGTATGTAAGAGAGTGTGCGTGTGCATATATTATGGGTAAAAAAAATGTGTATATTTATTTTGGTATTTTCGGTACATTAAATTCGGTATTTCTTTTTCGTACGGTATAGTCAGTAAATCGGTTTTTAAAATGTTAAAACCAAAACCAACCACAAAAAAATCGGTAATTTCGGTTTCGGTAGTTTCGATTTTGGTAAGTAAAAAATGTAAACCGTTACCATTAATTTTCGGTACAAAATGGTACGGTACAATTTTTTACCGTACCACGAACACCCCTAGGCATTAGATTGTTTTTCAATATTGTTATTGGTTTACTATGCAATATTGAATCTGACAACTCTGTCGTGCTTCAGTATAACCAATTCTACAATGCAATGCATATTGAATGATGGGTTTGAATGTACATCATTGGTCCACGTTAATCTTATTTTTTTGAAATTTTCTATAGCTTTTCCTGAATTTTTTGCGCTCTCCAAATAGCGTATCTTTGCGTATCGCCAGATACCGCGATCGATACCGCGATCGATACCGCGACCGAGTTGAAAATCGGGTGTCCGATACCGAGACTTTGAACCATGTTGTGAGTTCACCACTTTGTGATCAAGACTGATCATCAAAGCCTCAAGTATCTTATGGACCAAAGAGTTTCTTCACTACTACAACAGAAGTGGAGGACCACACTGTTGGCTTTTGACTATACCATCAGTTATAAGCACTGTTCTAAAAAACCCGCCTAGGCTTGAGGCTTGGGAGAAACGCCCCGCCTTAAGATTCTGACGCCTTATGCTTGGTAAAACCCTTAAGGCGTACTTTTTCTCTAAAAACAACAATGCTTTAATGAAACGATATCGCCTTTTAAAGATTTTTTTACAAACCTGACCATTATCTCATCCAAAATAATCAAATAGTATTTTTATCTGCAAATATTCAGACATATTTTTATGATATGTACAATTTTATTATTTTAATAGCCTTGTTATGGTTAAAAAATATTAAAATATATTAAAAAGACCTAAACGCCTTTTTACGCCAAGGCCCGCCTAGGCTTCTAAGGCTTAAGGCTTGGCCTCCACGCCTCGATCACGCCCCGCGTTTTTTAGAACCTTGGTTATAAGATGACCAGGATGTTGGGTTAGAAGAAGCTATAGATGTAATGGCATCGTTTCACATGTGGAGAAGGCAGCTATAGCAGATCCGATGAGAAATCAACACGTGGCAGAATTAGTTAGTCATAGTTAATTGATAGTTAGTTAAACAAAGTTAGTTGATAGTTAGTTACTTGATTGTTAGCTGGGTTAGCAAATATAGTCTATAAATACACATGTATCTCCATTGTAACTGAGCATCGAATTAATTAATTGAATGTTGTTCTTCTTCATCTCTTCTTCCCTCCCTTCGTTTCTCTTCTTCTATTGTTTTTTCTTATCTCTAATTCTTGTAACCTAAATTCCAATTCCCATGCAAGCTTTAGCTTAACAAATTCAAGCCTTAGCTTGACACAATTCAATAGCTAATAATATAATCCCAGTGAAGCTTGAAGATAACAATTATCTGACGTGGAAGACCTTGTTCCTTGCAATTTACGTAAGTACAAAGTTCTTGACATCGTTGATGTTTCCCGGCCAAGTTCGCCTAAATTTTTAATGAACAGAGTCAATTAGATGATTTCATCAATCCGGCATTTCTTGAATGGATGGATGAAGATCAAACACTGTTCATTTGGATTCAATCCGCACTTTCTAAAATTGTACTTCCTTCTGTTATTGGTGCTTCTTCTTCAAAAGATCTTTGGTCTTCGTTGAAGAAAATATTTGCAACCTCCTATAGTGCTCATATCATTCAACTCCGATCTAATCTGCGTGACCTCAAGAAAGGTAATTCTTCAATTTCTGAGTATCTCAATGAGATCAAATTCATCGTTAATAGCCTTGCTGCTACTGGTAATCCTCTAGATGATTGAGAGTTCATCGTGAATGTCCTTATAGGACTTCCCTCTAAATACAATTCATTTAGAATTTCTATTCGTATTCGATCTCCGCTTGTTTCTCTGGAAAAATTGCATAGTTTATTGATCAGTGAATAACTCACTGTCAAGAATCAATCCTCCTATGTTCTTCAAGAAAGTCCCAATCAAGCCTTTGCTGCTATTAACAATTCTCAGATCCAAAATCAGAAATATTTTCATTCGAAAGTCGCGACTCACAATTTAGGCGGTCATTCAAATTTTTACACCACTACAATCGTTCGAACTACTCAAATAATTTGAATAATTTTCAGAACACTCCTAATATCAACAAAATTCATCTAGTTCTAATCGTCCCCCTTGTCAGATCAGTAACAAAGTTGGACACACTGCAAATGAATGTTATCATCGCGTGATTTTTTCTTATCAAGGTCATTCTCCCCCAAATAATCTTGCGGCTATGCTTGCCTCTGCTAATACCTTTGGTCACAATTCATGGTATTCTGATACTGGAGCAAGTAGCCATATTACACCTGATCTTTCAAACCTTACATCTGTGGCAGAATACAATGGGAAGCATAAGGTCACCACTGCAAATGGGCAAGGTATGCCGATTAAACACAGGAAATTCCTTGTTTCCTACTTCTCTGATCAACATGCGTTTCAGTTACAAATTGTTCTTCATGTACCTAATGCATCTCACAACCCTAATCTTTGTCCAGAAATTCACTTCCGACAATGATGTTTCCCTAACCTTTACTGCAAATGGTTTCTTTGTGAAGGACCACTCGGGGAAGATTGTTTTCCAAGGGCTCTATCCTTTCCATTTTTAGCGATTCTTCAAAGATCCACTCTCTGCAGTCAGTTCTCTACAGCAATCATGTTTCTCCAACTCTTTGGCATAAACGTCTTAGTCATCCTTCTTTTCAATCTTTTCAAAGAACAAAGTCTTGGTTAGCTGTAAAAGATGGCTCTCAAAAACCTTTGTTTTGTTCTGATTGTGTTTTAGGTAGAAGTAAAAGGCCACCATTTACACCTTCTACATCTTCCACACAATAATCACCTTTAGAACTTCTTCATATGGATCTTTGGGACCTGCTCCTGTATCTTCTATTAGTGGATTCAAATATTATGCAAATATTGTTGAAGATTGGAGTAGATATTGTTGGATTTTTCCTCTTTATGCCAAGTCTGATTTTCAACATGTTTTGTGGCTTTTAAAGCTAACTTTGAAATCTTCATTATCGTATTAAAACTACAGATGGTGGTGGTGAATTCAGAATGGTATAACCCATCAGTTTTTATTAGCTCATACACCAAAACAGAAAGGTGTTGCTGAATCTAAACGCAGGCATATCGTTGAGGCAGGGCATACTCCTCTTATTCAATCCAAACTACCTCATCAATATTGAGTTGATTCTTTTCATACTGCTAACTACCTATTCAATAGATTACCAATTAATTCCTTCGTTTCATCGCACCTTGGGAGAAATTATTTGTTGGTTTCATCTCACCGTAGGAAAAATTATTTCAGAAGACGCGTAATTACTCTCATCTAAGAGCCTTTGGTTGTACTTGCTTTCCTTGGCTGAGACCGTACACCTCTATCAAACTTGAGCCTAGAAGTAAATCTAGCATTTTTCTTGGGTATAGCCTTAATCACAAAGGGTACAGATGTTTAGACCCCACTACTGGTCGTGTCTATGTTTCTAGATATGTGACTTTTGATGGAACTCACTTTCCAGGTGTTACTTCTAATAAACATGTTTCTTCTTCTCCTATTCCCTCTATTACTGTACCACATATCATAAGGTCTGTCTCTCCTCCATTTACTACTTTACAGCCTCCTTTACCTTTATCTCCTACCTTACATCAAGGACATTTTCTCACGCCTTCCTCTACACCTGCTACTTCAATTTCCACACCTACTAATCGTACCTTTTTACCATCTTCACACTCGACCTCTTCTTTACACACTTCTTCTTCCCATAATTCAGTGCCTCTGACCAACCTCAAGACCATCAGTTCTTATATCTGGATAATCAACTCATACCCAATGAACCTCCTGTAGTACCTGCTACCATTAACTCTCATACAATGATAACTCGGACAAAAAATGGAATTTTTAAGCCCAAGTCACTTCTGGCTACAAAACATCCTCTTCCTCGAGCTTTACTTGCTACAGCTAATCTAATCACTCCTACTTCTTTCACGCGGGCTAGTAAGGATCCTAAATGGAGAGGAGTTTGAGGTTTTAAAGAATAATGGAACTTGGACATTGGTGCCTCCAAATTCAGATCAAAACCTTGTTAGATCAAAATGGGTTTTCAAAATAAACATAATGCAGATGGGTCTTTTGAAAGGTACAAAGCAAGATTAGTAGCAAAAGAATTTCGTCAACAAGCCGGCATCGACTTCTCAGAGACTTTTAGTCCTGTAGCAAAGGCAACAACTATAAGGCTAATTCTCTCTTTAGTTGTTAAT
This sequence comes from Sambucus nigra, assembly GCA_949130495.1. Classification (NCBI taxonomy): domain Eukaryota; kingdom Viridiplantae; phylum Streptophyta; class Magnoliopsida; order Dipsacales; family Adoxaceae; genus Sambucus; species Sambucus nigra. Next base: position 597,774,422 of record OX422215.1, on the reverse strand, counting down.
TTCAATTGGGAAGTAAGACAGTTAGATGTCAGCATTGCTTTTCTCCATGGTCATTCGAAAGAAGAGGTCTATATGACATAACCAATTGGCTTTCAGGATCCTACAAAGCCTACCCATGTCTGCCGACTTCTTAAATCTCTATATGTATTGAAGCAGGCAACTCGTGCCTGGTATGAGAAATTAGTTGATGCTTTTGTTGGTTCTAGGTTTCACACTATCTTTTGCTGATTCGTCTCTATTTGTGAAGAAAACAAATGGTATTCTTACTATCATCTGAGTTATGGCAATGATATCTTGATGAATGGAAGTTCTTCAGTCGACACTCTACTTTGCTTCTTTAATAAGTCGGTCAATTAAAATCGCCAATTGATATGAAGGATTTGGGTCCCCTTCATTACTTTTTGGGTTTAGAAGTTGTAAGATCTGAAAAAGGATTGTTTCTTTCTCAAAGTATGCTCTGGATCTCCTAAAGAAGACTGATATGCTTGGCGATAAACCTTGTTCTTCTCCAATGGTGGTGGCACTCATCTGAAGATTAATGAAGCGGAGCTCTTATCTGATCCTTCGAACTATAGATCTATTGTTGGTGCTTTACAATATCTGACTTAGACACGGCCTGAACTCAGTTTTACAGTTAAGAGAATTATATGGTACATTAAAGGGACAGTAGAACATGGATTATTATTTCAGAAGGGACCTCTTGTTTTGGATGGTTTTTCGGATGCTGATTAGGCAGGTGACCCTAATGATCGTAGATCCAAAAGTATTATACAGTCTATTTTGGAGGCAATCCTATTTCCTGGTCTGCTAAAAAGCAGCCAACTATATCTCGATCCTCAAAAGAAGTTGAATACAGATCTTTAGCTCATACTGCAGCAGAGGTTATTTGGATCTACAATGTTTTGAAAGATCTTCATACCTTTCAACCTCAATCCCCGAGGTTATGGTGTGATAATATCAGTACTCTGGCTTTGGCGTCTAATCCTGTCTTTCACTCAAAAATGAAACATGTTGCCGTGGATTTTCATTTATTTGGGAGTTCGTAACTGCTGCCATCTTGCGTGTCTTCTATCTTACATCACAAAAGCAACTTGCAGACATTTTTATTAAAGTTTTTCCTTCTCCACGATTTCTTTTACTAAAGAACAAGTTAGAAGTTCTTAAATCATCCTTTTCCCTTGAGGGGAGGTAATAGTATATAATGTTTAGTTAGTAGTTTGACTTTACATATAACAAACTATGTGAGGTTAGTTAGGTTAGTTTGTTATGATAGGTATTATGTTTGTTAAGAAGAGAATCGGTTGTAATCTCTTCTATGAGAATCTTTCCATTTCTTATTATTTTTTCCAAAAATTGCATGTTCAGTTGTTTATTTACACTTCACCCTAAAATATAATAGATGTGATTTGAGGAGGAAAAATAGTTTGCAAGGCACATGAAAGTACGGAACAACTGAATGAATGCTCTTACCCTTTGCGTTTTAACACAATTGGCCAAATAAAAGAAGTAATAAATGCTTAGACAACTACGTCGAGCCTTGTTCTAAAAATTAGTATAATTTTGTCAATTTTGATGACCATCAATGAGCAAAGATCTAATGATTGGCGCAAAACATGTGCCTCAATGGGGGAAAATCATATTTTCATCAAGTATCAGAGTAATTACCTCTTCTGGATCGGTAACACCACCCTTGTACAGTGCGTGGGATGCTGTTCCACCATTTGCAAACATATCCATCTCTGTTGTCCATATTTCTATCTCCATCGGTGGTCTAGTCCTGCCATTTTCACTAACATCAACCGCCATATGCAAACTCCGATACCCATTTTGCTTTGGGATGGGAATATAGTCTTTAGATCTGTTTTCCATTTCTTTCCACAAAGACCGGATTATTTCACGTGCTCTATAACATGCATTCTCACCTTCTTCCAACACAGGCTTCAATATGACTCGCAATCCTAATATGTCATTCACCTCTTCAGGCTTGCAACCATCTCTCAACAGTTTCTTCATAGTACTATACCGGCTTTTATAACGCCCTTCGACTGAGATGTCATCCACCATCTCCGCTAACAATGGATCGGACTTTAATAACTGAAGAAGTTGTTCCCTGTATATATCTATTAGAGGCTTACTTCCCGACTCGTGACTCCTTAACCAATTATTAACATAGAGGCACTGTTCTAAAAAACCCGCCTAGGCTTAAGGCTTGAGAGAAACGCGCCGCCTTAAGTTTTTACGCCTTATTCTTGGTAAAACCCTTAAGGCGCACTTTTTTCTAAAAACAACAATGCTTTAGTGAAACAATATCGCCTTTTAAATAATTTTTTTACTAACCGGACCATTATCTCATCCAAAATAATCAAATAGTATTTTAATTTGCATATATTCAGAAAACATAAGTTTTATTTAGAAGCAACGAAAAATAATGGTATGCATATCAGAGACCACAAAATAGTGAATAACTATTTGCCAAAATTGTTTTACATCACATATATGATGTAAGGTTGTGAAGCTAGCTTCAAAATACTATCTATCTGTATCTCTCTATCTCTATAGGTCAGAGAAATCTCCAAATTATTGGGAAGAAGAAAGGAAATAATGGGAATGTTTGATACATCTTCATTTTCTTTGATATATAATGTTTTGGTTTTTACTTAGTAATTTTTCCACTAAATACAACATCCTTGTCTTGATATATAAGGGTGTGAAATGGAATAAATTTTTCTGCTTTAAATTGCTAGTGTCAGTTTTGTTACAGATTACGATGCTTGTTAGAGTGCCTTTTAGGGGTTTTTTTCATTTGGTGTCAAAAGATTTCCATTCGTAATTTTGGTCTATTTTCTTTATGTGCATAGTTATGGGGTAATTCGTTAGACTTCAATGTCAACACGGCCCAGTGCCATGTGTCATCTGGGATTTTATATACTAAAGTGAAAAATGGTATTTTAAACTAGTGAAAGTTTTGAAATATGAACGGTATATATATATAATCGATATTATATCAATTAAAGCTTATGTGATAGCTTACGGTATAACTTATATTATATCACGCTGACTAAGTGATCGTTATGAGAATTCAGAAGATGGGTGAAAGAGATTAGTTAGGCAGGGTAGCTTAACTAGGTTGTTTAAAATGTATACGATAGGTGTGCACTATTAGAGGAGGGGTGAGGTGTATCTCATGGGAGTGCGATACCAATTTAAATATGAGAGATTTCATATTTTAAAAATATAGTATTTGATGCAATTGCTAAATATTTTCAAAACTCGGGCTCTAACCCGTTTCTCTATTTCCCCTCTCGCTTTCTATATATGTATATATATATTAGGTGTCCGGACACAGGGATGCCTAGATGATGATTCTTTCGAGTCAGACGTTGCTGCAGCAGCTATGGATGCATGCATGATTATTTTAGACACCTTTATCCTTGTGATCTAGATAGGAGGTATTGTAGTGACATTCGGGCTGATGGCCCAACTGTATTTATTTATTCATTTACCGCATTTTAGTTTGCGACACTTTGATTTGGTTGTATTATATGTTGTACCGAGAGTTTCGTTATCTTATTTCATTTCAGTTCTGTGTATATAAACTGTTGTGATTGTTTTTCTTATGGTTGGTTTTGGTTAAAAAGATTAGTAAATTAAAATTTTAACGCCAGACCTAATAAGTTGTTAGTAATATATTGGTTTTCGACAGTGATGCTGACAATGAACCATATAAGATTCCTGTTTTAATTTGGTATAAGATTGATCCCCCGGTATTTTATTAGGCGTTGTGTCACACACAATTTCTAGGCACTGAGGCACACTTAATCGTTACCTAAAGAGGAATTTAGTATGTTTTTCTAAACTCCCCCAAGGTCCTTTCACTGACATTATAAACCATTTTCGAGAAACTCGAATGCGAGAGAAGGGAATATTCATTCAAAATAAACATAAGGAGTTACAAAGCTAAGAGAAACAAACAAACACGAAGAAGACTTACAAGCAGATTATGAAGATAGAAGCTCCAAATAATCTTTTTGAATAAGAAAGAGTATGTAAAATGACGATACATCTAATAGACTAATAGAGCATACCCTTATGCGAACCCAAGCTCCAAATTCTAATAGACTAATCATATGGAGCCGAACCCAAGATCATCAGTAAAATTGACGGTTCGTTTTTCAAATCTCGAACCGGCGTACCCTTACCTCAATCAAGAAATTACAGGGCATACCCTTATGCGAACTCAGATATTGGACTTATCATTTGGGCAAACAGAACCCAAAAAATCCTTCAGCCCGTTATTGATAAAGAATTTTAGGAGCAATTGTGGGGTGCAAATCATAACATCCCAAATATTCGGCAACCAAAACAGCCCAGTTCAGAGAAGTAAAATATGCTGCTCGTGGATAACTATAGAAGGCTTACTCTCGTTATCTATACTTTCGGAGGAGATAAACATGGATCAACGAACGAGCCAATCAACAACTGGATGAGTTTCAATACGGCTCAATCGTTCTTACTATTACACTCACATGGGCTTAGAGTTGTTATTAGTTTTTGGGTAAAGTGTGTATTTCGTTTGTTTATTTGGGCTGCCCATGTAGACTGAATATTTCATATTGTAATTTTGTTCTTATTAATTCACTTATATTCCATCAAAAAAAATACTAAAAATGTTAGAAAACTTATTGAAAGAAATTTGTTGATAACTAACATCAAAAATCAATTTAGGTTATTGGTGTTGGTGAACAAAAGTAATTGGGGTAGCGCTTGAAATTAGTGAACTCGTGGGCATATAGGAAATTAACGGCAACCCCACGCGCTACATTGAAATGTGGTGATCAAAATGACGTCATCTTTGCTTAGTTTAGAGAATATTTGGAATGTCCCATTGTGGCAACAACAATTATTTATGTTAAATTATACTAAAAAATATTTTCAAATGTCATACTCTTTAGGATTGTTCTTACAAGTACCTTGGGTATAGTACACATAACACACCTGACTATCACGGGCACTATTTATTCATAAATTATTATTTTTATTCTAAAGTCGAAGTGCATGCGCCAACACTAAGTGGGCACATTTGTGAATTGTGCCAAATAAGAGACAACATCAAATCTATTGGAAATGAATGACGTATAATTTAAGTTTAACCATGTGTTATACTTGTAAAATATTTCATTACAACTGATATTGTACACTATATATCTAATCCAGTAGTATTCCTTTACGGAAAATATATATTAAGAAAATACAATTATATAAATAACAAAGACAAAAATGACATTAAAGAAGTAAAGCAAAAAGATAAACAGATTTAGGCTAAACATTGGAAAGTTAAAAGATGGTGGAGAGGTAGAAAGAGTACACGAACTATAAATATTAACTAAACACTCTCACCAACCAACAAACATTTTCGATCCAAAAATGGACCGCAATGTTAGAACATAAACCCTTAAACCTCGGCCTTCCTTTTTTTTTAAACTAAAGTAAAAAACTCCATAAAATAATAAAGAACCATTGAGCCGGAATTTCGTAAAAATATTATCCAAAAAAGTTCCACTGTAACATTTTTTTTTATAGAATGTTATTCACTTCCCTCTCAAAAAATTTCTCACAAATTTGTCACTGCGGATTACCAGCAAAAAACAAAGCAAATCGATTTTTACCCCTCGCAAGACCCTACTTTGACAGTACCCACATGAGATTGTGCTATCTTCATTAGATTTATGCAAATGGAACAATTATGAAAACATGTTGTCCATTAATATATTCAACCATCAAATACTTTCTTTTTGACAAATTCCAACCATAAAAAAAACCCATGATAACAGTAGCTAAGCAATTTAAGATTAATATCTTTTTGCAACAGTATCGTATACTAATCTTAACCCATCAAAACAAAGGAAAGAGAACCAAGGTTATCCGAAGAATCATTCTCCAATCTTCCTTTCTTTCCTTGCTTGCCCAAATGATTAATAAGCTGAAATACTACCAAATAATGTCGCCATTAACCCTGCAAGAAATTTTTTTATTCATATTATGTTCTTGAGTTGAAAGAGTAAATTATGTAAAAGTAAAACTCTAGTAGAAATCGTATATCATATGCTTAAACACCGCCGCCTCAGGCATAAACTTGGCCAACTTAATCTCATTGTGCTTAAGAGACTAGAATATAAACTATTGCTAGAAGTCCATGTATACTTACCTTGGTCGGGTCAAATAAACAAAACAACCTATTTTCTTCCCAAAAGATAAGGAAACAACATTATTAAGAAATATTAGGTAGTTCCAATAATTCATCAAACGTGAGAACTCCATTACATTCAACTAAAAAATATGAAAATCATAATATATAGGCAAACCCTAAATCAAAAATTGAAACTATTTTAAATCCCACCAAAATGGTCAAAACCCTAGAATTAGAAACACACAATTATTGAAAAATTACATAGATTAAGAGTTAAAATAAACAATGCCATATTTTCAATCACCTAAAAATAGCTTTTATTCTTCTCCAACACATAAGAAAATTGATAAATAAAAATAACAACACATCAAGCACAGAGCACCCGTATCCTATTGCTTTGGTGCCTAATCCAAACCTCAGTATCTGAACTTGACACCTCTGTACTCTATTACATAAAATTAGATTAACAAAATGGATTTAGTTGAAGACAGTTACCAAAACCTATATAAGGCCATTTAACATTCCTTTGACAGGAAACACAACGAGCTCTTTGTATGTGTGATTCAAGGAGGAGGCTCATTCTAAGCTCCATTGCTTGTTCAATTTTTTGGAGGAGTTGGGGAAGGGGCACTAATTTTTTTGTTTAGTGATACGCTTTGTGGCGGAGTGGTGGTTGGGAGGTTTTTTGTTCCCCTCAACACTTTTTTTTTTGGTCTTCTATATACACTTTTGTATATACCCTTTATGCGGTTCCATCTAATATACTTTGCTTACTTATCAATTATTCATTGCATACTGCACAAGATCAACTCCTACATAAACTACATATAATTTTTTATCCACTCCATGCCTTCAAACCAAGAAAAATAGTGAACATTCAGAACCGTATAAAACTGAACATGTTTGCCAAGAGTTAAAACAGGATATTACCATGTTGTGAATTGAATAGAATGAAAAAACATGCTAGAACATTAACCGCGAGCCTTTAATAGTAAGTCAACATCAAAATCTTTCCAGTAGGAGGACTTGACCCAGCATTTTACACCAAATAGAAAGAAAAAAAAGCCAAAGAAAATCGGATTTGATCAGAGCAAGCCTACGAGGACACATAAAGGGCTTTGCGTAAATTAATTAGGTAAAATTTATGGAAAATAATCACCGCATTAAGGTCTCATTGTCGTTGATAGGAAATTATTTTAAGAGAAACAAATTCCATCATTGGAGTGATTTAAGTGACATCAAGTTAATATATGAACCCAGAGAGAAAGAAAAACCAACTCTAATCACAAACAATATGTTTCCTGAGTCATAACAAGAAATTTAAACAATATGAAGGTATTAGATACAGCATAAGGGGCACAACCACTAAATTAACTTACCTCTTCTTTGAAATTTCTTTCTTCTTCCCATATCTTCCATATCCACCATTGAGCTTCACAAGGCTTTCTACACAAACTTTCCGGTTATAGAAGTCGAGCTTGTCACTAACCTGAACTTTCTCGAATGTCTTCCTTTTAAGGTCATACCACCACATGACCACACCGCCATCTTGTGCCAAAAGTACTTTCTCACGGCTCTTGGAATACACAACAGGCATTAAAAAGATAAATGACATTAGATCACTTGGCTGCTTAACTGAAATCAACTTGGTCCAAGAATTCTTCACTCCGTAGTCCTTCATCACCCACATGTCCACCTTGATAGAGAGGAAATTGCAAATCAAACAAAGGGTTTCTCCCAACACCTCCACAGCATATAAACACCCTTGTCCAAATATTCAGGCAGTGGCACCAACCCATATTGCTCAGTTCCAAGATCAAAAGCCGCAATGAATTTTTCGCTATCCAATTCCAGTTTTCGACACACAATCCAGTGTAAAGCACCACCAACAAACACACCATGGCTGCCATTGTAACAAAGATAATAAGGAAAATCCGTAATTCTTCGCCACGAAGCCAATTTCTGAGAGTAAACTTTAACTATAGAAGCCAATGAATAAACATCTTTACCATAATACTGTTCCATCCTCACCAGCTTATAGTCATGGTTAACATGATCATAACCAAAACCATAAACAATATATAGGTAGCTATAGGAACCCTTTGAAAACTCAAACCCAGGAGATGGTAGTTTAATGTGTTTTCTGGTTGATGGGTTCCACAATACATGTGTTTTTAGACGAGACAAACATACCAACCCATTGCAAGAACCCAATATATTAGGGAAGATGCCATAATAAGGCTTTAGTGGGGAGTCGAGTTCCATGGGGTTAGTAAGTGAATCAGGGTCAACAGAATAACCTTGTCGAACGATAATAGTGGTGTTGGAGTTTGTTTTGATGGATTGATTTACATGCAAGTAAATGAAATCTGGCTTCTTTGTTAGGGCACACCATGTTTTTGAAACGCACCTGAAACGGATGAGAGATTTGACGGGTAATCGGGAGAGAATCTTGCGGAGTACATCCTCTGGAACGGGAACGTCAGACATTGTTTGCCTATTAGGGCTTCGGGTGGAATGACAAGAGATTTTAATGGTTTAATAAAAAAGCTCCACGCCATGCCGTGAAAACCAACCGGCTCAAAAAGGCTGTAGGCTTTCCATCTCCTATGCTGCATTCTTACTTCAGTTCGGCTTCCCTCCCCCGTCTCTTCCTCTTCCCACCCGTCGTTTCATATATAGATGCAGCCCAAGAATTTTGTAATTTGAATTTTTTTAATTCATATTCTCTCCTAAATTGAATTTTGTGGGGGCTTTGTAAATTTAGGACCTATTGTAATATGTATCTTGAAAATATGACAACAAACATTTTTTTTTTATAGTTTTAGTCCCTATTTTTGAATAAAACAGCTGACGCGGACTCATATTCATAAAACGTTAACCAATCACAGCATGTCGCGTATCCCTTTAATTTGAAAATAGGGACTAAAAATGAAAATAAAATGTTTGTTGTCCTATATCCATAATCAATATTATTTGAAGTCGTAAAAATACATAATCTATTTTTTTTTTTGCATCGAAAATGATTATATTATCATGTTTTCGGAAATTCACTAAGATAGGGCTATTGGGCTTGGGACTCTCTCAAATCTTTCGCCACTCCACTTTCAAACATACAATTCATAAATGCCAAATAAAGCCCTCTTAACATAATATCTCTTCCGCATGCATTTTTTTATTTATCATTTATCTTTCATTATGTAAACTAACCATTTGAAGAGACCTAATAAAATGCTGACAATAATAATTTTTAATTCAATAATTATATACAATTTAAGCAAAGACAAAAATTTTAAACTTGAGTAATAGTTATTGACAACTTAATCATTAACTGAGTTATAATTTAGTAGTTACTTTTTTACCAAACATGAACACGATTCAATTAAAATGCGACACAATACAACATTATACGAAACCTTATTTTTTTATCTAATAAGAACATAACGCGAATAAAAGTGACACGACACAAAATTTTATTTTTTTAACTAACACGAACACGAATTTTTTTCTAACCTAAGACGAACACAATCAAAGTAAAATAGACACGAGATGACATAAAATATTATTTTAATTTATTTACAAAAATAGAAACACGACCGAATTGAAATTCGACACAATACGAAATATTTTTTTTACGAAACACAAATTTGGCCAAGTAAAAGCGACACAACATGATTATTTTTTCAAACACAAATAATAATTTTTTTTACCAAATACAAACACGATTTTTTTTACCAAACACAAACACGATCGAAGTAAAACATAAACACCACATCTGATCGTGTTTCCGTTTGGTAAAAAACTAAAAACAAAAACATGTTGTGTCGCGTTAACTGGGACATTTTGGTAAAAAAAAATGAATTCGTATTGTGTGGCATTTTAATTTGGTCGTGTTTCAGTTTTTGTAAAAAAAAATTCACAACACAACTGAATTAAAATAAAAAAGATTTCACAACACAACTGAATTAAAATACGACACTCTGTTTTTTTTACCAAAATGACCAAGTTAAAGCGACACAACAAGATTTTTTTTTAACAAGCGCGATCCGATGTGGTGTTTATCCTTTACTTCGATCGTGTTTGTGTTTGTGTGTTGGTAAAAAAAATCATGGTTGTATTTGGTAGAAAAAATATTATTTGTGTTTGGAAAAAAAATCCTGATGTGTCACTTTTACTTGCCATAGTTGTGTTTCGTAAAAAAAATATTTCGTATTGTATCGCATTTTTATTCCATCGTGTTTCTGTTTTTCTAAATAAATTAAAATAATATTTGGTGTCATGTCGTCTCTCTTTTACTTGAATTGTGTTCGTGTTAGGTTAAAAAATATATTTCGTGTTGTATCCAATTTTAATTGGGTCGTGTTTGTATTTGATAAAGAAAAATTATGTCGTGTCGTTTTTACTTGGATCGTGTTTGTATTTTTTTACCTAACCTGAACACAACCCAATTACAAGCGACACAACACAAAATCTTATGTTTTTTTACTGGGGTCGTGTTTGTAAACCAAGATATTATACTATTATCAAAGTTCATATTCTCTACTAAATTGCATTTCTTGATGTTGTTTTTGTGTGTTGAATAGAGCTGATACTAGCATTTCGTATATATAATGTTGTCGTTGTTGCTATTGAAAGTCGCATCACCTTATGCTGTAAATTACATTTTTGTTTTTGCATCGAAAATGTTTTTATTATCATGTTTTCGAAAATTCACTAATTACACATCCACATAGGATTGTTAACAGGATTGATGCAACACACCAACTTTCAACTCCATATGACTTTACAGCAAATTGAACTTCAGGTATTTTTATTGGAATTATTTGAAGATCATTTTATTGGAATTCTTCATATATTTTATTTTTATTTTTATTAATTTTTCTTTTGTTTAGATTGTTTTCTCATATTAGATAATTAGGTTATATTTCTTTGGTTGCATGTGTAGAAAAATCTTTGGTTGTATGTAGACCAAACACATCCCCTTTCTTAATTTGCATTATATTTCTAGATTGCAGAAATGGGTTATGGTTGAGTAGGTTTATGAATTAATTCATTGTAGGTGTATACGTTTTGAAGAACATAAGGTATTTAGTAATATTACTAAAATAGTATATAGTAGGAAATTGTATTTTACTTGATAGATGATGTGCCTTTGTTTTATTTAGACACGAACATGAAACGATTCAATTTTTTTTCAGATAACATGAATATGATCCCAATAGGACAGGACATCACAAACATAATCGATCAACAATATCCGTACTATATATTTGCGCTCGCACATCGCGCGGCGTATATGCTAGTTTCGACAAAGAAACCAGCAGGCTCATATAGTTCCCTTATTAAAAGGAAAATCATCGGTAAACATCGAGTGCCATTTTGTACGGGGTGAATTTGAGTAAAATCTGATTTCTTTCGAAATTTTTTGAAAAAATATAAGATTTTTACATTTAATACAAAATTAAGTTGTATAGAAATTTGACCCTAGATAGAATCAGATTACCTCATTTGTAGGAAAGTGACTGGAATCAAAAACCATCCAGTATAAATGAGATTCTTACTTTCCCATGAGAATCCTAACAAATAATTTTTGTGAAGAGAAAAATAGACTTAAAAATATTAAATTATAAAAACTGCCAATAAAATCTAAATACTTATATTGTTATGTGAGTTTGTATTAAATTTAAAGTAAAACAAATTTTATTTAGATACTTTTTTCTACTCTTGTAATAATTAATTTGATTAGCTTACAGTATAATACATACATATAATAAATTATTATATATATATATATATATATATATATATATATATATATATATATATATATATATATATATATATACATACCAAGGTTCTAAAAAATGCGGGGCGTGATCGAGGCGTGGAGGCCAAGCCTTAAACGTTAGAAGCCTAGGCGGGCATTAGGCTTAAAAAGGTGTGAAAAGGCGTTTAGGCATTCTTAATATATTTTAAGAATTTTTAACCATAACACGGCTATTAAAATACTAAAATTGTACATATCATAAAAATATGTCTGAATATATGCAAATTAAAATACTATTTGATTATTTTGGATGAGATAATGGTCCTGGTTAGTAAAAAATTCTTTAAAACGCGATATCGTTTCACTAAAGCATTGTTGTTTTTATAAACAAGTTCGCCTTAAGGGTTTTACCAAGAATAAGGCGTAAAAAACTTAAAGCGTGGCGTTTCTCCCAAGTCTTAAGCCTAGATGTGCCTATGCGAAACCTTAGCGAGTTTTTTAGAACAGTGATATATATATATATATATAAAGGAGCATGGTTTTTGAATTCCAATTCTATGTGAGCACAATAACGATCCAGATTCTACAAAGAAAATGAAAGGTGCTAATTTGGTCTTGCATTTTCAAAATCCCGCCCAAAATTATCTCGATAAACTCACCACTCATCTTTCAATCACTATTTCACTTTTCTAAAAAATTATCTTCTCTATTCTTCCTACACATTACGCTCTCTTCCCTCCTTCTCTTTCTCTAGCACACGAAACTTCTCATGTTTTAGGGAATTGAGGTGGAATATTGTGACTTTTTTGTTTTCGGACCTATCAAATATACAATCCCACTCTTTAATTTGTGGTGCAAAACCTTGGATTAAAATTTACTATGTTTTGTTTGACATTTTGATTGTTTTGAGTATATTTTGGTTTGTTTCCAATATATGCGAGTTTCAGATTTTTGGCACTCTACATGTCTCAGGTATACTCTGTATCCCTCTCCATCATATGTGTTTCAATTTTTAGTATTTTTGAAGTAAGATATTTAAATTCAAGTTTGTTTCATCGGTGTAATTTTTTTGTGATCCTCTTTTATTCTGTTAAGCCTTATATTTTTGGCTTTTAATATGGGGTAAGAATCGGTAGTTTTTTTTTTATTTGGTCTTATGATTTAATGTCTTATTAAGGTTACCTTTTCTTCAAATTTGGTCATCCATTTATATTTTGGTTTTTGTTTAAAATGTCACTACAAGAAAAATACATTTTTATGACGCTTAAAAAAATAATTTAATGACATTTATTACAAAAATGTCATTTAAAGGTTAATTCTTTTATTAATATGACATTTATAATATAAAACGTCATTTTATACATATTAGTCTTTTAATGACACTCTAAATATAAAAATCATATTTAGTTATACATATTATGACCTTTTAAATATTTTTTTTTTTTTTGTGTGTGTGTGGGTGGGGGGGGGGGGGGGGGGGGGTTACCCGCGCGACAGCCTCCAAAATTTGATTTTGCCCGCACGCTAGCTCCTTTCTCCTCACGGCTCCTCTCACCTCCTTTCCTCACGTCTCCTCTCCATTCTCTCTCAAGTTGGGTGATTTATCCATTATCTGGTATGTTTTCTCCTCTCCACTCTCAAGTTGCCGACCTGTACGTATATGTATGTAAACATAATCAAGATGTCTGCCATTTCTTATTCCTTTGAAATCGTATTCGTTCTATACTTGAAAACCAACTCCGTAATACATATTAAATTAAAAGTCTCTTGAAAACTAAAATGATGATCCATTCTAAACTCCATTAATTAATCTCTCGATCAAATACAATCTAGATTCAATTAATCTATTTTCATCATTCTCCACTCAAATCGCATTATACAATACTACTAATATTACTACATCTATGTAAAAAAAATATTTTTAGAAAAAAAGTTTAAAAAAAGTTTTCAAAATTTCAAATTTATTTTTTATATAAATAAATAAAATTGGTTATAAAAACATTTTTTATTTATGAAAAAATTAACCTTTTCTAATGGCTTTAAAATAAGATATTGAATTTATTATATATAATAATTTTTAGAATTATCATTATATTTATTTATTATACATCGCCCGTGCATCGCACGGGTTATATGTTAGTTAGACTAATAAGAGTACTCACGAAATTTAGTCTAGGTCCATTATAAGCCTCAATCCAATTAGCCCAAATCATACTCCAAATTGCCCGAAACTTGGCCTAACCCATATACTAACCCAAAAGACTTAAATTCTACTATTATAAGTCAAAAGGAATCAATTAAATTAAAATCTTATTATTAATTAGTTATATGTCACTCGACACTATAAGAAATTAGTTCACAATCGATGGAACCCGATATCAAGGGAATAATCCAAACAAGAAAACCCTCGACCCTTAGTCTCTAATCATTCCATAGTCGCTCATAATATTAAGTCACTTCAAATATTTAATTAATTCATTACAGTGTATTATTTCTATCTCCAAAAGTATGAATTCATGTTACACAAATACAAACTATATAACATGTATAAAATATACGAAGTGACATCTCATATGTTACGAAACGCAATTAAATAATTAAATACACAATATAAATAATGCATTGAAAATACGAGGTATTACAGTTTGGGAGGTGTGCGCCATGTGCCTAGGTGACGTCAGTAGCCCAATACACTTACAACACAAGGAGATTTGCAAATATTCCACTTCATGTGTCAATAACTAACTTGTGATTGTTCTCTCATATAACTTGTAAAACGTGATCTCACCTAACCTATATAGATTAGACGTGCGTCAATCTATTCTCTCATCTCTAGTAGCATGTAAATACCATACAGAAACCTCATGTGAGGAAGAAGACTTTTACATATTGTCATGCAACAAAATTGTAGAACTTGAGAGCTTGTAATCAGTTTATTTTCATGGTGATTGCCAACTAAAGTAATATAAAAATCTGCACTTGTTTACCTAAGCACCAAGCTGGGATGAACCACGTAAATTCGGGTTCCTCTCTTTTTCTCTTTAACTCTTTACTTAATTAGTATTACAGTTGGGTCAAGGTTGGTATTACTCAATACGAACCCGATATGACACGACACGACACGTATAAATTGCCTCACGCGTACCTATAGCATGAGATGTAAGAAGTCAACCTCTAACCAACTGTCTTATCCATTGTATGCTTTACTATATAAGTCTCAATAATCTTCTGTTACTAACATCATCCAAACAAATAAGAGAGTTGCACTTCCTACCGTATAACGCCTCATAGAGAACCATTTAGATACTAGATTGATGAATGTTATTATAAGCAATCTACACTAAAAAAAATGTTCATCTCATAATTAAAATACCTAACGGCCTTCCTCGGTCACAAATTTAAATTTCTACCAGCACGAATTAAACTTGTTAACATAATTTATTTTCCTAACGGCCTAAGGCCGATAGAAATGTAATAATATATCAAACCAATTTTCTAACGCAAAATAGGATTAGTAATGGTTACCTGATGTTAGAAAATCATTTTTCGAGGGTATTGTTTGTCTAGAGCTAGTGTGAGGAAATCTTTGTAATACTTGCATGTACCAAAAATCTTGTATTAAAACCAAGAATTATATTTTATGCTTTTAATCAAATAACGTGGTTGTTTTGTAATTAAGGATACATACTTATTCATTTGTTTTGTTTGTGGTGTGAGCTTTTTTTAGTCTTTATGTTAGGAATCAAGGTTTATCTGTAGGTTATTTGATATTTTATTTTTGGCGTCTAAACAAATATGTAGGTTATTTGATAGCTTGGGTTAATTTTGTTATTGCATTAGGAAATTAAAGATCCGAAAAAACAAAGAGTACAGACAAAGAAAAAAAGCCCAAAAAATCAAGAAAACAAAACTAAAAATATCATGAAAGAAAAGGAAATTACAGAATAATATAAAATAAATTAAAAATGAAATACCCAACAATTTCGTATTGGTAATTGATTTCAGAACCTGAAAATCGAAATTATCGAAATCAAAAACACCAAAAAAAAATTGATATGGTATTGACATGGTATTGGCATCATATTGCCAAACCCGCCCCGTACTTTTACTAAGTACAGACCAAACCGACTAATAAGCACCCTGTCTCGAATCATAAAAAGTGATCTTCAAATATTAGAATGCCCATCAAATTGCCTATCTCTCTCTCTCTCTCTCTCTTTCGGGTTGAATGCTCATATAAAATCTAGAGAAAAAAATAGAGAGAAGAGCCAACCCAAACCAACACGAATCCAACCCGCACTAGTTCATCTAGTTAACAACCCACCCTAACCTAGGCACATGCGCACCCAAATCCGATGCTAGGTCTAGAAACAAGATTAGGAACCTCTAAAGTTGTGGAATAACTCTACATGGTATAGTGGTCATCTTAGTCTTTTATTTCAAAATAAAAGGTCAAGATTAACTTGACTTGATATTTAAAATAGTGTAGTGATGTGGTGAATGGCGGAGATTTGTATAACTCTACTTGGTAGAGTAATTACATCACTCATTAGGAGCCCAATACCTAGACAAATGTCTATCGAAAGAATCACTATAAACCGCTATGCATATTTACTTTATTATTACTTTCTTACAAAATTTAGCATCAGCTTCGTACACTCTAGAACATCACGACTCTCTGCAAACATGCAAATGCACATTTAGATCTATGTACAATCCATGTTATCACAAGTTGATCAGCCGTCTCTATTGATCATACTTTACTTTCTATTATTTATTTATTTTCAATTTACAAACTGTAATGACTGAGTTCCTATAGATCATACTGGGAAAATGAGATTACATTCAAATTTAATCATATACAATGCTAATTTTATTTACATGGTGTAAAGGGTCTGGAACAACCCTTGTAGCATACAGGTTCTGTAACATACACGTGTGACTAGGTAACAGAAAGCCTATCGCCCAACTCTTTTCGGTATAGGTGAAATAAACCACTGCGATCTGCTATTTAAAGCTTCTCATTCAACAAGGTCTTGTATTGATCGTCTCGGTCTCCTAATTTGCGCATCAGTTCAACCTAGAAACAAAAGAAAACAAAATAGAATAATTATACAGGAATGAAGAATTTCTATTATAATGGAACAACACAAGTAGAATTTTATTTAATTTTCTAAACAAATCATAGGACTCACTGCAGTTATAACTAAGCGAAAAGGCCTCAGGGATGTAAAAGTGAACCACTTAAAAACCAATTCACATAGGCTCTGTTTGGTTGTGCAAATTATTTGATTATGTGAATTGGTTCATTGTGAATTAGTGAATTATAAATGAGTGGATTTGAAATGAGTTTAAATCAATTTTTACGCAATGTTTGGTAATCTGAAATTGATGTTAAGGTTTTACGAGAAAAAAAGATAAAAATTAATTAAGAGAGAGGGAGGGGGTAAGGAGGGAAGGGAGGGAAAAGAGACATAGGAGAATGCACTTTATCTAACTCCTATTCTAAATGGATGCATTTCACGTTTTTTGTGAAATGATCCAACTTCAGATTTTACACGAGTTAAAATGGGGCAATAAATAAATCATTTCATTAATGAAATCAAACACAATTAATGGGTCAATATGTAAATGGATCAATTTATTAATGAACCAATTTACAATTTTGGAACAACCAAACGGGACCATACTTTTGGCATAAGAAAGAAGAGTATAAATTACAGTAGTTGTTAAATTTCCCCGTCATCCTCAGTAGCACCAAATTTGGACCCTGATTTTTGTTAAGTGGATGAGAAACACATAATTTTTTTTATTACATAATGAAGACTTGATGATATTCATTGCAGACAATGCTCTTTATACAAGTGCACCTAGTAAGAAAAATGTCGACTTCATGAGCAAATACTAATTTTGAATTTTACATTCTACGTTCCATAGTAATAACATAAAATTTAAATAACCCTTTGTCCCAAATTAACATTCTCATGACGATTGTTTTAAAGATACACGCAATCCGTGGCCAAGATCAAGACTTGTTTACTATCATGAAATTTGGTTCATTAATTACAATCACAAAAAAAAGAAAGTGCATTCTTCATTTGGACATTAAAAAGAAAAGAAAGACATTTAATTTGGAACGGGGGGAGTAGATAAGTTGAGCATTCTTCATTTGGCCATTAAAAAGAAAAGTAAGACATTTAATTTGGAACGAGGGGAGTAAATATGTTGAGCATACCACGTATCGTGCCCATATGATTCAAAGATATGTCATGTTCGGGCCAAATTATGAAGCATGTTAGTCATGTTCTTCGCGTTTTGTTGTGCTATTCGTGTTTTTACTCGTGTTTACGTCAAGTCGAGTAATCTTGCAAGTTAAATGGATCATGTCAGGTTAAAAAAAACATGATATTGTCTCGTGTTGGATCACAACATGACCAAAAAACACAAACCTCCATCCCTAATAGTGGGACGCATAACAAACCATGTATCTAGTTATACTGAGCTTGATCTTCAATTTTTTTCACTTTTTAGGCTTTGACACCCAAAAGTTTCATGCATGCTCATGGAATGTCACAAAAGATTCCCATAATGCATCATAAGTGTATTAACGATGCTTTTGGAATCAAACTCCAAGAAGTAAAATAGTGGGGATCACACTGAATATAACAGAATGAGGAGGTTAAAGTCAAAATAATCCTATTTTACATATTACAATTTTTCAGTTTACGTAGAATATAGTTAAAATTCTAACTAATTGAATAGACATCAGATATTGGAAAGAAAACAAATTAAGCCAAAACAAGTCATGAGTGGGTGTGATTGCCCCACTCGTGCGGGGTTGATCCACCAATGGATAGCACAAGATAATTCCCATTTACACTCGACTAAATAATAACGGGAAGGAAAAAGATGAGGAAACATAAGAGGATTGCACCAGTTATTTTCATGCGTGAAAAGTTTTACCAAAGTTTAGTTTATAGCTTTGAAGATTATGTTTACAGTTTTTGTTGACCTTTTGGTTATTCCGCTTGTACATGGGTGTCACCCCCTTAGCGGCCTTCTTTTTTCATAATGATACTAGTATTTTATCAATAAAAAGAATCCAAACCAAGTCACATGTAGAAATTATATCTATGCATACCATCAATATTATAGAAATCGATATGGAAAAGATATTGTTCCCTCCTAATAGAATTGCAAGGTAAATGAAAAATTGCAACCGTAATCCTTACCAAGTTTTATTATTTATCAAGTGACTTCAATATATTCTCAACTACAATTATAAAAAAAAAGCCATGAGCCATCGATGCATGTAAAAGAGAATGTTAGAAGACAACTAGTGAAAAGAATTTGATTTCCAAAAATTTTAAGGAACTATCCATTTGTTTAATGCCTCATAGTGATAATATTGGAGCTCAATCGAGGGAAGTTAGGGTCGTCCTGACGTGGAAACTCCATGCTTACACTTAATTCATTATAGAAACAAAGACCACTACACAACTGATGAGGTTTATTTTCGACTAGTCCGAAACCGAACGACAGATATCTTCGAAGAACATTACAGTCACCAAGTGGACAAGATAACAATCAACATACAAATGAGGGGATGGTGGATTAGCGATTGGACGAATGAACGAACGCATAATGACAGCATGCACTACACCAAATCCTGCGAATGGTCACGCCCAGTGGGTCACGGCCCAAGTCCGCGACCAGCTGGTCGCGGACTTGGGCCGTGACCCACTCCATATTTGGCGTGACCATATTAATTACCACACTAAATTATCGATGCTCTGGAAGTGGTCACGGACTTGGGCCGTGACCACAGTGGTCGCGGACTTGGGCCGTGACCAGGTCGTGACCATCTTGGCGCCAAACTCGCGCCAAAATTCCCTCCAAGCTTGGTCGCGGATGGGTCACGGCCCAAGTCCGTGACCCATGGCATGAGGAAGAAGTGAGTACACACATTGAGGGTCACGGCTTAGGGCCGTGACCATTTCTGGGCGTGGGTCACGGCTATGGGCCGTGACCATACCTTATTCAAGCTCTATAGGTTGGATGACAATGGCCGCGCATCACAGATCGAGGGTCACGGCTTTGGGCCGCGACCATGTCTTGGTATGGGTCACGGCTATGGGCCGTGACCATACCTCATTTGGTAGCTGCTGTAGGTCGCGCAAGGGGGTCACGGCTGTAGGCCGTGACCATTATTCATCAATCAGGTCGCAGGCAGAGCTCTAAGGGTGTGGTGTGTTGCGATGGTGGGTCACGGCCTAAAGCCGTGACCAGGTCATTCCTAAAAAATAAAGAGGCGCGCTATTTCTTTTTTTCATTTGCCCGCTTCTCTCTCTCTCTCGTCAGATGTTGATGACCTAGCGATTCTCTCTCGTCAATCAGTTGGAGTATTCCTCAGCTTCAACCTACTAGCAGCAGCAGCCCTAGCTCCAGCCCTAGCTCCGCCCTAGCTCCAGCCCTAGCTCCGCCCTAGCTCCAGCCCAGCCCCAGCCCCAGCCCCAGCCCCAGCTCCGCCCCAACCCCAGCTCTCTCCCAAGTAAATTTTATTCTTTTTCTCCATTAATTTATGTAGATTCCATTAATATATGTATATATAGTTTACATGTCTTTACAATTTATACACAGTATTTATAGTATATATAGATAATTTATATGATTTGAATTTGGGATAATATTTTTTATCTATATATATAGTATATATAGATAATTTAATGTAAAAGTATAAATAGTGTGAGATAATGTTTTTGAAACTTTAGTCTTACAACCTATTAGGTTGTTAATATTAGTAAAAAAAACTTTGGGTAAGCCAATTTATATCACATATTTAGATTTTCGGATGTTAATATTAATCGACTTTGGGTGACCCTCATATTTTAACGGCATATTGTCCCTGAAATTAACGGCGTGTTTAAATTAACCCATTATTTTAACGGAGTGTAAATATTTTTTCAGATTTGGTATTTCACAGTAAGTGAGCATCCGGATAGAGGTGCAACGCTACTACCTACACATATCATGGTAAACTTTATGATATTTTTTATTTGTTTATCCAATTTTATAGAAATTGAATGCTCACATACATTATTACATACCAATTAGATACCACTTCTTCATTACATACCAGTTCTTCATTACACGCCAGGTACTCTTTACTTTAACTAAAGTAGTTATATAATTGATATGCATTATTTATTAAATCTTTTAGATGATAAAAGGAGTACGGGATAATTATTGGTTGTTGGCTTGTTGTTGGATAGTATGTTTGAAGGAATATGTGATAATTAGAAGGAGTACGGGATAATTATTGGTTTGATTGTTGGATAATATGTTGAAAATATTTTAGACTCCCGATTTCATAATACGACGATAAGCATAAAAACATGCCATCGAAGGGTGAAAACGTAAAACAAACACAAAACGGTCCCGTAAGAGTCATGAACACCTCGCACGGGACCAATGCAACTCATAGGAACCGACCGCGTAGTCACGGGGCTCCCTGTTTGAGTGTACGACGTAAATTTGCAAAAAGTTAGACTTAATTATAAAAACATGCCATCGAAGGATGAAAACCTAAAACAAAGACCAAACGGTCCCGTAAGAGTCACGAACACCTCGCACGGGATCAATGCGACTCATAGGAACAGACCGCGTAGTCACGGGAGTCGCGATTTGAGTGTATGACGTAAATTTGCAAAAAATTAGACTTAAGCATAAAAACATGCCATCGAAGGGTGAAAACGTAAAAAAATCAAAAAATGGTCTGGTAAGAATCACGAACACCTCGCACGGGACCAATGTGACTCGTAGGAACCGACCGCGTAGGGACGGGCTCCCGGGTGAGTGTACGGCGTAAATTTGCAAAAAAATGAACTTAAGCATAAAAAATGCCATCGAAGGGTGAAAATGTAAAATAGCCTTAAAACGGTCCGGTAAGAGTCACAAACACCTCGCACGGGACCAATGTAACTCGTAGGAACCGACCGCATAGTCATGAGGCTCCCAGTTGGAGTGTACGACGTAAATTTGAAAAAAAATTAGACTTAAAGCATAAAAACATGCCATCAAAGGGTGAAAACGTAAAACAAACACAAAACGGTCCCGTAAGAGTCACAAACACCTCGCACGGGACCAATGTCACTCATAGGAATGAACCGCGTAGTCATGGGGCTCCCGGTTTGAGTGTATGACGGAAATTTGATAAAAAATAGACTTAAGCCTAAAAACATGCCATCAAAGGGTGAAAACGTAAAACAGCCTTTAAACGGTCCCGTAAGAGTCACGAACCCCTCGCACGGGACCAAAGTAACTCGTAGGAACTGACCCCGCAGCCGCGGGTCTCCCGGTTTGAGAGTATGGCGGTAATTTGCTTTTTTCCACACTTAGGCTTAAAAACATGGCGTTAGAGGGTGAGAACTCGAAACAGCCCACGAACGGCCCCGTGGGTGGCACCAACACCACCCACGGGACCAACGTAACTCGTAGGAACTGACCCCGCAGCCGCGGGTCTCCCGGTTTGAGAGTAGGACGGTAATTTGCTTATTTCCACACTTAGGCTTGAAAACATGGCGTTAGAGGGTGAGAACTCGAAACAGCCCCCGAACGGCCCCGTGGGTGGCACCAACACCTCCCACGGGACCAACGTAACTCGTAGGAACTGACCCCGCAGCCGCGGGTCTCCCGGTTTGAGAGTACGACGGTAATTTGCTTATTTCCACACTTAGGCTTGAAAACATGGCGTTAGAGGGTGAGAAGTCGATACAGCCCCCGAACGGCCCCGTGGGTGGCACCAACACCTCCCACGGGACCAACGTAACTCGTAGGAACTGACCCCGCAGCCGCGGGTCTCCCGGTTTGAGAGTAGGACGGTAATTTGCTTATTTCCACACTTAGGCTTGAAAACATGGCGTTAGAGGGTGAGAACTCGAAACAGCCCCCGAACGGCCCCGTGGGTGGCACCAACACCTCCCACGGGACCAACGTAACTCGTAGGAACTGACCCCGCAGCCGCGGGTGTCCCGGTTTGAGACTACGGCGGTAATTTGCTTATTTCCACACTTAGGCTTGAAAACATGGCGTTAGACGGTGAGAACTCGATACAGCCCCCGAACGTCCCCGTGGGTGGCACCAACACCTCCCACGGGACCAACGTAACTCGTAGGAACTGACCCCGCAGCCGCGGGTCTCCCGGTTTGAGACTAAGACGGTAATTTGCTTATTTCCACACTTAGGCTTAAAAACATGGCGTTAGAGGGTGAGAACTCGAAACAGCCCCCGAACGGCCCCGTGGGTGGCACCAACACCTCCCACGGGACCAACATAACTCGTAGGAGCTGACCCCGCAGCCGCGGGTCTCCCGGTTTGAGAGTACGACGGTAATTTGCTTATTTCCACACTTAGGCTTAAAAACATGGCGTTAGAGGGTGAGAACTCGAAACAGCCCCCGAACGGCACCGTGGGTGGCACCAACACCTCCCACGGGACCAACGTAACTCGTAGGAACTGACCCCGCAGCCGCGGGTGTCCCGGTTTGAGAGTACGACGGTAATTTGCTTATTTCTACACTTAGGCTTAACATGGCGTTAGAGGGTGAAAACTCGAAACAGCCCCCGAACGGCCCCGTGGGTGGCACTAACACCTCCCACGGGACCAACGTAACTCGTGGGAACGGACCCCGCAGCCGCGGGTCTCCCGGTTTGAGAGTACGACGGTAATTTGCTTATTTCTACACTTAGGCTTAAAAACATGGCGTTAGAGGGTGAGAACTCGAAACAGCCCCCGAACGGCCCCGTGGGTGGCACCAACACCTCCCACGGGACCAACGTAACTCGTGGGAACGGACCCCGCAGCCGCGGGTCTCCCGGTTTGAGAGTAGGACGGTAATTTGCTTATTTCCACACTTAGGCTTAAAAACATGGCGTTAGAGGGTGAGAACTCGAAACAGCCCCCGAACGGCCCCGTGGGTGGCACCAACACCTCCCACGGGACCAACGTAACTCGTAGGAACTGACCCCGCAGCCGCGGGTGTCCCGGTTTGAGAGTACGACGGTAATTTGCTTATTTCTACACTTAGGCTTAACATGGCGTTAGAGGGTGAAAACTCGAAACAGCCCCCGAACGGCCCCGTGGGTGGCACTAACACCTCCCACGGGACCAACGTAACTCGTGGGAACGGACCCCGCAGCCGCGGGTGTCCCGGTTTGAGAGTACGACGGTAATTTGCTTATTTCCACACTTAGGCTTAAAAACATGGCGTTAGAGGGTGAGAACTCGAAACAGCCCCCGAACGGCCCCGTGGGTGGCACCAACACCTCCCACGGGACCAACGTAACTCGTAGGAACTGACCCCGCAGCCGCGGGTCTCCCGGTTTGAGAGTACGACGGTAATTTGCTTATTTCTACACTTAGGCTTAACATGGCGTTAGAGGGTGAAAACTCGAAACAGCCCCCGAACGGCCCCGTGGGTGGCACTAACACCTCCCACGGGACCAACGTAACTCGTAGGAACTGACCCCGCAGCCGCGGGTCTCCCGGTTTGAGAGTACGACGGTAATTTGCTTATTTCCACACTTAGGCTTGAAAACATGGCGTTAGAGGGTGAGAAGTCGATACAGCCCCCGAACGGCCCCGTGGGTGGCACCAACACCTCCCACGGGACCAACGTAACTCGTAGGAACTGACCCCGCAGCCGCGGGTGTCCCGGTTTGAGAGTACGATGATAATTTGCTTATTTCCACACTTAGGCTTAAAAACATGGCGTTAGAGGGTGAGAACGCGAAACAGCCCCCGAACGGCCCCGTGGGTGGCACCAACACCTCCCACGGGACCAACGTAACTCGTGGGAACGGACTCCGCAGCCGCGGGTGTCCCGGTTTGAGAGTACGACGGTAATTTGCGTATTTCCACACTTAGGCTTAAAAACATGGCGTTAGAGGGTGAGAACTCGAAACAGCCCCCGAACGGCCCCGTGGGTGGCACCAACACCTCCCACGGGACCAACGTAACTCGTGGGAACTGACCCCGCAGCCGCGGGTGTCCCGGTTTGAGAGTACGACGGTAATTTGCTTATTTCTACACTTAGGCTTAACATGGCGTTAGAGGGTGAAAACTCGAAACAGCCCCCGAACGGCCCCGTGGGTGGCACTAACACCTCCCACGGGACCAACGTAACTCGTGGGAACGGACCCCGCAGCCGCGGGTGTCCCGGTTTGAGAGTAGGACGGTAATTTGCTTATTTCCACACTTAGGCTTAAAAACATGGCGTTAGAGGGTGAGAACTCGAAACAGCCCCCGAACGGCCCCGTGGGTGGCACCAACACCTCCCACGGGACCAACGTAACTCGTGGGAACGGACCCCGCAGCCGCGGGTCTCCCGGTTTGAGAGTACGACGGTAATTTGCTTATTTCTACACTTAGGCTTAACATGGCGTTAGAGGGTGAAAACTCGAAACAGCCCCCGAACGGCCCCGTGGGTGGCACTAACACCTCCCACGGGACCAACGTAACTCGTGGGAACGGACCCCGCAGCCGCGGGTGTCCCGGTTTGAGAGTAGGACGGTAATTTGCTTATTTCCACACTTAGGCTTAAAAACATGGCGTTAGAGGGTGAGAACTCGAAACAGCCCCCGAACGGCCCCGTGGGTGGCACCAACACCTCCCACGGGACCAACGTAACTCGTGGGAACGGACCCCGCAGCCGCGGGTGTCCCGGTTTGAGAGTACGACGGTAATTTGCTTATTTCCACACTTAGGCTTAAAAACATGGCGTTAGAGGGTGAGAACTCGAAACAGCCCCCGAACGGCCCCGTGGGTGGCACTAACACCTCCCACGGGACCAACGTAACTCGTGGGAACGGACCCCGCAGCCGCGGGTGTCCCGGTTTGAGAGTACGACGGTAATTTGCTTATTTCCACACTTAGGCTTAAAAACATGGCGTTAGAGGGTGAGAACTCGAAACAGCCCCCGAACGGCCCCGTGGGTGGCACCAACACCTCCCACGGGACCAACGTAACTCGTAGGAACTGACCCCGCAGCCGCGGGTGTCCCGGTTTGAGAGTACGACGGTAATTTGCTTATTTCTACACTTAGGCTTAACATGGCGTTAGAGGGTGAAAACTCGAAACAGCCCCCGAACGGCCCCGTGGGTGGCACTAACACCTCCCACGGGACCAACGTAACTCGTGGGAACGGACGCCGCAGCCGCGGGTGTCCCGGTTTGAGAGTACGACGGTAATTTGCTTATTTCCACACTTAGGCTTAAAAACATGGCGTTAGAGGGTGAGAACTCGAAACAGCCCCCGAACGGCCCCGTGGGTGGCACCAACACCTCCCACGGGACCAACGTAACTCGTAGGAACTGACCCCGCAGCCGCGGGTGTCCCGGTTTGAGAGTACGATGATAATTTGCTTATTTCCACACTTAGGCTTAAAAACATGGCGTTAGAGGGTGAGAACGCGAAACAGCCCCCGAACGGCCCCGTGGGTGGCACCAACACCTCCCACGGGACCAACGTAACTCGTGGGAACGGACCCCGCAGCCGCGGGTGTCCCGGTTTGAGAGTACGACGGTAATTTGCTTATTTCCACACTTAGGCTTAAAAACATGGCGTTAGAGGGTGAGAACTCGAAACAGCCCCCGAACGGCCCCGTGGGTGGCACCAACACCTCCCACGGGACCAACGTAACTCGTAGGAACTGACCCCGCAGCCGCGGGTGTCCCGGTTTGAGAGTACGACGGTAATTTGCTTATTTCTACACTTAGGCTTAACATGGCGTTAGAGGGTGAAAACTCGAAACAGCCACCGAACGGCCCCGTGGGTGGCACTAACACCTCCCACGGGACCAACGTAACTCGTGGGAACGGACCCCGCAGCCGCGGGTGTCCCGGTTTGAGAGTACGACGGTAATTTGCTTATTTCCACACTTAGGCTTAAAAACATGGCGTTAGAGGGTGAGAACTCGAAACAGCCCCCGAACGGCCCCGTGGGTGGCACCAACACCTCCCACGGGACCAACGTAACTCGTGGGAACGGACTCCGCAGCCGCGGGTGTCCCGGTTTGAGAGTACGACGGTAATTTGCGTATTTCCACACTTAGGCTTAAAAACATGGCGTTAGAGGGTGAGAACTCGAAACAGCCCCCGAACGGCCCCGTGGGTGGCACCAACACCTCCCACGGGACCAACGTAACTCGTGGGAACTGACCCCGCAGCCGCGGGTGTCCCGGTTTGAGAGTACGACGGTAATTTGCTTATTTCTACACTTAGGCTTAACATGGCGTTAGAGGGTGAAAACTCGAAACAGCCCCCGAACGGCCCCGTGGGTGGCACTAACACCTCCCACGGGACCAACGTAACTCGTGGGAACGGACGCCGCAGCCGCGGGTGTCCCGGTTTGAGAGTACGACGGTAATTTGCTTATTTCCACACTTAGGCTTAAAAACATGGGGTTAGAGGGTGAGAACTCGAAACAGCCCCCGAACGGCCCCGTGGGTGGCACCAACACCTCCCACGGGACCAACGTAACTCGTAGGAACTGACCCCGCAGCCGCGGGTGTCCCGGTTTGAGAGTACGATGATAATTTGCTTATTTCCACACTTAGGCTTAAAAACATGGCGTTAGAGGGTGAGAACGCGAAACAGCCCCCGAACGGCCCCGTGGGTGGCACCAACACCTCCCACGGGACCAACGTAACTCGTGGGAACGGACCCCGCAGCCGCGGGTGTCCCGGTTTGAGAGTACGACGGTAATTTGCTTATTTCCACACTTAGGCTTAAAAACATGGCGTTAGAGGGTGAGAACTCGAAACAGCCCCCGAACGGCCCCGTGGGTGGCACCAACACCTCCCATGGGACCAACGTAACTCGTAGGAACTGACCCCGCAGCCGCGGGTGTCCCGGTTTGAGAGTACGACGGTAATTTGCTTATTTCTACACTTAGGCTTAACATGGCGTTAGAGGGTGAGAACTCGAAACAGCCCCCGAACGGCCCCGTGGGTGGCACCAACACCTCCCACGGGACCAACGTAACTCGTGGGAACGGACCCCGCAGCCGCGGGTGTCCCGGTTTGAGAGTACGACGGTAATTTGCTTATTTCCACACTTAGGCTTAAAAACATGGCGTTAGAGGGTGAGACCTCGAAACATCCCCCGAACGGCCCCGTGGGTGGCACTAACACCTCCCACGGGACCAACGTAACTCGTGGGAACGGACCCCGCAGCCGCGGGTGTCCCGGTTTGAGAGTACGACGGTAATTTGCTTATTTCCACACTTAGGCTTAAAAACATGGCGTTAGAGGGTGAGAACTCGAAACAGCCCCCGAACGGCCCCGTGGGTGGCACCAACACCTCCCACGGGACCAACGTAACTCGTAGGAACTGACCCCGCAGCCGCGGGTGTCCCGGTTTGAGAGTACGACGGTAATTTGCTTATTTCTACACTTAGGCTTAACATGGCGTTAGAGGGTGAAAACTCGAAACAGCCACCGAACGGCCCCGTGGGTGGCACTAACACCTCCCACGGGACCAACGTAACTCGTGGGAACGGACCCCGCAGCCGCGGGTGTCCCGGTTTGAGAGTACGACGGTAATTTGCTTATTTCCACACTTAGGCTTAAAAACATGGCGTTAGAGGGTGAGAACTCGAAACAGCCCCCGAACGGCCCCGTGGGTGGCACCAACACCTCCCACGGGACCAACGTAACTCGTGGGAACGGACTCCGCAGCCGCGGGTGTCCCGGTTTGAGAGTACGACGGTAATTTGCGTATTTCCACACTTAGGCTTAAAAACATGGCGTTAGAGGGTGAGAACTCGAAACAGCCCCCGAACGGCCCCGTGGGTGGCACCAACACCTCCCACGGGACCAACGTAACTCGTGGGAACTGACCCCGCAGCCGCGGGTGTCCCGGTTTGAGAGTACGACGGTAATTTGCTTATTTCTACACTTAGGCTTAACATGGCGTTAGAGGGTGAAAACTCGAAACAGCCCCCGAACGGCCCCGTGGGTGGCACTAACACCTCCCACGGGACCAACGTAACTCGTGGGAACGGACGCCGCAGCCGCGGGTGTCCCGGTTTGAGAGTACGACGGTAATTTGCTTATTTCCACACTTAGGCTTAAAAACATGGGGTTAGAGGGTGAGAACTCGAAACAGCCCCCGAACGGCCCCGTGGGTGGCACCAACACCTCCCACGGGACCAACGTAACTCGTAGGAACTGACCCCGCAGCCGCGGGTGTCCCGGTTTGAGAGTACGATGATAATTTGCTTATTTCCACACTTAGGCTTAAAAACATGGCGTTAGAGGGTGAGAACGCGAAACAGCCCCCGAACGGCCCCGTGGGTGGCACCAACACCTCCCACGGGACCAACGTAACTCGTGGGAACGGACCCCGCAGCCGCGGGTGTCCCGGTTTGAGAGTACGACGGTAATTTGCTTATTTCCACACTTAGGCTTAAAAACATGGCGTTAGAGGGTGAGAACTCGAAACAGCCCCCGAACGGCCCCGTGGGTGGCACCAACACCTCCCATGGGACCAACGTAACTCGTAGGAACTGACCCCGCAGCCGCGGGTGTCCCGGTTTGAGAGTACGACGGTAATTTGCTTATTTCTACACTTAGGCTTAACATGGCGTTAGAGGGTGAGAACTCGAAACAGCCCCCGAACGGCCCCGTGGGTGGCACCAACACCTCCCACGGGACCAACGTAACTCGTGGGAACGGACCCCGCAGCCGCGGGTGTCCCGGTTTGAGAGTACGACGGTAATTTGCTTATTTCCACACTTAGGCTTAAAAACATGGCGTTAGAGGGTGAGACCTCGAAACATCCCCCGAACGGCCCCGTGGGTGGCACTAACACCTCCCACGGGACCAACGTAACTCGTGGGAACGGACCCCGCAGCCGCGGGTGTCCCGGTTTGAGAGTACGACGGTAATTTGCTTATTTCCACACTTAGGCTTAAAAACATGGCGTTAGAGGGTGAGAACTCGAAACAGCTCCCGAACGGCCCCGTGGGTGGCACCAACACCTCCCACGGGACCAACGTAACTCGTAGGAACTGACCCCGCAGCCGCGGGTGTCCCGGTTTGAGAGTACGACGGTAATTTGCTTATTTCTACACTTAGGCTTAACATGGCGTTAGAGGGTGAAAACTCGAAACAGCCCCCGAACGGCCCCGTGGGTGGCACTAACACCTCCCACGGGACCAACGTAACTCGTGGGAACGGACCCCGCAGCCGCGGGTGTCCCGGTTTGAGAGTACGACGGTAATTTGCTTATTTCCACACTTAGGCTTAAAAACATGGCGTTAGAGGGTGAGAACTCGAAACAGCCCCCGAACGGCCCCGTGGGTGGCACCAACACCTCCCACGGGACCAACGTAACTCGTGGGAACGGACCCCGCAGCCGCGGGTGTCCTGGTTTGAGAGTACGACGGTAATTTGCTTATTTCCACACTTAGGCTTAAAAACATGGCGTTAGAGGGTGAGAACTCGAAACAGCCCCCGAACGGCCCCGTGGGTGGCACCAACACCTCCCACGGGACCAACGTAACTCGTAGGAACTGACCCCGCAGCCGCGGGTGTCCCGGTTTGAGAGTACGACGGTAATTTGCTTATTTCTACACTTAGGCTTAACATGGCGTTAGAGGGTGAAAACTCGAAACAGCCCCCGAACGGCCCCGTGGGTGGCACTAACACCTCCCACGGGACCAACGTAACTCGTGGGAACGGACCCCGCAGCCGCGGGTGTCCCGGTTTGAGAGTACGACGGTAATTTGCTTATTTCCACACTTAGGCTTAAAAACATGGCGTTAGAGGGTGAGAACTCGAAACAGCCCCCGAACGGCCCCGTGGGTGGCACCAACACCTCCCACGGGACCAACGTAACTCGTAGGAACTGACCCCGCAGCCGCGGGTGTCCCGGTTTGAGAGTACGATGATAATTTGCTTATTTCCACACTTAATTTTTATATTTCTACTTGGTTACTGATAATTTTAACTCATATATGCAATTTTTCAGCTTAATTAATTTTTTTGTAAAATTACTTGGTTACTGATACTTTTATTTTTTGTATCCTATCATTTGTAGGATTTTTGCGCGTGGATCAAATGAAGGAGGCAATGTTTTACAACATGATGATTATTTATATGTTGTGGACATTCAGGATAATGTTTTTTATGTGTTATAGCCGTGCAGGCTTTTATTGTTTAGTTTTATGGCCGTGCGGGCTTTTATAATTTGATTGTTGAATTTTATAGCCGTGCGGGCTTTATAATAAGCAGGTTTTTCATTTACAGGTTTTGGAATGTCAAGAAAATAGAGGAAACTCTGCCCAATTTTTTTTTGGTCTGTGAATTATTAAGACGTGTAATATTTTTATGTTTGTATATATATTTGTTTATTAACAACATTCTCAATTCGCAATTTGTGATTTTTTTTTATTGTTTTGCCTATAATAAATATTTGTAACACCTCGTAGCAACCGGTGATGCACTCACAGGAACCCCAATTTTAGGATTGGGCAAAAAAAAATACATTTTTTTTAAATTACAGATAAATATGGTCATGGACTTTGTCCATGACCATTTTTACTTTTTTTTGTCGCGCTTAAAAATGGTCGCGGCCAAAGTCCGCGACCATTTTTTTTATTTTTTGTCACGGTAATGGGTCGCGGACTAGGGCCGCGACCAATTTTTTTTAATTTTTTTTTGTCACACACATGGGTCGCGGCCAAAGTCCGCGACCAATTTGTCACGGTCGTGGGTCATGGACAAGGACCGTGACCAATTTTTTTAATTTTTTTTTGTCACGCACATGGGTCGCGGACTTTGGCCGCGACCAATTTGTCACGGTTGTGGGTCATGGACAAGGGCCGCGACCAATTTTTTTAATTTTTTTTTGTCACGCACATGGGTCGCGGACTTTGGCCGCGACCAATTTGTCACGGTTATGGGTCACGGATTAGAGCCGCGACCCATCACGGCATGGGTCACGGCCTAAGTCCGCGACCATCTGCCGTGACCCCTCTCGGCCGTGACCATTTTTTGGTCACGGACTTGGGCCGCGACCCACGAAAATGGTCACGCCCGAAATGGTCACGGCCCAAGTCCGCGACCCACAGGTTTGGTCAGGGATTTTGGCCGTGACCAATCGCCAGTTTTGGTGTAGTGATGGGGAGTATGATGACCTTGTGAGCACGAACAACCCCACCTCAGTCCGCCAAACGCTCAAGTTTCATAAGATGAACGACCATTTGAATCTCCAAGCCTTTGTCAGCAAGTCGTTAGTTCAATGGCTTAACACGTTTCCTATTAATGTGGTCGTGAATATCGGCAAACAAGAACCGTGGGAGTACATGGAGATGCCAGGGAAGAACACGTGTCTTCCTTAAATTCAGATCTTCTCAACATAGAATGACGTTATAAAGGTTGAATATATAAAGCCTCTTGTAGTGTGAGATCTAGTTACACTAACAAGCTCGTTAATCCTCCCTAATTTCCTATAATTCTCTAAAGTAATATAAAAAATCTCTCACCCCTTCACCCCGTGGACGTGGGCTGAGCTCAGACAAACTGCGTATATCCGGTGTTTCATTCTCATCTTATCTCCTTCACTTGTGTGGCATTATAGACTATAAATTTATTGTGTTGTGTGCGTGAACAATTAGATTTTCACCTCAACATAATTGGCGTCGTCTGTGGGAACAACAGTTTCCAAGGCCATAAAGAAGAATTAAGTTATGCAAGCCATGAATGTCTTCAGAATGCAACATTAGGTTCTTCAAGATCAGCTCGCGGAGATCCTAAGTCGTTTACCACCCACTCCATCACTAGTATTGGAGCAGCAAGTGGCCCAGGCTCCTCCCACCGAAGAAAATATTGGGGTACAGAGAATGAAATACTCCAGCAACCTCCACCACGCCCCGCCCGACTAGATCACTGACGTGCCAAAATCATCGACCAAACAATGGGAAATTGCTCGTAACTTGGAGCAACAAAAAAAGTTGTTCAATTATGGGATTTTGATCGAAGGAAGCTTCAAAGAAGACCCCAATGTCTGGAAAATGTTCGTAGACGGTTCGTCATGTGCCTTTGACAGAGGAGAAAGCTTGATAATTACCACGTCGGATGACATTGACGTAGAATATTCCCTCAGATTCTAATTTGAGGCCTCTAATAACGAAACAGAGTATAAGGCAATCATAGTAGGGTTTAACCTACCTTCATCTCTTGGCTTCGAACAAATATAGACACGTAGTGATTCTCAAATAATAGTGAATCAATTATTTAGAATTTATGGAGCATGCGAGGAGTCCATGTCAAAATTCCTAGTCAAAACACAAAGGTTGATAGCAATTTGTCCCGCAATCCAATAAGCTAGTTACATGTTAGTAGAACCTAAAGGAGGATAACCCAGGTTCGTCCAATATCTATAACTAGTAAAGAAGATTAGTCAGGTAACATCCGACCATATAATCATAAAGCTAAACTACTAGTAGACCCAATCTAAATAACTGACAGTCAATAAGTTGAAGTTTCGACGAGTGTCGACTGCAAGGCAGGTCAAACTCCCACCAGTCGACAAAAACATCATAGAAGTCGAACTCAAGTCTCCTTTCAGTTGAGAAATCATGGATTGCTCAATTCCACCCAACTTCAAGCTCTCAAGACTGGATTCCTTCGACGAAACCACCAATCCTAGGAACCACATAGATCATTATGGCGCAGATATGGATTTTCTGGCCAGCCCACGACCCTAAAGTATTCGATGAGAACTTCGTTCAATCATTGTCACCCATTTCTGAACGATCTTTTCCATCCGAACCTCTGTCAGTTCCCTCTTCTAGCCCTTAAAATTACTTCTCACGATGATCCCCTCTTAATCAAAGCATTGATATTAAACTGGGTCGTTAAGAGAATTATGGTTGATAGAGGGAGTTCAGCCAACATCATATACTTCGAATGCTAAGAGAAAATTGAGTTGGGAGCACGCCTAAAGCCAGTGAATGGACCATTGTTGGGGTTCTCCGGAGAGTAAGTATATCCAGAGGTTCAATTGAACTTCCATTCACAATCGAGAAAGTGCCCAGGTCGATTACACTATAGGTAGAATTTGTGGTAGTAAGGTCACCATCGGCCTATAACATCGTGATTGGGCGAACAATTTTAATCAGGCTCGATGTGGTCCTATCAATCAAGTCCCTCACTCTTCGGTTTCCTACGCCAAATGTGGCAGGGGTTGTGCGCGGGAGTCAGCCGCGTGCCACGAGTTGTCATTTTGCCTTGCTAAAGAAGAAGGAGACCTTCAATGTTGATGGGTTGGACCCGAGAGAGGAGCTGATGATAGGATCCCCGGTTGAGGACCTGATTCCAATTCCTTTATACAACGACCGACCAGAAGGAGTAGTATACATGGGATCGTCACTAACTGTCGGGAAGAGGGAGGAGCCAATTTTGTTCCTTAAAAAGTACCATCAAATATTTGCATGGAGCCA
Source organism: Sambucus nigra (assembly GCA_949130495.1). Lineage (NCBI taxonomy): Eukaryota > Viridiplantae > Streptophyta > Magnoliopsida > Dipsacales > Adoxaceae > Sambucus > Sambucus nigra. The sequence goes on along the minus strand of OX422215.1, from coordinate 597,739,962 downwards.
CAAAGACATATTTGGGATCGATGCCTTAGTAATTACTCACAAACTGAAGGTCAACCCGACTTCTCGACCGGTAAGATTGAGGAAGAGGGCGTTCACCCCCGAGTCAGGCTGCTTGACGCAAGATTTGTTTGAGTTTCAGATATCTTGATTGGTTGTCGAATGTCGTTATGGTTCGGGAACCAAACGGGAAATGGAGATTATGTGCTGATTATTCGGATTTGAATGAAGCTTGTTCAAAGGGCTCATATCCACTGCCAAGGATCGATGCCCTAGTGGACGCCACGACAGGGCACGAGACTTTTTTCATTCATGGATGCTTACTCCAGATATAACCAAATTCGGATGCATTCGAATGATGATGAGGAAACGTCTTTTATGACACACAGAGGTTTGTATTGCTACTGGGTGATGTCATTCGGATTAAAAAACGCAGGGGCCACATACCAGACGCTCGTAAACTAAATGCTAGAAGACCAAATAGGGAAGACGAGGGAAGTCTACATCGGGGATTTGCTGGTAAAAAGTCTGAAAGAAGACGACCAAGACTTGAAAACTTATCTGACATAAATCTCGCTCCTTTCAAAGACGATTCCCGAGGAAGAATTATGCCTTTACCCCGTCATCTCTTCAACGGCGGTCAGTTCGGTCCTGGCCGGGACGATGCAAGGCTCAATGGTCAGTCTACTATGTAAACAGAGTGTTTAAAGGGGTAGAAACTAGGTACCTGATGTTGGAGAAACTAGCATTTGCACTAGTTGTATCAGCTCGAAAGCTGAGGCTATATTTTCAAGCCATACCATAGTCGTTCGGACAGACTTTTCGCTTAGCTAGATCCTACACGAACTGAAGGTATTCGGAGGATTGATGAAATGATCGATCAATCTTGGAGAATTCGATATACACTACAAGCCGAGGGTATTAGTCAAAGGACAAGCAATCGTCGATTTTAACGCATATTTTACCAGCACCGAGGGGCAGAACACCCCCAGCAAATCATTGAAGGAAAGCATATATGGGTAGTCTACGCGAACGGATCCTCTATTAAGGAAGGTTATAGCGCGGGACTAATAATGGAGACGCCCGATGGCACTTGCATTGAGTACGCACCAAGGTTCAACTTCAAAGCATAAAACAATGAAGCCGAGTACGAGGTACTAATCGATGGAGCAAAACTCGCGCTATCCCTCAAAGCCAACCAGGTACAGTTCTTTAACGACTCCAATGTTTTCACTCAAAACTCTAACGTATTTGGTGAGTACGAGACAAAGGGAAAAACATGATGGTTTACTTGAAGCGGTTCCAGGAAATAGCAAGACGGTTTGAAAGATTCGCTATCCAACATATTCTGAGGGAGGACAACACCAAAGCCGACCACCTAGCCAGGATGGCATCAATGGAATCCCCTTGTGGAAATCCTGAACAGACCTAGCATCCAGCTGAAGGAAGCAGGGGAAATCGAAATGGTTCAACAAGCACCCAGGTGGATAGACAAGTATGTCCAATACATCAAGGATGGGATCCTTCCCCAAGACCGAACGGAGGCGAAGAAGGTAAAAGTCAAAGCAACCAAGTATTTACTTTATGAGGGAATGTTGTACCAGAGGGGATAAGTTCAATCGATTTCGAGGTGTGTTCACCCATTTGAAGTCGATTTAGTCCTGAAGAAGCTCCACGAAGGAATCTGCGAAGAATACCTGGAAAAAGGAGTAACGGAGAAAGCATTAACGCAGGTCTACTATTGGCCCACGATGAGCAAAAACGTCGAACGATTTGTCAGGAGTTGTGACTGGTGCCAACGAACCGCCAATGACGTACACCGACCAATCGAAGAATTGTCAACGATCGCCTCGCCATGGCCATTTGCCTTATGAGATGGATATTCTCGATCCGTCGACCGGGAAGGGTCAATGCAAGTTCTTATTAGTGGAAATTGACTACTTCACAAAATGGGTAGAAGCCAAGTCGTTAACCATAATCATTAATCAGAAAGTTCACCCATTCATCTGAAAGTACATCATCAGTCGTTTCGGAGTGCCCCATGCCATCATCTTTGATAACGACAGGCAACTTGATAGCTTGAGGATTGGCAATCTATTCAAAGAGTTTAAGATCAAACACTACTATTCAGCCCCAAAACACCCCAG